>OU862920.1:51721167-52983297 GCA_917880885.1 Limnephilus marmoratus | reverse complement strand
GTAATACCTGTTGGAATATTTGATGCTGGCAACACTGATAGTTCCGGAACAATCTTCTTTTGTTATTTTTCTTCTGTTTGAAATTGTGTCAACTAGTGTATTGTTTACCTGACAATAAAATACGTTTGTACCTTATAATTGAGTATATTTAATTACGAACTAACAGGTTATGGGCCACATCATGCTTAAAGACACTGTGTTGTGATCAATGACTTTTAGTATAAAATTGTGATTAACATTTGAATCGAACAATGTCGTTCCAACTCCCTATTGAAAAGCTGAGGGGCCGTGAGAACTATGACATCTGGAAGTTCGCAGCTCAAGCATATTTAGAAGACCAGGAATTATGGGAATGTGTCGAAGGTACGGAATCAGACCAGAAAAAGGTTAAAAAATGTCGTTCCAAGATTGTTTTGTTGATTGAACCTGTTAACTATGTTCATGTCCAGTCTGCTACAACCGCGAAAGAAGCCTGGGACAATCTTGCTACTGCTTACGACGATAAAGGTCTTACACGGCGCGTCGGGTTACTAAGGACCCTAATTACAACAAAGTTAGAAAACTGTAAGTCTGTTGAAGATTACGTCGATAAAATTATTACTACTGCCCTGAAATTGACTAATATTGGTTTGAAAGTTGATGATGAATGGATAGGTACCATTCTTCTTGCGGGACTTCCAGAAAAGTACATCCCCATGATTATGGGCATAGAGAGCTCTGGAATAAAAGTGACTGGGGATGCAATAAAGACAAAATTACTACAAGATGTTTCGCATAATAATTCAACATTAGAAAATCCCAATGACATTGCTATGTACGGATCTGGCTCGCCCAGATGGGTAAAATACAGTGTTTCTGGATCGGGTAGTCGCAGTTCCAGAGAGGCGGCAAAAAACAGTTCATCCAGAAACAGATCGGAGGAAATAATTACTCCCAACCCTGCAGATTATAAAAAGGGACTCCGCTGTTACCGATGCAACAGAAATGGTCATATAGCCCGAAACTGCGAGGTGACATTTGATACAAAAAACTGTGGAAACAAACAAAGTTCAATGTACACTGCTTTTTCCGTGACTTCTAAATCAGCTGATGAATGGTTTCTCGATTCGGGGGCTTCTGCACATTTAACAATGACTGATAATAATTTATTAAATAAAATCAAAAAATCTTCCCAGTTAGGTATCACTACTGCCAATGGTGATCAAATGATCAGCGACACAGTTGGAAACCTGCAATTAATCACACCTTGTGGAGAAACAATAAATGTAAGTGATGTGTTTTATGTTCCACAAGTGAAAGTAAATTTGCTATCTGTTAGTAAAATTGTTAGCAAAGGTAATTCTGTGGTTTTTAATTCAACTGGAGCAAAAATTTTAAATCGTAACAATCAAATAATTGGAACAGCATCACTAGTGAATAATTTATTTAAATTGGATGTGCAAAGTAATGTTGGCTTCGCTGTTCAAACAAAAGCTAATGATAGCACTCTTTGGCACAGAAGAATGGCCCACCTAAATTATGACAGTTTAAATAAATTGAAAAATGGATTAGCTCATGGAATTCAGTTTTCCTCGTGTAACCCACCAGATGTATGTGAAGTTTGTGTGAAAGGGAAGGGCCACAGGTTGCCTTTCCAATCGAGCAACTCTAGAGCTGCAAGACTACTTGAAGTGATCCACTCAGATCTTGTAGGACCAATGCAGACAAATTCATTATCTGGCTCTAGATATATTCTCACTTTTTTGGATGATTTCAGTAGAAAATCCTTTGTATATTTTCTTGTGACAAAAGATCAGGTGGCAGAGTGTTTTGAAACATTTAAAAAACATGTTGAAACGCAAACTGGAAAGAGAATCAAGACTCTTCGTACTGATAATGGAGGTGAATTTTGCAATAAGCGATTAGACAAAATCCTGCGTGATTGTGGTATTGAACACCAAACCACAGTTCCATATACACCGGAACAGAATGGTCGGGCGGAAAGACTGAATAGATCAATCCTGGAGCGTGCCAGGTGTCTTTTGATTGAAGCTAACCTCCCAAATATTTTTTGGGCTGAATCAGTCTTCACTACAGTCTACTTGATGAATCGTTCGCCCAGCAAAAATGTGGATAAAACTCCCGAGGAAATGTGGTCAGGAAGAAAACCTACTGTAAAACATGTAAGGGTATTTGGCTGCAAAGCCTATGCACACATTCCGGATGCACACCGAAAAAAGTTAGATCCTAAATCAAAACCATGCATTATGATGGGATATAGTCTTCTGTCCAAGGCTTATCGTTTGTATGACCCTAACAATAATTGTATTTTTGCATCAAGAGATGTCATTTTCTCTGAGAATGAGGAAGGAGTTTCACTCCTCACAGGGAAACAGGATAATTCAAGAGAATCTTTCTTTCCTGCAGCGGAAGATGAATGTTCCTCAATAAATGAAGATATTGTATCTAAGGAATCACCCGAAAAAGTTGGCTCAGTGGATTCAGAGGACATTGCGGATATACGGGATACTGAAGACTTCCTAAATCCGCACGTTGCAGACTTACAGTCTGGTCTAAGAAGGCAGGACAGGGTTAGGAATCTTCCCAAAAAATATGATGATTTTGTAGTTTATACTGGTGTTAGTGATGAACCCTCAGATCCCTTGACCATTGAGGAGGCAATGGAGCGATCAGATAAACAACTTTGGATTGAAGCAATGGACCGTGAAATGGAATCACAAATGGATAACAACACATGGGAACTGGTCGATCTTCCATCTGACAGAAAACCTTTAAACAGCAAATGGGTTTTTCGCACAAAGAGAGATGCAAATGGGGATATAGTCCAGCGTAAGGCTCGTCTAGTAGTGAAAGGTTGTGCTCAAAGAAAGGGTTTGGATTTCGAAGAAACCTTCTCACCTGTGGTCCGATACAGCTCCATTCGATACTTAATGGCATTAGCGGCTGAACTTGATTTGGACATAGATCAGATGGACGCTGTTTCAGCATTTCTCCAGGGCGATCTTCAGGAGGAAATCTACATGTACCAACCAACAGGATACCAAAAGTCTGATAAAGTTTGTCGCCTAAGGAAAAGCCTATATGGATTAAAACAATCAAGCCGTGTTTGGAACATAAAATTGGATGCATGCCTGAAGAATATTGGGTTTCAACAGTCAAGATATGATCCATGTGTGTATGTGAAAAATGAAAATGCGACTGTGTTGATCATTGCTGTTTGGGTGGATGATCTACTTATTTTTTCTAGCGACAAATCACAAAAATATGCTGTTAAAAATCAGCTCAAAGAAAGTTTCAAAATGACTGATATCGGTGAAGCCAAATATGTGTTGGGATTCCAGTTGACTCGAGACAGGCAAAACAAGAAGCTGTGGATAAGTCAACAGAGCTATATTGAACAGGTTCTGAAGCGCTTCAATATGTATGGATGCAACCCTGTGGACACACCACTAAGTCCTAATGAAAAACTCTCGAAACAGCAATCACCAAAAGATGAGAACACCTCAGCCATGATGAAAAATATTCCGTACCAAGAGGCAGTCGGTAGTTTGTTATTTGCCTCTCAAGTTACCCGACCTGACATTTCATTTGCGGTTAGTTATGTGAGTCGTTTCAATAACAATCCAGGTCAAGCGCACTGGGCTGCAGTCAAACGAATTATGCGTTACTTAAAGGGTACTGCAGATTGGAAACTGGAGTTTGATGGATGCATACCCTCTTCAATTGTTGGTTTCTGTGATGCTGATTGGGCCAGTGATTGTGACGAAAGGCGATCTGTGACAGGCTACATTTTTACTAAATGTAAAGGAGCTGTTTCTTGGGGGACAAAAAAACAACCAACTGTGGCGCTATCGACAACCGAAGCAGAGTACATGTCCATGTCTGCTGCGACACAGGAGGCATTGTGGTTAAGAGGTCTGGCTCAGGAAATCGACAGTGCAGTATATGACACTCCTACAGTTATCCACGTGGACAACCAGGGAGCGGCAAATCTAGCCGTGAATGGGTGTTACCAAGCCAGAACCAAACATATAGATGTGCGACATCACTTCCTTCGTGAGAAGATCCAGTGCCAACTAATTGAATTCAAATACATCCCTACAACTAAAATGGTAGCCGACTCTCTCACCAAAGCTTTGGATAGAGAGAAATTGATGAGATGCATTTGCAATCAGGGTATCATCAAATAGGGAGGGTGTTGGAATATTTGATGCTGGCAACACTGATAGTTCCGGAACAATCTTCTTTTGTTATTTTTCTTCTGTTTGAAATTGTGTCAACTAGTGTATTGTTTACCTGACAATAAAATACGTTTGTACCTTATAATTGAGTATATTTAATTACTAACTAACACATCTTTCGCTTACGTTCATTGTAAAGTCAGTAACTGCGTGAAAATGGATCGTATCAAGTTCAGGCCGGCATTAAAGTTTCGCGTGTACTATTTCCAGGAACTTAATTCCTTTCCTGTAAAAATAAACCTTTGTATCTGAAATCTAACCCCGGTTTCACGATGCTTGTTCAAGGTAAATATCACAATTGTCTATGCTTTGCACAATTTGTCTATTCCTCTGTTTATGACGCAAATGACATGACGTTTCATGTAATTCACGGCTATTTTTCTTTTCAAGTTCGACGACATAACTTTTTCTCATGTCAATTTTCATCACGCAGTTATATTTTTTTCAAAAATGTGGATTTTAAATTTTGAGCCGTTTTAAAAAGATAGAAATCAACCGCACTGCGGTCTATTACGCAGAAATTTGATAACACTCGGTCGTGTCGTTGGTATAATCTCGAACGATGTCACTCCGATATTTTTCGGTTCGTCTAATCAGAAATGGTCGATACTTGCTGCAGAAGTATATATATACCGGGAAATACAACGTAAACATTTCGGAAGAAAGTGTCTCGAAAACAAAGTTAGTCCTTGAGCGTGGTTCCCGGGCTGGAGAGGTCGCGCCGCGGCAGTCTGCCATCAGGAATGTTGGCTATGCGGTGGGTCTCCAAGCCAGGAGGCTTTTCATCGAGAACGTTCTTTGCAAGGTCAACCATGGCTTCAACAACCACGTCAAGAAGCAGGTCACCAAGAGGTAACCAACCATTCCAATCGATCCTTGTTTACCTCAACAAACATTTTACCACAACATTGCATGTTTATTTTGAGAGTCATCCTTATTTTTAGCATCGAATGACATCCGCTAGACGTTTATAGATTATACTAATATATTGATATTGGAAGAATATCATGCCAAGTTCACGGCATTTAAATATTATACACGGTAAGGAACCAATTTGTGAAATTTTTCAATGGCGAATGTTATCAGTGAGATTATCATTAATTTTCTTTGTTTGATCTTTATCAGATGACCTATAAAAATAATATGTTTACGATGAATGTTTATTCATGAAAACAATTGTAATTATTGATCTGATTCAGTTAATTAATTTTCATCGTTTTCTAATCAAATATTTAACAATCCTTGATCACCGAAGCTAAGTTTTCGCTGTGCGCCAGCTTATTCTATTATCGTAATAACTTTATTGTTTTTTACATAATTAATTATGTTTTTGCAAATTGTTCTGTCTTTCAAATAAATGTATTTATGTAATTACAAAAATAGTGTAAAATCTAACTTAAGTAGTTTCCCCAGAAAAGCTATTTATGTTAAGATAAACGATTTTTTTAATAGTATCCAAGGATACGTTGGTGAACCAGAAGTTACACATTATTTTTTTTTAATGGATATGCTTAAGATTGTATGCTGTTATAAACGACTTATAAATAACATGTAGCTTTACTATCCGGATTTACCAGAGTTTCTTAGACCGATCGAAAAATATGCAACAGTTTTTCAAGAAGAAGTTATCAAAAATTGATTTCATTTGTCAACCTGAAGTTTTAAGTTGCAAGCGTGTTCCAAATAATTGCATGACACCAACAAGTTGTTGTAAATTGTACAAATTTAATGTTGTGCAACCTTACCCTTTCCATTCCAAGCCTTTTTTTGTTTTTATTCTACCAGCTCCTTGACAAAATTGCATTTTTTTAAGTCTTAGTTTTTTTGTAAATAAAATTGATATTAGTTCATTCTTGAAATTTTTTTAGCTTTTCGCCTTTTGCTTTATTTTTTTAGACATGACGGGATCGAGGATTATTTCACTAATTCACAATCAAACTATAGAAAATAAATATCATAAATAATCCATTCAACGAGTCTGTACGAAAACAAACACGATAATGCACAATTGGAGATAAGATTTTGACAGCACGGTACGATAACTTCTAGGGTACTTTTGTAATGCCCCTCTACCTGCAGTGAGGCGTAAATAATTAGTTAGTCATTGTTTGAACATTTTTACCGCATAATTCAAACGGTTGGAGTTTAGATAAAACAAAATAGTGAAAAAAAAACACACACATTATGAAAGATTGTGTTAGGTTAGGTTAAGTTTTGTTGTTCATTTTATTTTCTTTTTCTTCTTTTTCACTTTTCTTTAATGTTCTATTTTGTCATTTAACCCATAAACGTGTTTTCTACTTTGTAGTTAACGTTAGAATTGTTTTATTTTCAGGCTGTTTTTTGGAGATGCAGCGCCCTTGTTTGCCTTTATGGGAGTATCCTTGGCATCGGGAAGTGGCTTCCTCAGCCGCCAGGACGAGTTGGAGGGACTTTGTTGGGAGATTCGTGTAAGTATTCTTTAGTTCTCTAACCTTACCTGTTATTTTTTACATTATTTTCGGAAAGATAATTTCATAGGTACTTATTCTAATCAGATTTTAGTTCAAATAATAAAAATACTGGTATTTATGGGAAATAAAAATCCTACAAAAACTCATCTTTTACTTTTTGATATCTCGCATCGGTGCATTGTGGTCCCATTTCTTACAGTAAGCGTCTCCACTTAGTCATAAGCTGTTAGAAAGCCATAAGTTCGAGCGGATGCGATTAGACCTGTACCTTCATACTTTAAAATTGATTCATTGAGTGTACGAAGGCATCATAAGGATGCAATATTCCTGTATAAATTAGTTAACAATAATATTCAATGCCCAGAGTTGCTAAATAAAATTCAATTTAATGTACCTGCGCGTACAACACGCTCTTCTGTCCTGTTCAGGGTTGATCAATGCAAAACAAACTGTAAGCAAAATTCTTGTCTGAACAGACTATGCAATAGTTACAATAGCATATTATCCAAGGTGGACACTTTCAATTCTGAACCTACCAAATATAAGGGGTACATAAAAGAGTATTTCTCTGATGTTTCATGAATATGTTATGTGTCTATGTTTCTATCGTTTATCTTTAATTCTGTTATGATTTGATTTATATGTACAATCTGGCTTCTTATGGTTACCAATGTATTGATATTTTATGTTTTATGTAAATTTTTGTTTTATATACTTAATCTTTTGTTTTATAAAATTTTTGATCTCATACCGCTTTATTATAAATTTATTATTTAATTTTTTTATTATGCTGTTAATCAGAGGTAAAGTCACATGGAGGAAATCCATAATTGGTTTTATTTTGGCTATACAAACATGTACAAACTGGAAAAATGTAAACTGTCGATTTCCCGAAAATAAATAAATAAATAAAAAATTATGTAAGAACACTTTCTGTGACTTGCTGTAAATTACGGTAAGTGACTTGTGGTGATGTTTATATTGGTAATTTTGCCATAAGTCACTTACGCTAGTGTTAAAAAGCGACTTTTGGGAAAAACATGTGTGTAAAGGTAGCCCAACTCCATATTTTTATACCAATTCATCTCGAGTGACTTGGCAGTCTTGTGTTTTAAAGGGTCAATATGATATTTCGACTCCTAGGTCCCAGACAGGCCAGGTAAATTAAATATCAGTAGAAGTAAGGAAAGATTGTGCTTACTAATATTCATTACCATATTTTTTGAGAGTTTTCATATATATGTATTACCCTTTTTAGACGAGTGTCATGTATACATGCCAACCGATCACATGCCTAAAAGACGAGGGTCATCTATATATGATGCGTATGTGTGAGAATTTGAAATACCGGTCCACGGGTATCGCAAATTCTGTAACGACCTAGTCTTTAAAAGGTTAAAATCTCAATAACTAAATAGATAGTTATGGGTGTTTGTTACGGCACTTTGCTTTTTCATACCAATCTAAAAAAATCTTTGCTAATCATTTTTCAAACTTGCGATTTCATACGGAAAGTTGCCGTTAAAGAAGAAATAATATTTTGGACAGTGCTAAATTGTCAAATATGGCAACTGCTTAAACATAACCATAGATCATGTGAAAACAATCGTGAAAATTTGCCTTTGCGGTTGCCGTCAACAAATCATCAAAAATACATGCGAAATTCACAATACTGATTAGTAATACACATTCAAAATCAGTAATACATGCTTGTCGTTGTCTTTTTATCAATATTTTAAATATAAAATGAAACATTTCCACATAAAAAAAAATGTATGACAGATGTCAAATAGTGTCTGCCATCTTGAACTGTACGAAAACGGTACCAAAATAGAATACATCATTAGTTTTCTGTGCATTTACAAAATTTGTACGTATTGCGGTATAAGGATAATTTTTTTCCTTATCTACATCTCGTCTAAATGGCAGATTAGTTTGTTTATTATTTGCTCGTTCCCTTTTAGCTCTTACAACAATTTGATAAGCTCCGATTTAAGTTATTGACGCAAATACGAATTTGATTACAGAATGCCGTAACTAAATTTCAATGGAGTCTCCTCACTGAAGAGCAAAACGAACCCGCTTTCATCGAGGAGGAAGTTAAGCTGAGCAACTTGACCGTCGGCAATCTGATCGCTAAGGGGTGCTCTGCTGTTGTGTACGCTGCAAAACTTAACGACAAGACTCAACTGCACGCTCAACTCGATCCCCGCGATGCTGCCTCTGACCACTCCACGGTCAACGGCCATTTCAACTGCGATAAGAATGGAAGGAGTCTGAAAACTGAATCCGATGTTTCCGAATACCCCTTGGCGCTCAAGATGATGTTCAATTACGATGTCCAGAGCAATTCCCTCGCTATTCTGCGCGCAATGTACCAGGAAACTATACCGGCGAGGAGGATTCTCACTAACAATATCTGCTTTTGGGAAGATTCGTAAGTATTCAATTCAAGCAATTAAATTATAAACTAGGTTGGGATGTTTGAACCTTAAGTAATTTGCGATCAGATCAATTTGAATGGCCTGTTAAACGCCGATTCTAGTTGGATTTCAACTTTTGAACAAATTTTGATTTGCATAACAATATGACTGGTAAAAGTTAATTCTTGACAATTTTCAGGTTTTAATCATATTGATCAACCATGAAGCAATTAAGATCAGCTGGTAAAACTATTAAGCCAATCAAAATTTGATCAAATGCCGAAACTGGTTAAGAATCAGTGTTAAATGGAGACTTCAAATAATAAAAATTCAAAATTGCACTTATTTTCAACTTCACAGTCAATCAAATGCGACGGAGGTTGATCCACCCCATCTTGTCAATCTTTTCTGTAGCTTCTTATTTGTTTTCTCTTGCGCATTGTTCTACTCTATTCAGCTTTTTTGTAAAAGAAACAGTTGACGAATTCTTTTTAATGTTTTGTAGATATCTTGATATTTGATTTTTTCATTTAGCAACGCATAGACATCTCATATATATATATATATATATAATACGTGTATGTATGAGATGTCTATGCGTTGCTAAATCATTCATCCGATTGCAATGAAACTTTGGGGATTTGACGTGCGCATGCCCGTGATGGTTTTTATATACAATAGTGAGCTCTGGTTTCATGAAATTATTCATTGCTGACCATTCATCCAATTGCGATGAAACTTTGGGGATTTGATGTGTGCATGCCCGTGATGGTTTCTATTTACAATAGTGAGCTCTGACAACATGAAATTATGCATTGTTAAACCGTTCATCCGATTGCGATGAAAATTTGGGGATTTGATGTGTGCATGCCCGCGATGGTTTCTATGTATGATAGTGAGCTCTGGCACCATGAAATTATGCATTGCTAAACCGTTCATCCGATTGCGATGAAACTTTTGTGAGTTACTTAAAAAAAACCCTTTGAAAACACAATTACTGCATCACTATGTTGAGCTTTTATAATAGAATCTAGATAGTATGTACAAGAAACACAGGGTTTAATAAAAATAACAAAGTTGTTGCATTCATGAAACTTTGGTAATACATTAATTTTTGCAGCAAAAATGAAGAACTGCATTCTAGCTCTTTATTTTACACAGAACTCTTTCATGTAAAATGGGCTCTGATACATTTGTTATCCTCTTTCCTTGACAACATAACTGTTCTCACTTCAGAGTCTGCCGACCCCTGCTCTTGGGCGGGGTGCATTTTAGAAAAATAAATGTTTACAAACTAGTTGAGTGAAGTATCAATCTACTTAAATAAACACGTTCTTTTTAAAATTCACCCTCCCCCTCCCTCTAGAGGGGTGTTCCACCACTTTTTTTGTGTGTGCACTCTGCAGAACTTCAGTTTTACTGCCAAGAAGAAGTTATGTGCAAAGTTTTATGATTGTATTATACACTATATATGCATTTTGTCGTTTATTATGTGCATTTTGGTAATATTTTACCTGCACTAAGACACTTTTAGAAGTATGTAGTTTGATTAACCTTTAGGCTGCATTGATGGGTGATGACACCTCCATGTGGCACATTTTTTCATCTCGTCTCGGCGACCCATAATTCTTTTTAATGCGATTTTAACCCTTATGTATAAAGAAACTATATTAAGAACAAGGTCAGAATCTCTTGCGCCATTATAATTCTTGATGTAACCGATGGTTTCATTAATCTAGCTACTCTAGAATATTTTTAAATGAATTTTCTTTGACTTTCCTGGTCAGTTTTGGCAACTGACAAAGACGAGAAAAATCTATGTTTATGTTTCCAAATGCGTTTAAAGGTCTTTATTTATTTGCAAACTCCTTTGTATTGTAATTTTTCATGTTGGGTATGTATTCAGATTTTTGTAGAAATAATAATATCAGTTTATATTTGGGTGATTATATTTTTTGAAAATTATTTTCAAAATGGGAGATTTTTTTAACTTTTTTTTTCTTAAACGCGGTAGATTTGAATCGGATATAACCTGCCTCGGTTGCTTTAAACCCTTCCAAGATAATCAAATAAATTTAACGAATATATTTTGAAAGATGTCGCTGTAGATGTGGATGGGGAATTTTTTTGCAGGAATGAAACCTTTCTTTACTATGTATTAATTTTTTAATAAATATGTGTTACATATATGAAAATGACATTTTTATTTGTAATGCTAAATATGCGACACATATGAACCACACTTGCTGACTAGCGTTTATCCCCTTTCCCAAATATGTTTACATAATTATAAATTGTAATGAAATGCGATTGTATAAATACTCTTTTCACTGACATCACGGCAAATATATAGCATGGCATGATATATATTCTCCTCTCCAAAGATGATTGTACCAAGTACATGTTATCTTCTTCAGAGGTGATTTAACATTATTTTATAATTTCTGTGAATGTATGTATGTATGTTGTATGTGTGTTCCAGTCTCCGCAAGAACAAGCTGGTGCTGCCGCCGCACCCCAACATTGTAGCCATGTACGCCGTGTTTGCGGACTACATGCCGCAGCTGCCCGGCTCCATGCAGGCGTACCCGGATGCACTGCCCTCCGCCTTCAACCCCGAGGGCTCTGGCAGGAACATGACGCTCTTTCTACTCATGAAAAGGTACAAACATTATAATTAGGTGGTAGTGATCATACACATATGTATTTCTATCACAGTGGTCTTTTGGGAAGCTGTTTTCGTGTTGGAAACAGTAATTTTTGCATATAGGTCTTTCGCTAAAGTGCAGTTCTCTCTGTAGTAGCATTCTTCAACATTTTTCCATCTGCAATTGGAGAAAATGGTAAATTTTTTCACAGACCGGTTGACGGCAAAGACAAATAAAAACCTAAGCAGATCGAAATATAAAGCTCTTTTAGCAGACCGGCACCGATTCAAACAATTGGTAAAAGAACAACTACTCTATCGCTTGTTGAGTGCTTTGCAACTGTTTAAAAAAATCAAAGTGGGAGGAGATCTTCCTTACTTCAGCTCAATTTTTAGACCACTGGTGCATTTGTCAGAGGATCCAAGGGTTGAAGATACATAACCTCGATACATAGTAATTGTACACTTTATTGAATTTATTTATTTATTGATTTATTGTGAAAAACAGTATAATCCATTTACATTTCACAAATAACAGTTTGTAATAAGTAAGTATATACATTTATTTGCATGGGTAATTACATCAATACTATCTGATTAGCCAGATTTGGTAAATAGTATGCTTATTGCTGTCTTAAATTCTCTTTGGTTCAAATTAAAAATGTCAATCACAGAAGAAATGTGATTTAACAAAGTAGTTATTCTCCCCAAAGGCATGATCATTGGTAGGTTGGTCCTGCCCCTTGGAAAAATAAATAATCTGTGCTGTCTAGCTCTGATGAAATTATCAGGGACATAAAAAGAAATTCGTTCCAGAATATCTGGATTGCAAGTGTGCCCATTTAGTAGCTTGTGCGCCACTAACACCATTGCAATATTTCTCCTGACGTCTAGACGTTCTATCCCCAGCATTCCAGTGAGAAAATCAGAGGGATACAATAAAGGGTAATATCCGAACTCTCGCATGTAGAGGTATCGCATAAACTTTTTTTGCACCTTTTCTACATCATTTGAGTAAAGGGTATCTTCGGGTCCCCATATTATCGATCCACTCTCAAGAATGCTGCGAACCAGAGTAAAATAAAGCATTTTTATGACTGCCGTATTCGTAAAAGATTTCGAATTACATATAACAAAACCCAGCATTCGCATTACAGAGTTGCACACCGAATCGATATGAGTTCGAAAAGTCAGACGCATGTCAAAAGTGATTCCTAAATCCTTCGTTATCGAGATATGTTTTATAGAGGTACCAGACATTTTATAGTTAAAATATAAAGTTCGATTTGCCCTTGTAATGCACATAATTGTACACTTACTACTGTTAAAAAGAAGTTTATTTTGATGACTCCACTCTACTATACCGTCGATATCGTTTTGTAGACGAATGGAGTCTTCATTTGTCGTTATACAGGTGTATAGTTTAATGTCATCCGCAAATAACAAAAATTTTACAAATCTTATAAACAACCCTATGTCATTAATAAACAATAAAAATAAAAGTGGTCCTAAATTAGACCCTTGAGGAACCCCAGAATTTGTGGCGTAGAGTTTCGATGTGAACTGCCCGTAAACAACGTATTGTTTTCTGTTAGACAAATAATTATGAAAGAACAAAAGCAGCAAGTATGAGAAGCCGAAGCTTTCAAGTTTATTCAGTAATATGAGGTGATCTACTTTGTCAAAAGCTTTCGCAAAATCATTATATGAGACATCTACTTGCTCGTTGTTGTCCAATATGTTTGAGACGTAATCCGTAAATACCATTAAGTTGGTCGTCGTAGACCTGCCCTCTCTTAACCCATGCTGCTGGTTTATGAGAAATGGTTCTACTTTATAGTATATACGTTTTTGTATCACGAGTTCAAATAATTTGGCCAGTGCCGAAAGAATTGCCACCAGTCTGTAATTAGATACACATGATTTATCGCCATTTTTGTGTAAGGGCGTGACCTTTGAGATTTTCCAACGGTCGGGGAATTTACCGGAGTTAAGTGAAATATTAAAGATATGTAAAAGCGGTACCATTAACGGATCGGCATAACCCTTCAGGACAATTGTGTTAATAAAATCCGGTCCAACAGATTTTTTTGGTTTCAGTTTTTTAATTGCAGCTAGGTAATCATTTTTATTTACACTTAAAATTTCAACATTTTGAGCTAGTGAAGAGAAACCGCCTGGGGTGTATGAGTCAAATTCTGCACTATGTTCGCTATAGACTGACTTAAAGTAATTCGCAAATGCTTCCGGAATATCGGGCCCAGTATGAGTACTTCCGTTCCATGACACTGAGTTTAGAAACCCACCGTCTTTCCTCTTTTCGGATACAAATTTCCAGAAGGATTTCGGATCATTCTTGACGTTTTTTTCGATATTATTTATGTAATCCTTATACGCAATATTTATACTACGTTTGATTTTGGATCGTAGAATACAAAACTTTTCCCGATATCCCATCAATCCGGTGCGCCTCCAGTTTCTGTGAAGTTTGCATTTCCTTTTCAGGTCACTAAGAATCTCACCATTAAACCATTTAGGGTATCTTCTTTTAAAACAAGGTACACGCTTTCTCTCAAAACACATGTCAAAAAGGTCATAAATTAAATTATAAAAATATTCTACTGCTAAATCTGCATCTTTAAGTTTTAATAAGGGTTTCCAGTCGTGAGAATTCAAGTAAACATAAAAATATTCGAAATTACCACGTTCTAGATTCCATCCTCGCTTAACACAATTTCCATTGTCGTTGTTTAATAAATTTCGACAATAGGCTTTGCTTACATTGAGCGCGAATTCTATACATAAAGATGGGTGGTATGAATCTTCATTAACAAGTGAGTATACGGATTTGAACACTTTTAAGTCAAAATTACTGATAATAACGTCCAGTGCCCTATTCGTTATATTAGTGATTAAGTTTTTCTGTTCCAATTGAAATAGTTCCATAAAATATAAGAAATCGGTTTGAGTTGCTTTGTGACTCACACAGGAGTGTAAGTTAAAATCGCCAACAATAATAATTTTTTTATCTATTAAAAAGTTAAAATTAGCTATGATTTTATCGAAAAAATCAGAGTAAGTAGTTCTCTGAGAAGCCGGTGGAATATACACTATACATATATAAATACTAATTTCATTTATTTTAGCCTTAATCCATAAGTTTTCGCCATCATTTTCTAGAAACATGAGTCTCTGGCATTGATTGACGCGGTCACGTCTCGCGGCTAGTAGCACTCCTCCTCCTCTTGATTGGCCTGAAGTTCTGTCCTTTCTAAATTCATGTCATCATCATCACAATACCAAGTCCTAGAGAGGAATTTATCCCAACTACTATCTCTTGGGTACGCTTAGAATGATCCATCTACAGGTCAGAAGGGATTTTCACATTTCTTCAAACTGATTTGTGGTTGGTTTCAAAATTCGGCAATTACAGAGAGCATTCATTTCTATGTTCCCGAAGGTTATCTTCGTCACCGACAGCCTAGTCTGTTTTATCTCCTGGTCCACAGGATTACCTTGCAGATACCGGTGGGGAGGGCAATCTAAATAACTGGAATATTTCTGAACGTATCCGAAAACTAAAAGCTGTTTTTGAAAGGAGATAAATAATAAAATTACATTTTCAAATTTTATAAATCGAAATAAACACATCATTTTTTAAATATAAAAACTTTGCACGCAAACATAAAAAAGTTTTAAAAATGCGCACCTTTTGTTTTTTCTAACTAAAATTACTAATACATAATGAAAAAAGTAAATTCAAAGTTAATTTTTTTTTTCAAATTGCGATTCAAAAGTTCGGTTTTATAAGGGTGTAAATTTTAATTTTTTGGTGGATATTATTTAGATTTGAATATAAAGCATGATGATTTGCCTTTCTAACATCTTTTAGAACAAATTTCTCACTATTAAAGGAGTTACAACGATTTATATACCTACGTGTAAAATAATAACAAAAGTTGAATTGAATTTGGTATCTGCTGTTTGCCACCAGTCCTCCGTCCTTCCCGTCCTTCTCTAATCCTCTTTCATGCAACCTATTTACATTATCCTCGTTCTGCCTCTGGGTTACTTATGAATTCCTTTAAAATTGAGAAATATGGTTTTAAATTAGAAATTAAAAAACTGAATTCCTTTTTGCCTTTTCAGATATCAATATTCCCTGGCCGACTTTTTGAAGAAGCATCCCCCGGTGCAAAGAGACTCGGTGCTACTTCTGGCCCAGCTACTTGAGGGTATTGCCCATATGAATTTACATGGAATAGCCCACAGGTAAAGCCCCTAATTCATTTTTATTAACTATTTTTATTAATTTTATTTGTGGGTTTATTTTTAAAAAGATACTTATTTACCCTTGTTCTAATGCAATCCTTGTATGTGTACATATATTATTTTGAAAACAGTTTTTAGTATGATTCACATATTTTCGTAATTTAGGTTTAAATTAGTTTATATTTTGTTCTCATTGTATATTTTTTGGTAATTTGCCAAATAACTTAAGGGGGAAATATATTTAGATGACTCAAAAAAAAATATTTTTTTATTTTATAAATTTTTTGTATAACTATTTAAGAATATGTTCCCAAAGTTTTAAATAAAAATTTCAATTCATTCCAGTATTATCTGGATGTATTTTAGTCTAGAAAAAAAAAAAATTTAAATTTTTTTACTTCATATTTCGATGGTTTAGATATTCAAAAAATATCTCCTTAAGGATTTTTCAAAATTCTAAAATTTTAAAAGTTGTAGCCATATATTAGTTCGAACTGTTTAGACGGAATCTAAATTGAATCTAAATAGAGCAAACTTTAAATGCCTGTTTCTCCAAACTGTGTTTTTCGAGTCGTTTGACACGATATCTCCAATTTTACTAAACCAATTTACTTGGAATTTGGTGTGAGTCTTCTCTATATATTACTCAATCGCGCTAACTAAAACTAAAACAAAATTTTAAATTTTACTATTTTAAAAAAATTCGGAAATGTAAAAAAAAGTGGTTTTCCCTAGTTCGGGTCACAGCAGTATTTGTTCAGATTAAAAATTAATTTGGTTACTTTTTTCAAATTACTAGGAGGGTTGCAATCGTGTCAACTAGGGCGCGCCATTTTTTTGAGACCCCCCCACTTCAACACCCTGTAACTTTTGGAATTTTGATTTTTTGCGTTTGGTTTTTTTTTATGTATTTTTGACGTTTAACTCGTTGAGGGCCAGGCTTTTTCCAGAAAAACACGGAAATTCACGATCTTCAATTGAATGTTTTGTGGATTAAATTTAACCTATCGTATATTTTATTGACTGAAACACATTCCTAGAACAATAAACTATTTACCAAAATAACATTACTTGCGTAATTACGTAAATTGATAGGTTTTATGATGTTTTATTCGAGGTACACGCATGTCACGCATCGGCAATGTGACGCGGCCGCCAAAATGACAGTTGGCAGTTGGAGATGCCCACAGACAAAAAAGTTATTTTTAAATATTTTGTGGCTACAGGGTGAATGAAGTCTTTACCCATACCATAGGGAATGTTGGCGCCAGCGATTCTGACATTTTATTTACAGATTTTGTACATAGAAGGGTCCAAAATAGTAGAATCAACATATTTTTTTTCGCGCATGCGCAGAATCTTTTTACATCCCGGACTACGGAAAATTTAATATAAATTATTCGAAGTGACTTGTCTCATTGCGGTTTTCTCTATGGTAAAGTACGATAATAGAGCAAGCGTTTCTGACATTGTTCTTCATACACTTTCTGTATACATAAGGGTCAAAATTGCATTTCAAAATGGCGCGCCACCTCGCGGACACCGGTGTCCGAACGGCCCACAACGAGTTAATTAATATTTGGTAAAGTAATGGCTATAAAAATTATATTGTTTTTTTATTGCACCAGAAAAATACCTACAATTCATGCTTCTAGACTAGAATAAGTGCCGAACCAAGTGGTAAACTTGAAATGCGTTTTTCTCAAAATGACTTTTTTTGAATTTGTGTGTACTCTAGCTCAAAAAGTTTATAACTAGTCATTTTTAAAATTTGCAGATACTTTCTTTACATAATAAAGCTCTATATGAACCTAAAATCGTAGTTTTATCATTGTCCGAAGTATTTTTTAATTGCAAAAATATAGTTTAAACAATGCAAAAAATCAAGGTTTCCCGTTTATACACCTATAAAAAATTTCATTTTGAATTTTTTTGGGGGAAGTTAGGTTCATACAGAAGAGACACAAGTTCTTAAACTAAATTCAAAACCTTAACAGTTTGAGATGAAAACTGTGGCCTCCAGAATGCACACTAATAGCAAAGTCTGATGGTGACATTTGATGGGTAGCAGCTGATAATTTTCATATTTTCCGATGAAATGCTTAAAATAGATGTGTAAAATGACCTCAAGGTTTAAATAAATTATATACATTTCTTTAATGCCAAAAAAATTCATGAAAATCATTAAAAAAAATCTGGTCCTAAATGTATTTCCCCCCTTAATTGCTCTGTTCATCAACGACTTTTGACTATGGGTCTTTTTTTCTTATTGAGAAGAGGATTCTTATTTCTTTTCTTTGTCTCATGTGTGTTTGTGCTGCAAGTTTTCAATTTTACTTGGAAATTCAATTGATGTAAGACCATTGATTGTTTTGTAGATAGAAGATAAAGTATTGTAGTAAATAATTTGTGACAGGATGACAAGATATTTAATTCCTTCAACATTTCCTTGATATTATATACCCCAACGGGTTCGTTTGATATATTCTCCTAACTTAACAAACGGATTGCTCTTACGTCAGGCGCTCGGAGCAGCCTGACGCATTCTGGCCGGTCCCGTTATCCCTTATTAAATAAGAGGGATAATTAACATTTTGAGACCTTAAAAGTGTTAAATAATGTTTATTACTCTGTGTACATTACATATGTGAACTCAAAATAATATTTTTTTTATTTTTTTTTTATTTTTTATTATTATTGTACAACAGAATAATTCCAATTACAGTACAATTTAGTTACCCTATCAGCATTTAGGCAAGTGACTCTTCAATAATGTTTTTAAGGCATATAAAGAACAGTCACTTACATCCAAATGGTTTGCAATTTCATTTAACAGCACCACTTCCCTCGTCATGCTATGCTTTGCCAAGACGTCTGTTCTGCCGTTCGGTACTTTAAATAAGTCATGATGTCGACTTCGGCTGTAGTGGTCTGGTACATATAAATCATAGCATCCCAAGAGAAATGGGCTATTGATGAAATTGTTCCAAATTTTGAAAGACAGAATAGCAAGACTTGCTTTCCTTCTAGTTTCTAGGCTCACAGAATCAGTTTCCTCAAGTAAGTCAATATGGTGCATGAACCTTGGATAGGTTCCATGCTTCCGCATATAAACATACCTGAGGAATTTCTTCTGGATTTGCTCTAACATATCAATGTACTTCTGGTGGTACGGTGTCCAAACATCGCTCGTGTACTCCAGTTTGCTTCTCAGTATGCCATCGAATAACGCTAGCATAGCTTCTTGGTTATCAAATTGCTTACAAGTCCTGATGATGAATCCAAGAAGTTTGTAGCAAGACTAAGTGAGCTGCGATATATGGCAAGAGAATGTCAGTTCGGGATCAAAGACGACACCGAGATCTTTCACGGATTTTACACGTGATAACGTTTCGCCTTTTATTTTATAATCGTAAATTATAATGTTTTTACAACGAGTGAAGGACATTGTGACACATTTCTTTGTGTTAAAATCTAATTTGTTTGCCAACGACCATTCAGATAGTGCATCCAGATCAGTTTGCATTTCAAAGCAATCTTGTTGGCAGCTTATTTCCATCATTATTTTAAGGTCATCAGCAAATAGTAGACATTTGCCGTTCGTAACACAGTTTTGGATGTCATCTATAAGTATTAGAAACAACATAGGTCCGAGGTTAGACCATTGAGGAATTCCAGATTGCGCTTGGAATTTTTTTGAATTATGTCCATTTATCGAAACAAATTGACTTCTGGATTTTAAATACGATGAGAAAAAGTTCAGTGTTGGTAGATCGAAGCCTATTTTAAACATTTTCCTCAGAAGTATATCATGGTTAACACGGTCAAATGCCTTGGCAAAGTCGGTGTAAACTACATCTGTTTGGTGCCTCGAGTCCAAACTGGTGGCTACCAACCGCGAAAAATTAAGCAGATTTGTGATTGTTGATTTCTTTGGAAGGAAACCGTGTTGATTTTCACCAATGAATGGCGCAATCTGGTGACTTAATTTGTCACAAATCAATTTTTCAAAAAGTTTGGGTAGCACTGATAATACGGCTACCGGTCTGTAGTTTTTGACGTCTGTCTTATCTCCAGCCTTGAAAATAGGACTGACTCGGGTCAGTTTCCAAATTTGGGGGAATGTAGAAGTCAAAATACTAGAGTTAAATATATAACAAAGGGCTTCACTTATCATTGGCGCTATGCTAATGATAATACTGGAAGGAATTCCATCCGGTCCTGTAGCCTTGTCTGTCTTCAGCTTACGAATGTAGGCTTCAACCTCTTTCGGATTAGTAAATCCAAGAGATATGTCACCTAAGTTCCATGGAATTTCTGTTTTCGTAAATTCCGTACTGAGATCCGGGGTTTTACTGTCATATACAGACTGAAAGTAGTCTGCGAACATCTGACAAATAGATTCTCTATCTGTTATAAATTCGTCTCCACTCTTCAGGCCATTATGCGATCTGGAGTTTGCTTTCTGTGATTTTATGAAATCCCAGAAACATTTGACATCGTCTTTAATCCCATTCTGAATTCTTTTTAAATATTGCTGTTTAGTTACGGCAATATCTTTTTTGAGCTCGGATCGCACCGCAGAAAACAACAAGTAATCAGACTGCTTCTTGTTCAATCTATACCTTCTGCGATGAGCTTCCTTGCTTTTTATTTTGTCAATAATTGATTTTGTGAACCATGTCGGGTAGGTTACACTCACATTTATTGATTTCTTAATTGTTACACATAAATCAAAAACACTTGCTAAAACATTATAAAAATAATCTACCGCAACATCAACAGAGTGTATGCTTTTAAGAAATGTCCAGTCAAAATGTGACAGAATGTTTTGACACAATTTTATATCAGCATGCTTAAAGTTATATTGCGAGTAGCAGTTGGTAGGTTGTGCAGACGAGGCGGGGCGAGTGCAGGCCGTTGTTGTGACCGTTGTTGTGACCGTTACGTCGTGTGCGCGTGGCTCGCGCGAGACTCGCCATGTTGGCCAGTGTTGGATGATGACGATCTTCTTTGAAGAACGGCTCCTCGCTTCTAGTTACTTCACATACTGAAAGGTTACTTAGGACGAAGTCCAGCATATTGTCATAACTGTTAAATACTTCACTCTGCTGTGTTAATTATTCAGATTAAAATCACCCAATAAAATAATATTTTTATTCAATAATAAATTCGAATTCGTATCTAAATGCTCATAGAAGTTGCGTCTATTTTCACCATCATCTGTGCAATAAAAATAAGTTACACATATAAGTACGGTAAAGTTATTTTTAAAAACCTTTACCCATAGATGTTCTCCGTTTGTTTCTAATTCCATTAGGCGCATTGAAGCAAGCGGTTTACGAACAGCGAGAAGAACCCCTCCCCCTCGCTGCCCGTCTCGATCACGTCGATGTATTGTGTACTGATCAGTGAACAGTTCCTTACCAAAAATAGATGTTTGTAACCATGTTTCCGTCAACGCAGTCACTTCTGAATTTTGAGAAATAATATTTCTTGAAAATTCGTCGATTTTTGTGTTAAGGCCACGGACATTTTGATATTTAATTTCTAATTTCGCCATCAAGTAGGCACGCTTTTTCCTAGGAATTTATATTTTGCTATTGCAATTCCTGCCGGCCAATTTGCTGCGTCTAAGAAAGTATTTTCCTTTTCTTGGGGAATGCCAATTTTGAAGGAATTGTAATTTCCTTTGGCATTCAGTTTGACAATGTCAAAATCAATGTTTGGATCTATGGACTTGAGAAAGCGGTGTATTTGTGGGATTTCTGTATTTGGGTTGAAACGCCAAGCGTGAATATAGAATTTTCTTTTTATTGCGTGTAAAGATGTGTCGGTCCTCGTACCCGTTATTGCTCGCGTGCGTTGGCGATGCTTACGGGCTTGAACTTTCCAATCTTCCTGGTTACCAAGGACGAGAGAAGAACGGTTTGGTTCCTCTTGTTCCTCTTGTGCAGTAGGTATCACCTTCTTCTTTCTCGGTTTTTTCTTTTTCTTTAGCTTTTCCGGTTCTCCAGGGCTATCCTCCCCGTCTAGTATTATTTCAACAGAAATAGGTGCTTCAGATGTGGTAGGGTTATTGTCAGTAGGTGGGGTGGATGAGGTAACTGGATCGCTGGTTGCGCGTCTCTCCGTACTGAAGGCGGCTTCAAGCGCTGCTATCTTCGCCGATAGTTTGGCAACAGTTGTATTTTGGATGACAATGATGTTCGATTGTTCACCAATTTTGTTATTAAGTTCCTTGATGTGATCTTTAAGTCCTCCAATTTGTTATGCAAGATTTTTTATGGCCGTGGTAACGGTTTCCCAAGCTTGGTTTGACCTGGTCGCCATATCAGGTAGTTGCTATGCAGAACACTGTCCAATACGTCCGATATATATATATATATTTTATCGTAAGTAGTGTGGACGTATAACGAGTTTTAAGAATATGTGCAGATTGTTATCGTGATTCATTAGATGCGAAGTGTTTAAAACCCAGGATGGGTAGCGAACATTTACCAGATGTGGTCATTTGTTCGGTCGTTGGGTGTCATAGCCATACCCCTGCGCACCCGCACCTTTAATGCAACCCCCGCTGCTCGCCGCTACGCCTGCAGTCGCTGTATTTACGACTGTGGACCATATGACCCGTTCGGTGTGTGGGCCACCGAAGCGGCCTTCTAAGAAACGCACCAGAGAAGAGAACAAACTGATGACCTCTGCAATCTCTACATCCCTAGCTGCCCCCGCTGCCAACCGCCCGCGCCTGCCCCCCGCCCCTAAGCACATGGACTAGGAAGTCATCAGACTGAGCACGCACCCTTCGGTTTCTACCAGTGGCGTACGTATAGAGTGATGAATGACAAAATAAAATACCTAAGAGATAGTGTTTAAACAACAATAATAATAAACAGTTCACAGCGACAATTATTACAGTGTATTATTACGAGTATATACATTTTCATTAGTGTTGATTACATGTTATTTTTATGGTTTCTTTGCAATTGTTATGAACTGCAGATTTATTAAATATAGGTTTTGAGTATGTGTGAGTAAGATTAAGTTAGGTTAACTTAGAGTTTAAGTTAGATTAAGTTAGACTAAGGATGTTAAGTAGATTACTAAATACATAAGGTAAATGTATTATTGGGGGGCAAGAATTCCAATAATCCATGCGCTTGATAGCTGCAAGATGAGTTGTTATCTAGCCTCCTACATAGTTAAGTAAATTGAAATATGTACATATAAAAAAGATACTTTATTTAATTTATCGGGGGGCTAGAATTCCAATAATCCATGCGCTTGATAGCTGCAAGACGAGTTGTTATCTAGCCTCCTAAGTTAAGTAAATTCTAATGTAAAATCCAAGCTAATTTGTACAGCACTCTTGAGGCGATTTTTCGCAAAAACAGCGCTATATAAGTTGTCCAAATTTATTTATTATTTATTATTATTATTGCAATCTTTAGAGCACAGGCGTCAGGTGGGAATGCTGTCCGTGTTCTACCGGTATTACAGTGGAATATGCTCCGAGGAACTAGCGTCATTGATCCCCTTGGCACCACCGGTGCATAATCGGAAAACACGCCAAACACGCACCCAACATATGTACACTATTGACATTTGTTACATGAGAATGAGTCGTTCTATGACTTGTTTTTGAGTTCAACAGTTCGGCTGTGAACTGCAGCATCTTAAAAGTTTCCCTGAGGGAAATTATTTTCCTCAGGGCCTCCTGTGTGGAGTTAATGTAAAAAAAAATCTGTTCAATATTATTCTTATAGCTCTATTTTGTAGTAGGTATTGTCATTTGTTACATTGTCAGATTTAGAATTACAAAATAATAGTACGTATTGGGACATTTTATAGCAGCGTAATGGAAATTTTTGGCATTCTGTCTTCATAAAACGCCATACTTTTAGATTCAGATTACCAAAATAATATAATGATATTTTTGCGCAAATTTTATTTATTCGGCAAGATGACGTTTGATGATGATTACAAAAATTTAAGACCACTGCTGTCTGTCTATAAGATACGTAAAATTTAGACAGCAATAAAAAGGTTTTCAAGAAGAAATCTTACATATACGTATTCTTTCTCTAATATTTCCAGGGATCTCAAGTCTGACAACATACTGGTGGACCAAGTGGAAGCAGACGACAGCTCCGTTCCTGTTCTCGTCATAACAGATTTTGGATGCTGTCTTGCAGATAAAACTCATGGCCTTGAGATTCCATACAAAACTGATCAAATGGACAAAGGTTAGGATAAACTCCATATCATAATTGATTATTAGAAGTAATAATTATTAGTCTGAAACACTCATCTACATTGAAAAAATCTCCCGAGAAAAGATACATGCCGCCGACGGGACTCGAACCCGAGTCCTTCTGATTTCCGGTCAACTGCTCTGTCAACTTTATTTTTATATGGGAAAGGCATTGTAAGTTCTAAATCTCCCACTAGGTGGCGTCGAGACAAATTATGTCCACATTTTTTGGTGAAATACTTTAACTCGTCAAATATTAATTATTATTTTTAATTGATTAATGTTTAAGACAAGATTTTTATGCATGGCACAAAGGGTAACAATTATTATAAGTAATAATTATTAGCATTGAAAAAATCTCCCAGATCAAGGAGATTTTTTCAATGTAGACGAGTGTTTCAGGCTAATAATTATTACTTACCGTTTCAGGCTAATAATAATTGTTACCTTTTGTGCTATGCATAAAAATCTTGTCTTTAACATTAGTTTATCAATTAAAAATAAATATATCATTATTGGACTGTTAAAAATTCAATTAGACTATTTTAGGTTTAGAGGAGAGTGTAAAAACTGAGTTGGTGACCGGAGTAATAAGTTCACTCCACAACCATAAGAACCATCCACATTTATACAAATATCCTAGAAATCTATACAAAGAAATGTAAGGTAAAACACCACATTTCTGACCCTGCTCCAATTTCTGACATATGTAACACAAATTACGATTTTACCAACTGAAGTAACATTCCTACGTATATTGATATTAGCGCATCGAGAAATTTGTTCCCCTCTCCCTCTAACCAATGTTTAGTCTAAGGACTATTTGACACCCATTTCTACCAAAATATTATTCAGTATACGATTTTGGTGATTTTGTGATATTGTTCATTTTTTCACCCCTTTCGGCGAGTAAACCAAATTTTACAAAATGTGAAGTCACAGTTCACTAATGTTTTATGTATTGTTTTTGTATGTTTTTCAATAGAGTATTGACCATATTTATACATTTAAAACGGAAAATAATATATTTCAATAGATTTATGACAATTTTTGAGCGGTCAGAAAAATGATTTCTGATAGTTTTAAGGGTATAGACCCTCAGTGGATTGCTGACATGAATGACGAAACTATTTTGAATATCCCTTTGAAGACAGTGAAAATAATATGGAAATACTACACGAGAAGCAAAAAAACACCGAAAATTAATTTTGTCAGCAGGAATACCCTTACTCCATTTAAAAATAGTTTTTTCGGGCCTCTTATCAATCAACCTTCCACTTCTTTCAATAAACGTGCAACGACAAAAATACCTATTTTAATTATAATGCTTGTACCTATTTTAATTTAGATGTAATGCCTGAAGAAGGCAAGATACGGTTAAGTTCCTTGTTGGCGTAAAACAAAGGAAAAATAATGTAAGCGATGTTTTATACCAAATAACAATGTTTTAATTAATTTTAGTCCCTGTATAAAAAAGGTTTTTTTTTAAATTTTATGTTTCATAATTAATAAAGTTTCTCCAAAATAACGATTTTTGCTTTAAATGTTGTCCACCTGGCTTTGCATTTTATTTGCATCAACGAATCGAAATATCAACATGTATGTCGGATACTGGATTCATATTGATTTTGGTATGTCAGAAATATGTGTTTTGTGAGCATGGTACATATTAAATGATTTTAAATATTTAACGGTAATAAATTTACCAAAAAGTGAGATTTCATTATTTGAAATTGAACAATGTTTCCTAAAATTAAAAATTTCATTTCAGTAATACAAGGTTGAGTTTACAAAAAAATAATGAAATCCATGAAAAAAAAATGATAGCTTAATGTGTCAGAAATAGGGTGTTTTACCTTACATTACACTTTTAAGACGAATCTAATAGAGTAAACGATTGCGTTAATTGATTGAAATGCAGGTGGCAACGTTACCCTGATGGCTCCTGAAGTAATCCTGCAGAGCCCCGGGACCTTCAGCGTGCTGAACTACAGCAAGTCCGACCTGTGGGCCGCAGGGACCATCGCCTATGAGATATTCGGGCAGCCCAACCCCTTCTACGTCTCCCAAAGCAATGGCAATCAGAAGTCTGAGGGTAAATATATGCTTTAAATAAATTTAAAAAACAATGTAAACACACATTTATTTTGAACCACCTTATTCTAATACTTGTGATGCGGGTACGGATAAGTCCATTTATTAGATAACCAACACCTCTGTCACAAATCACCCCAAGTGGTTCGCTACTTTTGGTGACTTAACCTGTTATTTGCCGGACACGCGAATCCACGCGCGGTTTGTGCGCATGCGCGCGGGAAAAATTTCGAAAAAAATATGTTTGTCTGCGATTTTGACCCTTCTATGTACAGAATTATAAGAAGGACAAGGTCAGAATCGCTTGCGCCAATATTTGTCCAGGATATAGGCAAACATTTCATTCACCCGGCAACCCCAGAATATTTTTAAATGATTTTATCTGTGGCATCGAAATGTCAAATTTGCCGCAATTCTTTCTGTCAAAGTTCGATGCATGTTACTTGACGAAACATTGTAAAACCTATCAATTTACGTAATTAACGCAAGTAATGTTGTTTTGGTACATAGTTTATTGTTCTAGGAATGTGTTTCGGTCAATAAAATATACGATAGCTCAAAATTAATCCACAAAACATTCAATTCAAAATTCAAAGTGGTGCTTTGTTAGGGAATTTCCGTGTTTTTCCTGGCTTTTGACGGGTTAACATGGGGTGAGAATTGTCTAAATCTTGGCAGCAGATTTGTTTGCTTACCTACTGTGTTGCAGGCTGGATTTTCAGAGACTGTTTCAGCGAGTTCTTTTTACCTCTCCGGTAGGACTCTCTTGACACATTACCTTGCGTCGCAGTGGTAGGGATGGATTTACACCTCCGTCACTACTGGACACACTGACTCCAGATTCCTATTCACCCCTCATACCTTTTTTCCTACACAGATCTTCCTCCCCTTCCTTTCCTTAAAAAAACTGTCCACACAGCATTTCCATTTATGACATAGGTCCTCAGGGAAATTATTTTTCTCAGGGCCTCTTGTGTGGAGTTAATGTAAAAAAAAAAACATAAGTAGAGGCCGGTTTAAGAAGTGCCCTTCCTTCATCAGGAGTTGATGTATATAAGTATATAGGTATAAATATTTGAATTAATTATTGAATAGGAAGGGGTAATTAAGGGGTTTACAGGAGGGACAGCGCAGCTTACCGAAAATATGTTTTGAATAGGGCTACAAGATAAATTATAGACCTGTAAGCCTTGTAGCCCTTTTCTATACATATTTCCAATAATCTGGTTAATTCCTCCCATGAGCCATTCCCCTCTGTTGACCTCCCCCTCCAATACCTGAATATTTATGGATGCAGAAGCATTCATAGAACTCTCATTTAGTGGGTTTTGGTTTGTATGGATCATGATTGGAAATGGAAGGTGGAGGGGGTAAAAGTTGCATCATGTTACAATAATTCCAATAACTTTGTATCTACTCCACTAAATTTTATATAACTCACAGTTTTTATAGATGATTTTATAGAACACAAACTCTATAAGGTGAATTAATTTGTAATGGGGTTTTATTGAAACTTGCAAAAAATTTGTAAATTCCCTTTTTTTAAACACAATGTGCAAACGGAAAACATTGAAATATTAGCGATGTTTTAATTTATTTACTTTATTGAACCACAAAATAAGCATAAAAAATGTAGAGTATCGATCGTAAACCTTGGTAATATTTAAAAAAGTTATGAAAAGTATTCAATTTTGTTAATTTCTATAAACTTTAAGTATGCCTAGCGAACGAAATATGTCAATCGATATACATACATTTGTATAAGTATAATTTTTTTTTTTACATACATATTTTAGACAAAAATCTTTACTTTTTACCACCTATTCTAATGAATATTCCTTAGGACTTATATGTAATACAGACCTTTTCACTAAGCAATAATTTTCTGAATAGGGAATAAGTCGAATCACTGACACTATCGACTATTCGTCTGACTTATAATCGAGATCCTACCCAAAGGGCTATTGACCACGTCAGTTATTGTTCCTATTATTTAGTTTATTCAAATCCAATTCAAATCATATTCAATTCAAATCGTATGCCACTAAGTGCAAACATAGTGTAATGTGTTAAAAACCATTGCCTTGGGTGCCACAGACTTGTATTTACACATTTATGGGAAAATGTTTTATTTTCAGTTCTTCGGAATGTGAGCTACAAGGAATCCCAACTGCCGAGTCTTGAAGAAAACACACCTACGATTATACGAAAACTGATTGAAAATATGCTGAAAAGGAACCCTAATATGGTAAATTATCTGTTATATTCTTCATATAAAATGACTGTATTTATTGATCTGTGGTTTGCGCAAGTAGCCGTCCAAAAAGATCCTCTTTTTGTGCAAGTTAATCATGTCGCCCGTTGCTAATGTCGCATGCGGATGATTTATAAATGAAGGGTCACTGCAAGATGACTGTTGAATATCTCTTTTTTTTGGCTTTATGAATGCATTCAATAGCTTATTGTGCAGAGCAGCTTTGTATGTTTCTAAAACATTCAATATCGCTCACAGTACTGAGAAAAATAACCTTTCCTAAAAGCGACACATGGCTAGGATGCTGAGTGTCACAAATTAATGTGCGACAATCATTGTTCTTGAATTGTAAAATGGATAATCTTCATCCTTGAATGTGTGTTAATGAGGACAATGATTGTTCTTGAATAATAAAATAGTCTATCATCGTTTTGGAATGTTCACAAAAAAACTTACTTCATTTACTTTTCGACACCTGTGTTTTTTTCTACAGTTTTAAAACTTAAAATGTTGATTTCTCCTACAGAGCAGTGGCGGTCCGTGAGTTTTCAGTGAGCTAAAGTGCTATGATTGAAAAATACAACATTATTGATGTTGTTCTAGCTGAAAACCATTTTTTTTTCCAAAATTTCAACTTTTTGTATGAAGATATACTGACATATGGATGCGGCGTTACATCCATTTGAAAATATTCATTAATCTTAGCACTCTAGCTCACTGAAAACTCACAGACCGCCACTGCTACAGAGGACCCTTAAAATATTTTTATACTAAATGTGTATAAAAATACAATAGACAAATACATAGGTAAAAAGGGAGGGTCGAAAAAAAAATTTATTTTATGAAAATTGGTCAAATTTACTTACATACCGAGACATGATCGCCAAAAGATCGTAACTGACAAAAACAAAATTTTCAGGAGACGTTTTTTTCTTTTCATTTTTTTAAGTAATGTACTTATGGTACCCAAATTTACGCAGAATGTTTGATTTATTGATACCGTTTGCCCTACATAATGGAAATAGTTAAATTTGGGCTGCTTTGGAGATAAATGGCAGTTACAATGTTTTGCCCGGCTATTACGCAATGCATCTGTCATTTACGATGTTTTGCATATCAAACAAAACAGACCTACTTTAAAAAATAATTAAATGTTTTTTGTATTATTAATTGGTTGGTTCATGTTTTGTTTACAATAAAACGATGATTTATTGTAAACAAAAATAATTTTACACTAATACCCTTTTGCTTCTCAGAACTTCCTCTATTTCCTTTCCTAAAAAGACCCTCCACACAGCAACCCCAAAGATGACATAGGCCCTGCGGGGAATTATTTTCCCCAGAGTCTCCTATGTGGAGCTAATGTAAAAAAAAAAGTTAGTTCATCCAGAAGGCGCACTGTGACTCAACCATCTAGTTTTACTGTGCCGCTTACGATGTTTTGCCTGAACTAAAATTTGAGAACTTTAATATACGATAAAATGTATAGGGCCACAAAATCCATTTGGGGGTTGATTTTTGGTATTCTCAAATATTAAGGCGGTGCGTCTAGCCGTTGAGTGCATACGGTAAAAAAAAGCAATTTGAAAAAAACTGTCGTTTACGATCTTTTGGCGGTCATGACTCGATATTTCAAATAATAATAAATAAATTTTATTCCTTGAATGTCTGAAACATTATAAGGATTGCTAATATACATATAATATTTTGTACTTACTTGTTTTAGCATTTATTATTAGCACTTATTTAATTTAATAGCACTTATTTTAGCATTTTCGTAAACACGTAACTGGAGACAGTTTACAACTAATTCCCGTGATTTCTTAGGCCATAGGCCCGTTGTGCTATCTCCCATTTTGCCTCAATCCTTAAACAATAACCCATTCCCTTTAATAAAGTTCACCAGAATTGGATATGTGGCTAAGTCTTCTGGTTCTACAGTGTATCTCCCCAATCCCAGGTATCTGAGCCTAGTTGCCACCAGGGCGGGACATTGGCACCATAAGTGAATTAGAGTTTCTTCATCCTCTTCACATTTTCTATATCTTTTGGTGCTTTCCACTCCCAATAGCTGCACGTGTCTCTTGAGATGGCAGTGTTAGTAGTCCTACCAGTTCTTCAGCGACTGCACTGTCCATATCGAGTAGTTTCCTGGTCCGTCAGGGTCTGGTCCATTTATGAGTACTTTGGATTGCTTCATTCCGGGTGCCCTCTCCCATTCCTTCCAGTGCTGGGATATGACCCACCTCTCAACACGTAATTTGGTGTGGCAAGCTGCTACTCCTACGGCCGGCTCGCATCCCGCAAGTGGTGCTTTCGCCCCTTTCCTTGCTAGTTCGTCAGCCCGCTCGTTGCCCTCAATACCCTTGTGTCTTGGTACCCATATCAGGGTTATTTTATTCTTGGTAGCAAGTTCTGTAAGATTAGTCCTGCAATCCATCACCAGTCTGGAGTGCCATTGGGGCTGCCTGGCTTAGAATATATGAATCTGGCCAATAAGAATACTCCATTTAACAAGTCCATATCTCCAAAACAATCATAATTTAGAAAGCAATTTCTATTCCAACCAATCAATGAAATCCCAAAATACCTACCGAGAACTTGAATTCAAATACACTTTAATTTGAGGATTGGAGTTATGCACAAACTTCTTATAGGTTAATAATATAAAAATACAAACACATATAAATAAAAATATGTTTACATATATATATATATATATCTCTTTCTGTTTTTAGCGTTTGTCTGCAGAAGTGGCCTCCAACATTTGTCAGCTCTTCCTGTGGGCTCCTTCCTCTTGGATTCGATCCAACTGGATGCCCAGCAACCAAGAGGTAAGCAGTGAATGGCCACATTCTTACCTTATTCCTGTGTAAACAAATTAATATTTGTGCTGCCTGTATATAACTTTTGTACTGCCGTCATTTCAAACAAAAACTCTTCACATTGACTTGTCATAACTTTTTAAAAAATTATATATTTTTCACTGTAACTGGACAAAAACGAACAGTAACAAGCCAAAACGTTTGAAAAGTAATACGTATAAAGTCATGAAAACAAGGGCGGCTGGTCGCACAGTGTGTTTGTGTGCAGCACTGGCAAATTATAATGTCTAAATTTACTTTATTTACTTACTGAAGACTATAAAATCTCTAATTTAAATCTATAGAATCTCTAATTTAATCATTTCAAAATATTAGTTACCAATATAATCTATGAATATTATCAGGGAGAACGCTTTTAATCTCCCATAGCACGGCCGCTGAGCGCCCTCGTATCGGCCGCATTGGTGTGCATTCGCTTCGCAAACGAACCAAATCATGTTTATGTATGGGATATTTAAAACATCGAAAGCGCGTCGATTTCGCTATTTGTACCAGAATTTCGCTCGGATCGGTGTGCCACCCACCCAACATAATCCGATCCTTGCCGAAGTTTACCGATTGACCCGAGGTGACACGAATACAATTGAATTTTGGCGAAGATCATAGATCAGTTTGCATCTAGCGCAGTCTAGCGGCGCGCATTTGTATTTGGCCCGTGACGTGATAATTGTCATTGTTTTGTTTTTTTTTTTATATTGATTGTATTAGATACCAATAACCTAATTTATTAATATATAATTTTATTACAAAAATGAGTGCAAACAGGGTTGAATATATGAAAGGAAATAACAGTTTGTTTGAAAATAAATTAATAATTAAAAATTCCTAATTAATATTTTTTTTGTCATAAGTAGGTAGGTACGGATTGTCAGTGAACCACCACATTCTCAGGGCAGCGGCCGCCACTGCATGAAAAGTGATTTAAAAAAACTGGGTTAGGTTAGATTTTTTTTTAAGTGAAAACTTTTTTAGCACCGTTGTGATTTGAAACTCGAAACAAAAAACTGCGACACTAAAAAGAGACAAACACATATATGTCTACAGCAAAGATTCCCAACCTTTTTTGCCCACCGCCCACTTTGAGATTTTTTTTGTAGCGCCCCCCCCCAACTGCTTTTACTCACCATCTGTCGTCGTGAATCTGAAACAGCAATAGTCACGATTATATTTAGTGATAGTATAATCGGTCTTCTCTTTGTGTGGTGCTTCGTAGCCTCCCCACTCTTGTCTTCTTTAGTTTTCTCTACCACATGTGAATTGAACACTGACTTTTTTTATTTTATTAATTTCATAACTTTCCAAAGTGGTCTTTTTTGGTCTGTCATGGATCCATTTTTCATAGCTAAAAGATTTTCACAGGTAACACAAATTTAGTGTCTTGGTAATTTGTTTTGGGAAGATCTTCCTAAAAGCAAACAATAAATCTTCCTTCTCAGAAGAAATGAAAACTTCTATGAAAATGAAAAAGACAGAAAATGCTTTCTATGTCTTGAACTACATTTTGTATAAGACATAGAAAGCATCTTTTTCTTATGAATGTCTTTAGTTGCAGCTGAAATTCGCCATTTGAAGTTGAGACATCGGTGCTCATTCTACTTGGATATTTGGAGCATGTATCTTTATATCGCTGTAGTTTAGCCACTGGAGTAATTATGGTCGAAAATTGGACCACTTTTATTTTTCTGCGATTGATAGCGGTCTAAAATTGGACCACATTTTCCTACCATTCGTAAAACATTTCTTGTAATTACTTAAAACATTTCCTTGGCCAGCCATTTGTTTTAAAACAAACTATTATGACCATAGATGTCCTAAATCCGAACTTCGTAGACTATTTTAGAACGATGTTAAAAATATTTTTTTTACTATATTTTCCGAAAAAATTTAGTCCTTTTTCCATTCATTATCAAGTATACCACAGACAACATACAGAAATCGAAAATATTCTATGCTGTCTCCAATAAGTAACCCTCACGGCAGTTTCAAAGTAAAAAATAAGCAGGATTTGCGCAGTTATAAACTTAACGATTTTTTTTATATTTGTTTTATAAATCCTACAAATATGAGATTAACGGTAAAATGCAGGTTAATTCGTTGGCTATACAGCACTGTAATAAGTTTTTACATCTCCATGTTAACCTCTCCGCGAGTGAGTTTTGGCGAACAAAACTGTACACCAGGAGTGAGTTTTTTTGGTTCATTTTTTTAATATTTTTTTATAAATTATCATAGACTAACTAAAAATAATATTATGTTTTGAAGTAAAACGTCATCGACATCATTCCACGAAAAAAAGAAAAAAAAAAATCCGATAATAAAAAAATGTCCATTCAAAAAAACTGCTTCCTTCCTCTGACGACCGCTAAAAGATGCAAAAAGAATTTTTAATCTATATAGCACTGATATAGCACTATAATAATTATGAAATATGTATGAATGTGTATGGCATCTCGGTGTTTTACTTTATTGCAACCTCTCTCACTTTCTACAATGCACATACATTTAGAAATGCATCAGCGCGGCTAAGGGTACCATAATTATTATGTACTCAAAGTACCATAATTATTATGTACTCAACTAAGGATACCATAATTATTATGTACTCTAGCTGAGAGCTCGCTGATGCATTTCTGAAGAATTTGCAGTGCGTCTTTTAACCTGTTACAAGCCGTAAAAAACACGGAAATTCCCTAACAAAGCACGACATTGAATTTTGAATTGAATGTTTTGTGGATTAATGTTGAGTTATCATATATTTTATTGACCGAAACACATTCCTAGAACAATAAACTATGTACCAAAACAATATTACTTGCGTTAATTACGTAAATTAATAGGTTTTACGATGTTTTAGTCGACGAACATGCATCAACTTTGACAGCTAAAATTTGCTTCAAATCTGACATTTTCATGTCACAGATAAAATCGTTTAAAAATATTCTGGGGTTGCAAGGTGAATGAAATTTTTACCCATCTTATGTGGTAATGTTGGCGCAAGCGATTCTGACCTTGTTCTTCATACAAATTCTGTACATAGAAGGGTCAAAATCGCAGACAAACATATGAGCGTGTCCGGCCGATTACAGGTTAAATGTTCTATTTATGTTTGCAGATACTACAATGGCTTTTCTGCCTCACCACCAAGGTGCTGTGTGAGGGCCGCCTTTCTAACCAGTCTTGTGAGGGAGACAGCACCTCCGTAGGCCTGGCCTCCCCTTCCACCCCCTCCGTCCCTCGCAACGGCCTCATCACCAAGAAGTCCATCCGCAGGAGCCACCCGGAGTACATCCTCATCTCCAACTTCCTCTGCCGGGCCAAACTGGTTCAGATCAAACAGGCCATTTCCTGGATCCAGGCCAATAATGCTTAAAACCCTATAAAGTTCTACTTGGAAATCATATCGATGGTCAACAGCCAAAATACCAAAACCAACACCCTAATACATTTGTGAAAAATGGTTCGAAAGTTACCACTGGTATTTGTGTTCTGCCACAATATCTGAGTGTTCATCATAATTTTCTTTGACAAGGCACCTCTAGGTGTCATCCTGAACAAGTTCAGCAGCCTTAGTCCATTGGAGGCCCAATCCCTCCTCACACAGCCTTGTCTTGTGTGACCAACTTTTTGCAACAACAACAATGACAGTTTTTGTGTCCTTTATGTTTATAAATTGCTGAAGGCATTTTGTTTAAAAATTGTTCTTCTATACCTCGAGTATTTGCTCAAGCCACATCATCTGCCATTTTTCTATTGTTTCGTTAAGCTTCTCCCTCAATTACAGAATATTGATTTACACAAATATAAATATATATTTTTTATTCTCATGTAAAATTAACAAATTCAATGTTTAGATAAATTGTCTGTTAACCACCAATATGCTTTTTCCAAGATGTCAACTAATACACCATAAGGGAACGTACCCATACTACGTGACACTTTTAGGGGGGGGGGGGGGGTCTTCAAAAGGTCACGCTCCATACAAATTAGCGGCGGGTTCCTTAGGATTTTGGTCACCGGGGGGGGGGGGGGGTTAAAAATTGCAAAAAGTTGGTCACGTAGTTTGGGTACGTTCCCTAATATGTAATATTAATTTAATAAAACGATACACTTAGCGGTACTGGTTTTGTGATCTGAGTGTCCTCACTCACATTAAATGGGTCCTTGGTAAATTGACCTAGCAACTCAAAATAGACAGCACTGATGGTGACTTTTTTGTTAACTGATAAATCTGAGGATATGGCATCGTTGCCCGGGGTGTGATATCGACATAGTTCTACATATATGCTGGAAAATATACATGCACTGATTGGAATAATATGTATATAACTATTTTCATATCAAGCTTATTTATTTATTTAATTTGAATGATGAATTACTTAGTTTAGTTCTGCGAAATAGAAACACTCAATGGACCTGTCTGTCTTTTGTTATCTGTAGAAATATGCAGATGGCTGTATAGACCAGAAACTAAAATCTGAAAGTAGCTGTGATTTTTCCTGTTGAAATATACAGGGTGACTAATATGAGTGATTTGTGACAGATTTTTTGACTAATATATTGAATATGTCAAATGTATTAACTTCTCTCTAAAAAAAATACATGTAAAATCATAACTAATGTTTCCTCAGAAAGTTAAACTTTTTAGAATTAATTTTTAACATTTTGCAAGGACAGTAATCTAACTCGACTTACACTTGTTATTATTATTTATTATTATTGGAAGTTTTTCAGTATTTTATTGTAGAAAATTGTATGCTTTTCAAATTATGAAAAATATTATTCAATTGCTGTTTAAAAATGTATGTTCATATGTATTTCACAATTTTTGGAGATTTCCGAGTACACATTACAAGTATGTAGAGATATATTTTTATGTAGTTGTGAATTGAAATGCTTATACATACACATTGGTTTTATTGTGAGAGTTGTAATGAAATGTATTTTATGATATACGGGAAAATTTGTAAGAATAATTAATCCACTATTCTTATTGTACTTAAGAGAAAGAGTTTATTTTTGTGCCTGTAAATAATATTAATAAAGTTGCCTAAACTAAAAAAAGTATTCTTTCTTTTGCCATAATTTTCATTAGTCTTGACCCCTCAACTGTCTGCGGCGAAGAGTGTGTGTGGCAGGCTATTCCAAGTGTATGTTATTCTGAGATTGATGAAATTTCGCACACTTGACCTTGAAAACAAGAGGAAGGTCATTGCCTATGCCTGATTTCGAAAAAGCTCAAGCAATGCTAATTGGCATCACAGATCACTTGCACATTCATGGATTCAGCTAGAGGGTTGAATCGGCGAGTGAGACTGTCATGATCTCAGTAGCGACAGTAGCAGCAATTAATGACTCCCATGCTAACCAATTCTGTTGACATTACGTAAAATCTTGAGCTCGCAGCTAGCGCCAAACGCTAGACAGTGGAGAAAATTATGACTCCCGCGAGAACTAATTCTGACAGTTAAAAAATCAGCGGATAGTGGGCCGCCATCTTGAGCGAGTAGCGAGTAAAGTTGACCTACCTGAAAGCTATCTTTCAATTTTTTTCGTAGATTGTCCACAATCTGCTAGTTAGCTGGTAATACGATTACACTGGCCGAGTTTACTAACAGTTAGTGATTTTCCCAGATAGTAGCTTGTAAACTCGCTCAATGTAATCGAGGCTTTACGACTGAAGTCAACTTTCATCATAAATAATAATACTTGGATGATTTAAATAGCGCCGTTTTTGTGATAAATCACCTCAAGGGCGCTGTATCATATTAGTAGTCTTCTTATCGATTGTAACTACTATTTATAACTGTACATAGTATGATATTAAAGTAGCAGAGGTACTTATTGGTTGGGCGATGTCATCACCACCATCGCCCTCCAAGATAGAACTTGGCCTGTTGAGGTAAAAGCATAAATCATTTTTAGCATTTTTGGTGCTGCGTTATTCCTGAAAATAATGAAATTTATTATACGAGGGTTATCGGATTTAGGGGGCACGTCCCCCCCCCCAGACGGTATTTTTGTGTAGATTCCATCACAGTACATACATAGAAGCAAAAACTGTCTTTATTAAACATTTAATTTTTCTATTGTTTTTACACTTTCATAAATCTTTCTAAACATACTTGAACTTGTAGAAATAAACTTGAAGTATGTAGGTGCTTCAATAATTGTTGAATTTTTTGCCCGTCCGCCTCTTGTGCCCCCCCAGAAAAAAATCCTGGATCCGCCCTTGCCCATTTACACCATGCTGGCGAATAGTGTAGCTGCTGGACAAGTACCAACACATTCAGTTTCAGCTGTTTGTGTGCAACATTATATCTCGCTGGTATTGACTGTGTTATTTCTGTGAGTGTTTATAATGTTCAAGAAAATAGAGAAAGCCGCCGGTTGTAAATTAGAGCTGTGATTAAATTTCTCAACGCAAGAAATGTGAGATATTCAATTGAAGGATATGTTCACCTCACAATGTTATGAATGAGTTGTCTGTTCGGAGTTGGTGTCGTAATTTCAACTTGGGAAGTTATTCATGAAGTTGTTAAACAACACCTGCATTATGCGAAAATTTGTGCAAGGTGGGTCCCCCACATATTTACTGATGAACACAAAACCATGCGTATGGCAGCAGCAATGACGTTTTTGGAACGTTTTTCTGATGAAGGAGACTCTTTCTTGACTCGCATAGTCGCTGGTGACGAAACATGGGTTTGTTATGCAGGACCTGAGAGTAAAAGACAATCCACGGAGTGGCACCATGCTCATTCACCTAACAAACCTAAAAAATTCAAACGGCAATGTCTACCCGGAAAGTCATGGCAACCATTTTCTGGAATCGGCGAGATGTACTGCTCATTGACTTCATGACCGTGGAGACGCTATCAATGCTAATGCATATTGTGCGACATTGAAGAAATTACAACTGGATTAACTGCCGCCATTTTGAATTTCGTTGTTCAAAGTATTCTCCCTAGAAGTAGCATTACTATTTTTTTTGTGCAGTAGTTTTTGAATATTTTCAATAAAAGAGATAAACTAATACGATATACCTTTATTTTTTAAAACATTATTTAGGCCTAAATAATGTTTCAATAAACACAACAACTAAATCTCTATAAACAGTATGTAAATAAACGAATAAATTAATACAATGGCTTGTGTCATACCTACATTCGCATACATTTCCCATATAATGACTTTACGGTGACGTCACGACATGAGGAACAGTGACGTCACCACTAAACATTTCAATAATGCCAACTTAACGGCGTGTTTCTACGACCCAATTAAAAATAGACTTTTTAATAATTTTTTAAAAACTCTACGTTTAATATTATTAAATAAAACTTCTATATTCAGAATCAGCATGTTATTGGTCTACATGAACATATTTTTTTAAAGCCATAATATTTTTCACTGGAGTTCCTTATTATGACAATTACTTAAATTTGCTAGGTAACCATGTAGAGAAGTAGTTTAAGGTATGTTCTCTACAAATAAAACATTCATATTTGCTTGTGTACAGGGTGTTAAGGGACGTACTTGACTTACTTTAACCAATGATTCCTGACATTATTTGGAGTAAAAAATATAAAGCGAATTTTGTTCACCGGTGACTTTTTCGATAACTTTTTTTTTTTGTTCAAATTTTTTTTCTTCAAAATCAAACTGGTCACTCAGCCGAGTAACCGACCAACCCCTAACCCCACCTCCAACTGTCCAACACCTGCCATTTTTTATGTTTTTGTAGAAAAAAAAATAAACATCAAAAATGTCACCGGAGACCAAAATTTCATTAACATTTTTTACTCCAAATAATGTCAAGAATCACTGGTTAAAGTCAGTCAAGTACGTCCCTTAACACCCTGTATATACTAGATTTTTTTATATTCCCAAACAGGTATTACTTTCCAGATGACCCTCGTATTGTGGTAAATGTATTATTTTTTTTTTTAAATTAACTCCACACAGGAGGCCCTGTGGACAATAATTCCCTTCAGGGCCTATATCATTTTTGGGGATGCTGGGTGGAGGGTATTTTTAGGAAAGAAAGGAGAGAAATTTCTGGGAAGGAAAAGAGTACGAGGGGTGGGTACTTCACTATTGGTCAGTAGTGTCAAGTGGTGAAGGACATAATATGACTCCATCCCTTCCAATGCGGTGCAAGGCGATGTTCCGAGAGAGTCCAGCTGGAGAAGTCAAAGGGACTCCCTCAACCATTCACTCCCGGTTCGACCTGCCACGCAGCTGGGGGACAGACGCGTCCGCCATGAAGATCTGTACAAACCTCAACATGTGAACCCAATCACACTTGCTAAGTCACCAAACGTAGTGAACCATTTGGGGTGACCTACGGCAGAGGTGTTGGTTATCCAATAAATGGTTCCCGGGACTGCGGTGTCGGCTATTGCCTCTGAAGCAACTACTCCTAACTTAGCGGTTTGAATCCATTTGGTTTTCCGATTATATTTTGTTATCTTCGAGGAACTTTTATTATAACCATTTTTTTATCTTCAGGTCTAGGCTTTAGCAATTTTTTTAGGTGGAAAACTTCTTTAGAACCGTTGTGATTTGAAATTCGATGAAACGAAAAAGCAACACTAACAGAGACAAACACATACATCTATAGGATTCAGCCTGCGAGTTCCAGTTCCCACCATTGCTACTTTAGTTTTCTGAAGGTTTCACTTCTACCGCTTGTGAACTGCACACAATTTTCTTTAAATAGTTTTAGATATTGTGCTAAGTAAAGATATTGGTCGGCAGTTATTTACAGATAATTTGCCACAGGAAAAACATTTGTTAAATTTTCCACAGGAAAAACTAAACCCTTTCACACACTTCCTCAAATGATCATCTAGTCAATTCACGCTATGCAATTGCACTATATAAGTAAAATAAATAAAAAACAATACAAGATCAACATGTCAACCTACCAGAGAACAAATGGGAAAATAATTCACTGACTCCAGATATTTTCATATCAGAGGGTTCAGCTCTGTGGAACTCCTAATTGGACCTATAAATCCTACTGATCCCTCAATATAAATATTTAAAAAATCTTTTGTAATCCTACATGAATTTAAAATGACTGATTTTTGCATTTTTATATATAAATTCTTTGACAAATCTGATATGTCTAAATTTTGAATGAGAGAGCTAGGTATAATGCCAGTAGCCGAAATAACAAATGGTAATATTTTTATAGTCTGAGAATCTTCTTCTTCTTCGATGGCGCTACAGCCCATATCGAGCTTTGGCCTCCTGCAACAGTCGCCTCCAACTCCTCCTGTCCTCAGCGGCTGACTTCCAATTTGGAACCTGGAGAAGCTGTGCTGCATCCCCTCTTACTTCGCCTTCCCACCTCTTTCTGGGTCTTCCCACTTTTCGCTTTCCACCTGGGTGTCCAGTCAAAATTCTTTTTGGGACGCGTGTATCCGGCATTCTCTGTACATGCCCAGCCCATCTCAGCCTGAGGAGTCTCATATGTGTTGAGATGCTAGGTGCCTTATATATATCATACAATTCTGTATTGTGCCGGATGCGCCACTGTTCACCCTCTTTCACGGGTCCACATATTCTTCTCAGCACTAGTCTGAAAATGCCATATTCTTTTAATCTCATTTCCTAAATCTGTATATTTTCTTATTTTTTAAGAAACAGATCAGGAATTCGGAATATCGACATCAATGATATAAGTTATATTTTTAATTTTGTCATGTAAAACTATATCAGGTCTATTATGACTAATTGTTCTGTCTGTTAGTAAAGTTTTATCATAATATCTATCTATATATATATATAAAAATCTATTGCTGTTCGTTTGTCTCGCTAAAATTCGAGAACGGCTGCGCCGATTTAGCTGATTTTGGTTTTGAAATGTTTGTCGTGGTCCAGGGAAGGTTTAAACGGTGAGGAAATATGGAAAAATTGCGGCGAAGATAGTAAAAACAACAATTTCATTTACCATACAAACTGTTCTACCTACTTTCCTGTCAATCATTTGACGTTCGTCCCTTCGGTACGGTAGACTCGGGTCCACTCGAATTGAAGCACATATTAAATTAAAGGTTTTGAATTAACAACAAATACCTATCCATATTATTTGGATTATCGCGTATTTAAATTTTAATATTTTGATGGTTGTCATTGTTGGTTCGTTCAGAATAACAAAATTGCAAACGTCAGAAGAAAAACAAACAAATTGTTGCCTTGGAAACGATGTATTTTTTTTGAATTAGGCAATTCACCCTAAAAAGAGTGCTTTATTGGTGTCGTAGTTAATATCTATCTCTAAAAATGAATCGCCGAAATGTATGTATCGCTATATATAACTTCAGAACGACTGCACCAAATTGGATAATTCTTTTTTTTCGTAATTTTGTACAAAACTACTGTTGAGCTCTGGCATCATGAAATTTGAATAAAAAAATTGTAATAGGTGGCACGCGAGCAGTTTGAAAACTGAATGTACTGGGAATGAATGTGTGGAATGCGAGATGTGGGAGGGAGAGGGGGGAGGGTGTGGAAGGGGGAGGAGGGTGGGGTGGAGGGGGTTGGGGGGAGAGAGAAGGGGGGAGGAGTGTAGGAGGGTGGGAGGAAGGTAGAGGGGGGGGGGAATAAAGTGGGAATCACCCTAACACCATGCGAGTGAAGCTACGGGAAAAAGCTAGCGTTTTATGGGAAATCAAGATGTGGAAGTTGAAAGGCGTTGTGCTCATAAATCCAACAGTGAAACGAACTATTGTCAAAGAACTGCAAACGTTTCTTCATCAGAACAATGATTTATTAAAAATGTTTAAAATGGCATTAGATCGTGTGCCATCGGACAGCCATAATATTAAACGAAACACGGATCTAAGTGTTTGTTACTCTTTCACGCAAAAACTACTGAATGGATATTAATTTAACTTTACAATAATATAGCTCATACATCAGAATAACATATGCAAGCTCTGGCATCATGAAATTTGTTTAAAAAAAGTGGAGGCGAAAATACGGGAGGGGGAGTGGAACTCGGGAAGGGAGTTCGCGGGACGGGGGAAGGGGGGGGAGTAGAGTGAGAAGAGGGAAGGTGGAGGAGGAGGAGGAGGCGGAGTGTGAACACGAGAGGGGAAGGGGAGGCGGGGGAGGAAGGGGAGGAGGAAGGCGAACGGGCCGAATGGGAAAAGACGCGCAGGTAGAAACAATTTCTTTTTTAAATGGCATAGCAACTCATGCCGGGTACCAGCTAATATTTTATAAAATTCATTTTCTAAAAATGAATTTGGTTCATATTCATAATATGGTACTATATTACGGCAGTCATTCAAGTTATGTTTAATTACCAACTTTGGTGAATTATTTTTAAAACCTGATTGTGTCTAAATGTATACTCGGACGGCGCTAATACAGAACATCCCGATATAATATGTTATATAGTTTCCGGAAAAGCCAAACATTTTCTTCATAAATCTATGATTATATTTATATTCATATTTTTTATAATATTATAATTTTTCGGGAATAGTCAGTATCTCAAGAATATTTAGACGGAAATCCTTTAATATTCTCTTAAATGGAAATCTTTTAGCATTTTTTTAAAATCGGAAACCTTTCAAAAATATAATCAGCTAGTAATTGAGTGAACAAATGCATCGGGTTTCATTATGGAGCGTAAATCGCTGCACCAAGGAAGGATCAGTTTTGAAAACACCGTGAGCTCCCCGGCAGACGGCTGCTCACTTGAGATGCGCCCCCCCAAAAATCTTGCGCCCTAGGCTTCAGCATAGTGAGCCTAGTATCGTCTATCTTTTTTGTTAAAAAATAAGACCCGTGAGAAAAAAGAGAGCGTCAATGACGTCTGTGCGAGCTGTCGCTGGGACTAGTTTGGTGTAATTGAATAAAATTGATATTATTATTTATTTATTTTTTTAAATTGGTTCTACACGGGAGGAGAAAAGTAATTCTCCTAAGGGCCTCCCAAAGTAAACCCGACCCCATGAACCCGGGCACCCCTGCTAAGTCACCAGACGTAGCGAACCATTTGGAGTGACCTACGACAGAGGTATTGGTTATCCAATAAATGGTTCCCGAGGCGGCGGTACCCATACCCGCCTCCCAAATTTTTAGCGGTTTCACCTACATGATTGAATTTTAAACGCTTTGTGAAACATTACCGAATAAACAGGAATCGCTTATATAATATATTTAAAAAAATAACGCAAAACGTACATCTATAAAATTTTAAAACATCTTGAAAAAAGTTTAACTAAAATCGAAAGAAAAACACTTAATTTATTTTACTAAATACTAACTATGGCAGTTACACAGTGCTCACTAGAGACTAGCTTTATATTATAACAATATTAATTTAAGAGTTCGATAATATTTTTTATCTTCTTGCATTTATAATATTATAATACATGATAATGGATTTGTTATAATGTAATTATGTTCCATTTAGTTTATAAACCAAACCGTCTATAATATAAAATAATTTGCTCATTTTTCAGGCTGATGAAAGCGAAGCTCCGCTGTTTAATAAATACATTGATGTTATTTTCTGTTTGAGAAATGTATGTAAAGGTAAGTAAACACCTACATATTATATTTATGTTTTTGTAAAACTGCTATGTAGATGAAACTTTGTAAAAGACGTTAAATAGAATAATCCATCGTAAAACATGCTAAAACACATAAAACATGGTATTGAGCTGTGAACATTGTGGGCGACAGATATATTTATTTTTGTGAAGAAAAAAATTAAAGCTTGAAGATCCATAAATTATAAAAATTTAAACAAAAATCCAGTGCAATTAATACGCGGTAGAACGAAACTTTACCAAAACAATCTCAACCAATGAAGAACCAAGGAGCCTTGAAAAATAATCAAAAGCCGCCAATGAGCGCAGACTTTTCGCAGAATAGGAGCCTTGATAGGAGTTTGATGCTTCGCAGGTGCTGTATACTTCATTTCCCTTTCATCCGAATTCCGAATCACAACGGGGCTATAGAAGTTTCACTTCAAAAAAACCAACTATAAACGAGAAACAATAGCAAACATAAAATTGACTGGGTTGAGAGAGATTATTAGCACTTAGCAGCGCTGTGGTTTGAAACTGGATGAAACGATAAATATCGACACTAAAAAGAGACAAACAAATCATCTATAACCTATAGGATTTATCCTGCGAGAGAATGAGATAGAACAATCGGTCTCCTCTTTGTGCGGTGCTTTGTAGCCTATTGGTCTCCTCTTTGTAGCCTATTGGTCTTCTCTTTGTGCGGTGCTTCGTAGCCTCTCCACTCTGGTCTATTTTCGTTTTCTGATGTGAATTGCACACTCTGATTTTTTTTTAAAGATTTTAAAGTATGGCAATTTGATTTAATTTACTATTCATTTTGATGTCGGAAAATATGAAACAATCTAGTGTTATGTAAACGTTCCATTATTATCATTAGTATTATTAAAAAAAACAAATCAGTTAAGTTTCCAATGATAAAAAATTGAAATATCATAAAAAATAGTGTCAGTATTAAAATCGACACACCCATTGTTAAGAATAATATTTAAAACTAGCTGACCCGGTGAACTTCATACCGCCTCATTATCAATAACTGTTGTTTTAACTTATTAGCTGAATTAAATTAGGTTTTTTTATTATTAATGTTAAAAATTACACAATGAAGCAATTATCGAAGCGCAACTGTCCGTATTTTGTTTTTGTAAGTATCAGAGATGGAGTTGTGTACAGATTTTTTTGTGATTTTCTTAAGTTTCCACTTACTTACGGAAATTGAGTTTCATTTTCTTTATACCTGAGAGGGAGTTTATTTATATTTTTCCTTTGGAGGGGTGCAGATATACATTCACGGTTTTTTTCATTTTTGACTATTGACATTTAGTGTTTAAGAAAAAGGGGCAGCATTATGTGTTTAAGAACAAAAGCAAAACAATCAGCGCATTGACATTTGAAGTTTTTGAATTCTTGGAATTCACTCACTATTTAATATTATACTTATCACAAGATTGCTGCAGCTCTTTCAAAATATGAGATGTACGAAATGTATGAGGAAAAGAATTTAATTAATAATTTTTTTTCGTGAATTTTTCAGATGTTTTAATAGCTATTTTGCTATTCGGGATGGAGACAAATCTAACAAACCAAAAATCTTTAATATTGGTCCAGCCGTTCTTGAGTTATAAGTGGTGTAGCTAACCCGACCTTGTTTTATGTAATGATAAGACAAAATTTCTCAAGAGATGATAAGAATTAAAAATTACACTTCTCTGCGCAATACATTTTCCACTCCTTTATATTGGTCGGTGTTTCTTGAGGCTCTTCACCGCTCTATATTAACGAGTTCTGTGATTTTGACTTCTCTCGAAAGGGAAGTCTTATAATAGGTAACCTTACTTTTTATCATTCAGTTTAATTTTAGTTTTTATTCTGGTTTGTGTGTTTTATTAAATATTATTTTAATTTTTGCTTCTACATTTATTATTCTTGTTATTACATTATAATATAACATACCAGTGTACGACTACTATGATACGGGCGTGAGCCAAGTACCTAGGAGTAAGAATAGTCGAGAGAATTCAAATAAATTGTTATGCAAAATTTATATAAAATAAAAATAATATTTAACAAAAATATTAAATTAACAATGTCGTAGGTAGGTACATTTTTATTCCATTATGTAACATGATTTCATTTCATGCTCCTAACAGAATCACAAGAACTAAAGATATCTCTCGAACCTACCTAACCTACTTAACTACTAATATAACTTACCATGGCTAACCTACCATATATTAAGCTTATTTATACAGAAGTTGCAGATATTTTCAATAACACCGAAAGAACTTTAAAAAAAGCATTACTTATATTTTTTGAAAACAGTTATTACCTTACATTTTGTTTTATATATTTTTACTGATTGTAAATGTTAGTTATTTTAATTGTTTTGTAATTCTTTTTTTGTAAAAAAATATTGTTTGTCAATCGGGGTGCTGCGCTGCGCCTCCCCAACCACCGTGAACCGTCGCCGTCGGATGGTACGGGCCGCTCTGCCCTCCGTACCAGGAGCTATCGCGTACATCTTTACCGGCGCTAGCAGTCAAACAAGCGACTTCCTTCTCCAGCAGCAGATCGTAGATTCCCCGATTAGCCGCCAAACTGTTGACATGGCTCGCTACGCCAAAATCCCTTACAAACCTAACAAAAGTGACGAAACTAGCTCAAACAGCGACAAGTATACGAACAGTGAACTCCGCGAAGATGTTGTTTTAAACAACTTGAAGGCAGTCGCGAAGATTCTCAAGATTTTCTCCGAATTTCAAGAAGATGGAGAAGTGGATAGACAACGATACGTAAAGGGAAGAGTGGAGTCGGAAGATCATTCGGGAACTTATGTCATCACAGAAGAGCACACTCCTCTCGAGGAGTACCTTCGTTCCGATGAGTTTTCAAACAAGCCGAGCCTCGAGACATTCGAGACGTCATCCTCGTTCCCCTTTATCGCTGAATTTCTCAACACAATTCAGCGGAAATACGAACAATTCAGTGATAGTGCCAAAAGACCATTCGAAGCCTTCTGGATTGATTTAAGGGACTTAAGCAAATCCGGAGAAATCGAAATTAAACAGCAATTTGATTTAGCTTATTCCATGCAGCCTCAATTTCAGGATTACAGACTTAACAAGGCGACTCAGTGCGACGGGAAATTAATTTCTGATTCCCTTTTATCGGAATCTGTCTCATCAAGCGATGAACAAAGATTAAAGCAAATAAAATTTTGTGCAGAAAATGTGGTAGAGGAAATATTAAATGAGGCTTCATTACTTGCCGCTACATTTCGAAATACTATAAATAAATCGAATATTCCCCACGTAGGAAAAAATTATCCTGATGGCAAAATGGTAATAACTGATGGAGCTCTTGGTAAAAACAGTTTTTTTGATTTTCCGATGCAATGCGCGCTTCGTGTTGACTGCGGCTCGCACTCGGTGCATGAGAAATCTTATTCATTCCCTACCACTCCTTATAAGTGCTGCATCCAAAGAAATGTAGCGGAGAGTGTGGATTTTGTGAATGCTAAGTCATTGGAAGCAAGTGTAAGTGGGAACGTTCAGCAGGTAGAAAGTGAAGTCCCGAAGACTGCGACTGGTGGAGGGGAAGGGAAGGAGGCCAGCCGCGCACCGCCGGCCGCGCACTCCGAGCCCGCGCCCGCGCACTCCGCGGCCTGCACTCGCCGCGCACAGAGCCTCGCGCTGTTTACTGCCCGTGATACGCGCAACATGAGGAACATTGACGAGCTCGGCGGAGATTCGAACTGTCATCACGCGCAACGTGATATCGCGCAGGGCCCGGACCCTACAACAGTCATACAAAGTGTTCAGTGCCCCGAGGGTGAGATAAAACTCCCCGAAGTTACGATGGATAATTTGTGTAGTGATGTGAAAAAAATTACTAATGGATCAAAATCCTTAGATTTTTTTAAAAGTGACGAATTCAACGCTATCGAACCCGTGAAAGTGAGTGAAGTGAATGAGAGTGCATACATTCCTAGTGGTTTTGCGCGCAGAAATAAAATGAACGGCGACAATATCTCCAACGGTCTTCCGGATCTTATAGACGAAAAGGAAAGCAGCAAAATCATCGACAGAGAATCTTCGCGCGAAAATATCTCCGGAAAACGCACCCCCGAAAAGTTGTTCGTCGAGTTTGAAAAAGTAGTTGGCGGGGAAAAGTTGCGGGAAGTTAGCGCGACTGCGCGCAGACTCGTGGGCAAGTGGAGGGACGCGCGCCGGCGATCAATCCGTCGGGCCGCCCCCCGCGCGCGCGCCGCGCCGGCCCTGCGCCCCGCTCGCCCCAGTTGCGTGCTGCTGAGGGTTGTGCCGGCTGGTCCGTGCCTTCTGCTGGAGGTCTCTACGCCCGACTCCACCACCACACAAACTTTTGAAAACAAATTATTCTCGTTGCATGACTTTTGTACCTGCACGCATCGGACAGCCCACGCCTCCTGCGGCTCGCCAGACGTTTGTTTCGAGAGGATTAACCAACAATCCAAGTTTCAAAAACTTGCGCACATTAGCGCCGACGAGTCTGTACCGAAAAACGAAAGTGAAATTTACTCGCGAGTCCCTTACCACGAGGAAAAGTTTCATGAATCAAAGTCACTTTTAAATTTAAATTTTGATCAGTTAAAAAAAGTTAAAGAAGTTTCCGGTGGTTTTGACAGCATCCCCAGTTTGGATTACAAACAAGTTGACAGCAAAGTTTCACCCGTCGCGGAGCCTGGTAAAGTACCCGAATCTTATAAGCATCTTAAAGATTTTTGTGAATCGAACCAAACTGAATACTATATTCCTGTAAAAAATGAGAGTTTGTCTGATGAAAGCCTGAAAGTATCGGATAAAAATTGTGTTTGTTCTTGCCATTCTGATAAAAGAGTTTTGGACAGCCCCCCTAATTTGCTGTCTCCTTGTCCCACAGATAACATTTTATCAATTGTTAAAGAACCTTTTCTCCAATCTCCCGAAACAGTTACTGCTAATAATTCCGAAAGAAGTGAATTTTCAGATTTTCTCAGTAGCAAAGTTCTCAACAGTTTTGAAATCAGTTCTAGACTAAAAAGATTAGAAGAAAAATTAAAGAACTCAGTCGAATCAAATTATCTTAACTCTCCCGTGGAGGACTCGAGTTATTTCGAAGAACACACATTCCAAACAGACACTCGCCACTTCTTTAATAAAGAAACAAATAAATTCAACAACAATAATTACTTGGATAACTTTGGGAAAATAAATCGTGACCTCAACATAAGTGAATATTGCACCGAGTCTTTGGACAGTGATAACGCTATCGAGTGTCCAACTAAGAAACTGTTCCGCGACGGTAAGAACTGTTTTGAAGAAGAAAACTGTGAACTCACAGACAACAGTGACAAACTAGAAGTCGATACGGACTTGTGCAGTGACGACGAAACAGGAGAACTCGAGGAATTCGAGCGCCAAGAGCGTTGGGCATCCAACGAGGAGTACTTCGCAGCCAACGCGGACCTCTTCGCCGGCAGCTCTTGCCAGTTTACAGCCAGTGACATCTCTCGGCTCGAGTTGGGCAGCGCGGCCTCCGAAGAACGCCTGAAATGTTACGACGAACTCTGGGATAGTTCAGAGTCTGTGTCTAGCGTGGACGAGGAAACCGCGGCCAACACGCACGCTAACGGCAACATGAGGGGCGAGCAGCCCGCGCGGCCTGACCGGCGCCACAACAAGGACGCTAACAACCTCAAGTCGTTGCTCAAAAAAGCTTCCAGGAAAGGGAAGAAAAATCGCGTGATCTTCAACGAGAACAAGAACGAGTTCTTTGAGGCGGATTACATAATACTGATCCGTGAAGAGTGTCAGTACGATGAAGAAAGTGACGAGGGGGTGTGCACGTGCAGCCAGCACGAGATGGTGCGGCTGTGCTGCTCGCAGGAGGAGGGTGAGCCGACGCTGAGCCCTCCCGAGGGCTACAAGGATCCGGGCCTGTTCCGACCGGACGGCAGCCTCCGCGAGCAGGGTCTGCTGGCGGGGCCGGGCGGGCTGCTGGTCGCGGAGGCCGGCGGGCCCGTCTTCTCCCCGCAGCACCTGCGCCAGCTGCAGCTCATCCAGCGCTTGCAGCAGGAGCAGTTGCGCCGCGCGAGACAGGCTTTACAAGGTGAGTTACCTTTACATTGTAACCTCACACTGTTGATGTTGCCTGTGCGACCATCCTCTCTTACCTGACGTCAACCTCTTTTTATAACACCTTGATATCGCGATGGTCTTACGGATATTCGCGGTCGCTTAAGACACATTATAGTCTCCTGCCATCTTCGTCGAAGTCTGGTACATATACATTAATTATTCATCTACGTTTAATATCATTCCTTTAACGATTCATCAGAGTTTTACAGTAAGGGAACGTGCCCATACTACGTGACCAACTTTTTGCAATTTTTAACCCCCCCCCCCCCTCCCGGTGACCAAAAAACCTATGGCCCCCGCCGCTCATTTGTACCAAGCGTGACATTTTGAAGACCCCCTCCTTCCTAAACGTGTCACGTAGTATGGGTACGTTCCCTAATCACAAAGCTTACAAAATTTTTAAAAAAATGCGGTAAGACATCCTATATGCTAAAAACATATTTTTTTAATTTAATTGGTTAATTTTTGATTATATTCACTGTGTTAAAGAAAACAAATCCCAATAGCTACTCGTATTTCTCATCATAAAAAGCTATGTTGGTTGTTGTATGTCGAAAACTGATGAAGGAATTTAAGTTGAAATGTTAAAAAAAAATCAATCATAATAAAAATCATCGTAGAAACTAAACAACAAAAACGTAAGATTTATCGAAAGCAGAAAAAAGAGAATTTAAAAAAATAATAACAACAATGGACAGTACAACGCAAAATCAACAATAATAATAAAAATCCTCGTAGAAACTAAACAACAAAAACGTAAGAAAACAACAATGGACAGTACAACAATTACAAAACAATTACATCAGTTTAAGGTAATATCTTCGATGATTCTTAGATTTACAGAAAGGTTAGTTAAAATAGCCATTCTTAGTTTGAGATTGGAATTGAATTGAATATGCTTGGTATGTATTTTTGTGTTTTTGATATTTTTCTGACAAATTACATAACTCTTTTTTATTTAAAAAAATTGTATAATTGAATATTTTTTAATATATTCTGCCTATTTTCGAGACATTTAATTTATTGTAAAAGGGTTTCAGTAATGTTTTTTAATATATATCCTTATCAATCTTAAAATTTCTGTGATTTTAAAATATTGTAGAATATTCCTACCCAACAAATAATATTTTTTAAAATACACACATTAAAAAAGTAGATTTTCAGCTGTTTCTTCAAAATATCTTTAAATCTTTACTTTTTCCCATTGCTCCTTCCGGCTTTTTTACGTGAAAACCGCACAAGAGTCCCAACTGCTGAAGGTAAGGGGAGGTGAAGGAGATGGGAAGAGGAAGGTGGAAATGTTCCTGGATAATCAAATCTGGTCATCAAACCTTTTCAAGCAACATTTAGATTCTGAACGGTAGTCTTACACTCTAAACTACCACAATTCTACTAAACCATCCTCATGAATCACTCTATCTATTGGTAAAAACCGCATGAAAATCCGTTCAGTAGTTTTTGAGTTTATCGCAAACAGACAGACAGACAGATACAGCGGTGGACTTTAAATTATAATATGTAGAGAGAAATGATTAATTTGCGAAATAACACAAATCAAATAAAATTTACACCCGCGACTTTCGGATTGCTAGTCGAGAAACCAACTCAGAACCACCTCAGGAAGGTCATGAAGAGTGATGATAAAAAAATATAAAAAATTTGGTTAAATAGGTTACGTTAAATTAGTTAAATAGGTTACGTTAATTATTTTAAAATTATTTTTTTCATAGCTTTTAATGACTTTTCAAAGAGTTGTTGAGTTGACTTTATTCTGAGTTGGCATGGAACCTCGAGAATCATACCCCTCGAGTATCCACGGAGGCCGGGTGAGGCCGAGGCTGAACTATTTTATAATCAAATGAAAATAAATAACTTCTTAATCAAAATTTTCAATATGTTTCGAAACCACAGGTTTCTTCGTCAGGATAAGATGAATATAAAAATGACGCCACAAGGGGAATTCGCAAAGATTGGAGAAGATATAATTTCATATTCCGGATTTTAATTAAAATTAAGATTAGCGGTATCCACTCACCGAACACGCAAAGTAAAGTTTCAGTACAATAGTTCCAAACACCGTTTTAATAAAATCGTTTTTTAATCAAAAACAAGCATTCCGTCCTAATATTCGTAATACATTATTCCTTTTAGATTTTCCCAACCTTGTAATAACAGGGTGTCAAATTTTTTGGTTTATAATTTTTATTCTTGGTTTTTATTCATCAATTTTTTCTTGGGGAAAGGATGTTGTGGAGTTTTGTTACAAAATAAATGTGGCGTCTTTGTCCTAATGTGGTTTTTGCAACTTGGAATGTATTTTTTTATTTTTCTTGTTGATTCGGTATAATTTATGGACACGTGCTCTAGAAGAGAATTCCGTATTGAAGTGAAAACTTCTTTAGCAGCGTTGTGATTTGAAACACGATGAAACGAAATAAAAATAGACAAACACTTAAATCTATAGGATTTAGTCTGCGGGAGAATGAGATAGACTAATCAGTCTTCTCTTTGTGCGGTGCTTCGTAGTCCCCACTTTTGCCTACTTTAGTTTTCTGAAGGTTTCGCTTTTACCACTTGTGAAATTCACACTCTGTTTTTTTTTTAAATAGTTTCAAAATATAAATGGTTTCAATGTTTATAGTTTCAATGTTTATAGTTTCCATTATATTATTATATTTTCGGCATACTACTTTTGTTGTACATTTGGTATGTTGTAATTGAAAATTTCTAACAAAGACGTTCTTGTGGGAAGTTCAGTAAATCAGTATGTTTTATGATTCCATTTTGAATTCTATTCAAGTTATGTATATATGAACTTAGATGAAGCAGATCCCCATCCTATAATTTCATATTCTATATGAGAATGATATAAAGCGTAGTAGACTTTTTTATATCCTTTTATTTAACACTTTTCTTAGATTTCTTCTTTTAAAGAAATACAAATAGCTTGTAAGTTTTTTCCGTAGGCCCCATCTTAGATTTTCATCAATTACTACTTCGAAATATGTAGTGGTTTGTGATTGTTCTTTAACTGGGAAGTGATATTCAACATTATTAGTAGGTAGGCATGTAATTTTAGTTCAATTTTAGTTTAATTTTAGTTTCGAATTAGATGGTCGGCAGGAGTATCACTAAAAGATAAAATCAAAAGTTCACGCATTCGTGGTAGCCTGGGTGTCACAGACATAAATAGTAAGCTGGAGGAACGACAGTTGAGATGGTATGGGCACATAAGACGGAGACCATCAGACCACACAGTGAGGCAGGCAATGTCTATGGAACTTCATCGACAGTCATCCAGAGGAAGACCGAAGAACCCCTGGATGGCTCAAGGCTCCAAAATTCTTCAGAGAAACGGCCTGGATGAAGGCGATACTCAGAACAGAAGAAATTACAACCTGAGAACGAGAAGAGCCTACCTAAGTATACGATGAGTTGGGACAGCGCAAGGAAGAAAGCATGTAATTTTAGTTCTAAGGAGGAGAGGAAGTTCTGTGAAAAAAATGTATGAGGGAAAGGTGGTAGTATGGGAGTCATTGTCCAAGGATTCACAGACGTATGAATCCATCCCTCCAATTGCGGTGTAAGGCGATGGGTTGAGAGAGTTCGGCTAGAGAAGTCAAAAAGCTTCCCTCAACCAGTCTCTCTCGATCCGGCCCACTACACAGTAGGTGGGCAGACGAATCTGCCTCCAAGTTCCGGACAAACCACACCTCGTAAACCCATGCACCCCTGTCAGTAATAAGTCACCAAACGTAGCGAACCACTTAACAAAAAGGTAGGTGACCTACGACAGAGTTGTTGGTTATCCAATAAATCATCAGCAAAACTGAGTCCTTTAATGGTAAGGTTAATGATATCATTTATAAAGACAATAAGTTATACTGTCTTTATAAATAACAATAAGACCGGTCAGTGGTTGAGTGAGCATAGCACTTGGGTCCCACCTGGACGTAGCGTGTTCGATTCCTCGGCTGGTTAAGTCCTCCATCACAACACAAGCAACATTTTAGGCTTTCTGTGGTGGTAGTATGAGATTTTCAAACATTGTTGGGTTATTCGTAACCCGGGAATGTTTGTCTTTCTTTAAAAAAAAAAACAAAACAAAAATAGAATCGGTCTCAGTGCACTTCCTTGGGGAACGCCATAGATTAGTGGCAATAGTTTTAATAATGGGTATTTGATTTTTTCCGTAATATCTTTAACGTGTAATTTGCTGCTTTTACTGTAATGATGTTTTGATTTCTTTTTTGATGTGTGTGATTTGAAGTAGTGGTGAAAATGATAATAATATATATGGCGTTATATCCTCGTATTTTAATAGTTATGGCTGGACACCGCCGTTAATAATTAGTTGCATAAATAATACCAATGGCGTACGAGACTGTGCATAATGTCTTTAACTAGGCCTCATGTTTATTATGGTTATGAGATTGTAATTAATTAGGAGAGCTTTCAAATGCGGAACGTGTCTCGGACAGCCTAATCAGTAAAACCATGTATGATCGTGTGAGAAATGTGGAGATCCGCAAAGAATGCAAGACTGATGTAAGCGTAATTAAAGATTGAGAAAGGGATACGTGTCAGTTGGTTTGGGCATGTAGAGCGAATGACTGAAGAAAGGAGTCTAAGGAGAATATAAGACACAAATGTGAATGATAGAAGAAGTCGGAGACGACCGAGGAAGACATGGCCCGATCAAGTGAATAAGATATTTCCGTCGAGCCATGTCAAGAGCCAGAATAATATAATATTATATATTAGACGTGTATGAATGTGAATGAGGCAAGGAGTTTATGCCAAGATTTGCGTTTGGCGGTCCGTCATCTCTGCCTTCTTCTTCTTCTTCTTGTGCCCTGTCCGTTCAACCGACGTTGGCTATCGTGTTGGCTATGCGAACTTTGTTTACTGCGGCCCGGAACAGCTCTACGGTAGACTGGCCAAACCACTGTCTCAGGTACATATGCATCTCTGCCTACCTCTACCAAATACACTATAATTTCCCAACTAGGCATCAGCCAAATCATTGTTGCATTTAGTTTTTTTAAAGTGAAAACTTCTTTATTATCGTTGTGATTTGATTTGATTTGGAAACGAACGATACTAAAAAGAGACAAAGACATAGATCTATAGGATTTAGCCTCCGAAAGAGTGAGATAGATTAATCGGTGTCCTCTTTGTACGGTTCTTCGTAGCCTATCGGCCTTCTCTTTGTGCAGTGCTTGGTGGAATAAAATGTAAAATAATTTTTAAACTTGAAACAATATTATAATAAATAAACCCTAAACTTATCCTACTCCTGATACTCTGCATTCATCTCATTCTCTCAAAGCTTAGTTTTCTGAAGGTCTCACTTTTACCACGTGTGACTGCACACTCTGATTAAAAAAATAATATTCATTGCGTTATTACTTATTACTCAATTTGAGAATTTTTCGACCATCACTCTAGGCACATGCCCGTGTTGTGGTTTATAATAATGAATACAATAATTTTATCTCGACCACTTTGCATTTTGTGTGACAGTAAATTTGTTTGTGTGTTCCGGGTCTGGTCGCTCTTTCACGGATCTGCGCTAGAATTTGATAAAATTCATTAAGTAGGCGACAACGATAGCATGTAATCACTTATCCACAACTTGTAATATGCGCATACTTGGCAGCTTACCTATTCCTACACTCAGGTCCGTTGCGCAACTAACTTCTAGCGACCTCGATTCATTGACAACTGAAACTGGAATCTTGTAGCTCGGGCCGGCCGAACAATTGGCCATTTCGTATTGTTACCTGACGCTTGGTACAACCTACGACATACAATACCTACACCTGAACACTTGAGCTAACTCAATGCGAACACGATACAATCCCCTTGTTACACTACAGTACATACCAAAGATATGTATACATTAAAACAAATGGTGACCCCTTAGGCAAATTTGGAAGATATTCTTCACAGACAATCAAAACACATATAGTCTCTTTGGGAGATAAATGGTTCCATGGCACTAGATCACTAAACGGTTGACCCCCGGCATTTTTTTTTTCATTTACTAGATTCTTATGTGCCTTGAAGTGGTTAATCATTTAAATTTACTGAATTTAAAGTTAATGTTCTTTATATAGAATGACGCCTTTTGTGCCTCGCAAATATTTATTTTAAAATGTTACCTGGCCATTATGGACTTAGAGGTCTTGTGTTTCGTCGGTAGGGAAAAATTGTTAAAAAAAACCCTACTAAAATTGCACTTATATAGAATGCGCATTCGGTTTAGGGAAAATACGTTATAACTACTTACAAAAAACATAACTAATTTTACCCGAAGGAGAGAATGTACCGCCGAATAACAAAAGTATGTAACACATTTTACTCAAAATGCATCAAGGATAAAATTACTACTGGTATAAACAAGTGTATAACGACTGAAGTAAAACTTCTTTAGCTCCATCTATACAGGGTGTTAAGGGACATACTTGACTTACTTTAACCAGTGATTCCTGACATTATTTGGATTTTGAAGAAAAGAAGTCGTCAATTTACATTTTTCACTCCAAATAATGTCAGAAATCACGGGTCAAATCAAAGTTAAGTACGTCCCTTAACACCCTGTATGCTAGGAAGAGAGAAAGAAAATGTGCGCGCGCACTGCTCTCTCTTGCTCCTACAGTGTGATACAGACAATAAGCCTGCACTGTGTCTTAGATATACGAAACGTAACTGGCTATGAGAGAAAGAGAGAAAGAAAATGTGTGCTCGCACCTCTCTCTCTTGCCCCTACCTACAGTAATATACGAAACGTAACTATCTCTCTTTCTATCTTCACTAACTTATCGCCTCTCTTTTCGTAACGCTCTCGTCGCGCATTCACCAGCTTACTCCCTAAGTCAAGCGTGCGTAAAGAAGTTTTACTTTAAAAAAAACCACCAAGGTTCTACACAAATTCGTTTTATATCCATACCAACTTATTAAGGTATTTTTAAGTAGATTTTTGGTTTGAAATTGGTAAATAATGCTCAAAAAATATAATTTTTAATAATTATAATTTTGAGGGCCAACTGTCGGGGGATCGACTGTCGGATCACCCACCGGAAAAATATATAATTTCAACATTTTTGTAATGATATGTATATATATATATTTTTTTTTAAAAAAGAAAGACAAACATTTCCAGGTTACGAATAACCCAACAATGTTTGAAAATCTCCTACTGCCACCACAGAAAGCCGAAAATGTTGCTCGTGTTATGATGGAGGACTTATATATATAGTAGGTATAGGGGGACTTATATATAGAGAATATATTTTGGATTACATTGTAATAATTATCTAAACAAATATATTTTTATCATTTTAAATTGAAAGCTGATAAGAAATTGTGCTCAATTCCAATGCAGTATACCGCAATGCATTTTGTATGCAGATTGTAGGCAGCATGGAACCAAAATGTCCCTCTTTATTTCTATTGCATTTTTTTCTTCCATGATGGAGTATCTCATTAAATTCATAATTCATCAATTACACACAATCCTCACTTCCATCAAATTTTCATTCTCACATGTTCTCTCTGAGCACACCGTGCTAGATCAAGGCTGGCAGTATAGAATGCCGGCCTGATGCCAGGATCTTTGAATTTTATAAGCGGCCATTCAAATTTGCACCCAATTTATTTATTATTGTGATTTTCTGGAAACCCTTTGTGTTCGATTAAAAATCCTAAATACATTAAAATTTCTCAATATAATATCAGCTAAGCCATAGTTATAATTTATTGTTTATATAAATTTAAAAAAAAAATATGTTTAGTGTGCCGTATTATCACGGTAATTTATTTTGTTCACATGACAAGTATGCAGTTCACAAGAGGTTGAAATGAAAACTTCAGAAAACTAAAGAAGACTAGAGTGGGAATGGGTTCCGCCGCCCCGGGAACCATTTATTGGATAACCACACCTTTGCCAAAGGTCACCCCAGGTGTGGACACACTGAACCCTAGATTCCTACCAATCCTCTTACCTTTTTACTTCCCAGAACTTCCTCTCCAGAAAACCCTCCACACAGCATCCCCAAAGATGGCATAGGCCCTGAGTGAAATTATTTTTCTAAGTGCCTCCTGTGGGGAGGCTACGAAGCACCGCACAAAGAGGAGACCAATTATTCTATCTCATTATCTCGCAGGCTAAATCCAACATATATATATATATATATGTGTTTGTATATTTTTAGTGTCGCATTTTCGTTTCATCGAGTTTCAAATCACATCGGTGCTAAAGAAGTTTTCACTTCAATAAAGGTTTTTTCAGTCAGTAAATGAATAAATAGTAATATATAAATAAAAACATCCATAAAGTTATAAGTTATGTTAGAACAATATCGACTGCTACCTTGACCGTCACGAACCCAGTGTCTGGCCCTATAATTAAGGGCCATTCAAGTATTACGTAAGCACTATAGGGGGGGGGGAGGAGGGGGGGGGGGGGGAGGGGTCTTTGCTTTGCTTATTTTTGATGACGTGGGGGGCGGGGGAGTCTGGATGGTGATTACGTCAGCAGTATCAATACATTTTTTTACTTTTTCGGATTTTCTACAAAATTCAGTCGATTTTGGTTTGAACACATATGGCAACCCTACTTGTCTATGCTCGATAACGAAACACATTTCCGGGGATTCCCGAAAATAATGAATATGTTCTCGCTTAGAAACGAGATTGAGAATTACCGCGCGCTATTCAGTTGTCTAAATTTCTGCCGCCAATCTATTGTTTCGTTTCTGTTGACGATTTGACGTGTTGTGAGTTAATGTTTGTTTTACTTTTCCCATGGTTTAAAATGTTTAAAATGTCGTTTTAAATAGACAAATCTGAGTTATACCTAAAATTATTCGAAAGTTTGAAAAAATCTGAAAGTCCTCTATTCCAAGCCTATTCCTTATTTCTAGAGTTATAACTGCTGCTCATGAATCAATAAAGAAAGTTTACGTAAGCATGGGAGGGGGGGGGGGTTTGCTGACGAAAGGGAGTGGGGGTTAATAATTGCAAAAAGTCTGTTTACGTAATATTTGAACGGCCCCTTATATACGAAATTATGTAGGTATTTTAAATTAAAGTATGCGAGTACACCCCAACAGGATTCCAATTCTGCCATGGAGACCGCCAGTCGGGCGTTCCACCCACTGGGCTATCGACCACATCTCAACGTCATAACTTCTGACTACAAACTTACTGACTGACTGAAAGTCTATTCACACACTTAAACTGGTTTTTCTTTCCGTTTCATTGGTCATTCTAAATATAATATACATTTCAATTTCACTTCACACCGAGTGATCTGGAGTTATCCACGCATCGACTACTTTCCACCGGAGACACCAACTGACATTTCTGCCATTCGGGTACCTCTCCCAGTCATTCTGAAGAGATATACCAAGAAAAGTAAGTGTTAGCTCATTTTTCTTTACTCTTTGTTTTATTTTGTTGATAACGTACACAGAAAAGGGTAAATAATTTTTTTTATGTAAACTTAGAAAGGGAAAATTTCACGCCTTACATTCAAATCTTAACGATAACCACAAAATAATTAAAATGTACATCTTCATGAAAAAAACGAGTGTGCTTTAGACCACACGATTGAAGTAAAACTTCACTAACTTATATCTCCCACTCAACTTCCGTTCGCCTTGCCCGATCACATTTTTCATAACTCTCTAGTCACGCATTCACCAGCTTACTCCCCAAGTCAAGCGGGCGTAAAGAAGTTTTATTTCAAAAACTTTTTGAAGTGAAACTTCTTTAGCGCCGTTAGTGACATAATATTCGGGTGAAACGGAAATGCGTCACAACTCAGTTCTACACAAATACTCGGTTCAAATATAATGCTGTAAATTCGCACCTCGGCGCGTGCCTTCCATAGCGCAGTTGGCAAGGTGCCTGACAAGTCTCAGCGGCCAGAGAGACAGGTTCGAATCCCACGAAATAAAAAAAAAACATTTTTTCTTTGTGAAATCAATATCTAATCAAAAAAGCAAGCAAAAGAAAAGAAAGCGACATCTAACGACTTTCTAGTTTTACTTCTACCGGGTGTGAATTACACTATCTGATTTATTTTTATTTTGTTACAATATTTTACATTTCATAGTATAATCCAGTAATGTTGGCCTCATAAAAAAATATTACTTATTATTATAATTTATTACTATAATCTATATGTTTTTTATTATGTAGTGAAACATTTTCGACTCTCCTCCACGGTCCTACGCATCGAACGCCACGACCTACTAGCGCCGGAAGAGCCGACTAGTGGATAATTTTAATGAAAACGTCAAAAGTTGATAACTTTCATTATCTTGGACAACGAGTCTACCTGCCAAGCTTTTATTCGATTGGATGGCGGGAAGTGAGTTAATTTCGACTCCCAAGATTTACATTCATTCATTCAAGAAAACTGACTCGAAATTCAAATAATAGTATTAAAATTTTTTTATATATATATAGATCTCCTAGGGCTAGCCTAGCCATCCTAAAGATGTATTCATAGTACATCAATGAAGCTGCAGAACCTGATGGTTGTAATAATTCCATTATTCGATAACGCAGGTTGTACCACAAGCTGATTTAGATATTCATCGTTTCCATAATCCAAGGGTTGTGTATCTTAGATCTACATACTCCACTCACTGTATATATTGGGAATGTGCAAGCGTCTTTTGAGTATTTTCTCTGTACGACAAACAGTTTAATGCATTCAGGTGATATCGCATTCAGAGTTCTATTCCTACTTTATTGGCAGATGAGACATGAATTATTTATTTATCTGTATATTTATTTCTACGCTCAAACTAACAGTTTACAAGTAAATAAACGATAAGTGCATGTAATATTAAAAAAAAAACGAGTGTGCTTTAGACCACACGACTGAAGTAAAACTTCACTAACTTATATCTCCCTCTCAACTTCCGGTCGCCTCGCCCGATCACACTTTTCATAACGCTTTCGTCACGCATTCACCAGCTTACTCCCCAAGTCAAGCGTGCGTAAAGAAGTTTTACTTAAAAAATATTTCTAATAATTTTCGGACCATTTATTGAATAACCAACACCCCCGTCACAGGTCACCCCAAGTGGTTCACACTTAGCAGGGGTGCCCGGGTTTATGGGTCAAGGTTTGTCTAGGTCTTGGTGGCGGATGCGTTTGCCCACATACTGCGTGGCGGTCCGGATCGGGTAAGACTGGTTGAGGGAGACATTTTGCTTTCTCCAGCCGGATTCTCTTGACTCATCGCCTTGCACTTCAATGGAAGGGATGGATTCATATATCTGTCAATCCTGGACACTGACCCCATGTTCCTATCACCCCTCACACCTTTTTACTTCCCGGAACTCCTACTCCTTCCTTTTACAAAAAGACCCTCCATACAGCATCCTCAAAGATGGCATAAGCCCAAAAGGAACTATTTTTACTAATCTCAGATTCCTACCACTTTCCTTCCCTAAAAGTACTACTCCTTTCCTAAAAAGACCTTCCACACAGCATCCCAAAAATAAACTAAGGGGAATTACTTTCCTCATCTCCTGTATTGAGCTAATGCACATAAAATTGTTTTTTTCCTGTCAAATCGAAACAGAAAATGCCGTGCTAATTTCATGACGTTAGAGCCTCACCAATTAATCGCTGATTTTGTAAATAGTAAGTGATTGGCACTTAACAGTCTGACATTATTTATTTAGATACAGCCCGTTATAAAAAAAGCTTGAAATGTACTACCTTTTAAAAATAATTTTAACAAAGGAATTCCTTGGACGGGACCCGGAATGAAAGAGTTTATCAGAGCCGCCCTTTGTTCAGCCATTTTGATGCACTAATCACAGTATCCATTTACATACTATTTTCTAGCGCAATAATAAACCCACGCGAATTAAAAAAAAGTAACAAGCTATTAGGATCTGTTGAAAGAGTAAAGAGCGTCAGAGAATTTAATGGAATTTAAAATGACAAGGGAATTAGTTATCCCATATCCAGAAATGGAATGAAATATTTAGTAAAATTATATAAATTAAATGAAATTATGTAAGTTTTTTTGAGTAAAATTTCTTTACGCACGCTTGACTTGGGGAGTAAGCTGTAACGAGAGCGTTACAAAAAGCGAGGCGAACGGCAGTTGAGAGGGAGATATAAGTTAGTGAAGATAGAAAGAGCGAGAGTTACGTTTCGTATATTACTGTAGGGGCAAGAGAGAGAGGTGCGAGCACACATTTTCTTTCTCTCTTTCTCTCACTGCCAGTTTCGTTTCGTATATCTAAGACACAGTGCAGGCCTATTGTCTGTATCACACTGTACGGGCAAGAGAGAGCAGTGCGCGCGCACATTTTCTTTCTCTCTTCCTATCATACAGAAGAGCTAATTAAGTTTTACTTCAGTTGTGTGGTCTAAAGCATACTCGTTTTTTTTACATCAGATTTGGTCAAGAGGCCCTGTGTAAAATAATTCCTCTCTGGGCCCATGTCATCTTTGGGGATGCTGTCTGGAGGGTCTTTTTGGGAAAGGAAGAAGAGGAAGTTATGGTAAGGGTGGGTAGGAATCTGGGGGTCAGTCGGGAGTGACGGACGTAGGTATGTATCCATCTCTCCCACTGCGGTGCGATGTTCCGAGAGAGTACGGCTGGAGAAGTCAGAGGGACTCCCTCAACCATTCTCTCTCGATCCGGTCTGAAACGCAGATGATGATTTGGCAGACGCATCCGCTGCCAAGACCCGGACAAACCTCACCCCATGAACCCGGCACTCCTGCTACATCACCAAAGGTGGCGAACCACTTTGGGACCTATGAGAGATGTTTGACATCCAATAAATTGTTCCCGGGGCAGCGGTACCGATACCCCCTCCCAAATTGAAGTTAAACTTCTTTAGCACCGATAAACTCGATGAATCGAAAAATAGCGACACTAAAAACAGACTGACACATAATTCATCTATATACGATGTTGCCTGCGAGAAAATGAGGTAGTATAATCAATCTCATTTTTTTGCGGTGTTTCGTAGCCCCCCCCACTCTTGACTATTTTAATTTTCTGAAGGTTTCACTTCTACCGCATGTGAATTGCACACTCTGATTTTTATTTGTAAAAGTAGGCTTACAGCCTCGTGTTCATTTTACCAAACTACATTTTCGGCTGGATTAAATTAGCGTTTTTTCGTTTAGTGGTAATTGAAATTCGGAGACATACTTAACCTATTTTCTAGCAGGTGCTCTCGAAACGTGAAACCCCAGTCTGCCGTCTTACGTTTTACAAGGTAGGGAGCTGGGCGTACGGGATAGGAGCAAAAGGGTGAAACTAAATTCATTTGTTTTTGATATCTGCGCAGGTAATTATTTTTTTAAATGAAACTTCTTTAGCACCGTTGCGATTTGAAACTCGATGAAACGGAAACGAGCGACACTAGAAGAGACAAACACAGACATCTGTTGGAAAGAGAGAAGCCTGCGAGAGAATGAGACAAATAGGAAAAGGTGCACTAATTGCAGTGCACCTGAATTCGGCGTCGAAAATATGGAAAAAATCTACCTGCATATTTATTAATATAAAAAGTGCTTCACAATCTCAGGTTTCACTTCTACTGCGAGTGAATTGCACACTCTAATTTTTATAGATTTTATTGTTCGGGAATTCGACTTTTTCAATTTGTTTACTTTTTTAAAATATCATTATAAAACCTGCTAAACCACCAAATTAGTTTGTTACCAGGAACACTTGATTCACTAAAGCATATTATATCACTAACGCATATACAGGATGTAATAGCACGTACCCGGGGGATTTTAACCAGCAATTCGAACATAGTTGGAGTAAAAAATGTACTTGTCATTTGCTGTCAGATATTATTTTTTTACTAATAAAAAACACAAAAAAAAATGTTTCAATCACATGTATCCCGTCGAGATGGGTTTGAGCGATACGCACGCTGTTTCGTGTATTAACATGCTGTTAGAAATAGACGCAACGCTTAGCAAATGACCGCTAGACTATAAACGCCCCACTCTCCTAACTAGTCAGTTGCGACGGGTGATGAGAAAATGTTTTATATGTTTTTAAAAGAAAAAAATGTCATCGGAGAGAAAAACGACATGTACATTTTTTACTCCAAATATGCTCAGGAATGGCTGGATAAAATCCCTAGGATACGTGTTGTTATATCCTATACATGGGGTTGGCCAGAAATACTTACGGTTATAAAATCAACATTGTTTCTGATTGGTTGGTGGAGGGAGCGGTGCGCGGTTGGGTGGGATTGGTAGCTCTGTACTTGGAAATTCAGTCGCGTAGACAACAATGCTCAGATAAAGTGATTGCAATACAAAGATATAACACAGACATAACATATTCATGTTCTCTGACATGATAAAAAAATAATTGATATATTAATCTGCTTATGTCGGTTCCTCATTGGAGAGGATTATGCCCCTACTCGAATTTTCATGGTGGACAAGGTTCTCCACTCCTCGCGGTCCATCGATGGACATCGATGCTCCGGACGCAAGTGATACTTGGTCACTACAGCGCTTTGGTGACTTTCCCCTGCTTCTGCTGCCAAACACTTTGCCAGCAACTGAATTTCTCCAAGTTGGAGTCCTAAATTTGGCAACATGTGCAAAGTATCCTAAAATACAGAATATATAAAATACAAGTGTAGGCAAATAGTTGAGAGATTATTTTGGATACTTAGCTCTTCCAGAATGTATGCATTTGTGCCTGAATTATTAAAAAACACTGATAAGAGAAAAAGTTTTTGAAAGAAAGTTGCAACTTGAAGAGATGAACTGATAGATACGCGTTGTGGGCGTGTCCGTCAATTTTTCCATATTTCTGAACAAACATTTCCAAAAAAAAAAAATTAGTAGGTAATAAAATGTATTGGTGTGTCTGGCATCTAGAAGTCGAAAGGTCTCATGTAAATCTTTTTTTTGTAAATCCCGGTATGGGTTACACTTCTACGGAATATCTGATCATCGCACACTATGTTATGCATTAATTAATTATTCCATCAAAGGCAATCCTAATCAAAAGCTTGTAAGGACAATGGTGAAAATCAGTCTCTTGTGTGCATCCAATAACACCATTCCTTTTGTAATACTGTGATGTGATAGAACAAGAACAGTTTCAATTTGGAAGGCGTATTATTCATTGGATAACAAAGGTCGCCCCCACTGCCGATGGTTCGTTGCGTTTGGTGACCTGCCACAACTGTGTGGCAGGCCGGATCGGAAGAGACTGATTGAAGGAGACATTTTGACCTCTCCAATCAAACTCTCTCGAAACATGTCACTGCACCGCGGTGGGTGGGATTCATGCGTGCCCACCCCTCTCCTATCTTTTTCCTTCCCTAAACTTCCTCTCCTTCCTTTCCTAAAAAGACCCTCCACACAGCATCTCCAAAGATGGCACAGGTCTTGAGGGGAATTATTTTCCATTGTGGTGCTAATAAAAAAGCATCACCTATGAAGAAAAATACGTAGGGATTACTGTATTTTTGAACTATTTACATTATTTATATCTACACCTCCTATTTCAGTCTCTACATACGAATTTCCCAGTGAGACAGGCATAGAAAAATTCCAATATAATTACGTTTTGTCTTGATAAAATTTAAAAAAAATAATCAGGTAGAAACCAGGGTGAAACCTTCCGAAATTTAAAGTATACATCAGTGGGGAGTATGTGTTTGCCTCGTTTTAACACTTAAAAAAAATATGTATATTTTATAACTTTATTTTATAGAATATGAATGATAGTATGAATAATATATGAAAATATATGTATATACATATATCTTCTTGATGAGTTCGAGCCGACTTTCTCTGAACAGCCAGCAATTAACGGTTCGAACCGTTTCAGCTTTATCTGTCGGCATTCTAAGCAGGTTGACCCGTGGAAGTGTATGGAAAAAATGTAAACAATTCGGTGTATAATACGAGTTCCTAAAACTGTAATACCGGTTTGCCCGCCAATCTCCGCAGGTCTATCAATGCCGGTCGCGATACGGCGCGGGCGCGGGCGCTGGCAGGAATGGCGCTGTATTATATACTACTCATATATACTACCATTAATACACTTCACTATCAGTGACGTTTCGGAATTATTTTCACGTCCATAAAGCTTTTGAAGTGAAAACGTCTTAAGCACCGTTGTGATTTGAAACTCGATGAACTGAAAAATAGCAACACTAAAAAGAGACAAACAAATCATCTATATATTTAGCCTAGGAGAGAATGTGATAGCAATAAAAAATTGATTTAATTCACTGGTACTCGGTTCCAGTATAGTTCGATAAATCAACAGTCCCACGCAAGTCTCTTTTGGTGTGGTGGTATCAAGAGCCTGATAAACCTCTGCAGGATGACCAAGAATCGAATTCTGCGAAATCAATTTTTGAAGTACAACTTCTTTGCGCACGCTTGACTTGGGGAGTAAGCTGGTGAATGCATGACGAAAGCGCTATGAAAAGTGTGATCAGGCGAGGCGAACGGTCGGAAGTTGAGAGGCAGATATTTTTATAGCGTGTGAACTACACACTTGTATTTATTTAATATATAACATCTTTTTGTGTTACGCATTGAAAGTCTCGACTTTTCGCCACGGTCCTAAGCAGCGAACGGCACCTAGTTGCGCCGCCATTTCAGAGAAATGCGATTGACATTTGAAAGGCGCCGGTTAAATGCCGATTCCAGGTGCGTTTCAATTTGAATTTCTGTGAAACAACCCGTCCTAAGTAATGTACACCAGGGCTATCATTAGTAATGCAGTAACATATCCTGTTTCCACAATTTCCATGCCTACCGAGCTACCCATTTCAGTTTTTTTTTGCCTTACGGAGACACCAAAAAATCGTTAGTTATGTTATATGTGTTGGCACTTGTATACGCGTGAGTGCCATCAAAAGTTCACAGAATGCATTGTCATCGACTTGAGTCTCTCTAACGATTTTCAATTCGATCGGATGTCAGAAAGTGGCTTAATTTCGACTTGATTACAAGATTTGCATTCGTAAATTCACGAAAGCAAAATCGAAATTCACATAGATAGATTGTGATAGAAAAACAATAGAGAGAGCAAATAATATACCTACCTAATTTCTAGATTTTTTTGCTCAATGCTCGTTGTTATTGTGATCATGCAACTGTGGATATGAGAGCTTCCTTTGCGAGATAAAGACCCAATGATCGCTTCGCACACGAAATATAGCAATTTAATGGCACGGAACCGACAGTTTATCTACTTATTGTGACAGAAAAACGTGTGTTTTGAAAACTCCATAGCCCAAGATGGAAACCATGAGTATTAGACTAAAAATAATAGACAGAATAACAGTGTAAATTTCGTGAAGCTAGAGCTCACCGTTCGAGAGTTTTTTGCTGCATTAGTGGTCCTAGCATGGTCGATCGATAAGAATTGATAGGATAACTTTCAAACTAAACTTTTTATCATTCCCTAGGACAACTGCAGATCGCTAACGTACAGACAACAGTTGACGTCGAATATATTAAGAACATTTGGTCATTACGAACTGTAACTGATTCGTTGGCGACCTGCAATCATGCTAGGGAACGATGAGAAGTTACTGAAAGTTATCCTAGCAATCCTAATCGACCGACTGTGTTAGGAGCCAGTTACTTGTAGGTAAATGGATTTTAAGTAAATTATTGCCAGAAAAGTTTACGAAATGCATTTTATTGGAAAGAAAAACGCACGTTTTATCGATACGACAGTGTCTGTCAACATTTTTTTGGTTGTAAAGTGCAGCCCGTATACTATTTTTCATACAAAATAGTTTCATGTAAAAAAAATTGAAATATAACGACGCTTCCCTTTTATTCGCAGACACTATCAATTGCCTTATTCCCACGCGCAATTCCCACAACCAACAAACGATCAAACCCACCTGTGTAACGGATGCATTTTACATTCCTATTTATCAATGAAAGCATTCAGATATCCCTCGAAGACTTGCAAAGCAAGTAATTACATTAAAAACGTGCAAGGTATTGAACACGTGTAATCTGTACAGCGTGTGAATGGATAAATAATCGATACAAGAAAGCGCGAGGTTTCTTAGAAAGAGAAAATTACCTAACTCCACCTGTTTCACTCAGCGTGTAGGTTCTCAACGTGTGCGATAATGCCCCTTGTGGGCGTTTGAGACTTTCAGAGGGGTAGTAGAAGGACCCAGAGAAAATTGGGGGGCGTTGAGATAGCACAGGGGGCGTCGAGGGCGTGGGCAGTTAAAAAAAAAATTGATCTAAAAAAAGACAAAAAAAAACACGCCAATAATGTACTAATAAAGCAAAGTAAATTTCAATATTGGTTAATTTTTGTTATTGTATGTATTGTAATCATTTTTATTATGTGTGCGAAAATTCACATACTTCGGTGGAAATAGATGAAAATTGAACTAAAAGATTCCAATACATTCAGATCTACGTCAAATCGGATGACTTGAAATTTTTCATTATTTTTTATAATATAATATTATCATCTTACGAGTGTTATTATTAAGAATTGACACTATATCATGAATACAAGGTGGAATGAGGTAGCAACCCGGTACTTAAAATACAAAAGAATTGCTTTTTAACTTGCTGAACAAAAAGGTATAACAAATAATTTTATGTATTTTTAATCGAATTATTGATTCCGTGTCAGTCGAGCCCTCCCATAAGTAAAAAATGGAGGCTCTAGAAAAAATATGTTCTCTAAGGGGTTGTGGACAAAATAAGGTTGAGAACCTATGGTATAGCGGAAGGGCAATGTAGGCATGTACAGTTTGGCAATTAAGTGTAGAAAATAAATGATGGCGCTGCGATCGTTTTCTAGTTTTAAATGACAACACAAAGATGGCTCATAAGACAATGAATGTATGTTTTAAAAAACACTTCTGCCAAAATGCATATTTCATAGCGTATTTATATTTTCAAAAAAATTGCACAAAAAACTGTAATTTAATAGAAGTAAAATAAAACAAAACAAGTTTTAAGTGGGCGTTTATTTCGATATAAAAACGTAGGTACTTAAAAATTTAAGTCTTTTAATTCAACACCCGACATGTAATTATTGTCTTTGTCCTCGTGTGATTCTTCTTCTTCCGTATCTTCATCTGCATCTAAACGCAGTTCATCGATATCATCATATATACCTAGTACTGCCTCGTGCATAATATTCTGCCTCAATTTTCATCACGCGTTTGTAACAATTTTTCCAATCATCAGCACTTTATGCTATTAGGTACATATATTATTATTATGCCCATTTTCCGTTTTCCCGGTGTTTCAAATTGTCCATCTGCCTTTTCCCCTTCCTTGACGATTCGTCTTACCGTTGATTCAGATTTACCTGTGTGTGAAAAACATCATTAAAATTATTATTATATGTAGAAGGTAGTTTTAAAAACACACACTAAATAATATTCACTTAGAAAGAAAGAAAGAGAAAACTAGAAAAAAAGTAGCTTTTCTACGAGTTTAAAGAAGTTGCATATTATTGTTTTTTTATTGAGTTATTCCCTTTTTCCTGTGGCCGCATATTAACTGTCAAATCGAAGTTTCAGATTGTAATGGTTATTATCGCTTGAAAATTGGCATAAATCTTGTAATACTAATGAAATTTATTAAACAAACTATACTACGTAACAGTCATTTCTGCAGTTCGTTTGTAAACATCTTCTAAATCAGACAGAAGCTTCTTCGCGTGATACTCGGCTAGGCAGCGTTGAAAAACGCAGAATATAACCCCTCTTGCATCACTATGTAATGGTTTATTCATTTTAATTAAATTCAGGCAAAGAATGAATAAAAATATTATCAAATCAGCGATGTTCTACTCAGATTTAAGACAATAAATCAACCGTAACATGCGATAACATGACAGCCATAGGAAACGTCATTGCAAAGCAAATAATTTGGTGCTGCCATAGTAATGAAAACGTTTAGTTCCAATTTATTTAATTTCCACACTTAATTGCCAAACTATAAATGGTTAGACTAATAATTTGTATATTTGTTTTATTAACACAATAATATTATGTAATTTCAAACATTAAATGATAATGTGGGCCTCAATGGGTACTTTGTCAGTGTTGGGGCTCTTATTTAAAATAAATTCAGTAAAGAGATAATATCAATAAAATTAAGTAAAATGCAGTACAATAATAAAGGCGGTAATGAAAAAATAAATAAATAAGTAAAATTTTCAAAATTTCAAATAACACCCGACACAAAAAAATGGCTGATGACCTTGAAACGCCTGAATAGATTCTCAAGACTTGTAGCTAAGAACCATCTCGATCAAGTCAGCTTTCAAATGAAAAAAACCGCAACATAATCGGCCCATTCGTTTAGGAGCTACGATGTCACAGACAGACACACAAACACACAGACGGCGATCAAACTTATAACACCAGTCCGTTTTGCGTCGGGGGTTAAAAAAATCAGAAAAATTTTGAGGTACCTACGGTTGTACATAACGAAGTGTATATTGTGTGTGAAAGTGTTGCCTTTTTTGTTATTTAATCAATCTTTTAATGTTGTAACTATGTAAAGGTTTTTTTTAATTTACCTCATTTTTTGTATCGAGTGAAAAATTATTCGATGTTCGATGTCTTTGTCCAAAACTCGTGTTTATCGTCGGAGTTTTATGTTTTTTTTTATTGCTTGTTTATAATGATAGCTTGTGTTAACTACTTAGCAGAGTTGATAAGTTTGTTTTTTGGTCAAAACTGTAGTTTAGTAGTGTTTTTTATGTATAATTGACGTATATCTATCAAGTCGCATATTTGGTCTGTCAGTCATTCCATATTTTTAAGTATTTCTTTTAATATGGTGTTCTGTGCGATTTCCGTATGACCGATTGACGAGTCTGTTGCTCTTCCCAAACAATGATTCCGTATTCTATTATGGGTTGGTAAAGTGCAAATTAAATGTAAAATTTTTTTTTTAACGTATTTTTCTTAAGTTTAGGAAAATGTGTATTTTTTGAGGATTTTATTTGTGATTTGTGTCCATCTGAGGTTAGGGTCAATAATGTTCCCTAGATACTTTATTTTATCTTTTTTTTTCTACAGTTTATTTTATGATTATTTTGTAGCAAATTAATGGTATTTTGATTAAGATATATATTTTATTATTGTTTGTAGTGTGCATGCACTTACGGGCCGATAAGTTATTTAGACTAATAAACTCATAATGTAAATGACACGCTAAAGTTTGTACTCGTAAGTGTTTAGTGCTACTCGTATAGTAAAACACTGATAAACAACTTGACATTCTTAACTTTGCAGTCGGTAATGTCGCTTGTGTAGATTTTGTGGATGCGTTATTTCGATATTTTATTTTATTTTAGATTTATACCTATATTAATTCCTCACAGAGGGCCTCAAGGAAAGTAATTTCCCTCAGGGTCTTCTGATAAATTCCCTTCGGGGAGACTGGAACGGATTTTTTAAAGAAAGCAAGTTCTGGGATGGAAAAAGTATGAAGGAAAAAGCTTGTGATTTAATAAAATAATGTAGAAAATTAAATTCTTTAGAAAATGGTCGTAAAACATTTAAATATTTATGCTAGCTTCGCAAAATAAAATCAAACACGCCTTTTAGCGATGTTTTTTTCCGACAATAAATAAAAACTGGCGGCTGGTGTTAAACGGGAATTTAACCCTTATCGCCATCTATATAAGTAGTGTTATTATTAGCGGCCTGATGCCGAATTCTACGATGTAGTGCATCACATTAATAGACAATATGTTGCTAGAAAATTACAACATTGTAAATGTGCCAAAATCTTTTCATCACGTCTTTCTACAACCAGCCTCCTAGCACAGTCGATCGATAAAGATTGATAGGATAACTTTCGGTAACTTCTCATCGTTAGCGATCTGTTTTTATTAATTTTTTTATATGAATATCGTACAAGAGTCCCAACTGCTCCCGTCTGGAGCCAGTGAGACTAGGGGTATGTTGTAAGTCTGAGGGTAGTGGGGAGAGGAAAGAGATAGGGAAGAGGAAGGTGGGGAAGTACCTGGCTATTCAGATCTGGTCACTCAATATGGCTAAAGCCATTTCAAGCAACGTTTCAATTCTGAATGGTAGAGTATCTTCCACTCTGAAACGTGTCGCAAATTTACTATATATTATTATAAATGAATAAATTCTGATGTAACACAAATTAATTTAAAAAAATTATTTCGATCCCGTGACCTCCGGAATGCGAGTCAAGAGCCTTACCGCTGGACTACGCTGGTTGTTATAGAAAGTGTTATAGTGAGAAGTTATAGTTAAAGTTATAGTTGTTAATGATGGACCATGCTAGAACCCCAACTACTAAGCGGAATTGCACTCCATTCAATTAATTTTATTCTTTTAAAAACATTATAAAATGGTACCCTTTAGTGCGTTATTAAATACATAAAGGTAGGTGAGTTTAATTGATTAAAAAAGTTTAAATGTTACATCTGCCACGTACAGTTTAAAATATAAACATACTTTACTGTAAATATGTGTTGGACGTTGGAAGAGGCAATGCATGCATTGGTAGAGGTCGACCAAAGAGAACGGGATTCCCAATCCTAAACCAATATAAGAAATAAAACATTCACTGATTAATCTAATGCCTAAATGCTTCTTACTCGTCATTTTTATAAACTTAGGTCGTGAGTTGTTTTACAGAATTTGAAAAATTAATCAAATATCAAATTCTATGAAAATCCTATTCAAGTTCTGTTAATATCCAAGTACGGCGAAACCACCGGCCTATGATGAAATAATAACAACATCTGCAATTGCCCTTCTCTAGAAAAAAACAGAACAAATAAAGTATCTAGGTAATCGTAAATGACCATAACCTTAGTTGGACACATCATATCAAACAAATCACAAATAAACTCCTCAAAACAATGTACATTTTCCTAAACATAAGAAACATATATAAAATAAAACAAATGAAAACAATATATTTTGCACTTTGTCAATCAATAATAGAATATGGAATAAGTGTCTGGGGAGGAGCAACAAACTCAGCTATCGATCACTTAGAAATCGCACAGAAAACGATCTTAAAGGTAATACTTAAAAAACATAGACTAACTGATACAGACCAAATATTCAACAGTTGTGACGTACTAGATATACGCTAACGATACGTTAAAACTCTACTAAACTACATTTTTGACAAAAAAAAACATTTCAACAATCTCAAAATATCACTAACAGACCAGTTAGACAATCGTATAAAAATAACATTAAAACTCCGACAGTGAATACAAGCTTTGGACAAAGGCACTATAAATATCGTGCTATAAAAGTATTCAACAGTTTTACCCTTGAAAATAAAATAGAAGAAAACAAAAAAAAAATCATACTCAAAATTAAAAAATGGATTAAAGAACAAAAAAGACAATATTACCAAAACCTCATAACAGAATAAGAATAAAACACATAAACGTAACACTCAAAACCAATATAAAACACATCATAAAATAATTAATTTTACCTATAATTTTACCTTAATTATAAATTTTAATTTTTAGTTTACTTTTTTTTTATGCAGCATTATTTTAATATTATTTTTAATGTATTATGTATAAAATTTTGTTTTGTAAAATGGAGGCCTCAGCACAGGTGAGCTACCCGGTGAGGCCGACATTGCTGAATTGTATTTGAAATGTAAGATATTTATTTATTTATTTAATACAAACGGCATAAGTATGCCATAAACACTAATTACATGTCACAAATTCATATTCAAAATATTACTAATGATAAAACAGTGTATGTATAACAGTTAGTTGTGACGATACATTGGGAAGTGACAACAGAGATAACTTTACATGCAAAAATCTATAATACAAATAAAATTAGTAGTGATTTAAAAAATATGATAGCATAGCCTTCTTGTACCCTTGTTCCGAGCAGTTAAATAGATCTATCACATCTGCATATCTATTAGTAACTTCATGTAACCTAGGTAAAAGTGAGTGGTTCGTATACTCTGTCCGATTATTGTTACATTTAAAAAGGATTTTAGAACGAGTGGTTCTCGTGGGAATATGATATTCAATGAGCTTATTTAAATCAGGACTGTCTATGCTACCATTTACAATTTTGAACATAAATATTAAGTCGGATATAATTCTTCGATCTGAGAGTCTTAATAAATTTAATTCTTTCATCAAGTAATTATAATTTATGTTTTCAATGGGAATACCGAGGTTAAAATTAATTGTACCAGAACTAGAATTTATACTTTGAAATCAGATGAGTTGTTCAAATTCTACAAACCATCCTTCGATTTTTATAGCCTGCGTTTCTTTTATCAATGATTTTTATTCATTGGCACGAGATTTTTAATCAATGGCACGTATTTCATGCCAGTGTTTAAAAGTGCCGGGGTGACGTCAACATTGTACGTGAAAAATTAATGTTTTATTAATAGTGTATGTATGACCTTTACGCAGATTTTCGTAAGAAATGTTATTGCTTCAACATATTATTTTTTCACATGAATATCGTACAACTATATATCGAAGAACCCAATCGGAGTTTGTTGAGAGGCTGTTGGGAGTGGGGGGCTGAAGGAGGCGGAGAGTAGGGACTGAAAAGATCCTAGCTATTCAGATCTGGTCACCAAAACGTCTAAAGCAATTTCAAGAAACATAATTTCCATTTTGAAAGGCGGTCCTTTCCTATGTATTAGCGGTACAAAAAAGAAAAAAAACGAGTGTGCTTTAGACCACACGACTGAAGTAAAACTTCTTTAGCTCCATCTATATGATAAGAAGAGAGAAAGAAAATGTGCGCGCGCACTGCTCTCTCTTGCTCCTACAGTGTGATTCAGACAAGAGGCTGCACTGTGTAACGTAACTGGCTACGAGAGAAAGAGAGAAAGAAAATGTGTGCTCGCACCTCTCTCTCTCGCAGTAATAAATACGAAACGTAACTCTCTCTCTTTCTATCTTCACTAACTTATATCTCCCTCTCAACTACCGTTCGCCTCGCTTTTCGTAACGCTCTTGTCACGCATTCGCCAGCTTACTCCCCAAGTCAAGCCAGTCAGGTGAGCTGTGTTGTTGTTAAATAGAATATCGATATGTTTAACATCAATAAGCACAATTTAAACGGCAAGTTTTGTTTCCGTTAGTCTAATTGTGCTTCCTTGATGTTTAAATTGTATAAATCTGCTTATCGAATCCTAATATTTTCCCTCTTTTCAAAACACTTTTATGTTTTTGTTTTGAAATGTTTTTAAAAGAAATAAATTGAATTGAACAGAATTGAACTGAACCGAATTGAATTGAACAGAAATGAATTGAACATAATTGAATTGAACAGAATTGAATTGAACAGAATTGAATTGAACATAATTGAATTGAACTGTATTGATTTGAACAGAATTGAATTGAACATAATTCAATTGAACAGAATTAAATTGAAAAACATTCCTCAATTGAGGATGCCACAGTCTTATAGGCTCCAACCGGTTTAAACATATGCCGCACGCTCAAATGTTCTACTTTAAGCTGTTAGCTTACGATATTTTTTAATGTACCTGGATTATGCATTATAAAAGATTTAACGACTTCAACGATAGGTTAGAACGAAAACTGCAGTTTTAGAATAATTCCACCGGGTCAAATAAACCATTAACTCATTTGATTTTTTGAAGTGAAAACTTCTTTAGCACCGTTGTGATTTGAAACTCGATGAAACGAAAACGAACGACACAAAAAATAGACAAACACATACATTTACGGGATTTAGCTGTGAGAGAATGAGATAGCAATAAAATATGAATTTAACTCACGGGTACTCGGTTCCAACATAATACGATAAATCCACAGTCTCTCGCAAGTCTCCTTTGGTGTAGAGATATAAATATTTTATTTTTGTAAAATCAATATCCATCGTCAAATCATTCCAAAATGAACAGGAAAAACAAACACAAAAGAAAGCGACATCTAGCGACTCCAAAGAAGAAAACACAAATTTTAATAAGATGACCAAATGTATAGGAAAAGGTGTACTGGAATTCGACGATAAAAATATGGAAAAAATCATCCTTCACTTTTAAAAAGTGCTTCGTATTCTCCCCACTCTTGTCTACTTTAGTTTTCTGAAGGTTTTACTCTTAACTACCACGTGTGAATTGCCTACTCTGATTTTTTGGTGTTCAAGGTAGGTAGAATAGGTGTGCTGTGTTAACAATTATTATTGGTATATCCTACATTTCGATGTTCCTCGGCAGGAATATTGTTATTTGGAGTAACCGGTTTATTGGAACATTTGATATTGATTTTTTATTAAATGTTTTTCTAAGATCAAGTTTTTAAAATGCGTAGGTCGAAAGAGAATATTATGTCAAGAAGAGTATTATATGCTTCCTTAAATATGCACCTAAGATCATTAGGTTGCGTCTTCTGCATAATCAAATGCCTATCTACAGACAGAATAAACTTAGAAGAACACTTAGATCTGTAGATATTACGGCAGTCTCCGTGGCTAAATGGTTTACGCATATAACATTGGCTCTTGTTGGGATATTACAAAATAATAAAAGCTAAAATTAGTTTTTTTAACTTAATGATTAAAATCACAAATGTAATATTTACAAAAAAGTCACATACATAATAAAAATATTTTTTTTTCCAAAACACAGCATTTAGTTCGGGTTTAAATCATACATAAATGCAATCATACATAAAAAAATATCCATTGAGAAGTTGAAGATAGTGTTTGTAGTTCTTAGTCGAAGTATGATACCGTTAAATATGACCGAATCGGATACGGATACATTTTCGCAAATGGTAGAGTTCCGCCCCGGCAGAGTATTTCCAAAACCTATACCGGTTCAGTCGCTTTACATTTTCAATATCAAAATTTAAATATTTAGAAATAAATTATTAATTTCTAATATACACGTTGAAAAGATTATTTTGTCTAGATTTTAGAACAATTTTTGTTTTTGCAAAGTGATAAAAAATTATCAACATAGAGGTGTATTTACAATATATGGGAATAATATTAAAATTTAAATATTTACAAATAAAATTATTAATTTCTAATATACACATCAGAAAGATTATTTTATCTAGATTTTAGAACAATTTTTGTTTTTGTGATGTGATAAAAAATAACCAATATAGAGGTATATTTAAAATGTAAATTGTCGCTACCGCGACTGAATCGGTATAGGTTTTGGAAATACGCGCCCCGGCAAGGCGTAGGTCCTGGGTTCGAGTTCTAGATGTGACCGTATCTTTTTCTGTTTTTTTGTTTTCAGATTTTCGATTGAGTTTCGTTAATATTGTCTTCATTTAATTACAGCTAACATTAGTATTTAATTATGAGATCTGCTACTATAGCCTTTTTAAAAATAAATTTCGTGCAGTTGAACACATGTACTATTTCTGAGAGAGTATTGCCAACTGAATGCAACCTGGGTATAAGTGAATATCTAAATGATATTGTTGTTGTAATTAAAAATAACTTTTGATCGAGTATTTCTAGTTGGTGTAAGGAAGGTAGTTAGGCTGAGTAAATCAGGACTATCTATGATACCATTTTAATAACTATTTTAATATTAAAAGTAAAAAATTGCTACAGGTGTTTATTTTATTCATTAATATTGCATTATATTTCGATACTCAAGAGAGAGATAAATGGAATTCTTCAAAGGAGGCTTTCACCTTCGCCCGAGAGTTCTTGCTAATGAATAATTAAAGATACCTACATTGCATTTTTCAACAAGATTGTAAATAACATTAATTATTCCTTTTCTTACTTTTATAACTCTGGAACATAACTCTTTTTATTTTTAAATTATCGTTTAAAAAAATCTAGATAAATAAAAAAAGGTGTGTTACAGAGTTATAAAAGTAAGAAAAAGTATAATTAATGTTATTTACATTCTTGTTGAAAAATGGTATAGGTATAGGTATCTTAAATTATACATAAGCAAGAACCCCTCTCTCAGGAGAAGGTGAAGGCCTCCTCTAAAGAATTCCATTTATCTCTCTCTTGAGTATCGAAATATAATGCAATTTTAATGAGTAAAATAAATACCTGTAGTTATTTAAATACCTGCATATTTTATCATTTTATTATTATTTCGATACACTAAGTTATAAGGGCGCATTTGGTCGCTTGGTTTAGTATAACCAGGGCATCCGTTTTATGCATTTTTTATGTGAATACCGCACGAGATTGCAAACTGCTCCCAACCTTCTGAAGATAGGAAACTACGAGTATGTCATCCCCAATTGATTTATGTTGTAAGGCAGGGTAGTGGCGAGAGGAATGAGTTGGGGAAGAGAAATTTGGGGAAGTTCCTGGATATTCAGATCTGGTCACCAAATCAGCTAAAGTCATTTAAAGCAACGTTTCAATTCTGCATGGTTAACATGCATTAATGCGATACTGAGGGTATCTTCCACTTCGGGATTAGATCCTACGAAATTCGAATTGCTATTCGAGAGTCTTACCCCACGATCACGGAGGTCGTGAAATCTCCATGCAAATAATCTTATGTATACCGGAGGTACTGTCATAATATCCATTCTATGTTATCTCTCTGGTCATAAGCAAGTCATATCATAAACGCTTCTGGAAAACAAGAAACTAAACACCGCGCCAAAAGGAGCGATGACTCACCAAAGAAGGATGTGTGTTGTGTATACAATAAACAGAATGTCAAAGCACTGCGTACAAGGATATTTGAGATTCTATTTATTGTATTTTTCAAATATCATTGTTTCGTAATACTAACAATTCCACAACACACAACATTTCCCTTTTCTAGATGAATTTTATTGCGACAGGCGGAAAGCCATACAACATAAACAAATAGTCAATTGCAGTACCTACCTGCCTGCACCTACATGGTTAACATTGATATTTGTCTGATTAAATTTTATATATTTACATTCCGTTTGTTGGCTCGGTAAATCAAATAATTTCTGGTGTTTGATTCCGACACTATTTAATCTCGACCAGAAGAAATCGAATTTTTTGGAACACCTATACCTTAGCCATGGTTCCACGACAATTCGACAAAGTGGCATTGCAAATTGCAACACCCCTTTCAAAAGTCATTAAAAGTTATGATTTTTTTTTAAATAGCACATAACCCAACCTAACGTGACCCAATTTAATCAAGACTTTTCGAAGGAGTGCTGAAGTTGTACGTTGTTGAGTTGTTGCAACGGCAGGTATGACACTCGTGATTAATTAAACCCAAACTACCTATGTCATTAGGTATTTCCTATTGGTGAATACTCCGTCCTCTGCTTCAACGAGTTTCTCAGAGATGTGGTCCTCAGTTTAGCGAGCAACGTGCCCAAAGTATCTTCAAATACATTGTAGGCAGATAGTTGATAGCCTATTGTGAATACAAAATGGACACATTTGTGCGTCTGGTGGTCCATGGAACCCTGAACCCTTTAGCGGGCATCCATCCACTTTCTTTCGCTGGCTCTAAGTGTCCATGATTCCACACCGTGTAGAAATATGGGGAAAATAACACCCGGAGGACTTTCATCTTGGTGATTATGCCTCTGTCACTCCAATCTTTTGCTTTTGCAGTCGAAATCTCTGAACATTTTATAATTCCCAGAAGTGTTATCTATACTGATTTGATAGAAAACTGAAGTTGCCTGTCTTTCCTAGACCTAAGGAAGGCCGTTGAGATGGTTTATCTGCTAAAGATAGATTTGAAAATATTTGATGTTTGATGAGGTAAGAAAAAACAGAGTGTACAATTCACACACGGTAAAACTATAAATTTTAAAACTAAAACCTTCAGAAAACTAAAGTAGATAAGATTTTTTTCCATATTTTGTCGTCGAATTCCATTGCATCTTTTCCTTTTTACGCACCAGATTTAAATGTCCGGGTTAAATTTTCCCCCCAAAAAAAAAAAAAAAAAAAAAAAAAAAAGAAGGAAAAACTAAACCCTTTCATACACTTCCCCAAATGATCATCTAGTGAATCCACGTTATGCAATTGCACTATATAAGTATTATAAATACAAAACAATACAAGAACAACATGTCAACCTACTAGAGACCAAATGGGAATATAATTCACCGACTCCAGATATTTTCATATCAGAGGGTTCGGCTCTGTGGCATTTCTAATTGAACCTATAAATCCTACTGATCCCTCAATATAAATATTTAAAAAATCTTTTGTAATCCTACATTACCTACATGTATTTAAAATTACTGCTTTTTGCATTTTTATATACAAATTCTTTGACAAATCTAATATGCTTAAATTTTGAATCAGATTCCTAGGTATTATGCCAGTGGCCGAAATAACAAATGGTAATATTTTTATAGTCCGAGAATGCCAAATTCTTTTAATCTCATTTCCTAAATCTGTGTATTTTCTAATTTTTTCAGAAACAGTTTTTTGAATATTACAGGAATTTGGAATAGCTACATCAATGATATAAGTTATTTTTTTAATTTTGTCATGTAAAACTATATCAGGTCTATTATGACTAATTGTTCTGTCTGTTAGTATAGTTTTATCATAATATATTTTATAAAATTCATTTTCTATAAATGAATTTGGTTCATATTCATAATAAGGTACTACATTACGGCAATCAATCAAGTTATGTTTAATTACCAAACTTTGGTGAATTATTTTTAAAACCTGATTGTGCCTAAATGTATACTCGGAAGGCGCTAATATAGAACATCCCGATATAATATGTTCTATAGTTTCGGGAAAAGCCAAACATTTTCTACATAAATCATCAATTTCATTTATATCTTTGATTATATGCTTTCTATAATTTTTAGTATTAATGACTCTATCTTGAATTGCAAGCATAAATCCTTCCATTTCTGCGCTCAACTCTCCAATACTCAACCATTTGTTTGACGAAAGTTTGTCAACATACGTTTGGTTGAGATAATTGAAGTGTTTTGCGTGAATAATTTTATTTGACCAGGAATCTAATAATTCCTGGTTAGTATTTATAAGAATGTTGGCATTCTCGTCATATAAATTTAAAGGTGTAATATTTCTATCTGCCTTGCAAATTATTTTGTGCATTTCTGAGCTATTAGCTTTCCTATGGAAAAAATTTCTAAGCATTTCTACCTGATTGTGTTTCAAAGATGTTATTTTGACTACACCTCTACCTCCTAAATTTCTAGGTAAATTAATTCGTTCTATAGCTGAATTTGGATGATGGCAATTAAATTTTGTTAACGTAGTTCTAATTAATCGTTCTAAACTATCTAAATCTGTATTGGACCATTTAATTATGCCAAATGAGTACGTTAGTAGAGGTATTGCCCAAGTATTTATTGCTTTTATCTTATTATTATTTGTGTTTTCTTCTTAGTCGCTTTCTTTCGTGTTTTCTTTTGCCTGTTCATTTTAGAATGGTTTGAAGATTGGATATTGATTTTACAAAAATAAAAAGATCTTTTTTTTGGAATTCGTAGGATTTGATCCTTGGTTTGCTAAATGTCTGCAGAGGTTCGTCAGACACTTTATACCACTACACCAAAGGATACCTTGCGTCGGACTGTGGATTTATCGTTTTATATTGGAACCGAGTACCCGTTAATTAAATAAATATTTTATTGGTATCTTATTTTCTCGCAGGCACATCCTATAGTTTGTATATTTTTATTGTCGCTCGCTTCGTTTTATCCAGTTTCAAATCACAACGTTGCTAAAGATGTTTTCACTTCAAAAATGGATAATTTCTGGCACATGAACACTCAAACAACACTACCTTTTACATGATCAGAATGCAAAACAGCACAATCTTAAACATAAAAATCTCTTTGTCACGGTGTTTGTTGTCGCACTCCTCCGAAAAGGCTTGACCGATTTTTATGAAATTTTTAAAGTATATTTGATAGGTATGAGAATAGGTTTTAAGTAAATTTCACAGTGTTTTAAAGTATATTTCAATTACAACAGTATGTTATTTTATTCAACAACCAAAGTATTCACTAGAAATAATGTAAATGGCGGAACAACGTTCCTCGGGTCAGTTAATAATAATAATAAAATTTTCCTGACGATAGTTGTAGGTAGATAAGCAACTGCAACAAAGTTCGAACGGTATTATTGTAATTGACAAATAATAATGATAGTGATATATATTATTTCGTTGAACTCATTCCACATTCAGATATCAAATATAAACAGTTGTCTGAAAAAGTTGAGTCATGCGCGTTGGACCGAATGTTTGCGACCCGGCCTAGAAGAACATACCAACTTATCAGCTAATATTATTTATTTACATTTACATATTGCTATTTATATTTAGGTATGCAAATAATCAAATGGTTATTAAAATACTATCAACATTCTGTGTTCATCGAGAGGGCAATGAAAATTAATAATTTAAAAAAATATACACATAATATATTAATTACTCGCGAAAGAAATGTGACATGCCTGCAAACAAAACGTATTGTTCGTAATATCCCTCATTGGCGTTATGCGTTTAACATTTTCGTTTTGAACGGTCATTGGCTAAGTGGGCATCGCGTTTGGGTCCCATCCAGGCATCGCACAGTGATCCCAAAACCCAATCTAGCTAGACAAAAATATTTTTCTATGGCATATGTTGCAAAAGGGTCACAATATAATAAAAAAATACTTCCACATACATTTATTTTAACCTATGTTACAGCATTGTCAAATCAAAATAAAATACTAAAACAACGCGTATTGTACAATGGTTTAACCCCTCCGAATTTTCGCGAATATTCGTTTATGATGTCTCAAACAAAATGGCATTTTTCGAAAACTTTGTGTTATTACCGCTTCACAATTAAAGCTCTATAAATGAAACATTTATGAACCTAGCCGAATAGTAAAAACTGTTTTAAAAAGGTTATTTGTAGGTTTTCGTTCACGAGTTTCGCTCTAAAAAGGGAGCTAGGTTTTCTGAAAAAACGAGCTAACTACATGTAACAATGTTTTGGAGCTGATGCCCTCATTTTGGAGCTAAATCTAGCTATACAAGAGCTGAGTTGGCAACAATGTACGGTTGTATAATATAATGAAGTGGTGTATTAAGAACGTACATTTTTTATTTAAATCCATTTTTTAAATTTTGAATGTGTAATGTTTTTTTAATCGAAAAATAAGCACGTACATATGAAAATTATTTATTGGCAGTTGTAATTTCTTACGCAACCTCAAATAACGTAATGAATGGTAAAAAAATAATTGTGTAATCTGTGAAGTCATACGAGTATATTCAATAATGGTATTGTCCGGTAAGGAGATCCTTGAAGTGGACGATTACGTTATAAAGAAAATAAAAAGCTTTGTTTACGATATTATTCTTATTTGTTTAATTAATCACGTCACCTGTTGTTTGTGTAAACAGCAAAAAGAAGTAATATTGAAATATTAAAACAACAACATACTACATACATACCTAGATACTCTCAGTATCGCCCTTTTTGCATTAGCTTCACACACAAGGCCCTGAATAAAATAATTCCCCTCACGACCTACGTCAAATTTTGGGATGATGTGTGGTGGATCTTTTGAAGAAAGTAAGGAGATGAAGTTCTGGGAATGAAAAAAGGAACGAGGGATGGGTAGAAATCTGCGGGTCAGTGTCTCCCGTGGTCAATGTCTTGTATGGATCCATCCCTTCCATTGCGGTGCAAGGCGATGATCCGAGAGTTCTTTTGGAGAGGTCAAAAGATGTCCCTCAACCAGCCTCTCCCGATCCGGCCTCTCACGCAGCTGGTGGGCAGATGAATGCACCGCCAAGGCACGGTCAAACCTTACCCCATGAACCCGGGCACCCCTGCTAAGTCATCAAACATAGCGAACCTCTTGGCGGGACCTATGGCGGAGGAAACTTCTATAGCCTCGCTTTGATTTGGATTTCGGATGAAACGGAAATAACGATTACTGCACCTGCGACGCAACGGATTTTCATACGGTTTTCACCAATAGATAGAGGAAGGTTTTCAGGTATATAATTTGTCAAGGTTTTTTGTAAATTGGTTTAGCGGGCAGCAGGCTGCCAAAGGGGCGGTGTGGTTTTGATTTAACTGTTGGCGTTGGTTATTAAGGATGGGTAATGGCGTCGCGTTATGTTTCGTTAGCCACAGCAACGTGTGACCGGGTCTACTAGTTAGAATATAATCGCGACATGTTGATAATGACTTGCCTCAACGATCATGCCCTCTGGCGGAATAAAAAGATACTATGAAACACGGCTACCATGGTCTAATTGATCAGTCCGTGTTCCGTGTCCGGTCAATTAGACTGGACATGGAACACGGACTGAAACGTGCGAAATATCTGCAATACCTTTAAAAAATCATTAGGTTAGGTTGGGTATTTTGGTCACAAATCCATGTTAGTCTATTCCAAAACTGACTATTTCCAAATACGTCGTAAATGAGTTATAAGAGTGTATGGCCACCTCACTAAATCGAGGACCCTGAATTGATTGGTGAATTCAGTTTTAATCAAAAGGCACTAATTCTCTAGAATTTGGCCTTTGAAAGATAGGTTTTTCATCAAAATGAACTATTTCCTGAATGAAATTACTTTAGAAATGAAACTTCTACAGTCCCGCTATGATTTGGATTTCGGATGAAACGTAAATCACGATTACTGCACCTGCGACGCATCACCTGCGCTCATTGACCGCCTTGATTATGATGTCACTTTTAAAGGCTAATATTGGTTGAGATATGAAACCGAAATCCCGCTGTTCTGCGCTTATTGCTCGCTTTGATTATGCCCTCGCTTTTCAAGTATTGGTTGATATTGTTTTGGTAAAGTTTCGCTTCTAACGCATGTAAACTGCACTCGATTTTTTTTCTATTTTATACATAACTGACTATTTCCTATTGAATACGAATGTAGCTGTGATTTTTTGAAGTGAAAACTTCTTTAGCACCGTTGTGATTTGAAACTCGATGTAACGATAAATAGCGACACTAAAAAGAGACAATTGCATATATTTATAAGATTTAGCCTGCGAGAGAATGAGATGGTATATTCGGTCTCCTCTTTGTTCGATGCTTCGTAGCGTCCCCACTCTTGTCAACTTTAGTTTTCTGAAGATTTCACTTCTACCGCGTGTGAACTGCGAACAATTTTTTTTCATAGTGCTCTAATTCCACAAACAATTTTTGCCAAAAATGTCTTATTCCTACTTCTTGAAATAACAGAATAATTACAAAGTGTTCTTCTAAAGTACCTGTTTTTGGGTTAAACGAAGATGACGGTCTAATTTTAGATACCTAATAAATAAAGTATTTACAAAACTATCAAAAGAAAAAAAAAACAACACGAAAATGAACAAATTCCGATGAATTTAATTGAATCGTGGAAAAATCACTGAAAAGTATTTTTCAACGGTTACCGCAACGTCACTCCACCCAACACGTGGCAACGGTGGCGGCTCTATTTTTCAATCGACCGTCCGGTGCCCACCAGCTATTTGGGGGGAGGCGAGCCTTTGGACACTTCCCCCCAATGGACCCTCCTACGCCACCCCACCCCACCCCCCAGCGGGATACCACGAGGCCAAATAATTTCTCCGGCCTCTGTGTGGTCAATGGACAATGGCCAGATCACCCTGGTCCAGTGGCGTTCTGATTGAGATTGCTAAATCGCTTTTGTACATTTGTTTACATTTTAATCATTCAGGAATGGAGCATATTTTTTAAGATAGTCAGAATATTTCCGCTTTGCAATATAATCCAAATTATTGGAATATTTCTAAACGTTTCCGAAAACGATGCGTTTTTGAAAGGTGATGAAATACGCTTTAACATTTTATGATATGAAATCAACACATAATTAAATTTAAGCAATAAAAAATCTATTACAAACGTTTTCTTTAAATAAAATCAATGATAAAAAATAAAAACACTTATTTTATTAGACAAATGTATTATAAAGGTTACCGTTGTCTTACTTTTTGAAGTAAAACTTCTTTACGCACCTTGACTTGGGGAGTATGCTGGTGAATGCGTGACGAGAGCGTTACGAAAAGTGTGATCGGGCGAGGAGAACGGTCGGGCCTTTACGCACGCTTGACTTGGGGAGTAAGCTGGTGAATGCGTGACGAGAGCATTATAAAAAGTGTGATCGGACGAGGCGAACGGTCGGGCGAGGCGAACGGAAGTTGAGAGGGAGATATAAGTTAGTGAAGTTTTACTTCAGTCGTGTGGTCTAAAGCACACTCGTTTTTTTTCATGAAGGTGTACATTTTAATTATTTTGTGGTAATTAAGGACTGGAATTTTCCCTTTCTATAAGTTTACATAAAATTCTCAACATGGTAGTAAGGAAGACAAAATGAGGGATTAAACCACTTAAGATTCAAAATACTGACAGATCTGGACAGTGACTTCTTGAGTTTATGGGGTGAGGTTTCTGTAGGTCTTGCCCTCCTACCGCGTGGCGAGCCGGTTCTGGAAAGACTGGTTGAGAGAGACTCTGGGAGGGAAGGAGATATCCGTCACTCCTGGATACACACAACTTCTTCTCCTACCTTTCCTTTAAAAAGACCCTCCAAATACAGATTACAAATATGACATAGGCCTGAAGGAAATTATTTTTCTAGTGAAAAAAAATATACATAACAATTATCACTCGAAGGTTTCAGATTTCAATCAAAAAAGATAAACGAGTCATATATTATATCAAATCGATTTATTTAAATTATTGTCGATTTCGATTATGCACTATTGCGCATTATGCACTCTGGCCATTTTACGTTATTGTTAAATGTTCACTATCTGAAAGTAGGTCATCTCCACTCTCGTTAATTTAAACGGAAATTACGAACGCAATCAAATTCAAAGTATTATAATAGCTTCGTTGAGATTTAAATTATCTCTTTTTAGAGTTTCTCTGCAATCCAACTGCAAGAAACATTTTCTCCGTAATATTCCCCTTCCCACTAACATTTTAATTTTAATTTATATTTAGTGAATGAGTGAGATTTATATTTAGTGAAAAATATTTTATATATTTTTTCAAAATACGAATGGAATGTGACCTTACTCGGGTACCCTGTTTTAAAGTCAAACTGTATATGGTTTTATGTTTGAATTATAAGTTAGGTCAAGTTTTTGTGTATATGTTATAATTTTAAGAGAGGAAAATTATAAAGCGAGAGGAAAATTATAAATTCAAGGGCCGGCGTAGTGCAGCGGTAAGGCGCTTGACTAGCATTCCGTAGGTCGCGGGATCGAATCTCTCGATTTTATTTGATTAATTTGTGTATTTCACAATTTATTCATTTAAAATAATATATAGTATATTTGCGGCACGTTCCAGAGTGGAAGATACTCTCAGTATCGCCCTGGTGTAAGACCACCATTCAGAATTGAAACGTTGCCTGAAATGGCTTTAGCCGTGTTTGGTGACCAGATGTGAATAGCCAGGTACTTCACCACCTTCCTCTTCCCTATCTCCTTCACTCCCCACTACCTTCAGCCTCACAACATACCCCAATTGGGGATGCCATAATCTCGCTGGCTCCAGACGGGAGCAGTTGGGTTTGGGACTCTTGTGCGGTATTCATGTAAAAAAAGCAATAGTTAGGTTGCAATAATTTAAATTTATTTACTTGTATGTTTTAATTTATATATTTGTATAGAACACTTGAGTTCTTAACATTTAATATTAATTTTTGTATTTCAAAATTTGAATTTTCATTTTTATTTCTACTTTTCTTTAAAAAATGATCTTTTTTCTCTTTATTTTTCACTTACTTTTAAATATTTCATAATTTTTATTTAGTATATTTAATCATCTGTTTTAATAAAATAGTATTTGTATTAATTTAAATAAATATTAAATATACGACTACCATAACACGGGCATGAGCCCATTGTGGTAGCAAAAAAAAAACAAATATCTGTAACTAATAAAAAAATTATGAAATAAAAAAAATAAAAAAAATATAAAAATAATGCACCATTTGTATTCTTCTTTCCGTGTCCATAAATACTGTTTTTGAAGATGATTATTTTTTTAATGGTTTTTAATGAAAGACAGGATAAATAATTTTGTGTAGATATATTGAAGAAACTCAAATTGAAATATTGAGAAATATACAAACGAGACTAAATGGTGTTCGCTGGAATTGGGTGATAATATGTACATAAAAAATGAAGTATGCAAGGAAAAAAGGAAAACCAATCACTTACCACTGTATATCTGCAAAGAAGCACACAACACAATCACAATAGAGTTAAATAGTTCTACTGCGATACCTCGAGGTAATTGCCACAACGAAACGAATATATACAAAATGACATTATTTACTTTCGAGGTGGTCAAATACCTTCTATTAAAAAACATTTTTTGTACACGAAAAACACTAATAACTTGATAAATTACTTCGCTTTTACCACTTTTATTGTTTACAAAACCAACATGTTTCGTGAGCAATGCTCACTTCTTCAGGGTTTTTTTTATTGATACTAATTATAAATAAAAGACGTAGACAATGGTGTCAATTGACACCATTGTCTACGTCAATAAAAAAAACCCTGAAGAAGTGAGCATTGCTCACGAAACATGTTGGTTTTGTAAACAATAAAAGTGGTAAAAATGAAGTAATTTATTAATTTAAATCAAAATGATGCCACAAAATAAGTTTGCTGTGTTAGAAGAACTAATAACTTGTTTCCAAATTTTCTTACGTTTTCAAAAAAGTACTCGAAATTGCTTTTTTTCTTTCCATTGTTCCAAATTTCAAATACTTTTTCAGCAAGGTGATGTTAAGGGAGATGTGGGAACTGGATAAATGACAAATTTTGTAGGACAGATGGTGATTCTCATTTCAAAACCCAACATCTCTTCCCCCGAGAGATTGAAATCTCTTGTCTACAACCGGTGGGTTGTAGATAAGAGATTTCCAATACTAACAACAAACAAATATATTTAATATTAATCTATAATTAACAAGAACCTCAAATAATTTATCGATCTTTGTGCAACAAAGAACATCAACGAAATAAAAAATTAAAACGTTGAATAAAATTTGGTGGAAAGTGGGTTGTTGTGAGGATCTTGTGAATCGACCTGAGTTTGTATGTGCAAACTTGTCTTGGTTTTTGAATGCGTAAATTAATTATTTAATTAATTTTTTTAGAAACATTTTATTCAGGACATTAAAAACATAACCTATAAGAGTTCTGAAAGGGACTCTGGATATAATTTTCATAGTTACCTTTTGTGCTTGAGAACTGGTTTTATAGTGAAATTGCATGAACTTCATGGACCATATTACAGATGAGATTAATTAATAATAAATTTAATTATTTGTACTTTACTCTCATTGAATTGAAAAAAAAATAGGATAGTTTTCTATTTATTTTGTTGATTACATTTTCAACTTAGGAGTTCCAGTTTATCTTATTCAATATAGATTAATATTGATAAGGAACTGACCCCACAAGACGAGCTATTTATTCTGTATCTTTTGTGGGAACGAGATAGTTCTCAGCCGAGATCTGCAGCCAGATTTGTGTTTTTTTTTTTTTTTTTTTTACATGAGCTCCACACAGGAGGCCCTGAGGAAAACAATTTCCCTCAGGGCCTATGTCATCTTTGGGGATGCTATGTGGAGGGTTTTTTTTAAGGAAAGGAAGGAGAGGAGAGTTCTGGGAAGGAAAAGGGTTTAAGGGGTGGGTAGGAATCTGGGGTTCAGTGTGTCTTAGTCATCCGCCTCCAAGACCTAGACAAACCTCACCCCATGAACCCGGGCACCACTGCTAAATCACCAAACGTAGCGAACCACTTGGGGTGACCTATGGCAGAGGTGTTGGTTATCCAATAAAGGTTCCCGGGGCGGCGGTACCCATTCCCGCCTCCCAAATTGTGTGATTTCATATGGCTGTTATTTGCTTTTTCTATGGGCCGGTGTCAGAATTTCAGCTGTGAGCTATCACGTATTTTAGTTTAGGTCGTTTTGCACACGAATTTGTGCAAGTGTGTGATTATTTATTTATTTAACGGCATCAGAAAATCACAAAATCTCGATCGAGATAGATATCGGACGAGATCTCCTGTCAGATTTGTGTAATTTTCTAATGCTGTTAAATGAATAAATAATCACAAATACTTGCATAAATTCGTGTTTAAAACGACCTAAACTAAAATACATGACAGCTCACAGCTGAAATTCTGACATCGGCCCATAGAAAAAGCAAATAACAGGCACATAAATCTGACACCAGATCTCGGTCGAGAACTATCTCGTTCCCACAAAAGATATAGAATGGTTCGTCTGAGTTAAATTGAATTGTCACTGGGTCTCAATAGGATAATTATGAATAAAGATGCATTAATAAACTATTTAATTACGAGTATTTTATAACTAAGAAAAAATAACAGAAATTACCTCTTGGCGTGGTTTGGCTCTGAAAGCTCTGCAAAATGGAAAAAATACATCTGAAAATGATGTGTTATACATTCTGGGTTGATTTTTTGTGTAATTTAAAATGAATGCTGGGGACGCATTAGCGTATCAACTATTTTTGCAAAACAAGCATGTTTCATGAATGTGGCTTTTGGGTCTCTGAAAAATAAATACATAAATCATTGTGTAAACATACTCGCATGGTTCTCGAATCTGTGATTAGTGGCTACATTCACCATGTTCCACACTCGTACCGTAAAACTTGGTATGAAATGGGGGTTATTCATGATAATCTGAGAAAAAAAACAATATTTTGATAAAAATTGTCCAATGTAATCGAAGCTTTACTTTTGAGAGTAATACACGTGTTCGAATAACAAAATGGCCGTACTCACATATCAAATCTTAAATGGAATAGCTGACCGATTGGATAAATAGCGTATATATACGTACTCTTTTATAACAAATAAAATAAATTTATTGATATGGCTTTTATTATCTGGCCAATAATGAAAAAAAATGTCTGCAATCAGTTTTTCTTGAATCATCACCCCCAAAGTTTCGCGGAATGAGCATGGAACACGGTATATACATATCGAAAAAGTTGGTCGAATTTTTATTTATTTATGACTAGAGAGTTCCAGGCACGCGTTGCTATGCCACTTAATAAAGAAATTGTTTCTCTTTGCTTGTCCTTTCCGATTTGTTCCCCCTCCGTTCCCCTTCCGCCACCCCTTCCTCTCTCACGTCCTTTATCCCTCACGCGTCCACACTCCCCTCTCCTGCATCCCCCGTTCCACGAACCCCCATCCCGAGTTCCTCTCCCCCCTCCCGCTTCCATACATCCAGTACCGGTTCATTCAGTTCTCAAACAGCTCGCGTGCCACTTATTGCAATGTGATTAATACAAATTCCCGATACCAAAGCTCACCAGTTTATATAGAAACCTTCGCGGGTGTGCTCACAAGTTTCATCGCAATCGGATGAACGGTTTAGCAACGCATAATTTCATGTCACCAGAGCTGTATATAAAAACCATCGCGGGCAACCGTACACAAAATCCCCAAAGTTTCATCGCAATCGGATGAATGGTTTAGCAACGCATTGACATCTTATGTACTTATATACTCATATGAACCCAAGCAAACATATTTTGATTATTATTCATTTATTTATTTGTTCACGCCCTTTTTCGGGGCTTTTACATATGAATAGTAAGAAATATATAGATAGTATTTATTGTACATAACTGAACTGCCTTCGTAACAATATTTTATAGTTGTCTAAAGATAAATTGAAGATGTCCACTGACTTGGTATAGTTGTTTCCCTCCATTAGTATTCTGGGCAAAAAGGAATACATATGGTAGTTAGTTCCAGAATTACTGCACTGACATAAATCCTGACTTCTAGTATTACGTAGTGGAATCCAGAAGCTTATCAATTCGAGCAATACCGGACTGTCGACTAAATCATTTAGAATTTTATACAGAAATACCAAGTCAGTGAAAGTTCTTTCGTCCGACAATTTGAGCATATTCATATCATTCAAAAAAGTATTGTAGTTCAACATAATTGCTGGAATACCCATTTTAAAATTAAGAAAACGTCAGAATTTGTTTTGTATTCTTTCAACAGCTTGTACATGTATATTGTAATACGGGTTCCAGACGGGAGAATTGTATTCAAGTTGATTTCTAACATATGCAAAATATAACAGTTTAATACACTTTATATTGTTAAAATTTCTAGTTAGCCTAGTTATAAATCCCAACATTTTTAAGGTCTTATTTGAGATTTCTGTTATGTGGTTAACAAATAAGAATATATATGTATATAGTCATGGAGAGGTATTTTATAAAGGATATACAATGAATACAATCGAGTTCAGAACACAATCACTTAATGATTGAAATAGGCCAAGAGAGCCATCTGTCAGTTGAATCTTGAGTGAAATGTTGCAAGGTTTCTCCGTCAGTAAGTTTAGTGATTGAAGAGGGAGCAGGGGAATACGTCTTGTCGCTGATAAATGCTGCTCAGAGCGATTGAGAACTACCTACGTACGATATTGAACGCTGCAAGTGAAGAGAAAATATTTTGTTTGAAACATCGCATTGACTGTAACTGAGACGAAGCAACTTCGATAAGATTCTACAGAATAGTCTAGATAAAGTTTCTACTCTACTTCTACTCTATAATGTAGTTTCGAGCTATTTTTGAAGTGAAAACTTCTTTAGCACCGTTGTGATTTGAAACTCGATGAAACGAAAAATAGCTTCATTAAAAACATACAAACATATACATCTATAGGATTTAGCCTGCGAGACAGATCGATCTCCTCTTTGGCAGTGCTTCGTAGTGTCCCCACTTTTAACCACTTTAGTTTTCTGAAGGTTTCTCTTGTATCGCGAGTGAATTGCATACTCTGATTTTTGTGTTGTTCTAGTTAATTGTTCCCTGTCCAAATTAGAACCATTTATTAAAAAACCACACCCCTGCCTTAGGTCACCCTTAGTGGCTCGCTACGTTTGGTGACTTAGCAGGATTTCCCGGGTTCACAGGGTAAGGTTTGTACTAGGTCTTGGTGGCACATGCGTTTGCCCACCTTTTGCGCGGTGGGCCGTATAGGGAGAGACTGGTTAAGGGAGACCTTTTCATCTCTCCAGCCAGACTCTCTCGGTCCACCGCCTTGTACGGCAGTGGGAGGAATGGATTTATACGTCCGTCCTTTCCTACCCTTTCCTATCCTTTCCGTTCCTACCCACGCTCATACCCTTTTTCTTCCCAGAACTTCCTCTCCTTCGTTTCGCAAAGGTGTGTTTGTTTGTTTGTCCTCTGACAGAGCGACCGATCGTGGAGGACTCCGGAGGACCTCCATAAATTGGAGGACTGTTAAGTAACATAGGCTACTTTTCATCCCGACAAAACATTTAATTACCGGGGGAAATTTCTTTGTACAATAATTTCTCCCTAATATAAAAGCTAGTATTGAATAAATGGGAGCACGTTATCCTCTTGACGGAGGACCAGAGTTTAAGAGGCAATGAGAACCCAGACTATCTCTCTGTGGGGTTGTCTAAGATATGGGTATTTCTCGCGTCAGCCGATCGTCACTCAAGTTTTCATCTATCTTCTGAGATAAGAGGTTTCCTGGAAGGAGACTGGTTAGAATAAAAAAAAAAAAATCAGATTGTGCAATTCACACGCAGTAGAAGCAAAACTAGAAAGTCGCTAGTGTTGCTTTATTTTCTTTTGCCTTTTAATTTTAAAGTGGTTTGAAAATTGGATATAAAAATAAAAATGTTTTTTTTTTTTTTTGATTTTTTAGGTTTTGAACCTCCCTTCGCTGGAGTTCTCTCTGGGGGCTGAAAGTCGGGCGCTTCATACCGCGGCGTCATTGGAGGCCCGCATGTAGTTGTGAATTTACCGCATTATATTGAAACTGAGGACTGTCAAATAATAATTTTTTGTGACGCATTTCCGTTTCATCCGAATTTCAAATCGCTAACGGGGCTATAGAAGTTTCACTTAAAAATATTGTGCAATTCACACGCGGTAGAAGTGAAGCTTTCAGAAAACTAAAGTAAACAAGTGTGGGAGGCTACAAAGCACCGCACAAAGAGGAGACCGATCATGCTATTTCATTCTCTCGCTGGTTAAATCCCGTAGATGTCTGTGTTTGTCTCTTTTTAGTGTCCTTATTTTTCGTTTCATCGAGTTTCAAATCACAACAGTGCCAAAGAAGTTTTTAACTTCAAAAATATTGTTTTAACATCGACTGAAACTTTGATAAGAAAAATCTGGAATGTGCTTTCGATGATTTCTTCGTGTTTTGAAAGGAATAACGAGGAAATTGGGATCATCGTCATATGAGAGGAAAATTGTTTCAGGATAGCCCTGGCAAGAATCCTTATTGAAAACAAACGTGGCTTCAAATGACCAAAATTATATTTTGTAACTCGTTTTAACAGGAAAAAAACTGGAAAGCATTTCTTCCTTCTCCTGCCATGTCTTATACATCCATACCACGTTCCAGTTTAAATGGATGGAAATGTATTTTTTCCCAACTGAAAAGCAATTATTATCTGTTAATAATTATTCAACTGTCATGCAATCCCCCGCAGGGGTGGGAAAAGAAGGTGGAACGACACAACTCTGCCCTGACACAATTTGTCTTCCTGAAGCGTCCATGACTTAAATCATGCACGTTGCACATTTGTAGTCTCTCTACCCGTAAGTACATTCCACCAATCTGATACAATAGGTATCTATATACAGGTATTAAAATAATTTATTTAAAAAAGGTGAATTTGATTTTTAATTTTATAGAATGTTACTATGGGCTAGTCCAAACAAAGTCCTTATTGGAGCAAAAAGGTAAATACTTTTAAACAACTTCTAAAGGAAATAAGCACTTTTCAAAAACGAATCAGTTTCCTCGTTCACTTTTGATGAAATAAAAAACTTTATCGCTGAGTTTCAAAGCTAAAACTAATAATTAAAAATCTATCTGTTTACCATTCCTGGATTCGATCTGATTAATTTATTTTAGGAAATGTTTGAAACAAACTTTCAAACAACAAATTATGCCCCAACGCCCGTCAGATACATTGAAAGGCTTTTGTTACTGGACGATACTCCGGCTTAAAAAGATGGCGGAACAAAAAAAAATAACGATTTTTTTTAAATCTTAAATTAACGAAAAGGTTACGGATGCCGGTTTGGCTATCGCAGCTTTTCCAAATAACGAGTTTGAAGTTTTATTTTTCATGAAGTTTGAAGAGATAAAAATAACATAAAATTGGCAATGCGTAAAATTAATAATTCGAATGTTTTTGACTTATTCAATGTTTACGTCAATAACTTTTGGACAAAGAAAATTGAGAGGCAAAAAGTATAAAACACGAAGATTTCATGTTCGTGGACACTTTTTACTGACGCGATTTTCCACAGGTGTGCGATGTGGGCTGGTTCGGGTGCCTGAAGTACCTACGCCAAGTTTCCCTTACTTCTGTTAAAAATCTAACATTTTCAGATACTAAGTTGAAGATCTTGGGAAAATAATCTTAAATGTTCGTTTTTTTGCCATACAGATTTTTCTTGATTTTATGATTCTTTGTATGTGGATTAACAGCAACTGCTCTTAAAAATGATATCCGAAGTCCCCGGCGTTGAACAGGCTTTACGCGGAGTTTTTCGAAATCAAATTTAGACATTAATTTTCCTCTTGTTTGAAACGCCAAGTGCGCTTAATTTAAGATTTCTACCCAATAAATTCATCTTTTGTATGCGGATTTTGTATGCGGTAATCTAAAATAACAACGACTCTTTGGCTTCTCAACAGCTCTTTAAAATTGACATGATGATAATTTCATCTCTACCACCATTTTATGAAACAAGGAATCGAAACGCTGCGAGAGCGCTTTTAGTCAACCGTAAATGATAAAATTTTTAGGACTGGGGTATTTTAGAGATTGAGTATTTACGTTGATTCACGAGCGTCTCACTCATCCACCGAGATTGTTAACTAAATAAATTTTTGATTAAATTATTTTGTTTATTTCTAAGGTTTATAACACTCACTGACATTTAACGGTAGTGGTATAATTATATTACACACATTATTAACAGAACTTTACACACAGATTTTAAAATGGTTTATAAAAATGAATACGACTATAATAATTAACCGAACAGTTTACCGTAGTAGACATAAGTATAAGACCATTTAATGAAAATGCTAGAAGCTTTTAATTAATCCGACATATTAAAGAGGCAACATTTTCTAACCGTTTCTTTTCAAATTAAATCGTGTGGAAAGGTTTTAGATTCATATTGAATGGAAAAGGATTTCATTGTATCGTTCAGTTTAGAAACCGCCGCACATCTCCTCTGGGCTAAGTGATTGGTTTCCTTTAAACTGTAGATTCTGTCGCTCTATAAATTAAATGGGTTTTACCATGCGTTGTTCTTTGGGACGTCTCAATCAATTGTTTTAACCCGTTTCAACCCCAAGTTGAAAATGTTCTGCGTCTGGATTATTTGAAATAAATATATTTTTTTAAATTTCTAAATATTTATTAGAACTATCTTTTTGTAACTTTTGAAGGTTACTCCCATCAATGAAATCAAATCCTGTAGATGTATGCGGTTGTTTATTTTTAGTGTCGCTATTTTTCGGATTCAAATCACAACGATGCTAAAGACGATTTCACTTTAAAAAAACGAAAGTGCTTTAGACCACACAACTGAAGTAAAACTTCTTTAGCTCCGTCTATATGAAAGGAAGAGAGAAAGAAAATGTGCGCGCGCACTGCTCTCTCTTGATCCTACAGTGTGATACAGACAATAGGCCTGCACTGTGTCTTAGATATACGAAACGTAACTGGCTATGAGAGAAAGAGAGAAAGAAAATGTATGCTCGCACCTCTCTCTCTTGCCCCTACAGTAATATACAAAACGTAACTCTCTCTCTTTCTATCTTCACTAACTTACATCTCAGTCTCAACTACCGATCGCCTCGCTTTTCGTAATGCTCTCGTCACTCATTCACCAGCTTACTCCCCAAGTCAAGCGTGCGTAAAGAAGTTTTACTTCAAAAATAAATCACTATAATGCATTTGACCGTAAAAATCTCAAATTAAGTTTAAGTATGAGTCAATCTTCCCACGTGTTATGACATTTATAAAACATTTGAAACATACTAATTGAATATTCATTATAGCCACATTTGACCCACGACCAAGCTATTTTCACTGTTGTCTCAGCTTGTGTGTTACAGCGGAACTGAGATAACCCGGCCTAGAAGTAGTCACAAATAAACCTGCATAACTAATCTGAATATGTTTACCGTTCAATAGGAGTAGGTAGTGTGTCGCCATGCAATAATCCCACTACAAATCGACCTGAATGGTAATGCTGGCTGCAAAACCCAACAAATTTTACAATAAAACACGACACAAAGTTTAAAAAAAATACTGTCTGTATGCAGATTTTTTAAGGTTGCTTGGTACGGTTGTTCACTTTTTATAAAGCGTCAAAATAAATATAAAAAAATTAATGATCGGCGGCCGATGCAATTGGAGATTGTAATGTTGCTGGAGGTGGGAAGAAATTGTTGCAATGTTGAGGGCAAATTCATGAAACTTGCGATGTTGTGTATTTGGCATGAATCACAGCTGCTGCAGTGCTAAATTCGCATTTTAATGAACGCGGATCAAGACTTTATCTTTCTTGGCAAAAACAATTAAAAACACGCAACTTTGTGTATTATGTTCTCATAAACAGCTTTCTTTATTAAACTATTTATACCATTTATGGTCAATAAACCCAATTATAAGAAAATAATTAATTTTTTTTTTTTTTTACAGTGTATACCGCACAAGAATCTCAACTGCTCCCGTCTGGAGCCAGTGAGACTATGGCATCCCCAATTGGGGTATGTTGTGAGGCTGAAGGTAGTGGGGAGGGGAAGGAGGTGGGGAAGAGGAAGGTTGGGAAGTACCTGGCTATTCAGATCTGGTCACTAAACACGGCTAAAGCCATTTTCAAGCAACGTTTCAATTCTGAATGGTGGTCTTACACCAGGGCGATACTAATAGTATCTTCCACTCTGGAACATGCCGCAAATATACTATATATTATTTTTAAATGAATTAATTGTGAAATAACACAAATTAATCAAATAAAATTTATTTGCGCATGCCGGGTTCGAACCCGCGACCTCCGGAATGTGAGTCAAGAGTCTTAGCCACTGGACTACGGAGGTCGTTGAGATTGTTGAGAATAAAACATTTAAAGGGTTTAAGAAACAACTTTCTTAAATTTCATTGATTACTAGTTTTGCTTCTCACTTACATATACGTTTGTAACACTCTTATTCCGAAATCTTATTGTAAAATTTATCGATCGATTCGCCGCTTTTACATTTCCCACGGCAACGGCACGGCGACGGAAACGGCTCGCGACATCTCATTTCTTCGATGCCAGGAAAATCATTCCTTTTTTCTTTGGAGGAAACAGACATTCGTACATTGGGAGTCTCATCTAGTGTACAAGAAAGAGTACATTTAGAGTATAAGAAAGAGCTACAGTATACTGTGAAAAGGAACATTCGTTTGTTGCCTTTTTTGTGCCGTTGCCATACCGTAAACGTAATAAAAGTTCTTATTTGGAACAAACAATTTTTAATTATTTTTATTTTTGATAGTTCCTAAGTACCTACATCATATTGCGAGCTAAATATAGAGACGATGACTTAGACATCCTAGACATTTAACACAGAAAATACTGAGCACATTTTTTTATGCTTGAGCTAACTTTTTTTTCATAACCCAGGTACGCCTCATGTGTCATTACTGGCCGTGTCTGGCATTGTCTGGCCGAATTGTAGACAGCTTGAAAACAAGCTAATGGGTCCAAGAAAACAATTTCTCTCAAGGGCTATGTCATCTTTATGGAGGGTGTGTGGACGGCCTTTTTGAGGAGAGGAAGGAGTGAACATGGGTCTTGAAGAGCCTCATTTTGGGGGGGAGAAAATGCAGAGGCAGGCAAATCGATCCACAGTTGAGTTAAACTCAAGAACGAGTAGTCGGGAAACACAGCAAACTCGTGCCCAACATATGTACACGGTTGACATTTGTCACATGAGAACGGGTCTTCTTCGACGCGTGCTTGTGTTCAAAAGCTCGACTGTGAAACGATTTGCCGGCCTCTTCGTTTCCTCCTTCCTACAACATGGGTTTCTTCAAGACCAATCCTCAAAAGACCCTCCACACAGCATCTCAGGTGACATAGGCCCCGAGGGAAATTATTTTCCTCAGGGAATTAATGTAAAAAACTGAGCGGAATTAATGTAAAAAAAAAATGAAAATTATAACCCATTGAGAGTTTTGCTGCAATAGAAACAACATAATATTATCGGTTTTTTAGTAAAGTTTATCGTGGAACGTAACGTTTGAGATTTATAATATAAACGTAATTATTTATTTCCACAAACTTCAGAGTAGATAGTCGCCTGGTATTCAATGAAAAAGAATTTCCCGGGACCCTTTAAATAAAACGTCCTTGTAGACTTTTCCAATTATACTGTTCTAACAGAACGAGTTTGCTCTTCCCCAGTAAAACTATTTAAACCGAAATGTTGACCGTGCTGCTCTGAAACCATTAATAATATTATAAATGACCGGAAAATGGTATTTTCTTCGGTAGATAACACTCATTAGAGTAACTACAGCGCCATATTTATCTTAGCTCTTATTACGAGCCTAACAAATAAAAATTACATAAATTGAGATGATCGATAGCCTGGATAACCTGTCATTTATGGGGATGCTGTGCGGAGTCTTTTTAGGAAATGAGAAAGTTCTGGGAATGGAATGGTATATATATATATATATATATATATATATATATATATATATATATATATATATATATATATATCAAGTTCGTTGCCTGTGGCGGACTTGGGTGGAGTGGGTCCAAAGTTGATGAAATTTTGCACCATGAACCATAAAAATAATGTAAACGTCACTGTCTACATGGGATTTCGAAAAACCACTCCAATTCCCACTTCCTACACCTTAAAGCAGCTTTTTGAAGAAATTTTAGACACTTTACGTGAGAAAACTTACCTTCTAGTCTGATTTCGAAAAACTCTGCATAAAACCCAGGAAGAGTCGGGGACCTCTAGTTTTTAAATATCAAAAATAATAATTTTATGCACCAGCCAAAATAAGAATCGTGGTTCCCTTTTCAGGTACAAGAGCTCCTCTTTTCTGATAATGTATACATGTCCATGAATGCCCTAATTCGTATATATTACTTTTTTTCATGTGATACAATCATATTAATTATGTTGTACTGAAACAATTTTGACTTTCCGCCACTATCCTACGCTTCGAACGGCATGACTTAGTAGTGCCACCTTTTCATACAATTTCAGTAAAAATGCTTGTGTGTGCGCAAGTGCCACCAAAAATTTATAAAATGTTATCTGTTAAGTTTCAGCTCGATCGGATGTAGAAAAGTGGTTTAATCTCCACTTTCAAGATTTGCATTCATTCTCAATCATTCAAGAAATTAAAGTCAAAATTCAAATTGATGAATTTGAAATTTTTGAAGTGAAACTTCTTTAGCGCCGTTAGTGAATTGAAATTCGGGTAAACGGAAATGCGTCACAACTCAGTTCTACATAACTCGATTCTCGATGCGGTAAATTCGCACCTCGGCGCGAGCCTTCCATTGCGTAGTGGGCAAGGTGCCTGACAAGTCTCAGCGACCAGAGAGACAAACATCAAGCAAACGAAAATCTAAATCAAAAAAAAAAACTAAAAAATATAAATCCAAAAAAAACATTTTTCTTTTGTGAAATCAATATCCAATCGTCAAACCACTTTAAAAAACAAGCAAAAGAAGAGAAAGCGACTATCTAGCGGGTTTCTAGTTTAACTTTTTTTTAAATGCCGACAAAAACATGATCACACCCTTTTGTAGGTATATATAACACATTACTCGACTAACTTTTAGGTTAGTGTAGTTATTGAGTCAATAGATTCCGTTCCACACTCTCCCATATTTATTTAACTGGAAAATGGAGTTTTATTTATTTAACGTGAAATGAAATTCCATCGCTCCGACAATTGCAAATGCCAACCGACCAAACCAACACGACAAAATCTAATCTAATCAACTGACACGTTCAATTTCAGTCTATTGTTTGCGGTGGGTGAGAGAATTGTTCACCGAACATGTCACCCGGTCTCTCTGTCTCTTCACAACGACCCAGTTAATATCAACATCTCGTTGGCTCCAATATTGCACCCACAGTTTTACCTGATATTTTCTGTTTGTTACATCGTCTTTTACAAGAGATCTATGGCTTTTTTGATTGGTTTAACGACCCTGCAAGAGTCCAGACTATTACATTTTGGAAGACTGCTTAGTCTTAGACAGACAATTTAAATTGACCATTTGTACAAGAAAGAATTTCGATATTTGACAATGTTAGATCAATTTCACCCGAAGAAAAATGAAACTGGCCTTACATCGGCCACAACAAACACATCCAAAATACATTTCTATCCGTTTTTTTCTCTTTCAGTGTTATGTTAGGGCATTTTCAATTTGCCACATTTTTTCGATCTCCGAACATTTTGTGTAGGCGGGACTGCATTATTAAAATGGGAAGAATAGGCAGGTGCTAGCCGCCCACAGTGTGGGACGTTACAACACAGATTGGTTGTGTCACAACCAATCTCCGAGTAAAGTGGTCGAAGCGAAAAGAGCGGAAACCTTATCCAAATGGTTTTATTCTGCCTGGTCAGCTGCATGCTGCACAATACCAATTTTTTTAAATTATGTTTTGTCAAATTAATCATCCATTTAGAGTACTGTCTTTCTAGCAATATCTGCTGTTTTAAAATTTTTAATCAATTGCACTATTTGTCTGCTCTTGATATGCTGTCTGCCGTGTGGTATCTTCATATCTTGAACAAGTTGTATCTTGTTACAGCTGAATTTTTCTCGTCGCTACGTATGAGCCATAACATTCCAAGAAGAATTGGATATCAATAGAGTTAACGTATAATTCGAAAATCTATTCGTGGTCTCAATTAAGTTCATATTATTGAAGTAAAACTTCTTTACGCACGCTTGACTTGGGGAGTAAGCTGGTGAATGCGCGACGAGAGCGTTACGAAAAGTGTGATCGGGCGAGGCGAACGGTCGGGCCTTTACGCACGCTTGATTTGGGGAGTAAGCTGGTGAATGCGTGACGAGAGCGTTATGAAAAGTGTGATCAGGCGAGGCGAACGGAGGTTGAGAGGGAGATATAAGTTAAAGAAGTTTTACTTCAGTCGTGTGGTCTAAACCACACTCGTTGTTTTTTATTTATTTATTTAATTTACATGGTATAAATATTTTACCATTCATTTCGTTATTTCTCTTATTCCAGGCTTCCTCAACCGGGCGCAGCTATTTTTCTTTTTATTTTCTGAGACTTTTATCAGTATATATTTTTCTCTATAGATTTCAGAAGAATTATTCTACGGGCTACCACATTTATTATTAATAATAATAATAATAATAATTGGATAATTTATAAAGCGCCGTTTTTGTGAAAAATCACCTCAAGGGCGCTGTACAATTTATTAGGAATGCTTAGGTTCTAACTAATTTTACTATTTATAAATGGATACAGAAACATACTTACCTGGCTGGTCACTTCCGATAAACACACTTTAATTAGAAAGTTTATGGAGAAGATACGGCTTTGCACGCGGAGGACATTACAGTTAACACACTGGACATTGCATGATTTTACATTATTTGCTTCCCTAGTATTACATTTATGAATAGATTAGTTGCAAAAGTATCTAGAGTTGGTATTTATTTTAAAATACTGGAGAATTTAGGACTGTTAGAGATTAGTGGCAAAAGTATTGTTGATATTTAGGGCTCTTTAGGGCTGGAGAATGTTCACTTTTTTTTCTACGTTTTTACAGGTTAGTTATTTACGGTGTCGAGGGCATTGAATGTGAAGGTGAAAGATTTTGAGTTTATGGATACGACTGTCTGAAAAGGTGAGTTTTAAGTCTAGCTCTAAATTCCGCCGCGTCTGTGATCATTCTTAAGTCATATGGCAGTCCATTCCAGGCTTTAGGTCCTGACACTCCGAAAGCGCGCTCACCGAACTTAGTATCTGGTGTGCGCTTTGGTTCCTTTAACCTTCCGATAGCTGATGACGCTGCTGACCTCAGGGTTGACTGACGATAATTGGAATTTTCTGGAATACACAATTCCGATAAGTAAGCCGGAGCCATTCCGTTAAGGGACTTAAATACCATCCAGCAGAGCTTAAACTGGATCCTTTCAGGACATTTAAGCCAGTGTAGATTTTTGAGATGCTCTGAAATGTGGGAATATTTAGATACGCCGGTGATAAGTCTTGCCGCAGCGTTGAAAACTGATTGTAATTTGTTGACTTGATATTTTGGAAGACTTGCATATATTCCATTGCAATAATCTAAGCGTGAAACCACATACGAATTGACTAGTAATTTAGTCGCCTCAGTTGGCAGGTTTCTCCTTACTGCTTTAATTTGCCTCAATTGAAAAAATCCCGTGCTTACGGTTCTGTTCACTTGAGTTTTAAGGGAAAAGTCAGCGTCCAGATTGACACCCAGTAGTTTTATACAAGTCTTTGGAGTGATGTCACTTCCTGAAATGGTTATTGGGGAGTTATCAATGTTATGCTGACGTCTGCTTGTGGCGGTCCAAAGAAACTCAGTCTTTGACGGATTAAGTTTTAATCTATTTGAGGTCATCCAGCGGGTAATTGCTTCTAGACACTCAATTATGCGAGTTTTTAGACTGTCTACTTCCTCTGGTAAGCAGTAAAAGTAAACTTGTTGGTCATCAGCGTAGCAGTGAGATAGAAGGCCAAATGATTCGATTATTTTAGCGACATCATTTGTGAAGAGGATGAAAAGAAGTGGGCCCAGAACAGACCCCTGGGGTACTCCAGATGAAAGGGTTGCATATTTTGATTGGTTTTTCCCTACCTTTACGGCTTGTGTACGGTTACCCAAGTACGATGTCAGCCAGCTTATAACGCCGCCATTTAAACCAAAGGATTCTTCTAATCGTTTAATAAGAAAATCATGGTCGATCGTGTCAAAAGCGGCACTCATGTCCAAGACTGAAAGGAGTGCCAGTTTTCCCGACTCGATAGCAAGAGTTATGTCTGACAAAACACGTAGTAATCCAGTTTCCGTTGAGTGAAACCTTCTATATGCAGATTGGTATTTAGTTAGCAATTTATTTGAGTTTAAGTGATATATTATCTGTGAAGCAGTGATTTTTTCTAAGATTTTGGAAATTAATGGAAGATTTGAAACGGGTCGGTAGTTTGAGAGATCTTCAGCGTCCAATTGCGGTTTTTTTATTAGTGGAGTTACAACAGCTGATTTAAGGGGTTTAGGGAAATCACCCATGCTGAGTGACTTATTGAAAAGATGAACTAGAAAGGGAGATATTTCCTTGCAACACTTCTTCAGTAACCACGTTGGAATGGGATCTAGTGAACACTGCTTGTTCGGTGAAGTAAGTATTAACTTCTTTACTTCCTCGATGGTTGTAGGTTTGAAGGCAGAAAAGTTTCCGCTATTGCTTTTAGTAAAATATGGTGGTGGGGCGGAGGCTGTTAGGTCACGTATTGACTTAATTTTGTCAAGAAAAAATTTGGAGAAGATTTCCGGAGCTATGTCGGTTGTATTTTGTGCACGTACATCGGCAACGACCGTCTTAATAGAGTTCCACAGACTTCGTGGATTTTGACGCTCTGAATCGATCCTACTTGTCCAATATTCAGATCTTTTCGAGCGAATTAATAATGCGTACTCCTTTTGAGCCCGTATCCAATCGTCCCGTGAAGTAACGCCCGAGTGTCTGTAGGACCTCTCCAATTTCCGCATTGATCTCTTCTGGCTCCGACATTCTTCGTCAAACCAGTCATCAGAATTTCGCAGTCGCCGAGTTTTTGTTGAAGTTGGAGCATATTTATTTAGAAGGGTTGAAAGAAAAGTGTTGTAATATTCTGTCAGTTTGGTTGGTGACTCTGTTTCCCAAACGCTTTGTGTACAAAGTGGTGAAGCCTTTAGTTCAGACAGGAACTCATCAAAGTTAAAGCTTCGCCATGCTCTTGACGTGATAGTTACGTATGGGATTTTCGGAGGGTTAAAATCGATTTCAGCGCGAATTAGCCTATGATCTGATAGCCCTATATCCACGCTATCCGCTACCAAAGGTGGGCCGCTCGACTTTGAGACAAAAATATCCAAAATTCCGCCAGCATCATGAGTTGGAGCATTAACCCATTGATGGCATCCAAAGCAGTCTAATAAATCACAAAATTTTACGGTGTTGGGTGAATCCGGACGCTCTAGGTGTATTCTTTTGTATTATATTAATGTAAGCACTTGCATACTGCTTTCTAGCCCCGTATGTATGGACATTGAAGGGTCTAGAATCGTTCAAATAAATGTAGCTTCGTTCATTAAAATGGAGTCTTGACGTGTACGGTGAAGGAGGAAACCATATGTTTCTTTATAACGCCGTTGGGAAAGTGGTGGGGTCCCCTCCAATGGTATAAATATATCACACACAATGATTAAATGTCACGGCTAAAAGCATAATAAAATGTTAAAAATATAATAATTAAAAAAAATAATAACAAATTGATTGAAGAATTTGATCGTAAAATGACATTAAAGATAAAAGAAAGAGATACAAGTACATACAAATTATGATGCATAAAAAATAGACTGATTAAATTAATATTGATTGAAAATATTTAATAGTATGACCTTCCGTGCAATTAAATACATTTGCCATATTTGCGTATCTATTACTAACGTCAAGCTACCTAAGTACAAGCGAGTGTTTGAAACACTCAGTCCTGGTGTTGTTACATTTAAACAGGACTTTGGATCGAGTAGCTCTCGAAGGTATATGAAATTCAACGGGGTTAAATAAATCCGGGCTGCCCACGCTACCATTTACAATTATATAAATATTTGGTCGGATATAATTCTTCGATCTGAAGGTTTTAATGAATTTAATTCTTTCTTCACGTAAATTTTAGTTCAAGCTTTCAATGGGAATACGGAGTTTAAAATTAATGGTTCTTAGGAATTTATGTTGAATTTTTTCGATCGAATCTGAATGAATTTTAAAATGTGAGGATCAGATTTAGGAGTTATATTAGAACTAAGGATGTATACGAAATATTTTATTCCTAAAGCTTCTGGAAATTCGAAGAATGAAGACAAGCATTTTCATTCCTTTATTTTTTAAGCGAAATTTCTTTAGCCCCGTTATTGACTTAAAATTCGGGTGAAAAGGAAATGCGCCACAACTCATATACTCGTACAAATACTGGTTTCTAATATAATGCTGTAAATTCGCACCTCGGCGCGTGCCTTCCATAGCGTAGCGGGCAAGACATCAAGCGAACGGGGGTTCAAATCCCACGAAATCCACAACTTTTAAGGTATTGCTCTTATGATATATCTACTATTGTCCACATCGTCAGTATTATTTGTTGACACTGTTCATTCTGAGAAATTGTTGATGAATTACGTGGGTTTTGAATTATTCAAAATCAGTTAGCATTTGCTCATGTAAACTATAACAATTACTAATTCAATAAAACAGAGTGTGCAATTATATAATCATTTATCCGCATTTTTAACTCGAGCTTTGCTCTGAAAAGGTGTGTAAAACGTATTATTTATCCGATAGGCTACGAATCACCGCACAGAGAGGAGACCGATACGCTACGAAATACCGCACAAAGAGGAGACCGATTGTACTATCTTATTCACTCGCAAGCCAAATTCTATAAATGTATGTGTTTGTTGTTTGTCTCTTTTTAGTGTCACTATTTTTCTTTTCGTCGATTTCCAAATCACAACGGTGCTAAAGATGTTTTCACTTCAAAAACTTTCAGTTATTAGTATAATATTACAGCAAATAATGTGACTTCAATAATAAATTCATGGAAGTCGACCCTTTGAAATAACTCAAAGCCATTATAGTGAAGCTTTTATGAGTGGTCAAAATAGTGTGGGTTTAAACTGAATTCTGAGCGGTCGCGGTGCAGCAAATATAAATCCGCATAATTAGGGGTGATAATGCATGAGGTTGCATCTAGCCACCTCCTTCCCCACCCCACCCCAACTTATTCAACTGCCTTTTTGCACGAGTCAGAATGGACTTGATGCAAACGTTATAAACTAATTGAGATTATTTGGCAAAGAGTTAAATATTTCATAGAATTCCAATTTCCCTGCAGGAATGAAAATATTTGTGTAGTTAATTGAAAATTAAGGTATTTTGTAGAAAATTGTATTCACACTAATTGCGTTGAAATGGTGGTAGCTAATTGGCATAGTTAGAAAGAGTAGTTCCATTCACAGTAGACTTCATGTAATGTTGATCACTCCGCCTCGACAACTCGCAACGCTCATGCGCTCTGGTGAAATAAAAAGGTACTATAAAATACGACTACCATCTTGACGGGATCGACGGAAACGGATCACACACACAAATTTACAGACAGACGAAATGCTAACCCCCTTAGGCTTCGGGCATATTATAAAAAAATTGTAATTCTAATTTGACGCTCTCAAATTTCATTATTAAAAATAAACATATGATATTTGAAAATTTGAATGCAAACCTAAAAATGTTTTTAAAATGACTCACCATGCGTTTTTTTACAACAAAAATTACAGATAAGAAAAAAAAAACACTTACATATTTTATTAGACAAATGTGTTTCGTGTAAAAATATTCACAAAGTTAAATTTTTTTTTGTATTTCGGTCGGAAACTTTGGTTTCATGAAGATTTACATTTTAATTGTTTACGGTTATCGTTTAGATTCAATTATAAATAATGGTATTTTCTCTTTCTAACAACTTTTAGATCATATTTCTCATCTTGAGAGTAAGGGAGACATTACAATTTTTATGAGCGAACAGGTTAGCCTGAGGGGTTCTTCTTCTTCTTTCGTATGGTGGGGGGTCAGAGGGGGACATCTAGGTCTGCGAGCCAGTCTAGGGCCTCAGGCGTTGCCCTATGAACCTCATCAATCCCGCCGGTGACTGCACCGCACCGCATTCACACATCGCCGACTCTTTAAGGCCCCATCTATGCATCATGTGAGCACAATGGCTATGGGAGCACCTTATCCTATTGATGGCAGTCCAGAGTTTGCGAGGCAATGAGAACCCAGGCTGTCTCTCAGTGGGGTCTTGCACGAGATGGGCGTTTTTGACGTTGGCTGATTGCCACTCAAGCTTCCACCTATCTTCTGGGGTGAGAGGTGTTCGAAGGAGTCTTTCTCCTTCCGTCCAGAAGGGTTTTCGAGACTTTAAGCGGCATGCCGGGTGAGAAACGACATCATCGTGCAAGGGTATTTCGCTTTTTTGCAGCGCCTTCTTGTATTCCCTCAGTGTTGCAATCTCTCGCCTGATATTTGGCGGGGTTATATTTGCAAGTACGGGGAGCCAAGGAAGGGAGTCGATTTTAAGGTTCCGCTGATGGTTCGCATTGTGGCATTAAGCTGAACGTCGACCATGGAAGTGTGGGCGCTTCTGGCCCATACTGGAGCACAGTATTCAGCTGCTGAGAAAACCAGGGCAATGGATGCCGTTCTGAGCGTGTTGGCGTCGCATCCCCAGCTAGTACCAGCTAGCGTATTGACTAAGTTTAGTCTTGTCCTGGTTTTTTTGCCCACTGTTTCCATGTGTTTCCGGTAATTCAGGCTCCTGTCCAAAGTTACTCCAAGTTAGCGGGGATGGGGGTCATGGTAAATATTTTTTCCATCAAACTGAACACAGAGTTTTGCGTTTGCCTGTTAATTACTGAGATGGAAAGCTGTCACAATTGTTTTCGACCCATTTGGCTTTAGTCGCCAATTGAGGAAAAATCCTTCCATAGCCTTGAGGTCAGAATTAAGGATCTAGGGGTTAAGATGACACTATACCCTGAAATATATTCAGAATCTTAACGACGTAAGTAAAGAAGCCATGTGTACAAATTGCGACTCGCGACCCGTGCATTGGACGGACCTACTGTCGAATTTGCCCTATCATAGAAAAGAAAAAGAAGAAAAATAATGTGGGAATCTTAACAACGAGTGAAGACAGCGTGTAAACAAATATGCGCCCGCTGCACGGCGTATTGGACGGACGTATGGTCGAATTCACCCTTGCAGGCCTGGAGATTCGACCTTTCCGCCGGGTTCATTTTAATTAATTCTGAAGAACGTGTTACTAATATTTAAGATGTTTCTAAATGAATACCTCCCGAAGTTATTAATTCATCGTCTAGAAAAATAAAATCTGGTGCTCACCGCTCACTTGAGTTGTACATTACAATTAAATTACAATTACAATTACGAGTAAATTACAATTTTTTAAAGGCGTTGTACGTTAAAAAAATATGGCAACGTACTGTTTTTATTAATCTAAAATATAAATAACTCGCATCCTTTGTGAGGCATGCAAATAAAAAAAATGATAGTTCAATTACGAATTCGCCAAAATAAATTAAAATGCGAGCCTCAGGCAAACCCCCGATAAACGTGGTTATGTTTCGCCTTAATAATAGGTTTTTCGAAAAGGTATGTTTCCATCGATTGTCAATAATATCTTTATTTAACACAAATATCTGATTAATATAAAACAAACAATATTTTGAAAATAAATGACTTGATATGAATAAATTCGTGGGGCGATAAAAATTAATCTAAAAAGGTGATTTTTTATTTTCGTTTCATTTCCGATATACAGGTAATCTTTAGAGTAAACGAAGGTATTTGAGTACAATCATTACAAGAATAATATTACATATATTTTAAATCCAAAGTTTCTCATAAATCTTATATGTAATTAAGCTATTGTTGTGAAATACCGACTGAGCTCTACGCACGATTTCAAATGGAATGCTGGTTATTATTATTATGTACTTCGATCGGTATGAGATGTAATATCTACCCACTAATATTTTATTTATTTACAACTGACCCACAAATGATGTAATAAATTTGTTAACAGTTTTTTATCTCGAGCAAGTCTGCCTACACATTAGAAAGTATGTTTGTTTTTAATTTTATCTTTTATAAGTCATTCATGATCAATGGTGTTCATACCAAACTAATTTTAGACGGTCCCCGTTGGCGAGAGGTAAGGCCCTCGACTAGCAATTCGAAGGTCACGGATTTAAATCCATTCGTTCGCAAATTAATGTTATTTGGTTAATTTGTGTTCTTTCACTATTAATTACCAAAAAATAATATACAGTATGTTTGCGATACGTTCCACAGCATAAGATACTCTCAGTATCGCCCTTGTGAAAGACAAGCATTCAGGATTGAAACGTTACTTTAAATGGCTTTAGCCGTGTTTGGTGACCAGATCTGAATAGTCAGGTACTTCCCCACCTTTTTGTAACGCATCTCCGTCCCCTCCCCGCTACCTTCAGCCTCACGACATACCTCAATTGTAGTCTCACTGGCTCCAGATGGGAGCAGTTGGAATTCATGTGCAATATTCACCATTATCATCATCATCTTCTTCCTTTTGTCCTATTCGGGTCGGGGAAGCATTGCATCGACAAGGCTCCTCCATACGTCCCTGTCTTGCGCTCTTTGTTCGGCCTCTGTCCATGGCAGTCCCATCCTCTCCTCACACAGTTTCTGGAGTTGCCTCGCCAAACTGTGTCTGGGGCGGCCCACTGGACGTCTAACCTCTGGAACCGCACTCAGTATCTTCCTCGGAATTCGGTCAAACAAACATTCTTAGTTCATGCCCAAGCCACCTCAGTTGCGATTTTTCTATGAAGAGTAGCAGTGGTTCAATGTTTAGATCATCTCGGGTCATCGAGTTTCTTATATGATCCCATTTTGTAACCCCTGCCACTTCTTTCAAGTACATCATTTCGGCAGCTTGGACTCTAGAGTGTGATTGTTCGTTTAGCATCCATCGTGGCCGTAAGTAAGTATTAAGCTGTAGAGAAGACGCAAAACACCGCTTGCCGCACTAATTCTTCGATCAATTTCTCTGTCTTGCCGTCCGTCGCTGGAGAATTCAACCCCGAGGTCCATCTGTCCACCTGTTTCAACTGAGTGCTTATATTATTACCATTAGTGAATATGTTGCACTGAGTTTGGTCCCTTCCTATAACCATCTTTTAGAGGTACTCATCTTCATTCCCGCCGCCGTGCACTCTATTCACACAAATGAAATTTGATACTCTAATTCCAATAATCTGTGTTCTGGTAAAACGTGGTTATGTACGTTAATATATGTAAAAAAAACATTTGAAATTTTTCCGTAAATAGGCACGATTAAATATTTGTAAAAAGCAAACTTAAAAATGAATTCAGATGAAATTATCCTGTGTGTTTGGGATACTAAATCAATAACGTCTGGATTAAATACAATTAGTCACTGGGATGGTATGCATAGGCTTACGAGTGTTAGTGTTTATACATGTGTTCAGAATTGGCACCTCGTTACCTTATAGCTTATGCCTGCTCCAAATCCAAACATGATTAATGACCGATTACGGCTGAAATAAAATGTGTCATATCTACAACACAACGCTGCTTTATAGATAATTTTAATTTATCTAATTAACTAACCGTTAAGTCTTTCCCAATCTTAGCACTCATTCTTTGTAATCAAAATATATTAGGTAGCCTTGTGTGTATAGACTCTTTACATGATCTGGAGGCTTAGCACGGTCGATCGATAAAACCCTATGGCAATGTGATATTGACTAAATTCTTCTTCTGTGGTCAGTTGGCGTTATTTGCGAGCACGGTCGAAAAGTGCGTAGATTGACAGGAGCTTAGTTAGGTACCATTTGACCAATTCGCTACCTACCTTTCTTGTTATAAATGACAAAATTGGAGCTTAGTTAGGTACCATTTGACCAATTCGCTACCTACCTTTCTTGTTATAAATGACAAAATTTTGCACGTGTGATTCGGTGTTACCAGGAATTTAGAGGGATTTTCGCCACACCGCAATCTTGACATTTTCAAAAATTGAGACTTAGTAATTGAAGTGTTATATTTTTTTTGTTATGTGTTGATGTTTGTCTGATTCCGACAGTCGATTGATAAAGGCCGCTAATTTTAGCGTGGCCTCCTGAGTGTCAGATAAGCTGTCAATGTATGTACACAACAATAATGTCGTTTGTTCTTAAAAATAACTGGCTTTTTAATGAATAGAGGTGAACTAACGAAGCTCTTAGATTTGAAATAAATCGTGCACCAGATTCGTAGACTTAATGCTAATGTCACACTTAACTATAAAGGATAAAAATTTGGCTTGGCTTATTTCAGAATATTGCTCGCCATATTATATTCCCATTGGGAATGTTAAGCGTCTGTCGGCCCCATAATTAATTCATCTAAGACGCCATCAATTTATTCCTTGGAGAAACGAAAATGCCGGACCCCCTCTCTAATATTTGATTATATCTTTAGCATGTCATGTCCCTACCTTAATAAATGGATTGCCATCTTTAAAGCAGTCGCAGTAGCAAGTCGTCGGGTGGGAGTGCTGTCCTTGTTCTACCGGTATTTTAATGGTTGATGCTCCGAGGAATTAAGTTCATTGATTCCTTTGGCACCGATGCACAGTCAAGAATCATGCAAAACGCGCGCCTAACACTTGTACGTACACAGTTGACTTTTGAACCCTGGTCACAGAAGTCACCAAACGTAACAAATCACTTGAGGTGACCTTTGGCAGAGGTGTTGGCTATCCAATAATGGAATAATGGTTTCATACAAATACCCATACCGGTCTGGTTGGTTTTAATATTTTTTGTAAAATACAGCATTTAATAAAAGTTGAACAAAAGAAACTGTCATGGCTGTTCGATCTTTCATTAATAAAGCAAATTAATAGCATCCCCCGCTCTGACAAAAAGCACGGAGACATAAAAGCTGTTTCAACAAAAAAAACTCTGAAAAACAGATGAAAGGCAAAATGGCCATTAACAATAACGTTAAAAATAGCTTAGCGAGGGTTTAAAAAAGTTTCAATTAGATAAATTAATCTTACCCATTGTCACACGTTGACGGTAACGTTCATTTGATGTTCTTTCGAAAGGTTAATTGTATATTTATTTCAGATTTAATATTTAGATGTGTTGCTAATCAGCCATCTGAAACAATTAAATTTTTAGCATCGCCAATTCCCTCGCGATACCAGCCTTTGATTTATCTTTTATATATTATATATCTTTTTTTATATTATATATTATGTGTCTGGGTGAAAAACTAGACGGGGAGTGACTAGAAATTTAAATCTATACTGATTAGAAAGAAAACTTAGTTCGGCTATTTATTATTATATATTATATATAGACCGCGGACTGGCCAATGACACTGTTTTTTGAAGTGAAAACTTCTTCAGCAACGTTGTGATTTGAAACTCGATGAAAAGGAAGCGAGCTATACTAAAAAGAGGCGAACACATACATTTATAGGATTTAGCCTGCTAGAGAATGAGTTAGTATAATCGGTCGTTGTGTTTCGTAGTCTATCGGTCTCCTCTTTGTGCGGTGCTTCGTAGTCTTCCAACTCTTTTCTTCTTTAGTTTTCTGAAGGTTTCACCTCTACCGCGTATGAATTTCACATTCTGATTTTTGAAATGAAACATCCTTAGCCCTGTTAGAGTAATTTCAAATTCGAATGAAATGGAAATGACGCACTACGGCACCTGCGAAGCATCAAACTGCGCTCGAGGATCCTATTGGTTGAGATATAAAACGGAAACGACGATAGGTCTGCGCTCAATGGCCGCTTTGTTTTTTTACGGGTCGTCGGAATATGGCGTAAATTCGCATCTCGCCGAGCGCGTTTCATAGCGCAGCGGCATAGTGTGTCACAAATCTCAGCGGCCAGAGAAATCCAGCGGGCGGAGTTTCGAATCCTACGAAATCCAAAAAAAATAAAACATTTTTGTTTTTGTAAATCAGTATCCAATTTTCAAAACACTTCAAAATAAACAGGCAAAAGAAAGCGACATCTGGCGACTTTCTAGTTTCACTTCTATTGCGTGTGAATTAGGCACTCTATTTTTTTTTATACTCCGGTTTTATAGATCGGTTTCGGAACATTCCTCAAGGCAAAATATACTAACTTAACATTACAAAACAATGGGTGAACAAAATTAATTGCCAAGTGCTGGGGTAGGGGTGGGAGCATAATCAGGGATTAGTGAAGAATGGGATAGGAGAGAGAACGGTGAAAGTGAACTTGTCCAAGATGGCACTATAATAAGGGAATTAAATGTGTAATTACGAAAAAACTGTAGGAAGATAAAATTTTTGTCGAAGAAGAATTTCGATTCTTAAAATATGTTATCAATATTTCACCAAATGTAAGGAAAAAATGTTCGTTAATACTTATTAGTGCTAGATATTACTCGTATAATACACTATTATCTTTGGGGCAATTCTGTTAGTTAATCTCTTCAGTGGTTGAACCTTTCTTTGGGTTTGTATAGCATTTTATTGTAAAAGTCAATTTTTGAATTTTTTTAATCAAGTAATTTGTATACGTAGCATCGTGTTGAATTCCACCAAATAGTCAGTTTAATTCCGATGAACATTTTATATTATTCATAATAGGTAGTATACAAAATACATACAGAAACTTGCGTAATATAATATGTACATGCACGGTTCAGCGCATCTCTTTGGACTTCGGAGGCAAGTTGAAGTTCCCACGCACTGTTTCCATGGAACCTGTAAGTCTTAAACCACTTCATAAAAATGTATACACTGTTTCTTAAAACTATTTTATCCGGACAGTGCGAATACCTAACACTTTTCAAGAGGTGAATCAAAATTACTTGCACATTTGTACAAGTGAGTGATTTCCCATCGGGACCGTTAGACAAGACGCCCACTAAGCAATTATCATGCCGTAATCCCAGTGGACGTACAAGTCTTAGATTATTATTATTTTCACCAAGTCGATAACCTTCGTGGTGCCAAAATACCAACCGAGGTTTTCGTCTGTTATCTTGTCAAACTACACCTTTGGGTTTGTGTCAGAAGTTTGAAGTATAAGTTTATAATTTTTGATACAATTAGATACAGGCGTGAAAACTTCTTTAGCACTGCTGTGATTTGAAACTCGATGAAACGAAAAATAGCGACACCAAAAAAACAAACACCTATGTGTATAGGATTTAGCCTGCGCAGGATGAAATGATTTGATCGGTCTACTTTTTATGCAGTTCTATCGGTCTTCGCTTCGAAGCCTCCCCACTCTTGTCTACTTTAGTTTACTGAAGGTTTCACTTCTACCTCGTGTTAATTGCAAATTCTGTTTTTTTTTTAAAAGTGTTTTTAAGCAAGGCAGCACTGGAATTTAAGACCAAACGTTTTAGTTTTTAGTAAAAAAAATTGTTGTGATGATTCAAATGTTGTTAGCCCAAGTACATTGTTAGGTTAGTGTAATTTTGGAGGCGAGTATGGATACCGTGTATTGGATAACCAACACCTCTGCTATTATAGGTCACCCCAAGTCTATATTTGGTGACTTAGCAGGGGTACCCGGGTTAATTGGGTGAGGTTTGCCCAGGTCTTGGCAGTGGATGCATCAGCCCACCAGGCATGGTAGGCCAGATCGGGGGAGACTAGTTGAGAGAGACCTTTTGACCTCTCGAGCAAGACTTTCTCGTCCATCGCCTTGTATCGGATTCATACTTCCGTCACTCCTGGACAAACCGACCCCCAGTTGTCCAACTCCTACCCCTTGTACATTTTTCTTTTCCAGAACCTCCTCTCCTTTCTATCCTAAAAATACCCTTCACACAGCATCCCCATTGATGAAATAGATCTTGAGGGATTTTTTTTTCATCAAGGCCTCGTCTTTTAATTGCCTTTTAAGTTCTTCCATCTATAGTGAAAATTATTATCTCTTATTACACAAAATTTATGGCGTTTACTGGAAATTATTGGAAATCACAATTTTCTGGTGTCTGTTAATGAAGTAGTAATAATCCGTTTAGAAGAATAAAAACTGTATAAAGTAATAAATTAAGAATCTATAATAATTAATGTAAATTGATGGAGCACTTCTGCAAAGTAAATTATCAAGTAGAAACAACGCTCAAACTAATAAATGAAAAAAAATCAAATTTTCGCTGGAATAGCTTTTTGATAACTTTTGGAGGTAATTCAGCCAAAATTATGTGTAAAATTATTTGAATAATATTGTTATTTCTAAATTTTAAACATAAGACCTTCAAAAATGAATAAAAAAATATAGGTGCCAATGGCTGAGTTAGTTAAGGCGATATGTCCTGGTTAGAAAAGAGATCCTGAGTTCGAGTCCCATTGCAAGCATTACGTTATTATTTTTCTGGGGTTTTTCTGTTTTATGTTTTGTTTAGATTTATTAGTATTATTATCATCTTCAACAACAATATTCATATTAAACCATAAAAAACGTGTCTTGATGAAATATATTTAAATCACCAAATGAATAAGTTTATTATTATAAGTACCACACATCTACATTTCTGCTCGATTAAAATACCCTTCTATGGTGACGTCTTATTACTCTTATTCCTGCTGTCTTAGCCGACTAGAATACGTGCCTGAGTCGCGATGGATTTTGTGTCTAACATGATCAAGTCAGTGTCATTGCGATGGTGGCGATTGTTGTTGATACTCGTTGTTGCTGCTGATTCACTATTGTTTTACCTCAAGAATTTTAAATAATCAATAAGGTTTACTCAGCGACTCGTGTCTTTAGTCGGCCTTGCCTAAACTCCGGTCCCTAAAAAACGTACACGCTAGTTCGTGTCTGCGGCACAAACAATATAACATCCCACCCCGGCTCTGTGTGGCCCGCTCATATTAACCCCCTGTGTCAGGCATTCGCCCGTTAGACACAGGTGGTACAATACATTATGCATAATTCGAATAATGTATTTAAATCCCCCGGCGCTAAGTTAAGCTGGTAGCAGACAGGGGGCTCAGGTGCGGCCTAAATCAACAGATGCAGACACACACAAATGATGTTCTCTGAAAAAGCAGACAGATAACGTAAACCCAAATGACATAGACATATAAAATATATGTAGGAATATGAGTGGTGAGCGTAGGGACCAATGATTCGTATTGATTGGAAAATATATTCAGAGAAACAACTTATTACAGCTCCTGGGTCATGCAATAAATTTCTCCACTTGATGCAAGAACGATACTAGATCGATTAGGTCACGTACGACCTCTCTCTGGGAGTAGTATAATATAGAAGTAGAGCTCTATTTTCAACTTGAATGGCGGTACGTCTATTAAACTAACTTTCTATGACAGCATTTTATCACTTTATATTTTTCGAAAAATTTATTTATTTGTCGTATCTCTTAGTTTTCAAAGTTTAATACAACTTTTGATGTTTTGCGTAACTTATAAATATGTTTAAAGTTTGTGTGATTTACAAGGTGATTTATTAAGTTACCGTAAATATTACAATGAATATTAATCTGGACTCGAAGTCTTTACTTGATTAGGCTCTAAGCAGTTCTACCGCTGCCAGTTGGCGAACTAAAGGTGCTCACCCAACTCTCAGTTGCATTCAGCAATCATCATAACCGTTCGTACATAAGACACGAACGACGATAGATGGTACTCTTCTGATATCACACTTAACTGCTATCCGTTGGGATAAGCAAAACTTCGTATTACTGACTATACTAACGACATCTATTGAAGTACTTATGTCCATTTTTTGCTAAAATCCATCATGTACAATACACCTTCGCCTTTTTTGCACAATAATACCCAGAGATAGGTCGTATGTATGTAAGTCATCGATGATCGTCCTCTTCCTTTTTATAGTGCCTTGCATTAACCAGTAATTTCTGACATTATTTGGAATAAAAAAATGTTAATGAAATTTTGGTCTCCGGTGACTTTTTTAATTTTTTTTTTCTTCTTTAAAACAAAACAAAAAATCTTTCACATGTCGTCACTGGTCACTCAGCCGAATAACTGTCCAACCCCTCACCCCGACCCTGACTGTCCAATATCCAGTGATTTTTATATTTTTAGTTGCACACCCTGTATACACCATATAATTATTTGTATTTTACTAGAAGTTACATAATATTGGCCTAAATTATTGTAATACATCCCCTATTGTGACTAAGGATGTATGAAAGTCGCGGACGTATTTCAAAGTTTTAAGCTCAATTTAATAACAACGAAATGAATAATAACCATTGTGTTGGATATTTGTTTTCCAATACAACTCGACAGCAAACAATTCGTCCAGATTTTCAATTGCATTGTATCATCAGCAATAAAATGGCTCGTGAAAGCTTCGACAATACCACCTCCAACAAAGTAAACAGCAATAAGCTCGCTGTAAACAAGCGACGTCCAACACAAATGACTCGGAATTGAATTAAATTACGCATTATTAATTAATTACTGCAAAAATCATAAATGAAATTAACGTCATAAAAGATTTTTTTTGGTTTCGGCCGGAAACTTTTTTTATTACAAACTCTACACAGGAAAATAATTACTCTCAAGGCCCATGACGTCTTTGATATATGTAATCAAGGGATCAGTACGTCCAGGAGTGACGTTTGAATTCATCCCTCCCACTTCTGTGCATGCGTTGGGTCGAGCTCAAAGTCCGTCAAACAGCTGGTAAAATCCCAAATCTGTACAATCCACACTCCATGAACCAGGGGATATATATCAGGAATACCAACATAAAAAAACGAGTGTGCTTTAGACCACACGACTGAAGTAAAACTTTTGCTCCATCTATACGACAGCAAGAGATAAAGAAAAAGTGCGCGCGCACTGCTCTCTCTTGCTCATACAGACAATAGGCCTGCACTGTGTCTTACATCATATACGAAACGTAACTGCTATGAGTGAAAGAAAATGTGTGCTCGCACCTCTCTCTCTTGCCCCTACAGTAATATACGAAACGTAACTCTCTCTCTTTCTATCTTCACGAACTTATATCTCCCTCTCAACTACCGTTCGCCTCACTTTTCGTAACGCTCTCGTCACGCATTCGCTAACTTACTCTCCAAGTCAAGCGTGCGTAAAGAAGTTTTACTTAAAAAATTACAGAAATTATCGTAAATGGTCGACACGTCCTACGACGAAAGTAAATTTTCATTCTGCGTAATTGATATTTTGAATGCAATATTTTCCACCGCCCGAATGCAAATGGCCGACATGTCATACGACGAAAATTCGTCAGATAGTTATTAAGGTAAAAGGTTTTTTCTACAAGTACATACAAAACATATAAGTAGACTTATGTTATTTATTTTTAACTTTATGAGTAAAAAAACCTCAAATTATAATAGGTTAATTAAATGAAGACAATATTAGCGAAACTCAATCGAAAATTTGGAGACAGAACAATCTCAAAAAAAGACAGAAAAATCTAAAAAAAAAACTTTGGAACTCGACCCAGGACCCTCTGCTTTCACAGTAACAGCTCTAACAACTGAGCTAAGATGTCTATATCCAATTCGGTCACTTTTAACTGTATCGTACTTCGACTAAACTATCAACATTATCTTCATTTTCTATATTATTGTCTGCTATATTTACATATGATTGCAAGATTCAAAGTCGAACTAAATGCTGTCTAGAATAGTGTATGGATACTTTTATCAATTTTATTTTTAATATGCTACATCTATTGACTTTTCTGCAAATCTGGGATGAATATTTATTTTTATTTTTAACTTCGTGTATAATTATTTATTTATTATTTTTAGCATAATGCTCAGTCCTGTTATTGTATGCATTGTACTGCATTTAAAGTAGCTCTCGTAATCATATGAAATTCAATGAGGTTAATTAAATCAGGACTGTCTGCACTACCATTTACAATAATTTTGAACATAAATATTAAGTCGAATATAATTCTTCGATCTTAAAGTTTTAGAAAATTTATTTCTTTCGTCGTGTAATTATGATTTATGCTTTAAATTGAATACTTATCTTACTCTTGGTCGCAGCCCACAACGTGGAAGCCAATTAATCAGTTAAGAAGTTTCAATACAGCAACAAAAGAAGAGGTTAACGACTCCCTCCACCCACCTCCACTATTCTACTAGTTGTATTGTATTGTCTCAGCATTTTCATTTCAAAATAATATCGCAAGATGGTGTGAAATTTATCGAACGGGCAGCGGTACCGCAGGCGACTTCCCTTCAACTCTATTACTTTCTACAACTTTTCTTAACTGTCTTTTTCATTATCTTCACTAAGGATTAAATATCCGGTATCATTAACGGCTATGTTCTGCGAAATAATCAGTTCTTGAACCGGCTTCATTAAAAATAAATGGATTACCAGTTAGGATCTACTTCTAGAGCCATTAGGTACTAGAACATTTATGCATTGGACGCAGCTGATTTTCTTTGTTAATTTAATGCCTTAGATTGAGCTTATAGTAATCATCTTATGTAAGGTATAAAGGTCGTTACAAAGCTTATCCAATAAAGCCGTTTAACAAAATACTGAGTATTTTTCTTTTGAGTAAAATGTCGCGTGTTGACGTCAACCATTTTTCATCCGAAAATTTATCGTTATTGAAGTGAAAACTTCTTTAGCACCGTTACGATTTGAAACTCCATGAAACGAAAAAGCAACCATTTTTGAAGTGAAACTTCTATGGCCCCGCTGTGATTTGGATTTCGGATGAATCGGAAATGATGATTACTGCACCTGCGACGCATCAATTGCGCTCATTGGCCGCTTTGATTATGATGTCACTTTTAAAGGCTCCTATTAGTTAAGATATAAAACGAAAAATACGCTAGATCTGCGCTCATTGGTCGCTTTGATTATAACCTCGCGCCATATTCAAAGCGACCAATTTTTACTCCAACACTAACCTCGCGGTTAGTGTTGGAGTGAAAAAATTAGATGTCATTTTGCCGTCCGATGATATTTTTTTTCAGTTAAAAATTATAAAAATATTTTTTCATCACATGTAGCTCCTGAGTAGTCAGGTATAGCCAAGCGGGTCAAGTGATAACACTCCGTCTTTCCAGCAGCACGGTAACACACAAAACAGCGTATCCCGTCGTCACGTGGAGGTACATTAAAAAAAAAATGCCGTTGTGCACGCTGCTGTGAGATCAGTGACATTTTTTTGTTTTCAATAGAAAAAATATCACCGGTCAGCAAAATAACAGCTATTTTTAGTACTCCAAACATGCTCAAGGATCTCTGGTTAAAATCCTTCGAATACGTTCTGTTACACCCTAAGTACTTACATAAGTCAAATATTTATATACAAATAAGTACTTTTTGCCAACTTGTACCCACTGGAGCGATTGCGAAATAAATACATTTGGCTCTATTGCTCGAGATTTCCCAGAAGATCATTTTTTAAATTTTTCGCCAACATTAAAAAAATCATATTTATGAAGATACGATTTTAGATTTTCACGGCCAAAAATTATTTTGTTATTAGTTTTTGGGGTATTATGCCGTGTTGCACTACCTCCTTCTTTAGCCAACGTTTCGGACAGCGTTGCAGTGTCCATCATCAGGGCATATCTATGAACTTTAAAATGGAGACATAAAACTTATTATGGTGCTATATAGCCAATGAATTAACCTGTATTTTACCGTTTACCTCATATTTGTAGGATTTATTAAAAAAAAATCGTAAAGTTTACAACTGCGCGAATTCTGCGTGTTTTTTTTGCTTTGGAACTGCCGTGAGGGGTATTTACTCGAGTCAACATAGAATATTTTAGATTTCTGTATGTTGTGTGTGGTATACTTGGTAATGAAAGGTGCATATCTATGGAAAAACTGACTTAATTTTAACCGTGAACAGCTGATCGAAAATTCGGATAGAAAAAAAATATTTTAAAAATTTATTCTTATCATCGTTCTAAAATAGTCTATGAAGTTCGGATTTGCGACATCTATGGTCGTAATATATAAAGCATTTCAATAGCTTCGTTTCAAAATAAATGTGTGGCCATGGAAATGTTTTAAATAATTACAATAAATGTTTTACGAATGGTAGGAGAATGTGGTCCAATTTTGAACCGCTATCAATCGCAGAAAAATAAAAGTGATTCATTTTTCGACCATAATCGCTCCAGTGATTATTTCAGCTCCTTCCTTTTACCAATCCTTTGATTCTACAGAGTACACCCAAGGTATCTCTTGTGAGGTGTTGTATAAAATAACATTAGAAATTTTTCGCAACTCACAAACTAACAATAAGGAGAGAACGCGTTGAGTCTCCGCTCCAAGGCTTGAGGTCATAATGGGTCTGCTGGGAAAACGCCATTATCTGTCTGTCTTTGTTCGAAAGAATAATGAAGTATCATTAATTAATAATTCTACTAATTAATTATTAAAGCTGTTTTTGCACAATACATCTCCTCCGAAGGAAACTTAAAATTGAGAAACTGTAATTTTAACAAAATCTTTCACAGTGAATGTGATTATGTTGATCGCTTGTCTATTCTCCATTCCCATGTCGTGATAGCATGGAAGTTGTGAAATATTTTCTGAAAAAAAAACAGAGTGTGCAAATCACACGCGATAGAAATGAAACCTTCAGTAAACTAAAGTAGACAAAGCTGGTGTCAGGGATCCAATCAGAAGAATGTGCGAATCGTTTAATCAAAATCAAAACCTTAAGGATTCCGACTTATTTTTTGATACACGCATTACCTTTAGTAGAAAATTGAAGGCTGTTTTCCTACAAAGTACAATAACTTAGACATTACTCGGTTTATAATTTTAACTACCTTTCTTTTTTCAAATTTATGTATGACATTATTTTTTATCTATATTTATATATTTTTTTATATATTTTTAGTCTTACCATCAAAACAATTTGTAAACTTTTATAAGGATATTGCGCACATTTCATTTTTTATCTCTCTATTTGTAAAATAATATTCTTATGTATATACATACGTCTTTTCCGTATTTAAAAGTAAAAATATTTGCATATGTTTTTATCTGCTGTTAATGTTAATTCGTGAGAAATAGTTTGGATGCAGGTGAATTCTCTATTAATTGTTTTGTATATTCTTGTCAATTGACATCTGTATCTGTATTTTCTCCCTAATAAAAAAAAAATAAAAAAATAAAAAGGTGGGGAGATAACGAAGCACCTTTTTTATCAATGTGAAGGATGATTTTTTCCATCGTCGTCGAATTCCAGTGCACCTTTTCCAATAAATTTGGTCATCTTATTAATATTTGTGTTTTCTTTTTCGGAGTCGCTAGATGTAGCTTTCTTTTGCTCTTTCATTTTGGAGTGGTTTGAAGATTGCATTTTCATTTTACAAAAAATATTATTTTTTTGAAGCGAAACTTCTACAGCCACGCTGTTATTTGGATTTCGGAAATGACGATTAATGCACCTGCGACGTATCAACTGCGTTCATTGACCGCTTTGATTATGATGTCATTTAGGCTCCTATTGGTTGAGATATGAAACGGAAATTACGGTAGGTCTGCGATTATTAGTCTCTTTGATTATGACCTCACTTTTCAAATATTAGTTGAGGTTGTTTTGGTAAATTTTCGCTTCTACCGCTTGTAAACTGCACTCGAATTATTTTTTTTAAATTTCTTAATAACCCTTGGTTCACTTGGATTCTGAGTTGTCCAGCCAGGCCAAAGGTAATGGGGAGGTGAATGAGATGGAGAAGAGTAAGGTGGGGAAGTACCTAGCTATTCAGATCCAGTCACCAAACATGGCTAAAGCCTTTTCAAGAAATGTTTCAATACTGTTTTAATTACAATATGATATTGGGAGTATCTTCCAATCTGGAACGTGCCGCAAATATAATAATTTTTATTTAATTAAATATGAAATAAAACAAATTAATCAAATAAAATTTCTTCAATCTTTGCAAATTCCCTTTGTGGCGTCATTTTTAATTAAATGAAAACAAATAACTTTGTAAAACTCCACGATTTAATCAAAATTATCAACATGTTTCGAAACCAAAGGTTTCTTCGTCAGGATATGATTAATATTAATAAAAATAATTAAATTCAAACAAGTATAGTCAAATAAGAAATTGTGAACAACTTGATTATTTTGATTAAATAGTGGTGTTTTTTAAAGTTATTTGCCTTTATTCAAATAAAATTTATTTGCGCACGCCGGGATTTGTACCACGGAGGCCGTCAGTTACACATTGATTCTATTCAAAGTACTTTATTTTAATTAAATTTGTTTTTGTTTATCGCCGTGTTCAAAACCCGAGCTAACGCTGCGCTGACTACAACGAGGCGTCAAATTTAGGCATCGTCATCGTGAAAATGAAATCTTCACAATCTTAATCAATTTTCTTATGCAGATTGTACAAAATGATATTTTGAAGTTAACGTTGATTACCCAACTCATTTCCCATTAAAACACAAGTTAGGAACTACGGAATTCATCATAACATCACGTTTTCATTATAAATTTCCGTGAAGGACCGTTCGTATTTTACTCATGACATGTGCAAGAATGTGTTCAGTGTTCGTGTTCAGCCGGGAAGGTTGTAAGGGGAAGAGGGTGGGTGACGGGTATAAGGGGAGGGTAAGGCAAGTAGGTGGGGTGGCGGGTGAACGTCTCAGCCAGTATATATTAATTAAATAAGCCAAGGGTAATGTGATTTATTCGCACCAAGGACGGAGATAATGATGGATCGCCAGCTAAACTGGCTGGTCCCATTAACCAAATAGCTTCTACGGAGGCTGTGGGGGTGAATTCTCACGTTGCCTTGTCGGGGCGCTCAAATTAAAATTCACACTAAAAATAGTAGGAGGGGTGGTCTACTTACACGGCTTTTGGTCTTGGAAAACTGAAAGTTTTATGTGGAGACCCAAAATTTGAATATTTTAAGTAAATTCGAACGGCCTTCGTAGTCGAGGGGCTAAGTTCTCGACTAGCAATCCTGAGGACGCGAACTTGAATCTTGGCGTGCACGATTAAATTTTGTTTGATTCATACGCATTATTTCACAATTTTATTCATTTATATATATATTTTCGGCACATTCCAGATACTCTCAGTATGCAATAACAAAATATTAATATTACAGACAAAAATGGCATACAATTTTAATAACACTATTTTAAGTTGACAGACTTTCAATAGATATTCGTGGAGACACCGAATTTAATTCTGCGTTGATCTTTTTTAGTTTAAACTGTATTTGTTTAGAAAAATATACATTATTTTTTAAAGTGAAACTTCTTTAGCCTCTTGTATTGAAATTCGGATGCAACGGAAATGTCACTAAAATCAAACTGCGCTCATTAGCCGCTTTGATTATTTTCAAGGCTCCTATTGGTTGAGATATGAAACGGAAATGATGCTAGGTCTGCGCTCATTGTTTAAGGGTGGCTCAAGCGCTTATGGTAAGTCGTTTTGGGTCACCTATTGACAAAATGGGAAAGTATTATATAGCTGCATCCCAGTTGCGACCATTGTCTTTTTTCTGTGTCTTGTTCTCTTTCGTTTAGATTATTATTGTTATCTTCTTCTTCAAATATATATAATATAGCTTCCCAATAACGCAGAATGCGGATAGCGGGATGGTTTGTAACACTTTAAAAAAAACGAGTGTACTTTAGACCACACGACCAAACTTCTTTAGCTCCATCTATATGATAGGAAGAGAGAAAGAAAATGTGCGCGCGCACTCATCTCTCTTGCTCCTACAGTATGATACAGTCAATAGGCCTGCACTGTGTCTCAGATACACGAAACGTAACTGGCTATGAGAGAAAGAGAGAAAGAAAATGTGTGCTCGCACCTCTCCCTCTTGCCCCTACAGTAATATACGAAACGTAACTCTCTCTCTCTTTCTATCTTTACTAACTTATATCTCCCTGTCAACTGCCTCGCTTTTCGTAACGCTCTCGTCACGCATTGACCAGCTTGCTCCTCAAGTTTTTCTTCAAAAATGTTTTATAAAAGATAGATAAATTTGGCGTATTGTGGCAACGAATCGCTCCACATGAATTGCAAAAGTGCATAATATGTCAAAAATCGCTCGAATAATATTCTAATTGCACGATATCTGTTTACTTCATTGATTAAATAAAATACAATACTTTACTTAAATAATTTTAAATTCACTTTGTTGTAATATTTTAATTATAGGAAACTAATAAAATTTGTCTGATTATGTTACATACATTAAATGACATCTGTTGAATTGAATGATGCCTAAAATACTTTCGAACTGTAAAATAACTGAAATAATATCTCAAACGGTGAAACAACTGATGAACTCGTGAAATATGCAAAACATTTCTGTCTGGACCTTTTAGGTTACCGCAACTATTTTCAGCAAGTAATGTTTAATTCTTGAAAAATAAGACCAGGGATCATATTTTAGCTTAATACTTATTTTTAAAATTCTTGATCTAAATTATTTCATTAATTTTTTAACTATTTTCGCACTACAATTTAATTTAACATCGCCACACATTTCCCCCTCGTTACAAAATGAAAGATTCTATCAACATCGTTCTGATAAGAGGTTGGTCTTTAAATAGATCCGACTTCAAGCCATCAATTTAATTATGAGATGCTCGTTCCCACCACATCATAAGATATTACCTGTTAAATTTTCCTGACCCTTTGTTTACAAGTGGCGACGGAACTCCACTCTGTAGGCGACCGAAAGGAAAATTGCCATTCGCCCTTTCCCAAGACATCCCTTCGGAAAGGCTATCGATTATTTTTTAAGGGCTAGCTTTCATTTCAAAGCAGGGATTGTGCACAACACTTTACAAGTCATGGGGCAGGGGGGAGAAAAGGGGCTGCCGACCGCTCACCGCGCCACACCAGGGGTAGTGTTGACCCTCTGGGGTACATTTTAACCCCGGATTTAAACTAAGTACCTACGGTCTAATCCCTAAATATCTTTGGAGATATTCTGAAACTTGGCCTTACCCTTTAGTTAGGAAACTTTATACTTAACCCTAAGCTGAAAATATCGGGTTAACACAAATATTCCTAAACGCTTTGTTTTCTGGGTGTTTCTGGGTAATCTGCAGTGAAGTGATGTTCACAATGCCTTAGAAGGGTAAAAACTAAGGTCATTGATAGAAATATAAACGTGTATTTAACTAACTTTCAATTCATTCATCCACTCGAAAGAAATCTCCAATACTATTCAATTATGCAACAGACAGCATAAAACTAGAGATATTAACTAAAATAAAAGACCTTAGAATTATATTTGATGAAAACTAGAATATGTAGGTACACCGCATGAATCACATTACTTTTTTATTTATTTAGGAAAATCAACAGATTATTTACATTTATATGAATACAATTAAAATAATACATAAAATCCAATAAAAGATTTTCACGTTACTTAAAAATTATAATAAAAAACTTAGGGTCCCGTAAACTAATAAGTTTACAAACAATAGTATGAAAATATTGGGATATATACTGAGGACCATTAAAAACCTTAATTCACTTCTCGTCATGAACGTTTTATTTGTCTCTTTAGTTCGTAGCCATTTAGAGTATAATTCCGTAATTTGGTCACTTCACAATAAAATTTATTTTAAAAAATCGAAGGAATATTGCGTAGGTAAGTTTCTACGATTTATTAATTTTAAGTTAAATTTTACAAAGAAACTACGTTTTTTTAATTAAATATCTTAAAAACGTCCGCATTTGATGATCGGCGAAGAATAATACAGTTTTTTTTTGTATTGAAAACTTCTTTACCACCGTTGTGAATTGAAACTCGATGAAACGAAAAAGCGGCACTATGAAGAGACAAACACCTACATCCATAGGATTTAGTCTACGAGAGAAAAAGACAGAATAATCGGTCTCCTCTTTGTGCGGTGCTCTGTAGTCCTTCCACTGTTGCTTACTTTAGTTTTCTGAAGGTTTCGCTTCTACCGCGCGTGAACTGCACGCTGTTTTTTTAAAAAATGTAAATTCGAAGATAGACTGTTGCGAACTCCTGAAATCCTGAACTCTTGAATGTAGTCAATCTAAGAGTACTTACTCGACCTACTAAGCATAAGGAGCTATTTCAATGTCACTATTCACAAATAAATTATGTAGCAAACTCCCCAATTCCTCTCTTGAATAGTAAAGCAAACGAATATACAAATGATATTTATATTTTTAATGAAACAATACAAAACAAACAAACAATTTTCTTGCGTAAACATTATTTCCGATAATTTCAGTTTAAAATAGGTTTAAAAAAACGACTGTACCACTTGTTCCAGGCAACGATCCACAAGATGAAGATTCCTTCGTTGATAAGATGAATACCTCAAGACATCAGAAAAGGACGTACAAAGAAAAAGATATTAAATTTTATTTGAAGACAGCCGACATTTTTTTCTGATTTATTATTGATTTGAGCGCTATGTGTAATTACATCTCACGTACGCCCCGAAGTTATCAAAATAAACAGTTGTTATTTTTAATTCCAGAAGGCAATTAAGTGTAATTGTATAATACATTATTGAATAATAATTATTTTTCTACATGGCCACATTAAATTGTAGGTGGCCGCTTTTAAGAATCATCGAACTGCAATGACTTAACACTTTTTCCAATCAATTCGTCTTGATTCGTTATTCACCCTTCTCATTTAAATTTAATTAAAAAAAGGTTTCGTATACTATGCATATATTATGTAAAATTATCCACTCATGTTTGATATTTCAAAAATTTTAATGAAAGCTAAAACCATGTAAAAAATATTACAAAAAATGGTGCCTTCTCTCTGACAGTTAGAAATTCATTATGAAAATAATGTTTCAAGAAAATATTTACGTTAACCTAAATGCTCCAAGGAAACAAAGACGTACAAAATAACACAAACACAAAACAGAGCTTACCTCTTGAGAAATTATTTTTATTTCTACTACATTTCTATTCCTACCTGATTTATCTGCGAGTATTTTAATAACTCTTATGTTATTCAAGTTCATTATGTAGATTTGTTATCACGCTAATTTTATTTCTCAGTTCAAATAATAAAATTTCTATTCCTATTTTATAATGGAATTACTTCCAATTCTAACACGAGAAATGTTTTCTCTATTCATTAGGGTGGTTTCTTTAACAAGAAATCAATTTATTGTAAGAAGTTTTAAGAACCACATTTTTTTTTTAAATCTGATATAAAAAATATAATAAAATTTTACTTAAATAAAAAAAAAATTGAACAAGTTGAATACCATACATAAGTGCATTGGAATCAAAAATTTTTCGTCACTCACAATTAAGGGTCGACCGAGACAGGTTTTTCGTTCTCGGCCGAGACCGAGACCAAAACCGAGAATAAATTAAAATCTCCGCCGAGACCGAGAATAGATAAATTGTGTAAAAAAATTAAAATGCGCTATTTAACAGCAACAAAAAAACATTATACCTACTTAGTAAACACATTAAATCGGAATAACACACCCTAACAAACCCTAGCCGACCAATCACAATCGACAGCTCTCTCACGCTCTGACACCAAGTAACGAATGTGGACGCGCGCTGTAGATTTGAATCCCATTCTCCTATACCGTACTTACTTACAACGGTCTCGGTTATGGCCGAGAATCTCGGCGATTTTTCACCGAGAACCGAGACAGAGTTCTCGGTAGAATTTGTAGCCGAGAATGCCGCGACCCAGACTGACACCGAGATCTCGGTCGACCCTTACTCACAATAGGTAAATTTAATCCTGAAACATTATTATTGAAATCAAATGCATGTTGCATAATAAGGTTATGAAATCATAGTTTCCATAGCAGTGCATTACAATGTTAATATTTGCAATCAGTTCTGCGAACACGTTCATTGTGCTTCATGTTTAAGTTGTTATTTCGCGCGAACTTTGACTTGGCAATTTCCTGCCCACGTCAATACTCTATCCTCTATCCCCTATATATGATTTTCTTCAAGAATTTGCATATTGTGTAACACAAGTACGGAAATATTGTCTGTTTTCACAGATAATATTTATTTTTAATAACGAAAATCTGTTCTCCTATTTCTCAAGTTATATAAAAAATGATAATGATGTTGAGCTGTAGCGGCTCTCAACATTGGTGAAGATATTAGTCCCTTTGTTTTGAATCTATCGCTAACCGAATTCAATGTGTGATGTTTTATGTTGTGCGTTCAACCAAACTCAATGTTCACATCATTTTGTCAAACTGTACAATCATTTTCAAAGCTTTTTTGTATAATATTGTCCGTACCACTTATAACTCGAGAAATGGAACAATTTTATTACACAAACTGCACATTAATTCTTAAATCTGTTTTTATGTTGTTTGTGGCACTGAAATACTCGACAATTTTTGATTGGACAATCTTTTTTTCTTAGATACCTACTATTTTCGTGTTATTCGTCTAAAAAAAACTGGAGAGATATAACATATTTTATTGTACATTCTTACTCGTATCACCAAAAACACTCCGGAAATAAATAATTTTAACAATCTATATATTTTTGTTATTTGTTTTTAAGGTGTTATGCCGTGTTGCGCTACCTCCTCCTTTAGCCAACCCAACGATTTCGGTAATCGCCTAGCACTTAATCGAAACTGGTCATTACTTTGGATTTGTTCCTGAAGTCCTGGGAAGACCCAAAACCCATAGAGCACGCCTGATCACGGAGACTATTGAAATCCACAAAAAACCCAATTAATATTAATAGAGAAAAGAAAGTTGGCTAAAGAAGGAGGTAGCGCAACACGGCATAACACCCCAAAAACAAATAACAAAAATACTTTTGGCCGTGAAAATCTGAAATCATATTCGATCTACATATTTTTTAAATGTAATTGACAATCTATCACACAAAAATACTATGGCATCTCCAATTGGGGTATGATGTGAGGCTTAAGGGAGTGAGAAGGGGAAAGAGATGAGGGAGAAGGAAGGTGGGGAGCTACCTGGCGATTCAGATCTGGTAACCAAACGACTAAAGCCATACACTTATTCTCAAATTGTATTCCTATGTTCTCCGTTCTACTAAAATTCTCAGGAATTGAGGTTTTTAGAATCGAAACTTTAGATAATTCGTAATACATTCTTATTCACTCTGTTTGGAGGTTTATTATTCGTCCCACCAAAAAAAACTTGCAAAACGGAAAATCCGGAATAAAGTTTTAAGTTAGGCATGAATTTTTATTTTTAGAAATGACGAAATTGAAAAGCAAGGAAGATAATTATGCAAATTATAATATAAAGTTCTGATGGAAACAACTAGAAAAAATGACGAATATTTTTAAATGTTGGACAATAGAATTAATCACATCATGGACAGATGGAGAGTCGCTCAATGTGACGGGAATAATTGCTTTTATCGTGCTCAATTTGATGACGAAATATACCAAAGTGAATTATCCATATCACTTTGATGTGCAGATTGATCTACATACTTCGTATATGATCAAGTGTTGTTTTCAATTCTGAAAAAAATATCCGTGCAAAGCCGGGTACGAAACAGTGTTACAACTTGGTTACAACTATAATTATTATAAATATATTTATTGTTGGGAGAGATATGAAACACCTAGAATTTTTGATGCGAGACAGCCATGTTAATCGCAAGTTAAATCGTTACTCCAAGCTTCCTTATTATTTTTGAAGTGAAAACTTTTTTAGTACCGGTGTGATTTTAAACTCGATGAAACGGAATCGAGCGACACTAAAAAGAGACAAACGCAAACATCATTTGGATTTAGCCTGCGAGAGAATGGGAGAGCTATAAAATATTTAAATAAATGAAACAATTTAACTTTGTTTGAACCACTTTTATATTTGAGTAAATCCGACCGGTTTCAGAACGACCGTTCCTTCTTCAGGGCAAATGTATACTTATTTGACAGTTTTAAAATATGGATGGGAAATATTATGGTAGGGGTAGAGCCGTTGCTAGGTATTAATGAAGAGTGGTTGGGTAGGGGAACGTATCCATGATTGGGCTATAAGACAATATTTTTTGTTTGTTGATAATAGATTTATTATTTTTAGGGGATTTTTTTTATTTAAGAGGTTATCAATTAAACTTGGCTCATATCCATTATTTACTGCAATTTGTTTTATTATAGAAAGTTCAGAATGGAAATTATTATTGGACATTGGGACATTTACTCAGCGGTGTATCATGGAATTTAGAAGCATTGGAAATAAAAAAAAAATACCTTAAAAATAATGAATCTACTATCAACAAACAAAAAATATGTTCATAACATGTAAAAATATGAAAATCAAAAATACATATAGGTATATATATATATTTTTTTTATAAAATCAATTTCCAATCTTCAAACCACTCCAAAATGAGCAGAAAAGAAAATACAAAATAAAGCGACATCTAGCGACTCCGAAGAAGAAAACACAAATACTAATACAATGACCAAATGCACGCGTATAGGAAAATTCGACGAATTTGGAAACTGGAATTCGACGACAAAAATATGGCAAAAATCATCCTTCACATTGATAAAAAAAAATGCTTCGTAATCTCCCTACTCTTGTCTACTTTAGTTTTCGGAAGGTTTCACTTCTACCGCGTGTGATTTGCACACTATGATTTTTTCAATCGTTATCTGTTACTGGTCAATAGATACAAATTACCGGGTCCTTTATCTTCACCCATTTTCACCTCCTAACGTCATTTCCCGATAGGTAACACCTTTGATTTATGTATGACCTCACATCTTTGTGGCTGATTTACAGATCGTTTCAATATGAGCATGAAATATTAAACGAGCGTCATACACAAGTGTAAAGGATTGCATAAAAAGGATGGTATTAATGCTTAGGTACAACTTTTAAAAAATACTGAGCGACACGAGGTCAGATTTTAATGAGCATTACTACACCGTAATTACGTGTGCTGCATTTTTAAGAGCAGGTCTTAAAATAAATTTATTACATCATTTTCACAGCACATTACTCTAACCTGACTCTAATTGACGGCCTCCGTTATTGGGTTAAAATCCTATTAAAAAATTCAGCACAGCCGAGCTGTTGAACTCAAGAAAGAGTCATTGATGCTATGCGTTCTCTTGTGACTAGGGGATAAATGTCACTAGTTCCTCGGACCATTGAACAGTAGAAGAATGCATCATTTCCACCTGATGCCTGAGCTTTAAAGATTGCAGTTCGTTTGTTAAAAAGGTAGGAGTCAAAAATATGAGAAAAATTAGTCGGAGACAGTAATGCAAATTCTGAATATGAAATCGAAAACAAAGACATAAAAATAAGAGGTCCTAATGACCGAGTTGGGTAAAGCGTTTGTACCCGTAAGACGAGAGATCCTGGGTTCGTGTCCCAGTTGCGATCGTTGCCTTGTTTTTTTTTCCATATTTTCTTTTACATTTATTAATATCATCTTCAATGCAATAACTATTTATTTATTAGGCAAAACTATATAAGTAGGGTACCCACTTATGTTTTACTGTGCTCGAAGGTTTTCCTGTGTTGAGACAGGCTATTTTTACAAATATTTTATTTTAACAATATGTTCATTTTTTGATAAGCTTAATATCGGCAGGAACACTATTTGGTAAATTGGAATCAAACATATTTGACAGAATTAAATCATGTCAGCATTGGTGACAATAATGGAATTAGAGGACTGTCAATCTGATTGACTGATGTGGGTGAGTTGACCAATTATTGGACCCAATTTTTTTTTCAAATTCGAGTACAATTTTACACGCGTAAAGGCGAAACTTTACCAAAACAAATTCAACCAATCCTTGAAAAATGAGGTCATAATCAAAGCAACCAATGAGCGCAGTCCTAGCGTAATTTCCGTTTCATAATTCAACCAATAGGAGCCTTTAAAAGTGACGTCATAATAAAGCGGCCAATGATCGCAGTTGATGCGTCGCAGGTGCAGTAATCGTCATTTCCGTTTCATCCAAAATCCAAATCACAGCGGGGCTATAGAAGTTTCACTTTAAAAATTTCAGATTTTTTATTTGTCTTGTTTTGTCGGGTGAATTATTGTAAATTCTGGTCGCAATGTTTTTTATGTTTCTTTGTCCAAATGTAGTATTTTATGGCTTAATTACTTCGATACTTCCGACCTTCCTCATCCCCTACTCCCATCCCTTTTATTTCTTTCCGCCTGATAACATCCTCCCTCTATGCGGACTCTGCACGCTGGCCACAGCTGACTGTATCCTAATGACATTTTTATTTTGTTTCAGGTAATTCATTCTTCATTTCACACAGCGAAGACGCATTACACAGACATTCCTACATACGTAAGTTGTTCACACCTTTAACTTGATTCCGCATAGAAACAAATAAGGTCCCTTACCCTTTACAAACTGGGATGTAACATTTTCTACAATATAGAATTATCTGTCTTGAATCCGTATTTAAGAAATTTAACGGCTATGTTTGGGATTCTCTATCATTCGTCAAATTTCTTTGACATTTTGAACGGTTTCCATTAAGGTGATCCACTAGTCCTGGAGAAATTCGACAACCTCTTTTTAGGAGGGATTTAAAAATACTTGAGAAAAAGTTCTTGGAAAGGTTGTTGAAGGCATTTGAGAGTTGTTTTTCATATGTTGATTTCGTAAAGGCCTTTAAAAACATTGACTCCTGTTGTACGCATTATTTATTATAATAAAAATGCAATTTAAAATCGATTGAACGGAACCAAGCGACGTGGAGTCCAAAGACGTCCACACAGTGGTAGGAGACTAAATGCGACTAAACGATGCGCTATCAGCCCTTCCACAGATGGCATAAGGATGAAATTCGCAACTGTGTAGCGCCCTTTTTAATCCATTGGAAAAAAATATCGCCAAAATTCAAGTTTTATTTTATTTTGCGAAGTTCAGGCATAAATATTGTTTTTGCGATTATTATAAAACAAACTGAATTTGCCACATTAAACAATAAAACCATATCCGAAAAGTGGTTTTATACGTAAGAGAATTTGCACTTGAAAGTGTTTTTTATAGACCTAATACTTTATTTTTTTCTAGGCTTATTAAAAAAATGATCGACATTTTAAATGGCCGAGATGTGTTCTACTCGCAGTAATTAATACATAATACTTCTCGCAACAAACATAACCCAATTTCGGAGACGGTATATATGGTTATACAGACACAAATATAATGTTACACAAATACGAAAAAAGTTAGTTTGGTGTTGAACCAGCAATTACGTTAATACTGCTAATACGTTAATCACACAAAAAAACTTTGTTTATTATTTTATTTTGTAAACAAGGAGCATCAAACAGAATCCTGGATAAAAAATCGAAACGACGAATCCTTGACCCTAAAAAAGGGAACGAAGTAGGTCACATAAGTACCAACCAGGTATTTAAAAAGATAAAGATGTACCACAGAATACTTTAAAAACTCGTCACATTTTTCTCACAATTACTATTGTTATTATTTGTTTTCATCTTACAATTCCGGGACTATAATGCTTAACTTTAATGCCCAATTGGGCTGGCATGGGCATTGGGAGTTGTGGTTGCGAATCGATACCGGCTCGAGCCCCGTGCTCAAGGCATGCGTACTACAATCACCCTTCGGCCGCAGCGATTCGCCGAACATCAGCCAACCAACCTCTTCGGGAAGGCTCACTAATTTATCTCATTCGCCATATACGTCGATTTAATAATTCCTGGCATATTTGGATATTATAATGCCGTGCGTATTTACGTTCTTAAATGTTATGTAAACCTACGAGATATTTTTGGTTCGCAAACATTATAATAACCTATATGTATATACGTTATTAGATACGTGTTAAAGTAATCTTCATATTATTAATTATTACCTGCGTATTTACGTTGATGATCAATGAAATTACATTGTACGTAATTTAATCTGTGATAATTCTGATTTTAACACCTTCCTTCTTCCTTAGATAGAACACAACTGCTAACCTTGTACAAATCACAAGTGCGCCCCACGGTTGAATTTGGCCGCCACCTCTGGTCTTAAGCTCCAAAATATCAGAAAAATACCCTCGATTCTGTGCAGAAACGGACGGTCCGTTTAATAGATCCTCCCATCTCCATTTGACGAATTAACCAATGATTCCTGAAATTATTTGGAGTGAAAAAGTAGCTGCAAATAATGGATGATAGCTATTGAGAGATACTATGTGGATATTTTGAATTCAATTTACATACGACATAATGGTATATTACAAAATGACGCCATACAAAATATTCAATTATTATTGCTCTATCACAAAATACAAGGTTCGTTAATTATTCATTCATTATCAAAGGGTTAAAACAATTACCAGTGTTCCACCTGTCATTATGATAAAACCACACGTTGTCACGTGGGGTAACGGTTGGTGATGTCTGCGTTAGGAGTTTTGTATTAAAATGAGATATTTTATTCAGTTTTTTGGGTTCTATAATGTTATTGATTATTAAGGTATTTATTTATTTATTTATTTATTTTTATTTTTTATTTTAGCATACAAAATATAATATACATTTAGATAATGTAGTAATTTGCGTACATGTTCATTTTAAAATACGTTAATACCACTCTTCCATGGAAGCATTAGCTTGTGTCTGGAAGAGTAGTGTACATTTTTAATGCTATATTTAAGTTCTTAAATTACAATGTGAATGTAAAAAACAATAAGTTGTAAGTTCGGTGATATGTAATTAGTTGCTAAAAACAATACAAAATTTAACTTATTTGAAGAACAGAGTATCACTTGGAAACTGAGTTATAAGTAGTTGTTCTTGAGATTAGATTAGTCGGAAACTTTTTTTTTTTTAGTTTTTTTTTTTATATTATCTTTAAAATGTTTTTTAACAGTGTTTATTAATTGGATTTTATCAACAATTTTTCTAATTTCATCCGGTAATCAGTTGAAAATAAGTCTTCCTTGATAAGTATAATAATTTTGTGCAAAGGAAGTGTTTAATTTTGGGCATGAGAAAATATATTTATGTCTAGTACGGTTTTCAGTTATAAATTGATATTTTTCTTTTTCTTTTATAGTTTGAATCAATGCATTTCTATTGTATAGATCTTGGAAAGATGGTACTTGGAATTCCTTAAATTATTGATCCGTTGGGTAGTCAGAAGGTTTTTTCAATATGATTTTAATTATTAGCCTCTGCACAACTTCAATTGGGGAAAGATTAGTTTTGTATGCGGATCCCCAGCTAATGATAGCATATTGTAAAGTTGATTGAACCAAAGCGTAATATATTAGATATAAGTTTTTTACAGTTAAAAAATTTCTGATTCTTAAAAATATATAAATCAATTTTCTAATTTTTTTTATAACTTGACAAATTTGTTCCTACCATTTCAAATTTTTATCGATAATGACTCCTAAATATTTGATTGTGTTTGTTGTTTTTAATATTGTGCAGTTTTGGATACAATAATTTTTACTATGTGTTTTGGAATTATCATGGATGATGATGTCAATGTTTTTAGGGGTATCATTTTTGTGTATTGCAAATGGAATTACAAATGTTTTATCACCATTTAGTGATAGTAAATTTACGTCGAAGAAATTCTTTAAAATATTTATGTCTTCGGTGGCTTTAAATGTTACTTTTTCCCAAGTTTTATCGCTAATTATTAATACCGTATCATCGGCATATGAAGTAATTTGGCCATGTAGTGGTTGAAAAAAAATGTCATTAACATATATGGTGAAAAGGATTGGTCCTATTACTGTACCTTGAGGGATTCCAAAGTCTGATATTTCTTTATCACTATTAATCTGATTTATTTTTACGACTTGCGGTCGATTTTTTAGGTAGTTCGAAATCCATTTAATTGCATTGTCTTTTATACCTATATTGTTTAGTTTTTTTAGTAGAATCTCATGGGATATACTATCAAAAGCTTTTCTGAGATCAATAAATATACCGGCACATTTTTCACCTTTATCCAATGATTCGTTGATGTATGAGGTTACATTAGCAATAGCATCTTGTGTGCTGAGTGACTTTATAAAACCAAACTGGTTTTTGTGAAGAATTTTATTACTTTCTAGGAAACTAACTAATTGATTTTTCACAATTTTTTCAAAAATCTTTCCAATGTTTGAGATTAGACAAATTGGGCGATAGTTAGTTACTTGTTGAGGATCACCAGATTTATAAATAGGTGAAATAATTGTATTTTTATAGTTTGTCGGAAATATTCCCTCTGTTAAACTTAAGTTTATCAAATGAGTAATTGGTTTCACCAAATGAATTTTCATGGATTTTAGAAAATGTACTGTAATAAGGTCAAATCCGGGAGACGAACCTCCTTTCATGCCTTCTATTATTTTTAAAACTTCACTTTCTGCGATTTTTTCAAATTTTGATAAATTATTATGATTTTGTACATTTTCAATCGTTTGTGTTTTCGGGTTAAAAGATTTATTGATATTTTTCGCAAGATTTTTTCCTACATTAGCAAAAAAAGAATTAAAGATGTTTGCACATTGTTTAGGTTGATTATTAGCATCTATGGTTTTATTTTCATGTTCAATGTATTTTATTTTTTGTGTTTTTTTAGTGTTATCCATGGCTAAGTTAACTGTCAAACAAATACAGCCCCCGATTGCAAACGTTTGGCTGATAAATTTATTTATTTGTGAGAAACAAACAGCATATGTACAGAATACAAAGAAAAATATATATATTAAGTCAACTGATGTTAAACCAAAAAAATATTTTACGCTTTTGTTGCTTAAAGATGAAGTCTTTTTGTTATCTTAAAATTATAGGTAAGGGGGAGAGGATGAGTAATATAGGATAATGAATATAGGACAAGGAAAGGAGATGCTTCCGATACATTACATACTCTCTTACCATTTTAGGATCATACGTGGTATTTCTATTACATATTTATAATTATATTATAAGGTTATTGCTAAAAATGACTGCATTGTGAAATTTATATGTTATATTGGGCACATGTACGGAGAATTAGGAAATTTGTTCTTATGTTGGTTCTACGTGTAAATCTTGACGCACTATGATTTTGTATTAAATTAGTAAGTTCTGACGAGTTCAGGCCATTAGTCGGGATTTAAAATAACGAGATTTGTAAAAAATGTCAAAATGTTTATTAGAGTCGAAGTTGTGAAATATAAAATTAAAATTTAATTGAAATTTAAAAATTCTGTGTATTTTGAAAAGTTTTAGTTAAGTTCATAATGTATATGTTTATTTTTATTTAATTCTTTCGATTATTGCAATATGTGCTTGGTAGATAGGATGATACATGGGGTACCTAAGCATACGAATACACAAGTGTGCGCACTATGCCTTCAATCTGCTCTTGATGTAAAATAACCTATACGGATGTTTCTTACATAAACATGAATGCTATGTAAACATATCACTTTACAAAATAAGCGTGAAATGAAATATGTGCATGCTTCCAAATCTATGCTCGTGGGGTTAAGAGCGCGCACACAAAAGTATGAAATACTTAAAAAACTAGCTTTTTCTAATGAGAATTGCTTTGAATTATATTACCAAAAAATGTCGTAGATCAAACCTTTTCAATTCAATTGTTTACGTTTACACAATAGCACCCTCGGTAACAAATAAGAAAACCATAAAAACATTATACCCATCAATTTTTATTGTCTTCGTAGTAAACTGTAAACATAATATGAAACCTGCATAAATTTACCACACACACTTACTCAACACACAAGGGCGTCGCTATAGGATTCACATGGGGGGTCCAACCATAGGGGGGGGGGGTCGATCCTATAAGGGAGCAAGGGAGAAATAGGTTGAAAAATTTATCAAAAAGTTTTTTGGTACTTCTACTTGTCATAACTTATTATTAAGAGGGTATAATCAGAGAAAACCAGAAATATGTCATTTTTATATCAGATTTTAGACGTATTGACTCTTTTCCACAAAAAAATTATAAATTGATTTCGAAAGATTGTTCTTTTATCTAGTAAATGCGTGTTTTAAATTTTGAGAAAAATTTTTTTTTTTAGTACAATAAGGTTATACCATAGGTCGTTGGCGGATTTGTTAAATTTAAAAAAAAGAGTTTGTATTATACAACACCCATTTCAAATCAAATAATCATGCAGTAAAACGAATCAATACGTGTTTCAGAATTATAATTTCAGTTTAAATAAAATCATTAAAAAATATATACCTACATGCGTTTCTTGGCGAAAATTGGTTCGTTTGTGTATTTATTTGCGCACTTACAAACTAATATATTTCAGATTTTTTTTACATTCCTATTTATCTTAGACATTATTGAAAAATGATTAATACTTATGATCAAAAAATAATTACAAAAAGTACATCATTTAATAGTTTTGTCATCACGCCTTTCAGCATTTTTGGATGTAGGTATAAATCAAAGCAAATTTAGAATTAAATAAAATCGATTTGAGTTATAATTTTAAAAAGCTGGTACGGAGAATAATTAATCTTTCTCATTGGAACCGCCCTGTACGATCGTAAGAACAACTTTCGGCAAGATGTAAATTTTCGGCCGCTGGCTGGTTAAACGCTCGTAATGTCAAATAGATAAAAAAGAAAATACTAATAATATTGTAATCCACGAGCACATTATCTTTTTTCCATGTATTTCAATACTGAGGCTGATGAACGTTCGAACGCTCTAACCACCCCCCTTGTTTACGCCCTTGACATCGCATACGGTTACCCCACGTGACTCTACATCCATCATTTTACTCCCAATACCACGCGTGTATTTTCATTTGTGTGCAAGTACGTGTGTGTATTTCATCATGTGCATGTACTTATGCATACCTGCATATCGTGGCTCGCGTATGAGTATACGTGTCCTCTTATTATTATACATAAACTATTAGGTACATTGTTACACGAGTAAAATGTTACATATATTTCACGCGGATTAACATCGTGCTAGCCATGATATTAGCATACGCAAATGCGTTTTTAGCGGAAAGGCGTAATAATGTATTCGGCCACAGAAGTTAATTCGGTGTAAGATCGTTTTGATACTCCGGCGCAGTTGAATGCGCTCACATAAACCGTTTTAATTACATCCGCCAAATCATTTACACACTATTAAGTTGGATTAGAATAAAACCCTAAAGACTATAAATTTTAAACCATAATTTTAAATTTTAATATGTGTTTTCAATATAATATCCTCTAAAAATTGTAAAATGTAAAATTCTCTAATCAAGAGTGTTAAGTATGATATTTTTTGAAGTGAAAACTTCTTTAGCACCGTTGTGTCTTGAAACTTAATGAAACAAAAATAGCGACACTAAAAAGGGACAAACACATGCATGTTTAGGGTTTAGCCTGTAAGAGAATGAGATAGAATAATCGGTCTCCTCTGCTTCGTCGCCTTCTCACTCTTTTTTTAATATTCACTTTAGTTTTCTGAACTGACTGAAGTAAAACTTCACTAACTTATATCTCCCTCTCAACTTCCGTTCGCCTCGCCCGATCACACTTTTCATAACGCTCTCGTCACGCATTCACCAGCTTACTCCCCAAGTCAAGCGTGCGTAAAGAAGTTTTACTTCAAAACTTATTGATAAACTTTCCAAGCCGTTTCTTCCTTGCTCCCTTCTAGGATCGACCCCCCTCCTCTATATATATACGCCAGGCGTGGTCTGTCCATACGTACTGTGCATCCCTTCTTTTCTAGGTTTAAAGTAAGTATTGTAATAATTATTTTATTTTTATTTGTTTACGCCTTGATGGCTTTCACATGAAAGGTAAATTGTACAGGAGCATTATAACAAGTATATAGCATAATAACAAGTATATAGTACTTAAAATAATGAACTGAGCAAGAAAGATATACCTAAGTAGGCATTACACAAGTAGGTATGAGTATTCGATAAGTAAATTGTACAAAGGAGTTCAACCAGCAGATTCGTATTTGTTTTTATTCCCAATTAAAAAGCCTTGGATTTATTTTTTCTAGCCGTAAACCGCACTAGATACTGCAATAACGACACCGCCATCGTCCCAATCTCAGAGACCAACACTAACACGACACACGGAACAGGTCGAAATGCATAAGTAATATGTATATATTCTCAACGCTCGAATGTCGCACGTCGCACGTCGCGTAAACTCACCAACACCGGCAAAACAGTGGATGCTCCGTTCATTCCGCATCCACGACGCAGGAACGAGTGTGATATTTTTGATATTCGCGCTTGCGCGTTTAGACAAGCCATGTTTGAAGTAAGGCCGATTACGGATTCCACAGGAGCATCCAACGCACAAAAAACGACTTTAATGATTATATGTAGGCATAGTGCACAGAAAAGCTTATCCGAAGCGAGCGGACTTTATTAGAGATGTATTTGCCTGACCATCTTTCGATAGTTATTTGTTGTCTTGAATAGCCGAAGCCCGTTGATACATTGAATATCTTTCGGAATACCTATTTAATTCATGTAGTTAGGGAACTGTAATATTTAATGTGAAACATAAAGGTTGTATAAAGCTAATTTGAAGCTTGTTCGTGGGCTAGTCCATAGACTTTTATATTTGATATTAGGTATATATTCCAGCATCACTTATACAAAAAGTCACCGACTGCCACTGATAATACACCCGGCCTAATTTCAGCTCTCAACTGCCACAGTTTTCTGCTTTTTAGATGAGACTAACGCCATTTCTGAAAGTTTTCTGGCTAATTATCAGCTAGATATAATTCAACAGCAGTAACTGTAAACTGAAAACTTTTCATTGAATTAACTGTTCAAATTCAGGTGAATACGAATAGTTTTAAATGGTTTATTCCGTGCTATTGGTTTTGGCACAGAGAAGATAATATGAGGTATGACTGGGAGAAGAATACGGTGGTTATTAGGTACCTACTTAATAATTTGTTTGAGAACCGCTTGAATTCGGACAATAGGCACCAGATTCTAACAAGGTGCCCAGGGGGAGATAGAGACAAAACACGGATTTTACTGTCCCTGGAGGAGAGGGACCCTAGCTTGAAATGGTTCTTGGAAAATTCACCGACCACAATTCACCGCGGGGGAAATTATTTGCTATCATTATTATTTACAATTTCGAGTGTGTGTTTTTTTAAACTGAAATAATTTATGCCCGGGCTTTTTAAGTAAAGTTTTTTCGAAGTCACATATAGACAGTGATCTTCCTCTTGTTATGAAGTTCATCAAATCCCTCTCCGCAAACCCCACCTTCCCCCTGCCTTTCCTCCCTGCCGCAAAAATATATGAAATACACACATTTTCATTTATACAAATTTCATAACTTACCATTATATATAGCCTATGTTAAACGCTGATATTGTAGCTTTATATTCGTGAAAGAATTTTTCAAATCGGTTTAGTAGTTTCGGAGCCTATTCAATGCAAACAAACAAAGAATCAAATCTTTCCTCTTTATAGTGTATATACATATATATTATATATACTCGTATATTATATAAAGATCAAAGACCTCCGCCGCGTCTGTCTGTCTGTTCGCGATAAACCCAAAATTAATTAACGGATTTTTCATTCGGTTTTCACCAACAGATAGAGTGATACATTAGGAAGGTTTAGGTATATAATTTGTCAATGTTTTATGTAAATTGTTTAAATATATAATATATAAAGGATAATGTCTGTATGTGGTGGATGGGCGGGCTGGCAAGCGGATGGTGTGGATTTGATTTGTATGCAAAACAAGGACACTACCTACATTTGGTTTCGAAAACTCTGTGAAAGGCCCGGGCATCGCCGGGCACTTCAGCTAGTCATTTATGTAATTAGATTACTTTGAATTGGGATGTCGGAATAAAATATTAAATTTAACATACTTTTTTTAAACTTTTAACTCTTTATACTTACCTATTTTATCTCTGGTAACAAACAGTTGATGAAGACGCTCTCTCATGCCGCCTCTTTCTTATTAGACGTTAGTCGCACGGTCTTAAGGCCCAATATCCAGCGGCCGAAAATTCAATTTTTGTCGAAAGTTGATCATGAAATCTTACCCTTACTACTTTACAGAACGGTTCCGATGAGAAAGATTTATTATTTTCAGTACTAGTATTTTTAACTAATAACTCAATACCGATTTTATTTCATTCAAAATTTCCTATAATTTATACCTACAGGGTGTCCGGTGGCAGAATTCGGTTTTAAATTTCGAATTTCTCTGTAACGGCTAAGCGGACGAACGGGGAGGGGGCCGCGTTAGCTTTGTCGTTCGTGCGGATTATTTAGTCACGATCAGTCACGATGTCGCAGTGGACTGGAGAGCAACGTGCGTTCGTAATCGAAGCCTATTTCAAGGCTAACGATTCGTGTGAAATTGCGCGTCGAAGATTTAGTATGCGTTACATTATTCGACGTTTAAGTGATGCCCCAAGTGAAGATTTGATTCGATCATGTGTCCGGAGGTTCCGGGCAACATGTTCGGCGGCAAACGACTCACGGCCGGGGCCCAGGAGGACGTCAAGAACAAATGAAAACATCGAACTCGTCACGAAAAGTTTGCGCGATAATCCGCGTCAGTCCATACGCAAGAAAGCGGCTATCCTAGGGCTTCCAAAAACTATTGTGCACGAAATATTGAAGAAGGACCTTATATTTCATCCTTTTAAGATTCAAATTGTGCAAGCGCTTAAACCTAATAATTACAATTTATGTAAAATTTTCTGTCTGACAATGTTAGAGCGATTTCGTATAGTAAATACTATCTTTTGGAGTGATGAAGCCCATTTTCATTTAAATGGAAGTGTAAATAAGCAGAATTGTCGTTATTGGTCACCTAAGGGACAGAACTCACGTTTAAAACATCAACAGCCACTTCACAGTCCCAAAGTTCGGCCACCACAACACGGGCATGTGCCTAGCATGGTGGTCGAAATATCCCCAACTTTTGTTAAAAAAATTTTTCAATGAATAAAGAAACTTCAAAAAAAAAAAAAAAAAAAGTGACGGTTTGGTGTGCATTGTCTAGCAGTGGAATAATCGGACCTTATTTTTTTTTTAAATGTCGAAGGCAAGCCATTACTGTGAACGGGGTTTCTTATCGGGGCATGCTTAACGATTATTTTTTGCCAAAAATAGGAGAACATCCTGCCTCCAATTCACACACATGGTTTCAGCAAGATGGCGCCACGCATCACACTGCTAGAGAGACAATGGCGCTACTTCGTGATTTGTTCCCTAAAAAAATGATTTGCCGTTTCGGTGACATCACCTGGCTAAGGGGGTCACCAGATCTCACCCCTATGAACTTTTTTATGTGGGGGTACCTCAAAAGTAAAGTGTATAAAACCGACCCCGCCACCATCTCTGCACTAAAAGAAAAATATCATTCGCGAAGTTAATGGTATCCCGATATCATTTCTCTAGCGAGTGGCATGAAATACTGAGGCCAGATTCCAAGATTGTGTCCGACGTGATGGTCTACATTTAGACGAAATAATTTTTAAGAAATAAAATCCGCACTTGTAACAGTTATTTTGTAACAGTTATTGAAATAAAAGTGTATCCTAAGCAGTTTATTTTTTATTTAAGTTTTAAATCCTAATTCTGCCACCGGACACCCTGTACATTCAAGTTAGCATAAAAAAGGCTTATATGCGTGATGATAAAAGTATTAAAATAAGTGTGTAAATTTTTTTGAAATGTATTAGTTTGTTAGACCGTAAATAAATAGACAAACTGAAGTATTTTCGTCGCAAACACATGCGTGGATTTTATTTGAACTAAAATTAAAGTTCTGAAAAATAGCTTTCCTTTATAGTTTATAGATTTATTTACTGAATGATTATATGATTTGAAATGTGCGTTGTATAATACAACATTTTATTTGAAAATTTAACTAATCTGTCAACGATCACCGGTGTAACCTTATTATTATAAAAATTAACACTTTTTTTCAAAATTTATAACATAACTTTACTACATAAAATAACAATCTTTCGAATTTATTTTTTGTTGTTGAAAGGAGCCGATACGTCTAGAATTTAATTTAAAAATGACATATTTCCGGTTGTGTCTGATTATTATCTCTTAACAAAAATTAATTTCGATAAATTTCAGCAGATATAATTACTGAGCTTACTTCGGGCATACGGACATGCCGGCAATACAATTCTATCGGTTTATATCTCTAGTGGCTTCTGCCATTGTTCCTTTAGCAGGTCTATAAGCCTCTTATGGTTCCACTGCTTCCATGGTTCATATCGCATGATAACTTGCAATTCTGCATGCTGGTCGGTAGAATCTCTCTGGTATAGTAAATCCTAAGTGCTAACACCTATGCTTATCATGGTGGTACTCATTGTTCCGTGAAACTGGATTTCAAAAGCGATTGATAATTTATGGACTTTAAGTATTTAAGACCCGGTGATGGTTGTAACCTTTCAGTCAAAGCTGCTGAGAATCAATGTTTGAAGAGATGTATGAGTATATGCCTCGTCTGTTTGTATGCCAATTCTAATGTTAACCCGTTAAACACAGGCAACCATATTTGTCCCAGCTCACACAGATCTCATAGAAATCGTTGTCTCCCTTACTAGCATAGTGAGAAATATGATCTAAACGGTTTTGGAAAGAGAAAATAACACGCTATATATTCAAATCTAAAACTTAATCACAAAACAATTCAAATGTGCACCCTTATTTTAGTTTTAAAAATGAAAATTTGAGAAATTATCAAAAATTTATTTTTACATGAAATGACAAAAAAGTGAGATATAAAATGAAAAATGAGAAATTTTAGTTAGAAGAAACGTAGGGATAACCATTTTTAAAAGTTTTTAGAGTTTGCTTTCAATGTATTTAAAAAAAAATTATATTAAAAAAATACATGCTTATTTCTAATAATATAGTTTGACAGCGTATTTCACCTTACAAAAACAGTTTTTAGCTTTCGGATACGATAACAAATATTTCATTTATTTTGATTTCATAACGCCAGAGCTTACCATTATATTAGGTCCTCACATATGAAATTGGCGTTTTGCCGTCCTGTCAAATTTGATCTCAAATATCTTCTCTTTGGTTAGGAATTCCAAATTCAAATTTATACAACTATTTACTCATGTATTTGTGTTTCGAAAATTATAATTCATTTGTTTTTTCCTTCATTGTTTTTTTTCTTTGCGTCAATTAGTTTACAAAATGGAAAACTTGAAATATCGCGTTATTTACGAGTACGAGTTCCACCGTGGCACCAGTGCTGCAGAAACGGCTCGATGGATTAATGATGTGTATGGCGACGGTGCAACAAAAGAAAACACAGTGCGTTTTTGGTTCCAACGTTTTCGTTCTGGAAATTTCGACCTGCAGAACAAGCCCCGTGGACGGCCGGAGACCAAAGTTGATAATGAAGAATTGAAGCATTGAAATATTGTGGAAGCGGATCCATCGCAAACCACGTCCGAGTTAGCTGCAGGCTGCGGTGTTAGTGATAAAACTGTTTTAATCCACTTAAAGCAAATTGGGAAGGTGAAAAAGCTTGAAAGGTGGGTACCTCACGAATTGATTGAAGCAAATCAATAAACGTGCGTTAGAACGCTAGACCACACACTGCACAACAGACGGCTACCAAATTAGAGGAGCTTCAATTGGAATGTCTAAGACATCCACCGTACTCTCCGGACCTTGCCCCAACAGATTACCATTTTTTTCGAAATTTGGATAACTTCTTGCGAGGGAAAAAATTCAACTCCGATGGGGCAGTCCATACCGCCTTCAAAGATTTTATTGATTCCCATCCGAATGGTTTTTTTAGTAAAGGGATCGATGAACTACCTATGAGATGGCAAGGGGTGCATAGATAGCAATGGTACATGATTTGATTAAATAAATATATTATATTAAAAAAAAAATCGATTTTATGTTCCTCCCATACAAAACGCCAATTTCATATGTAAGGACCTAATATATAGAAACACTCTTCTAAAATGCAAAATTTTGTAAAAATTTTGAGTCAATTCATCGATTACTTTCAGAGATTATAAATAAATGTAAATGTAAATAAATTAAGATTATAGTAAATAAATAGAACTTTTAACTTCACAAACCCTACGGTTATAATATTCTATGTACGTTTTTCACGGGCCTGCGCTTGTAACAAAACTTTTGGATCACCCGTTATTCCAACGATGAAAAGAAAAACTTGTGAGATCCTTCTAGGAATTAATCAACACGTTACACGAACCAGGCTCAGTAGACAAAGGATAGATCTTCCTTTGACGGGCGTTGCGGAACATGATTACAAAATAACGACAAACTTTTTCATCAGAATCACAATCAGCAACATTCCTCTTTCGCGGATGGGACTCCCTCGCCATCTCTATATGATTTTATCTCCAATGAAACAACAATGCCGTACTATTAGATAAGTACTACCTGGGGTACCCGCCTTCGCTCAGTGAGTTGGCAAGGCATTACATAAAATATAAATCAAATCAACTTTTTACAAAGAAATATACAAAGTACATTTTACATACTCTTCGCATTTTATATTCGATTTATATTCAGTTACCGTATCATTTTGTTTACTCACCTTCACTGATAAGAAACTGACGTTCGAACCCACGACGGATCTTGCTTTATATACCTACCCCGACCATTGGGTAGCTCCAGCCATACAAAAAAGGCTTCAAATGGTCCACAATGTTCCAGAGCATTCGACCACATTCAAGAGGGTTCTAGAATGTTCCACAATGATGTTCCCGATTCCCTATTCCCGAACATTCCACAACATTCTAGAATGTTCCGTGATGTTCTGGAATGTTGTGGAATGCTTTCGAATACTCTACCTGGGGTACCCGGCATCGCTCGAAATGAGATTTAACTGACGTTCGAACCCATTACGGGTCTTGTTATACCCCTACCAATGTGTAGCTCCCCCCATACAAAAAAGACATCGAATGGTCCACAATGTTCCAGAACATTCCACAACCTTCGAGAGTATTCTGTGAGGGAATGATCCACAATGATGTTCCCGTTTATCTATTCCCCAACATTCCACAATGTTTTGGGATGTTCTGGGATGTTGTGGAATGCTTTCGAACACTCTCGAATGTTCTGGACTGTTCTGGAAATTTCTAGAGGGCGAAACTTCCAGCTTTTATATCTTCAAAAGCACGCCCATAAGGTAAAAACGGCAACCTTCTTCATGGATGGGGGACAGAGGGCTACCACACCATGTAACTCCTTTGATCGTGCCGGGACTCGTTTCTGTTTTTTAGCGGGACGCACACTTTTTTACACTTTCTTTTATAATATACTAGATGACCGGACCAAATTCGTCCAAACCGCCTCAAAATCAATAACTGTTGTGTTAATTTAATAATTGAATTAGGTTTTTTAATTACGTTAAAAATTACACAATGAAGCAATTATCGATGCGCAACTGTTCATGTTTTTTTTTGTCAGTATTAGAGATAGCGTTGTGTGCGGATTTATATTTTTTGTGATTTTCCTACTTTTCCACTTACTTATGGGAACTGCGTTTCATTTTTATATACGTGTGAGGGATATTTATTATAATTACTGTATTTTTACTTTAAAGGGGTTCAGACATACGTTCATCGTTTGTCCCATTTTCGACTGTTGACATTTATTGTATAAGAAAGAGGAGCAGCATTATATATTTAAGAACAAAAGCAAAACAATCAGCGCATTGACGTTTTTGAATTTTTGGATATCACAACATTCCCGCAGCTCTTTCAAAAGATGAGAATTCGTTCCGTACAAAATGTAAGAGGAAAAGAATTTTCTTCATACTTTTTTTTCGTGAATTTTTCCGATCTTAATAGCTAATCTGCTATTCGGGGTGGAGGCAAATCCAACAAATCACAGATCGTACAAATCGGTCCAGCCGTTCTCGAGTTATAAATGGTGTAGCTAACCCGACTTTGTTTTACATATATTAAGATATTGAATATTCCAAATGAAATGTATAAGTTCAACCTTAAGAAAATATTCCATTAAACCTTTTTTTTCGAAAAAAATCACAAAAGTCGTGGAAACTGTGGATTGTCACGTTTATTTTCCTTTTTCGTTAAAACATTTTCAGAATAAATGGAGACACGTGCAATGACACTTGCGTTTTATTGTATTCGCATTGATATTAATTCACGATACTGTATGAACAAAGTAATGACGTATTCGAGCTGACACCTCCAATAGAGCGGGGTCGCAACTCGCAACATCAGTTGATGGGGCGACCTCACAAAGAGTGCCTGAATGGTGAAGCTTTCGAACCTGAACGAACGAATAAATTACAATGTGGGTTGAATAAATCCATTGCCAAATGGATTAAACAAAAATAGTTTTTATTTGTAAATATCATATTTTATATGCTCTATTTTAAAATCGATTTATTATTTATGAATCGGTTCTGATTTATGATATTGTACATAATACGTAAATTGGAATAAATTATTTGAAAATTAGCTAAATTATTATTTTTGTTCACGCCTCAATAGATAAGCAAATCAACGTTAATAAAATGTCGATTTACTTCGTAATTTCTTGTTGGTTGATTGCGAGGAATTGTTTATTTTTATTTTCCATGCAAATTTGTTACTTAAATCAATTTTTCATTACTTTTAGCGAAAATTATCAAACGTCTTCTAATATGAATATTTTTCTTGAACAAATCGTCAATTTTACTGGCCTGTTTGGAGCCTAAGAGTCGAATGGTCTTACCTAAATAGGCAACATCATTTTTTTTTTACATCCCATTCACCATCTGTAATATCTCTTATTTATTTATTATCTCCAGAGACATTCGTAATTTACTAAGTACCGGGACCTATAATATGACTTGTTATAAATGGGAAGATTCTGAACAACCTGCGTAATGCAGATGATACTGTACTTCTAACAAGTAATATCGAGGATCTAAAACTTCTGCTGAATCAAGTAGTGAAGATATGTGAGAATTTTGGACTAGAACTGAATGTAAATAAAACAAAATTTTTGCTCATAAGCAAAAATAACGCATTGGATGAAAATCTTCATATCGTAGGAACAAAACTAGAGAAAGTACAGAGTATTGTATACTTGGGCTGCAATGTAAATGATAGATGGTATCCTTCGGTTGAAATCAAATACCGCATTAAACAAGCTCATGCAAAATTTATCCGCGTGAAAAAGATGTTCTGCAGTCAAGATCTCAACCTTGGATTACGAATGCGAATGGTCAGATGCTACGTGTTTTCGATATTATTTTTTAGAATGAAAGCATGGACGCATACTGAAGAATTAATTAGACTACTTGAGGCATTCGAGATATGGATCTACAGAAGAATACATAAAAAAAGCTGGATGGATAGGGTTATGAATAAAGATGCTATGGTTCGGATCAAAGAAGAAAAAGAAGTTATTAAAACTATAAAAATCCGAAAACTTCAATATCTTGGACATGTGATGAGACATCCAGAGAAGTATGAGATCCTGCATCTCATAATGCAGGGAAAGATTGCCGGAAGACGGGGCCCTGGAATAAGGAGAACCTCATGACTGAAAAACCTGAGAGAGTGGTTTGGGCAGTCTACTGTAGACCTGTTCCGGGCCGCAGTAAACAAAGTCTGCATAGCCAACATGGTGGCCAACATTCGTTGAATGGACAGGGCACAAGAAGAAGAAGGGACCTATATTCTCCAGGACTATACGACGCTTATTAAAAATACCTAAGTTCTTATAACACATTGACTATAATTTATAATAATAGTTCTGAAGACAAACGTCCTTCCTGGCGGAAAGCTAGTGTTGATCTAAGGGGCTCCTGAACCCTAATGACTCCAAATATTTACCTTCGGTCACCTTCGGCACAACTCGACCACGAGACCCTGTGACCCGAAGACCCCGTAGATAAGTAGAGTAATGAAGGAACTAAATCATGATACAATACACAACAACTTTCAAGTGTGTGCTTTTTTAAGTGAAAACTTCTTATGCACTGTCGTGATTTGAAACTCGATGAAACAAAATATAGCGACACCAAAAAGAGACAAACACATAAATCTACAGATTAGCCTGCGAGAGAATGAGATAGTACAATTGGTCTCCGCATTGTGCGGTGCTTTGTAGCCTACTCTTATCTACTTTATATTTCTGAAATTTTCACTTCTACCGCGTGTGAATTGAACTTTGTTTTTTTTTTAATGTTATTTGCAACAAGCTTGGTACATGCATATTTAAATTTCGAAACTAGTGCTCAAAGGTGAACAGTTTTGTGGAAGGAATTAACAATAAATCAGTCATACTACGCAGCAATGTTAGCGTACTCCCATTCTCCTCTCATTCAAATAGTTTTTACTCTCCAAAAATGCAAAATCCTTTGTGTGATTCTACCTGCATTTTGTTTAAATTCAGTGTACGCCAGCCACTGTTTGTATTCACTCTACCACACGTTGATTTAACTCTGAATATAACAGGTTTGCCTGACATGGATGGTTAGAAATAGTAGTTATTTTTGAATTTTTAATAATGTGAATAATGTACGAGAGTTCTCAACTGCCCGGAGCCTGTGCGATTATGACGTCCTTTGGTAGTTAATCTGAAATGCTAGAGTCAAGTAATAAGATGGGAGAAGATAGTGCTAGAGGCTATGGATAATATTATGGAAGGTTATGATGTACCTAACTATTTAGATATTTAGATCTGGTCACCTAACACGTGTTAAACCATTTGAACAACTTAGTTAAACCATTTAAACCATTTGAAACAACTTTTCGATTCTGGAAGTTGAACCCCTCTGACATTTACCAGAAAATGAATGTTAGAAATAACTTTTTGAAACCTTTGCTAATTTGCTATGCCAAATTAATGACATCTATAAAGTTGACTCGATACTTAAAGGCGTAAACTTTGCGTTATCTATTTGGGAGAGCACGGGCTATATTTCATTCAAAATATGCTCAGAGTAATGGCCGCCTTATCCCGTGTAGTTTCGAAACAGTTTCTCGCATAACTTTATATTTCCCCACTTTTCGAATAACCGGTGCAACAGCCGAGTTCATTTGATGAATTATTATCAAGTACCTGTTATCAGTATTTGGCGGAAGCACGACGGGAACTGGAATACCTCCTGCGGCACTTGTGATACTCCGAAATTCTTGTAGTTCCTAGCCCTCTTCGGCGCAAGAAAATTAATACCGGCACTCTCTCTAATGTTAATGTTAATGTCTCCAACGATTTTACATATTTCCCACCGATGCAGTGTGCCAGGAAATAGACTTGGCGATAATTCAACGATGGGTTTAAAATGTAAATGGTAACGTGTACGTAAAAACCTCCATAGCTTAAGCCGCTGTTCTATCTAGAGAGATAGATAATTTCGACAAGCTTCCGTTGACTGTTTGCGTCAAACACATGCTACAATTATTCATCGTGTCAACCACACTACTGATTACATAATAGGTAACATAAGTGTCATGTATCATTTTAGTTATGATTTAATTCCTACTTGACTATAGTTGTCTGTAGGCTCTTCTTCGGTTCACACGGTCTCGTTGCCGAGTTGTGACGAAGGTGAATGACGGTTAATATGCAGAGCCATTATAGTTCAGGAGGTCTGCAAATCAAACCCAGCTTTCAGCCAAGAAGGACGTTTGTCCTCCGAAGAAATATTATAAATTACGTATAAGTCTTTCAATAAGCATCATGTGGTACTGGATAATACAGGTCCCAGTACTTACTAAATTACGAATGACTCTGGAGAGAACATAGGAGCTATTACACTAAGTTATGTAAAGTCTAAGTGGTAGTATTTGATATGGTCCTCAACGTACGGGAAGTCTGAGTATTGATATCCACCGGGATATCTAGATTTTTTGAAAAAGAAGGATAAAAAAAAAGAGTGTGCTTTAGACCACACGACTGAAGTGAAACTTCTTCGTCTTCTTCTTGAGCCCTGTCCGTTCAACGGACGTTGGCTATGCGGACTTTGTTTACTGCGGCCCGGAACAGCTCCACGGTAGACTGGCCAAACCACTGTCTCAGGTTTTTCAGCCATGAGGTTCTCCTTCTTCCAGGGCCCCGTCTTCCGACAATCTTTCCCTGCATTATGAGATGCAGGATCTCATACTTCTCTGGATGTCTCATCACATGTCCAAGATATTGAAGTGAAACTTCACTAACTTATATCTATCTCCCTCTCAACTTGCGTTCGCCTCGCCCGATCATACTTTTAATAACGCTCTCGTCACGCATTCACCAGCTTACTCCCCAAGTCAAGCGTGCGTAAAGGCCCGAGCGCTTTAATACTTAACGTGTTTAAGGGAGATATGTAAGAAATCGGTAGATATTCGGTAAGCGGCGGCTTAATTCGATCCCTTCAGTCATTATTAAGTTCAGCACAGCCAATTAAAAAATGCAGAAAATATTTGTTTCTAATAAAATACATTTTTTTGTAGTTTACGTTTTATTATTTTATTAAGTAATTAACATTTTTATTTTAATTCCATTCAAGCGAAACGATAGGAAAATCTTCAATTTATTCAAAACGTATTTTTTTATATTCGTAATATAAACTAATTCGCAGTAAAGATTGATCTAAAATAGTGATTTGATATTAAGCTTCGTCTCACGGCGGTTACGGGCGTTGTGGCTTTGCGGCCAGGGTTACTCGGTGCAAGCGAGAGACTTTGCAGGTTACTGGTTATAAGTTAGCCGCCAGCCGCCTCCGACCGGGGGAAGCTATGCGACGCGACGTCTACCCGACGGACAATGTCCTACCTATCCTGTTACACGCGTGGTTGCGCGGGAGACTCGATAAGGGCGGGGGTCGAGTCACCGGCGGAACGGCTTCTGACCGATGAACCCTGATATTACTATTTAATTGATCGGTAGGTACTCCCGATGATAGTCATGCACACACGTATTATAAATATTGCATGGCAATGTTTCGGTCGTTGTAAGGTATCAATATCAATGAAGGTATCATTGTATGAATGAAAATTTCGTACAAAACGGTTGGTCGCTCAGCAAAGTTTGTTTAGTACACCGATAGCAGTTGTTTTCTGTCATTATGAAGCAACTGACGACCTCCGTGGTCGAGTAGTAATCCAAAGAACCAATTGTATTAATTGATTTGTGTCATTTCACAACATAATCATTTAAAAAAAACGAGTGTGCTTTAGACCACACGATTGAAGTAAAACTTCTGCTCCATCTATATGGAAGGAAGAGAGAAAGAAATTGTGCGCACGCACTGCTCTCTCCTGCTCCTACAGTGTGATACAGACAATAGGCCTGCACTGCGTCTTAGATATACGAAATGTAACTGGCTTTGAGAGAAAAAGAGAAATAAAATGTGTGCTTGCACCTCTCTCTCTTGCCCCTACAGTAATATACGAAACGTAAATCTCTCTCTTTCTATCTTTACTAACTTATATCTCCCTCTCAACTACCGTTCGCCTCGCTTCTCGTCACGCATTTGCCAGCTTACTCCCCAAGTCAAGAGTGCATAAAGAAGTTTTACTTCAATAATATATATTTGCGGCACATTCCAGAGTGTGAGATCGCCCTGGTGTAAGACCATTATTCAGAATTGAAACGTTGCTTGAAAAGGCTTTCGTCGTGTTTGGATACCGGATCTAAATAGGGTACTTCTCCACCTTCCTCTACCTCATCTCCTTCAACTCTACTTTTATCTACGTTTCACTTCTACTGCGTGTGAATTGCACACTCTGTTTTTTTACCAATAATTAAAATATCATAATACATCCATAACGTGTTGGGTAACTAAAAATAACGTTAGCAGCGGGGTTAGTAACAACCACACGTATCCTATGATTTTGTGGTCGGGGTCTTTAAATCACCCCAAAGACAATCGTGTTACGTATGTTTCAGTGGGAAGCGTAGATACTAGATTCCCCTTTCTTACCGCAAACACGTGCTGCGCGCTTCAGTGACCGCGCAGGACATTGTATAATTTAAGTAGCAATGCGTCTCGGCTAATCATCTGCGCCTGCCCTAAGTGAGTCTTTTAGCATTCTTCAAAGGGGATACAAGCATACATAGTTTTATAAAATTTATGTTTTTTTTAAGTTAAAACTTCTTTAGCACCGTTGTGAGTTGAAACTCGATGAAACGGAAAAGCGTCACTAAATAGAGACAAACCTTTTAGCCTGCGAGATAATTAGATAGACAAATCGGCCTCCTCCTTGTGCATTGCTTCGTAAATAATTATTTTTTTTTTTCTTAATGCCGGCAACCCGGGCGTTTATTGTAACAATAATCATATACAAACAAGTTAGTAGCCCGCCTCACTAGACTAAGTCTGTTCCGAGGCGGGTACATATATATACACATTAACTTACACACATATACATTTACATATATGTACATACATAAACATAGTTATGTTCATACACACATACACGAATATGCGCACATACATACACACAGGCAATCGCATACGTGTACATAATCGAGCACATAGATACATATTAAAACATAAATACATATAATCAAATAAGAATTATTGGGAGTTGAAATACAGTTCCAATCGGTTCCCCTCTTTGTGCGGTTCTTCGTAGCCTCCCCACTTTTGACTACTTACTTTTCTGAAGGTTTCACTTCCACCGCGTGTGAACTGCACACATGTTTTTTGAAGTGAAAACTTTTCTTTTGCGTGAGCTCCACAAAGGAAACCCTGATGAAAATAATTTCCCTCGGGGCCTATGTCATATTTGGGGATGCTGTGTGGAGGGTTTTTTAAGGAATGAAGGAGAGGAGAGTTCTGGGGAGGAAAAGGGTTTAAGGGGTGGGTAGGAATCTGGGTTTCAGTGTGTCCCGGGTATCCGCCTCCAAGACCTTGACAAACCTCACCCCATGAACCCGGGCACCCCTGCTAAATCACTTAACATAGCGAAACACTTGTGGTGACCGTTATATCCAATAAAGGTTCCCGAGCATTTAGCACCGCTGTGATTTGAAACTCGATGAAACAAAAACAGGCAATCACATATGATTTAGCCGGCAATAGAATGAGATAGTATAATCGGTCTCCTATTTGTGCGATGCTTACTAGCCTATCGGTCTCCCTCTGATGATACACAACATCTGTATGATTTAGCCTGCAAGAGAATGAGATGGAATAATCGGTCTCCTCTTTGTGCGGTGCTTCATAGCTTCCCCTCTCTTGTCTGCTTTAGTTTTCTGAAGGTTATGTTTCGCTCGCAACTCTTGTATTGAACATGTACCTACATATATTTAAGCCAAGTTCAAATATGAGATACCACAAAAATGCTTAATTAAGCTAGAAGTTATTTTTGGGAATAACTTACTTAACGATATTTGGCCAATTTAAACAATTCAGTAATTGGGAAAACTTTGGAAGGGTTATAACCATTAATAATTTTCATTAATATTTCCATCGTAAGTACATATCTAGAAATAATATAAATATACTAGCTGACCCGGCAAACGTTGTTGAGCCATATAAATTATTTCTAGTGAATATTTTGGTTGTTAAATAGAAAATGTATTATAAGTGTGTGGGGATGGGATCTATGATAGAAAGATGAATAGAGCGCTGTAGACGATGACCGCCGATAAAAACAAAATGCCAAACGAAATGTCAAAATGACGCGACGCTTCTCGTGAATGACTTGCACATGTGTGGATGAAAGTTCGATGAGGCGGACGTAGCGCCGTTTGTCTTTCAACATAAATAATTTCGTTCTGTTTGAAATACGAACGACGCGGTTAAATTTGTTCATACAAAAATACTAAAATCGCGATTAAAAAATGGGAGGGTGGGGGGTAGAAGGGTGTAAATTAGGGGTTATAGGTTTTTTTTGCTGCCAAATAAAAAATAATAAACAAAAAAAATTTCAAAAAAATAGAAAATAAAATCCAGATCGGATACCCTAATCACCTCGCGATATGAAATATGCTTTACCACCTATTCTCATACCTACCAAATATACATAAAAAAATAAATAAAAAATCGGTGGAGCCGTTTCGGAGTAGTGCGACCACAAACACCGTGGCACAAGATTTATACAGGGTGTTGAGGGACGTACTTGACTTACTTTAACCAATGAATCCTGACATTATTTGGAGTAAAAAATGTAAATGAAATTTTGGTCTCCGGTGACTTTTTTGGGTGACTTTTTTTTCTTCAAAATCAAATAAAAAAAAAATTCTTCCGCATGTGGTCACTGGTCACTCGGCCGAGTATTCGACCAACCCCTTACCCCTGCTCCAACTGTCCAACAATTACTATTTTTTATGTTTTTGTAGAAAAAAAAAACATTAAAAATGTCACCGGAGACCAAAATTTCATTTACATTTTTTACTCCAAATAATGTCAGGAATCAATGGTTAAAGTAAGTCCAGTACGTCCCTTAGCACCCTGTATATACAGGGTGTCCGGGGGTAAAGTGCATTAACTTCGGGAGGTGATTCTACATTTTATAATTAAAAAAGATAAATAACTTTTTTTGATATTCCAACTTTTAAGGGTAGTTTTGTGGTAAAAAGATAAAATTAGACCGGCGTGTGCAGCCAGCTTTATTATTTTCCGCTGTTACGATCCGGGCCAATCACGACCATGCGATGTGCCCGGCAGGCTCTCAGTAAGTAAGATCGTACCTCACACTAAGGATTTTTAGTAGGTACGTCTTTTTGTATTGGAAAAAAATGTTGGAAAAGTTGTTAATCTTTTTTACTGTAGAATCATCTCCCAAAGTAAATGCACTTTACCCCCGGACACCCTGTATATAGATTATCTGTAAGTGGCCTAACCGTATTTCAATAATACCTTCAGAAGGAGAAACGGCTATCACGCATACTAATAATTACATTCCAGAACTTGTTTATAAATAAACTGTTTTACAAATAAAATAATAAGATCATTAAATTATTAAATGTTTTTGTATTTCCTGTGTACCCAGCCGTCTACGATCAACATTGCAGGCGAAGACAGATAATATTATGATACTATTATTTACAAGCAATTTATTGGAGGTGATTCTAACTTTGACTGAATTTAATACTTGGAAAGTTGAGGCTAATACCTTCCCGATAAACAGGAACGATCTAACAGGTTGATGAATTTGTGGAATCCACCGGTTCGGGTTTGCGGCGTTTGCACGTTGCAAGCTTTATCATTAATTTCTCGTATACCAATTTCGGAACATATTTGTTCCGCCATCATATAATATCATGAATCTCGTTGTTGACATGAACTTCCTTATAACTACGTTCCGAATAGGATTTATGATTTGTTGTTAATAACATATGAAACTTAGTAGTAATAAAATAGTTAACTAAACATTTACATAGTTTATAATATTTGTTGTTAAGTAAAATATATTGAAAGTTAAAGCATTGTAGAAATATATTATATATTTATCCAGAGCCCTTGGGGTGATTTTTCACAAAAACGGCACTTTAGAAATCATCCAATTATTATTTTAAAATTTATCTATTTAAGGTACAAATTCCGTTAAATAAAAAATAAAACTATTTTTTCATAAAAATTAAATACAAAACAATTAAGATATGCAATTTTTTATAAGAAAAACTCTCTTTTTATAATAACTTTTGAACGTTATTCCCATCAATGCAATAACGCTATCCAGGTTACAAACCAATTCTTAGAGTGATTGTTTCCAATAAAAAGGGTAGTTGCCCGTAATATGGAAAAAAATAATATGTCAAGATAATACTGTTAGTTCTAAAATTTGAAATATGAGATTGACAAATATGACGGTTTGACATAAGACCGGCAATAGCGAAATTGGTTAACGCGCACTTGTTCTATTTCATATTTTTGTTAAGATTATTATTGTTATCTTCTTCTTCAATGGTAAGCATATGGTGTATAGGTACTAACTGAAATTTACAATCTTGGAAACAAAATGTAAACTAATTACTGTTGAATAAAAAATATACTAGTGTGCAGTGCACGCGCGGTAGAAGTGAAACCCTCAGAAAACTGAAGTAGATAAGAATGCGGAGGCTAAGAAGCACCGCGCAAAGAGGAGACCGATTATTCAATCACATTCTCTCGTAGGTTAAATCTTTTTAGTGTAGCTTTTTCGTTTCATGGAGTTTCAAATCACAACTGTGCTAAAGAAGTTTTCACTTCGAAAATATTATAATGAAATGATTTTTTGTAAGTTCTCTTTGTGCTACTTAAAATATATCCAATTCTGCGTATTGGTTACCTAACCTATGTATGCGTGATATAAGGGACGTACAGACGCCCTCGAAATGTGCTGCTGGAGAAAAATGCTCAGGATTCCAACAAAATATTCCATGATTAGCCAAACGCACAATGTGTCCATTCTGGAAGAACTAGGCATTCAGAATAGGCTTTCAACTATTTGCCTACAACGTATTGATAATTTAGACAAGTTGCTACCCAAATTGAACTTAACATAACAATGTTATTCGTAACTTGGGGAGTGTTGTTTCTATTTTTAAAAACATAATACTTAGATACTGTAACAGAGTTTCCTGTCTCTTAACTTATTTATGTAATTGTCTTCCATCAGAATTTTCTCCTTGTCGCAATATTTATTCATCATTTACCTACATCGCAAAGACAATACATGGCAAAATAGCACATTGCATTGAGAATCCACGCTGCGAGAGATGGTTCTTCCTATTTATCAATCGAAAGAGTACAAATTTGTTTCATAATAAAGGGGCAATACAAAATATGAATGAAGTAGTGCAACTGCTTCCTGCAGAAAATGAAAAGGGGTCGATTTTGCGTTGGAATGAGAAGAATTCATGTACAAAGTCTATTAATTTGTTTTAAAAAAAAAAAAATTCGTCTTCGTTTTGATATTTTATAAATTATTTTTGTTGTAACTACAGGTTATCTATAAACTATTTAAATAAAACTCCGGAGTAAAAAATTTAAAATAGATTACAATTAGATCGGATGGCTTGATTCTGCGCCCCCACCTTGGATTTTTAATATTATTTATCTAAGTCTCAATCCCTGCATTATCGCCAGCTTTATTATCTGTTACTGGTGCTACCAACGAGTAACCTCTTAATTTATTGTCTATGATATCACAATTATCGTTTTCCTTTATCTTTTTATAAAATTTTTCGATTTTTAAAGTATAACGCTATTTGATTCTACTATCATTATGGTGTGAACATGATACTTGCAATTGTGGAAGAACCCTCGACGCCTGGATGGGAACCCGATATGTTGAATCAATCGGCTACTATCATACAGGGTCTAACAGCTAATGGATTTTAACCAGCGATTCCTGACACATTTTGCTGTCCGATGATTATTTATTTATTTTATTTATTTGTTTGTTTACGCCTTGATGGCTTTTACATATAAAATAAATTGTACAGGAACATTATAACAAGTATGCAGTATCATAAGAATATAGTACATAAAATGATAAACAAAGCTAGAAAGATATAAGTAGGCTTAACATAAGTAGGTATCAATATTCGAGTAATTGTTTACAAAGGAGTTCAACCAGCGGATTCGTATTTGGGCTCACGCTACATTATATTCAATAATTATTGTCACAATATCACACAAAATGTGATTCCAAATATACTTGAAGCATACCAGTATTGCAGTGGTGTAAAACATTTTTAACGATTAATATAAAAGTAGGTAATTTTCTTGTAATTAATTATTTTTATTTATTTATTTTTTTAATTATAATTTTTTTGGCTATCATAAATGTACGTATGTTTGTTATTATTATGAAAAAGAAGAAAAAAAAGAAAAGGTACACAGTAATTACATATGTAAATAAGTAAGTAGTTACTATGAATGTAGTTACAGAGCAGTGGGTATTAAGTTTGTTACTGTTAACAATGTGAAACATTTAAGAATTTTTACATTAGTTTGTTATCAGGAAAAAAATAAAATGAAAGGTACACAGCAATTGCATATATGTATAAAGAAGTAAGTAGATACTATGAAAGTAGTTACAGAGCAATGGGTATTAAATTTGTTACTTTTAACAATCTGGAACATTTAAGGATTTTTGCATCTGCGTACATATACGCTTTTTGAAGGAAGCGATGTTTTTATAAAAAAATATATCGACAGAGCAAGTTTCATTCCCCACACGATGCAATCTCTGAAGACAAGAGTTAAACATAAAATTAGTGCGAGAAGCAACTACGTTAAATGGAGCACGGAGTCTGGTGTTGTAATTGTTAGGTACTTGATAATTTATCATGTTCACAAGTTCAGGGCTATCCAAATATCCGATGATAATTTTAAATAATAATAAAACATCACAGATTTTTCTTCGCTGTGACAATTCGGGTAATTTAAGCAATTGCATTAAATAATTATAATTTAAATTTTCTATTGGAATTTTTAATTTGTAATTTATATGCCTTAAAAATTTATGTTGTACTCTTTCAATTTTGTGTGAATGCACATTGTATAATGGCGACCAGAGAGAGGAATTATACTCAAAAATACTTCTGACTAGCGTTATGTATAGCGTTTTGAGTGTATTAGTATGTATTAGATCTTTGGACGATCTTAACACAAAACCGAGACATTTAAGTGCTTTATTCGTGATTGCATCAATGTGGGGGGCAAATGTCATCTTGTTATCAAAAACGACACCCAGATCCTTTATTAATGTTACTGTAGAAAGATTCACATTGTTAATGTGATATTGAAAGAGTATTGGATTTTTATTTCGAGAAAAACTTATAGATTGACATTTGTTAATGTTTAAAAATAAATCATTTATGTTACACCAATTATATAATCGATCCAAGTTGTTTTGCAATACAAGACAGTCCATTAAATTTCTTATAATAGTGTATATTTTCAAGTCATCAGCAAACAATAGGAAATGGATACCTTCAAATATTGAAACAATGTCATTAATAAATAGCAAAAAAAGAATAGGACCTAGATGAGAACCTTGGGGCACCCCACTTGAAGCTTCAATTTCGTTTGAAAATGGTTAGATAGTTTAACGTATAGTTTTCTAGATGTTAAATTTTAGTAGATTTCCTTTTATCCCATATACTTTTAGTTTGTTTAATAAGATTTTTTGGGAAACTTTGTCGACTGCTTTGCTGAAATCTGTGTAAACTGCATCCGTTTGCAATTTTGAATTTAGATTGTCTGAAATATATTTTTCGTATATAATTAAGTTTGTAAGTATAGATCTTCCGGATATAAATCCATGTTGGTGGGGGGAAATGATTTTACGAGCCTGTAATATAAGTTTTGATAGAACTACGGATTCAAACAATTTAGGTATCGCTGATTGTGTGCAAATAGGTCTATAGTTAGAAGCATCCGTTTTATCACCCTTTTTATAGATGGGACTAAGGAAACTTATCTTCCATTTTTGAGGGAAAAGGCCTGATGCTAATGATATATTGAATATATTGGTTAAATGACCTTTTAAGCTAGATACACAGTTTTTTAAATAAAGTGCTGGTAAGGTGTCTGGGCCAGCGGATTTCTGACTATCTAATAGTGTAATTTTACGCTGAACATCGATTTCATCAATAACAAGGTCATTGAAATCAATAGAAATATTTGAGTTGAATTGAGGTATTTGGTTATTAGATGAGTTTACATCATATACTTCGCCAAAGCATTCGGCAAATAAGTCAGAAATTCCTTGAGGTGTATCAGCAATTTTACCATTGTAGTATATGATAGACGGAATACCAGATTCATTACTATTTAGATTGTTTGCAAATTTGAATAAATTTTGAGGTTTATTTTGTAACGATTTCTCAATATTTTCCAGGTATTCTTTGTAACAAGAGATCGATATGTTTTTCACCCTTTTGCATAAATTAGAAAAAAGTAGATAGTCATTTGGAGCTTGAGACATTTTGAATATTTTATGTGCAAGTTTTTTTGACTGGATGGTACAAATTAGCTCTTTGCTAAACCATTTGGGGTAATTGTATGTCCAACATTTTGTAATAGGGACGTACAGTTCAATTAATTTGTTAATTATACAGTAAAAATATTCTATTATATCATTGATGTTATTACAATTACTAATGAAGTTCCAGTCTGATTTAGCGAGAAACTCGTTAATCTTAGGATAATCAGCTTTTTAAAAATTTGATTTTTCTTTAAAAGACTCTAAATTTAAATTTTGTAGAGATATATGCTTAACAAAAAGTGGTGGGTGGTAGTTATCAATTGTTGAAACATTGTCATTTGCATGTTGTACACTTATATTGCTGGAATTGCTAAAAATTAAGTCTAATAGATTATTGTTGCAGTTATATATAAAGTTCACTTGTCTAAGATTTAGGAAACATGACATTTCTATAAGTTCACGAGAACCATTATTGGACGTGGAATTTGTGCGAGTATCATTGTTGTTAATATCCCAATGAACAGTAGGTTGATTAAAATCACCTGTAAGGATAAATTTAGCTTCTGGATATTTTCTTCGCAATATTTCTACTTCTTGACAGTAACTAGTATATAGCTGGACATCAGATGAGGGTGGAATGTACGCACAACCAACTATAATTTTTTCACTTTTGTTTGTCACTAAAACAAATAGTTGTCCCACGTTGATATTTGCACATTTGAGTTTTCTTGAGGTTAATTTAGTGTTAATAGAAATTAGACAGCCACCTCCTCTACTTTTGTTGCTAGTATTAGTATCGCGGTCCATTCGATAGGTGTTATGGGAGTGAAATCCTAACTCACCATTTTTAATATCTGGGGTCAACCATGTCTCAGTGAAGCAGTAAACATCATATTCTAAGGTCGGTAGTTTAATTCTTAAATTATTTAGTTTAGTTTTAAGTCCTCTTACATTTTGGTAATAAATGTTGAGAGATGGTGATGTAGATTGCAGGTTATGGGTCAGTTTTTTGGGGATAATTTGACAATTGTTGGGATGTTATTAATATATTTTATTGTGATGTCTTGCTCACCTGAAGATTGCCTATTTTTCAGTTCCGTTCTTAAATCATTTACTTGATTCCTTTGCGCAAATTTTTTAGTGAGTGTTTTTTGCCGAGTAAGATTTTAGGCCATTTTGACTCGGAGAACTCAACTTTGATTCCCCTCGGTTTATTATTATCATTTTTACCGATTCTGTATATTTTCAGTTCTAGAGAACTTGTAGAGTTATCCAAGTCAGATATGATTTTTTTAACGCTGGTGGTATCACTATTCATAATATCTATTTGAGTCGATGCATCACTTTCAGGAACATTACAAATTATAATATTTTTTTCTCTATAATTTTGTTCATTGATCTCAGCAATTATTTCACAAACGTTTTTTGTTTGCAAGTGTGAGGGAATAGTAGTGGTTGTAATTGGAGGATTATTTTTATAACTGACAATTCACCTTTCAAGGTGGCCATTCTCGCTGCCATTTGGCCAATGGAGTTAGGAATATTATTTGTTTTAGGCATTATTTCAGAAATATGCTCTTTGGTAAATTTATTGTTAGGATCCATCACAATGCTAGTTAACGCATTAATGGCGTCTTCAGCCAAGGAAATATATGCTTGCGCATCCATAATTAGTTCTGATATTTTGATAAAATAAATTAATAAAACAAATTAATGGTTGGTTGGACTTCCCTGGCTTCAGTCTAGTATATCATTCACTAAGTTAGTAGTGGTGGACGGTCGCTGGCGTGTAGAGTGCAAGGTACCTGAGCCAATGTTGAACAATAATTTAAAAAATGGATGATGTGAAGTTTGTTTGTTAAATTTAAGCGTGTTTATTGTTTGTTTTCTTAGTACTCAGACTGTGGTGCTATTGTGCAGCCACTTCAGATACTAATTGATTAGAAAAAAGCACTAAAAAGAAATTTTAATCGCTGTTTTTTGTTATTTTACTTGGGATGAAAAAAAGTGCGTGCTCACTGTATTTAATTAAAAAAAAGTGTTCCTATCACAGTCACCACTGATCGCCTGCTACGCGTGGCGATAGGAACACATGATATACGTTCTCTCTCCTCTGTTACAGTGCAGCTAGAATGAGACGGACTCCGCATCACGTGACCCGTGCTGGTCACACCGAACTACTCAGTTGCAGCGTGAGATTTTATTTATTTATTAATTGAATTAAATATCGTCGGACAGCAAAATAACATATGTATATGTGACGTGTTGTTACATGCTGTTACACCCTGCATATATTACGCGTCAATGATAAAAACTAAGGTATCCGGGGTATTAGGGGAATACGCGATTTTTACGAGAAAAATCTTTACGTACTTGGTATTAAGGTAACTACGGGAAATTTTAATTTCGAAGGAACTTATAAATTTGCACATTTTTAATTTTCTGTACAATATTTTATATTTATAACCTATAAAGAATAATAATAACATATTGAAACTTTTTCCTTATGTTCCAGACAAAAGTGCTTTGTGAGTTAGCCATTCCTTTTTGTCCAAACAAATATCTACTCCTTGAGAGACTTGTATGCAGAAACCAAGCTATTTTTAGTTTAGCATAAAAATATCAACCGAAAATTGTAAATATCGATAATAACATAAATGCCTCAACATCCGATGGATTAAATTGCTTTAAAGTACAGAAAAATCACCTTCCCCTTTGAACCAATCAATGGTAACAAAATCTGAGAAATAGAAATTGCAGTACGACAGTGTGGGTGACAGCAGAAATACTTCGCTTCAAAGCAAAACAGTGTGTACAAATCCGAAAAGTCATATAAATAATTTTCACTTTAAATTACGCTCGTGTCCATTAAATTCAACGTGGAAATAGTTGCAAATGGCAAAATTGGATCATTCCTTTCGAATCGACTTTCAATAAGCGAGTAAATTGAATTAGGCACAACTTGAAACCAATTCAAGGAATCCACGGTGCAAAAAGTCGGTTTCCATGGGAGTTAGTTTAACAAATTCGGTGTTTTAAAAAACAATTTTTGAGGTGGAAACATCTTTATGATTTAAACGTTGTGAGACAAACACGCACATGTAGGATTTAGCCTGAGAGAATGAGAAAGACTAATCGATCTCCTCTTTGTGCGGTGCTTCGTCACCTATCGATCTCCTCTTTGTACGATGCTTCGTAGCCCCCCCACCCTTTTCTACTTTAGTTATCTGAAGGTTTCACTTCTACCGCGAAACGGAAATGACGCACTACGACACCTGCGAAGTATCAAACTGCGCTCAAGGTTCTTATTGGTTGAGATATAAAACGGAAACGACGACAGGTCTGCGCTCATTGGCCGCTTTGTTTTTGTACGGGTCGTCGGAATATGATGCGTAAATTCGCGCCTCGCCGAGCGCGTTCCATAGCGCAGAGGTATAGTGCATCGCAAATCTCAGCGGCCAGAGAAATCCAGCAGACGAATCCTGCGAAATCAAAAAAAAATAAACATTTTTGTTTTTGTAAATCAATGTCCAATCTTCAAACCACTTTAAATAAACAGACAAAAGAAAGCGACATCTGGCGATTTTCTAGTTTCACTTCTATCGCGTGTGAATTAAACACTCTAATTTTTTTTGTTGTGACTATTTTTTACTGTAATATAAGAAACTATTTTTTGCAGCCCATGCACGCCTATATATATATATATATGCCTTTTACTGTATAAAGGGATGAAGTTATATAACACGCTACAAGAAACTTTAAAGTCCACACCAATCGGAAAATTCAAGATGTATTGTAGGAGCTACATAAAACTGCATAAAATTTAGTTTGCAAAATGAAATATTATAATTAATTAGAAATTTTGTAAACTTAAATGTACAAATTACTAAAATAAAATAATAAATTTGTACACGTTACGTAATCAATGCGAAAGTCCCATGAACGTATAAAAGAGTAAATAAATAAATAAAATATCTATAGCATAGTTTCGTGTTGCCACGGTTTTGTGAAACTAATATAACCTACCTCCTCTGCTCGGTGCTTACCGTCTTTCAGAAATGTTTGGCATTTAATTAAAGCGGAGGTAAATTTTGCGGCATGCGAGTAAATTCAGCGAATACTCGAGTACTTTCTTCCGCTATAATTTTGTAATATTATTTGGAGACCACTCCCGAGCCCGAGTCCTTGAGAGGGGGGGGGGGGGGAGGGGGCATTATGGGATATCGGCAGAGTACGGACTGGCCATTAATTAAAAGGTGAATAACTAGGTCAACTTTGTTCTAGGAGGTATTTGTGAACTCGTTGAGAATTGCTCTGCTATTCATAGGTAATGCTTATATCCGGGTAAGAATGCTTATGAGAGGTACACCTTTCCATACTTTCATATTTTATACTTTCATTCCTCATTTTGAATCTCGGGAAAACTGAAAAGGGCATTGGTAGATGGGTGAATTTATAATTCAATTAACAAGGGGCTGAATGCAGTTGTCCCTAATCTATATATGGTGTACATACACGAGTATATGAGATGTCTATGCGTTGCTAAACCATTCATCCGATTGCGATGAAACTTTGGGAATTTGATGCGCGCATGTCCGCGATGGTTTCTGTATATAATAATATATAATGAATTCGAGTATCATGAAATAATGCGTTGCTCTGATTGCGATGAAACTTTTTGAATTTGATGTGTGTAGGCCTTCGATGATTTCTTCCTATATATAACAGTGAACTTTGACACTAGGATATTTGTATAAAAAAATTGCAATGTGGTACGGGAGCTGTTTGAGAATTGAATTACCGGGACTGAATGTAAGGAATGCGGGGGGGGGTGGGGAGAGGGAAGACGGAACGCGCGAGGGGAAGGGGATGCTGGAGAGGAAAGAGAGGCGGAAGGGGACAAATGGGAGAAGACACGCAGGGAGAAACAATTTCTTTATAAAGTGGCATGCCGGGAACTCGCTAGAAACATCGATAGAATTACCGCAGCCACGGAAACCGTTTATTGGGTACCCAAAAATCCTTCTGTAGATCACACTAAGTGTTTGGTGACTTAGCGGGGTGTATGGGGTGAGATTTGTCTAGATCTTGGTGGCGAATGCATTTGTCCACCTACTGCGTGGCGGACCGGATGAGGAGGGACTGGTTGAAGGAGATCTAATCTAGACCTCTCATTATTAATAAGCAGGCGAGAAAAATAGTTATTCTATGCGATCAGTATGTCAATTACCTTTACATCAAAACCAAGAAAAGAAACAATCTTATGTATTCGTATGGAAAGGAAATTAACTAATCAGAGTAATTTACAGTGTGCTTTTAAAGAAAAAATCTACAGAGAAGAAGTTAGACGTAAAAGTAGGGCTTGCTTCGAAATGTTATAATTTTAATTTATAAATTTCAAAAACTTCAATTAATTCTAGTTTTCAAAGGCCCCTCATTTCAAAAATATGCATCACATTAACCCTTTTCAAATTATCTTGTGATTGTGACATTTACTGCAGTGTTTGTAAATGTCTAAGTACATAGTTTTAATGTCTTTCAATAGATATAGTTAGAATAGGAAGTTTTATGTAGTTTTAAGATTTCTCAAAGTTTAAGGTGATCAGTTTAACTAAAGCATGAAGAGGCAACTGCAACAGCGTAGCCATTTGGGTCTGATACGAAGATATCCGATGGACAGATCGGGCCCACGCCGTAAATCAACATAGAGCACGGTTTAGAACGGACGTTTAAGTCCAATTAGTTAATCACTGTAAACGCGATAACGAATATAACAAACTCGTAATCTCGACGAACCAAATATTATAGAACCCGATCATCAACTGGAATCCTTTTCGTGGGTATCTAGTAAATATTTACTTTCCACCTAAATATGATGAATTGAGGCTGTTTCTTATAAATTTTCAATGGGAAGGGAAAGTTTCCTAATTTACGTAATTTATTTATTTATTAACGGACTTACGTCCAATTTACTATAAAGTATCACGAAATATGGAAATGAACATTGTAAGGATAAAGAATGGTACGTGAAAGCAAAGACAAACAGAGAAAATAGAAGAAAATAGAAGTCAAGTCAAGTCAAGACTTTGCAAAAATAAGAGTAAATATAAAATATCTTCAACTGTTTAAAGAGCGACAGAAATCATTTAAGCTTATACCAAAAAAATCAAGGTTTTGACGTGAGTTGACCATTCTACATATTCTGGACAGTGGTGAATTATAACCATAATTAGTCGAGTGCTAGTGCTGATTGAGGAAGAGCGGGTCTTTATTTCTGAGTCTACTTGAATGTGATGAGTTGTAGTAATGTAGGTGAATCGATTAAACAGTTAATAATTTTGAAGAAACAAATGAGATCAGATTTTTTCCGATGGTCTTCTAAAGGAGAAAGGTTCAGAGTTTGTTCAATTTCGGCATAGGATTAATTGCCTCGCTCTAATCCTAGAATAATAATTATATTAGTTTGAAACTTGAAGCCTTCATGTCTTATTCCTGAAACTATGTACTGTTAATTATTTCAGCAAGGCTAAAACATAAGTCTAATTCAATTCAACATCAAAGTAATCAACACGATGTGTGCAAGTGATGGCTCTATTGAACAACTTCGCTATTTACCCGTAACAGATTTTCCTATAATGCAACAAATTACTGCCTATCACTACCAACCACCATCAAAGTAAGTTCCTGCTTTCGATTGGATACAATTTAAAAAATTTTGTTGATTGAGATTGAAGTGGAGGTTATTTTCAAGTGCTATAACCATTCTTGCTCTCGAATAGAAAATGAATCGGTTACAATCAATGACACCATCAAAATACAAAATACGTTACATTAACATTAATAGCTGGACTCTCTTTGTCTCAACGGGAGGGAACAGACTCTTCTTCTTTTCTGTTAATGTAAAAAAAATTAATATGTGTGTGAATGAAATAGCTATTTGAACGGCCCGCTGATGTGTGTCCAATGTCTACTGGACTCAGTTCAGTGAAACCGCGTGCTTTGTCTCAGTAACGAATCTTTCTATATTAATTCATCTAATGTTATAATTACCGAATAAATAAATCACAGAAAAAAGTAATAAAATCATTTTTTAAACATATTATGTGAAAATACATCATGGATTATTATTTTTCTGCAAAAATATTTTGTGATATTTTGAATCGAAACAAATTCGGAGATGGTATTACAATCATATGTTTTACCTTTTTTATTTATTTCATGTAAAAAAATGTTCATTTATACGAAATTACGAAATTTGGCAGGGAATGTGGAAAATTTATTGGAGGGATATTTGGTGGTAAGAGTATAAAATGTGTAATTGAAATGAATGTATTACAGATGTAAGGATTCATAGCATTATTTGTGTTGAGATTCGGTTTTTAGGGAGGAAGTTGAAGATTTTAGGAGCTAGTAGATGAATTGTCTTTGTGCAGTATGTAGTTTAGGGACATTGTAGTGTCGGGTGGTTATAGTTCAGGTGGTAAGATTGTGTTGTAAGAGTGTTTTAGTTGTTGTATTTGCACAGAAAATGGGTTAGCATCAATTTTGACGTATGCAATTTTGACTGCCCTAAAACGGGAAACCTTCCTAGTTGGACAGTCAAAGCTTCCTTTTATATTGTTATATCTTGTATGTAATAAATGAAATAATAAATTTAAAAAAAAAATTAAAAATTAGTTAATTGTTTTATTTAATTTTGGTTCTATCGCAAGATGCATTTAGGGGTTTACATCTATTAGTGTATCGGCTTTTATGAGGTGTGATAAAATTTAAGGATTATATTGAAACAATTACGAAATTTTTATTATTCCAATAAAACAAATATTTTTAAACGCAAAACATAAGAACCACGCGCGAATAATTTATAAAAGTTTCCATTGAACCATTTAGTCACTTTCTGAAAACGCCACACAAGAGTCCCAAATGCTTCTAACCGTCTGGAGCCAGTGAGACCGTAGCATCACCAATTTGGTTAAGTTGTGAGGTCGGAGGTAGGAGGGAGGGTGGGGAGATAGAGGAGAGAGAAACTTCTTTCGGCACCTTCTTTCCAAGATGGCGTCGTGGGGGTTAGGAAGGGAGGTAATTAGTAATTTCATAACAAACCCAAAATAAGACGATTAAAATACTTTGCAGCTCTCATTATTTTTTTCTGAAATTGGCCTATTTTTTCAAATTGAATAGAGACCGCGAAAATTCCGCAAGAGGCAACTTTCTCTGTGATTTACTTAGACAATCTTAGGCTATATATATATATGAAAGATCGGTGATAATATGTCCCACTTTAAATTGTTTAAATAAGTTCACAAGTACTCCTAACAGTGTTGAATAAAATATTGTTAATAATGCTTTGGGAAATGTTACTTATTAAACTTAAACAACATGTCTTCTTGTTTACTTTTTTTTAGAGAAAAGAGGACAATACGCGATTAATAATTTAAAAAAATATATATTAACTTATTTGTAATATATATTTTTACTTCCCCCTTGTGGGGCCTTCAAGGAACCAAGGGGAAGGGCACCCTTCCAGCGCGGGGCCTTTGTGGAACCAAGGAGGAGTGAAGTGGAGAGATAATGTCCTCTTCCCATGTGGGGCCTTCGAGGAACCATGTAGGAGTGAAGAGGAGAAATTAGGCCATCTTGGTGAACTCTTCCTCTGTGGGGCCTTAGAGGAACCAAGGAGGAGAGATGAAGTTCTCTTCCCTCCTGGGGCCCTCGGGGAGCCAAGGTGGAGTGGACTCTTCCCTTGTGGGGCCTTTAGGAAACCAAGGGGAGGTGACTCTCCGTCGTGGAGCCTTCGGGGAACTAAGGAGTGGAGAGGAGAGATGAAGCCCTCATCCGTCGTGGGGCCTTCAGGGAACCAAGGAGGAGTGAAGAGGCGAAATGAGACCTGGGAAGACACATTGTCGGACCAGAAGATATAGCTTCATTTCGAATGACTATCCTGGTGAACTTTATAAAAGGGACTGGGTTACTGTCAAAGGAATGAGGTAAAATGGGAGATAGTACAATGGGTCTATGGCCTAAGTGCTCTCGGAAACTATATATATGTAAACCGTCTCCGATTATTTTAAAAAAAAAAAAAAAACTTATTTGTATATTTTAACAGTTGAACCAATTTCTCTGGATTTTTTAAAACTCTGTTCTTAGCAAACAAAACAAATATATATTAGTGCTATATTCGAATATAATCGTAATAATTGTAGAACTAACTGCTTCAAAATTTTATTTTAATATCGTTCTTGGTGGCTTCGCCCGTGTAATGTTTGGGAGAATCTTCACCTATTTCATAGAATCGAATCAATAGGTTTGGCTGTGGTACTGAACGAAATATCCGAAATAGCTTACCGTTTAAAATAACAAGAATATGTCGACGATCGCCGGGATTCAGTTTGACCTACTGAACTCATTGTAATGAAAGGTTGTCAGTGACAACAGGAAGTCAAATGTCAAACTGATACTTCTGTTTAAGGCACATTTACGTTCAGTGAAATTTTTTCCCGCTTCCTTCAATTTTACTAAACGTCAAGATATTTTGTCAAAATAAGAAAAGAGTTTTTTTGAAAAAAAATTACATGACTGATTTTAATGTACTGAACGTACAGAAACTGTAAATAAAAATTATGTATTTACATGACTAAAAATGCAAACTTAACCCATACATACATACCAACACAATTATGAAAACAAGACATAGAGATGACGTTAAAACACATTTGATGATTTACTTGCCTGGGTGCATGGGATGACGTTTATCAAGGTCTTGTTATAATTTTGTGTCTGCCCACCTTCTGCGTGGCGGGCCGGATCGAGAGAGAGTGTGACCTCTCCCGCCAAATTCCTACCCACCCCTCATGCCTATTTCCTTCCCAGAACTTCCTATCCTTCCTTTCCTTGAAATGGTTAATGTGGTAAGGTTTCATGAAATAGAATGAAACCTTACTGCATTAGCCGTTTTAATTATGAACTCACTTTTCAAGGCTCCAATTGGCTGAGATTATGTGGATAAAGATTCACTTCTACCGCGTGTGAACTGCACTCAATTTTATTTTTTTGAAGTGAAACAATAAAGACATTAATAATTGAGGTAGACATATTTTCGTAATTCTTTTTTAAACTTATTTATATTTTCTATCTCAGTAATTTCGTTCGGGATGTTGTTATACAGTTGGACGGCCTGGTGCATCAGAGATTTCTGGGAGCTTGATTTTTTTCTTGTCGGCAGTCTAATTTGCTTCATGGTTGAGATATGAAACGGAAATTACGCTAGGTCTGCGCTCATGGCCGCTTTGATTATGCCCTCACTATTCAAGTATTGGTTGAGATTGTTTTGGCACTGCCCTCGATTTTTGAATTAAAACTTCTTTACGCACGCTTGAGTTGGGGAGTAGGCTGGCGAATTCGTGACGAGAGCGTTACGAAAAGCGAGGCGAACGGTAGTTGAGAGGGAGATATAAGTTAGTGAAGATAGAAAGAGAGAGAGTTACGTTCTGTATATTACTGTAGGGGCAAGAGAGAGAGAGAGGAGCGAGCACACATTTTCTTTCTCTGTTTCTCTCATAGCCAGTTGCGTTTCGTATATCTAAGAAACAGTGCAGGCCTATTGTCTGTATTTCTCTTCCTATCATATAGATGGAGCAGAAGTTTTACTTCAGTTGTGTGGTCTAAAGCACACTCGTTTTTTTTAAATTGAAACCTTCCATCAGTACAGTTCAAGCAAATTTCATCATACTTATTAGAGAAATATGCTTTGATTGCAAACTCTAGCTCCAGAGCTTTTAAGCAATCGGAGAGAGGTCGGATCAGTGAAGTGATTAAAGGTTTTAAAAGTTTCAAAACTTTTCCAGATTATCGCTAAGCCTCCTTGGCGATCAGAGACTGACTTGCAGGGCAGGTGCAGGTTGCATTCAGATTTGCAAGTACTAGCAATGCTAGTTTAACCCCGCGACGACTCAAAGAGAAGAAGTTTTTCATGGAAAGAGCAGAAAGGGTGGAGATCATATTACTCGATAGGCAATTAAAAACTTTCCTAATTAAAGCGAAACACGTTTAAGTTTTCTAGTTAAGGCAGAAGCAGCGTAATCCTTTCGGGGAATGCAATTTGAGGAACTTGCGAGGCTATCGAGTCCCAATGATCAACAGGGCGAGGCCCACAGCTCTTCAACTGAGAACTTCTGAAGACTGCTTGGCTGGTTGCTCACCTGAGGCGAAGATTAATGAGAAATCACTTTTTGATGCATCTTTACTAGAAATTAGTTTAAATAGTGGACACGAATAAATATGCTTTGGATAATGTAAAGCTTTTCCCATCGTTTCGCTTGAATAGAATTAAAATAAAATTGTTAAAAACTAGCAGACTAGGCCACACGTTGCTGTGGCTAACGATACATAGTCATTACCCAACCTTTATAAAATCTACACCACCCGCTTGCCATCTGCCCGCTGCCTGATTTGAATATTTGAAAAATGAAATTTGAATTTCTCGGCTTTTCTCTACTAAGCATGTATTTGGCTTTTCTATAATAAGCATGTATTATACATATGAACCTTACTCTTGAATCACCTATTGGTGAAAACCGCATGAAAATCCGTTGCGTAGTTTAAAAGTTTAAAAACATAGAGAAAAGTGACATATTTTAAGTAATTTTTGGATTTATTGCAATTTACCCCATTTAAAATTGCAAATTTCCTCTTACGGTACGGTAGGCTATATGAGCAAAAAACTGAATAAAAATGTATCACCATCTGATAAAATAATTATTCGTTGTTGACGGTGCTAACAAGCAATTGATTCGATAAACTCGGCTATTAATTACATCGGGTGTTTGCCTGGAGAGTCGGTACTGTGTCCCTACTCCCTGCTCCCTACACGGGGCACCGGCCTTCCTGTGGCAGCAGGGAAGCGTTAATTACATCATCGACGTTTACACGTCCTATCACTGCCGTGCGGGGCACAGCTTTGTTCAATAAAACCGTTCAGCATGTTCCACCGAAGAAATAAACCGATGGAAGTGTGTTACGAGCTTATCTGCTGCACCCGAAAAAGCTCAATTTTTCCTTACTTATTGTGAAATTTATCAAACTTTTGAAGTGAAAACTTCTTTAGTAACGTTGTGATTTTAAACTAGATGAAAATTCAAATAGCGACACGAAGAAGAGACAAACACGAGAAACTGAGATAGTACAATCGGTCTGCTCCTTGTGCGGTGCTTCGTAGCCTCCCCACTCTTGTCTATTTTAGTTTTCTGAAGGCTTTACTTCTACCGCGTGTGAATTACACACTCTGTTTTTTTTTAAACTCCGATATTCTTTTTTTTTATTTAGTTACTGAAGCATCCGGCGTTGCCCAGGCTTTATTTTATCATAAGGTGAGGGAAAAGAGGATAGGGTGGTTTTTCGAAACCTCATATTTTGAAGGTAAAGTCTGCAAAATTTTATCGATCTTGTAATAAAACTTAGATTTGTGTGAAAAACAAAGCTACACTGGGACACTTCTTTGTAATATGTATTATATTATAGATTTATAACATATATGACTGAAGTACCCGGCGTTGTCCAGTATTTAAGCAAAGTTTTTCGAAACCAGATGAAAATCAGGATATAATTTCATCGAGTATTATCAAAATTCTGTTTTAATGGATGGAAAAAATAGGGGTAGTTTTTTAAAATCTCAAACAATGACCTTTCTCTTATTTTGAAGGTAAATTATGCAAAATTACATCACTCTTGAATTAAAACTGTAGATTTGTATAAGAAACCTGGTCACACCAGGACACTTCCTTATATATATTATATACTAGCTGACCCGGAAAACATTTTTTTCAAAATTATTTCTAGTGAATATTTGGGTTGTTAAATAAAAAATAACGAATGTGTTGTAAGTGTGTGGGGATGGAATCCATGAAAGAAAGAGGAATGGAGTCCTGTGGACGATGACCGCCGATAAAAGCAAAAACACCAACTAAAGTAGGAAAATGAAATAAAGAAAATCAATATGAATTTTGAAGAACAATTGAGTGTACGAAATTTTTTGTCAGTCCGTCTTTAGCCAACAGAAATAAGTTCGATGGTTTGCCCACGCGAGAACATGATGAAGAATGAAATATCAAATTGACGCGACGCTTCTTGTGAATGTCTTGCGCATGTGTGGATGAGAGTTCGATGAGGCGGACGTAGCGCTATCTGTCATTCAACAACATATATAATTTCGTTCTGTTTGAAATACGAAAGACGGTTAAATTTGTTCATACAAAAATACTAATCGCGATTATAAAATGGGAGGGTGGGGGTAGGAAGGTTAAAATTTAATGTTATAGGTATTTATTCATACCAAATAAAAAAAAAAATTCAAAAAAAATAATCAAAAAATAGATTTTTTTATGGATAGGGACACCCTAATCACCTAGCGGTATGAAATATCCTTTAAACCCTATTCTCAGACCTACCAAATATACACAAAAAATTTCATTAAAATCGGTCAAGCCGTTTCGGAGGAATGCGACCACAAACACCGTGACACGAGATATTTATATACATATAAGAAGATATATTATATACTCGAACATAGATAAAATATAGCTGAATCGCTGCCCGGGCTTTTTTCACAGCTGTTGGAAACAGAAATAGGAAGTAATTTTCCTCTAATTTTGAACGTCAAGTGTGCGAAATTTCGTTATGGGAGGAAATGATCCCCCTTTGGGTGTTTTTGTTAATTAATAGTTAATTTAGACAGTGACCTTTCCCTTGTTTTAAATGTCAGGTTTGAAAAATTTCACCAACCTCTTAATTAATCCGTAGATTTGAATACTAATCACGCCACTTTAACCTAATATATTAGAAGAAGATAGAAAATTAGATTAATAAACCATGTATGGCGTCGTGAGAAATTTAGACATCCGTAAAAAATGCAAAGTTATGAGTAAGATTAAGTAAGGGAAGCTCAGATGGTTTAAGAATTTCTCGGACAGAATCAATTTAATTGCCTATCTGTGGCCTACGAGTCGAAAGTCTCATCGGAATCGGTACAGATTACACTACAAGAGATTTTTATTCAGTGTAAGATTCCATGTAAAAATGTTTCCATCCCATCATGAAAGAACGCTAAATACCCCAAAAAATTCAGCTCGACGTAAATATTCTATAGATTTTTGTTAAGATGAAATGTTTTGTAAGTCCTTTCCTCCAAGTGTGGCATTAAAAGCCACCCACGTACTTATTTTCTTCTAAAGAATCTCTCTGTTAAGGCGAAGAGGGGGTAGGGTAAAGGGGATGAGGGAATTGTGAACATGAAAACCCCTTATTAACGTGCGTAGTTCGGCATGGACCAAAACTGTTTGCTCCGAGCAGAAACCGTGATATTCTTACCGAGAAACACTGAATTGCAAATCGATAAGTTTTATTTACATTTTGCGAAGGGGGAAGAAAAATGTAACTTAGTAATCCCACAAGGACGCTAAACTTTAAAAAAAGTTTTTGACTCTTCTAAAATCGGGTGTATTTAATTTTGTCAGACGGTAAAAATATTTCCGATTTATAATAAAATCCAAATAATTGGAAAAATTGTAAACGTATCCGAAAACTAAAAACTGTTTCTGAAAGGTGATTAAATACGCTTTCAATTGTATTATTAGAAAACACGAGTGAATGCGTGACGAGAGCGTTACGAAAAGTGTGATCGGGTGAGGCGAACGGTCGGGCATTTACGCACGCTTGACTTGGGGAATAAGTGGTGAATGCGTGACGAGAGCGTTATGAAAAGTGTGATAAGGCGATGCGAACGGTCGGGCAAGGCGGACGGAAGTTGAGAAGCAGATGTTAGCGAAGTTTTACTTCAGTCGTGCGGTCTAAAGCACACTCGTTTTTTTTCTAAATATAATTACTGGTAAACATACACATATTTTATTAGATAAATAAATTATAAACGATATCGTCACCTCACTTTTTTATCGTTTCTTGTAAAAAATAATTAATAAAAAAATTCATAAAATTTCTTTTTTTTTTTCAAATTGTAGTCGGGAACTCTGGTTTCATAAGGATGTACATTGTAATTATTTTGTTGTAAACTTTTAGATTTTAATATTTAGCGTGTTGTTTTCTCTTTCCAATATAGCTTAAATCATATTTCTCACTATGGTAGTAAGGGACACAGACGATTTCTACGAGACCTGTGTGAGCTGGGACAAATATGGTCTACTGTGATTAAAAGGGTTTTAAAACACTTTTCAGAAAAATAACTGACTTACCATTATCGTGATTTATTTTTGGGGAATTATGCGGTGTCCATTTTTAGCCAACGTTTCAGACAGCATCACAATATCCACCATCATTAGGGCAGACATCTATTTGAATGTTGTGGTGAAGTGTTTGCTTGCGTATGTAGATGTCATACCATGTAGCGCGCTGCCGCTTAGAACCGTCATTCGACATTCTAGTATCTTCTGTTTTTCTCGTTTTCAAGTAAGTCGTGTGAGATGGAAGATTTTCGAAGATCGTCGATGTAATCCCCACTGGGACTAGTATATTGTAAGTTTTTAATTAATGAATTATAATATCTGATGGTAATCATCATCATCATTACATCTATCTATCTATCTATCTATCTATATCTATATATTCTATATATATAAATAAAAATGAATCGCCGAAATGTATGTACGCGCATAACTTCCAAACTACTGCAACAAATTCGATAATTCTTTTTTTTGTGTGTTCGGTATTGTGACGACAAGGTTTGTATAAAACTACTGATGAGCTCTGGCATTATGAAATCTGTATAAAAAATTGCAATAGGTGGCACGCGAGCTGTTTGAAAACTGAATGTACCGGGAATGAATGTATGGAATGCGGAAGGGTGGAGGTGGGAGGGGAACTCGGGGGGAAGGGGGGAGTGGAGTGGGGAGAGGGAAGGTGGAGTGGGAAAGCGAGAGGGAAAGGGGACGCGGGATAGGGAAGGGGAACGGGAAAAGGACACGCAGGGAGAAACAATTTCTTTATTAAATGGCATAGCAACGCATGCCGGGTACCAGCTAGTAGTATAAAAATAATGAAGTCGCTCAAAATGTATGTACGCGTTAATCTTTTAAACTACGCAACGGATTTTCATACGGTTTTCACCATTAGATAGAGTGATTGAAGAGGAATGTTTGTATGTATAATGCATGTAAATTATATTAGAGAAAAGCCGAGAAATTCAAAGAAAACATATTTTTGTGCGATTTAAAACGGCTGGCGGGCCGTACTACAGTCACTTTTGAAATTCGTTCTACGGAAGAAATTGGAAAATAGATGTCCTAGAGCAGTGTTTTTCAACCTGTGGGTCGCGACCCCCTGGGGGGTCGCGAAGCCTCTACAAGGGGGTCGCAGGGGGTCCAAAGTAAAATATAAAAAAAAAACAATAAAGCTCAAAAATATTTTTATAATGAAAATATTAATTATAGGACATTTTGAAGTTAACATGAAATTTAAATTATAAAATTTCTATGGGTCAAAAATCCGTTAAGTCTCATTCACATTAATATGAAGGTTGCGCCTGTTTTTTGTCAATTAATTTCTGCCATCGCGGATCTGTTTTTGCAACATTTAGAATTAAGTCGTTTTCAAAATTTAATCGATTCCTCTGTTTGTTTTTTATTTGGGCCATTGACGAAAACGTCAACTCGCACAAGTAAGAGGTGGCAAATGGAATCAAGCACTTCAAAGCTCCTGTGGTCAATTCTGGGTATTCTAATTTTCTTTTTAACCAAAAGTTATCCAATTTAACAGACTTGAATTCCAAGTGCAACATTTAATCGGTAGATAATTCCGGCAGATTTTCTTTTAGATTGGTTTCTAAACTTGCCTCATCTATAGCTGCATTCAAAAACGGGTTTTGTAGTCTTGAGTCGGCATCGGCCCGGCCTGTACGTTGTACGAATGGGCGATAGCTCTACCTACTATTCCTTGGAGACGTTTTGCGAATTAGTTTGACAGCAATTTCCCTGACATGTCCGAAAATTTAGCGGTCTGTCAGAGAAATTGGACATTGTCAGGAATTTTGAAAAATATTAGAAAAAAATTCATAGAATTTTGTGGGCAACGGAATTCACAGGATTACGGATTTCCTGCCAGAATCAAATAGAATGCCAAAACATGATTATACAGGCGAAATTGCCCTGAAAAATTCACAAGCTGAAATTCTCTAGCCACCCTCCTGTTGGTGTACACTGGGTGTCATTTCATTCAATTTGTGATTCCTGAATTTCTCTAGCCACCCCCCCACCCCCCCAGGAACCATAGTCGTCAAAGGTAAAGTGCAGGCGAAGGGTAGGGGGTCGCGAAATATTTTTTACATAATAAGGGGGTCGTGCCATGAAAAAGGTTGAAAAACGCTGTCCTAGAGTAAGTAGGTATTTGATTTTCCCTTTTCAAATATCCAGTTCTGCATTGCAAGCATTGTATAATTAGTGGCGATCGCTCGAATTGCATTAAATAGTATAAAATGAAGTCGCTCAAAATTTATGTGCGCATCGATCTTTTAAACTACGAAACAGATTTTCATGCGATTTTCACCAATAGATAGAGTGATTCAAGGGGAAGGTTTTACATGCTTATTATAGAAGAGAAAAGCCGAGAAATTCAAATATTCAATTCTGGCAGCGGGCAGCTGGCAAGCGGGTGGTGTGGATTTTATAAAGGTTGGGTAATGGCGTTGTGTTTCGTTAGCCACAGCAACGTGTGGCCGGGTCTGCTAGTGAATAATAAACCATGATACAATGTAGCGGCGGAATTCTAAAAGTCCGTGTCACTGCGAGTGATTGAATACCTCCCTGATACATGAGCCCGCGTCTGACATCCGTGTGCCGCAAATCATGCTTCCTGCAAGCGAATAATTAAAACACCTTGCACCTGTCATCCGTCATCCGTTATCTGTCATCCGTTATCCGTCATCCCGCATCATCGCAGCGAAGACATGTCGAAAATATGTCGATCACGAATTGCAGTGGGAGGTATTTAACACAAAAAAAAAAAAATAAATTATAAGTGCGCACTTCATACGCGGTAGAAGCAAAACCGTCAGAAAATTACAAAGCCTTTTTATGTCAATTCTAGCTTTTGCCCCCGGCTTCGCTCGCATAGTATTAGGGGGTACTCACAGCGCCTCCTCCACCTTCCCTATCCCCACTCCAATCCCCCCCCCCTCTTTCTCTCCCCGGTCCCCTCTCCACCACTCCCCCCACCCCCACCCCCCACAAATCACCCCTCACCATTCACCCTGCCCCTCCACCCATCGCCCTCCCCCATCCCCCCTCCCCCCCTCCGCCCTGCCCCCCCCCATTCTATCTCCCCCTCATCCCCCCTCCATACCCGTTACATTCATTTTTCAAACAGCTCGCATGCCACCCATTGCAATTTTTGTACATAAATTTCATAATGCAAGAGCTCTAAGCTATAGCCTATAACCCATTCTGATGTGTGAGCTATGTTATTGTAAAGTTTCATTAAAATCCATTCAGTAGTTTTTGCGTGAAAGAGTTACAAACATACATCCATACACACATTCGCCTTTATAATATTATAGTAGGATGAAGGCTGAGTTTATCCATATTTTTATCGTCGTGTCGTGCACCGTTTCCTATACATTTGGTCATCTTATTAGTATTTGTGTTTTCTTCTTCGGCGTCGCTAGATATCGCTTTCTTTTGTGTTTTCTTAAGTGTTCATTTTGGAGTGGCTTGGAATATTTGTTTTTTTTGGATTTCGTCGAATTTGACCCATGTTCCACTGAATGTCTGGCCGGGAAGGTTCGTCTGGTGCTTTAAACCACCAGACCGTGGATTTATTGTATTATATTGGAACCGAGTACCCGTAAATAAATAAATATTTCATTTTTTATTAGAAAAACTCTCATTTTTTAACTTTTGAAGGTTAATCCCATCAATCTAATAAATCATTGAAGAAAACGGTAATAATAATAATCTACGAAACGAAAATATGAAAGTGAACAAAACACAGAAAAATAGAAAAAGATAATGGTCGCAACCGGGACTAGAACCCAGGACCTCTCGTCTAACCGGGACGTGTAATAAATATTTTATTGCTATCTCATTCTCTCGCAAGCCAAATCCCATAGATGAACGTGTTTGTCTCTTTTTAGTGTGGCTCGCTTCCGTTTCATCAAGTTTCATATCACAACGGAGCATAGAGGTTTTCACTTCAAAAATCTCTAGTGACGCGACGACATCCGTGATTTTTTTTTAAATAAGGCTCCTATACTAAAGTGCTGCAGGACTACCGATGAAATGCTTTTGTTGTCGGCGAATATTTAAATGTATCTCGTGGCCCAAGGGTTGTGGAGCCAAATTGCCTGTATATTCTAAAAATAGAACATTGTCCGTTGCTTTGTCCGCGTACGTCATCGTGCCCTCGCGTAATCGAGTGGGAAGCACAACTAATTTATTTCAGATTCCGATAAATATTTTTTAGGCCTTTTTTAAACACTGTGCTAGTTTTAATTCGGTTTACATTTTTCGCATTTAAACTTTTCAGACAGGAAAAAACATTGTTTTAATAAATTTAAGAGTTTTTTTTACGGAAAACCGTCAGAAGTGTTCCGTGACCTTTAATCCGATTTACCCTTTAACAAATTTCAGTAAAAAAAGTCTGACCGATTTGAAATCGAATAAATTCTTTCCTTTTTTGTTTACCACACACTACAGATTTTCAAGTGGTTGTTGAAATTTTTCTGTGGTTGATGTATTTCAAATTCCATAACATCTGATCGACGATCAACGATCATCACCAATACGATTTTGGTGTTTTGAAACTCGATGAAACGAAAAATAGCGACACTATAAAGAGACAAACACTTGTGAGAGAATGAGAGATAGTATAATTGGTTTCCTCTTTGTCTACTATAGTTTTCTGATGGTTTTACTTCTACCACGTGTGAAGTTTTTTCGTTCAGACCATTTTGCTTTATCAACATTTTTTTTTCGGCAACTAAAAGGTTAAAAATTTCATCAGCTACTAACCTCCTAATAACAGTTTTCAAATTTGACCTAAAAATTCCAATCTCGAACTCGTTCTACTCGAAAACGAAAACACGAATCTAAAATCTTACTTAGAATTTAAGTGGAAGGGTACAGAAGGGAGACATATATTATGATGGGCGGGTTTTCGCTATTGCAACAGATGTCAAACGAATACTATTCATCTACAATATGAAGCATTCAGCACATTTCACACACCTCTATATGTCCAAACGATCCATAAAGCAGTGACCGGCAACCTTTTATCACTTGCAGTACTGAAAAGTTTAATTCCGCGGCACACCAAAAGAAAAAAAATGTATGTACATTCAGACGAGAAACTATTTTTCCTTGGATTCTGTAGGTACCACTTTTTATTTCTCAAGACTTTACATCTGTCTCGATACAGGTGAGAAAGCCATGGTGAAAACATTTTAATATTTGTTTAACAGTTTAATTTAAAAAAATGAAAAAACTTTGTGTTAGAAAGATTATTAGCAAGTTTAGCCGTAACCCTCCACTTAGCTCGGTATCAGTGCAATCGGTTTTCTTAACATTAATCCCGTACAGAAGGCCCTGCGGAAAAATAATTTCCCTCAGGGGCTATGTCGTCTTTGGAGATGCTCTGTGGAAAGTCTTTTTAAGGAAAGGGAGTTCTAAAAAGCAAAAAGGTGTAAGGGTGGGGTGGGTGGTTATTTAGAGGTAAGTGTATCCAGGATTGACGGACGTACGAATCCCTCCCACTGCAACGCGATGGGCCAAGAGAGTCCTGCTGGAAAGGTAAAAAGATCTAGAGGGCCACACAGTAGTTGGACAGACGCGTCCGTCACCAGGACCTGGACAATCCTCACCCCGTGAACCTGGGCGCCATTGCTAACCTCACCAAACGTAGCGAACTTCATGGGATAACCTATGGCGGAGGTGGCTATTGAAGTAAGACTTCTTTACGCATGCTTGACTTGGGAAGTAAGCTAGCGAATGAGTGACGAGAGCGTTACAAAAAGCGAGGTAAACGCTTCGTATATTACTGTAGGGGCAAGAGAGAGAGAGGTGCGAGCACACATTTTCATTCTCTCTTTATCTCATAGCCAGTTACGTTGTAGGAGCATGAGAGAGCAGTGCGCGCGCACATTTTCTTTCTCTCTTCCTATCAGAGCAGAAGTTTTACTTCAGTTGTGTGGTCTAAAGAACACTCGTTTTTTATTAATTAAATAGTTCCATTAAGAGGGCATTACCAGAGAAAGCCGGAAAAACGTCATTTTCAAAAAAGTTTTTAGATGTATTGACTCTTTTCCACAAAAAATTATAAATGGATTTCGAAAGGTTGTTCTTTTATCTAGCATAGTTATGTAATAAATTTTTAGAATTTTTTTTAATTTTTAGTATAATAAGGTTATTCCGTAGGTCGTTGGCAGATTTGTTAAATTTTCAAAAAAGTTTTTGTATTATACCACACCCATTTCAAATAATGTAATCATGCAGTAAAATAAATCAATACATTATCTAGCAAAGTTATGTATTAGAATTTTAATTTTAGTTTCAATAAAATCATTAAAAAATATGTACGTACATGTGTTTCTTGACGAAAATTGGTCCATTTGTGTATTTATTTGCGCACTTACAAACTAATATATTTCAGATTTTTTAACATTCTTATTAAATTTAGACATTATTGAAAAATGATAAATACTTATAATCAAAAAATAACTACAAAAAGGACACTATTTTAATAGTTTTATCATCACGCCTTTCAGCATTTTTGGATGAAGGTATAAATTAAAGCTAATTTGGATTGAAATAAATTCGATATTGAGTTATAATTTAAAAAAGCTGGTACGGAGAACAATTAATCTTTCTCATTGTAACCGCCCTGCACGATCGGAAGAACAACTTTCGACGAAATGTGGATTTTCGTCCGCTGGCTGGTTAAACGCTCTTAAATGGTTATTCTATTTTCGAGAAGGGACAAAAATTATGCATGACTGTCATTTAATTTCACAACTAGCATCCGCCCGCGGTACATCAGAGTTTCGTCGCACACTGGTTGCTGAGCACTGCTGTACAGCGTCCCAACGGCAAACCTGCTGAACGTTACTATTAACAACCACTATCTTCAACTTTTCCGGCTTCCGAGCTACAGTGGAAACAGCCACCTCGGCGTATCCCAGTATAGCACTGCGCAGCCCTATACAGCTGTACAGAAGCACGGAAATGTTAGAGCAGGAACGGGTGCACTCCTTCGTAGCATTGCCGCCGCTTGCGAAGCCTATTGCACAAGCTGCGCCAATTCTCCGACACTATCATCACAGTCACGCCGGAACCGAATCCTATTGATAGGCAACCTGCACCATGTAACTACTATAAAACATTAGCCATAAAGGAAGACATTGGTCCATCATAAATATCGATGGGTATAAAGAATATAATACAAGAAGTGTTTTCCATACAAATTAGAATGAAAATAAATGTTCAATTTAGCACAGCGTTCCATCTCACTTACACTCACCTGACATTGTAGATCTCCACCCCTTTTGAATTTCACAAACACAGTTTTTGAAGTAAAACTTCTTTACGCACGCTTGACTTGGGAAGTAAGCTGGAGAATGCGTGACGAGAGCGTTACGAAAAGTGTGATCGGGCGAAGCGAACTGTCGGGCATTTACGTACACTTGACTTGGGGAGTAAGCTGGTGAATGCGTGACGAGAGCGTTATGAAAAGTGTGATCGGGCGAGGCGAACGGTCGGACGAGGCGAACGGAAGTTGAGAGGGAGATATAAGTTAATGAAGTTTTACTTCAGTCGTGTGGTCTAAAGCACACTCGTTTTTTATGGAAATATATGCTTCGATTAGGAAAAATATTTGGATCACAAAACACGCTCACAAAGCACTTCTTGTATTATTCTTTATTCTAGAGATAGATATCATCCCTAGCTAATTAGTGTTGTGCGTGAGGGTTTCAATTGCGTATTTTTTTATTATACTGCTTACGAAAATCTAACTTACGTTGTTACAAAGTACTAAGTTACGTCATTACAGTTTTTAAATAAATAAAATCCCCTCAATCATTTCTTACACTACGAATGCTTCGCTACGAAAGGATGACATTTTTACCGCGAGGAAAACGTTTTGCCTCTAAATGTAATTTGTGTCTCACTAAAAACTCTCAATTTGGGCGACTTTTTTTCTGTCAGCAACGTTTAGGACACCTATGTTTAGCTCGTTATCCCAATTCCGTATTGAGAATAACACTAAACACTGTAATTTAATGTTTACAAATTTTTTAAGTGGATACTTCTTTAGCATCGTTGTGATTTGAAACATGCTGTCCGAAAAATAGATGCATTAAAAAGAGACAAGTACAGGATTTAGCCTGCGAGATAATGAGTTCGGTTCGAATCGGTTCCCCCTTTTGCGGTGCTTCGTAGCCTTCCCACTCTTGTTACCTTAGTTTTCTGAAGTTTAGACTTCTACTGCGTGTGAACTGCACACTTGTAAGCACGAGCGAAGGGGAGTAGTATATAAGTAAAATCTCATAAATCTCATATTATGCATGTTCGAATGATCAGTACGTGATTGCGAAGCGATTTTAATCCGAGTTTTAATAAACTTAACCGATTCTCCTCTACTCCACATTTTATAAGTTACCGCGACTTAATAGTTTACTAAAATCCTACTTCAAAACTAAACATTGTTGAAAAGCAAGTTCCGCCGAGAATCTTTAATTTTAAACTACAATGTCGCAGGTGCAATTCTTAACTTAATCTGAAGCGAAGGAAAGATGGAGGAAAGCTTGAATTCTATTTGCAGATTTTGCAATTTGAGATTAATTTCTAAGTGATCAGAATATTGCATAAAGACTACAGTTGTGAATAATTGTTTCGACAATTTTATCAAATGTTTTTGTCTATTCTTTTATTTGCAATGGAAACCTGGACACTAACCAAGTATTAAAAGAAAAAGTTTTTAAAATTTGGGAATGTAAACGCACCTTTAATAAGTCAGGTACGCCTCCTACGTCATACATATGTCTGGCAACAATAAATTATCGTGAAAATAGACTTACGGGTCCAAGTGGTTAAAATTGGCGTGTAGAGTAATCTATTAGAATCGAATGATAAAACCTAGTGAAATTGTGTATCTAAGCCATATAAAGAACAAAACAAAGTGAAACTGTTAACAACTAAGATATTAAAAGGGGAAAACATAGTGAAATGGTCTACATAAGCTAGAAAATAATAAAACATGGTGAAATTGTCTGCGTAAGCTATAGAAACAAGAAAACACAGTGAAATTGTGTACCTAAGTTATATAAAAAATAAAACATAGTGAAATTGTCTACATAGGCGATAGAAACATGAAAATATAATGAAATTATCCACCCGAGTTCTAAAAAGACGAAAAAATAGTGAAAATGTGAAAAAGAACAAGAAAAATTACTAAAATTTTCTACTTAAGCTGAAAAAATAATATATTTATTTATTTATTTATTTATTGCTTCTTCACAATTTATATACATATATTTTTAGCATGTAATTATTAACCCCACTAGGGTTCGCCTGTATCGGGGTTAATAATTTCACAATTAAATAAAAATAACACACGCAAATATCGGTCATGCAAAACAGTTAAGTAAAAGCAAAATAATAAAATTTAAAAATAAAATGATAAACAGAGAAAATAATAAGTGATAAAAATATATGAATTAACAACAAAGTGTTAAGAGATCAAACAAAATGTTATCATTCATTATATCATTAGTTCATACCATTTTCAACAATAGATAAAATTAAAAAAAATATATGTCCTTAGGTTTTTTTTTAAATACCTATGTGTAAAAAAATAAAAAATGAAAAAAAACAAAGATTTATAAGCGATTACATTTGTGATGAATTGCATTAACCAACAGTGAAAATAAGAAAATATTGTAGCTTCCCACTTTAATTCAAAAAGAAAATACCAATTAATTATAAAACAGACACACCTGCGACATCTACCGGTTCAAAGTAAATTGAATTCTTGTTGACGATAGGGATCTACGATTAAGTAGATTGAGATAAGTATTGATGAAAAGAACACAGAGGGTGCTAGAAATCATCATTAATCAGCGTAATAATAAATAGTTGAAATCAACAGCCAATCAGGTCTAAACAGAAAGCTATAAATAACTAATGAAACCAATCACAGAATGGAGGGCGTGTTCAGATTTTGAACAAAGAAATGGACTTTGAACTAAGCGATTAACCTGAGATTTATTGAAAAAAATATCGTCATCAACCGAAAGATCAATACACTATAATGTAAACAGGGTCTCACGCTCGGTGCATTAGATTCGATGACCCCAAATTTAAGATATACAATCAGTACAATGAAGGTGTTGGCAACCGCCGTTAACGAGCAAATTAATCCACATTATGTTGGAAAAACTAGGCAAGAAAATAGCAAGAAAATTATGATCAGAGGAAGGTTAAAGAAAAGACGTGTAAAACGTAAGAAAAGCTACTGTAGGGTTATTCAGCCGTATAACGAGTACATAGAAAGTCAGGGAGACCAGATTGAAAGGAAAGTGTACATTTTACATTTAAAAGGAAGAAAAACGCTGGAAATTAGGGATGTCACTCTTGTAACGTCAGGGAAAACGATTTGAAAAGGAAATCTAATGGAAAAACTGGACGTTTAAACGGAAGTGTTTATTGAACAATATAAGATTTCGACTTAATTTTGCGTTTTCAGACGAGTTAAAATAGATATCGTTATATATTTGGGATAGGGAGGTCATTCTGGTTACATTACAGTAGATAAGGCAAACAAAGGAATTGTTTTACGTCAATTGTTTGACGAAAGTTCTATGGGAAATAGGACAGACTGTAAGGAAAAATGATACAGTATTTGAGTTGACGACCCCACACGCGATTTTGTTATTAAAACAGCCAGAAAGCGAACATGGTTTTAGACGATTAAACCCATTTTAATGGCTTTTGGGACGATAAAAATTATCATTGGTCCTATGGAGTGTTTACTCAAGGTAAAAACCATTATATTTTAGTACCCTCGAATAAACGCTGAGTTATTGGTGAGTACATCGAAGTCCAGACATAAACAGATGTCAAATTTTAAATTAATGTAGATTTCGAGGAGAAAGGGACGGAAGTTGTGGGATGAACCATATAACGTAATAAAAATTGACATATATTTAAGGGCCGAAGTGGGAGTATCTCCTATAAAAATGTGGTAAATGATATATTAATTAGTAACAAATAGAAAATGAAATTTTCTATTGAGGCAGCAAACATCGAAAAACGATACAGATATCAGAGTAATGTACGGTGAAACTATGGGTGAATTGATACGGCCAAAGAAAGCAAAGAAAATCTTAAATTAACAATTAATAAAATAAATACGGCTGGAAATATAAAAAATTATAGGGATGTGGAAAGTTACATGAGAATGAATGAGGAAAATCAAAAAAAGAACATCGTGAATAAAAGGGAAATAAGAGAAAATATGAAAATTCAAATCTACGACATAAGTAGAGACAATACAGTTTAAAACTGAATTAATCCATATAGGTGGCATAAGAATAAGAAGGAATTTAGGAAAAAGAAAATTGGAAAACGCATATTAAAGGTTTTGGCTTGAATTTGTTCATGTTCTGGTAGCGATAAACAAAATTGAGAATTATGTACAGTTTATTGAAGACGTACCTATTATATTTTGAGGAAAAAAGAGATACGAAAATCATGATATTTGAGCTAAATTTTGTATGACCAACAGACAAAGGGATGAGGGGCATTTTGACGTAATATCGCCGGTCCGATCCTGGAAAAATGTTTAAACGAGATAGGGCATGAACAAAGTCGTGAAAGGTGGACCTAACGACAGTTAAACAAAAATGACAGAATCGATATATGAAATCTCGAGTCGTTACAGGTTAAATTCGTGGATCAAAGATAGCTTAGATAGGCCATTCTAATCCTGAGAGGGGGTTTAAAAGATAGGACTTAGTGAATTTTCGTTAGTCATCGCGGGATTGTGAAAAGTTGAAGGTTCGTGAGTCGCGACGAAAACGTTGGGTAATTTACTGGTGGAAAAATTCTATTAGTTAGAATCACAGGACTTAGCAAAATTTCATATTCGAGCCAGTGTTTTATAAAGATTTAAAGAAATTCAAGTCAGTGAAAATAAAAATAAAAGTTTACGTTCTATTTATTCGTGAAAAGTTAAAAGTGCTGTGATTTTGTTTAGGGGAAAATTCGGTTTTATAATCAATAAATATCATATTTTGGGACTTAGTAATCTCGCGACAAGTGTCGGTGTGGTAATTAAATAAAGTGATGTAATAATAATAAAAAGTGAAAAGAAGTTATAAAAAAATTAAGTGCATCCAATTAAACGGGAAAGTTCAATGAAAATCTTTAATTAAACTGAGTGTTTTAAATAAAGTACTATAATCAAAGTGTTGTTGGTGTAGCGAAATAAAAAATAAAAAACCAGTGTTAGTTATCATAACGGTGATAGTTCCCTTAAATAAAGTGCAAATCGAACGTAATAATTTATCACAGGATTAATCTAGTGTTAGATAAAATAATAATAATAAATATAGACGTTAGAATAAATAATTAAAATTATTAAATTGCTGTTAAATGAGATTGTGGTAACTTAATAATAATTATTATTTCGGAAAGTTTAAATAAATAGTGAAATACGTTATCTTACTGCAAAATAGAAGAGTTCGGTGACAAACAAAAATAAAAATAATAAATCTCTTATTTCGTAAATAATTGTGAAGTAGTTATTGTTTAAAACTATAATTTAAGCGGAGTATTATTTTAACGATGAAATAATTATAATAATAAATCTGGAAGTTAAAGTAAATAATGAATAAATGAGCATGAAAATAATCTATTCGGTATTTAATCGTATAATTCCTTCTGCTAAATAAAAGTATGGAAGGAAAACGAACATAAAATAAGTAATCAATTGTTAATCTAATTTAAAAAGTGTTAAGTTAACCAACGAGATTTGAAATAAAATGCGGTTAGAACGATAAACATCATTTAATTTAGATAGATTAAACGGAAATAAAATAAAATTGAAGTCGGAAAAAAAAAAAATAAAAAAAATTTATTTGAATTTAGTTGATGACATAGGAGTAGGTATTAGGTAAGAAAACATAACAAGGTTTTACCGTGTAGCTCCCGGTCGGATAAAATAAAACCTTAAGGGGGTAAGTTTTATTAAAAATTAAAGTATAAATATTTCCAGGTTCCAAGGAGAAAGCGGTATGCAGCAAACAGTTGGTATTTGAATTAATTTTATAACAAGATATTACTTGCTTAATATGTGATATGTATATATATTAAATATTATATATAAAATATTATATATAAAATAGATATATCTATGTATATGTATATATGTATATATATATATTATTCCAAGAAAGTTTTAATCAAAAAGAAACACACTTAAATAAAAGTAAAAGGTATCGATTACTAATACCTACTTAGAACGCACTATGCTATTTAAAAAATAGCTGTGTGCTAGAAAACATTTCAAGTTCATATTTTATACTTATTTTATTAATATATATACTATTTATTATAACTTCAGCTAATATAAAATGATCAAAAAAAAATGAGTTATGATATTAGAATTTACCTCAACTATAATAACATTATATATATATATCTGTGTATTTATGTATCGAGACAAAGTATATGTATGCATTATGACTATATTTATCGGGGAACAGGTTAGACCTCGGCGAAAAGGAAATTATCACTATTAAATTCAAAAGAAAAATTTAGGACCATAAATCTCACATTCGGGAATGTTAAAGGTAAACAAATGTCTTTCGTTGAATCTAGGTCACCAGGCCAGTGGGAATGTTGACATAACTAAAATTGTTTATAAAACAACTCGGTCAGTAGGGCACCGTGTTGAGTGCTTTAGGAAGGTGTCAATCTTAGGATAGAGCAACACCATAACGTTGCGCAATTATATATATAAAAAGGGGTTAAACACAATCTTTAATTTGAACTTGAAGAGATATTTTAGGATTGAACAATTTGAAAATCATTAGATTTATTATAAGCTAAACAAATGAAAGGTACATCAAACATTTGAAAAATCACGGCATAGTCAAATAAAAGAACTTGAAGAGTATCATTGAACATTTGAGAAAAAATTTATGGATTAACTACTCTCCTAGGTAGCTAATAGGTACATCAAACATTTGAAAATCACGGGATAGTCAGATAAAAGATTATTGTAGAACTACATGAAAAATTCGGGAAAAATTTATGAAATAATTGCTCTTATAGGTATAAATAGTTTACATGAAGCAGTTGAAAAATCACGGGAGAGTAAAAGTTTTACCAAAAGTTGAACCTTGGGGGAAAATTTAGAAAACAGTTCAACAATAGGAGGCAGTGGTCGCTCCTTAAAAACCCAAGGACCATTAACCAAACACATAATAGAGATGGCAATCTCTTAAAGAAAATTGTCAACCAAATCAATCAAAAGCTTGGAATTTTCGGCACTCCAGAACAAACCGAGATAATTCCTTATTATATTAGTATTTATTAATATTTCCCATTTTTAATATGTATATATTCGGTTACCAAACTTAGAATTTCGCAGAATTCTATGAGAGGGATCCGAGCTCGGAATATAAGACTAGCTAGTTTTATATTGTGAGTTATAATCCTACCCAAACGTATGTTTACATATATATCTTTCTATGTACTGTACATTGGATGATGTGGACCCGCTTACATTTAGCGTTTTAGACTCGACAGAGTTACTCTCACATCATTTCTTGTACGTAGAGCGAGGATTCACGACCCGTAACTCTACACAACACCGTGAGTATATGATTGCATATAGGACGAAACCGGTTCGCCCTAAGTAAATAGTAGACCTTGGAGGAGTAGGAATTTGGGGGTATCTAGGCTCGGATGACGACCTGAAGGCAGTGCATGATGGCATAAGGAAGGACGGTTAGGACGCGATAACTTAGGTATCAATTAACCGATCCGCGCCAGAAGATTGTGCGAATTTCTAGTTAGAATTTGATCACCTGGTTTACTTGTAGGAGGAAGGAGCCAAATTTTCGGCAGAAAAGGGTATTCTGAGTTCGTCTAATATGCAATCTATTAATTACATTAACCTACTAAACCCATCTTTATATGTACCTTATAGCAGCTGAATCGGATTGGAGAGATGACAAGCAGATACAAAACAATCATAATCAAATTTACTAACAATTAACCATTTGAGTCATACTTAATTATTTGTTCAATTAAACATGCGTAATTCGATTAGTACAGGTTATTTACGAGTTCGTTAGGATGTAGGAAAGCATAATAAGCGACGGAGGAAAGTTAGTTCATTTAGAGAAACTATTTAAAGTTAGATTTGCAAGAGAGAGACCAATACAGTTTGAAACTCAACGCTCTGACTAGAATCAAGAAGTTACCACAAAGAATGAAAGTAATTAAAGTCCCATATCATAAATCAAAAAATTACACAACGTTTGATGGAGTTTAATTACAACATAAATACGAAAATATTTACGTTCAAGGTCGTAAATAACGTATTAATTAGTTAAGTACATATATCTCTAAAGGTATATAGTGCAAGGGAGCTTTAAGTAGCTTTCTGTAGTTATCAAAGAAAATAAGGGTCCAATTTTCATGAAGGCTTGTGTGACGTAGGGAAGGAATTTTCCATCCCTACTACACACATGCAAAGCCTTAAAAATTTAAATATCGATCAGAGCCAAAAGAAAAGTTCAAGAAAACTTGAAGGGATGAAAGGAGTAGAAAAAGAAAACAAAATTAGAATCAAGAGGGGAAAGGAGAGATATTACACTGCAAAGCCATGACCAGGAGTCAGAGTTATACAAGTTGCGTTGAAAAACTTTATTGGTCAATCTATTGTAAAAACTGGGAAAAAAAAATAATAATAACAAAATTAGGACGTATCATAAAAAAAAAATAAAAAAAATAAAAAAAATAAAAAAAAAGTTCATTTTAATTGAAGTGAAAATAATTTAATAAAAAAATCAGAATAGTGCGACGTTAAACAAACACAGAAAAATTATTTATAAAGAAATAAATAAACATAACAAAAAAGAAAAAAAAAAAAAAAAGTGCTAACGAATAAACTCTACAGTCTAAAATAATTTTAAAAAGTGTCAATATAAAGTGTTAAATCGAGTGACCGTGAACTTGTTAATAAAGACCCCTTTCATTTGTTATTGTATACAAAAGAATTTAGGTCAAATATGCTCTATGTAAACAAATAGTCAAGACAGGCCATAAATAACAAATATAATGAGTTAAGAATTGACATATCTGGGTCAGGAATGTTAACGACCGTAATGTAAACAATGTGATTCGAGATAACGCGCGGTGTTCGTAAGCATCGAAAAGATTGATAAAAGTCAACATCGAGATACTGATAACAAAAAAAAAAAAAAACATCTAGCATTTAAAGGTGGGACACATCGAAAACGACACGCACCACTTTGAGGCATTATAAAATAAACATCTGTTAAAAATAATATCAACATTCGGTTTCGATAAAAGAGGAAACACACTTCGGAGATAAAAGGGGGAACTTATCTACATAATGTGACCATTGTTTATAGATAATGTTATGTTTTGTATGTGAACATTATCACATAAAAAGACATAACATAAAATATAAGGAACATAAATATAGAATACATTTTAAAAGGGTTTGGTGGAGCTCATGTTGATGGGAAAAATACATTCATTCAATCGGATCGAAATGAGAAGTTGAAATCAGATATGGCGGTGTTAAACAGTTGTCAATAGGTATTTATCGATTTGAAGATACTCGATTATTAAAATTGCAGTAAATATGTTTATTTTGAGGAGGGTAGAAATCAACGAATACAAAGGGATCTATGACAGTTGTTATGAACAACGAAATAGATTTTGCAAATTTAATGTAAATATTGAAAAAAAAAAAAAGATAGAATAACATACCTAAATACTTGATTGGGGATAGCGTCGAATTGAGAACTTCTAATATCGTAGACAAAGGTTTATGATAGGTAGATAACCTATTTAAATGAACATTTGATTATTCGGACTTCGAGAAAAAAGGGGTTTAACTCTAAAATTGACGACAAAAAAGCAGATTTTGCGAAAAATCAGTAGGTATTGCGAATTCAAAACGGATGTTGCGGTAGGTACTTATTGCAAATTGATGTGCAAAAATATGTTTTGATAGAGATTGCGAATTCAAAACAGATTTTGCGAAAATATCAATGGGTACTGCAAACCATGAAGGAGTGGTTGACATTCTAAACAATGAATAATTATTGTTTGAACGAAAATCACGGGATATTTATTAACAATAGGGTTGCAATATTCATTCCGTTTTTTTTAACAACTACCTACATTCAATTGAAATAAAGTGTGCGTTTTAGAGTTGGATTAATTCGGGTTGCAATCGTTGTGCAAATAAAAATAATATAATTGAAAATAATGTGTCTATAGGGGGGCAGGTTCCAAAAAAAAAAAAAAAAAAAAAAAACTTTTCAATTACATATAGTCGATATTTAATTCGATAATTTAAATTCATTAAAACGAGAATGGCCGAAAAGAGGAAGGCGGATGCGACAGAAAGAGATGTTGGAGAAATATCAACGGAAGATGAGCTTAGAAACATATTCAAGCGTTCCAAATATTCTACATTGCGTGTGGAGAATATGGGAGGAGACAAGGGAGCTCAGCCAGAAGGGGAACAAGGCAAGGTTGAGAGGGAGTGTGGAAAAATAGATTTTCCACATGAAAATGATAAACCAATAATTTCACAGGAAAAACCCGAGGAAAAGGAACAAGAAATCGAAGATAAGATTAACGAAGTAAAGGAAAATAAAAATAAAAAATAATTAAAAAAATTAACAAAAATATAAGAAAAACAAGAAAATTGAAAAAAAAAAAAAAAATAGAATAACTAAGGCAACATTTACATAAATAATTAAGAATATTAAAATAGAGATTGTAAGGTTGTCGCTTAGTAAGGAAAATATAAACATTAGCCGACGAAACTCGGAAAATTTAAGAAGATGGTGGGGAAACGTGGAACAGGAAGGAAAACACAGGCTTTAGTGACAGCAATCGGGGGGAATATCTCAGCCGAGACTTCAACAGTAAACATAGGAGATATAACTACGATAATTCAGGCAGCGTTAGCACCGCTCGTCAATAAGATGCAGGAGCTCGAGAAGCAGTTGGAAAAACCAGCAACAGTGGCGGTGATAGGAGAGGATAATGCGCAGAAAAACGTTCTCCAAGTCGTGGAAATGTTACCGCAGCAGGAGCGACCATCATTCTCCGGCGGAAATCAAAATCCAATTAGTTTCCTCGAGGATTTAAAAGAATACACTAGAAAAGTGAAACGTACGGATCCTTTAATTGTCGTACGAGAGAATTTAAAAGGGGAAGCCAAATCGTGGGCGAAATTGTACAATAAGCGATGGGAGACTATGTCAGATTTCGAACGAGATTTTTTAGCTACCTATTGGGGAGACATTAAGAAAAATGAAGTTCGCCGCCGACTTGCAGAGGGGGTATATGATGCCAAGAAAAATATATCCATGCTCACTCATTTCGCAAACTATTGGGAACTTGCTAAGGCTTTGAAGATTACTGACACTCCGTTGGGCATAGTCGACGAAATTATGAGGCATTATCCGAAGGAAATTCAATCGCTATGGTTTTCGGGACAATCAGGAGACGAGATTGTCGCCGCTGAGTTTCTTCGAAAACTAGACACAATGGTATGTACGCCAGAAGAACGGAACTTAAAGAAGAGGAGTGGGGAGGAAGTTAGCAAGAAGGACAAATACCGTGACCGTTACCACGCCATAAAAAGGAGGATACACGCGATAGAAAGTGTGGGCCAAGGCGTTAGTTGCGTCAAATGCACCGAAGTTAGCAGTTCACCAAAAGGAAATTCTACAATACCTACAACCGGGAAGGAGCTAGTGGTCGCAGATAATTCGGGAAACGGACGGGGGTTGATTCATTAGTCTCCATGGATACGACTCACACAGGAGGAGGGACGCCGACGCCAAGACACAACACTGCATTGAAGATTATGATGAGTTGGGGATGGAATCCGATGAAAGGATTAGGAAAGGATGAACAAGGAATGACTGCCCCAGTAAAAGCTGAAAAGAACGTAAAAAGACGGAAAAATGGAGCGGAAGAAACGAGAACAGAGGAGGAAATGCGTGTGGAAGTATGCGTCAATTCACTGCAACATATAACTGACGAATGGAATAAATTGGAAATGATTGAAGAAAAATTGGGTAGGGAAGTTAGGGGTTTTAACAACATTTTTGAGGACCGAGATTATGAGGAAGTAGAAAAGGGTAGCACTTTACCGTTATTACCGGAAGCCAAAGCACATATAGATAACACGGAAGTTCATTGTTTAATAGACACCGGAAGTCAGATCACGTGTGTAGCACAAGAATTCTACGAAAACTATTTAACTGATGAAACGCTTTATCCGATTATGCCAGTAACAGCAATACAGATTAAGGTAGCTATAGGGCACAAAAGTCAGAGAATATCTAGGTTGGTTTTAGTCCCACTACGATTTGAAAATGTTACAATAAATACGCCATGTTTAATAATACCCAAGTTGATTAGGCCCGTTATATTAGGTATCAATTGGTTGGACGAATACACAGCTGAGTTTAAATGTGGGGAAAATAGGAAGTTGAAAATAAAAACAGAAGTTGGTAAAAGGGAAATAGAATTGGTAAATTCATCGATAACTTATAGGAAACCTAAAGGTGAGATTAGCAATCAAAATTGCGCAAGTGGAAAAATAATTAGTATCGAAGTAAACCCCGAAATAAATGATACGGCGTGTCTCGAGCGTAGAATAACGACATTTGTGTCCGGGCTAGATTTGGAGTTAAAAGGGAAAGAAGGGTTGGAAAAGATTTTAATCAAACATAAGAATGTATTTAGAGACAGGCCGGGTCTCACAACTTTGTACACTCACGAAATAAAGATGACGGACGAGACGCCCTTCGTTAAGAGATCTTATCCTGTACCTTTTGCTTATAGAGATAAAGTTGACGAAAAAATTAGAGAATTGGAATTACTAGGAATCATCAGTAGGGAGGCCACACAGTTTTCTAGTCCTCTAACGTTTACTTTAAAAAGGGACGGAACCGTTAGGATTCTTTTGGATGCCAGGTTTTTAAATACTAGAATGCACGCCGAAGTAGAGAAACCACCATTAACTTCTGAGATAATACAGCGTTTTCATGGCGTAAAATTCATCACCACGATAGATCTAAATTCAGCCTACTTCCAGATACCTATCAGTCCAGAGAGTCGTAAATATACCGGGTTTGTGTACAATGGGAAATCGTATGTATACAAGGTATTGCCGCAGGGGTTAAAGACATCAGTTGGGAGTTTCTCAAGGGGAATGGACAAAATCCTCGGCCCAGGACTGAGAGAATTCTGCGCTAATTACTTGGATGATCTAATAATATATACGTGTGGGAGCCAAGAAGATCATTTCGAACATGTAGACGCGGTACTTGAGAGGTTAGAGGCAGCAAACATGACTTGTAAACTCGAAAAATGTCAATTTTTATTCACAGAAGTGCGTATGTTGGGACATATTATAACGCCTTTGGGAGTTCAAATGGATCCGGAAAAAATAGACGCGATTAAAAATTTTCCGGTACCCAAGAAAATCAAACAAGTAAGAGCTTTCCTTGGACTTTGCAATTATTACCGTAGATTCGCGAATAAATATGGGGAATCAACACGTGTTTTATGTGATTTACTTCAGAAAAATCGAACTTGGAGGTGGGGTGACTTAGAACAGCGTGCATTCGAGAAGGTGAAAACATTATTTTTAGAAACAGTTATTTTACATCATCATGATCCAAATAGTACATATTATTTACAGACAGACAGTTCGGGATTTGCAATAGGGGGGGAGTTATACCAGCTAGATAACGAAGGAAACCACCACGTTATTGGATTTATTAGCAAAGCTTTAAGGGGACCAGAGTTAAAGTGGACCACATCGGAGCAAGAGTTGTGGGCGATAATATATGCTCTACATAAATTTGAGACGTATTTAAGAGGAGTACATTTGATAATAAGAACAGATCATCAAGCGTTGACGTTTTTGAAGACATGGAAGATGTACAGTAGTCGCCTAACTCGGTGGATTTTGTATTTAAATCAATTTAACTTCACTGTAGAGTACGTTAAAGGAAAAGAAAATATAGGACCTGACATTTTATCTCGTTACTCTTGTGATGCAGAAAACGTGCAGGAGGAGAAAAACACATGCCCAGAAATAGCAGCTTTTGCGGTTAAAGGTAGACAACACATTCGAAAACACTTAGAAAATATAACAGAACTACAGAAACAGGACACATTTTTGGGAGAAATTTTCGGGTACTTGCGCAAGGGAAAATTCGGACCACCGACAAAAAATGTTAATAGGTATTTAAAAAATTACAAGAAAATAGGTAAAACTTTGTATTACACCACAGGGCTAAACAAAACGGTTTTAGCAGTACCACAGGAATTGACTGAGGAGTTAATAAAAATGATACATTTAGAAATTGGGCACGGGGGAATTTTCAAAACAGGATCAGCTATGGGAGACAGGTATTACTGGCCAGGTATGAGCCGAGACATAAAACGCATAGTAAGAGGATGTCACCTTTGTCAGATGGCGAAGCGCGAAATTCGACCAACTGTAGGGCCAAGTAAATCAATTATGACCAAAGAAGTAGGACAATTAGCTATGGCAGATCTATACGGACCATTACCGAGGGGAATGGGTGGCGTAAAATTCATATTTGTTATCCAGGATTCTTTCAGCCGATTTGTAAAATTATATAAATTGAGGATAGCAAGTACTAAGACCGTGTTAAATTGTGTAGAGGATTTTAATAAGATCATACAAATAGATGCTTTGTTAACTGATAACGGATCTCAATTTACATCGAAAAAATGGGAAAACCACATGAATAGGATGGGTATACGAATCGTACATACTTCAGTGCGAAATCCTGGACCGAATATAACTGAGCGTGTAAATAAAGAGTTAGGAAGAATTTTTCGTATTTATTGTCACGAAAAACATACAAAATGGTCAGCTTTCCTTAAAGAAATAGAGCAGACTTACAATAATTCAATACACTGTTCAACAGGATTTTCACCAAATGAGATAGCTTTCGGGAAATCACCAACTTATAGTTTAGACAAGTATACTCAAGGGTGTGGAAAACCTACGAAAACAATAGATGAAATTAGATTGACAGCACAAAAGAATTTGGAGAAAAGCGCTACAAATCGACAAAAATATTATAATCTCAATAAAAGACTAGTGACCTATGAAATCGGAGCCATGGTCAAGTTGAAAAAGATTACACAGTCAAATTTATTGCGAAAACAAATTAAGAAATTCAACTTACTTTACGAAGGGCCGTACGTCATCGGATCAGTAGTTTACAGTAACACGTATACCCTAATTGATCCGGTAACTCGGGAAATAAAAGGAGATTATAGCGCCATACATTTAGCGAGATATTACACGAGTAACAAGGAACAACAATCAGGATTAAAGTTAGTGGAAGTCAACGAATAGAATGCGAAATTTGCAAATATTTGAAAATATTTATAAATAAATAAATAAACGACTGAGAAATACAAATAAAAATATGTTAGGATACGTCTTGGGGTAGGGGAAGAAAGAAACTTTACTAAAATGTTAGGCTATCAGTTGCTTGCGAGGGGCGGGTCGTCGTCGAGTCTTTAAGAGTGAGTGGACAAGTTTCTTAATAAGCGACAATCATGTTTAAATATAGAAATAGAGTAAGGTAAAAATATTCGTTAATTTTGATTTTATTATTTAGAAAAAAAAAAAGGGGGGGTTTTTTTTTGATGTGCTAGTGAATAGAAAAAAAAAAATTGTTAGGTAATTAAGGACACTTAAGAGGAAAAGAATTAGAGATATTATATGACACACATAATGGTACGTTTTATAGAATAGAGTTTTAGATAAACATTGCTTAGGAGTTAGAAAAAAAAAAATGTTTTGAAATCTTGAAATAAAAATGTTTATCTGTAGAGATGTGGTAGAAATTAGGTAAATATAAAAAGGTAACGTTTGAATTACGATATAAATAGTTAGATTTCGAAAAAAAAACGGGGAAAAACGGGAACGCTGAACCAATTGAGGATAATTAAGAACATTTATGAAAATTAAATATAAGAGTGGGTAACACTTAGGTTAGGACAACTTTGAATGAACTATGAACAAACAATTAGAAATTAAGAATTAGAAAATAAAGTTTAATTAAATAAAGAAAAAAAAAAAAAAAATGCTGGAAAATTTATATAGAACATGTATACCACTGATTGTCGGATTGGGTGAGGTCGTGCGAAAACATATACATTTCACAAAAACTTATACTTACAAACAAAAACAATTATTTGCACACCAAGAGACCACCCGCTTTTCAGTTGGTCGAAAGGCCGCGAGATTGTAAACAATCTTTACTTAAATCATTGTAAGGGAGGTCTTAGTCCAATTTGGTTGGGGACCACCAAAACACGCGAGTCGAGGGGCGTGTTCCAGCGAAAAAGAGATTAATTTTGAGTCTACCAAAATTACAGAAAATTCCATAAAATAAAATCTACGCGAAAAGAAAATAGAAAATACAATGAGATTCAATTCAAGATTGTTAACAATCCGATAAAACAGAGAAGAGATAGGGATAATAGGATATAGAGGAGAGATAGGGGATAACAAAATGAGGAGGGAAGATAGGGATAATAGTATACGGAGAAGAGATAGGGGATAACAGAATGAGGAGGGGAGATAGGGAGCAATAGGATACGAAGAAGAGATAAGGGGATAACAAAATGAGGAGGGGAGATAGGGAGCAATAGGACACGGAGAAGAGATAGGGGATAACAGAATGAGGAGGGGAGATAGGGAGCAATAGGATACGAAGAAGAGATAAGGGATAACAAAATGAGGAGGGGAGATAGGGAGTAATAGGACGCGAAGAAGAGATAGGGGATAACAAAATGAGGAGGGGACATAGGGAGCAATAGGATACGAAGAATAGATAAGGAATAACGACATGGGGAGGGAAAGGTAGCTGGCCTAAATTTGAACACAATTTCGGTGTCTAACAAAAAAAAAAAAAAAAAAAAAAAAAAAAAAAAAAAAAAAAAAAAAAAAAAAAAAAAAAAAAAAAAAAAAGAAGAAGACGCCTAAATAAAATACAACGTTAGCCACAGCAAATTGAGTTCAGAGGAGGGAACTGTGATGAATTGCATTAACCAACAGTGAAAATAAGAAAATATTGTAGCTTCCCACTTTAATTCAAAAAGAAAATACCAATTAATTATAAAACAGACACACCTGCGACATCTACCGGTTCAAAGTAAATTGAATTCTTGTTGACGATAGGGATCTACGATTAAGTAGATTGAGATAAGTATTGATGAAAAGAACACAGAGGGTGCTAGAAATCATCATTAATCAGCGTAATAATAAATAGTTGAAATCAACAGCCAATCAGGTCTAAACAGAAAGCTATAAATAACTAATGAAACCAATCACAGAATGGAGGGCGTGTTCAGATTTTGAACAAAGAAATGGACTTTGAACTAAGCGATTAACCTGAGATTTATTGAAAAAAATATCGTCATCAACCGAAAGATCAATACACTATAATGTAAACAGGGTCTCACGCTCGGTGCATTAGATTCGATGACCCCAAATTTAAGATATACAATCAGTACAATGAAGGTGTTGGCAACCGCCGTTAACGAGCAAATTAATCCACATTATGTTGGAAAAACTAGGCAAGAAAATAGCAAGAAAATTATGATCAGAGGAAGGTTAAAGAAAAGACGTGTAAAACGTAAGAAAAGCTACTGTAGGGTTATTCAGCCGTATAACGAGTACATAGAAAGTCAGGGAGACCAGATTGAAAGGAAAGTGTACATTTTACATTTAAAAGGAAGAAAAACGCTGGAAATTAGGGATGTCACTCTTGTAACGTCAGGGAAAACGATTTGAAAAGGAAATCTAATGGAAAAACTGGACGTTTAAACGGAAGTGTTTATTGAACAATATAAGATTTCGACTTAATTTTGCGTTTTCAGACGAGTTAAAATAGATATCGTTATATATTTGGGATAGGGAGGTCATTCTGGTTACATTACAGTAGATAAGGCAAACAAAGGAATTGTTTTACGTCAATTGTTTGACGAAAGTTCTATGGGAAATAGGACAGACTGTAAGGAAAAATGATACAGTATTTGAGTTGACGACCCCACACGCGATTTTGTTATTAAAACAGCCAGAAAGCGAACATGGTTTTAGACGATTAAACCCATTTTAATGGCTTTTGGGACGATAAAAATTATCATTGGTCCTATGGAGTGTTTACTCAAGGTAAAAACCATTATATTTTAGTACCCTCGAATAAACGCTGAGTTATTGGTGAGTACATCGAAGTCCAGACATAAACAGATGTCAAATTTTAAATTAATGTAGATTTCGAGGAGAAAGGGACGGAAGTTGTGGGATGAACCATATAACGTAATAAAAATTGACATATATTTAAGGGCCGAAGTGGGAGTATCTCCTATAAAAATGTGGTAAATGATATATTAATTAGTAACAAATAGAAAATGAAATTTTCTATTGAGGCAGCAAACATCGAAAAACGATACAGATATCAGAGTAATGTACGGTGAAACTATGGGTGAATTGATACGGCCAAAGAAAGCAAAGAAAATCTTAAATTAACAATTAATAAAATAAATACGGCTGGAAATATAAAAAATTATAGGGATGTGGAAAGTTACATGAGAATGAATGAGGAAAATCAAAAAAAGAACATCGTGAATAAAAGGGAAATAAGAGAAAATATGAAAATTCAAATCTACGACATAAGTAGAGACAATACAGTTTAAAACTGAATTAATCCATATAGGTGGCATAAGAATAAGAAGGAATTTAGGAAAAAGAAAATTGGAAAACGCATATTAAAGGTTTTGGCTTGAATTTGTTCATGTTCTGGTAGCGATAAACAAAATTGAGAATTATGTACAGTTTATTGAAGACGTACCTATTATATTTTGAGGAAAAAAGAGATACGAAAATCATGATATTTGAGCTAAATTTTGTATGACCAACAGACAAAGGGATGAGGGGCATTTTGACGTAATATCGCCGGTCCGATCCTGGAAAAATGTTTAAACGAGATAGGGCATGAACAAAGTCGTGAAAGGTGGACCTAACGACAGTTAAACAAAAATGACAGAATCGATATATGAAATCTCGAGTCGTTACAGGTTAAATTCGTGGATCAAAGATAGCTTAGATAGGCCATTCTAATCCTGAGAGGGGGTTTAAAAGATAGGACTTAGTGAATTTTCGTTAGTCATCGCGGGATTGTGAAAAGTTGAAGGTTCGTGAGTCGCGACGAAAACGTTGGGTAATTTACTGGTGGAAAAATTCTATTAGTTAGAATCACAGGACTTAGCAAAATTTCATATTCGAGCCAGTGTTTTATAAAGATTTAAAGAAATTCAAGTCAGTGAAAATAAAAATAAAAGTTTACGTTCTATTTATTCGTGAAAAGTTAAAAGTGCTGTGATTTTGTTTAGGGGAAAATTCGGTTTTATAATCAATAAATATCATATTTTGGGACTTAGTAATCTCGCGACAAGTGTCGGTGTGGTAATTAAATAAAGTGATGTAATAATAATAAAAAGTGAAAAGAAGTTATAAAAAAATTAAGTGCATCCAATTAAACGGGAAAGTTCAATGAAAATCTTTAATTAAACTGAGTGTTTTAAATAAAGTACTATAATCAAAGTGTTGTTGGTGTAGCGAAATAAAAAATAAAAAACCAGTGTTAGTTATCATAACGGTGATAGTTCCCTTAAATAAAGTGCAAATCGAACGTAATAATTTATCACAGGATTAATCTAGTGTTAGATAAAATAATAATAATAAATATAGACGTTAGAATAAATAATTAAAATTATTAAATTGCTGTTAAATGAGATTGTGGTAACTTAATAATAATTATTATTTCGGAAAGTTTAAATAAATAGTGAAATACGTTATCTTACTGCAAAATAGAAGAGTTCGGTGACAAACAAAAATAAAAATAATAAATCTCTTATTTCGTAAATAATTGTGAAGTAGTTATTGTTTAAAACTATAATTTAAGCGGAGTATTATTTTAACGATGAAATAATTATAATAATAAATCTGGAAGTTAAAGTAAATAATGAATAAATGAGCATGAAAATAATCTATTCGGTATTTAATCGTATAATTCCTTCTGCTAAATAAAAGTATGGAAGGAAAACGAACATAAAATAAGTAATCAATTGTTAATCTAATTTAAAAAGTGTTAAGTTAACCAACGAGATTTGAAATAAAATGCGGTTAGAACGATAAACATCATTTAATTTAGATAGATTAAACGGAAATAAAATAAAATTGAAGTCGGAAAAAAAAAAAATAAAAAAAATTTATTTGAATTTAGTTGATGACATAGGAGTAGGTATTAGGTAAGAAAACATAACAAGGTTTTACCGTGTAGCTCCCGGTCGGATAAAATAAAACCTTAAGGGGGTAAGTTTTATTAAAAATTAAAGTATAAATATTTCCAGGTTCCAAGGAGAAAGCGGTATGCAGCAAACAGTTGGTATTTGAATTAATTTTATAACAAGATATTACTTGCTTAATATGTGATATGTATATATATTAAATATTATATATAAAATATTATATATAAAATAGATATATCTATGTATATGTATATATGTATATATATATATTATTCCAAGAAAGTTTTAATCAAAAAGAAACACACTTAAATAAAAGTAAAAGGTATCGATTACTAATACCTACTTAGAACGCACTATGCTATTTAAAAAATAGCTGTGTGCTAGAAAACATTTCAAGTTCATATTTTATACTTATTTTATTAATATATATACTATTTATTATAACTTCAGCTAATATAAAATGATCAAAAAAAAATGAGTTATGATATTAGAATTTACCTCAACTATAATAACATTATATATATATATCTGTGTATTTATGTATCGAGACAAAGTATATGTATGCATTATGACTATATTTATCGGGGAACAGGTTAGACCTCGGCGAAAAGGAAATTATCACTATTAAATTCAAAAGAAAAATTTAGGACCATAAATCTCACATTCGGGAATGTTAAAGGTAAACAAATGTCTTTCGTTGAATCTAGGTCACCAGGCCAGTGGGAATGTTGACATAACTAAAATTGTTTATAAAACAACTCGGTCAGTAGGGCACCGTGTTGAGTGCTTTAGGAAGGTGTCAATCTTAGGATAGAGCAACACCATAACGTTGCGCAATTATATATATAAAAAGGGGTTAAACACAATCTTTAATTTGAACTTGAAGAGATATTTTAGGATTGAACAATTTGAAAATCATTAGATTTATTATAAGCTAAACAAATGAAAGGTACATCAAACATTTGAAAAATCACGGCATAGTCAAATAAAAGAACTTGAAGAGTATCATTGAACATTTGAGAAAAAATTTATGGATTAACTACTCTCCTAGGTAGCTAATAGGTACATCAAACATTTGAAAATCACGGGATAGTCAGATAAAAGATTATTGTAGAACTACATGAAAAATTCGGGAAAAATTTATGAAATAATTGCTCTTATAGGTATAAATAGTTTACATGAAGCAGTTGAAAAATCACGGGAGAGTAAAAGTTTTACCAAAAGTTGAACCTTGGGGGAAAATTTAGAAAACAGTTCAACAATAGGAGGCAGTGGTCGCTCCTTAAAAACCCAAGGACCATTAACCAAACACATAATAGAGATGGCAATCTCTTAAAGAAAATTGTCAACCAAATCAATCAAAAGCTTGGAATTTTCGGCACTCCAGAACAAACCGAGATAATTCCTTATTATATTAGTATTTATTAATATTTCCCATTTTTAATATGTATATATTCGGTTACCAAACTTAGAATTTCGCAGAATTCTATGAGAGGGATCCGAGCTCGGAATATAAGACTAGCTAGTTTTATATTGTGAGTTATAATCCTACCCAAACGTATGTTTACATATATATCTTTCTATGTACTGTACATTGGATGATGTGGACCCGCTTACATTTAGCGTTTTAGACTCGACAGAGTTACTCTCACATCATTTCTTGTACGTAGAGCGAGGATTCACGACCCGTAACTCTACACAACACCGTGAGTATATGATTGCATATAGGACGAAACCGGTTCGCCCTAAGTAAATAGTAGACCTTGGAGGAGTAGGAATTTGGGGGTATCTAGGCTCGGATGACGACCTGAAGGCAGTGCATGATGGCATAAGGAAGGACGGTTAGGACGCGATAACTTAGGTATCAATTAACCGATCCGCGCCAGAAGATTGTGCGAATTTCTAGTTAGAATTTGATCACCTGGTTTACTTGTAGGAGGAAGGAGCCAAATTTTCGGCAGAAAAGGGTATTCTGAGTTCGTCTAATATGCAATCTATTAATTACATTAACCTACTAAACCCATCTTTATATGTACCTTATAGCAGCTGAATCGGATTGGAGAGATGACAAGCAGATACAAAACAATCATAATCAAATTTACTAACAATTAACCATTTGAGTCATACTTAATTATTTGTTCAATTAAACATGCGTAATTCGATTAGTACAGGTTATTTACGAGTTCGTTAGGATGTAGGAAAGCATAATAAGCGACGGAGGAAAGTTAGTTCATTTAGAGAAACTATTTAAAGTTAGATTTGCAAGAGAGAGACCAATACAGTTTGAAACTCAACGCTCTGACTAGAATCAAGAAGTTACCACAAAGAATGAAAGTAATTAAAGTCCCATATCATAAATCAAAAAATTACACAACGTTTGATGGAGTTTAATTACAACATAAATACGAAAATATTTACGTTCAAGGTCGTAAATAACGTATTAATTAGTTAAGTACATATATCTCTAAAGGTATATAGTGCAAGGGAGCTTTAAGTAGCTTTCTGTAGTTATCAAAGAAAATAAGGGTCCAATTTTCATGAAGGCTTGTGTGACGTAGGGAAGGAATTTTCCATCCCTACTACACACATGCAAAGCCTTAAAAATTTAAATATCGATCAGAGCCAAAAGAAAAGTTCAAGAAAACTTGAAGGGATGAAAGGAGTAGAAAAAGAAAACAAAATCAGAATCAAAAGAGAGAGAAATTATCACACATTAGAGCGAATCTTTCTTATGAAATATTAAAGTGACTATCAAATAATTATGAAATAAATATGAAAGAAACCGTTTTGATCACAACATTATTGTTTTCATTCCATTTAAGTGCCCGTTTTCATTAAAATATGATTGTTTTTTATAGTGTAAGTGACATCTTAGAAATGCCATCCGTGTGATCTTTTAGTGTTGACAAAGTTATGGGATACGATAACCCCTATATATTTATTTATTTATTGTTTCTTTACCTTTTTAATTTAGGTGTTATTGTTTAAATTGAAATTTTGAACTTCATTTTGACTTGAAATTAACAATTTTATAGAGTACACAAAATAATATAGGTGTTGAAAGACAATATTGTTACAATAATATTTCTCACAGAATGGGCCTCTACTGCACTATAGGAACAAATACATTATAACGTAAAACATGTAGAGTGACCATATGTTGAAATTATATTTGAAATAACTTTTTTTTTTCAAGTTGTATAATCTATAATATTTTAAATGAGGTTCGGTTAGAAAATTAATATGTAATGGTAAATTAAGAAGAACATAAAAAATAATATATTAACAGTAAATATACTGTAATAAATTATCAATATGCTATTAATTTAGAAATGACAATGTAGAAAAAATCAATTGGCAATCCTCGGCTAATACGAATAATTTAACCATCTTTTTAAAAGTGCACAAGGAATTAGATGACTTAATATGTTCTGGAAGGCTATTAAATATGAGTGGAGCCTGATAGAAGTAATTTCTTTGACCAAAAGAAGATTTAGTTTGAATTGCCACAAAGTTAAGACCAGACCCAATTCTAGTAGTACGAATTTGCTGAGTTCTTTCTGCAATATTAATATTATTAAAAAATTTACAAAGTGTTTGTGTAATATACAGCTGTTTTACATTCATAACATTACATTCCTTATAAAGTAAATGAGTTGGATATCTAAATTTTTTCTTGAACATAACTTTAAGGATCAGTTTTTGGGCAATGTTAAGTGGTTCTATGTAAGTCTTTTGGCAAGATCCCCAGCACACTATATTATAAGAAAGTAGAGACTGGATTATTGCAAAATAAACCGTCTTCAATTTTTCCTTGTCTAGTATATGTCTAAGTTCTTTAAAGATATAGGTAAGTCTCCTAGTATTATTTACCAACATATTAACATGATCGTTCCATCTTAAAAATTTATCTATTTTTACGCCAAGGTATTTGATGCTGACTATATCATAGTGAAATTATCTACATAAGCTATAAGAACAAAAAACATTCACGGATTAGGTAACCAAATAATAATCCGGGGGAAGATTAATGAAAAGCGTGGCAAAGGAAGAATCCGCACATCAGGTCTTCGCAAACTTCGTGACTGGCACGAGTTCAGTACCGCGTTTCAGCCTGCATGGTAAAAATTTCAAAAGAAAAGAGAAGAAACCGTAGAGTTATATCGAAAGAAGTTCGATTATCTAGTTTATCAGAATGTTACTTACGTTTTTTTATTGACTGTAGTAGATACCTGCTTATACTGCAGAAAATCTTTGACTCGCATTCAAAGTGTTTAGAATAAAGTAGGTACATTTAATTTTTAAATTTTTATGATAAATAAAAAGTAGCCACCACGATTAAACTTTCATGACCTAAAAGTATTACACATATGAGGAATGCCTAAAACAGAGTGCGAATAGATAATTCTCCCTAATTCTCCGTTCAGGGATACATTTAACATAATGTGCTGCAACTTCATATCCACTCTAACATTATATTAGCCAACTTTTTAGTGTTTGTTGTAAAGCCGTTCGGTCTCGGAACGTAAATTTACAAATTATTACTTTCCGTACGTAGTTCGGTACGTCGATGTCCTTGGATCTCCACGCAGCTCAGAACCGCGAGGAGTGAAAGGAGTCTTATACCCCATGGAAATTGGAATAGGGGTCACAATCCTCAGCAATAAGGAACCGACTTAAGAAGATTTACTTTATATATGTAAGTACTTAACAACGTATTTAAAGTTATAACTTATTACCAATTAACCCAATAAGATAGATTATGAGCTCAAAGTTCACAATGTTCTGGAACGATGCCGGCGGATTTCGCGATGTCACGTGATCAAGTCAATGCATCGAGCAACGAAGGTTTGCAAATGGCGGCGATTTTTTGTTGATACTCGTTATTACTGATATTGTGTGTGTTGTATTATCGCAATCATATGTTAGGTTTGCTAAGCACTGCCTTCGTAATTCGCTTCGTAAAATACTCTAGTCGGCCTTGTACTGGAAGAAATGACGTGGGCATTGACCTCCAATTTCCAAATAAATCAAATTATGAATTTTTAATGATGCCTGATCTAACCATTCTAAAGTTTTTACTCCTTCGGATAAGAGATTTTCCACTTAGATAATAATATGTTCTTGATACAATCAGATTTCCGAATGATTATGGCCATTGACGTGTGATTTATGACACATTCTAAATCCGAGTTCTTAATACCAATTTTGAACAGTTCAAAACTATTTCCCGAAAGGTCATATATGTAATTTTAAAAAGTTATTTTATAACCCGTTGTGTGTTTCCTGAAGCAAGGTTCAGCTTCCAGCGTCCTTGGGTCCCTTGGCATTATGGTCACGTAATGGTTCTGTTTATATTGCCGCTCCTCCCTGTCCTTCTGTTCTTCCACCCCCCTCGTACTCTTTTCCTCTCCCACCGAGAGTGTTGTACCTACACACCACGATATATACAGACTGTACCCTCATGTGTTACTCGTGTTCTGTGTGTATTTACATAGCGGCGTGTCGAGCTTTTGTTGGGTGGTTGGACAAAAACCATTCAGGATTCCGGAGAAATGTTCTGAGATATTGCAGAGATGACAAATTAGAGCTAAAACACATTAATAACACAAAAAAGTAGTTGGTAGAATAAATGTTTATGTATTTAGGGTATGTAAGCAAATATAAAAATCCCCAAACATTTTTATTGTATTAAAAAAGAATTTTTTCTCACTTATGTCAATCTGTCATCAAAAATACTAAATTTGGTTGGGCCTATGTTTGATTTGCTTTGAATTTACGACTAATTTTCAAAAGTGGAACGGGTTGTATGAAGAATTCAGAAAAGCGGTCAATTAATATGTACATTAACGATACATTAACCTTATAATATTTTTAAGAGAAAATTGTCTTTGTCATTATCAAAGTTTGTAATGATTTGCCAGACTTGTAATGCTTTGTCAAAAATACTAATTTCGATTATAAATTGTTGTAACATTGGATCAATGAAGTCGGATTTGCTTAGAAATTTTGTATTTTCAAATTTGGAACTGATTGTTGTCAAGAGTTCTGAAAAGCGATAAAGTATCTACAAGAAATAGTTCTGTGAACAATATACTTCGCGTGGTGTTGATTATTCCAATTTTCCAAGCTCGTGCGCCAGAGAGCAAATTCGCACCCCGGCGAAATAAATAGGTAGGTGCTGTACGGCTACCATCTTGACAGGGTTGTTTGGACACAAAACACACAAACAAAATAATTTATAAGCAGACGAAATGCATACGCTACGCTCAGTCACTAAGATTATAAAAGAAAAATATTTTTATTGTATTTTCTAAATTAATACTTTCGTTTCAAGAGTTCACACGTAATTCGATAACTTGCCTAACCGACCAAGAAAAAATATTCACGAAAAATGTTATTAAAAGAGAAGCTGCTGTAAATAATGTTCAACTATGGGTATTTTCCCAAATTATGAATACCAACCACCAACAACGTACGGCCGATTTAAAGTTTGTTTTTCTTATTTTTATCATTATACTAAAAATTTGTAATTTTTATATATTTATACACACTACATTTTTATTTATAATTATTGATTTTAAAAACGATCCAAAACCGCTCTTTCCGGAACGGTTTCAATTTGCTACAACGTCATTATGACGCTGTTTAAATGGGAATAGGGTGGAGGTAGGATGGGGGAGGGTCTTCAACTAGATCGACCCTCCCCCCGTACTACACCCTCCGTATTCACAAATATATTATAATAGAGCCCTTGCCCCGTATAATGTTGTATCCAACATAACTATCAATGTTGAGTTATTGACGGAGAAACATTGAGCATGCATCTTTTAATATAGGGATTACGATAATGAAAAAAGTTTCAGGCCTGCGGCAGCATTTTGAAGGTTGATTTATGGTTTAACGTTGTGTAATGTTGTTTGTTATTTGTCACGGAGCATGGTTTAATTAATTTAATTCATGGGATTAAAGAAGAAAACGAATATCTTATGGCTTCAACCATAAAGACTTCAAAGCCAAAAAGCTGAAAGATGCATGAAAAATGTATTTGTCCAGAAAAAAAATTATTTTGCCTTCTTTTTAGCCGTTGAAACAGGCACGTGGAATAACGTTGTGAGTTGATCTCATGACAATATCTTGAACGTAAATGATTTGATTTAATCACATTGTTATTTACATTATTCACATTGGCGTTTTAGGCTCGAATATATCAATGATAAGTGTGAATTTATGCTAGAATAGCACGTCGCTTTATTTTTAACAGTAACATATGCTACTGTGAAAGCACGTAAATATTTAAATCTTAGGTTTTTCTAGTAAATCTTAGGATTTACTGAAAAATTTTAAGATTTACCGTAGAACGGGCTTTTACAGTAACATTTTTTTAAATTTATTTTTTTTTATTTATTTTATACATTTTACAAATATAAGACAAAAGTCCCGATAAACTGCTTTTTAGCAGTTTGTCTAACGGGTTCTTTACATTAAAGATCTTATTATAGAGATTTAATAGTTGCATTTTTACAGTTAAAGATATAAAATTAAATTAAATTTTTTACAGAAATATACTTAGATACATTTTTAAAATTATAGATATAAGATAAAATTAAATTTTTTACAGAAATATACTTAGATAAAAGAAAATTTTTGAAAACATGAATAATTTTAAAATCTATAGAATAAGTAATATGTTATTGTAAGCTAATACAAATTAATTCTTTCCGTGAGCCAAGTCTTCAGTAAGTTCATCAATTGTTTGTTTTGGGCACAGTTTTTAATTTCAGCTGGAAGCATATTTAAACAACTGGGAATCATGTAATTTAACGTTATTAACATATTCAACATTTTTCTACTAATTCAGCATAAATTCTTTGAATGAATTCTAATTTAATTGACTTTCTTCACGCTCGTAGAAATGATATGTTTATTGTATTTTGAATATTAAATTTTATTAAACATAACTTGTTTTGGTTTTTACATTTTTCTCGGATCAAGAATATTGTTGGATTCCGTTCCGGCAAAAGCTCAAATAATGTAACTTGTATAATAATATGCTCCATTTTAATGAAATCTGTTGGTTTTTTAAACAAAATAAAACAAAACAGAAATAAAAAAGTAGAAAATTCCACTGAGTAAACCGACGTTACCTGGCGTGACGTCAACCCCGGCTCTATCACGAATAAACAAGCGTCCCGTCGTTTTGGTGGCAAATCGAAAATTGGCACAATTTAAATCGTCGTAGAAAACGTATTCTTCAAAATAAAAATACCACCATGGACGCAATTTTCCTTTTTTTTCGCGAAAAAAATTAATCAGAGTATGCAGTTCGTACGCGGTAGAAGTGAAATCTTCATTAAACCAAAGTAGACACAACAGTGGGAGGCTAAGAAGCACCGCACAAAGAGGATACCGATAATACTACTAATTCTCTCGCAGGAATCCTGTGGATGTAAGTGTTTGTTTCATTTAGTGTCGCTATTTTACGTTTCATCGAGTTTCAAATAACAACGCTGCTTAAGGGCCCGCAACCCGGATTTGCACCGATTTATTACATATTTCCCTTAAACACGGTAAGTTTTAAAGCTCTTAAAAAAATATATGTTATTCTTAAAGATAATATCTAGACTTTGCCCGCGCCGAAACGCAAATTATATAAAATTACCTTGATAGAAAAAAATCGCAAAGTATGCTCCAAAAATATTTTTAACACGTTTGTTTCAGTTATTTTACAAGTTATATGTATGAAAAAATTCACAATGCTATTTAAGATAATGCCCGCGAGATTTTTGCTCTATTTTAAACGAGTCGTGTTTTATTAAGAATTTCAGCAATTTTCACATCGATTTTGTCGCTGTAAATGTTAGCGCTCTTCTCTAACATTCGTACGACCTCCGTATTGACGACCTCCGTAGTCCAGTGGCTAAGACTCTTGACTCACATTCCGGAGGTCGCGGGTTCGAACCCGGCATGCGCAAATAAATTTTATTTGATTAATTTGTGTTATTTCACAATTAATTCATTTAAAATAATATATAATATATTTGCGGCATGTTCCAGAGTGGAAGATACTATCAGTATCGCCCTGGTGTAAGACCACCATTCAGAATTGAAACGTTGCTTGAAAATGGCTTTAGCCGTGTTTAGTGACCAGATCTGAATAGCCAGGTACTTCCCAACCTTCCTCTTCCCCACCTCCTTCCCCTCCCCGCTACCTTCAGCCTCACAACATACCCCAATTGGGGATGCCATAGTCTCACTGGCTCCAGACGGGAGCAGTTGAGATTCTTGTGCGGTATTCACTGTAAAAAAAAAAAAAAAATTCGTAATTTCGTATCTCTCCATTTTCTTCTTTTCGGGCCCGGTTGCAGAGCCTTAAGATGTCTTCACATAAAAAAAAACAGTGAATATCAATCCATTCTCCTTGTTCTGATGCGCACTTGAAGTGAAATGAAAACTGCGCTATAACCTTATTATTATCCTTTATGTAAACTTTCAGCTTCACAAATCCTACAAACATAATATCCCATAAATTTAGCGGGTCTGAGCAAGTAAATACACCTTGTATGTGGTGACCCAATGCTTCGTGCTCCCCATTGCCTCTGAATCTATTTCACTTGCCTCCATTAAAAATAGGTGGGGTAACCGTTTCTGGACGGTGGCGGTGCGCGGTGGCGACTCGGACAAGTGCTTGGGATGCCAGCGAATTGAATTCTAAACAAAATTCTATGTATCGCTTGTAAAGTAAAACGTTAAATTCAATTCCTTGATAAAAAGTGACCATCGTAAAATATTTTTTTTTATTAACGTGAATTATTTTGTTTATTATTGCTCTAAACATAGATATTATTTATAGAGATTCCATCGATAGCGGAAATTTAAAATGCTGTAAAAGGCAATAAAACCAAAATTGTGTTAAATATGTCAATTTTCTGCGTTTTTTTTTCGATCTGCATCATACAAATACTTCTAGAAAAATAAGTGCATCCTTTTCTGACGGTAACTTTAACAGGATTTTTTTCTGAAAAACAAAAAAAAATTAAATTCTGCTATTAAAGGATTTTACAATTGTTTTTAATATTCTGAAAGGTCTTTTCGACGTTATTTCATAACAATAAAATCATAATTATGGGTCTACTAAAACAGGTGATACGATGTTTTTGAAAAAATAAAAAAACTTTCTTTTCGCCCTCCTGAACAATTTCAAATTTCCGTGATCGACCGAGTACCTATTTATTTGAAAAAATAGTTATGTTAAAACCAAAAAAAAATGTTATCAAATATTATGTGAAAACTTCACTCAAACCCAGAACCTCCGGGTAGTATTAGTTGAATATAATATACAGTGAATAATTATTGACAGTAGGGCGCAATGGTAAACGCACGTCCCGGTTAGACGAGAGGTTCTGGGTTCGAGTCCCAGTTGCGACCATTAACTTTTCTGTTTTTCTGTGTCTTGTTCTCTTTCATATTTTCGTTTAGATTATAATTATTATCTTCTTCAATGATATATTACATTGATGGGAATAACCTTCAAAAGTTATAAAAAGAGCGTTTTTCTTATAAAATTAAATTTGATTTATATTGTAACTTCAAATATCTACTTGACGATGCACCACGTCATGAAAAATTCAGGATCAGGCCGCTAACAATAACACTCCTTATGTAGATGGCAATAAGGTTTAAATTCCCATTTAACACTCTGTGCCTGTTTAGATTTATTCAAGAAATAAATATCATCGAAAAGCGTGTTTTATTACATTTTGCAAAGTTCATATACAAATATTTAAATCTTTTGCGATAATTTTCTAAAGAATTTAATTATCCACATTATATTCAATAAAACCATAACCGATAAAGGGTTCGTAAGTAGAAGATTTTAAACTTTAAAATTGTTTTATAGGCCTATGATACTTTGCTTTTTTCTGGGTTTATAAAAAGACCTATTAAAAAAATACTCTTTTACTTACCAACAGCAAATGTTTGTTCTATTCGCAGTATTTCATTAAAGAATCTGAAATATTTCTAAGAGATCTAATTTTCAAACCAAAATCACATGATTTAGTATTAGTAGTGCATCGTCATCGTTAAAATACTAAAAATATTATTTCCAAAGCATGGAAAAACTTTCAAAAAATTGAACCACCAACGATTTGTTAGAAAACCACATGATTTTATAAACCGTTCTACTTCAAGGCTTTTTCCAATTCTACTAATAATATATAAACTTTGTAAAATGCGTTCAATTCCACGAAATTTCTTTTAACGCCAATTTTATTTTAAATTTATTTCCATGCTCTTTCATTGCCAAAGGGTTATATAAATACATTGAAACAAAGAACAGGTATTGAATTCTGCCTGATAGATCTTCTGGGAATAAAATTCATTTAAACCTATTCAAATAAATCCAACATATCGCTTTCAACATTTATATGAAAACTCGCTCAAGCGGCTTCTTCAGGTATACGAAAGGCTATATATAGGCTGTAATTGGGGAGAAAGTATCCACCGAATATCTGCTCCGCCACCTCTCCCTGGAGCCAAATCAATAAGGAGAGATATTTGATGTCAAATAATATTGAAGTCGAGTCTGGCTCGTAAAAAATGTCTGATCTTGCGGTAAAAGTGGTCCTGTTAAATTATTTTGTTCTGTTCTTTTATCAGAGTTCCCCAGTATTCCTCTAAAGCCCAGGACTTGGGGGAGACTGGGGGAGACTGTGGAACATCTCCCGCGCGTGTGAATGACAGAAACAGGCTGCCGAGAGAGCGCCCACGACAATATCAATAAATTATTACTGAATTTCTATTTTATTCTATTCTTGGAAAGTGGAAAATTTATTAATTTTTGGTGAAAATCTTATTTCACAAATTTTTAAATCTTTTACCGTCATTTTTTCACCGAAAGTTAAGAACAAACGAAATTTTGTATGTTATATCGATCTATACCTTTAATATATAAAAACAAAGTCGGGTTAGTTACACCATTTATAACTCAAGAACGGCTGGACAGAATTTTATGATCTTTGATTCGTTGGATTTGTCTCCACCCCGAATAGCAAACTAGCTAAGGGAACGTATCCATACTACGTGACACGTTTGGGGGGGGGGTCTTCAAAATGTCATGTTTGGTACAAATGAGCGGCGGCAGCCTTAGGTTTTTGGTCACCGGGTGGCGGGGTTAAAAATTGCAAAAAGTTGGTCACGTAGTATGGGAACGTTCCCTAACATCGGAAGAATTCACGAAAAAGAGTTATGGAGAAAATTCTTTTCCTCGTACATTATGCATGTAACGAATTCTCATCTTTTGAAAGAGCGGCAGGAATATTGTGATAATTATAATATTGAGTGAATTCCAAAAATTCAAAAACGTCAAATGTCAATGTGGTGGTTTATTTGGTTTTGTTCTTAAATATATAATGCTAACCCACTTTCTTACACACTAAATGTCAACAGTCGAAAATGGGACAAATGGTGAACGTATGTCTGCACCCCTCCACTGGAAAAATACAATCGATATATATGTATATATATAAATTAATCGCCGAATTGTATGTACGCTCATAACTTCCGAATGACTGCACCAAATTGGATAATTCTTTTTTTTGGTGGGGAGGGGTAGGGGAACTCGGGTAGGGGGTTCCCGGGAGGGGGGGAGGGGAACCCGGGAGGGGGTAGGGGAACCTGGCAGGGAGGAGGAAAACTCGGGAGGGAGGTTCCCGGGACAGGGGAAGGAGGTGAGTGGAGTGGGGAGAGGGAAGGTGGAGGGGGAACACGAGAGGGGAAGGGGACGCGGGAGAGGAAGGGGAAGCGGAAGGGGAACAAGACGAATGGGAAAGGACACGCAGGGAGAAACAATTTCTTTATTAAATGGCATAGCAACGCATGCCGGCAAACAGCCAGTTGTTAATAATTAAGTGGTTAAGACAAAATTCCATAGTTTATATAAAATATTGTTGTGAGCAGAACATTTGTCGATCTAGATAAAACTATATTCCAGATATCACTATTCTAGAGTTTTCACTGCTGAAATACGGACTTGAGATTTTTTTGTTCATTAATCGGTTAGCCGACAATTGATCTGCCGACAGTAGGTGGCCGAAATTTAATTATTATTAAATTATAACTTTTTATGCTTTATTTATTATTTCAAACCTAAAATTAATTTTAAAAAATCAGGTAATAACAATAAGTTGGAACGCATGTCAAACGAATTTATTTACAGTGTCGATTTTTTGTTCTTGCTTGTAAATGTAGTATACAGAGACGTAGTTTTATGCTTGATGCATTTGAATGAAAATATGTTTTATTTTTTTTTATTCGGCGGTACATCTTCTCTTTATACTCCTTCGGGGACACTTATATTTTGTCTATTATTTTGGGTACATGTTTTTGGACTGAATTACGGTAAAACTGTGTAAACACGCTAATTCTGAAAAGAGCATTAGCTACGCCTTCTTACTATGTACTGTCAAATTAGCTCTATATATATTCAAACCATTAAATGATTTGAGGCAATTTTAATTAAACAATAAATGTCACCAGATAAATGTACGTCAGTCAGTGTCAGCCTTCTACCTGTAGGGATATGCCGTCATGGTGAATTCCGTATTTTATTATAACCTCTCACTGCTGAAGCAATCTCCCATGTTAATTTACAACTTCCCGTTTGACAACAAAACATATTTACATGTTGACAAATTTATTCTGACATTCAGTGGCATTTGTTAAATCAACGCTGTGACAAACGTTGATTTTTTTGTACCAAATGGATAAGATCCGAAAAAATGTCATTTTTTCCGTCTAAGCAATTCGAAACACTGTTTTGGTTAGCTATTTAAGAGGGAACCAGACACTGTGCAAATATTTTATGAACTGAAAACTTCTTTAGCACTGTTGTGTTTTAAAACTCGATGAAACAAAATCTAGGATAGGAGACAAACATATATCTAGGATTTAGCCTGCGAAAGAATGAGATAGCTATAAAATATTTATTTATGTCACGGGTTTGGAAGATGCTCCTTCGGCGCCGGTGCATAGTCATAAATACGCCAAATGCGCGCCTAACTTATGTACACAATTGACATTTGTCACATAAGACTCGTTTTTAAGTTCAACACCTCGGCTCTGGAACGATTTGCCGGCCTCTGTGTTTCCTCCCTCCTACAACATGAGTCTCTTCAGGACCCACATTCACTTTTCCCAAAGACCCTCCACACATCATTTTCAAATATTATATTGGCCCCGAAGGAATGAATTTTCCTAGGAAGCTGTTAAGTTAACGCGCATTAGACACATAACAAGCGAAAAACAATTAGGAGCACAGAATCAGCGTGGGGCCCAAATCATTAATTTTTTTTATAATAAATTTTAAAAACTGAACATATTGCATGGACCAGGAGCACAAAATGAGCAGCGGGTAATAAACAGAACGATATATTGTTTATCTACGCATGAAACAACTAAGCACATTGCAAGGATCAGGGGAACAGAATTAGCGTGGTACACAAATCGATCCATTTTCGATAACGCGAGCCGTCAAGCTGAGCTTTGAGTATCTGGAGAGGATTGGGCCGAATAAACCTAACTCTGTACATCCAGTTCTAATACATATTCTGCTCTCTCATCTATCCGACGGGTTTGGTTATCCGATGAAACTGAAATGATGTACATAATTGCAACCATTGAAACCGGCTAATTGGCAAATCACTGAAATCGTATTGTACGTCTGTGTGTGCCGAGTATTGCAGTTTGAAAATTTGATAATTATTTGATTGCCAAAGGCTGTAATTTGAACATTATTTCAGTCTCTTCGTGAATTTTGAAGTGAAAACTTCTTTGATACCGTTGTGATTTGAACTCTACTAAGAGCTTTTAACCAGCCAGCGGCCGAAAATCCACATTTTGTCGAAAGTTGTTCTTACGATCGTGCAGGGCGGTTACAATGAGAAATATTAATTAGTCTCCGTAGCAGCTTTTAAAAATTATAACTCAATATCGATTTTCTTCCATTCCAAATTGGCTTTAATTTATACCTTCATCCAAAAATGCTGATCGGCGTGTTGATAAAACTATTAAAATAATGTACCTTTTGTAATTATTTTTGATTATAAGTATTTATCATTTTTTAATAATGTCTAAGTTAAATAAGAATGTTAAAAAAATCTGAAATATATTAGTTTGTAAGTGCGCAAATAAATACACAAACGAACCAATTTTCGTCAAGAAACACATGTACGTATATATTTTTTAATGATTTTATTTAAACTAAAATTAAAATTCTAAACCATGCGATACCCAGATAATGTATTGATTTATTTTACTGTGTGGTATAATACAAAATCTTTTTTGAAAATTTAACAAATCTGCCAACGACCTATGGTATAACCTTATTATACTAAAAATAAACATTTTTTCTCAAAATTTAAAACATCCGAATGCTAGATAAAAGAACAATCGTTCGAAATCCATTAATAATTTTTTGTGGAAAAGAGTGAATTTGTCTAATATCTGATTTTAAAATGACATATTTCTGGTTTTCTCTGTTAATACCCTCTTAAACGAAAAAGCTACACTTAAAAGAGACAAACACATTCATGTAATGGATTTAGCGTGCGAGAGAATGAGATGGAACAATCGGTCTCATCTTTGTACAGTGGTGAAGTTATCACTTCTACCGCGTGTAGCTGAACAAAATTGATCGTTCGAATATTATTGCAGCAGTAACTATTGCAAGAAAAATTATATCGCACATCTGCAATTATAATGCCGTAAGTCGACATATTATGTCAGTCCGGGATAACAACTTTGAAATTTTGCATCCTCTTTTTCTTATATTATCTTCTTCGTTTTATCATATTCGGGTCGGGGATACCTAAGGTCTGTAGAAAATGCGTTTAACAAGGTTAACTCACACGGGCGGCTTTCGAAATTGATGTAGCTTGAAGTAAAACACTGCCACTTGTATTGCAGTCAATTCAAATCTCCCAATGGAGCATGAACTGCAATGTCACGTCACGAATTTTTTAACCACAGCCCTACCCCTCGATTAGCTAACCTTGTTAAACGCATTTCATACGAACCTTGGGGGATACCCATCGCCTTGAGAAGGCGCATAAAAATTACAAGGAGTTTTCATTATTTTTTTTATTCATCGAAAATTTTACCCTATATGTTTTCTTAGGCACCAAACTAGGTACAGCCCGTATCATGGTGACTGAGTATTGATACCTTTACAATAATTTAAATTTAAAATTATGATATAATTTAAATTGTACCAATTTTTGTTGAATCGCTTTTCCGGTATGTTTCAAAGATTTGAATTACCTTTTTTGGTTACAATGAATTGTGTTCAAATAAAAAAAAAACAAAAACACATTTACAGCGATTCTATCATACGCTTACCCGAAACTCGACAAAATTGACCGCCATTTATTGCACTAGTATCAAAAACTAACCATTTTGAACATCGCTGTCAATATATGGAGAAATATACAAATGGTCGCAGGAGTTTTATATCCAAAAAAGAAGATTTCTAATTTTCGATTATTTAATAACATAAAATAAAATCTTCCACTGAAATAATAAGGTTTTATTTACTTAATTATCTCTACATATTATAAAGTAAAATCCTCCGCCGCGTCTGTCTATCTGTCTGCTGTCTGTTCGCGATAAATTCAAAAACTACTGAACGGATTTTCATGCGGTTTCACCATAGATAGAGTGATTCATTATGAAGGTTTAGGTATGTAATTTGTCAAGGTTTTGTGTAAATTGGTTGAAAAATATAATATACAAAGGAGAATGTCTGTATGTGGTGGACGAGCGGGCTGGCAAGCAGATGGTGTGGATTTGATTTGTATGCAAAGGAAAGTCACTGCCTACATTTGATTTCGAAAACAATGTGTAAAGCCCAAGTAACACTGGGGAATTCAGTTAGTGAACTATACATATATTATTATTATTAATTATTTATTTATTTTATCAGGTTTTCCATAAAATAGTTATATCCCAATATGTTAAGGAGAAGATTACAAAATTTAAAAAAAAATGCATTGGGCAGTTTTACTTTGTTGTGACGTGTATCAAATGACAGTTGCTGAACTCTCTGCTACGAGTATATACGTATTAAAGTAACGTAAATACGTGTTAAATTTCGATTTAGAATTTTTTTGCAATTTGTCCAAAGAAAGTTCACCATCTGAATAAATTTTTTTTTCATATTTTTTTCAGACCGGTAGGTACACTAATATTTATTATTACACTAATATTTATATTTAAAAACAGCTCTCTACAGACCACAATCATGCGAACTCTGGCGGGGCAAAAATGTAGTATCCAAAGAGGCAATATCTTGAACAGGAACCGAAAAATACTGAACAAATACAGATAAATGAAATGCCTAGTAGTTAAGTTAAAACATGATTTCGCTACATAAACATAAGAGGCTGACGACGGAAAGTATTATTTCTGAGCAATTTCGCGTTAAAGCGTCCAACTTCAGTCCATTTTTTTGTGTTTTCCAGTTTTGCAACCCAACCTCTCCACGCTCAGAGAGAAAATTAATGAATGGAACAAAGAAACGCGGGTCTTAAATTTGGATTTTTGTGCAGTGAGTGCCTACTCCAGTTTAAATTATACAAATTAAACCTCTGGCACTTAATTCATTAAACATGGCGGGCTCACGCTGCGCTGTGGGTCTCCTACCCAGGGTGGAGATTAGGAGTTCGTTTCGTGTAACCCTGGAGTAATATCGCCTCCCAAAACCTAAAGGACGTTAAACTTGTTCAAAACTGAGTTTGAGAAATGGCAGGAAAAATATTTATTCAATTGTCTGCATAGAAGAAATTTGACTAGGTATTTTGATTTAATTTAGTTAGAAGTATATTTCCAAAGGATATATTAAGAGAACCTTAAGGGCCCGCTACCCGAATTACTACCGATTTCTTACATATCTCCCTTAAACACGTTAAGTTTTAAAGCTCTTAAAAATATATGTTTTTCTCGGAGATAATATCTAGAATTTGCCCGCGCCGAAACGCAAATTATATAAAATTCCCTCGATAGAAAAAAATCGCAAAGTATGCTCCAAAAATTATTATAAACATGTTTGTTTCAGTTATTTTACAAGTTATATGTATGAAAAAAATCAGTGTTTCTTTAAATGCTGTTTAAGACAATGCCCGCGAGGTTTTTGCTCTATTTTAAACGAGTCGTGTTTTATTAAACATTTTTGCAATTTTCGCATCGATTTTGTCGCCGTAAATGTTAGCGCTCTCCTCTAACATTCGTAATTTCGTATCTCTCCACCTTTTTCTTTTCGGGCCCGGTTGCGGAGCCTTGAAGAAGGGCTGCACTTCCTTTTTCATTAAAAACTTAAATTTGTATTTGATGCCAAAATATCCAAACAAAACAGAATAATTATTTTTTGAAGTGAAAACTTCTTTGGAAACGTTGTTTCATTTGAAACTCGATGAAACGAAAAATAGCGACAAGAAAGGATTTAGCGTATTTTATTTATTTGTCTTTTAACTTACATGTGGTCCAAAAAATAAATCAAGTTTAGATAACTTTTTTTTTTTTTTTTTCATAAATTTTTTATTAGTTACAGATATTTGTTTTTTTTGGCTACCACACTGGGCTCATGCCCGTGTTATGGTAGTCGTATATTAAATATTTATTTAAATTAATACAAATACTATTTTATTAAAACAGATGGTTAAATACACGAAATAAAAATTATGAAATATTTAAAAGTAAGTGAAAAATAAAGAGAAAAAAATATCATATTTTAAAGAAGAGTAGAAATAAAAATGAAAATTCAAATTTTGAAATACAAAAATTAATAATAAAGATTAAATGTTAAGAACTCAAGTGTTCTATACAAATATATAAATTAAAACATATAAGTAAATAATTTAAAATTAAAAATTAATAACTGAAACAATGTTACTTAAATTTTGTTTGATTTTATTTTTATATATGGCATTTTTTTGTGAGTCAATTATAGTTATTAAAAATATATTCCTGCCTTATTTACCAACTTTTATAATACAATGAAAAATAAAATAAAAAATTGAATATCGTGAAAAGGTATATCTTTGGGAATAAATTTTAATTGAAGTATGACAAATTTATGCTCCAACATAAATCTGTCGTTTGTAATTTGAATTTACAGCCATACAATGCTTTTTAAAATCATTTTCATGGAGATATATTTCGTAATTAGTGGTAAGTAGAGCCAAATATATTTTTTATTAATTATCATGAACTCACAAATAATATCAAAGTTGACTCTAAAACCATTAATTTTTTTATTATTTAATGGCCTACATTTTATAATTTAAAATACAAATAAATAAAATAGTCATCATCATCACTCTTGGCTCTACAACCCCTGGTGGGTCTTGGTCTCCTCAAGAGTCTTCCTCCACTCATCATGGTTTTGTGCCAGCTCTCTCCAGTTTACAATCTCTAAGGTGGATATATCTTTAAGGACGTTGTCGCTCCTTTCCAGGCTCCTTCGCTCTGTCGGTCTGCAGGGACTTTGGTGCGTGATGCTCGGTTATTCTCTCTACAAAACCCAGCCACCGAAGTCTTCCCAGTTTTATAAATTTTGTGACGCTTAGATCCTTAAACAGAGTATATAGCTCATTGTTATAACGTCTGCGCCAAAATCCATTTTCTGAAAGCGATCCGAAGATACGTCTCAAAATTTTCCTTTCAAAAACATCCAGTGCTCGCTGATTCCTCTTAGTTAATACCCAAGTCTCAGCTGTGTATGTGAGTACTGGTCTAATAAGTAATTTGTACACTAATATATTAGTAATATCTCAAATAAAATAGTACCTATCCGTAAAATATATTTGCTATAGGTACCTTTTGATAATAAATTTTTCAGTTTGAATAGGTATTTTGGCTTCCAATTCAAATATTAATTTAGCATAAAAAGGGCCGCGCAGCTATTCCCCTAAAGGCTTTGAATTTTTGAATTCGTTGTTATTGTAAACACAAGTGATAATTGTTATGTTGGTAATAATAATAACCAGCTGTCAGATGCGGATAGTTGGCAGGTCTGTCGCGTCACTTGATGTATAACCTTGAACTTGTCAACAGTGTCAATAAACGTCTTACAAATGAATCAGTTCTTGCATTTAATTAAGAAACCTCAAATATTATAATTGGCGACGAGGAAAATCAGTTTATCAGTTAAAACGTGTGTGAATAGTATTAACAGTGATTTCGCCGTGGAAAAAACATTTTTTTCAACATGTCGAGTAGTACCTTGCCAGTGCCTCATTTCGAACCAGATTGCGAAAGTTTCAATATGTTTTTGGAACGCATACAAATGTATCTAAAAATTATTAATATCGCAGAGAAAGAAAAAATTGGATATTTGTGTATATTGATCGGTGCGGAGAAATTTAAAATTTTAAAAGAAACGGTGCATCCGAAAAATCTAGAAGATTTAACCTTCAACGATATTGTAACAACACTGAGGAGTAAATATGAAGAAAAAAGGTGTACAATTGCGCAAAGATATAAATTTTATAACCGGAAACAACATTCTAACGAAGGAATCGATGATTATATTACGGATATAAAAAGTCTGTCAATATCATGCAATTTTGGTGCTTTTCTAGACCAAGCTCTGAGAGATAAATTGGTGTGTGGTTTAAAAGATGATGCAATGTCTAGAAGATTGCTATCTGAAGACGAATCGTTAACTTTTGAGAAAGCAATATTAATTGTCAAAAATATGGAAACAGTAAGTCACAGCTCAGAGCAAATTTTACACAAAGAAAATGTTACATCGGAAATCTGTGAAGTCAAGTCAAAAATGTCACATAAAAAAACATGTCATGTCTCAAAGGATCGCCCTTCACGTCAGAATAGTCCTAGTAGGCGATTTCATCAGGGTGAAAGGACTGGATTCAAGGGTCAAAGGAGTTCAAGGTCATCAAGTCAACTGTCATCTCCATCACGTCAAGGGTCCAGAAGATGCGAGAGGTGTTTTATAACTCATCAACCGGAGTTATGTCCTTCAAAAAAGTGGAAATGTTACAAGTGTAATATTTACGGGCATACGTCGAAATTTTGTCCAAATGCAAAATCAATCATCAATCACGTAAAATGTGTCAATAATGTAAATGTATTAAATATGTCAGTGTCTGATACAGCGAAAATTAATTTAATTGTAAATGGTATCAATATGTCTTTTATGATTGACACAGGAAGTTCTTCGACATTAATAAGTAACAAAATGTATTTAAAATTTTTCAAAACTTGTCAGTTAAGTCAATTCTACGGTAATTTGTTCACAGCAAATAGTCAGAATTTATTTTGTTTTGGATTTTTTATGGCAAAAGTAAATGTTGTGGATTCTAATGTTGTAATGGATTTACCAGTATTGGTTATAAAAAATCTGTCGTCTGATGCTATTTTGGGTAGAAATTGGTTAAAAGTGTTTGATCCATCTTGGGAAAATACTTTCATAAGTTCTTTAATGTCAAATATGCATAATAATACTGTAAATTCAGTGTCTGTCAGCGAGAAAAATAAAACAAATATTGTTAAAAAATTGTCACAAAAATATTTAAATTCTTTTTCGATTACTAATAACGATTTACCAATTAAAGAATTTTCTGTGAATTTAAGTTTAAAAAATAATGCTACTCCTGTTTTTCACAAAGCATATGAAGTTCCTTATGCACTTCGTGCTGAAGTATGTCAAGAGCTAAGTCGTCTTGAAAGCGAAGGCATTATTTCAAAAGTTAAATATAGTAGTTGGTCTTCTCCAATAGTTTGTGTACCTAAACAAAATGGAAAATTACGTTTATGTGCAGATTTGAAATCTACAGTCAATCCACAATTGAGAATTGATCAATATCCTATTCCACGTCCAGAGGATATTTTTAATAAATTTTCAGGTTGTCAAGTATTCTGTAAACTAGATTTAACAAACGCATATTTACAGTTGTCTGTGTCAGATTCTAGTAAAGAATTACTTACAATTAATACATGTAATGGTTTATATGTCTATAATCGTTTAACTTATGGATTGTCATCGGCTCCTGCCGTTTTTCAAATGGTAATTGATACAGTTTTGTGTGGCATAAAAAACTGTGCTGCATATATTGATGATATTTGTATAGGTGGTAAAGACGAGAAGGAGTGTTCTGATACTTTGGATAAAGTTTTGTCAAAATTAAATGAGTTTAATATAAAAATTAATGTGTCAAAAAGTGAATTTTTTGTGAATTCTTTTGAATTTTTAGGGTTTACTTTGTCAGGTCAAGGCAAAAGTCCGTCTTTGTCGAAAGTTGAGAAAATTAAGTCTACTGGGTGTCCAGAAAATATTACTCAACTAAAGTCATATTTGTCAATGTTAAATTTTTATAGGAATTTTATTCCTATGTGTCCTACAGTGCTAGAACCACTTCACAATTTACTAAGAAAAAATGTAAAATGGTGTTGGTCTGATGAATGCGAAAAGGCATTTGTAAATAGTAAGTCTCTTTTGTCAGATAAAACTATGTTAGTTTTATTTGATCCGTCAAAACCATTGTGTCTTACAGTCGATTCCAGTGCATACGGTGTCGGTTGTGTCTTAAGTCATGTCGTAAAGAATCAAGAATTTCCTATAGCTTTTGAGTCTGCAACATTAAATTCAGCTCAAAGAAATTATAGCCAATTGCACAAGGAAGCCCTTGCTATTATTTTTGGAATTAAGAAATTTCACAAATATTTAATTGGTCGTCATTTTACGATATATACTGATCATGCTCCATTGTTGTCTTTATTTGCTGAAAACAAAAAAGTCCCCGTTTTAGCAGCATCACGTCTTATAAGATGGTCTATAATATTGTCTGCGTACAATTATAAATTGGAATATAAAAAAGGATTGAAAATTCCTCAAGCAGATGTAATGTCACGTTTGCCAAGTAAACAACAATTCAATATTGAGGAATGTAATTTTGTATACATGTCTACACCATTAATTCCATTCTCAGAAGTTGAAAGTCATTCTGAAAAAGATGAAACATTATGTAAAGTCATTAAGTATGTTTCAATCGGTTGGATTGAAAACTTGTCAAGTCCAGAAATTAAAAAATATTTCAAGTTTAAAAATTTACTGTCGGTCAAAGGAAAATGTCTTTTATTTGGTGACAGAATTGTAATACCAGAATCTCTTAAGTCCAAAGTCCTAAATTTAATACATTATGGTCATCCTGGTATAGTCAGATCAAAAATTCTTGCTCGTTCATATGTATGGTGGTTAGGTATGAATCAAGATATTGAAGATGTTATTTCTAGATGTGAAATGTGTCAGTCTGTACAAAATGCTAACAAAAATGTACGTCATAGTTGGCCTATTGCTGAAAGTCCATGGGAAAGAGTCCATTTGGATTTTTTTGATTTAAAAGGTTCAAAATACTTATTAGTTTGCGACTCATATTCAAAGTGGGTAGAATGTTTTTACATGAAAAATACTAAATATTCGGATTTGTTATCTAAATTAAGTGAAGTTTTTTCCAGATTCGCTTTTCCGAAAACTATTGTTTGTGATAATGGTCCCCCATTTTCATGCAAAGAATTTTCTATTTTTTGTAAAGAAAAGTCAATTAAATTATTATTTTGTCCGCCGTATAATCCCGAGTCAAATGGATTAGCGGAACGGTCAGTTCAAACTTTCAAAAAAATATTAATTAAATTTATGTTTTCGAAAAATTCTAAATTTTTATCGCCAGCTCAACGTCTAATAGATTGTCTGTATAGTTATCGTTCCACTCCTACTTCTGTTACGGGTGTATCTCCAATGGCTAAAATATTTTCATATGAGCCACGTACCCCACTACATATTTTGTCAGAAGAAAGTCATGTCAATAAAAGTAAACAATCACAAAATGTCAAACAATCAACAAAAAATGCATTGAAAGAATTTAAAGAAAATGATAATGTTTTGGTCTATTTAAGACATGTGAAAGGTCCTATGAAATGGTTTCAGGGAACTGTTAAGTTGAAATTAAGTTCATGGGTGTATCTAATTCAATTAATCGGAGGAGAGGTGAAAAAGGTTCATGTTAACCAAATAAAAAAAAGTTGTCTTAAGTCAAAATCAAGTTATGAGAATCCCGATAAATGGCAAGACTTTACAAGTCAGGAAAATGAAATTGTTATTGAACCTTTACCCAGCACTAGTGGAAATAATGATATTATAACTAGGTCTGGCAGAGTTGTGAAACCCCCTGTACGATTTAGTCATAGTGATTACTCTTAAGTTTCTTTGTCATTGTTATTTGGTTGGATATAAAAATAAAAAAAAAAGGGAAGGAGGAAAGGATGTTATGTTGGTAATAATAATAACCAGCTGTCAGATGCGGATAGTTGGCAGGTCTGTCGCGTCACTTGATGTATAACCTTGAACTTGTCAACAGTGTCAATAAACGTCTTACAAATGAATCAGTTCTTGCATTTAATTAAGAAACCTCAAATATTATAATAATGAGTTATAAATGATTGGGAGGGATGAGAGGGGGATGGGCGGTCAGGGTCGTTCCTCCACAAGGTCGCGGGCGCATATTGATTCCCTACCCGCCTAGACGGCTGGGCCGGCCCTACCGAAAATTACACCCTCCTCCCTTCTACTCACTGCCGAGCCCTCAATCCCTACACACCACCCTCCCCTCTCTCCGGCACGTACCACGTACCACGCGCGGGTTATATGAACAAATAGCACAGGCGTGAATTTCACTTACCAATATTAATGCAGAATAACACTCGATCGGAGTTACACGTGGAGAAAATCACACCTACTGGAATTATCACGCACGTCAAAAAAAATTTAACTTAACCTTACATTTGTTTTGAAAATAGAAGAAGAACTATCTTGGAAGCAAGTAGCTGGTGTTTTTCAAGTAGGTACTCAATCTCAAGTGAAAAATTCACACGCGGTAGAGGAGAGACTACGAAGCACTGCACAAAAAGGAGACCGATAGGCTACGAATCACCGCACAAAGAGAAACTTATTATACTTTCTTATTCTCTCGCAGGCTAAATCCTATAGATGTATGTGTTTATCTCTTTTTAGTGTCACAATTTTTCGTTTCATCGAGTTTCAAATCAAAACGGTGCTAAAGAAGTTTTCACTTTAAAAAAAAAACAACATGTGTGCAGTTCACACACGGTAGAAGCGAAACTTTCAGAAAACTAAACTAGACAAGAGTGGGGAGGCTACGAAGCACCACACAAAGAGGAAACCGATTATTCTATCTCATTCTCTCGCAGACTAAATCCTACAGATGTATGTGTTTGTCTCTTTCTTTGTTTGTTTCAAATCACAACGGTGCTAAAGAAGTTCTGAGACGAATTTGCCCATCTCGGATGTACATAGTATCGTTTCGTATAACTATATTGTGGTTTTGTTGTGTACTCCTTCGCAGAGATACAGTGGTAAGGGATTGGTCATTTCTTTTTACTTGCTCACCTTATTTTTCTTACATACATTATCACCCATTTGCTGTATTTACTTTTCGTTTTATTTTTAGTCCATTTTTAAGTGCATCTGTAGCTGTATTTCGTAAGCAGTTTTGGATACAGCAATAATCATGACATTCAAGTGGGATAGCGATATACGATGACAGGAAAGTGAAAGAGAAAATTAATTGTTATGTGTACCTAGTGTAATACCTATGAAGTGCTTTACGCGTACCTTTATGCTGATAAGATACCCATATTTTAAAATATAATTCAAACTGAATACAACTTTCTGGCAGAACAATTTTTATCACTACCGAACAAGGGTAAACATTCTCTGTGTAATGGTTTTTAATAATATACATAAATATATATGTATAATAATTTTTTTATAAATATGAAGTTTTATTATTTTATTAGGGATTCAAACCATTAACTTTAAGTTTATCTCAGCTGCATACAAACGACCGGTAGAACTTTGTTGTTCCGAGGGCACGAATTTTCAGACAGAAGAATTTTAATTCTCTGGCCAAACACCACTTATTCTCTAATTGATAGCCTGAAAATCCTTGACTTGGATTTTATTATTCCAGCAATAAATACAAGAAGTACCTAAGCTACCATTTTATTGTGGTCTACGGTCCATTAACAAATATTCTAACGGGCTCAGTGATGTACGGACGTGACAAACCTATCAAAATAAATCAGAGTGAAGTCGAAGTGAAACTATAAAGTCGATAGATGTCGCTTTCTTTTCTTTTGCCTGTTTATTTTAAAGTGATTTGAAGATTGGATGTTGATGTCACAAAAATAAAAAGTGTTTTATTTGGATTTCGTAGGTTTCGAACATCCGTTCGCTTGATGTCTGTCTCTCTGGCCGCTGAGACTTGTCAGGCGCCTTCGCACTGCGCTATCGAAGGCCCGCGACAAAGCGCGCATTATATTAGAGTTGTGACGCATTTCCGTTTCATCCGAATTTCAAATCACTAACGGGGCTAAAGAAGTTTCACTTTAATAAAAAAAAAGTGTGCTTTAGACCACACGACTGAAGTAAAACTTTTTTAGCTCCATCTACTCTCTCTTGATCCTACAGTGTGACACAGACAATAGGCCTGCATTGTATTTAGAAATACGAAACGTAACTGGCTATGAGAGAAAGAGAGAAAGAAAATGTGTGCTCGCGCCTCTTTCTCTTGCCCCTTCAGTAATATACGAAACGTAACTCCTTTCTATCTTCACTAACTTATATCTCCCTCTCAACTACCGTTCGCCTGGCTTTTCGTAACGCTATCGCCAAGCATTCACCAGCTTACTCCCCAAGTCAAGCGTGCGTAAAGAAGTTTTACTTAAAAAAAAAAACAAACAAATACTTGCACGCCTTCGCTTTGGTCAGAAATTATAATTTTCTAATTTCCCCCACATCAGTATTTCTAACCCTGTTTTCTTTCCTTTCTCATAACAATGCAAATAAGCTTATTTCTACCACTGTCAAAACTACTTGTTTTCTTCCTTCAGTATTAATATGTACAACTTAAACTTGTTAATTTAATTATGGAAATGGGTCTGAGAAAACCAGTAAAACGAAATAAATAAATTTACATATCTGCTGAGCGAGGTATGCAAAAACGTAGAAGATGAAATGGCACCGTTATTTCAAATTTTGAAAAATAAATGATTACGTGAAGAGTTTATTGCTCGTGGCGTGTTGTAATTTATCAAAAAGCATTGCTTTTTGTAATATTATATTGCTTGAAATTACTGTCGCACTTTGAAATAATATATGCTGAATGCATAATTTTGAAACCAAGTAGATTAAACCTTCCGCAAGGGGATGGCGGAGAATAATAAGATCATCAAATGTTTGCTGAGTTGCTTTAGATACCAGGACAGCATAAATGATGAAGGAGTAGTTAAAAAGAGTTACGAGTCTTTTGCGAATGCTCGCTGCGGACTGGGAGCTGCTATTCCCTTTCCGATGAATAGAAGTATTCAAGCAGTGACTTAAATGCTTTCTAAAGATCTCTAAACATTAAGTTTGAACATTATTCTTTTTTTTGGAAACTAATTGCGATATTCTTGATATGTCAGGGGCAGTAATTAAGAACTCCAGCTCCGATTTATAAGTTAATATATTATTTCAACTGAACACTTTAAAAAAATTAATGTAATGTTGTTAGCACACCCGATCTGTCATTCGTAACCCCAAATTAGTAATGTCATTTATAACATGCGCACAATAGATTCGGGCTCTCAATGCTGCATCACCTATCTCACTCATTCAAACTCACATATACGAGTTTTTTTTTTTTTTTTTTTACAGTGAATACCGCACAAGAATCTCAACTGCTCCCGTCTGGAGCCAGTGAGACTATGGCATCCCCAATTGGGGTATGTTGTGAGGCTGAAGGTAGCGGGGAGGGGAAGGAGGTGGGGAAGAGGAAGGTTGGGAAGTACCTGGCTATTCAGATCTGGTCACTAAACACGGCTAAAGCCATTTTTAAGCAACGTTTCAATTCTGAATGGTGGTCTTACACCAGGGCGATACTGATAGTATCTTCCACTCTAGGTACTCGTAGGTACAACACTGACAAATGGCTTGTCTGAGGATTTGAACTGTATTTGTGAAATTGTAATCTTATGAGATGGATAATATGCATATTTGGATAGGCATTGGCCTACGGTTGAAATGAAACATCTGGAAAACAGGTCACTGAATAAAAAATCCATTTGTTTATACCTGAGATGAGATGGCGGAGAAACGTAATAAACCAAAATACATTAAGCTTGGTGAAAAATTGCGCTAGAGATCTCGTGGTGTTCCGTTGCTCACCTCACCCAGTAAAACCGCCAACACAACTCTCCAGTCACAAACTCACCTCACCCGGGAATACCCCACCCGCGGCGCCTCCCACCACCCTCCACCCACAACTCTAAAGCTCCTTACTCCTCAAAATACCCCAATTCTTCTTGCGCTCGCGAGATCTTCAGAACGTGCCGAAAAGTCCGCAATAAAACTGTCTTGTAAAAATCGTGTCAACCCGCAAAAAGTACTGCGAAAACAGTTTTTTTAATCATCTCGCCGATCTGAGTGGAAGCACCTCCTTGCTAAGTGCCCGTTAGAAGGCTTCATTCACATTTGCTGGGCGGGCGTATCCGTGGCGCCACAGCCTCCAGTCGCCACCCCCCGATCGATCGGCAGCCGGGGGAGGCTGTATATAGGCCCGACGTAAAACACATCCACTACTGTCATTCATTCAAACATATAAATACCCTCCATTACACGAAAGCGCGTGCCTTAGATCCGAGCACGGTTGACATTTATGACTCGGCCGCATGGCCAAAAGCTCGGCTGTGGAACTAACTGTAAAACCAACCAGCAGATTCACTTATTTTTCTCTGAGCCTCTCCACGGGTCTATGTAAATAGATTTCAGAGAACTGAAACAACAATTCAAAAAAGAAGTTATTTTGTTAGGTGAATTTACTTTGTTAAACCGTATAACCACTGTAACCGTATTCACATGTTATGGGTAACTTACCGCTTACTCACTAATAGTTATATACTCCCCCATGTCTTTAACAATATATTACCAACATTTTAGATGTCTTCGCACCAAGCAGACAGTCGCTCACTTTTCATTCCCCCTTTTGCAAAACCAATTATAAACAGAATTCCTTTATCTACCGATCCACAAATTAATTTAACTTGAATTCTTACGACCATGACATTTCACGACATGACATCATGCGGGACTCGATTATACAATCTACCATCCCATTTACATACGTCCTTCGTCCCATTCCTCCCTCAACATTTATATTGTTCTAAAAAAAACTTCTATTATACTTAGCAGTGGAGTATTCATAACACTTGCTAAAATTAACTATTCGATGAATGTTAATAAATGATGTTAATTTTAAGATTTGGTGAAGATTTTCCCCCATTGTTTTGTAATGTGTTATATTTTCGTGGTCATTCGTGGTGTTATATTTTTTATGAGAAAGGAAACAAAAGTACTTAAGAGGAAGGAAAGGTTTTTGCGAAACCGGTTGGCGTATATATGTATACATATTTTGTTATATTTTTTACATTAGTTCCACACATCTCTTCCACACGGTCTCATGTTATATTTATATTTTATTTATATTCTTATATGTTTTTCCTAGGAAAAAATACCTCAGGGCCTTTGTCATTTTTGAGGATACTGTGGGTGGAGGGTAGTTTTAGGGAAAAATATCAGGCAAAAAGGTATAAGGGGTCAGGAATCTGAAGGTCAATGTGTCCAGGGTTGACGGACGAATAAATCCCGCGTGCACGGCGATGGGTCGAGAGAGATCAGCTGCAGAGGTCAAACGGTCACCCCAAGGATCGAGAGAGTCCGGCTGGAGGGGTATAGGTTAAGTTAAGTTAGGTTAGGTTAGATTAAGTTAGGTTAGGTTGGGTTAGGTTAGGTTAGGTTAGGTTAGGTTAGGTTAGGTTAGGTTAGATTAGGTTAGGTTAGGTTAGGTTAAGTCTCCCTTTGCCAGTCCGATCAGGCCCGCCATTCTAAAAAGTATAAAAAAATATTGTGGTTGGAACAAAGAAATATTGTTTAATTTAAATAAAAATCTACCCGCTACTTTGAATGTTATTCTATCTAGTTTCACGTAAACAATAACGTGATAATTTATTACCCATTGCTTTCAAGAATGCTATTTGCGTTTATACTAGTTTCAGTGAAAACATACAAGTTGCTAAGGGGGTAACCAGCAGAGTGGGCACCCAGCCAATGCCAGACACACCGGTTAAATCTCATTATATTGTGCAGGTCCCGGGTTCAGTGTTTACTCTTCAGTTCAGCACTAAAGCCCTAACTAAGAACGTGGTCATCATTCGCACTGAGATACTTGACACGCCTTTCGCACCTGGGGCATTAAACTTGGCTAAGCAGTCGAAATACCAACACGCATTAAACTAATAATAATAATAATGATTTATTGTCTTTCTTTCTTAGTAACATGTTAAGATAAGGATATCCTCACTGGCATCTCCCGTGCTGAGGATTTCATTTACATATTATAATTTAATTGTAAGAAATTAATATGAATCAGTTATAAATATAAATCATGTAGTATTTTTTTATAATTAATTACAAAGTAAATATGATAGTGTTTTTTTTATAATTCAGTTCACTAGATTCGGTTATAGTCTGTATTTGATATCAGTATATTTTCTATTTCTGATCTCCCTATATTTAATAATAATAATAATTGGATAATTTGTATAGCGCCGTTTTTGTGAAAAATCACCTCAAGGGCGCTTTACAATTTGTTATGAATCCTAGGCTCTATCTAATTTTATTATTTTCAAATAGATACAGAATCATACTTACCTGCAGGACACTTCAGACAAAACACACTTTATTAGAAAGTTTATGCTTATGCTATGGGGAAGATACGACTTTGCACGTGGAGGACATTATATTCAAAACACTGTACATTGCACGAGTTTTACATTTATATTTATATTTAACAGAAGATTGCCAAAGTTGAGTTAATATTTATTTTTAAAGTCTGGAGAATTTTAAGAATTTGCTTTTACACACTTAGTTATTTACAATGTTGCGAGCCGTGAAGGCGAAGGTGAAAGTTTTTTTTTTTTTTAACTTATGGATACGACTGTCTGAAAAGATGAGTTTTAAGTTTAGCTCTAAATTGCGCTGAATCTGTGATCATTCTTAACTCGTGTGGCAGTCTATTCCAGGCTTTAGGTCCCGACACTCCGAAAGCACGCTCACCGAATTTAGTATCTGGTGTGCGCTTTGGTTCCTTCAACCTTCCAATCGCTGATGTTGCTGCTGACCTGAGGGTTGATTGTCGAGAATTGGAATTTTCTGGAATACACATTTCCGATAAGCTTTAGTATCCAGCTTTTTATTTGAGATTTAAATGTTATAATGTTGAGATTTTTGAGTGAGTGTGGTATTTTATTGTAGAGTTTAATACCATAATATAAGAAGCATTTTTGCCCAAATGTTGTGTTAGCAGTTACTTGTTGGATATGATTTTAACCATGAGGTCTAGTGTTTCTAATGTACGTTTTAGTTTTTATTTTTTGAGTTTTTTACTTATGAATGTAAATGGGTATAGTTTAGAATATAGTTGTTTAATTGACATGGTGAAGATTGTTGAAGTTTCGTTAGTGCTAGTTCTTACAGGAACTTTCAGTTTAATTTCCATTATGGCTTTTTGAGTTTTAATTAGTGGATTTAGCATGTTTTTATTTGCACTGCCCCATCCGATAATACCGTATTCATCATATAAGGGCAGTAGGTAGGCGCAAGGAACTGGACCCTTTTTATTTACCATGACGATCCACGGTAACGGTACTGTGCCTGCAAAAAAGGCAATAAACGTACGTTGCTAATCGCTGTAATGCTACAGCTCTTTCTTATACATTAAATAATGGTGAGACACACAAAAGATGAGCGACTGTTTCCTCCGAAGTGCCACTTATTTCCGACGGGAATTGCGTTTTATTTTATTTATGCGTGTGAGGGAGATGTGTGAAAATTATTGTATTTTTCCTTTGGCGGGGTGCAGAAATTCGTTCACCGTTTGTCTCATTTTCGACTGTTGTGTAAGAAAGAACGAGAATGAAAATGAAACACAATTCCCGTCGCAAAAAATACGTTGGAGGGAACAGTCACACGTATTTTATGTGTCTCACCATTATTTAATGTGTAAGAAAGAGCTGCAATATTATAGCAATAAAGAACGTTTATTGCCTTTTTTAAGTGTAACTTCTTTAGCACCCGTTGCGCGTTGTTATTTGATACTCGGATGAAACTTTTTGGAAATTTTCTTTGAAAATTTTAGTTGGAAACGACATGAGGTTCTGGGTTCGAGTCCCAGTTGCGACCATTAGCTTTTTCTGTTATTCTGTGTCTTGTTCTTTTTCATATTTTCGTTTATATTATTATTATTATCTTCTTCTTCAATGCTATATTACATTGATGGGAATAACTTAACTTAACTAACTTGAGAGTTTTTCTCATAAAATTTAATTTTTAATTTAAAGTTTATCTTGTCCCTCAAACCTTTTTGGAGGAGAATTCTTTTTTTTCAGGGCTTCCCGTGTGCAGCTGATGTATGAAAAGAAGTAAATAATCGGTTTTGTGTTGTTTTCATCTTTAATATTTCAAATATGATTAATTTCAGAAAATACAGGCTTTATCTGAAAATTGTTGGCAAAACTAAAATTAAGGGGTGTATTTCAAAATTATATATGTATTCTTTTCATCGCAATTTATAAATAGGTTCCTACTACAAATGTTTCCCTAAAACATTTACTAAGCGTAAACTCCTAATACACCATAAAAGTTATAATAATTGTATTAATAGAAGAAACGTCGCGTCGCTAAAGTACAAATAAACATTATACAATATACATTCTATTTTCTCCGTTTATTTCGGTGTGACCTTTTGCAAAGCAATTTCCAGGCACGTCTGTTGGGTTGAAATTAGACGGGAAGTTTCTTGACTGAAGCCTGAGAACCAACAATAGGCTTACGTATATATCTTATAATCGTATTCATTTCCCAAATAATCTATTCTTGCCATTCTATCGGCTTTACTTTGACACTTTGTCCTAATAGACTGATGTAAAGGGAAGAAACATTTATTGAACCTAACCTCAGCCATAGGTCGCTACGTTTGTCCAGGTCTTGGCGGCGGATCCGTCTGTACGTTGTCCTCTCCAACATTCCAACCGGACTCTCTCGACCCATCGCCTTGCACCACAGTTGAAGGGATGCATTCGTATGGAAATTATTTTCGCCAGGGCCTTTCGTGGGGAGCTGATTTAAAAAACCTCCTTAGTATTCATTATTTTTTTTTTAATGTATCTATTTATTTTCACTTTTGTTTTCTTGATTGGTTTAATGGATGAATGCCGAGGAACCTCGGAAATTGAAATGACATCCGATCAAGCTGAAACTCGACAAATAGACTCAAAGAGAGTATTTGTATTCTATTTTTATTATTTTGGTCGCAATCACGCAAGACATATACGAATATTTCTGAAATTAAAGCACTACACGAAATGTTTTTACAGGTTGCTTTTTATAAATATTAAGTGCTGGTTGTGAACCCATGCTTTAATATTATAGACGTGGGTAAAAGATGGGTTTTTATGGGCCGGTTTCAGAATGCATTAAAGTCTACAGTCGATATTTTTCACAGCCAATTTTGACTCCCCTTCGAAATGAAAACTCTTAAAACTGACCCCAATAAAACGTTTTCACTGCAAGAGAATTAAGAGAGGTAATAAACGCCAAAACAATTTAAAAATAGTTACCTCCCATTTTTATGCAAATAAAACAATGCTTTAAAATTTGAACATAAATAACGCTTTGAAACAATATTAAAAATACTATTTTACCAAAAAACAAAAAATTGAATATATCCACCACCGCAATTTTAAATGCGGACCTAACTAACCATCATGCCGTTTCCACTCTTTGCCTCACTCACATTCATACATCGTCTCATACGTACTCTTCTACTATTCTGACTTTTGGCATGGCCCGACTCAAGGTATCTGATTCACTTGATCGTACTATGTCTTCCTCGGGCGTCCACGACTTCTTCTACCATTCACATTTGCATCATATATTCTTCTAACATTACTTTCTTCGTACATTCGCATTCCAAAACATCTGAGTGTCCCTTTCTTAATCTTACTCATTATGTTTACATCAGCCTTACATTCTTCGCGGATCTTCACATTTCTCATACGATCATTCATGGTTTTACCACACATTCGCCACATTCATTTCAATAGCATACAGTTTACTTTCATCCTTCCTCTGCCAGTTCTATGCCTCACCACCAAATGTCGGGGTAGGTACCAGGACTCCATTGTGGACTGTTAGCTTCGCTTCTTTTGACAGTTTTTTATTAGCGCCAACGGTATTCAGTCTTCCATTAATAGAGTTACCTGCATTTACTCTTCTTTCAATATCTCTATCAGCCTTCCCATCTTTCTTAAACAGATACACAAATTCATCCACCCGCTCCAAGTATTTATTATTCACAAGTATATTGCACACTATTTTCGTACTCTCTTTTTCAAACACCATAACTTTTGACTTCCTTTACGACTGCTCTTAATTTCTGAACTACCATGAATAAGTATTACCTATATATTTACTGAGAACCATTATTTCAAAATTTATCAGTGTATCACCTCATTCGTTTAAAACATACATGTTTTTAACACGAAATAACTGCAAGTTGGCGTTAGGAAATCGTCGTAACTTAGCATTATAATATAGCATACCAGCTGACATCCCGGCGTTGTTCGAGGTTATAAATGGTTTGGATAAAGTTTTGTGTTTGTGAATTCAGTCTACTTGAAACATGGATATAGTTTTAGGATGGACATAATATTATCCTTAAGAGTTGAATAAGTTTATTTTTTAATTATTTGTTTTACTTTTTATTGCCATGCATTACTGTGGCATTCTCGACTTCTTCTACCATTCACTTTCACGTCATAAATTTTCCTTGCACCCATTTCTTCGTTCATCACATGCGTCTTATTTTATACCACAAATAATTATTTGATACATTTCTTCCTCGGATGTCCCCGACTTTTTTACCATTATTGTTAAAAGGAACTTTATTATCTTCTTCCTTTGGGCTGTCCCAACTCATTGCCTAGGTAGGCTGTTGGGGTCGGCTCTCTCGTCCTCAGGTTGTAATTTCTTCTGTTCTGAGTATCGCCTTCATCCAGGCCGTTTCTTAAAAGGAACTTTATTATATCGGCTTTAATTAGATTCCGTATCAAAGTGCAAAGATAATACGGTAATTCCAGTGCGAAGATAATATGGTAAGTCTTCCTCAGGTGTCCTCTACTATTTCTACCTTTCGATACTATGTGTCACATTGTTACCATTAAAATACCACATTATATAGATTTCATTTCAAGTGGACACAATGCATTACGCCTCCCTCGGGCGTCCCCGACTTCTTCTACCATTCAAAACGCTCCTGGCACCAACAAGAAAACACTTTGAAATTTTTTGTAGTTTTTGAGTCTGTAGGGCACACACATACGGACACCACCATTAAATTAATATTGATATTTGAAAAAGTAACAAAAAACCTTACTGAAGTCGTCAGAATATGAATGAATTCTGAAAACATCTTTAGCACCGTTGTGATTTGAAACTCGATGAAATGAAAAATAGCGACACTAAAAAGAGACAAACACATACATCTACAGGATTTAGCCTACGAGAGAATGAGATAGTAGAGAGTGACACTATGTCTTCTTTGTGTGGTGCTTCGTAAAATAAGATGTAAAATAATTTTTAAACTTTGTAACGATATTATAATAAATTAGCTTATCCGGAAAACGTTGTTCTAGTGAAGATTTTGGTTGTTAAATAGAAAACAACGAACGTATTGTAAGTGTGTGGGGATGGGATCTACGACAGAAAGAGGAATGGAGCGCTGTGGACGATGACCGCCGATAAAAGCAAAAAAAAAAGAACTAAAGTAGGAAAATGAAATAAAGAAAATCAATATGAATTTCGAAGAGCAATTGAGTGCACGATATTTTTGTCAGTCCGTCTTTAGCCAACACAAATAAGCTCGATGGTTTGCCCACGCGAGAACATGATGCCGAATGAAATATCAAAATGACGCGACGCTTCTTGTGAATGTCTTGCGCATGTGTGGATGAAGGTTCGATGAGGCGGACGTCGCGCCATCTGTCATTCAACAACATAAATAATTTCGTTCTGTTACGTTATCTTTGTGCGGTGCTTCGTAGCCTATCGGTCTCCTCTTTGAGCGATGCTTCGTAGCCTCCCACTCTTATCTACTTTAGTTTTCTTCTACCGCGCGTAAACTGCATGCGTAATTTTTTTGTTTACATATCAGCAGATTTACTAGACCTAGTAAGATTAGTACTTTAATTAGTACTTTAAATTGAAAATTCAGATTCGATGTTAATTACAAAGACACCTATTTCAGTAAATTGTAGGAAGCGCTTTTTATTTTTTAGATTGTCCGGATAGGTAACAGAATAACAGAAAAGGAAAAGGTCAGATTGGATTCATGGGAACAATTTGGGAGAGATTTGAAATTTTCTTCGATGTGAAGTTTCAGACGTTCTTGGAAGATAATGTCCCCGCGGATAATCGAGAGGCTCAAGTTACAGTAGTTACTCGATAAGGGACGTCGTTTGTTATCACGTTTATTAGTCGGGCTAATCCGTGGAGACATATTGATTAATGTACTGTCATCCATCAGCATTGCAAACATGTTTCGGATGCCAAGATAAACAAATTAAGTCGCAAGATAAAAGCGAGGAATTGTCTTTGAAAATGCCTTGAAGCTACATTTTTCTTATTCATTGTCAATATATATTCATCTGATTTTCTTATCCATTTTGGCCACTTAGTTGACGCAAACACATTGGAAAATACACCAAACGCGCGTCCAACATATGAACACGGCTCATTTAGCTGTCGCATGAGAACGGGTCGCTTCTATGACTCATTCTTGAGTTCAACTACAATATGGGAGGCGGGTATGGGTACCGCCACCCCGGGAACCATTTATAATCAGCACCTCTGCCATTGGTCACTCCAAGTGGTAAGCTGCGTTTAGTGATTTAGCAGGAGTGCCCGGGTTCATGGGGGTCAGGTTAGCTGGGTCTTGGCGGCGGATGCGTCTGCCCACCAGCTACATGGCAGGCCGGATGAGGAGAGAGTGATTAAAGGAGTCCCTTTGACTTCTCCAGCCGTACCCTCTCGGAACATCGCCTTGAACCGCAGTGGGGGGATGGATTCATACATCTGTTACTCCTGGACACACTGATCCCCAGATTCCTACCCACCCCTAACATCCTTTTCCTTCCCAGATTTTCCTCTCCTTCCTTTCCTAAAAAGATCCTCCACACAGCATCCCCAAAGATGACGTAGGCACTGTGGGGAATTATTGGTCCCCAGGGCCTCTTGTGTGGAATGTAAAAATAAAGAAAAATATTTAGATCTCTGATTAACCCGCCCGTTTTCTCTCTCCAACATCTCGGGTCTCTTCAAGACCGAAATTCATTCCTTTATCTCCTCAAAAAGACTCACCACGCAGGATCTAAAGATAATTATTTTCCTCAGGGCCTCCCGTATGAAGTTAATACACAAAAAGAAAAGAAAAAAACACTTTGGTGAGACATTATCAAATATACTAATATCGGTTGTCTGTGAAGTCCGGAGTGTGAAATCGGGCGTGAAATCCTTTACGATGATCGCAAATTTTCTTTAAATTTAATATTCTCAAAATTAAAACAGAATGAGTGAAGAATTTAGCCAAGCGATAACATCCCTATAGTATAGTACTTTTAAAACTTGAACTAATTTGTCAAAAATTAAGACTACCCTGTGATTTTTCGCGGGTTTGCGCGAGTAATTAAATAAAACATCATTTAGGTGCTTATTTTTACACTACATTGCACGAAATGCCGGCGAGGTTTCGTGATCGTAATAACTTGCACAAGTACATATGTATTCAGATAGGTATAAGTATGTGTTAGTTTTGGGTCACTGGTTATAGTTCGCTGTAAGTTTTAAAAGTAACTACAACAAATGTACTTTTACATGTTACATTAGTTATCAAAAAGGAGAATTAAGCTTAGACTTACGGTGCTTCGTTAAAGCTATGGAATTATACATGATTATAAGTCTCAATACTTAGTTACTTCATATAAATCTTAATTGTAAGTTTCCTGATTAGTTGAAAGTCACTACTCATATATTTTAGCGGTAAGTTAAGAGGGCATTACCAGAGAAAACCAGAAATATGTCATTTTCAAATCAGATTTTATTGACTCTTTTCCACAAAAAATTATCAATGGATTTCGAAAGATTATTCTTTTATCTAGCATTCGCATGTAATAAATTTTGAAAATATTTTTTAACTTTTAGTATAATAAAGTTATTCCATAGGTCGTTGGCATATTTGTTAAATTTTCAAAAAAGATTTTGTATTATACCACACTCATTTCAAATAATATAATCATGCAGTAAAATAAATCAATACATTTTCTAGCAAACGCATGTTTTAGAATTTTTTTTTTACAGTTTCAGTGCCGGCAACCCGGGCGTTTATTTAGTTTCATGGTTATTTACATTGTTTTCTTTTCTTTTACCCGCCTCACTAGACAAAGTCTGTTCCGAGGCGAGTAAATTACATATTATGTTTGTTCCAAAAGAAATGTGTGTATTTAAACAAATAAATATGTATGTAAAAAGATAAAAAAGATAAATTATATGTTGGTATATTAAATATTTACATACATACTTTGTTTTTTAGATAAAAGTAAATTAAAATTTTGTGACAGTTGAATATAGCGGTTACATAATAGAAGTAATAATTAATAATTAATCAAAATAATTAATATTGCAAAATTGCAGTTTCTCGTATTTGTTTTATTTGAATATTATATAATTTCGTGAGAACTTGTATGAAATGTTATTTATTTAGAATATTTTGAATGTCTGTTCTTTCCTTTTCATTCAACCATATTACAAATCTTTTGAAAAGCCAATTCAAATTATTTGGGGTGACGTAAGTTTTTGTTTGTGTTAGGAAGGTATTGAAAATGTGTGGTGCTAGGTAAGATTCGTGTTTTTTTGCAAAAGTTGATTTGATATGGGGAACTTGAAAGTGCTTATTAATTTTTGCTCTTGTGTTTTGTGAGTGAGGAATGTGGAGATGTGAAGTTTTGATACAGTTTTTGTAAATGATCTTCCTTATGAATAGTTTATTTACGTCTAGTAATTTGTTTTTGATCATTAGCTGTTCCGTCGGATGTTGGTAAGGTTTATAAAACATAATTCTAATTATTGTTTTGTGATTTATTTTAAGAGAAGTCAGGTAAGTATCTGCTGCTCCTCCCCAAACTGAAATTCCATATGTTAAAATACTTTGACAGAGTGCGAAATATATTTTTTTTAGTTGATTTAATGACATGATGTTTCGTATTGTTTTGAAGATGTATGATAATTTTCGTATTTTTTTTGATAATATATTAATATGGAGATCCCATTTTAGTTTATGGTCAACAGTTAAACCTAGATATTTAATATTGTCTGCATAAACAATTTTGTCACAAGTACAGCATGTGTTATTTGACGAAATATTGGTGCAGGGGTTAAGATGTAGTTGTGGTTGGCTATGTGGTTGACCAGCCTTTGTTTTGCTAAAAGTTAAATATTTTGTTTTTGAAATGTTCAGTGTTAGTAGATTATTTTGTAGCCATTTATTTACTACAGTCATCCCTGTTTCTGTGTTTTTGAATACCTTTTCCCGTGATTGTGCCTTGAACAAAATTGCAGTGTCGTCTGCATAACTGATTACTTTGTACTCAATTTTTCCTAGGTTTATCTCAGTTAGACTATTTATATAAATGAGGAATAGTATGGGACCCAAGACGCTGCCTTGCGGTACTCCATACCTGATATCTGCTTTGTCACTGCTGTATTTATTTATTTTTACTATTTGTTGTCTCTTTTCAATGTAGCTGACAAACCATTTTAGCGGTTGACCAGTTATACCGATATTTTTGTTTCAGTTTCAATTGTAATTTTAGTTTCAATAAAATCATTAAAAAATATGTACGTACATGTGTTTCTTGACGAAATTTGGTTCATTTGTGTATTTATTTACGCACTTACAAACTTATATATTTCAGATTTTTTTAACATTCTTATTAAATTTAGACATTTTTGAAAAATGATAAATACTTACAATCAAAAAATAATTACAAAAAGTACATTATTTTAATAGTTTTATCATCACGCCTTTCAGCATTTGTGGATGAAGGTATAAATTAAAGCTAATTTGGATTGAAATAAATTCGATATTGAGTTATAATTTAAAAAAGCTGGTACAGAGAATAATTAATCTTTCTCATTGTAACCGCCGTGCACGTAAGAACAACTTTCGACGAAATGTGGATTTTCGTCCGCTGGCTGGTTAAAAGCTCTTAATAGTTATCTTTACACAGTATAAAATGAAGTCGCTCCCGCTGCTATGCGCTTAGATCTTTTAAACAACGCAACGGATTTTCATGCGGGTTTCACCAATGGGTAGTGATTCATGAGGAAGATTTTTAGGTATTTAGGATTTCAGTAAATTGGTTGAAATATATAAATAAAGGGAGCGGGCTGGCAAAGGGGCGGTGTGGATTTGATTTAATCGATGGCGTTGGTTATATTGTAAAGATTGGGTAATAAGTCCAGTCAGCCTGTGTTTTTAGATGGAACTAAATAGTATAAAGCTAATTTTTCTCATCGACTACTACCATTTAGACAAGTGTTTAGCAAAAAGTCCCCGCCCCTACCCCCCTTGCTTCCCCCCCTGTGCCCACCCAAACATGAAAAGTGTAAGGGTTTCGTAAATCGCTTCTATCTTAATTACTAAATAACATATCAGATTGCAATTCTTTTTATTCTCTTTGCTGTAACATTGTCTACAATTAATGTCCACTTAACTTTCGTCATAACTTTTACCGTTTGTTTGTAATTCGTATGATAAGGTACAAATTTGTATATTTTTTGGCAAGTAATTTTACTTTTTGTCACATAACTTTTTACGCCGACATTTTATGAAAAAATATTTCCCACAAAGTTGTAGCCCCTATTATTACCTTTAAAATGATATAAAATAGTACTTACTTTGTTGGAGATCCAGCAAGATTATCATGGCGAGTTCGGTCGAGGTGAGGCCGGCCGGCGCGGCGTTGCAATGCAAATATTGTTGTATAGTGAGAGTGTTTTTTATCTTTAAGGTACACTATTGCATTTTCTATAAATAAAACTAATCGAGTCTCGGTGAAACCTAAATTCCTCACTTTTTAAATTTATTTCAAATAATAATAAGTATTCAGCGAAAATAGGTATTTTAAATAGTTTTTGGTTGGAAAATGCATGTAATATTTTTTAAAGATGTTATTTTAGAACAAAATAATTGCGGTATCTTAATTTTATGATATCCTAAACTTCCATGAGAAGTTCTTCATTTTCCTCGACTTCAACCAAAGTTACATTGCTGCATGATCCGCCACAGCTCCCGCACATTTCTGTGCAATCAAGTGATGCTTTAAAGCAGCTGCAATTATTTTTGCAAGCCTTTTTGCAGTTGCAGGAAACTAAGTTTATAACTTCTTCAGGTGCCGGTGGGTTTTTTGAGTGCACTGGGTACAGCATGTTGTCAGTTAAAATCCATCCCCAGTCCGTAGCGCTGATTTCCTTATCTCCGATCCATTTTTGAATCTGATAGTATGTTCGATAGGCGTGTTGTTCAGCAGCACCAGATGTTGGAGGGAGGGATGCCATGTTAAATTTGGATTTTAATGACATTTTTGCAACAGCTTTAAGGTACATTGAATATCTACTGTTATTCAGACTTGCAGACCTTGTGCATCCATATAGTTTCAAGACAAAAGCCTCTCCTACCTCTTTGAGAATATTTTTGTCTGCCTGTTTTTCATAAAACTGTAAAACTTTTGTGCGGAGATCATTTGATGAACTTAGCAATTTGTACGCGTTAATTTTGCCTTTGCCGAATAAATAAGACGTGGTATCACATCCTGTGATAGCATGCAAAAATAATATCACACCCTTCATATCACCAATCTCTTCACGAATCTTGCTGATGTCATACGTTGATGTTGTGCCAGAGGGTTTGTGAAAGAATAGTCGCACATTTTGGCAATGTTGTAGCCCTAACAATAGAACGAAAAGATCAGTATCCTGTCCGACAACAACTACAGGCCTCCCACTTTGAATCTGGGAAACATCTATTGCTCTTCCGACCACTTCAGTATCTGCATCTTCCTCCGCCACAGTCGTTGGAATGTTTGCTTCATTAAGCTTTTGAGAGAGCTGTTCAATAAGCTGGCTTTTGTTTTATGGATTTGCCAAAAATTCATTTTGCTTCACAGAGCACTCCATATTAACGTTGAATTTCATTTCTAGAGATGTTTTTTTACTTCTCCGCATATGTTCGACCCCTTTTGTGGTGGGATAGTCAGGATACCCATCGAACACAACATGACAATCTTTCCCATACCGTTTCATTACAGTGTCAACATACTTCTTTATAATGCTGCTATATGTTACTTTGTCAGGCCAAATAACACTGTGCAAAAGATACCCTCCATCTACTACATATATTTTTGGTGGCAAATTCTCAAAAACTTCGTTGCTAACAGTCCACTTTTCAAATATTTTCATAAGACTTGATTTAGTTCCCTTTCTTATCATTTTATTGTTTTCAAATAAAGACAAAGGGTATGGGCTGAGTTCATAGTTGAAGTATTGTTTGAGATTATTTGTTCCTTGAGACAAACACATAACCCTATTAAACAGCTGATCAGGATTATTTGGCACTTTTTCAGATCTCACATTTATGCCACTTACTACGGAGCCTATAGTTTTAACTTTATTTTTTCTTTTCAATTTAACATCTGCAAAATTATTTCCTTCGATGTCTTTCAAGCAGTTCATTCCTACATCATACGCTTCATCGCAGTTTACACCCGAACTTGTCACTACTAGACCAGAGGATAAAGACATTAAATCTTTGCTCTGTCGGAAAGGATTATGGATACGCAGCCATCCGAGAAATTTACTAATATCTTGCAAGTCCCTTTCTCTTCTACTGCATCTTAGTTCAGTGTGCTGTTCGTTAAACTGAGTCAAGCAGCCAGAGAACTTCTCGAAAGCCTTTTTGAAATTTGTAGGGATCTAGGAGCGCATGCAATGAACTTGGTTAGCGTCCTCTCGCTTAATCCTCGTCCATGAGTAAGCCCACCTGGATTTTGATAATCGCATTAATGTCTGCTCTATGGTCATGTCCGTCCAGATACCGGTAAAAAATCCATATGTACGCCGAACTGTAAAGAAACCTTTATTGACGAACCTTTCGAAGTCTTCATTTGACATTTTCGTTTGTACACTCAACATTTGTTGTAAGTATATTTGTGCGGATTTGGCGTAGAGCAAATGTCCAGCAGCATGGAAATACGGTATCATTTGCTTGACTGTATTAATGTGCAAATTCCAATCGCCGATTCTCTCTGCCAGAATAAAGTCTAGAACCAAATTCACCAATTTAAACTCTTGTAGCCACAGTTTTGAAGTTCTACTAGTTTTAACCAAATCTTCATACACTTCTTCTAGTCTTGTCATTATTTCATTTGTTTTACAATCTCTCATGGCGTCTTCAACAGTTGTTTGTTTGTTTATTGTTTGGTTATGAATATCCTTAAAGTCGTTTGTAATCATTTCTTTAAGATATGAACATTCCTCGAATAGCAGTAATATCAAAGCTGCCTAGGTCATCATGTGAGCTCTATAAGACCTTGCGTAAGCATGTCCTGACATAAGGTGAGGAATCGTTGATTTTCCATAAACAGTGGTCCACGTTTCTTCGATTCCACTACCTTTCATAAACTTTCCTAAGCAACCAAGGAAACTCATTAAAAGATGGAATCCGCCTAGTCTGACGATTACTCCTGATATTTCACTTTCTGTAGAAGAACTTGCAACAATGTCTACTGCTTTCAGGAAAAGTGGTTGGTCAAATGTCACAATACACGGCTGGCCAGCTAACTTGCTTTCTTTAGAAGCGTAACTAAGGGCAGAGTAAATAGCAGTCGGATTTCCTGGATATATGTTTATAAAAGGCAAAGCCAGTACATAAGATGGTTCAAAGTTTTGTCTACCATCGTAACAGTTTCGCATGTATCCAGACCATCCAGGTAGTGAAACTGGCACAAAAGCAAAACTACATAGCTGAGACTAAGCATTGAGTGGGCATATTTTCAGAAATATTTTCTATTATTAAGGACTTTAAGCCACTTTTCGCCTTTTTAGTATACATTAAAACTGGGACATTGAAAATACCTTCAAAGTCGCATGTCTTGACACATAGAACTCGGACATCACTCGACACAGCTGTTTTTGGAGTCACGGGATTACAGTAGATCCGAGGAACTGGCTATTTTAGGAGCCAGTTCCTGTTGGATTTACAAAATGGTCACAAACACTCAAACCGGGCGAAGCCGAACTAAAAGCCGCCCAGGGCCTAGCAGCAAAGTGAATAACTATTATTTCACGTTCACGATTTCCACTAGTACTACAAAGGGCACAGGACAGGCTAGGATAAGTCGGGATGTGAGGGAATAAGTTCCGACATCAGAGTGTCGCGGAGCGACGCAGGGATGGTACGCACCAAGCATTCACGGTTGATATCTGGCGTTTAATAACCATAAAGTACACATTAAAATATATCATTTTAAAGGTAATAATAGGGGCTACAACTTTTGTGGGAAATATTTTTTCATTAAATGTCGGCGTAAAAAGTTATGTGACAAAAAATAAAATTACTTGCCAAAAAATATACAAATTTTTACCTTATCATACGAATTACAAACAAACGGTAAAAGTTACGACGAAAGTTAATTATACATTAATTGTAGACAATATTACAGCAAAGAGAATAAAAAAATTGCAATCCGATATGTTGTTTAGTAATCCAGATAGAAGCGATTTACGAAACCCTTACACTTTTCATGTTTGGGGGGGCACAGGGGGGGAAGCAAGGGGGGTAGGGGCGGGGACTTTTTGCTAAACCCTTGTCTAAATAGTAGTAGTCGATGGGGAAAAAATTAGCTTTATACTATTTAGTTCCTTCAACTGGTGTTCTACGACACAGGCTGACTGGACTAAATGGCGTGGCGTTGTATTTTGTTGGCAACTGCAACGTGTGTCCGGGTCTGCTAGTAAGTTATACGTCTGAGTGAGAGGTTATAGGTTAAATAATTTGTACTGTCCGGCGACCATGAGGCGGTTTTCCTACGAAAACGGGGCTCCATAAAAAATCCAATCATTGTTATTATTTTTACAATAGCTTGTATACCATTTTTACAAATGGAGACAAAGAATAGGATAGAGTTATAAAAAATAGGGTAGGTAGATGAAAGGAGGGGGAGGTTACTTTCTTAATTGGGAACGTATCCGGTATATGATTTGAGAATTTCACGGCCAAATTATCGTGATTTATTTTTGAGTTATTACGCGGTGTTACGCTACCTCCTTCTTTAGCCAACATTTTCGACTCTGCAATGCTGCTCGATGTAGGAAAGATCGATTTTTCGCATAATAAAAGTTTTGCAAACATAAGTACATACCGGGTATACCGGGTGTAATAGCACGTCGCCGAAGAATTATAACCACCTTACACCGAGTATACGTAATAGTAATGATGTAAGCAAGGAGCAGTGTTTAACAATACTATTAAGCTAGATTTCATCGTAACAATCAGCGTGCATTATACTATTGAATCAGTTTCACCAAAATTATTTATAAATTGAATTAAATATCAATAATTCACTAGATAACTAAATTAAATAAATTGGTTTTCCATTCCTGTATCCATTCGTACTTCGTCAAGGTATTTTGTCCTTGTTCTCTCTCACCGCTTCCTTCAAATTTTCCCTCCGAGAAGAAGCGCGGGCAATTTATTTTGCAACTGAACTTTTCTTAACTTTAAAGTTATTTTCAAAACTAGGTACTTATCTTGCAAAATGCTTTATTTAATGTTAACTAACTTCTCGGTAGAGCGGTGAAATCTTTCATTCTCAGGCTAGAAGTTTATGTTGAAAATTAAAAGGAACTCTCTTCTATTTTTCAGCATTAACTATGAAAAATTTTCTAGATATTTAGTTTTTTGAAGAGTTTCATATTACATATAATGTTGTTACTTTTTTATATGACCGATTGCGTCGATGTGCATATTATATATAAGTTTACTATCAAGGTAAACACCAAGATCTTTAAAATAATAAAATAAATAAATAATAAATAAATAAGTGTTTATTCCAGTAATATCTTTAGAGAGATAGATTCCATTTTAGATATGTCAGGTTTATTGAGTGAAAAGAGTACTTAATTACATGTTTATTTCTGTATTTATTTTATCATGCAAAAAAAAGTTTCAAGTTTGGTTCTCGATTAAACAATTATTTTTTTGTATTATGAATATAGATTCCATTTTAGATATGTCAGGTTTATTGAGTGAAAAGAGTACTTAATTACATGTTTATTTCTGTATTTATTTTATCATGCAAAGAAAAGTTTCAAGTTTGGTTCTCGATTAAACAATTATTTTTTTGTAATATTTTTAGTATAGTTTCAATAAATATTATCATAATGGAATCAGTATGAATTAAGCAGTTAATTTTATATTACTAATCTGATGATTTTGTTTTGTTTCAGGTAAATCAACCACCATTCACACAGTGAAGATTCATTGTACAGATAACCCTACGCATGTAAGTGATTCACACCTTTCACAACATGTTCCCGCAAATAAATCGTGCACCACGTATCACTTGCCTATAGAAAACTGATCCAGAAGATCACTTGTTACAGCAAAATTCTCTATTTTCTCAAAACCGTAAAAGCTCAAATACCTACATAACGGTGAAAATCTAATAAGAAAGTGGTTTTTCGGTCCGAAAATTTTATTTCGTCAGCAATTTTTAGCTCATAAAAGAAGAATTTGTTGAAAAACACAAGCATTATTATTTTTTGGTATTTGTATTCAAGGCATTATTAGTCAGTCTAGAAAGCCAGAATACAGAACACTTGAAAAGGGTAATCAGTCTATGTCACGGGCGCGGCGGAGCAAACCTCAAGAGAAACTAAAGGGTATTTCGGTAACCTATAATATCTTTATACCATTACTAGTTTCTACATGTAGCGATGTAGTGATAAACTATTATTATAATTTACACCTATTACAATGTATGTACAATAAATTGTCAAAGCTGTTTCTAAAATCACAAATAATGCTGTCTTCAATAGCGATTTTCATGATAAGTAAAACGACAATTTTCTCCAAAATAATCCTTTGATTTAGGCAAGGATTTTTCGTATTACCTTTGCTTAAGCACTGCATTAATTGTATTTTTTTTCAAATGAGATCCAATAGTTCCACGAACGATTTTTCATCATGTTTTTAGAGAATAGTACTTCTAATAAAAACATACTTTTTTGACAACAGTCATCTATCTGTCATGGATTTATTTTCGACCTTTTATTCCTTTGATAGAGTTGAAGTACAAAATTACTTTAAAATCATACAATTCTTACACAAATTTTAACTTCTTTTTAATATTCTGACGTTTCCGCAAATTTTTTCATTTCGGTTTCCTCGTTATAGTAATTTTATATTTAATATCCTCTCCGAATATTCTTATTTCTAAATATTACATGTCTCCTGTTTTATATTATACTTTAGTTTTAATGTTCTTGTTTTGTTATGTGCTTTAGTAGCACCGTTATCATTATTTATTTTTGTCCTGTGCTATAACAGCACTGTTATTGTTAATTTTTTTTCTCTTGTCTCTGTATATAATGTACATTTTTTGAACAGTATAACATAACGGCTTGTAAGGAGCACTGTAGGACTAAAGAATATGATCACTGAATACTAAATTATTAATTTCAAGTTTATTATAGCACGAATATATACATATACAAATGTTGTGCTATTATTATTATTTTTATTTTGTTTTTGGAAACACCTTTTTGGACTTTTGCATACATGGGAATAAATAACATTAATATAACACTTTTTTTAAACTTAATAAAACTGCTTCCACAAAAATTAAAAATATTCTAGGTTTTTCTTCCATTTTCGAAAGCTCTGCTGTGCTTTTACTTAGCGATGGCAGAGGATTAGTTTTAAGGGGGTAAAAAATGAAGTGAAAAGCTTTCCTTGAATGTTTGAAGGGAACTCTACGTTTTGGGGTAGTTTAGGTGTGATGGTGGGTGGTGTAATTATTTGCCAGTCTACCCCTTTTATAATATGAATGTAGCGCTTCTATTAACAGGAGTTAATGTGGCTGTGCTATCATCAATTGGAGTATGTTGTGAGTCTGAAGAGAGCGGAGGAGGGGAACGGAGAAAGGGTAGACGGGAAGTATCTGGCTAATCGGATCTAATCAACAGCATGGCATTTTAAGCAACATTAAACGACCTTTACAAAAACATGGTTCTAACAAAGCAGGGGACAGCATTCCATAATTTATAAATAGGAATGGTGGTGTATTGTTTTTGCAAATAAATTCGAGTAGACCTTTGCAATCATTAATAAATACGGAAATTAATAATTTTGTATCCCATTTGCGATCGTTAACTTTTTACCATCTTTTTCCTTCGTGTTTTTATTTCATTGAGATTTATTAGTGATAACGTCTTTACCAATTATCCAAAAATATGTAATAAACAGTTTTAAATTTAAATCGCTTCTTGGAACCAGCGGGTTTCGCATGAAACTGAGACCAGGCTAAGAGACACGAGCCAAATCGAACCAACAGCCCAGTCTAAATGATAAACAAAGATGAAAACTTTATGCCAGCTTAGTTAATTTCCAAGTTGACAGAACTGAACATCGGTAGCAATTTATCTCCTCTGCGAAGAGAGCTCCTGTCCCACTCTAAACAATATCTAAACCAATTTGTTTCCTGCGAAGCGACGGTTACTCTGTTTGCGAAACTTTCACCATAAGCAAACAGCACTAGCACTTTTAGCTCAAGAATTTATTCCGATCTGAATATTAAATCTGTGAAAATATCCTCCGTTCGATGTTCAACACCAATAAGTGTTTGGCAATGTCACCTTGGGGGGGGGGGGGGGAGTAGTATCCGCTCTCCATCCCCGAAAAGTATAATCAAATTCATCCGTTTACCCGTGGATTTCTCCGCGGCTTTCCTCCGGGGAAGTGGAGGCCTTGTAGGGTTTAAATCCCATTTCACAGTTAACTGTCCATTCCGCTTTATTTCGAATTTCTTCGTCTTTTGTAAATTGTCATGGATAAAATCAATCCTATTTCAGAAGTCTTAATATCTCTGCAAAATCTTCTCTTCTACCAAAAATATAAAATGGGTTTTTGAAGTAAAACTTCTTTACGCACGCTTGACTTGGGGAGTAAGCTGGCGAATGCGTGACGAGAGAGTTACGAAAATCGAGACAAACGATAGTTGAGAGGTAGATATAAGTAAGTGAAAATAGAAAGAGAGAGAGTTACGTTTCGTATATTACTGTAGGGGCAAGAGACAGAGGTGCGAGCACACATTTTCTTTCTCTCATGGCCAGTTAAGTTTTGTGTATCGAAGACACAGTGCAGGCCTATTGACTGTATCAGACTGTAGGAGCAAGAGAGAGCAGTGCGCGCGCACATTTTCTTTCTCTCTTCCTATCATATAGATGGAGCAGAAGTTTTACTTCAGTCTAAAGCACACTCGTTTTTTGGTATTATCAAATTAAACACATTTTTTAATTTCTTCTTCAAACTTCGCAAAATTACTTTGTGGCATCATTTTTCATATAATGAATAACTGATTACTTTGTATAAACCTCTATTTTTAAAACAATATCAACACGTTTCAACAACAATGTTGTCTTCATCAGGATATGTTACTATGTATATGTAACGTATCCTGATGAAGACAACATTGTTGTCGAAACATGTTGATATTGTTTTAAAAATAGTGGTTTTATACAAAGTAATCAGTTATTCATTACATTTTTTAATCTTTGACGAACACAATATCAACAACTCTTGACAAAAAATATGAAACAGACAACACCGCAGACACAACGCCGTTGTTCCAATCCTACTGATCAACTGTTGGGCCACAGTTTGACTAAACACTCCTCAAACGCACGAATACGCTCTTTCCAACGCGACTCTCCGCCCAACAGGCTAATATAGCGTTTCTTAATAAGTATAACTTATTAATTTTTATTAATTTAATGAGAAAGACCTCAAAATGTAACATTTAATTATGGACGGACAATATTGACGACTTTCAAATCGAAAATTTACATCAGAAAAATCAGAAAAAGATAGGTCACACCTAGATATATATTCTAGATGTGGCCGTATCTTTTTTTGATTTTTCTGTTCCAAATTATCGATTGAGAGTCGCTAGTAATGTCTTCATTAGTTACACATAACTGAACTTCCCTTGAAAAGTATAACTTATTAACAAATCGCTTAATAATCGGATCTGATTGAGTTGGGAACAATGTCCTGTAATCTTACCAGGACTTGCCGTCTACCAATTTACGTTGAATTGTGAAAAAACACAAATTAATGAACAAAATTTACTTATATACCTATCGTCGATAATATATTATTGTTTAGGACAATACACGTTCAATTGTATTACGGATAACTTATTGACGCCCAATTAATAAATTTATCAATATAATTTTAATCATTGACGGCCTCCATGGTCGAGGGGCAAGGCTCTCGACTAGCGATCCGGGGGACGCGGGTACAATCCCGGCGTGCGCAAATACTTTTTATTTGATTCATTTGTATTTATTTCTCAATTCCATATTTTTAAATTATTGTACAATTTAAATAACAGTAGCATATTTGCAGCACGTTCCAGAGCGGAAGATACTCTCCGTGTCGCCCTGGTATAAGACCACAATTCGGAATTAAAAAGTTGCTTGAAATGGCTTTGCCCGTGGTTGGCGACAAGATTTGAATAACCAGGCACTACCTCACCTTCTTCCTCCCCACCTCCTTCCCCTCCCCAGAATCTTCAGCCTCACAACATATTAGAAAACATGCCAATTGAAGCCAGAGCCTTGCTGGATCTAGACGGATGGGATCATGTGGGACTCTTGTGCAGTGCAGTGGTAACATACATAAACAAAACATCTTCTCAAGAATGCCTTCCTACAGTCACTTATGTTTTGTTAAATACATATATCACCGGCATAGATTAATTACATTTTTTTTCAATCGTAATTCCAAAGCGTGACATAAAACCACTTACCCATAGCGTAATTCTCAAGAGATTTAAATCAGATTTGAAATCTGATGAAATCTTAAAGCTTAATTGATTGAAATCGAATTCTTGAAACTTCTCTAAACCGACGGAAGCTCTTTATTCTTATTCCCAAGGACGATTGATTTTATGATGAAAGCGTATTAATATAAACCAAAAAAAAAGATATTCCAAGAATGTGACGCAAGAAATATAATATGTATAGGTAGGTACGTTCTCTAGGCTCTCAAATATATGAAAATTTCTGGAAAGCTATCCAGAATTGATTTTACTTTAAAGTATATAACAAATACATAAATAATTGCAAAAACTATGCGGCCTTAGTAATAAACGTGGTGTAATTCTTTATGCAATTGATAAACAACCACGTATGTGAAAAACGGTGACCGGCCAACGCAGAAAGAAATCAACTCGGAAGCACCTCAGAAAGGTCATGAGTGATAATAAAATAATGGTTAAAAAGGTTAAGTTAGGTTAGGGTTACCGGCTATTTTAAGATTATTTTTTCATAGCTTTTAATGACTTTTCTGATGTCTTTCTGAGTTGGCATGGAACCGTGAAAAACGTTACTAATAATCTTAATCTGTCTAAACCGGTGGTCCGTGGACCACAGGTGGTCCGCGAGATCTAAAATGTGGTCTATATATAACCCAAAGCGCTATAGAATTGAAAAATGAGCGCAGGTGAAGATTGCAAAACACGCGCAAAGTGGAAGAAACACAAACTAACGATGTGGAGCTAAGATAAATATTTTATCAGAATTAGCCTGATGTGTCTCCGGAAAATATAATATATTATATATTTGAATGTGTATTTGCGAAATAATATATATAATATATCCCAGTCTCCAGAAACGTAAGCCTTACGAATGGCGCATAGCTTTCTCAAACACATCTCAAATAATGGCAAAATACAACTCGGGAACATTTGACCTCTTGTATCTCGAGTCATACCTGAAAAGGGCGGAAGAATGCTCACCGCGTTTTCTTCATTTTTCTGAAGGTGTCCCTATTCGTGCATCCCTGTTTCTAGGACTGCACACAATAAGCCCCCCTTTTCCAATCTGCATAATGCTTGGATAATATATATTTCTCTTCGTCAGTCTTTTCTCAAATGTCATTTCTCTTCTTAGTAAAATGTTTCCAGGAATTTTCCATATCACCTACTTCCTACGAACTACTGATCTCAACATAGGATTGCAGCTTTTATTTTATTTCTCTGTAACTTTGTTGTTTAACGGTTCGAAACTTCGCAGACATATTGAAACTTTTCACATCGAGTGTGTTGTAAAATTTTCTGTGCATTCCCATCTTTGATTTTTAATGGTTTCATACTTTATTAAAGATTACTCCGACTTGTATTATTTAACTAAAGTAAAACTCAAAAACATTCTTCTAATGTATAAATTAGATGAGAGAAAAGCAAGGTTTGAATTCCTATTTTAATAAATTCCAACTTGCTAAAAGCTGTTTTGAAATGCCTCAAAATGGTACACAGTTGAATCATTTGCCAAAAATTTTTATAAACCAATGTCGAATGTCTTCCCTTTGCAGTGTTTTGCTGTATTTGCACTGTATGATTCAATGTAATTTAATAAAACAATTATTTCCATAATAAATTCACTCATAATAAATTCATCATAAAATGCTAGTGGTCAAATCGATTGTATACATGGAAATTTTCTTTAAAAATTCTAAGTACACATTTTTAAACCCTTTCAATGATTTCCAAAGTAAAACTCCAATTTGGACCATTTGGGGTAGAAAATGTTGTTCTTGCCACGTAAATACTTGATATAAAATATATCCTAAATAAAATTATGGAATTACCGGTAGCTTGGAAGAAAGGACCAAGTTTTTAAAGGTAGATATATATTGATTGCAAAGAACTTTCAAAAACTTAATACTGGTACAATATTACACCCAACAAACATGGGGTTACAGCACAATACCCGAAGGATTTAACCAGCGACTCCTGACGATGTTTGGAGTATAAAAGCTAGATGTCACTTTGCTGATGTGTGTATCTGTGTATGGGTTTGGGCACGTAACTTGAAATTGTATTCCTGTTTTTGATGATGTTTATCCAATAAATGGTTCTTTGGGCGACGGTACCCATACTTAAATTAATTTGTTGTTGTATTTGGAACTATTTAAAACTATCGAGTCCCGGCATGTGTTGCAACGCCACTTAAATAAAGAAATGTCCATTCCCATTCGTCCTCCCCACCTTCCTTCCCCCCTGCTAAGTTTATGAAATACCCATTTTTCAAATAACTCGCACGCCACCTATTACAATATTTTTAAACAAATTTCATAACACCAGAGTTCACCATTATACATATAGAAACCTTCGCGGGCGTGCGCACAACATCTGACTAAATTTTAATAAACATTATAGGAAATAATTTCATAACGCCAGAGCTCACGATTATATGTAGAAACCATCGCGGGCGTGCGCACAAGAAAAAATTACTAAAGTTTCATCGCAATCGGATGAAGGGACAAACAAAGAAACATTTTTTTTAAATATTAACATTATTAATTTTTAATTTATTTTGAACTTCCTAAAAGTAAATTTATTCCTTTAAGGCAACGATCCTGAGTCAAATATTTGTTTATAAATTCTTTGAGCTTGCTAGTTAGAATAATAATAACGAAACGTTCTTTGAAAGAGGAAACTTGAGTTAGCAGTGTTTTGATAAGACGAAAATCCACTCAGTTTAATTCGTTGGGAGAATATGCACGAAATATCTGACCTAAATCTGGAATCGTTTTCTGCTAACTAGTTTGCGAAACTAATGTTGCCATTTTAGTTGAAGAAGTGAGTGAAGTCTTTAAAACCAAATGAGCAGTGCCGCTCGGTTTATAAGTTTTCTATACTGCTCTTATAAGTACACTAAAAGTTTTAAAATCTTTGCATAATTTCTCCTTGTCACCGAAAAGTTACAAGAAAGCTTATGCACAGTTAAAATAAAGATAGTCCGTGTTGTTTTACCATTTTTCGTCTTAAATTTAATGCTTGATTATAACCCGTTAAAATGTAGCGTTGTCAAAAATACACAATACACATTATATGTCTTCTATGGGCCTTACTTATAAATCTTTATTTTAAATTTTACACAACTGATAAACATCCATTAATGTAGAGTAAATGATGGTTTAATTAAGTGAAGACAATATTAGCGAAACTCAATCGAAAATAAAAAGATTTCTGACTTAAGTAGACCTTAAGTCAGAAAACTATGTAGACAAAGGGCGTGAGAAATTTCATAATCATGTGTGTATTTTTATAATTACCGTGACGTTTCACGGTTACGGTACGTACCGTGAAGGCAATAAAAACCGGTTTCTTATCGCTGTAATTCTGCGGCTCTTTCTAACGCATCAAATAATGTCGAAACGACATGGTAATTATAAAAGTGCACATTTGATGTATAACATACTGTTTTTGTTCCTTCGATCGGTGTGCAAATCACCCCGGACGTCTGGAACCCGTAAATTGGTTCGCAGTCGGAAGAAGCTCGGATGTGCCAGAAGGGTTTTTTCCAAGGCAGTTGGGCGGTGGGTTGGAGAGGGGGAGCGGAAGGGTCGTAATCCCTATTGACGAACCGGAGGTTACACGGGCCGGGGCTGATAGCAGCGCCACTAGTCCGCTGAAGAGTTCAACTGATAGAGTTGTGCTATGGGCGTGTCCGTGTATCCAATATTCAAATATTGAATTTCTTCGTCGGTGTTTTTGTCCTTTTTTTTAACACATCTATTTGAATTTTTATTTTTATTTTTAACTGTAACTGTAAACCTTAAATTGTATCATTTAATTACCTGAAGACAATATTACCGAAACTCAATGGAAAATTTTAAAACAGAAAAATCAGAAAAGATTTTGGCACATCTGGGGTTCGAACCAAAGACCTTCAGCTTTCCGGGCCGCGATTCTACCACCTTAGCTAATATGTCCCTATCCGTTCGGTCATTTTTAAATGTATCTTGATAGCAGCCAATAAGAAATGCGTTAAGAAAAGGAAGATAATGTTGGTAGTTCGTAGTTGAAGTATGATAAAGTTAAAAATGAACGAATCGGGTAGGGACTAGATTCACGACCGGAAAGCCGAAGGTCCTGGGTTCAATTCCAGATGTGCACATACCTTTTTCTGATTTTTCTGTTCCTAGATTTTCTTTGAGTTTCTGATAGATAATTTCTAGAATTGCTAATATTATCTTCATTTAAATTAAACATCTATTTGAATTTCGACATTGTTTTCGTGAATGATAAAATTAATGCAAATCTTGGAAGAGGAAATTAATCCACTTCACGACTTCCGATTTCGATGTCAATGCATTCTTTCGACGTTTAGTGCCACTCACGCTCACATGCCACACTCTCATTTATCTGAAATTGGCTACCAGCGGGCCCGAAAATTAAAAATAGATGTACCTGCATATCGACTACGGTTGGGCTAAACCCTTCAAAATATAAAAATGAAAAAAATCATCCATTGATAAAAAAAAGTGCTTCTTAGTCTCCCCACTCTTGTCAACTTTTGTTTTCTGAAGGTTTCACTTTTAACGCGTGTGAATTGCACACTCTGATTTTTTTAAAACGTAAATTGTGGACATCGGTTTTCTTTCACACCTATACTTATCTCACTTCTAGAGGTCTTGTGTTCAATGGTGTCTCTGACAAGATTACTCCGTGATGCATTGTCTCTGCGTGAGGCGGAATGATGGGTGGGATTTAGCGGATAAAATGTACCTACGGACTTTATCAGGCGCGTGCATATTTCACTGAAACGGAGCATTTGATTTGTCGCCGGAACAAGGGAGGCTCGTTACGCACTCGACTGCTTTTATCAAGGGGTAACGCCTCAACCGACCCGAAAAATAGCCTAATTTCAACATTTTTGGGGTAAAATAGCCAATGGAATAAAAAAATCTGATTAGAAGCTTTATTGTACGTGCTTTTGAAGTGAAAACTTCTTTAGCACCGTTGTTATTTGAAACTCGATGAAACTGAAGCGAGCGACACTAAAAAGAGACAAAAATATATAAGTTTATGATTTAGCCTGCCAGAGAATGAGATAGTACACGGTCTTCTCTTTGTGCGATGCTTCGTAGCCTATCGGTCTCCACTTTGTACGGTGATTTATAGCCTCCCCACTCTTGTCTACTTTAGTTTTCTTAAGGTTTCACTTCTGTCGCGTGTGAATTGCACTGCTTGAAATTCAAATGGGGAAGTGGAAGCTGGGGCTGAACCTGACTATTCAGATCTAGTCATCAAAGCCATTTAAAGCCTAAAAAAGCCATTTCAAGAAACATTAAAATCTAAAAATTTAAAATGAGAAAAAAGTCGAAATTCGTGACAGCGGAGCTCACGGTGAACGATTGCAAAAGAATGTTTTTTTAAATAAACAAAAATGATAAATAGTAATCGGAAGCCAAAATTTCATTAACTTTTTTACTCCAAATAATGCAGAAATCACTTGTTAAAGTAAGTAGGGAACGTCCCACACCCTGTGAATGCTAATATTATATTATATATGTTTTATCAAAAAGGTGTAACAGTTTGGATTTACACTGGCCAAATATTCACTCGAAGTAAGCACCCATTAATAATCACCTAATAAGTAGGTTGCTACGTATCAATTCAAATTGAAATTTGAATTCCTAATTGAAATGATTCTATGAGCAAAATGAATCGAGATTTTCGTTTGTTGCCCAAAAACATACTAGGAACAAGAAAATTTTCCTTCAGCAGTTCCAAGCTAGCGGCCAGAGGGTTCGGAGGTCTGTCTCAACGTGGGAAAGCACATACTTCGGTGAAATCTTAATTACTGTGAGCTTATAACTTCTGTTAGTTTAATATCAATTGATTTACCATTTAATATTTTGTTCTACTTGAACTGGCGCCCTTATAATAATTTTAACATCTTAAGATCATTTTTAAAGTCATAACAAACTATCGATTCATTTATTAGATTTTAACTATTTAGTTTCTTCTTCTAAGGACTAAACACGCCCCTGAAGAATTATAATATTATTTTATTAAGAGTCTCATGTTCTATTTTATTTAATTAATAATATAATTTGATTGTTGTCTCAACTCTTTTATTTATTAACTATAAATATTCTGTTTTATTCATTCTTTTATGTAGTATTACTCACTGTTAATTTTCAACCATTACAAAGGAACAAGTCTATTAACAAAATATAAAACCACGTATCTACTGATATTGCTTTTGTTAAATTGCACGAAATAAGGACGGTGGAGACCCAGCTATAAAGAAATGGCGATGGCCGTTTTCTGGAAGTTGTGAAAACACAAAGGCCGCAGTCCATGGGTAGCAGTAGCAAGTTACTTAGTATGAGAAGGCTTTCTGAACCTAACAGCGGTCAATCTGTTTTTACTAGCTGATGCGAATTACGTGATATAATAAAATATCCATCTGGGAATGAGTTCCTTTGAAACATCATGTCTGGTGATCTCCAAATGTATTTGGGTTGAAGTGAAATTCTATACCTTTTAGCTTACAGATCTTTTTTTAACATTTTTGCGAAAATTCTTGTTTTATTAATTTTATATTGAATTTATTTTTATTTTTTATTTATTTATCGGTTACATAAAATATACATATAAAATGTAAATTTATATAATATAACAATTTAAGTACATGTTCAAATATTTTAATACTACTCTTCCATGGAAGCATTAGCTTGTATCTGGATGAGCAGTGTACATTTTTTAATGTTATATTATAAGTAAATTACAATATGAAGGTAAAAAACAATAATTATTAAGTTTGGTGTTATGTAATCATAAGTACTTATCTACTATGAAACAATTTTATTATTTTAATAATGTATCTAGAAATATTGTAATTAGTTGTTAAAAACAAAACAAAATCTAAAATATTTGAAGAATGAAGTAACTTGGAAATTGATTTATAAGTTATTTTCAAGATTAAATTAGTCGGAAACTTTTTTTTTTAGATTATCTTTAAGTATTTTTTAGTGTTTATTAATCGTATTTTATCGTAAATTTAATGTCTCGAATTTCTTCCGATAACTTTAACTGAAACTTCAATGATTGTTTTTGGAATGATGCTTTAAATATTTTTTACGTAATATTATTTCATTTTTTTATTTTTCTGTTGGTTTTCATATGTAATACCGCACAAGAGTGCCTGCTCCCAACCGTCAGGAGCCATTGAGGCTATGACACTCCTGATTGTATGTATTGTGTGGGGTTAAAAGTAAAGGGGAGGGGAAGTGGATGCGAAAGAGGTAGGTGGTGGAGCACCTGGCTTTTCAATCTGGTCACCAAACACGGCTAAAGCCATTTCAAGCAAAGTTTCACTTCTGAATGTACCTTCCACTTTAGAATGTGCTCAAAGAAAAATACATATTATTTCAAATTGTTACAGAACACAAATTCCTACCGAAATTTCAGTTATCCAGCAAGAGTTTAGACAAGTATTTGAAATTTGGAACAAAGGCAAGAAAATTAATGCAAATTCGAGTGCATGTATTTTGAAAACAGAAGAAGTTTTGAAACTACCTTGGAAGAAGTTGTTGTTGTTTTTCTTCCGCACAATCTCATTTATAAGTGTTAAGAAGGAATTTGATCATCTCATTGATAATTACCTTGATTTATCACGATGGATCTATGTAACTATATTGTGATTATTTCGTGTGTTCCTTTGCTGAAATACATTGGAAAGTGATCGGCATCCCTTTTCTTTGCATACCTTGTTTTTCCTACAATTTCAGAATTTACAGCATTTAAGCATCCTACAGTTTTAGTGCATCTGAAACTATAATTCGTAAGAAGTTTCGTATGCAACACCCTTTTCAATAACATTCGAACGTCGATTCGAAGAGTCGTACAAGGGGTTGTTGATTTTGGGTTTAAGTTCAACCGTAACTTTGTGCCGTTGGATGTTCCAATAGTAAAGATGGTTGAAATTAGAAATTTCTATTATTATCAACCATTTGCGGTCATCCATCCAAACCCTGCCTTCTGCATAGGTTGAAAATGTCATAGCAATGGTACCACATCAGTCTCTTGTGGAATCCTACAATTTACATAATATTATAATGTGACATATTGACTACGAGTCTAGTGCAGTGAAACAGCATTGCGGTTCCGCCGATATTATTATTATTTAGTTTGGTGGGCGGACTGTTGGCTTACCGTGAATAATAAATTATTTGATGTGTTGTTAATGTATTATTTGTGAATGTAGTGAGTTTGTACGATTGGAGATAAATTAATACACAACATCTTTTTACTTACGTACGTATAAAGGGCCTTACTAATAAATGTGTTGTCAATTTTACCCAACTGACTAACAACTATTAATGAATGTTTTATATCATTGAAGAAGAAGATAACTATAATAATCTAAATGAAAATATGAAAGAGCACAAGACACAGAAAAAACAGATACAAGAAAATGGTCGCAACTGGGACTTACGACCACTGCGCAGTGGTTAACGCATTTACCCGGAAAGCGAAAGGTCCTGGGTTCGAGTCCCAGAGGAGCAAATATCTTTTTCTGATTTTTCTGTTTCCAGATTTTCGATTGAGTTTCGCTGAAATTGTCTTCAATTAATTAAATATTACAATTTGAGGTTTTACTCTAAAGCTTTAAAAAATTTAAAAAAATATATTTATGTTGTTGAATGACAAATGGCATCCCCACACACTTACAATACATTCGCTATTTTTTATCTAACCGCCAAAATATTCACTAGAAATAATTTATATGGCAGAACAGCGTTTGCCGGGTCAGCCAGTTTAGTATATAAATTCACCTTTTCCCTCTCCATAATTTGAAATGATGACCTAGATCGTCCTTGAAAGGTAAAAGCAAGAAACATCTGAAAAACCACTCAAGCGACAAATTACATTACTTTAAAAAAAACGCCAAGAGCGATAAAGATTTTCGATTTAAGATTTGGCCGCACTCATTCCTAAATATTAATTAGGACCGAAACATAATATAGGCAGTTTACAGTGATTTAAAGTCAATGAATCCAAACTGTTTTTCACAATTTATCCTATATTTTACAAAAAAATGTTATAAAAAAATTAATCATTAATTTTAATCCATAAAACTCCCTAATTTGATTAGCTATCGCTTGATAATGGAGTGCGTGGAATTTACTTAGATTTATTCACTATTATTATTACATAAACATTTCGCTTTACCCGTTTTTCGCAAATGTCCATTAGCGAAAGTGCGCTTTTATAGCGTCGGAAAAGTACACTGTGAAACATATAAACGGACCTACATATATACGGGTGTATTTGAAGTAAACATATCATAATATGTTGAGGGTGAACACAAGTGAACTTTGTGAATCCTGCCACCCTGTTAGCCTAGACGCAGCTCGCTATAGCTAACCGCCCGAGCTATTATTGCTAGTCCTAGATGGCGGTCGTCCTAGCTGTACTCATTGTTAGCTGTTGGCTGGTGGCACCGCCGCGCCGCCACCGGGATAGTGACCCCATAACGCGAGTGAGACAAGCAGGTCGATGCCGGGTACCCACCCGCTCGCTGCTCACCTCTGCGCTCGCATCGCCTACTTTGCCCGCGTTGCCAGCGCTGCCCGAACCCGCTGCCAGAATTTAAATAAAGCGCCGCGTTGGAGCGCGTTGTACGTGTCCATAAAATAAAACATTTAAATATTCCCGCCTGTGCCCCTTCAATTCAGTTTTATATTTCCGTTCTCATATACATTTTATAGTAGATATACTACCCGAAAACTCCCGGCTGTGCCCGAATTTCACACTATACTTTCAAATACATTTTTTTCGTAACGTCTTTAGCGGTTCCATGACAGTTGATTCGCCGACAATTAGCCTCAGTCGGTTTAGGGAAAATACGGTATACCTAACAACACAAAATATAACTAAGTGACCACGAAGAGATGTACAGAGAGGATGTACCGCCAATAACAAAGTATAAAACGTATTTTCATTTATATGAATCAAGGAAAAATTTGCTTCTCTTTGTACTGTGTGCACCAGCGCATAAGAATGTACAAAAAAATCGACACTGTAAATAAATTCGTTTGATACCAATAACAATTTATTAAATTAAAGGTATTTTGGAAGTCGATTTTATCTTTCAAATTGGTAAAAAATAAAATATTCACAAAAATTATAATTTCATAATATTTCGGTGAGCCAACAGTCGTGGGATCAAGCGCCGGGTCACCATTTAGTACACGTACGGGGGCATACATTAATTACGTGAGCTCGAAAGGGGGGGGGGGGGGGGTCAGGCAAAATCATAGTTAGAAGTGTTTTATTAATACCTTGAGGAATATATCTATATGTGTATATGCTCGTATAAATCTCGTGTCACTGGTCGCACTCCCCGAAACGTATCGAGCGATTTTTACCAATTTTTTAATGATTATTTGGTAGGTATGAGAATAGGTTGTAAAGTGTATTTCATACCGCTAGGTGATTAGGGTGTCCCTATCCAGAGAAAACAAAATCTATTTTTTTGACAAATTACTTTTTTAAATTTTTTTATTTGGCATCAAAAACTACCTATAACCCCAATTTTTCACCCTCCCATTTTTTAATCGCGATTTTAGAATTTTTGGATGAACAAATTTAACCGTCGTTCGTATTTCAAACAGAACAAAATTGTTTATGTTGTTGAATGACAGATGGCGCTACATACGCCTCATCGAACTTTCATCCACACATGCGCAAGTCATTAACGAGAAGCGTCGCGTCGTTTTGACATTTCATTCGGCATTTGTTATTTATCGCAAGGCACCATCCCCACACACTTACAATACATTTATTATTTTTTATTTAACAACCAAAATATTCACTAGAAATAATTTATATGGCAAAACAACGTTCTCCGGGTCAGGTAGTTTTTGTATATTTGGATAGATGATAGATCAAAAACGCTATCTACGATTCAAACGATTCGTCCAACTTCGCTTTATAATGGAATTATCCAATTGCTGAAAACCTTATCAAGAAGAATCGCCTCGTGACACTACCAAGCGAAAGATCTCAGCCAGCAATTGAGTTTTTTTTCTCGCCTTTCTCGCCTTTTTCTAGCCTTTTCCTCGTCATTTCCTCGGTTACCTCCCAGCTCTTACTCGCCTTTCATTTCTGCTAGATTCTCTCGGCGGCTATTTGTATAGACACTCAATCAATATTGTATCGGGCAGTATTATCTCGTGTCTGCAAACAATATAAAAGTATTGCCTCGATCGCACGTCTTCGGTCGTCCTGGCAACAATTATATCATTTGACAGTGGATCGTTTTGCTTCTGGGAAGGAAACCGACCATAGTTCTTATAAATAAATTAGATCTTCTCGTGGAGATTCTTAACACGTACAATGTTTATTAAATTTAAACACCCTCCAAAGTAAAGCATTATTCTCAAGTGACTTTGAGTCGGGAGGTTAGAGGTTCGGTTTACATGAAATTCAATAATCATAACAAAAATCAAAGCCCTCTGTGTATTTAGTACATTTGAATTTACTTCTTTTTACGTGAAAACCGCCCCAACTGCGTGTGTATCCCAACTGTTCCCGTCTGTCTGGAGAAAATGAGGCTGTAGTATCCCCAATTAGACCATGTTGTGAGGCTGAAGATGGTGGTGAAGGGTGGGAGATGTGGAAGAGGAAGATGATGTAGTACCTGGCTATTCAGATCTGGTCACTAAACATGGTTATTGCAAGCGAAGTTTCAATCGAATTCAACCGAATTGTGTTCTTACACCAAGATGCTGAGAGTATCTTCTTGCCGCAAGTATACCAGATTATTTAAAATTAATAAATTTTGAAATAACACACATTGATCAAATAAAATTTATTTTCGCATGCCGGGCTTTGGACCCGCGATCGTCGGATTGAATATTATGCTATAACTTCACCAAATTGTCTTGTGTCAACCTATTTTCGTATCGTTACAAATTAAAAATCTTTTGCTTAACGTATTTTCTTCATAATTTTCGGTCGAAAATGAACAAATTATCGTGGATAGTCGTTGTTTTACTGTAAGCCAACACTGATAAAACATATTCATAGAAAACAAAGAAGCCAAACTTTTAAATGGATAAATTATCACTGATTGGTATTACACACTTTACCATTAACAGACTCGACTGAAATTGCTACTAAAAACGTAAGTGCTTGGAAAAGTAACGCAACCATGGAAGTAAGATGCTACGAGTATTTAAAATAGTGTTTCATTTTTTAAATTACTTCTTGAGCGTCTCTGCACAGTAAGATGCTAATGATGGATTAGCATTGACTCAGTTAATTAGTTATTCAGGCGTTCTAGAATTCTCCCTTTCAGTATATTGCAGTAAGTTTTCAGCTGGAAATAAATGCTTACCGTATTAAGTCTTCAGCTGGAAATAGAAGCTTCTCATACTACCGTATTAAGTTTTCAGCTGGAAATAAATGCTTATCGTACTACCGTATTAAGTTTTCAGTTGGAAATCGGAGCTTTTCGTATTAACATATTAAGTTTTCAGCTGGAAATCGAAGCTTATCGTTTTAACGTATTAAGTTTTCAGCTGGAAATAGATGCTTATCGTACTATCGTTTTAAAGTTTTCAGCTGGGAACAGATGCTTATCATTTAGATTATTAGGTTTTCAGCTGGAATAGATGCTTATCAAATTTAGTTTTCAGCTGGAAATAGATGCTTTTTACTTCCGGTTAAAACCCGGTTATTAAGCTCGGGTTCGAGGGTAAGATTTGCTAGGCCTAGGCGGCGGACTTGAGCACAGAGTCCTACCCACCCCTCATACCTTTTCCTTCCCAGAACTTCTCCTTCCTTTCCATAAAAAGACCCTCCACACAGTATCCCCAAAGATAACATATGCCTTGATGGATATTTTGCTCAGGTCGTGTGAAGTTAATGTAAAATGCAGAATTGCTTTGGTTAAAGTAATTCATTAGAATTTTTTTTTAGATTCTCATGAATACCCTGCCCCCGAAGTTTCGCGGTATGAGCGCCATGAACACGGTGCATAATGATTGCTTCTAAGAGGTGTCCATTATTGTGGCAGTAGACCGTGCTTACAATGTCTACAAGATAAACAGCTATCTATTAATAGTGTCAACTTCCTCCCCGCGGTGCGCCCAGCTTCTGAGAAGCAAACTTAACTCTGGCTTCGGTAGAGCCCCGTGCCAAAGTATGCCAATGAAAGGCTTGGTGGGAAGATTGCTTTCATTGAATCAAGCAAGATTTTCATTTCGATCTTTGTTGGTTTCAATCAGGTGCGAATGGGTTTTTAGATTTAATTTAAAAAAATTTGATGATAAATTGCTTTGTTTTCAAATCACTTTATTATGCAAGTTTACAAATATTCAACCAGTTTCAGTTACATCTAACCTTCTTCAGGACCGTAATAATATAAATTAACTTACGATCAGACATTTACATGTATATATATAAATACACAGTGTTAAGGTAAGTTCTTAACTTACTTTAACCAGTGATTCCTGACATTATTTGGAGTGGGAAATTTTGGTCTCCGGTGACATTTTTGATGTTTTTTATTACAAATAAAAACGTAAAAGAATTAGTAAGTTTTCATAATTAGAGGCTTGGTGAGAGATTTGGCTAAATATGTGGCCAGGACGACGTGGAGAATATATATTTTTTTAAAGAAAAAAATTGGAAAAAACAAAAAAGGACATCACCAAAGTCACCAGCGACTAAAATTTCATTACATTTTTAATCCAAACAATGTTTTAAATACGTTAAGTACGTCCCTACACCCTATATATACTCTTATATAAATAGGGTGTCAACAATAAGAGAGATAAAATATTTGATGGGGACAGAACATAAGCGTTAAGGTCAGAGGGGGTGGGAGAAGGGGTTACATGGGGAGAAAGGGAACAACTTAAAAATGGTCTTTTGAGTAATTCCTTTTATTTATTTAAAGTAAACCATTATCATTTTTGTTTACCTTGTTAATTTCTAACACCTCAATTTATTAAGGCGCAAGCTTGATCCATTTTTATATTGGACTTGTACCCTTGTAATCTTTTCAAATGTATGTTCTATATTAATTAGATACTCGGAAAATTCAGAAAACCTATACTTGTTAAGCACATTATGAGTTCTTTTAATCTAATGATTTCTAGGTGTTTTACCTCTATAGGTAGCTGGGCAATCACCAAAAATAAGTTTGTCAATTCCCGATTAAGGTAATACTTCTACTTATCTTTACAATTTAATTAGTCAAAAGATTTCTTAAGTTTGTATTAGTTCATAAAACTGGCCTGATTTCTGAGGGGAAGAAAATTTATTTTTTATAAAAAAATACTAGGTACTCATAATACCCCATCCATCTATCTACCTCTAATATTTCTCTCTCTCTCTTCTATTAATAATTTTAACTTAAGTTAATTTATATTATTACGGTTCTGAAAAAGGTTAGTTCTAACTGAAACTAATTGACTATTTGTAAAATTCAGAAAAATTGTATAATAAAGTGGCTTTACAACAAAGTAATTTTTCATTTCTTAACACTAATTCCTATCTCAATAGGAATATCTCTTACTTACATCCTTTAGTCCACAAGCATTCTTCATTAATTATTATGATTACGTCAATTTCAACGCTCCAAACTACATATATTTCACGCAGTATATAAGTTTTAGTATATAACAGATCCTTTATTTTGTTACTCAAGTTTGCGTTCACATTACTAAGTGAATTAAAATTACTCAGAAATATAACAAATATTTTCATTCAGACCAAATTCTAAGATAAACTTCGCGGTACGTACATTTTCATGAGAAATGTGTTTTCTTCGAGGATTGATAAATAGTTTTTGGATTATCCAGTTTGTAAAGCCATGTTACAAACCTATATAAAAGAAGCAGAAAATGTTAACAATATAATTTATTACACCAGACGAGAAAATAAGAGAAAATGAATATGAATATTATTTATCCAAAAAAATATATTGTTTTTGGTTTTAATGTAACCTCCTTCAATTAGCTTATGATAAAACCACTTAGTTTTTTTTTATTATTTTGATAAAATATTATGTTTTTTGCAAGATTTGTCTATTTAGTGTACCTTATTTTATTTAACATTCTCTGAGAATGAATTTTAACAGAATTTAAAAACTGTGTTGCAATAAAGAGATGTGGCTTAATTTGTATTTTGGTGAGAATGATTATTGCGTTACCTATATTTAAATATCATTTTTACAAATTATCAGTACAAAATTATTAAAAAAATGACATTCACGAAATATATATATATATTTTTTTAATTCTGTATAGGATTTTGTCTGTGAGAGAATGAGATAGTATAATCGGTGTCCTCTTTGTTCTTCGTAGCCACCCCATTCTTGTCTACTTTAGTTTTCTGAAGGGTTCACTCCTACCGCGAGAGGTTTTTTTTTTAAATTTATTTAATATTATTATTTTATTTTTATTTTGTTTTATTTGTAAGAAATTATTATAAAAATATTATTATACTTAATGGTGGAAGTAACTCTACACTAGAAAACTTCAACAAACTTCACCCTTAGTTTTTCTTCGTATTCTGCAAACTTATCATTGTTCCCGTAAACGACTGGTATATTATATTCATAGACCTCATTGGTTTCTTCGATCTCCCTGTGAAAAATAATTTCAATATAATAATATCAGTCCGCCTTTTCAGATCTGTCAGCCGGTTATGGACCCAACGAATATTCTGCTAATTCGGATTTCGTTAGAATGGTTGTGGGCGTCCTATCGATACCTCCCACGCAAGGATAATGATGACTGACGTAACGACAATCTCATTATCCAATACATTGTTTAATTAAGCTGTTTAATTTCATCAATTTCGTCCCTGCAAATTGGTTAGGAAACCGCGTAATTGTTTTTGAACAGTACGCAACTTTTCGCCTATCATCTGTTGATTTTTTTTTAAACAATTACAGTATACATTTTAAAACTTTATTTTACTGTTTTGAAGATCCACCCTTGTTCATTTATAATCTATATCCATCGTGTGTGTATGTAGTATTTGGTACCAGTTTTTGGTACCGCATTTAGTACCTATTTGGAGAATATTTAATATTACGACTTTTATATATTGTATATAGCCTGTACTAGTTGAAATATTTTAAAATAAAACTAATATAAAACTTTATTCCACTTAATTTTATTCGACCGCAACTGGTTTCAGCTCGTCAAAGCCATCTTCAGACTGGTACAAATATTTCCTAGTCTACGGTTTATATACACAACATATTGGGGAGGGGGAGAGGGGTGGTCTACAAGGATTTTAATCAATTACAATAATTATATTTGTTGCTAAGTCATTTTGGACTATCGAATTTCTAAATATTTTGGTAATTCCAGTAAGCTAATTACATTGGGTTTGCAGCTCACTTCAATGATGATTAGGGAAAAACCTTACAAGTAATGTGAGTTACTAATGACCTAATTTTATTGTCAAATCGTTATTATATTTATGAAGTAGGTATGGTATTTTTAATTGCTTTTTGAAGGAATACATGTTTACATTGGAGTTGGAATGGTCTAAACTAATTACATATTTTAATATCGAAATTATTATGAAAATTACACTGGATACAAAGGCGAGGACTTAGCACATGAATCTAATTGCTTTATCTTTACAAAGTTACTTTATGAAGGGGTACATGTTTACATTGGAGTAGGAATGGTCTAAACTAAATACCTATTTTAATTTCGAAATTATTATGAACATTACAATGGATACAAAAGCGGAGACTTAGCAAATGATTCTAATTGCTTATTCATTACAAAGTTAGATTCTATTTTTTTAGTTAAGCGGGTAATTTCTAAAGATTCTAGTCTATCCAGTTTATGACCTTTATTGCAAATATGGAGAACTTTAACATCTCTGTCTTTATCAAACGAGTGTTTATTTTCTAATAAGTGTGATGCTACATTCGACAATTCTCCTTTGTCATTCACCCAGTTTGTAAAATGTTCTTTAATTCGGGTTTTGACTGACCTCCCCGTTTGACCTACGTAATACGATGGGCAGTTGACGCATTGATGTTAATGTAAATGATTGTTAATGTAAGTTTTGTATTCTTTTTCTTTAATATACTGTCAATAGTTTCACTTTTGTATCCATTGTTCTGTGCTATGGTTTTTATAATATTTAATTCATTATTATAATTTATATAATTCAAAGGCACATGTAAAAGTCTGTGAATGAGTGAATAGAATACTGATAATTTATATGAAATGAGATGAATCTTTAGAAATTACCCGCTTAACTAAAAAAAATAGAAATATTAAAAAATGTACTAGTTGATATATTATACATAAATTCGAACATGCATTTTTTTATGTAACACATAAACAATGGTTTGTTAGAATTTTTTTTTCAATAATCGGTTTGCGAAATGTCAATAACGAATATTTCAGAAGAGAAACGAGATATCTCTTGTTGAAAATATTATGTTTTCTTTGAGATTAATCGAAGTATAGGACGCGCGAGAACTTTTGAAATAATTCCTATAAATATTTTACAATATATCTTATAATTGGTCACATTTTGGCCAGCGAACACTCGAGGGTGTTTGTAAATTGGCCAAAATGTGGCCAAAAACGTTCTGTTTATAAAGTGCATATAGGTACCACCGTTGCCCCGGTGAGTTGTTTAATTTAATAATATGAACCATTCCCACACATAAATAACATGAGCCATGACAATATCTAATACACAACCATTAGAAAAACTTAATACTAATCGCACAAGATTATCCTCATTTACCGATAGACGAAAAACTAAATTTTAAGGTCTAAATTTACGACCTAAAAGGAACGTTGTCACTGGTTTAAAAACAATTTTCATAAGTAGCCACTAATTAATTTGTGAAGCTGGTGCATTTTATATTGCTTTAAAATCCTATAAATAAGGAGGTTTCTAACTATGGATATTTACGAACGGTGAAAGAGATAAAACTTTGTTGCGGTTTTAATAACGTTTTTATGGATTGCAAAATAAACAAAAACTGACTAGACATATTCATCACAACAACCATTGAAAAGAGAAAAACAGTATTCAATTTCAAATATAATATTATTCTCAAATGGGCATTCAGCGCGGTTTCTTTTTTTCGAAATCTAAGGCCCGACTTCCCGGATATTTTACAAGTTATTTGTATAAAAAAATTCGCAGTGTTTCTTTAATGCCATTTTAGATAATCCACATGAGATTTTTACTCTATTTTAAAAGAGTCGTGTTTTATTACATTTCACAATTTTCGCTTAAATATTATCGTTTTTAATATTACGCGCTCGCGCGGGTATATCGCGCCTTAAAAGGTCCCCGTTAAACGTCGAATCTAGGTGCGTTTCACCTTTCTATCAAATTGTAATATGTTGACAAGCTTAGCAACATGGTTGATAGATGACCTCTTCTATTGCTCACAATTTGTTCAAAAGCTGAAGAAATAGGCGTTGAATGGCCATTTGATGACAATTACATTTAATTACTGCGAAACAATCCAACCTAAGTCATTGACATAGACGTATTCGTAGTTTTGAAAAGTTATTTAAAAGTCAAAATAAATAGTTTTTAAAAGTTATCAAGAACTTTAAACTCCAATCAAAACTTTGCTTTGGTAGAGTATTTTGTAGTTTTCATTAGGCGTAATTAAGTTTAATTTGTAGAACTTCATTTTATATCTTCAACAACATAATTATTTAGTTAACCAAAATAGTTTTTTATAAACATTTTTAAATAATGCAGTAATTGGGAATTACCCTTTAAAGGGTAATGAGTAATAAACTTTAATAATTTCCTAAATTTGGTTCGGAAACCAATAAAAGAAAAAGTAATAATTGCATCGTAATAACAACTAAAAAGAAATAAAATAAAAATATCGCCTGTAAGTGGCCCACAGTTTAAGGGAAGTTTGAATGTGAAACAGCCGTCACGGGTAGTTACAGTATATAGCAGAAATTGTGTATAAATAAATCATTTTAATAAATGAAATTTTTAAAATCAGAGTGTGTAATTCACACGCGGCAGAACGGAAACCTTCAGAAAACTATCGTAGGCAAGAGTGGGGAGGCTACGAAGCACCGCACAAAGAAGAGACCGTTTATTATATCTCATTCTCTCGCAGGCTAAATCCTGTAGATGTATGTGTAAGTCTATTTTTCGTTTCGTTTTTCAATATCAAATCACAACGGAGCTAAAGGAGTTTTCGCTTGAAAAATTGTAGCTTTAAAATCGTATACTTACAAAGTTTCAAAAATTAATAGTGGGTGCGGATCATTTTGGCATTCCGATTACTTTTACTTGATCCCTTTAATCACTGGAGCGCATTTTGCCACAATATGGCACTATTTAAAATACCTCGGATTGCTTTGCTGCCAGTTTTAGGCAAATTTTCCCTGGATAAATTACATAATTTGAATTATTAAGTTAAGATATGATTTTTTTAATGTGGGCGGAAAATTTTCAAAATGATCACCAAAAAATCACGAGCAATCCGGGAAAAAAATTTAAATTGTTCTGTCGCTTTGGTGGTTGTAAGGAATGTTGAAATGGAATCGGTATTTCGCTATTTTAATGAGTAATTAATTAATGTCAGACTTGAATTCTGTTAAATGCAAATGTTTATTGCCTCCTGTTGTGTTCAAAGCACCACCGCCTTAAAGGGTTAAGTCGTTACCTTAATAATAGTCCTCCTTAGGACAACGACGTCTTTAACGGCCGCAGCTCTTTATTAGGCTAATTCTGGCTCCAGGGTCGTCATGATGTCAGGCGGCGCGGGCGTCGCGGCGCGGAGTTGCCTCGAACTTTGCTTTGCTTATTTTACTGGTTTTGACGTGACTGAGAAACGGAGTAGATTTATGTGACAGACGTGGAAAATGCGTTAATATATTTAAATTCAATTAATCAGGCTCCGTGGTTGAATGCTAATGATCTTTGACTACGAATCTGTAGGTCACGGGTTCAAATCCCGGCGTGCGCAATTAACGTAAATGTGGTTACATATTTCACAGAAAATCCATTATAAAGAAAATCGAGTGCAGTTTACACGCGGTAGAAGTGAAACTTTACAAAAACAATCTCAACCAATACTTGAAAAGTGAGGTCATAATCGAAGCGATCAATGAGCGCAGACTAGCGTAATCTCTGTTTCATATCTCAACCAATAGGAGCCTTTAAAAGTGACATCATAATCAAAACGGCCCATGAGCGCAGTTGCAGTAATCGTCATTTCCGTTTCATCCGAAATCCGAATCACAGCGGTACTATTGAAGTTTCACTTCAATAATGTAGTACATTTGTAGCAGGTGTAGTACAGAGTGAGGAGAATACTTGAAACGATCAAGTGAATCATATACTTGAGTCGGGCCAAGTCAAGGTCAGAATAATAGAAGAGATTGAGACAACGATTGAATGTGAATGAGGCATGAAATGTGCATTCTCTCTGCCTACCCCTGCTGGGAAACGGCCGGATGGTTAGTTAGTCAGTTTAGTTACAGAGTGAAAGAAACTCTCAGTATCATCCTAGTGAAAGACCATCACTTAAAATCTGATCGCAGCTTGAAATGGATTAATAATAATAATAATTGGATGACTTCTATAGCGCCATTTTCGTGAGAAAATCACCTCAAGGGCGCTTAAATTGGGCGCGGATTAGTAGTGCTTGTCAACCAGGTACTTCATCACCTTCCTCCTCCCATCTCCTTTCACTCTCCGCCACCATTTCATACCATCCCAGCATTCCCCAATGGTCTCACTTACTGCAGACGGTTGGGAGCAGCTGGGACTTTGTGCGGTACTCTGTGGCATAAAAAGAATAAATGGGTGGTGCAAATGTTTGAATTTCCCCTACTCCCATCATTAACAGCAAAATTAAAATATTGCTAACGCAATATGGAGTAGCTGGCAGAGGATTGAAGTCGCGACCTCTAGGATGGGAATCAACGCTTTGGACGACTGGGCCACCAACCGCTATGTACGTATCTGATGGAGCCCATTCAATCAAAACCTCCTAGATCATATCTAGGAGGTTTTGATTCAACTTGATTATGTTAATTATTTATTGCCGTCTTTTAACTCGAAATTTTTCTTTTAGTCTGTCTGTTATTTGTTCATACAATCAATTTCCGGTTCAAGTTAGTGGCCGTTTTAATGGTTCAGTAAAGATTCTTCTTTCAAATGTAAATCCTCGTGTTTATTTTGATCTTTCTTATTCCCTTTTTTTAAATATTGTGATACCCAAATGAAGAAAACTTGAAAAAAGAATTATCGTAATTGAGATAGTAACGTTTCTGTGGACAAATTATATAATTCCTTATTTGATATTGAAAATATGTTATGTAAAACATTTAATTTATCGTAGATAGGTAGATGTCCAAGTGTGAAGTGAATATTTTCCAACTATGGAAGGTGTTGTCCAAGTATGAAGTGAATACAAATATCTTACAGGCAATTGCCTCTCTATATGAGGAAAGCGTTGCGCGTGTTAGGGTGATGGTGAATTAGTTAGGCATTTAAGTATCTGCTTATAAATCGTGTAATATCAGAAGAAATTTTAGTTTCAATTTTGTAAATAAGAATAAATTAGAAATGTACTTTTTTGGATGCGAGGTCCACTGTTCGCAAAACTAATAGTTACTTTTCTGAAAGCTTCAAGATAATAATTTACCTAGTTGTAGAAAGGCGTGCTTTAAAGTACCGTACTGGGCTACGTGTATTAACCCAGGATTATAAAGATAGGAAAAAAGTGCTATTATAAAAATTTATTAAAAACCAATAATTCTGTGGAAATCCGTTGGAAGGCTTTTTACAGGTGTATTTTTGAATGAATTGTCTTGATTCGTAGGTATAACTCGAATGGCCTCTTTATTCGGCGGATGCGGAAACCGCTGTCGGCACATAGTCCCCGTCAGCGACTAAACGCTCGCCGCTATTTTCTTGAAAGAGCCTTTTTAATTTACATTTCGAGTCGGAGAGAAAGGGGGAAGTCCCGTTCCACCGCAGAGCTTTTCTTTTGTGAGGAATGTCCCTGGGTGTATCGATTGGAGACGCGCTGTTCCCAATTTTCACAACCGCCCCCAATCCCTACCAACAGCTCGTTTCCGAATTAGAGACTAAAAGTATTATTTATACTCACGATTTTCCCAACAACTTTTCCTGTCCTTTTGAAGCGGTCCTTTTTTGTGAGTACCAGCTGCTCCCAACCATCTGAATCCAATATGTACCCGGCTATTTGATCTGGTCACAAAACACGATTAAAGCCATTTCATCGGCGTTTCTTTTCTGAATGGTAATTTTTCACGAGGACAATTTTGGAAGTATGTACCAATCTGGAACGTGTCGCTTATAAATAAATTTGAATTGATTGAGTTTGAAGTTTACACACAAGTTGAATATATGCTCAAATAATGTCGTTGTAATAGAAAAGGCAAATAAAATAAGTGATAGGTATAAGTCAATTAAGTTATAAAACTACAATGGGTTTTTTCTGTTTGTGTTGCCTACAATATCTGCTGTTGTCAATAAAACTTTGTAATATTCGTCATTTTCAATCACTTAAATTGGCACCCACATGCATTGTGAAATTGACAAAAATCTGCGAAAAAATGTAGTTTTGAGCTGCAATGCCAATTTAACCAATTTTCAATTTGGGAGGCTGATATGGGTACCGCTGCCCCTAGAACCATTGATTGGATCACTAACACCCCTAGCGCTGCGTTTGGTCACTGCAAGGCAGGCCGGATCGGGAGGCGACTGTTTGAGGGAGATCTTTTAACCTCTCCAGCAGAACTACCATTGGTTCTGCTGGAGAACCTATGGTAGATCCTCTCGAAATATTGCCTTGCATAGCAGAGGGAGGGATAGATTTTTCATACGTCCATCGCCAAATTATGTTAAATATTAAACATAGGACAATACAACACTCAACACCCTCATCCCTTTCCTTTCCCTAAAAATACCCTCCACACAGCATTCTCAAAGATGACACAAGTACGGAGATAATGTAAAAAAATCACAGTGTGTAATTCACACGCGGTAGAGGTGAAACCAGAAAGTTGTTAGATGTCGCTTTCTTTTATTTCGCCTGTTTTTTTAAGTGGTTTGAAGATTGGATATTGATTTCACAAAAATAAAAATGTTTTTTTTGGATTTCGTAGGATTTGAACCTCCGTTCGCTTGATGTCTGTTCCTCTGGCCGCTGATACTGATTGTCAGGCGCCTTGCACACTGCACTATAGAAGGCCCGCGCAAAATCGTAAATTTACCGCATTACATTAGAACAGAATATTTGTGTAGAACTGAATTGTGAAGCATTTCCGTTTCATCCGTATTTCAAATCACTAACGGCGCTAAAGAAGTTTCACTCCAAAAATATCGAGTGCGGTTCACACGCGGAACTTTACCAAAAATAATCTCAACCAATAGAAGCCTTTAAAAGTGTGGTAATAATCATGCGACCAATGAGCGCAGACCTAGCTCCATTTCCATATTTATAGTATATTTCAACCAACATAATCAAAGCGGTCAATGAGCGCAGTTTCATCCGAATTCCAAATCACACAGAGGCTAAAGAAGTTTCACTTCAAAAAACCGCCACCAAAGTAAAAACAAATGACATTTACAAATATGTTATTTTTTGGCATATTATGTTAGCGTAAAGATAAATAAAATTAAGTTAAGAGTTATTATTAATTAAAGTTTTCGCTTTCTCAAATCAAACAAGATTTTAATCTAAAACCATTTTCGTGAATGCTATTTTGGGACTGAATCTGAAATGAATATTTTACGCGACGTAAAGCTTTAGTTGTAATTAATATGTCTGAAGTTCTATTGTTAAAATCCGTACAATTTCTGAACCACATGAATTTGTTATTGAACACCGTGTTTCGTGGAAATATTTTCAAATCCCAAGTAAATGTAATATTATGAATAATAACCCATTATTGCAAACTTCTCAATAACGAGATCCACTTTAAATAAAAACATACGGGGTTTCAACGATTTTTTGTTTAATTTTTGTTAATTTTCATAATTGTTATTTTTTTTTAGAAAAACTTCTTTACACACGCTTGACTTGGGGAGTAAGCGGTGAGTGCGTGACGAGAGCATTACAAAAAGTGAGGCGAACGGTAGTTGAGAAGGTGATATAAGTTAGCGAAGATAGAAAGAGAGAGAGTTACGTTTCGTATTTACTGTAGGGGCAAGTGAGAGAGATGCGAACACACATTTTCTTTCTCTCTTTCTCTCATAGCCAGTTACGTTTCGTATACCTAAGACACACTGCAGGCCAATTGTCTGTATCACACTGTAGGAGCAAGAGAGAGCAGTGCGCGCGCACATTTTCTTTCTCTCTTCCTATCATGTATTCATATTACTTCGGTCGTGTGGCCTAAAGCACACTCGTTTTTTTTAATTATCTCTACACAGGAGGCTTGGAGGAAAATAAGTCCCTCAGGGCCTATGTCATCTTTGGGGATGCTGTGTGGAGGGTTTTTTAGGAAAGGAAGGAGAGGAAGTTCTGGGAAGAGAAGAGGTGTGAGGAGTGGGTAAGAATCTGGGTGGTCAGAATATCCAGAAGTTACTCCCACTGCAGTGCAAGCGATGTTCCGGGAGAGTCCTGCTGAAGAGGTCAAAAGGTCTCCCTGCACAAGTCTCTCCTGATCTGGCCTGCTACGCATTTGGTTCACAGACGCATCCGCCACCAAGATCTGAACAAACCTTACCCCATGAACCCGGGCACCCCTGCTAAATTACCAAGCGTGGCGAACCTCTTGGGGTGACCTATAGCAGAGGCATAATTCCGGGGGCGATGGTACACAAACTCCCCTCCCAAATTGTAAATCGCTTCGCACAAGGCAGTAAAATATTATTGACTTATTCATTACATCATTTTGCATAATGTTTGACAGTTTGACAGTAACTTATCTTGTAATTTAAAACTAGGTATCGCATTTTCGATAAAAAGATTTTTTCTAAATTTCCTCTGAAATCATAAAATATGCAAGTATTACTTAATTGCAAACGTACATAAGGTGATGCACTTTTAAGCAATGCAAAATCTAGTAATTTTGGGATTTAAAAGTTAAGTCGCTTAGAAATATTTTAAGTGCTTTAATTATATACTGCGAGTAGAACAAATGTTTGAATTTTAGATAATCGAGTATTTTTTTTATTTAGCCCAAATAAAATAAAGTATCAGCCTCTAAAAACTGTTTTAAAGTTCAAAATCTCTCACTTTCGAAATATTTTTCGATTATGATTTTATTGTATAATTAAATGCGGAAAATTAAATTCTTTAGATAATGATAGTAAAAAAATAACATTTATGCCTGAAAACCGTATAAAATAAAATACGCATTTTTTTCTTGCATAAATCAGAAGAGGTGTAAAACTTGTCGCCACGCGTTATTGTTAGCGGCCTGCTACCGAATTTTGTAAGACGTGGTGACGCCTTAATTATAAAATAAAGTATATTTTATGTAACTTTAAAAAAAAATTCTAATTGGGACTTATACAAATAGTCTGAAGAAACGTCGCAAATTTAAAGACTCTTCTTTCTTCAAGCGGCAAGTTACAATAATATAGAAAAATGCGAACAAGAACTTGCAAATAAGCACCACGATTTCGTATTTGAACAAATAAATCTTTACTGAATGATCAAATAGGCCACCGTCTTGAAACGGAAACGGAACAAAAATTTAAAAACAGAATAAATGCATAAATGGGGCTTCGCTCAGTCAACTAACATCCAAATCACGTATATTTTAGAATGTTAATTCGCCAAGCAGATTTTGCTACGAACCACTCATTTCTTAGGTGGTGGATTCGAGCCAATTATGAAAATTTTGTATAATATACGAAGGTAAAGCGGGTCTTAATATTCGGGGGAAAGAAGAAATCGCGCTGTAATAGCAATAGTTCCACATCCAGACAAAGGCGCTGCTTGAATAATCAGTTCTGGGGCGCACGCTCGGCTAACCGCGAACAATGTATTCTTACTCTGCTTTATACCCTTCCACCTTCCCCACGGTCACCTAGGCTCACGGTCACACAGGCACACGGTCACACAGGCACACGGTCACGTAGGCACATAGGCACACATGTTTCCTTCCGGCCACTGCTGCGGGCTAGCTGACAAGGTCAGAGAGGCTAGGGGTTACAATCATCACAAACCACTCGCAAACTGTGATTGCTTCTAAGCAAGAGACTAAAAGACGCTGGACAAAGCTATTAGAGAACAATTTAAAGCCGCGGGCAAGTGGGAACGTGTATGAAAAATAATGCATACTTAAAATTTAGAGCCCGCGCAGACAGTAAGCGTTCCGCGTTCGGCGTTCCGCGTTCTGCGTTCCGCGTTCTTTGTAAGTAGTTGACCACTATAGCGCCGCGCAGACACAGCAGCAGTCAGACCGCGCCGGTCAGTGTGAACGCTTACGTTTTTGCGTTCTATTGTCAGAATTACAAAGAACGCGTGGAACGCCTCGCTCGCAAGATGACCGACACCGAAAAATTAATTGATTTAGTAAGGGGAAGGCAGTTTTTTATATAATCTTAGTGACACAGACTGTATAATTATAAAAATATTTTTTATATGCACCAGATTTAAACGTCCGGGTTAAATTTTCCCCACAGGAAAAACTAAACCCTTTCACACACTTCCCCAAATGATCATCTAGTCAATCCACGCTATGCAATTGCACTATATAAGTATTGTAAAAACAAAATAATACAAGAAAAACATGTCGACCTACCAGAGACCAAATGGAAAAATAATTCTATAAATAACTATATATTGATTTTTTACGCACCAGATTTAAATGTCCGGGTTAAATTTTCCCCACAGGAAAAACTAAACCCTTTCACACACTTCCCCAAATGATCATCTAGTCAACCCACGCTATGCAATTGCACTATATAAATATTATAAATACAAAACAATACAAGAACAACATGTCAACCAAATGGGAATATAATTCACCGACTCCAGATATTTTCATATCAGAGGGTTCGGCTCTGTGGCATTTCTAATTGAACCTATAAATCCTACTGATCCCTCAATATAAATATTTAAAAAATCTTTTGTAATCCTACATGTATTTAAAATTACTGATTTTTGCATTTTTATATACAAATTCTTTGACATGCTTAAATTTTGAATCAGATTCCTAGGTATTATGCCAGTGGCCGAAATAACAAATGGTAATATGACAAGAAATATATTTACATTATAATTATAATTATTATATTTTTTTTTATATAATTATGCAATTCATTAAAGCTACTTATTGACATTCGGAAGTTAATAAAAAAAAACGTTCTTCATCTTTAAGTAATTCCGGAAAAAGAATACTGAACTCTCCTTTTCATTTCGCTCAGTGTTAATTGGATGCACCTAGTGACTTCTTTTCTTTTTACACTCTTCCAAAGTCAACAAAAGCAATGCTTCGTCTTCGGAAGATGAACTATCAAAATACGTGTTTCAGGTACAAGCTTTTTAGGAAAATGGAACGCAGAATATTTGACCGTGTGCTGTGTGAGTTAGAACTCGCGTAGAACGCAACGGGCAGAACGCTAGGTGAACGCCGGTGGACGCAGAACGCTGAACGCTTAGCTGTCTGCGCGGGCTCTATGATGTTTTATAAAATTCCCCGTCTCATCTAACTGCAAAAAAAGTTCGTAAGCCATTATTATGTTAGATAAGTTTTAAGATTTTCACGGCCAAAAGCATTTTCGTTATTTGTTTTTGGGGTGTTGTGCCGTGTTGCGCTACCTCCTTCTTTAGCCAGACTAAATTATGTTGTTTATTTTATACCACCCTGCTTACAAATCGTTTCGAAAGTTTGTCATACTAGATTTGGTTTGGGAGTCATTCATACAAGATCGCACTAATGCTCTGTGCTGGGCGTTTTTAGGTTCATGCTTTCAAATATCATAACTTATTTGATATTTGTTCTCCACCGATGCTGAAGGAATCAATGATGCTGATTCTTTGCAGCTTCTTGCAATGAAATAACGGTAAAATAAACCCAGTAACGAAAAAGTTCCAGCTACCGCAACCCGTTGGTTAATTTAATGGAATCTAACTTAATGTTTTTTCAAGTACAAGTTTTGTCCGTTGTACCTACTCAATATACGTTGTACTCTGTAGTTCTGTACGTTAAATTATAAAAATAATGCATTAATTTTTATTATGCAATGCAACAGTTTCGACTTTCCGCCACGGTCCTGTGCGTAGAATGGCAAGACCTAGTTATAACAACTCTTAGGCTGGCTAGTAACCAATTACAGAGAAATTCGTGTGTGTGCGTGTGTGCCACCAAGAATGCATTGTCATAGAAAACTCTGCCGATTTTCATCCAGATCGGATATCGGAAGATTCCATTTCCAAGATTGGTATTCATTACAACATAAACACAAAACAATTGTTTTAGAGTACTTTATTTCAACACATCTCTTTACCGGTTCCAGAACTGCCCTTCCTCCATCATTAGTATATTAGTTCAATGTAAAGAACGAACGACTTCATTTTAACGTTAAGGAAAGGATATCTTTAACGAGAAAACATAGGTTCATATACATACAGAAAACATTGTTCATATACATAAAAAGTCAAGAAGTCGGTGATGAACTGAGAGAAGTTTATATTCCGAAGACACAAAGAGATCTGAAAGAACAGACAAAAGTCAAGCACAATCAAATGTATTCTGTTCACTGAACCATTAAAATCGATAAAGAGAAACATATACCCATAAGAGTTTCAAAATTTCAAAGTCATAACGATGGATGCTCGTGTAAGTAAAATATCTATTTTGATCAAAACTAATTACTTTTCTTCGACCTTCAATCAACAAAAAGGGTATTTTTTTATTATTTCGAACTTCAAAGCTTTGTTTGTTACATCTTCGTAGATATTAATACTATTTTCTGTCACGAGTATTCGCGTCAATTGTGATAGAGTGGGAAGCTGCAACTGATCTATCAGCCGTATATAACTGCAGGGCTTTGAAATTGTATTTACAAACTACAATTGATACAATACGAGATGGATGTATTGGAAGGAGATTCGTGTGGTTTCCGAACAGGCGTTCAATTACTTACGAATACTGAATTTTTCATGATCTGTTGGCGTTGAATGAATTGATGTTTTCTCGATAGCATCGAAGCAAGAATTGTTTGTTATTTTTAGAACTACCCCGCGCTCAAAGACCCAGTATGGAAATACATTATCATGTTACGTAGCTTCACGTTGATTTAATTACGTTCATGTTGGATTTGTTCGAGCTTATAAAGACTCTTCGCTAATTCGTAGTAGTTATAAATATAAATGATCCACTTTATATAATATCTACTCGTCTATTTCGACTAAATTAAACCAACAATTTTAAAACGGTTTCACGCAAGAGTGATTTTCCTCTGCCATAAACATATTTTTGATTAAATATGTCAAAAACAGTATAAGGCTGTTAGATGTGCATTTTCGGTTTTTACAATTCAAAGGGTAATTTTAATAATTGGTGACATAGATACAAATTAAATTCTGTTTGTTGTGGATGATTGCATTAAACCAGAACCAATAGCATATTTATTTTACATATAGGTTTCTAGTAAGCCAATTATAAAATTTTGTTCGATCGTGACACGGATATTGTCCATTTAAACAAATAAACCAACAACCAACCAACCCAACACCTCAGTTCTAGGTACCTTAACTTTAAAAGAAGATATCAGTTTGTATGAAGCAGGAAAAAATATAAACATTTTGGCGTCAAAAAATTTGCATGCCGATTTTCACCCCGAAAAATCAAATCACTTATTTTCAGTTGGCAAACATTTAAAACCAAAAAAACGATAATTAAAAAATATACATTTTTGAGACACATTTAAAGTTGAAGGTTGTTTAAATACCGCACAGGAGTCTTGCTCTCCACCTGGAGCCAGTGAGTCTATGGCATCCCCAATTGGGATATGTTGTGAGGCTGAAAGTTGTGGGAGGGGAAAGAGATGTGGAAGAGGAAGTTGGGTAAATACCATGCTATTAAGATCTGGTCACCAAATACGGCTGAAGCCATTTCAAGCAACGTTTCTCTTCTGAATGGTGGTCTAACTCCAAGGCGATACTGAGAGTCCGCTCTGGAAGGTGGCGCAAATATTCTGTACAGGGTGTTAAGGGACATACTTAACTTACTTTAACCAGTGATTCCTGACATTATTTAGAGTAAAAATAGTTAATAAAACTTTTTTTCCTTTCTTTTTCCAAAATCAAACGAAACAATTTTTCTTCCATATTTTGTCACTAGTCATTCAGCCGAGTAAACGCCAAACTTCTTACCCCGCCCCCAACTGTCCAATACCTCGGTACTATTTTTTAAAGTTTTGTAGAAAAAATACATATTTTACACAAAATAATATCAGCTACGTTCATTAACACCCTTACGTTCATTAACACCCTTTATATTATTTTTATTTAATTAATTTTAAAATAATAGAAATTCATCAAATAAAATTTATTTGTGCACGCCGAGATTTGAACCCGCGTCCATGGTCGACGTGGTATAACTTGTAATGAATAAATAAATAAACTTACTAACTCATAGCAGACTTCTTCGTAGTGCGGCGGATAACGAACATGCATTCAATAAGAAAATAAACGCCGGCAATGAAATGATAGAAAAAAAGGTTTCGACAAAACATCGCTGAAACTCGGAGAAGGTCGGGTTGTGAATAAAAGTTTAAAATGTTGCTATTCCTGTGCACTAACGAGTGCGGCATTTAAGTCTAAGGTGCGATTCCGTGCCACGCGGCAGTCGGCAGACGGCAACAGCAGACGGCGACCGCAGTGCCGGCACTAACGCGCAGGTTCCAAAGTCGACGGCATTGACGGCACTGCAGTTGCGTCCGCTGCGTACTGCCGACGGTTGTGTCTTCCGTTTAAAATAATAAAATGCTGCAAGTGTTATTGCAAGAAGAAGAAGACGTCGATGATTTATTATTCAAGTAGAAAGCCTATACTGCCAATGTACCTAAATAGACTGGAAGAAGGCGCTTATGAAACTTTGATAAAAAGACATCTAAATGAGAGTGAAGACATTTTCAGAAGTTATTGTAGTTTAAATAAAATTATATTGCTCGAAAAACAAAGCGAAACACAATATCGCCAGAAGAAAAATTATTCTTGACATTAATGACGTAGAAATAATAACAGAACTTGAAAATTAACTTTGAATTTTGATGAATCTTTCAAATTTTGTGAAAAAACCTGTCCTGCACGAATTTTTAGACATCAAATTAATAAGACTCTCGCTTTCTCCGTCTGTCAACACGTCCATTGTGTCTGAAGTCGACGGCAGTACTATGTTTGCACCCGAGTGCCGTCTGCTGCCACGCGTCAGTCATCGACAGCAAGTGCCGCGCGGCACTTGTAGTGGTGTGTCGGAAACGGTCCAATACAAGTGCATAGAGTTAAGTAGTGCCGTCTGCCGTCGGGCGGCACTGCAGTCGCCGTCTGCTGTCGCAGTCTGCCGCGTGGCACGGAATCGCACCTTAAAACTCGGAGATCGCTGAATGGAGCGCGGTCCGTTTAGCCACAATCCATTCTTAAACTCACTCGCAACGGAGTATTGGCATCTACATTATATGTTTGAAATCTTGGCTGGGGTGGTTCATTCTAAACTTCTCGCAAATCATCCAAAGATTATAAATAAAAATAATTAAAAAAAATAGAAGTGTGCAGTTCACACGCGGTAGAAGTGAAACCTTTAAAGTAGACAAGAGTGGAGAGGCTCCGCACAAAACTAGCCCGATTATTCTTTCTCTTTCTCTCGCAAACTAATCCTGTAGAAGTTTTCAATTCATAAAGCCATATTATTTATTTATTAATATTTCAACGTCCTGATGGGCTTTTACATGACAGTTTATAATACAGAGACATAGTTTTAAATAAAAAAGATGAACTTGAAAAAGTAAACATCGCATGAATGGAAGGTATAAAGATACATTTTAGTAAAAATAATGCATTACAATACAAGAGAAAGTTTTTAAAGTTGCAGATGGCATAAAAGGGTTTACATAAAAACAATTCTTTTATTATTTTATTTATTACCTCCCCATCAAATTATTTAAAGAATTTAAAGTACCTTCAGAACAAATTATTTATAAAATAAATCCATTTTACAAATTCACAAAGATTGTTTTAACCATAAAACTTAACACTGTTATCGAACAGCAAAAGACCTGTGCTGTAACACCACCATAGGCCAACAATTTTACAAATATGTTGGAATGAAATGGTTTAACCAAGTAACCGTAATTTAAGATTAGAAACTTTTTTTTTAATCGAAGACATATTAAAAAAAAATCTACCCATAGTTAGATATGATTTTAGATTTTCATGGCCAAAAGTATTTTTGTTATTCGTTTTTGGGATGTTACGCCGTGTTGCGCTACCTCCTCCTTTAGCCAACGTTTCGGACAGCGTTACGATGTCCATCATCAGGGCAGATTTGATACATGATTTGATTTGATTTGAATTGATTATATATTATTTGAGTTTTAATATTAAGATTATTGGCTAATTTGAATTCCGATTTACATTATTAATTTAATTTTATTTTTTAATTAAATATTTAATTTTTATATTTTAATTTCTGTTATTCATATTGTATTTTATTGTTTGCGTTGAATTAGAGATATGATTTAATTGTTTTCTATGGAATTTAATTTAATTGTAATAATTATTTTATTCCATTTTCGGCTTTATTTTCTGCTGTATATTGGAGGCACTGCTGAAAACCAGTTGCTTTCCAGGAGAAATCCTGAATTGTAGCTGAGCAGTGACCTTTTCATCAATAGAATCAATGATAAAAGAAAAAAATGTATATTGTAAGAAAATCTATTGATGATTAAACGTTTCTATTATTATTATTTATTTACAAACGTTTCTCCCACAGTAAGATTCATAAGAGTCTTAAAGGTTGATTCCTTTTTTTGCATTATCTCCACACAGGAGGCCCCGAAGAAAAATATCCCTCAGGACCTATGTCATCTTTGGGAACGCTGTGTGGACGGACCTCTTACCACTCTGCCGCCTCCCAAATGGTATGGTCGAAACAAGAGTACTGTACGAGCCAAGAAATATTCCATGGCCCTCAACGAGGGCAATGATCAGCGTGAGAACACGTAGATTAGCTATGGATAGGTAGACGTTAAGTGGGTACGCAAAATCAGGTCATTTACACCAGGTCTTTAAGCAGATTAAGGCAACATTTTATTCACAACTTGCTGTACAAGTCTGAGAGACTGGGAGAGAAGGATTGCTGAAAAAAACAATATATCTTCGGAGATAGGACGGCGTCTTGTACAAGGCATTAGCTCTTTACGCCAAGACCTAAGTGATAGACAGCTTACTTTGAGGTCAACAAATCTTGATGCTTCTAGTACATTAGTAGAGCCTTCGCTATAAAACTAGTGGCGCTGTTTACCACGATCGTGCTTTTCGTGTAGCTGGCAGAAAAACTACCATATTGGTTTCAATGTTCTGAAAAATCGATACGTATGTTGAAACTGTACATCTCGATAGAGGAATGCCCTAGTGAGATGTGCAGTTTATGTTTTGATGTATTATTATATTTTTTCAATAAATAAACAACAATTAAATATTTATGTAAGTAAATAATTGAGCCCTTGCCCGGAATAATGTTGTATCCAACAGAATAATGTTGGGCTTATTAATACGCATCTCTTAAGGTAGGAATTATGATAATAAGAAATATTTTTGTAGGCCTGTGGTAGCCTTTTAATGTTTGTTTTGTGAAAGAATGTTGAATGTTTTGTGAAAGGAAAGTAGAATTTGTCAAGAAAAAATATTATTAAGCCAGATTTTAAGGCGTTGAAACAGTTTTGTGGAATAATATTGAATGTTGATCCCAAGATAATATCGAGAACGGAAAAAATGGTTTAATTTATTCATATCGGTTTTTTTTTGCTTTTGAAGCTCAAAAACATCAATAACATGTATACATTTATGTTAGAACAGCATGTTGCTTTCTGTAAGGTACGAAGAGTAAAAGTTTTGTGGAATGACGTTTTATGTGAAAGTGCTTATACACAACATTATTCCACAAAGTCAGCGTAAATTCTAGTAATAAACTCGAATTTAATTTATTTTCTAGTTGACTTTTCAATTAAAACTCTTAAGAATTGTACGTTTTATGTATTTTAAATATAAAATGTTATGAAACATAACTGGTTTCGTTTTTTCAATTTTTCTCGGAACTAGAATATTGTTGGATACAACATTCTTCCGAGCAAGGGCTCCATTATATTGGACGCCTTCGTGACTTATAAAAGCTAGCTTTATATATTTACGCATAATTTGATTTCCTGAATAATTCACAAAAGAAAATAATAAGTTAAATGAAAACGAATCACTTTGTGTACAACATCTAAGGGGTGCGCGTAACACAGGTTGAAAACCGCTGTTTTAGTATACATAAATATATTAGAAATGTGTGGTGGTTGGGCGAGCGGCATGGTTTTTGTTTTTTTATACAAATCTATAATTTTATTCCGAGATCGATGAAATTTTGCACACTTGAAACAAAACAAGAGGAAGGTAACAATATATTTTTAAAAGCAACCCGCATGCCATATTTCCACCCGTCAAAGAAGAATTTATACTTCTTGATGAAATTTTGCACACACGACTACAAAAATAAGAGGAAAGTTACTGTCTACGCCACGCCCAGGGCTTTAGATAGTTTCATAATAAAAACAGAGTCAATTATGGGTGTTATTACAACTATTTCGAAAACAACTTCATAAATTGAATGAAACATTGTGAATAGCACGACTAATTTTCACATAAATAGACTCTGCTATAAATAAATAATAAAACAGAATAATCTTAGGTTTCTGTGAATCTGAATATTTTAGAGAAATGTTTCGCTGTTTTCTCTCTCTCCTCTCTGTGTTTTGATGGATGGTGTTTTCGGTGAATAAATTGATGGTACTCTAACACGCCAGCTCTACCATTACTGGGATACTTTCTCGTTGAAAAAAATACTTAAAAACCGTATTGTTCTCGGGGATGATTACCGCATTTTTCACGGACAAAAAAGAAAACAATAACTCTTCTTTAATGACATTCTTATAATAATAATTTTTTGACAAATTGATGTCATCAGATATTTTCAACATTAATTTCACGTCGTAAAGTAGTTATTAAACTAACTAACCATCACGCCTTTCCCTCCGGGGGAGGCAGAGAGGACAGACCGCCAAACAACTCGGTCTTGGCACACTCCTTGCCTCGTTCACACTCATATATCTTCTCATACATGTTCTTCTATTATTTTGACTTTTGACAAGGCCCGACTCGAGCATCTGATTCACTCGGTCGTGCCATGTCTTCCTCGAGAGTCCCCGACTTCTTCTGCAATTCATATTTACGTCATATATTCTCCTTACACCCTTTCCTTGTTCATTCGCTCCACATGCAAAAACCATCTGAACGTCCTTTTCTTAATCTTACTCATTACGCTTACATGCGGATCTCCACGTCTCTTACACGATTGTACATTATTTTACCACACATACACATCTCATTTCTACAGCATTCAGTCTACCTCCATCCTACCTCTGCCAGTTCCATGCCTCATTGTGGACGGCTGACTTCGCTTCTTTGGACAGTTTTTTGTCGGCGCCAATGGCGTTCCGTCCTCCATTAATGGACATCTCTTTATTAATAGATACTTTAATATCTCTACTAGGTTTCCAAATACACAAACTCATCCACCTGCTCCGAGTATTCATCACTCACAACTATATTACACATTGTTTTCGTACTCTTTCAAATACCATGACTTTAGACTTACTTTCATCATGAACTCATTCTTCATACTCCGTTCATCCTAGACACGATAGACTAGATCTTCCTGGTATCAAATTATAATATCCAAAATTATGAAATTATTTAATTTACTAATGGACGCCCTTTTCATGTTAGGCACGACGCAATCGAATATTTTCACGTTGTTTGCTGAATAAAAATGAAGGGTGAATCACGTGCTAATGGTTGCATATTTATGTGGCTAGGTCGTGTCCCCGCATCTCTTCTCGTCCACATTATTGCAGAGGAGTTATTCGCCCAACAGGCGCGTGTAGTAATTTATTTAATAGATGGATTGGTATATAACAAACGCTTTTAGAAGGAATATTATATAGACGTTGGAAAGGAAAAATGGCTCAAATGCCGTACAGCTGTACTCAACGGCGCTAGAGACACTTTTCCTTTCCAGCTGTACGGCGCCATTTATCCATTTAACCATTTATCCTTTCCAGCGTCCATGTTATCGACTAGCTAAAGTTATCGGCGTAGCCCGGACTTTACACGGGCTTTACACGACGCAAGGAGCGGTGTTATAAGTTTGACTTTCTGTGAGTCTGTCTGTGGCATTGTAGCTCCTAAACGAATGGACCGATTGTCAAGCAGTTTTTTTTTTTAAAGCCGATGTGATCGAGATGGTTATTAGCTACAATTCATGAAAATTTGTTGAGGCGTGCAAGGTCATCAGCTTTTTTTTAACATCAATGTGCAAGACTTAATATTTTTTTTTTATTTTAACTCCACAAGGCTCTGTGGAAAAACTCCTTCGCAGCCTATGTTATCTTTGGGATTGCTGTGTGGAGAGTTTTTTTATGAAACGGAAATTCGGGGAAAATAAAGGTATGAAGGGTGGGCAGCAATCTGGGGATCAATGTGTCCAGAAGTGACGAACGCTTTGCAAGGCGATTGGACGATAGAGTCCGGCTGGAGAGGTTGAAAGATCTCCCTCAACCATCTCTCCAGATCCCGCCAAGCAGTATATGGCAAATGCATCCGCCGCCAAGACCAAGAAAAACCTCATCCCATGAGCCCGAACACCCCTATTAAGTCACCCCCCATGGCAGAGGTGTTAGTTATTCAATAAATGGTTCGCGGGGCCGCACTACCCATACCCGCCTCCCAAATTGAAGTCAAGCAGAACGTTGAATTTAGAAATTCAATGTGTATTTTGTGTATTTCATTTTTGTATTTAATATTTATATCATATTTAATTTTGTGTATTTCATTAATCTCGGAATAAAACTGTTGAGTTGTTCCCCATGGAAAGGGTTTAATTTAGTAAATATCTCAAAACCAAAAATTACATTGAAAATTACACTTAATATGTGAAGGTCAAGTGTAATATAATCAAGACATGTAAGTATGTCCAGAAGATTGTGTTTCAACAATAATAATTATAACGTAATAATTTATATAATTAGGGGTCGGTAATTACCTATTCCTATGCATCGATTGGTGATTATTTCGAATCATGTTTTCCATTTTCTAAAATGTCAGATTCTTTGTTCCATACCTATTTGATATCTTTTAAAAATTTTCCAATCATTTGTATTATTTTTAACATCTCTTCTTGACAATATTTACGAAATTGGCAAAGTAAAAAACTGCCATTTGCGTTTAGCTAGTTAGCTTGTCTCCTGTGAAAAATCCTCATCAAACGATCGAAATGGGAAGCCAAAGAAAAAACAAGAAGAGTCTTTAATCTTCCAAGTTCCAAGTTATAAGATTTCAGAGTGATGAGTGTGCGTAATGCTATTAGATCAAATCTGCCACATGTTACATCCATCTTTCTGCCATCTTTCTGAAAGATAGCTCGATGTAATCATATCTCTAATTTTATTCTCATTCATCTTCCCGACAGCAGCCAAATAACCTACAGACAAATAGACGGAACTTAGGATCACAAGGTCGATGGATAGTTGATCTTGATAGAGTACCACTCGAAACGGATCGAATTAAATCACAGAAAACGTAGTTTATGTAATATTACTCCACATTAAAAACATTTTTAAATAATTACTTGAAGTCTTGGTGATTTCGCTGAAACAATGTGTGAAAATTCGATTATTTTCTTATTTTATTTATTTAATAAGTCTGGTACGCCTCATACGTCATATGTATTATGTAGTCTGGTAATCGTGAAAACAAGTTTATGAGTTCGAGTGGTTAAGTATATTTTATTTAAACTATATTTTTTTGACATCTTATATATTATCTAGTATATCCTTTTCTAAAACTAAGTACCTACTATAATATTATTGTACTCGTACTACCTACGCACTAATATTTGGACTTCACAATACAAGACATTATTCGGGAAAGACTTTTAGCTTTCTTAACATTTACAGGGAATTAATTGAACACTTTAAAAACTTTTTGATAAATGAAAATTGTCATAAATAAAAATTATGTTTCCAACAAGACCTGACCCCAAATCACCCAAACACTACAGTAAATAATGAGTATTCATTTGAACTATTTCAACCAACAACAAAAGAAGAAATCGAACAAATCATTACAAGTATGAAAGGTGGTTCTGCCCCAGGTTTTGATGGGATCACAATACAAACACTGAAAAGTATAAAATCACAAGTATCAAAACCATTAACTCATATAATCAATACAAGTTTTCAAACCGGAATATTTCCGTCCATGTACAAACAATCCGTAATTATACCAATATTTAAGACCGGCAATCCGGAAGAACCAACCAATTACCGTCCTATTTCTTTACTATCTAACATTGCAAAAATATTTGAAAAAATTGCCAAAAAAAGAATAACTCATTTCATTAAGGTCAATAACATAATTCACGAAAACCAGTTTGGATTCATGGAAAACAAAAGCACAAAAGACGCCATTGCTAAATTATCTAGTACTATACAAGACGCTTTAGACAAATCATTAAAATGTGTTGGTATTTTTGTAGATCTCCAAAAAGCTTTCGACAGTATATCACATGTCAAATTAATACAAAAATTAAAGGTTGGGGGTTTTAACGACAGAGCACTAAATTGGCTAAAAAGTTATCTTCACAAAAGAACACAAACTGTAAAAATCAATCACACATCAAGTCTACCACTCACAAGTGATTTTGGGATACCGCAAGGTACTGTTTTGGGACCATTACTTTTTATCATGTACGTAAACGATATTTTTAAACAAAACCTCAGTGGAACCGTTATATCTTACGCGGACGACACGATTATCATAATTAAGGGTAGTGACTGGAAAATTGTAAATGAAAATGCAAATAATGACATCCAAATCCTAAAAACCTGGTTCGATACAAACCTTCTTACAATCAATGCAAAAAAAACAGTTTATATTCCTTTCTCAATAAATAAAGCCAAAACTTATCCCAACATTAATATAATTATACACAACAAAAAATGTAACAAAGATGTCTGTAATAATTCATGTACCATATTAAACCATGTAACCGAAATAAAGTACCTGGGTGTAATTGTAGACCAACATATGAAATGGAACAGACACATATGTGAACTGGTTAAGCGTATTAGGAAATGTATCTATATATTCATTAGATTAAGAAATATTCTCAAATTAAACAACCTAAAAAAAGTCTATTACGCACTAGTCCAATCATTAATTCAATATGGAATCATCGGATGGGGAGGTGCATATGAAAAAATTGTAAGTCCTGTAAAAGTGGTACAAAAACTAATTATTAAAGTAATATTAAAAAAACAACCAACATTCCCTTCAGCATCATTGTTCAAAATTTTCCAAGTACCAAAAATTGAAGACCTCTATAAAAAAGACTCAATACTTCAAATATTCAAAGAAAATGTAACTAAAAAATTTAAACTCAACTCATCATTAAGGCATAAATTTAACATCCAAATCCCTCTGTTTTCAACACAACAAATGCACAATAATTATATTTACAAAGGCATAAAACATTTTAATAGTCTTCCCGAAGAAATTAAAAAAATTACAGATTTCGTATCATTCAAGAAAAAAGTAAAATTAATCTTTAAAAAAAAAACAACAACCATAACATCACCAATCAAAATGTTATAACTTCAATTCATGTCAAATCAAAATTAACATCACAACATAGTTTATATTTATTGTATACACTGAGCAAAATGTATGTTATAAAAATGAAATAATGGTAGTTTATATATTAAATTTATATATAGTTTATATTTACTGTATACTGTAAGTAGAATGTATGTCATAAAAATGAAATAGTGTAAAATAACTCCTATGCCAAGCTCAAGAGCTAGTACTCTTCATTGGCGTAGAAATTCATTAAACCATGTGAAACCATGTTCTTTTCATTCAAAAAAAAAAAAAAAAAAATTGTTTTAGAAGATTATTTTATAAGAAAATCTCTCTTTTCATAACTTTTGAAGATTATTTCCATCAATGTAAAATATTATTGAAGAAGATAGCAATAATAATCTAAACGAAAATATTAAAGAGAATAAGACAAAGAAAAACAGTGGTAAACATAACATACAATGGTCGCAAGTCGCAACTGTGCAACCATTGTCTTTTTCTGTTTTTCTAAGAAATAGAGAATGGTCGCAACTGGGACTCGAACCCAGACCTCTCTTCTTACCGGGAGGTGCGCGTTAACCAATTTTGCTATTGCCTCCTTCTGTCAAACCGTCATATTTGTCAATCTCATATTTAAAATTTTAGAATTAACAATATTATCTTCAACTAATTATTTTTTCCATATTACGAGCAACTACCCTTTTTATTGGAAACAATCATTCTAAGAAGAGTTTGTATCTGGATAGCGTTATTGTTATCTTCTTCTTCAATGCGTTTTTAAAAGATAGAAAATATTTAAAGTTAGATAAGCGGATTCAAGCTTGCCCAAGAGAAAGTGGGTAGGGCAGAGCCACGGGTAGTAGCCACGCTCCCTCAAGTAGAGAAATCTCTGACACGAGGGAATACTTCACTTGGTGTGGGCTCCAAACAACCGATCCACCCTCAAGCTTACTCCTGACAAAAGCATTGTATAGGACTGCGAGAACCCGGGTGTCTCTGAAATTTCTCGCAGTGCGTAGGACAAAACATTCTCAGTGAAGTACAATAAATAATTGAGTTCATAAAGTTGGCTTTTGATCATTGAAGTTTTAAGAAATGTTCTAAAACCTTCGCTTTTAATAAAGTGAAGTTTTAGTGAAAGATCTAAATTCAAAGAAAACTATTTTCACTTTATACTCTTTTGCCTTTTCAACCATTTACCTTCGTCGCGAACACATGTCATATTGCGAATTCCGCGTTCAGTTGTCAAATGCTCAACGGGCTGTGAAATTTTCTAATTGTCGAATCAGTCCACGCCTCGGATGATTCAATTTGACTATTTGTTCACACAGCAAGAACGGGCAGAAAACTGGTCAGCGATTTCTGAGTTTCTACCAAATACCTATGTATATTATTTCAGACCGCGGCACATCCTTCAAAAATATCTTTGTGGTGGTTTATGGATAATAGTATTTTGTCCTGAAATGCTGTTATATTTATATATGTATAGATACATTCAAAGCATTCTTCGGTCAGACAAAGGGAAAAGGTTTATAAAAGCATTGCATTCTTTAGCTAAATACCCTTCGTTACAATCAATAAATCTTGCGAGATGCTTGATTTTTACCATGTTTTCACGGTATTTTGGTCATTTATAACTTCATGGTTTTTTGAAAAGATAAATAGTTTTCAATGAGGTACGATTAAAAAATAAGTAAATAAAAAAAAATACTTTTTATACGTCAAATTAATTTTTTTATATTTATAATTTATTAAAATTTACTTTTTTATAAATATGTCAAAACACAAAAGTGATTGCTTTCTACAATAATAAAAAACAAGTAGTTTTGAGTGAGATACAATTTTTAGCGTCCCGAATTCAGGAACATTGTTAATAACAAAGCTTTATAGACAATTTACTTAGGTACCTATATTTTTTTACTTAAATTCTCAATAAAAAGCGGCCAAAACACATGTTTTTTTCATCCTTCAAAACATGGTAGGTAAAACATGTTGTTTGTGTTCTCGAGAAAGATCCGTATGAAAACAAAGCAATTGTTTTTTTTGCGATTATTTTCTGTTTACCAGGTAATATATATTTTTATTCATGTATGATAATATCGTTTTATTAAATAGGTTTTCCCAGAACAACTAAATAAAAATTTTAATAATTATCTCCCATTTGGAAATAATTGTCAAAAAATATATTCATACGAATGTAAATTGATTTTATTATATCTACTAATACCTGAATACATACCTAACATGAAAAAAAAAACAATTTAAAGGAATTTTCAGTGACCTTGATACTGTTTTGAATATATAAAATATCATTATTTTCGCCAATGAGAGCTGATAAAAGTAACTCAATAATGCCATGGAACATTCATTTGAAAGCATTCTGAGTAGATACAGTGATTAAATAAAAAGTAGCTCTTAGATTGATATCGGCGCAAGCGATTCTCATCTTATCTTTTATACAGCGTCTTTCTTTATACAAATTGGTTAAAATCGCATTTAAAAAAAAAACAAGGATTTATTTTCAATAGACACCGGTGGGCGAGTCACTGACAAATGTTATGTTGTTCTCAGCATCACTGTCGATATCTTGTAAAAGGACCTACACATTAAATTATGTATTACTAGCTAAAATCCATGGCTTCGCCCGGGCTTTAACAGAATTAGTTAGAAATCAGGCTTAGATATAGACATTCCAATTTTTTCGAAGGTCAAATGAACAAAAATTTCATAAACCTCAGAATAAAACATGCAGATCGGTATAAAAATCAAACAACCGCCGACCACCCGCCACCTACATTCTCTTTTGTGATTATAGATACTGAGAAAATTATACACAATAACAATATGAAAACTACTCGAATTTGACGAAATAGTATTGTGCGTTATATTCGAGAGATGTCATACTGTCACTAGCGCAAATAGATTCAAATTCAACTGATTTTTCCGGTAAGTAGTCAAAATGCGTCAAAGTGATGTCCGAAGCCCGCCGCCATCTAGCTGTGTGCTGATCGCTGCCACCTAGCAAATGGGCAAAATATGGTGTATGGGCTTTTCCATCAATTTTCAAGTTTTTATCAACTTTCTTGCTTATTCTCGCGGCTCTCGGTGTTGTGTGCACATCATGTCGCCGGAACCATTGAACAGTCAAGCCCAGCTCATAATTAAGGGGTAAGGTTCTTGACAACGAATCTAGAGGTAATCTAGAATTCAAAGCCCAGTAAAATTTAATTCATTAAAAAATCAATCCACAAAAAAAAGTTTTTCACTGTAATATATCAATTTCATATATCTTGAAAATTTAGAAAAAAATCAGAGTGTGTAATTCACACGCGATAGAAGTGAAACCAGAAAGTCGCTAGATGTCGCTTACTTTTCTTTTGCCTGTAGATTTTAAAGTGGTTCGAAGATGGATATTAATTTCACAAAAGTAAAAATATTTATTTTTTTTGGATTTCATAGGATTCGAACCTGCGTTCGCTTGATGTCTGACTCTCTGACCGCTGAGACTTGTCGAGCGCCTTGCCCACTGCGCTATCAAAGGCCCGCGCCGATGCGCGACTTAGAACCGAGGACCCAATTAATAAATTTCAGTAACGCATTTTCCTTTCATTCGAATTTTAAATCACTAACGACACTAACGGGGCTAAAGAAGTTCACTCAAAAAAGTTTTACCTTCCTACACAATGACCAGCATCAACCGCGCTACCAACTGTACCAAATCCCGAGTTGATACAACCGACAATTATTTCTTATATTAAATGCTGTAATGCCAAAGACTTTCGGAGAAATTTGTTTATGTCCACTTGTGTGTGCGTGATTGCCACCAATGCACAGTTTTCGATGACGAGTCCATCTGCCGAGTTTCACCTCGAATGGCTGCATTTAGTTGACTGGAAAATAATTATATCTGAATGAAATTATTAGTTAGATAGTAATGATAATACGTGCAATTCACTGATTACCAATAAATGACAATCCTGATAACCAATAAATGACACAAGCAAACTAGAAACGAGTTTTGAACCCGTTCATTGCGTGTTGATTACAGACCAATCAATGGACAACAAACGGAAGAAAAATAGACGCGAACCATACCAGGTAAATGGTAATGTGGAGATGGGGGTCTACTTCGGCAAACATAACTCTTAAAACGAAACTTAGTTCCTGAACACCTCCAAATACTTGCGCTCTTTAAAAAAATCAAGTGAGTCAACAATAATACTGATTTTATCCTGAAAAAGTGTCATTTTCCCCTTTTATGTTTTTAACAAACACATCACATAATATGTTAAAAAAAATTACGTTCTTTGCTTTGCTTAAAAGTTATGGAATAAAATTAAGTTAAATGTAAAATATGGACCCTTTGTTTTATTTTTTTTTTCAAATAACGAAAAATTTTTTTTTCAAATCTTCCGGCCATTTTAGCGAGGAACAACAATTTCGTTTAATTTTACGTTTTTGAATAGCTACAGATAATAAGCAACTTTTGAGACCCCGGGCGTTTACAAATAAGGCCATTTTTTCTCTCTACGGAGAGCGACACAAGCTACTGCACAACTTTAAGAGGGACTTCGGCTCGTATAATAATAAATTAGACCACACAACTGAAGTGAAACTTCTGCTCCATCTATATGATAGAAAGATAGAAAGAAAATGTGCGCGCGCACTACTCTCTCTTACTCCTGCAGTGTGATACAGAAAATAGGCCTGCACTGTGTAACGTAACTGGCTAAGAGATAAAGAAAATGTGTGCACGTAACGCTCTCGCCACGCATTCACCAGCTTACTCTCCAAGTCAAGCGTGCGTAAAGAAGTTTTACTTCAAAAATTCACTGGCCTAACTGAAGTCTAGGAGACGAAAGGTTCTATGTAAACTGTGGACATCAGTTTTCTTTCAATCGCTGTAGATCACATATTGTGCAATGATCCGTACAGTGACCGAATAACGTTACATTTTTATGTTACAACTGCGCACTCTCTCCTTTAAGCTAATTTTCACTGAACTCATTATCGTTTGAAGTTTGTCAATATGTATTTATATCAAATTATGGGTGACATTATCTCCGAGAATTCTCGTTGCGTGAATTTTCAAACCGACTAGTTTACTCTCAGAAAATAAATGCAAGAAAAATGTAACTGACTTTAAACGTGACGTGTATACCAGGAAAAATGCTTTAGTTTATTTTCCATGTTTCGTTAAAAAGGATAAACTTAATAAAGTAAATGTGTTAGTGCAGTCCAGGCGCAATAATATATCAGATTTTTGAGACTCATATCAGATTTTTTATGAGCGTTTGCATTACATGCATTATGCAGCTCGAAAATTCTCGTTGGATTCTGCATTTTTCTGTGCACAAACTGTATATTTTTGAAGTGAAAATTTCATTAGCACCGTTTTCATTGAAAACTCGATAAAATTAAAAATAGCGACTCCAAAAAGAGACAAACAAACACATCTATAGGATATAGCCTGCGGGAAAATGAGCTAGTATAATCGGTCTCCTGTTTGTGCGGTGCTTCGTAGTCTCCCCATTCTTGTCTACTTTAGTTTTCTGAAGGTTCCAGTTCTCTCGCGTGTGAACTTCACACAAGTTTTTTAAAATTTTTTTGAGCATTAACTATGTAATGGTACGGCCACACTGTGGCTAACATCAAACGTTTGGCCGATTGTGTGGAGGGGTAGTTCGTGCGTTAGAAGTTCGAAGGTTGGAGTTCGAGTTGGCCCGGGATCACCTTCAAGGCGATCGGCAATAGCTGGTTCATGCGAATTGGCCTTAAATATCAGTCTGCGCAATATTATTACGGCAGAGTGGCATAAAAATAGTTTGAAAATATTATTTTTGAAGTGAAACTTCTGTAGCCCCGACGTGATTTGGAATTCAGATGAAACTGAAATGACGCATACAGCACTTGCAAAGCATCAAACTCCCATCAAGACTCCTATTGGTTTAGATATAAAACGGAAATGACCCCAGGTCTGCGCTCATTAGCCGCTTTGATTATGACCTCACTTTTCAAGGCTCCTTGGAGCTTCATTGGTTGAGATTGTTTTGTAAAGTTTCGCTTCTACCGCCTGCTAACCGCACTCAATTTTTTTTTTATCTTTACTAATCGAAATCATAATTGCAGGCAACTGATAAGATACACCGCCGAATCAGCTGTTCGACGTCCGTCATTTTGGTGTTCGGAATTCGGAGTTGGAGGGTTGGCCGCAGCCACCACACGATCGACCAACCTTTCAACTGCGAACTAAGTTCGGGGTTGAAAGGTGGAAATAGCATGACAATTTCTGGACACATCAAAGAAGAAAATTACCCCCTTAAGAGCATTCAACCAGCCAGCGGCCGAAAATCCACATTTCGTCGAAAGTTGTTCTTACAACCATACAGGGCGGTTCCAATGAGAAAGATTAATTATTCTCCATTCCAGCTTTTTAAAATTATAACTCAATATCGATTTTATTTCATTCAAAATTTGTTTTAATTTATACCTACATCCAAAAATGCTGAAAGGCGTGATGATAAAACTATTAAAATTATGTACTTTTTGTTTTTATTTTTTGATTACAAGTATTTAACATTTTTCAATAATGTCTAAGTTAAATAAGAATGTACAAAAAATCTGAAATATATTAGTTTGTAAGTGCGCAAATAAATACACAAACGGAGCAATTTTCGGCAAGAAACGCTTGTACGTATATATTTTTTAATGATTTTGAAAATTTAACAAATCTGCCAACTACCTATGGTATAACCTTATTGTACTAACATTTTTTCTCAAAATTTAAAACACGTGAATGCTAGATAAAAGAACAATCTCTCGAAATTCATTTATATTTTTTTGTGGAAAAGAGTCAATACGTCTAAAATCTGATTTAAAAATGACATATTTCTGGTTTTCTCTGGTAATACCCTCTTAACTGGTGTACTATATATAGACTCCAAGGATTACTACCCATTCCTTTGCTAACATCAGTGTCCTCTGCCATGGTACATTCACACCTTTCCTATCTCTGCTGTATATGGAAATTGATAGCTGATCTGCGGTGGTTCAAAACCGAGCTCTCACAAATGTTTTTGGACTTCCATGGGACACCCTTGTCAGAGACATCTATTCAGTTTCCGGTATTCTTCCAATCACAGTCCTTCCTAAACATGAAATCACAAGCACCATCCTACAAATTACTCAACAATCAACTCACACTAACATCAAGCCACTTTTCAATCATAAAACTCTTCAAAACAAAAAATCTAATAATTGTTACACGGTTAATGCCCAAGAAATACAAAAAAAAGTATTTAATTCCCTCTATTTTTGTATTTCTGGTCTCGTTTGCTCGTTTGTTTTTAAAAAATCAACAAAGACCTTTAATGAGGTACGACGGCTCGAAGAGTTTACCTCTCGAGTTTCTATTGCACGTGTGATGAATAGTTTTGAGCTTAATTGTGTACAAAGTACTTCATACAAGGCAAGTTATTAAAAGTCGGTTTTAACGTAGTTCAATAAGAAAACTCCAGTCAAGTTTTTGAGAAATATTCACCTACTTATTATATGTATATAATTTAACACCATTTTAAATTTATTTGAAATATCGATTTGTGGGATAGTCAAAATTATGATCCAATTATGACAATTATGTTCCAATTTTGAAAATGGCAGTTAAAATAATTTTCTGTTAAATTATATCATAGGTAAGTACCTCCTTTATTGCTTGATTTTGAGTACCTACATTTCTGATTTCAATCAGGACTAATGCTCAAAAAACAAAATTAGTATGATTGATATCCAAAATATATTAACTAATCAAATAATATTCAACTTTGAATGTATTTTCTCTGATAAATATGTTCCTATGTACATGTGGTCTTTCATTTTTGGAAGCTATTTCAGATAAATATATTCACACAATGATTTGCGATTGTAGAAAGTCTTTCCTATTAACATACAACCTAGAAAACATACTTTAATAATATAACACTTAAATGTGGCATTAGATCGTACAATGAGATCATAGTATAAAATTAATACAAGCTGTAGAAGGATACAATAATACAAGTAAAAGATACAAATGCATACAAAAAGTATAAGTAGACTTAGGTTAAATTAAAATTAATTGAAAATTTATGAGGCTTCTTGTACCTACATAACTTCCATATTTTCCCTCACAGTCAAATAGATCCACTTCCACTGTCGTGTTTTGCTGTGCTAGAACATCTTTTCTTAGTGTGTGGTAATCTAGAAAAGTCGTGGTTACGACTACTTCTTAAGTTTTCAGCATGGCATTCCGAGAGGAATGGGCTATCAATATATATTAAAACTAAGTATTGCTAGAATTGCATAACGTCTGGTTTCTAGGCTAAACCTATTCGTTGCCTCAAGTAACTATATTATGATGCCTGAAACTGTGATAAGTTCCGCGCGTCCATCTACAGATTTAGCTGAAGGTCTGACACGGTCGATCGATAAAACCTCTTATCAATACGATATTGACTAAATCCGACAAAACCTACGTTATCAATGATCATTGATAAAATAAAGCGCTGCCTTCATAGTACCAGATGAGTTTTGGTTAACTGTCAGTACGTATATATGAAGGTCTTGCAATTGAAACAAGTCGTACAAGCAGTGGTCGAATCTGTTCGGGCCAATGACGCTACATTGGTTCGGCAAGGAGAATCGAAAGTCATTCTATATTAAAGATCTCATTGACGAATTAACTATCCTTTTAGTGTCCAAAAGTACATGCGGATTGCCAATGTAGGTATATTAAGGTTAATATTTCAATTCAGCATTGCCAATTTTATAATTTTTACGTAATTTTTTGGCGTTTGACGTTTCGGAATGTCAGTTCATACTCCACTCCAGCGGATATCAATTTCTTATTTTATTCCCTGTCAATATCAGTTTTGCTGTCAACAGTGAAATCGTGCTCAGGATATCGATATAAAATCGTTACGCGTATATCGATTCGAAATTGTAAAGTTATCGAATTCTCTTTACTGGACCCTCAGAGATTTTTTTTCTGGATTGCTTTTAGCATATTTATGTATTTAGTTCGTCGCGGAGTTTGTACCCAGTTAGCTTACTCTAGCTTGCTTCTTATAAATCATAGAATGTTGTGTTCAGTGAAATAGTTCCTTTGCCACAAGGAAGTAGGAACTGTGAACCTATATATATATATTTGATTACGCCTTTTCGTGGAAGGCAGTAAAAAGCTGAGATCAATACGCGGGTGGCTTAGCTTTACTACTGGGTTCCTGTAACGCAGAATAAAACATGTAGGTAGGTTAGTGACTGGCAAATACACCCTACCTATATGAAATAACACAATTTATTGTGGAAGTAACTAGTAGATCGTAGCCGGCGCTACCCGGGAATCAGATTTAAAGTTCGAAATTAAGAGGATTTGCTGAGCGGCCACTTTCATAAAAAAACTTAAATTTGGGTTTTACCAAAATAACCCACTAAACTGAATTTTGAAGTTAAATCTTCTTTAGCACCGTTGTGATTTGAAACTTTATGAAACGGAAACGAGCGACACTAAAAACAGACTAGCACATACATCTATAGGATTTAGCCTGCGAGAGAATGAAATATACTATTTAGTGTCCTTTTTGTGCCGTTCTTAGTGGAATAAAATGTAAAATATTTTTTAACACTTTGTAACTCTGTATTATAATGTATCAACCCTACAATTATCCTACTCTTGATACTCTGCATTCGTCTCATTCTCTCGAAGTTTAGTTTTCTGGAGATTTCACTTCTACCGCGTGTGAACTGCTCACATGTTTTTTTTAAATCAAAAATAACAATTTTTGTTTTAAATTATAAAATAAAGGCCAATAAAGAAATCGATTTTAGAGGCAAGTATGTGGAATCCTGGACACATTGAACCCAAATATTTTCTTAAAAAAGGCTCTCAAATACAGCTTCCCCAAAGATGACATAAGCCATGTGTGGTGCTAATGTAAAATAACAAAAATATTTAACAATCTATTTGGCTTATATTTAGTCGATATAAATGCACCTTGGTTAAATTATTTGATTGAAATCTAGAGAAACGCATATGAAACATACATAAATGAATTACAGATACATAATACAATGAGGTAATTAAAAAACTATTTCACTACAAGCCCAGAACATCCACAAAAACATTATATATGGAAACAAAACTATTAACATTAAGAAAACTATATGAATACAATACATGTTTCCTTATTTACAAAATAAACAATAAACTCGCACATACAAACACAGAATTCATTAAAACGTCCCACGTACACAAATACTTAACTCAACAAAATGATTACATACATTCATTTAAACACCATCCACTCCACACTAACTATGGTAAACAATCCATTGGTTACGATGGGGGCAACTTATATAATTGCATCCCAAACGACATTAAAATCGAAAAAAAGCTGGGTAAATTTAAAAAAAAAAATGTTTTTTCTTGATAAACAAAGTAATGATACAGAATAGCGCCGTATTGTTACATTTGGTTATATTGTTTATTTAGTTTAATGTGTTTAATTATTTCTGGTTATATAAAATAAAATATCTCTAGGTCTCTTCCTTATTTTCATCAGAGAATATTCTACATATATATATGTATATATAGAACCTCTAACTTCAAAGTTTCAAACAGTGAAGTTTTTGGTTTCATATGACTACAGAGCTCAGGCGAAAAGATTTTCTGCTTTGTAGTAAAGATTATAAGACTTTTTAATTGAGCTTTAGGAAATTTGTAGCCATCAGCAAACTTTTAATCACCCAAAACTATGTGTATGTGTGTCTTCTCAGTAACTCAGTAAGAATTTAGTTGAATAAAGTAAAGAGAAAACCGCAAAAACCGTAAATAAAGTTCTAAAATGCGTGCAGATGAAACAGACAATGAATGAAAAAGCGAGTGCATAATCTCATATACTTTACAGGGATTGGTCGGAGGTCAGTGAAACTGTTAAATAAGTCGCCTCATCAAAGGAATTTTATTGTACAAAAATTTTTAAATTATTGTAATAACTTTTCAAGGGTGTCGAGACGAAATACAAGGGACTGAATTTCAACCAATATTAATACACTGACAGAATTACAATTTGAAAAAATTACACCTGCCCAAAACATATCTACTGATATTATAACACGACAATTTTTTAATTATTATTTTAAATTTTTGAATTTTTGAAGTGAAAAATTCTTTAGCACCGTTGTTATTTGAAACTCGAAGAAACGAAAAGTGTGACACCAAAAAGAGACGTACATCTATAGGGATTTAGCTTTCGAGAGAACGAGATAGCGATAAAATGTTTATTTAATTTAAGGGCTCTCGGTTCCAATATTACACGATAAAATGCCTGGTGAACCTCAGCGGCCAGACATTTAGCGGACCGGATCGTCTCCTACGAAATCCAAAAAAAATTTCATTTGTTTAATCAGTATCCAATCTTCAAAAGATTCCAAAATGAACTTGCAAATGAAAACACAAATACTAATTGCCGAATGTAAAGCAAAAGGTGTACGATAAAAATATTGGAAAAATTCATCCTCCACGTTGATTAATGAAGTGCTTCGAAGTCTCCCCACTCCTGCCTACATTAGTTTTCTGAAGGTTTCGAATTGCACACTCTGATTTATTTTTAATAACCTTTTTTTTAAATAAATATTAGCTTCATCCAGGAGGTCCTGCAGAAAATAATTCCCCTCGAGGCCTATGTTTTTTTTTTTTTTTTTACATGAGCTCCACACAGGAGAGGAAAATAATTTCCCTCAGGGCCTATGTCATCTTTGGGGATGCTGTGTGGAGGGTTTTTTTTTAAGAAAAGGAAGGAGAGGAGAGTTCTGGGAAGGAAAAGGGTTTAAGGGGTGGGTAGTAATATGGGGTTCAGTGTGTTCAGGTCATCCGCCTCCAAGACCTAGACAAACCTCACCCATGGACCTGGGCATCCCTGCTAAATCACCAAACGTAGCGAACCACTTGGGGTGACCTGTGGCAGAGGTGTTGGTTATCCAATAAAGGTTCCCGGGGCGGCGGTACCCATTCCCGCCTCCCAAATGTCATCTTTATAGATGCTTTGTGGAGATTCTTTTTAGGAAAGGGAGGAGAGGAAGTTCTGGGAAGGAAAAGGATATGAGGGGTGTACGTATGAAAGCACCCCTCCCACTGTGGTGCGAGACGAAAGCATCACAGTAAGATAGTCCCGATGGAAAGGTCCAAAGGTCTCCCTCAACTAGTCCCCCCCAATCCGGCCTGCCAAACAGTTGGTTGACAGACTCATCCGACGCCAAGACCTGGACAACCCTTACCCCGTTAACCCGAGCACCCCTGCTAAGTCATCAAACGTAGCGAATCCCATGGGGTGGCCTGTGGCAGAGATGTTTAAGATATGCTAAAAATTCTTTCAAATTAAAAAAAAACAATACTAAGGGTGCAGTTCACACGCGGTAGAAGTGAAACCTTCAGGAGATTTAAATTGACAACAGTGGGAGGCAACGAAGCACCGCACAAAGAGAAACCCAATTATTCTATCTCATTCTCTCCAAATCATATGTATTTGTCTCTTTTTAGTGTCGCTATTTTTCGTTTTACCGAATTTCAAATCACAAAGGTGCTAAAGAAGTTTTCACTTCAAAAAATTTCGGTTATGTTTTCTTAAGTTTGTAAGTCCAGCAGATATAATTTAAGGAGGTGTAATTCTCTGCATGTGTAATTTCGTCCAAATATATTTCCGTCGTTGTTTGATTCTGGCAGTACAATATTGGTACGCGAAATTAACGCCGTCATGTCGTCATGCAACCCTGTTCAGGCAAATCAAGTGCTTGAAAATGGTAAGGTTATATCGTTCAGAAACATTACATTATGCAGCGCGATAGTGTCACCATTCTTTCCAACAAATTCATGCAGATTTTATCACTTCATGTCTCTTGGGGAAACAACAATGCTGTATCACTGCACAAAGTATTAAAATTTTCATACAACACATGAAATACGGAAAATTGTTGGTAAAGTGTTTTAAATCGTGCGATAAAATCTTATATGTTAGTGGAAAAGCTAGAAAGTTAGTTTTCTTTATGGCTTTTTCAAACATTATTTATAGACTAGATTGCGTAATAGTATGAAATTAACATGTTCACAAGACTTTTTGAAGTGAAAACTTATTTAGGACCGTTTTGATTTGAAACTCGATGAAATGGAAACGAGCGACACTAGAGACAAAGAGACAAACACATACATCTAAACTAAAGGATTTAGGCCGCGATAGAATGATACAGTATAATCGGTCTTCTCTATATGCGGTGTTTCGTGGCTTCCCCACTTTATTGTCTACTTTAATTTTGTCTAGACTCTATATTTTTTTGTCTTCCAGTGCACCTATACATTTCGTCATCTTCTTAGTGTTCGTGTTTTTTTTCTTCGGAGTCGCTAGATGTCGCTTTCTTTTGTGTTTTCTTTGCCTCTTTATTTTGGAAAGGTTTGAAGATTGGATATTGATTTTTAAAAAAAATATATTTTTTTTAATTTTGTAGGATTCGATCCTTGGTCCAGAGCGTGCAATTCACACGCGGTAGAAGTAAAACCTTCAGAAACCTGAAGTACACAAGAGTTGGGAGGCTACGAAGCGCATAAAGCCTAGACCGATTATTCCATCTCATGCTCTCGCGGGCTAATTCCTATAGATGTATGAATTTGTCTCTTTTTAGTGTCGCTACTTTTCGTTTATCGAGTTTCAAATCACAACGGTGCTAAAGAACTTTTCACTTTAAAAAATTAGTAAACTCTTCCATTACATATTTTTCCACAACTATTCTGTTAAACGCCATGAAAAAACAATGAAACTCAAGATTTCTCAACCGTCAGGCTTTTACAGAAACTTAATAAGCCCACATTGTTGGCGTATAATAGAAAATGGCTTCCTCTTACCTGTCAGAGAGCTAGTCTTGTCACATAACGCGTTTCAATAAAACACATAGTACGGCATCCTCGTAGCGGCGAGGCAGGAGAGTGATTCTACCTCGGACAAAGAAATCTTTTGTACCTTGAATCAACCACTTTGCGACCGCTTACAAGAAAACTGAACATTCCTTGCGGTCAGTATGCCTTTCGCTACCCCGCATCTTCTGGCGATATTAAGAAGTGAATAGTTTTACTCTAAACATATCAACATACTTGAACACTTACTTTTAAAATGTAGACTTACGTAAAGGTGTAATAATTCGCCATTATCGAAGATTTTTTATTCTTTAGACTATTTAGATCAGGCAGCCCAACCTGCGGCACAATGGAAGATTTTTTGCATTTGGATTTTGGTATTCATATGAAAAAGAAAAACCTCGTAAATTTATCACATTTTTTGTGAAATTACAACTTTCTTATTATTAGACCTCGAACTCTCTTTTTTGCATAAAAAGTGCCAGGCGCATGGCACGTGCCCCCCCAGAAGGTATTTTTGTGTACTGTGGAGATTACATCAGAGTACAGAAAACTGTCTCTATTAAACATTTAATTTTTCTATTGTTTTGACACTTTCATAAACCTTCCTATACATAGTTGAACTTGTAAAAATAAACTTGAAGTATACTTCAAGTTTATTTCTAACAGTAATTGTTGATTTTTATGCCCGTCCGCCCCTCGTGCCCCCCCCCCCCCCCCCCCCCAGATAAAAATCCTGGATCCGCCCTTGCACCTTGTAGTCTTTGGGTTGGGCACCTCTGATTTAGACGGTATGCAACGCACTTTTCGTTGTACTCCCACTAGAAAACAACACAAATTTCGGTTATTCGTGCGTCTTGTATAATTCTGGTTCTCTTAATTCGGATTTGCTTTGAATTTAAGTGACATTTTGAAAATTGTGTGAAGAATTCAGACTACGATACCTACATAGGATAAAAAAATTTAACAGAAAATTAGTTTTATTGTATTTGCAAAATTGCATTTCACTTGTCAAGAATTAAAAAATCTCAATAGTACCTGCCTAAAGAATAACATATATTATTTTATATTATTTCGACGTAACGTTGTGTAAGTTTAATGATTGTTTATGATTAATTGATTATGCTTACAGGAGCAACATTTAAAATGCCAATTATTTATTCATATCAAACTATTTCAAAATTCACTACTAATATAAAGAACACGAATCTCTCTATTGATTGAAACAAACAGATAAATCTATTCTGTTTTCTTCGTATTTTATTGATTCAAAACATTCCAACGATAAATCCAATTATAAAAATTTTAAAAATAACAGCAGATTTCTAGCAGCCATTCTACGTCGTGTAATCGTGATTTTAGTTATTCCAATGGGACTGAATTAATTCCTTGCTCAATAGAAACGGCTGTAATATTTGCATTTTATTTTCCACGACTCCGTAGCGTTTGATGATTAAGTATGCAAATATCGCGAGTGGACAATGGAAACGCGCACAGAGTGGCAATGCATTCGGTTTGTACAGTGAAATGACACCGGACCACTGCGTGCAATCCTAAAATATGGCTTCCCATTTTAACAATCAGTTTGAATCATTTCGTTTCTGTTGTGCTTTTGGATTAGAAATGAATAATCCGGTTGTTCTTTCGCTCGCCCCACTCCCAACCATTTGTGATAGGGGAATGAATGTATTGATGAACGTTTGTTATAGTATAGTTTTGGCCACGCATTAGGTGGGCAAAGACATCCCCCGCCAAGACCTAGACAAACCTCACCCCGTAAACACGCTCACCAAACGTAGCGAACCACTTGGGATGACCTATGGCAGGAGTGTTGGTTATCCAATAAAGGTTCTCGGGCGGCGGTACCCATTCCCGCCTCCCAAATTGAAAAATTTAATATTAAATACTGAATATCACCTTAACCAATAAAACACTTCTAAAAAGTCAATTATTTTTCCTGTAAATCCTTTGTTATTCCTTCTAAACACTTCAACTTTACTCCAGTTGCACATGCTCGACGGGTATGGTATAAAATTAGAGTATACAGTTGCCACGCAACGCGGTGTTCATAATGGAGTTGCTTGCTGCGCCAACTGTGGTTTAATAGCTGATGGAGGCCCGTCTGAGTGCCGTCTCAAGTTAGCAACATACCACGGCTTTGTACCACTTCGTAGGGAGTCTTGCCGTCTGCGCACCGCGCACTATGGGAAAGCGGTTAATCCCGGCTGCGCCTTTTTCATACAATTTTAAAATTCAGATTTGTAGCCAAAATACCCAACCAAACTTAATAAAAAATTTGTGATTCTGAACACTTGTGATTTAAAACTAGATGAACCGAAAACTAGCGACACTAAAAATAATATCACACATCCATAGGAATAAGCCTGCGAGAGAATGAGATAGCAATAAAATATTTATTTATTTCACGAGTACTCGGTTCCAATATAATGGGATAAATCCACGGTGCCACGCAAGTCTGCTATGGTCTAGTAGTATAAATTAGCTAACGGCCAGACATTCAGCGGACCGATGATCGAATCGTACGAAATCCAAAAAAAAATATATATATATATATATTTCTGTAAAATCAATGTCAAATCTTGAATCCACTCCAAAATGAACAGGCAAATAAAACACAAAAGAAAGGGTCATCTAGCGACTCCGAAAAACAAAACACAAATACTAATAAGATGACCAAATGTATTGGAAAAGATACACTGGAATTCGAGGACAAAATCTGGAAAAAAACATCCTTCACATTGATAAAAAAAAGTGCTTAGTTTTCTGAGGTGTGAATTGTACTCTGATCTTTTTTTATTGAAAAGAATATTATTGGACGGCAAAGTGATATCAAACTTTTTACTCCTAATATACTCACGAATCGTTACTTAAAATCCTTCGGGAATGTGTTGTTACACCCTGCATAAGCTTATTGGCTCCTAGATTCAGCTTTTCACCCACTGTGCTGCGGTGGGAAATGAGGAAAATAGGGTACGAGTAATGACGATAGGACGATTGGGGAAAATACAGAATTGAACCATACCTAATATAGAAACAAAGTAATAGCATATTTTTAGTGTTTTAATGATAATAATAATAATATGTTTTTCGTTAAATTCCTTATACAATTACAAATTATAGTTTAATACAAAAAATAAATTAGACAGCGTAATATTTGTCAAAATATGATATTTACAAATATTAAAAAAAAATTAAAAGGTTAAGATCTCGTCAATGACGACAGACATTTTCAAGAATTAAAAGAATTTCTCTTTGAAATCTCTCGATGACACTAAATTTATCGATCTCGGAAGAGATTCAATATACACTCCTACCCACCGGAAGAACCATTGGCAGGTTAGTCCTGCAGACGGGACAAGACATAATCTATGATGACGCTGTCTAGGATTGTCAAATGGAACGTAAAGACAAGTTGTCAATATAGCCTCTTGGCGGTCTGAATAAGCGGATGGCGGCATACCCTTCTCTTCTGGCTGCAGGGAGTGTGACTTCACTTCTTCACACTCTTTAGAGGTGAAGAAGTAAAGTCACACTCACGGTTAGTGGTCGAAGTCCATTGTAGTGCGATTAGTACTTATTTACATAATATATTTAAATCAAGTTAGGTACCACGTAATTCCCTACTATCACACGCCTACTACACTGAAACCATCCGCACAAAACACATTTGTACGTTTTTAATCTTGTATAATGTTTCGGTCTGGATAAAAACAAAAAGTACGGAATTTTTTTCATACTTTAATAGTACCAAAAGAAACTATTACTAAAATTATTATTATCATCTTTGTTTATCAAGTTCAGCAGAAAAAAAAGAATTCACGGTGCTTAGTCGGAAAACACGTAGAACGCGCGCCCAAAATTTGTACAACCATGCACAGATGTTAGGTTTTCTAGTTTCTACGAGTCGCTCTTGAGTTCTACAACTCGGCTGCGGAACGGTTTGCCAGCCTCTGTGTTTTTTCCATCCTATAATACGGGGTCTCTTCAAGACCTGTGTTCACTCTTTCTCCTCAAAAAGACCCTCTACGCAGCATTCCCAAAGATGACATACGCCTTAAGGCGCCGTATCCCGCTCAAAAAGAAGAAGATGGAGAAATATGTAATTACGAATGTTGGAGAGATTGCGCTAATATTTAAATCGGTAAAATTGAAGCGAAAATTGTGAGAATGTTGAATAAAACACGACTCGTTTAAAATAGAGCAAAAATCTCTTGTGGGCTGCCTAAAACAACATTTAAAGAAACACTGTAAATTTTTTCATACATATAACTTGTAAAATAACTGAAACCGATAATTTTCGACGTGAATTTTCAAACGTGAAAATAATAATTTTCGGAGCATACTTTGCGATTTTTTTTCTATCTAGGGAATGTATAGATATTATCTTCAAAAATAACATATATTTTTTTAAAGGTAAAAAACTTCAAATGTTTAAGGGGAATGTGTTAGAAATCGGTAGAAATTCGGGTAGCGACGGCTTAAGAGAAATTGTTTTCCAAATGACCTACTACATGCAGTTAATGTAAAAAATATTATAATAAAAATACATGTCATGGAAAAAAGCATTATAACACTATTAACTTTTATGCTAGATTGGGTCATCATCGATATTACTCTTTCGTAAAGTGTGTAATTCTTGAATTTTATTTTCTGTGGAATCTTAGGAATTTCCGCTTGAATGTTGAATTTGACAGCATTTAAAGTAGATTTAATGCAATGTGCTGAAACCTTCCTTTGTCGGCGGGAAAACTGTCTGTGGCTGAATCCTTTTCCTCCTCCCCTCCCCCCCCCCCCCCTTCTCGCCCCAGCCGAGCACTCGGGGGTTCTCGGAGCTCAAGCAATATTGCGTTGGCTATTTTCTGGAATTGCTTGAACCTTCTGTCCGGAGTAAATGCAGCCAATATCCTCTTACACATTGTTTATCTTTTCTTCACACAATAATTTCTCAACTGTTATCTTTTTAACAAGATTGGATGTGTCTGAAAAGAGTTGACTTTAGCCAAAATAAAAACGAATAATCTTAATTCAAAGTTAATGGAATACTTAGTTTTAACCACGTTTGTTGTTTTTTTAACCAAGTTTATTGTTTAAAAATCCATTTTTGGAGTAAAACTTCTTTACGCACGCTTGATTTGGGGAGTAAGCTGTCGAATGCGTGACGAGAGCGTTATGAAAAGCAAAGCGAACGGTATTTGAGAGGGAGATATAAGTTAGTGAAGATAGAAAGAGAGTTTCGTTTCGTATGTTACTGTAGGGGCAAGCGAGAGAGGTGCGAGCACACATTTTCTTTATATTTTTCTCTCATAGCCGGTTACGTTTCGTATATCTAAGACACAGTGTAGGCCTATTGTCTGTATCACACTGGAGCAAGAGAGAGCAGTGCACGTGCATATTTTCTTTCTCTCTTCCTATCATATAGATGGAGCAGAAGTTTTAATTCGGTCGTGTAGTCTAAAGCACACTCGTATTTTTTACATGTTTCGTTAGTAATGCTTACTTCACCAGGATTTACTTAAAAGTATCTACGATAATAGACATAGACTTAAAGGTATCAATGGATAGACAGGAATTTAAAGTGGGGGGGGGGGGTAATAAGGCACAATTTACAAACGGAAAAGGTTTAATAACGGGTCATTAAAAATATTTTTGTTTATTTATAATATTTAAATTCAAACAAAAATAATCAACTTTTTTAATCCCTCAGGCCTCGGCCCTAAGTTTGCTGTGTTTGTAGAAGAATAATTTTAGATGTGAAATTTTAAAGCCAATTTACGGCGTAATCTTAGAAAATGTTTAAACAATTCCACCCGAAGTAAAATAAAATTGTACAATACACTTCCGGCGTTATTCTTATGAGTTGATATATAATTAAGGTATGTTTGCACACAACTTTAAAAATACAGTGTTATCATTTTGTAACTATACCCTAAATGTCCGTTTTCATAATTTAAACTTTCACCAAATGCATTTTCGTATGGAGCGTGTGTTTACTTCTGTGTTAGCAGGTACGTGTCTAAATGTATATATAATTAGCTGACCCGACAAATGTTGTTCTGCGTATAAATTATTTCTAGTGAATATTTTGGTTCTCAAATAAAAAAATAACAATGTATTGTAAGTGCGTGGGGATGGGATCTATGACAGAAATGGGAATGGAGCGCTATAGTCGATGACCGCCGAAAAAATAAAATAAAAAACCAACTAAAGTGGGAAAATGAAATAAAGAAAATCAATATGAATATCGAAGAGCAATTGAGTGTACGATATTTTTTGTCAGTCCGTCTTTAGCTAACACAAATAGCTCGATGGTTTGCCATGCGAGAACATTATGCCGAATGAAATATCGAAATGAAGCGACGCTTCTCGTGAATGTCTTGCGCATGTGTGGACAAAAATAGTAAAATCTCGATTAAAAAATGGGAGGGTGGGGGTAGAAGGGTTAAAATTTGGAATTATAGATATTTTTTGTAAGCCAAATAAAAAAAAACGTAAAAAAAAAAATTGTCAAAAAAACAGAAATTTATTTCTGAATACGGATACCCTAATCACCTAGCGCTAAAAATATACTTTATAACCTATTCTCATATCTACCAAATATACATAAAAAAAAATCATAAAAATCGGTGAAGCCGTTTCGGAGGAGTGCGACCACAAACACCGTGGCACAAGATATTTATATATACATAAGATATTAAAACAATCATCTCAATTCTCTATGAAATGGTTTCATTTGACATATTCCGTAGGTACAAATTTTTGTTTGTAACTAATAATTTTCTCTCAACATAAAACCACTAAGCAGTGAAAATACTTTTATTAGTTATTTCATAAAATTAGGCTGTTAAATTATTATTAGTATTGGTAATCCAATAAATGGTTCTGGGAACAGCTGTACCCATAGTGGCCTCCCAAATTGGAAGTTTTCTCAATAACTAAACATTCCGATATTCATAGCTTCTCAAAAATCTACATTATCTCAAATGTTTTCAAAGAACCCATTTCAAGCTCTGCTGAATGATATTTAAGTCAATTAACGGAATGGCTCCGACTTACTTATCAGAACTGTACATTCATGAAATTACAAATTCTCGACATTCAACTCTTGGATCAGCGACGTCATCAGCTACCGGATGGTTCAGACACGCTGACCCCCAGATTCCTACCCACCCCTCATACCTATTTACTTTCTAGAACTTCCTTTCCTTCCTTTCCATAAAAAACCCTCCACACACCATCCTCTAAAATGACTTAGGTCCCCACGAAAATTATTTTCCTGAGAGCCTCTTGTGTGGAGATAATGTAAAAAAACGAATGTCTTATTTGTTCAGCGCACATGAATTGATTTTTCACAAAAAAATTGCAATTTATTATTAACATTACGGTTCATTAATCATAATTATTTGTTAAGACCCAGTTGTTTCGCAGAAATTCACTTGAGAGGAAATCATCAAATAGTCATTTTGTTTGTTTTTACTTGACAGGTCCCAGTTAAAGCATTTTACCTTTCTACCAAATTGTAATAAGCTGACAAGCTTAACTTACGAGTAAGCATATGGTTAAAAGTTGAAACGGACTTTAACGGCATTTAACGGGAACTTACAACTATGTTACGTATGTAAGCGCACTTGAAGTGAAATGTCACAAAACTGCGCTATATAAATATAACGTTATTGTTATTATTGTGTCAAAAAAACAAAACGATACTAAAAATGGCTATTTGATAACTTTATCACACGTGAATTTCTACGAAACCACTTGGCCTATCTTATTTTTGTTTAATTTTATTGACCATTTTCAGAATTCAATGATTTCTTATTCCTTACACATGATTATCACTATAATACAAATTGGATCAATAGTATACCTACACATTTAGAAATCTTAAGTAGTTTGATAGGACGCTTAAAAATTGTTTCACTCGTGCATTTTTCATCACTATTACATCACTAGTTCTCAGTCATCAATTTGTGTGAATAATTATACTAATAGTGTAATTTCTTTATTTTAGCAGGACAGACTGGTGAGTTCAATAATATCATGCTCGCCATTAATGTGCATTTATTCATTATAGATACAAAACTTATGTTTCAGAGTAGAAGAAACTTTCATACTTCCAAGTGAAATGAAAATAGTGGTCCCAACCTCCTTGGCTTATTATGTTACAAAAAAAACAGAGTGTGGAAAACACACACGGTAGAAGTGAAACTAGAGAGTCGCTAGATGTCTCTTTCTTTTCCTTTGCTCGTTTTTTTTAAAGTGGTTTGGATATTGGATATTGATTTCACAAAATATATATTTTTTTTTAATTTCGTAGGATTCGAACCCCTGTTCGCTTGATATCTGTCTCTCTGGCCGCTGAGACTTGTCAGGCACCTTGTCCACAACGCTATGGAAGGAACGCGCCGATACGAGTGTTAGAACCGAGTATTTGATTAGAACTGAGTTGGACGCATTTCCGTTTCACCCGAATTTCAAGTCACGAACGGCGCTAAAGAAGTTTCAATTAAAAAAAAAGACAAGTGCCTTTCTGTAGATAGAAGAAATGTATAAAATGAAGTGCACATTCTAAAGTAATGTTATACTGCGCGTATATTTGCGAACCAAAGCGTAAGCCAAACTACAAACTATGGGAAATGAACGAAGCAAATGTGTGTACGATAATAAATCAATATTTAATTATTGATATGACAAAGTTGTTCTAAATTTGCTCTTTGTGAAAAAATCAGAAATATTGTGAAAGGAATTAGAAGGTTTTCTCCATAAGAGCAAGGTTTTTTTATAAATATTTTACAAAATAAATTGATTAGATTAAGATTATTAATAAGAAAACGGCTGCAAGTATAACCCACACATTAATAAAAGTCGTAACTTTCTGCAAACAATAATATTACGTAGGTTATATTAGATAAACATATAATAGCAAAATGTTGATTACTTGCCCATTAACGATTCTATAACAGTTGATCCCCCATCAATTCTCTCCGGCGTACTTATATTTATTTAAAGCCATAAAAGGCTTTTACGTTACAATGATAAAATTATAAGTAGACATCGGATTATATGCATTTGCATATTTGCATATGCAAATGCATATAACTCTCTAATTACGACGTTAATGCATATTTCAGCCGTTTTTCCCAAATCGTGCATATTTCGTTTAATAGCGGGAGGTATCATCTACGTATAGGGAGCTAGGTGACGATGACGCGTAGGGCACCAGCGCGGTGGCTGACATGAAAGCTGGCCAAGCCTTACGAACTTTTTATCCAAATTTACTACACATTACCTGCTTAGCTCACGGGTTTCATCGCCTTGCAGAAGAGATACGGCAAGAGTATGGGAATGTTTATCAATTGATTTCCTCTACAAAAAAGTGTTTTTAAAAGCACCGTCGCGTGTGCAGTCTTATAAAGAGCAATTGCCAAATCTAGCATTGCCGCCAGAACCCATAATTACTCGATGGGGTACTTGGCTAAATGCTCTATGCTGAAATTATGTGTACTCGTGTAGTTATAATAAAAGAGAACATTCTAAATAAACAGAATGATAATATGTTCAGAAAGGTAACTTGATATCAAGAATAACTGTGCAATATTGTAAACATCAAGTACCTAACTGTAAATTAGCATTGTTATATGTAATATGCAGTAGTAGTAGTAGTAATGCAGTATATCTACTTATATAAAATATAACTGAGTGTCCCAAAGGCGTATGCAGAGAGGATGTACCGCAGAATAACAAAAGTATCAAACATATTTTCATCAAAATGCATCAAGGATAAAACTACTTGTCTATAATTCTCCAGCCGTACTCTCTCGGAACATCTCCTTGCACCGCAGTGGGAAGGATGGATTCATAAAACCGTCATTCCTGGACACACTGACCACCAGATTCCTACCCACCCTCATACCCTTTTCCTTCCCGTAACTTCCTCTCCTTCCTTTCCTATAAAGATAGTATTCTCAAAGATGATACGGCCATGAGGGGAATTATTTTCCTCCGGCCTCCTGTGAGGAGCTAATGTAAAAAATATATATATACTAGCTGAATCGGCTACGCGTTACTGTGGCTAACGAAACACAACGCCATCTAGTGGATGTTTACCCTACCTACTTAACCAAGTGTTGTGTCGATAAATTAGCTCACACCGCCATCTGTTAGAAACTTATGGAACTTACAAATAATTACAATGCATTTAATGAACACTTAATTCGCAATAATAAATATTGAGATCAATATTTATTATCTTTTAAGTTTGACCAAATTACCCACAGAAAGCCAAATTTCATCAAAATCGATTAAGTAGTTACGGAGTTTATCTCGAAAAAACATCGTGACGCGAGATTTTTATACGTACCGTATATGAGCATATGTGCAAAAAATCTACACCGTAAATAAATTTGTTTGACATCCACATCACCCTATTATTAATGGTATTTTTGAAAATGATTTTAGGTTTGAAATTGATAAATAAGGCACAAAATAATAATTATAATTTCGGAGGGCCAACTGTCGGGAGATCAACTATCGGGTCACCTCATTAACAGCGCCATACAAATATAAATCGAAAATCAATTCATCCGATATCGAGGCAATTAGTAAATAATGGTGACGCTAATTTTCAGTCAAAAACATGTCAAATATCTTGTTTAAAACATTTATTCGTTCATTATAATCCTGCTTCAATTTTAAATGAAAGGGTTGTTTAAACCATGGACCATTTCGAAAAAGGATGCATCAATAATTATTACATCCTTCGCTAGTTGAAATAAATGACTTGAACGAAGGTTGAACGAATTGTGTAATTTATAACTGATGATTTCAATATAATAGGTGGTTTTATTAGATTGACCCCACATTTGTGTATCGGAACATACAAACATTAAATTGGGTAGGTACCATTTTAGGCTTTTTCTTAAAGAAGGATTTTATAGCACCGCTATGATTTGGATTTCGGATGAAACGGAAATGACGATTACTGCACCTTCAACGCATCAACTGCGTTCATTGACCGCTTTGATTATGTCACTTTTAAAGGCTCCTGTTGATTGAGATTGTGTGGGTGAAGGTTTCACTTCTACCGCGTGTGAACTACACTCGATTTTTTTAAACACGACATTGCATACATTTTTTTACGATTAATTAGATATTCCATAATCAACAGGTTTGAAGATTAAAACAGAATCTTGAAAAATTTTAACTTTCAACACCAACCAGATGTTATTAAATTATTTGCTAAATCGCGATTGTGGAAATTAACAAATCGTAAATACGCTAATAACATAATTGAATTGAACATTATTAATTATAACTTACTCTGTTAGAGTCTCAGATTTAAAACTAGCATTGAGAACTTTATACAATTCAATTATAAACCGATTTATTTCAGAAAGATTACAATGTTTTCAGTCAATTGATTTATATTTTCGATTACCAATTTAATTTACTTTCACATATTAATACAGTTACTAATAAAGGATTAAAAATGCTTGGCTCCATTCTCCGTAATGGCGAAGACTTTCAAAAGATTTTAACATTAAAAATCTGATATTCTTCTTTAGTTCGAAGTTATGTCAAATATAATTCTTCTATTTGGTCCCCTCACTTTAAAATCCACAAAGATTTCATTGAAAAAATTTAGCTTAAAGTAAAATAAATATGTTTATAATATATTGATAATAAACTTGGTCTATTTATAGAAAAAAATAATTACAACCACTTGATGAAAGAATTAAAATTACCAAAACTCTAAGATAGAACTTGTTGCCGACTTTTATTGTTTAAATTGTTAACGGTATTACAGACAGAACATTTTTATTAAGCCTAATTACCTTCCATACACCAAAAAGATTTGATTTGATCGATTTGTGTTTTTTTACATGATAATCATTTAAAGGTAATATTTTGTATATATGCGAAACGTTCTGAAGTGGAAGACACCCTCAGTATCGCCCCGGTGTAAGATCACCATTCAGAATTGAAACGTTGCTTGAAATGGCTTTAGCTTTGTGTTTGGTGACTAGATCCGAATAGTCAGGTATTTCCCCACCTTTTTTTTCCCTATCTCCTTCCCCTCTCCACTACATTCAGCCTTACAACATACCTCAATTGCGAATGGCATGGTGTCACTGACTCCAGACGGTTGGGAGCAATCAATAAGATACTGGCTTGTACCTAGATTGCGTACAGTTGGCAATATGCATAGAATATAGTTATAATAAAGCTGTAATAACAAACCTTAATAATAATAACAATCAATGTTAGCATGATACTGGGTTCTATTAATTTGAAAACCATATTTTACTTCACTGTTCCACAAATTTAGTGTCTATATCACACGCTCGTGAAAACCCGTATAGGCGTATAATAAATAAACGTACCCTATTGCAAATTCTCTTTGAGGTGATGTAAACACTAAACAGTATATAATTTTTTTTTTTTATTTTTTTTTTTTAATATACAGGTGCACATTTAATATCAACCTATCGAAGGTTGTTTATTAATAAATTTATGACTTACAGCAGTCCCACTATTCCGAATCTATCAACTTGTTTGAGTGACCAACGCAGGCTGATGAACAACAACACCAACTCAAGTCGGGACCATTCAGTCCAGCTTTTGCTGAATCCCCTCACTTGTCGGGCCTCGGTCAGTCAGACATCAAACAGCTCTATACAGTTGACGTTTAGTTCCCATGGACTATTTAGTGTTTATCTATGAATCGATCTTGCCGGCCTATTAATTCCTGGCTATTAACGAGATGCCGGTGAGCCGTTAATCAAACTCGGATCAGAGCTGATTCAATGGGGGATTGTTTCAAAAGCTCTCTTTGGCGATGGTGTAAGGTAGTAATATGATTGTCAACAACACTTAACCCACTGTTCCCATTATATAATCTTTGGTCGTAGTGATGATGTAAGGATAGTAGTTAATCGATTCATCTCTATAATAATTATCCCTATATTAATAATTAAAATTTTATCAGATACACAAAGGTGACATACAGATTTTTGAAGTAAAACTTCTTTACGCTCGCTTGATTTGGGGAGTAAGCTGGCGAATACGTGACGAGAGCGTTACGAAAAGCGAGGCGAACGGTAGTTGAGAGAGAATACGCTTCGCATATTACTGTAGCAGCAAGAGAGAGAGGTGCGAGCACACATTTTCTTTCTCTCTTTCTCTCATAGCCAGTTAAGTTACACAGTGCAGGCCTATTGTCTGTATCACACTGTAGGAGCAATAGAGAGCAGTGCGCGCGCACATTTTCTTTCTCTCTTCTTATCATATAGAATATAGATGGAGCAGAATTTTTACTTCAGTTGAGTGGTCTAACGCACACTCGTTTTATTTTTGTTATGTAATAATTTTCTCAGGGTTTGCGTCATCTTTGGGGATACTGCGTAAAGTGTCTTTATGGAGAAAAAGTTCTGGGATCAAAAAAGGTATGAGAGATAGGTAGGAATCTGGGGGAGACATCAGTGTGTCCAAGAGTGACGGAATAATAAATCCGAGAGAACCCTGCTAGAGAGGTCAATTGACGGCCGTCTGTGATCGAATTCCGGCGTGGGCAAATAAATGTTATTTGATTAATTTGTTATTTCACAATTAATTCATATCAGTGTGTATATGTTTATTGTATTTGCGGCACGTTTCAGAGTGGAAGATACTCTCAGTATCGCCATTGTGTAACGTAGCTTAAAATGGCTTTACCCATGTTTGGTGACCAGATCTGAATAGCCAGATACTTCCCCACCTTCCTCTTCCCCATCTCCTTCCCCTCCCCACTGAACAACATACCTCAATTGGGGATGCCATAGTCCCACTGGCTTCAGGCGTGAATAACTGGAACACTTGTGAGGTGTTCAATAAAAAAAAATATATATATATATATTAAGTGAGTACTTGTTTTTACACTAGCTTCACAAAGCAGTCATCTTTGGGGATGTTGTGTGAAGGGTCTTTTTGGAAAGGAACTAGAGGAAGTTCTGGGAAGGAAAAGGGTATTAGGGGTGGGTAGGAATCTGGGGGTCATTGTGTCTAGGAGTGACATACGTACGAATCCATACCTCCCACTGCGGTGTAAGTCGATGATTCGAGAGAGAAGTCAAAGGACATCCACCATTCTCTCCCGATCTGGCCTGCCATGGAAATGGTTGACAGACGCACCCGCCGCAAAGACCCCGACAAATCTCACCCAATGAACCCAGGTACCCCTGCTAAGTCACCAAACATGAGATAACCTATAGTACCCTGTTGAGGTAACCTATGTTTGGCGGCGGTACACATACCCGCCTCCCAAATTGAAATGGTTGGACTTATTGGTTTTTAATTTCGAGTAAAACTGAAGTCTATTCATTTTATCAATGTATCGTGTTCTGATTCTGCTCAATGTCAAATAGACGAAATTAAATATAGCTCAATTAACATCGAACAACAAATTGAATAAATCCGATCATAACAATATTAGTCCTGTAAACTTCTGAGTATCTGCACGACCATTTGGACAGGGAAAGTTTGCGTTGATAATATCGTTATTGGAACTGGCAAAACAAATTAAATAGCAACGTTCAATTTAACAGCAAACACGTTGGGCCAAACCTTGTCAAGGCTTATCAATTCCGATGAAATACTATTATTGGCTAAGTAGTTTAGCTATAAATAGCACATTCTGCTCCTGGGGCCTAACGCAGACAGAAAAGAGGGAATAACATAAAAAATGTTATTAAAAGTTTTGAACTATTAATTAATCCATTCCATTTTAATTATAATTCACAGCTAGAAAACAACTAAAAGCATTGAAAATTTCACTCGAAATTAATATTTACTTTTAATTAATATTGCATGCGTATTTTTATTTGTGGAAAACAGTTGTTTCAATTAATTGTTAACGTTGGTTTTTAATCAATACGTTTTGTTTACGAACTTTTAAAACTAAACTAAACCTCTAAGATTTGGTGTAAACCCAAATATCTATGATTTTATTGATTTCTTACAGATTTTTATTCATCTTTCATTCTTGATTATATTATTCCGGAGTATTAGTTAATCTCAATATCGCCCCTGTGAAAATAGACGAGTCCGAATTAAAACGTTGTTTAAAATGGCTTTAGCTATTACTCTTGTGCGAAATTTAAATAAAAAATCATATATTTTTGTGCTCGTAATAGCCGTTTCGTCTTCTGTTGCATGGAAAAACTATAGAATCTACTCCGTGTATTGTTTAGGTTATTTAAAACAGTAATGAGTTAGTATTAATACTCTAGCATCTGAACGGTCGAAATTTATGAACCCGACTTCGAGTACATCTCTGAAACCGCGCCTAATGCAAAACCATTTTTGTGCGTGAAGTTTGTTACAAAGCTACTGTCACATCGCCTGCCGCCCGCACGATCTAGCAGCAAAGCGGGTTTTTAACTATCTAGTATCAATAAATCAATTATTGTTAACCATCCCTCTACAAATTATGGAAAAAATCGCACATGGAAACTTACTTTGACCATAACTAACCCATTTGAATATTTTCATTTTTTTTATTTATTTAGTTTCAATACATATAAGGATGTGATTTATGAAGCTTAGTAAAAACTAAGGTCTTTATAAGAATCCCCTAAAAAATCTGCTTAACGTAACATTTGTGGGAAAAATTATCATTTAAGAGGAATTATGAACGCTAGAAATATTTCGAACTTCATGCCTGCAAATTTTAAAAATCGGGCGTCTTATTTGCATGAGGCAAGTAAGCGAAAAAGTGGTTTTGATTTATTTTGTGCATAATTTTATAAAAACGAAAAAGTTAGAACATAGAAAACCTCAAAAATAGTCTTAGCCATAAAGCGGTATTTTTTTTAAATTGTTTCTTGTATTACTTCATAGTTAAGTCATGAAAAAACATTTTTTTGTGGTTTACGCTTATATTGTTAGTTACGTAAATAATAATTTTATTGTAATTCCAATGCATAGAAAAGCTAGTAAACGCTTTGATTTATCCGTAGCATATTTTTTTATGTTCATACTGTAAGCCGATTCGTCGTAAAAATTAATCAAAATAGTATCTGAATAGGATTTCACGTGTAACTTCATCTTAATAGGAGTAGTGTAAGCCTTGGGATCGATCATCAATAATTGACGTTTCTCAGGCTCTATGGCGCCGCACCACCTGAAATTATTTATTCTTACTTAAAACTATGGTCTTTACAAGAATCAATTAAAAAAAAACCAAAAAAAAAATTGCATTTATGAAATGATCATTATTATGGGTGTAATGATAGGTTTGTGGGCGATCTAAAAGACGTTTTTCAGGCTTTTTTGGCATCGAACCGCCTGAAATTTTGGTTATTTCTAGTTACTTTGTCCAAAAGCTTTAAAATTTTAAAATACAATGCACTCGTTAATATTTTACTTTTAAAATTTATATACAATGTTTTTCTAATAAATTACTTCAAATACCAAAAACATTACGTATAAAATAAGAATCTTTATGGGGATTGTGAGGGAATCACGATTGAAAACCCTTTCTCAATCACCATATATTCAAGGAAAGAAGTAAATAAACAAGAATGACTGTTGTGATATTGAACTTGCTAAACGACACCCCTCGAGCCATTTCAAACACCTCCACAAAGGGGGTGAATTCACTAGTCCAGTTTATGCGACACAGCCTTTGAGCGTCTGCGATTTTAATTAAATAAATAATAATACAGGAATAACTCTCACCGCTTCTGAAAGCTATGGCATAGAAGTTTAATAATTTGACGACTTGAGGTTTAATAGCGAATATGATCGTACAGCCATCTCTGTTCCTCGTCAAAGTTGTTGATAACTTTATTGTTTCTTGGAGACTTTATCGTTATCTTAACAGTTGAATTGATTGAGTTTTTCCCATCGCTAGTAGAAATATCAACTTTTGTTGGCATCGGTAAGATATTGGTAGCGTTATAAGCTTGAACTAAATGTTATAAGCTTGGACTAAATGTTACAAACTAGGACGAATTGTTTTAACCTTGGTCGAAATATTAACAAGCTTTCACGAAATATTACAAAATTGGACGAATTGGAAAAACGTTGTTTTTTTACTAATGTGGACTGTTAATCCGGTTTAGGCTAATATTATTGAATGTATGAAGAGCACGGTTAATTGACAAATCAGGAGCTACATTTGTTTTGCAATTAAACGTTAGAATAGTGCTGTAAGGCGTGTACGCCTTAAAGGTATGTTAAAATTAATCACAATCGATTTTATTCTATGTATTTCAATATTTTTTTTAACAAATGTTAAATCAGCGACTGCTCGCCAAAGTTTGAAACGTAAGATATTTTATAAATTTGTTTTGAATTTGTTCTATACTATCGATAGTTTATACTGCGAGTTCCAAATTAGCGAAGCATATTCCAGTGTACTTCTGACTCTGGTGATATTAAATGTATCGATTATTCGCGGTTTATTGAATACTTTAACAAAACCAAGCATTTTATACGACCTATGAACGGTTGAGTCGAAAGGAAATGTTAAAACTTGCATAAAATTTGGGTCCAAGCGTGTATCTTCGAAAATTTTGATCAAGTACAGGTATTTTGTAACTACCGAACAGAAATTCACTTGAAATGTGGTCTATACTGATTTGAAAGAAAATTGATGTCATCATTTAGCCGATGAAATTTATTTTCAGTTCAAGACAGAATTTCAAAATGTGTGTCCAATTCTAAATGTCTTTTAAAAAAATGCTTTTTCTGGCACACAGACAGCTAACTAATTGAGTTTTCGAAAGTTGTCACGGAGACATTAGCGTTTCTTTGGACAAATTGAATAAAAATGTTACATAAAAGGTATGTTTTATATTTAAGTGCGCAGCTTTTCAATTACCTAAAAAAAACTTTTGATTTGGGAGGAAATTTTGGTTTTATTTCCTAATTAAAGAAAATTAGAAAATATTTTTTTAATGCGAGGGAGATTGTTGGCATAAATACTAATATGATAGGTTAGGTCACGTTAAGTTTGGTTTGTTTGTTCTTTCTCTTCACTTTTGTTTAATATTATGTTTTATCACTGTTCTAACGGAAAAATCATCATATCTAACTCTCCATGGTATCTTCCGCATAAAAACATTAGCCCCACCAATATTTTCAGCTCAAGTAATAGCAAATATCTGAACGAAAATGTTTTGAAAAGTTCTCAAACTGACCGATCCGGAATCGGTTTCAGTCAGATTTCCAGCTCATTAGATCTGTCATCTCGAACAACGCGCTCATGTAAACCGGGCGTAATGCGACATGAACTGATTATGTATTTATAGCAAAGTTCTGGAAGTTTCTCACTCAACTTGCTTCATCTAATTGGCTAACACCAAAGTCAAGTTGACTAAGCCTCTGCGAAGAAATAATATCAGTCCTTCGTTAGTAGAACTGACGGACGCTATCAAAGCTTCGAACTTTTGGGAAATTCTCGTTACATTTGGGAAATTCGCGAAGTACTTACACGAATTTCGAACAAACACGAACTTGACATGATTTTTACTAACTAGTAGTTGTGAAAACAGTTAACTAATTATAACATATAATAAATACAGCGGATGATTTTTTTAAAGATAAATGATTAATTCAGAGCTCAGTAGCTCCTAGCGCCTCTATACCACAGCTCCAGGCTTAGTTAAGATTTTTTTTGTAAGTCCAGATGTATATGAAAGAAGAGAGATATTAATTAAGGTAGTTTTTACTGCACTTTTAAATAAAGTTTTTGAAAGTTTAACAACTAACTTCTTTTCGAATTCAAGTTGGAATGCCTCTTGTGGGGCTGTTTTAATTATGCTTTTGAGGATATACTACGTTGAAATATAGTATCTACTGTGTAAGTTATATTATAAGGATTGCCTAAGAGGCGCTTCCGGTGTATTTAAGGACAAAGAATTGTTATTTGTGAGAACTAGGAGGAATTCCCGTTCTATTTAAGTATAAGGAATTGTCCTCAACCTTCAAATTATCAACAATTTGTAAGTGCAATTTCTGATCTCTTGAATGACAGTATAATCTTCCTTAACTTTAAAATTGTAATTGACTATTACGTTAACTGTGGTTTCTATTCTTTCTTTGATGACAGCAGAATTGTCCTTAACCCTAATTGTTCTAAAAATTAAAAAACTAATTTTACGTTAACTGTGACTTCAGTTCTCTCGGATAACAGTGGAATCGTCCTTAACCTTACAATTATCTCCGATTTTTACATTAACTGTGATTTCAGTTTTCTGGGATGATATTAGAATTATCTTTAACTTCATAATTATCAACTACTTTTACGTTAACTCAGATTCTAGTTATTTTTTTTTTTTTTTTTTTTTTTTTTTAAATTGTACAACAGATTTTTATCCAATTACTGTACAATATTCTCATTTTGACAGTCTTAACACCTAGAAAGATGATTATTATACAAAAAAATCTTAAGGCTATCTAAAGAAGAGTTATATATATCTAGTGTTTCCGATATTTCGTTCATCAGCACCATTCCTCTTGTCATGCTATGCTGTGCTAGAACATCTGTTCTGCCGTATGGTATTTTGAACAAGTCGTGTCGACGACTACGGCTGAAATTTTCAGGCACGTATAAGCCATAACATTCCAAGAGGAATGGGCTGTCAATACGGTTATGGATTATGTTAAAACTAAGAATTGCAAGATTTGCATGACGTCTAGTTTCCAAGCTAAATCTATTTGTTGCCTCAAGTAATTCCATATGGTGCATGAATCTCGGGTACGTTCCATGCATCCGCATATAGACATACCTAAGGAATTTTTTTTGAATTTGTTCTAGCATATTAATATATTTCGCTTGGTGCGGAGTCCACACACCACTGGCATACTCCAGCTTACTTCTTATGACTCCATCAAACATGGCTATCATTGCATCTGGGTCATCAAATTGCTTACATATTCTGATGATGAAACCCAGGAGTTTGTAGCAAGCTGGAGTGAGCCGTGATATATGATCCGAGAATGTCAGTTTGGGATCAAAGACGATACCGAGATCTTTAAAGCTGTTGACTCGGCATAATGTTTGCCCTTTAATGTTGTATTCAAAAACTATGGGCTTCTCGGAGCGGGTATATGTCATAGTTACACATTTTTTTATATTGAATTCTAATTTGTTCTTTACTGACCATTCTGCAATAGCATCAAGGTCAGATTGCATTTTTAAGCAGTCATAGTAACAAATTATTTCCATCAAAAGTTTGAGGTCATCTGCAAACAGAAGACATTTGCAATATTTTACACAAACCTGGATGTCATCTATAAGTATAAGGAACAGCAAGGGACCAAGGTTTGAACCTTGGGGAATACCTGATAACGCCGGGAATTGTTTAGATTCATGTCCATTTATTATTACATATTGACTTCTGGCTTTTAAATAGGACGCGAAGAATATAAGCGTTTGTTGATCGAAACCAAGTTTGTACATTTTAAGTAGTAAAATATCATGATCAACTCGATCAAAAGCCTTGGCAAAATCCGTATACACTACATCTGTTTGGTGTCTCGAGTCCAGTCCGACGGCCACCAATCGCGAAAATGTTAACAAATTTGAAACCGTGGATTTTCTTGGCATGAAACCGTGTTGATTTTCTCCTAGAAATGGCATAATTTGGTGATGTAATTTCTTGTAAATAATCATTTCAAATATTTTTGGTATGGTTGACAGTACAGCTACTGGTCTGTAATTCCTTATATCAGACTTGTCTCCAGCTTTAAAAATTGGGCTTACACGCGTGAGTTTCCAAGAATGAGGGAAACAACCAGTCGATATGCTAAGATTAAATATATAGCTCAGCGGTTTACAAATGGTTTTTGACAAATGAGCAATTATATTAGGGGGTATTCCGTCTGGGCCTGCAGCCTTGTCGAGCTTTAAAGTTCGAGTACAGGAGTCTACTTCCTCTGGACAGGTTAGCTCAAGACCGATTTTGCCAATATTCCAGGGCCTCTCGGTTCGAGTAAAGTCTAGATTTAGTTGAGGAGCTAACTGGCTGTACACTGATTTGAAATAATCGGCAAATTTTTGGCTTACTATTTCGGGATCGGAAAAAGTTTCCGTTCTATCACTTAAGTTAATTTGGGTATATGGATTTGCTTTTTGGGATTTAATAAAATCCCAAAAACATTTGACATCATCTTTGATCCCATACTGAACTTTTTCTAAATACTGGCGCTTCGCAATTGCTATATCTTTTTTAAGCTCGGATCGCATCGCAGAGAATAACAAGTAATCCGATTGATTCTTGTGCAGTTTATATCTTCTGCGATGCGATTCTTTGCTTTTTAATTTATCTATAATTTTTTTAGAGAACCACGCCGGATAATCTACATTTTTACATAATTTTTTCCTAATGGGAACACATATTTCAAAAATACTGAATAATACATTGTTTAAGTACGCAACTGCGTCATTTGCTTCCGATATAGTATGTAGGTAGTTCCAATCAAATTCTGAGAGTATGTCGCATATTAACTGCATATCTGCTCGCTTGAACTGGAACTGATGGTTGGAGGTAGGTAGACGTGCCGGGCGAGTAGCGCTGTTCCGCAGCTGGCGCCGGTTACATTTTGTCCTGGTTAATTTAGTAAGAATAGCTAAGGTCGGATGAAATTTATCTTCGTTGACCAAGGGTTCCTCACATCGACTTACGTCGCAACTAGTCGTGTTACTTAGTACTAAATCAAGTATATTGTCAAAATGATTTTTATCTCGGATGACTGCGAAAAAGTCATTAATTTAACGTTTGAGGACAATTCTTTATCCTTAAGTAAAACCGGAATCGCACCTTTGTAATCGCAGGTAATGAAAAGGTTAATAATTTTAAGGTAAAGGATAATTCTTTATCCTTAAGTAGAACCGTACTACTTGGTTCTATAAACGCCAACCGACTATTCAAATTACCGATTTTTTTAGCACCATGTTGTGACCTAGAATCTATTTCCGTCAGTTTAATATGGATTTAGAAGATTACGAACTAAATTAATAGCATGGGGATTAGACCTTGACATTATCTGAGCTTAGATCCACTGTAAATTATATTAGCTAAATACGCACTACCTTTCGTTAATTGAATTAATAACTTGATTGATTCGGAGCGCACTCAGTGTAGGATACCGTACAGAAAATACCTACAATTCTGATCTATATCGACTGATAACATAAGTTTACATAACAACTTTAAACTTCTAAGGCATATGAAAAATATTAAGAATATATTTCGATATTTGAAAATGTTTGATCCAACTCAAAGTAAGATCGAATTTACCTTAGTTCCGACTTATACAAACGCCCGTAACATGCTTCTACAGGCTTAACTTTGCCATAGTTTGAGACTGTTAGATTTGGGCGACTGTCACGATACATAAAGGGGTCACTAAGTGTGTAGGGACTAAATGCCGCACTGAGAATAACAAAGTTAATGGTGCGGTAAATTAATGCATTTGAAAATTACTGATAATGCCGGCCCGCTCGCCCACCACAAACAGACATTCTCCTTTATATATTGTATATTTCAACCAATTTAAACAAAAAATCATGATAAATTACACATTTAAACCTTCCTCATGAATCACTCTATCTATTGGTGAAAACCGCTTGAAAATCCGTTCAGTAGTTTTGAGTTTATAGCCAACAGACAGACAGACGCGGCGGAGGACTTTAATTTATAATAATTGGAGATTATTCTAAATGGGATATTCGAACAAACGTGTTTAAATGCAACATTATGTCGGTATTGCAGGAAGGAGAATGTTTTTGTATAACATTGTTGGTTGGAATATAGTTATAAGAAGACTATAATATCGTACCTCAATCACAATAATCAAAGTTAGGCAAGATACTGTTCTTCTGCATGGCTAATCATTTTTTACTATAGATTCTAAACTAATTACTTCAGATATCTTAACTATCGGACAGAAGAATAATAACAATAACTAATAAATGTATTATCTTATGTACAAATTATTAAATCTCTAACTGACAGCCCTGAATTAAGAGAGCTTACTTTCAGAGCCATTTCAAGCAAATATTAGGTCCTTACATATGAAATTGGCGTTTTGCCGTACTGGCAATTTTGATCTCAAATATCTTCCCTTTGGTTAGGAATTCCAAATTCAAATTTATACAGCCATTTATTCATGTATTTGTGTTTCGAAAATAATAATTGATTTGTTTTTTCCTTAATTGTTTTTTTTTCTTTGCGTCACTTAGTATACAAAATGGAAAACTTGAAATATCGCGTTATTTACGAGTACGAGTTCACCGTGGCACCAGTGCTGCAGAAACGGCTTGAAGGAATAATGATGTGTATGGCGACGGTGCCGCAAAAGAAAACACAGTGCGTTTTCGGTTCCAACGTTTTAGTTCTGGAAATTTCGACCTGCAGAACAAGCCCCATGGACGGCCGGAGACCAGAGTTGATAATGAAGAATTGAAGGCTATTGTGGAAGCGGATCCATCGCAAACCACGTCCGAGTTAGCTGCAGTGTTAGTGATAAAACTGTTTTAATTCACTTGAAGCAAATTCGGAAGGTGAAAAAGCTTGAAAGGTGAGTACCTCACGAATTGAGTGAAGCAAATCAACAAACGCGCGTTAGAACGCTAGACCACAACAGACGGCTACCAAATTAGAGGAGCTTCAATTGGAATGTTTAAGACATCCACCGTACTCTCCGGACCTTGCCCCAACAGATTACCATTTTTTTAGAAATTTGGACAACTTCTTGCAAGGGAAAAAATTCAACTCCGATGGGGCAGTCCAAACCGCCTTCAAAGATTTTATTGATTCCCGTCCGAATGATTTTTTTAGTAAAGGGATCGATGAACTACCTATGAGATGGCAAAAGTGCATAGATAGCAATGGTACATACTTTGATTAAATAAATTTATTATATTAAAAAAAATAGACTTTATGTTCCTCCCATACAAAACGCCAATTTCATATGTAAGGACCTAATATAATTTTGATGGTAACAATAATTTCAATACCAAATTACTCTATTTACAAGCCAATTTCTTGAACTGAGCATTTTGCAAATAACAATGCTAATTTATGAATAGATATTGATGTTGACTATTTTGCACAATTGTACTCGCTATCAAGATAACCCTTTTTTAAACGACTTCAAAAAGGAGGAGGTTCTCAATTCGACTGTATTTTTTTTAATTTTTTTTTTATGTTTGTTACCTCAGAACTTTCGACTGGGTGAACCGATATTGATGATTCTTTTTTTTATTTGAAAGCTGGTGCTTCCCGTGTGGTCCCATTTTAATTTGGTCCAGTTTCAACAATGGCATCTATGAGAAAACCATAAAAGTCTTAAATTTGCATTAAGCAGGTGCGCGACAAATGGATGAATAACTCAATATCACGCCAACCGATTTCGATGATTCTTTTTTTTATTGGAAAGGATGTACTTCAAGGGTAGTTTGATGAGAGTTTGGTTAGGTTCTGATTATCGGATCCATGACAAAGTGACGGAACTCTTCAATTCTTAGGAGCAAATTAACGAAACTCGGCCGAATCTCTTAATTTGACCCTCACGTGCGTCGTTATGGTCAAATTATGTCTGCCTCATATGAGCAGCACGTTTAGTAGGTCTACCCATATTCAGACAAATTAGTTAGTGTACTTCAGATTCACTAAAAATAAAAAAATAAACAAAAAATTTATCAAAACAAAAAACGACTTCAAAAAATGCACTAAAAAGTAAAAAAATTATTTCGTATTCTTCTACAACTTCATAATCAATTTACTTTTTCTACTCATCAATATGTAGGTACGATTGTTATTTTTGGAGTCGGTGTCAGCAAAGGTACTCTTGTTATAGTAAAGTTATAATAATAGAGAACATTGTATGTAAACAGAATGAAAATACGTAATAAACAAAAATTTTATCAAAACAAAAAACGACTTCAAAAAATGCACTCAAAAGTAAAAAAATAATTTCGTATTCTTCTACAACTTCATAATCAATTTACTTTTTCTACTCATCAATATGTAGGTACGATTGTTATTTTTGGAGTCGGTGTCACCAAAGGTACCCGGCCCGGCGTGTTCACTTGACAGCTCCCCTCACGCCGCAGCCCCGCTCTCGCCTCTCGCCTCTCGCCTCGTCAAGTCGCTCGTGCGACACAAGCACATCTCACCTATAACAATGTATGTAGTTACAAACCTACCTTGACTGACACCGACTCCAAAAATATCAATCGCACCTACATATTGATGAGTAGAAAAAGTAAATTGATTATGAAGTTGTAGAAGAATACGAAATTATTTTTTTACTTTTGAGTGCATTTTTTGAAGTCGTTTTTTGTTTTGATAAAATTTTTGTTTATTACGTATTTTCATTCTGTTTACATACAATGTTCTCTATTATTATAACTTTACTATAACAAGAGTACATATTTCTTTTATAATTCTTCTCAATTCTAGTTGTTGCAAAAAAACAACTACATGTAAAAAAAAACCACTGTGTCACTTATATTTTATTTTGTGTTCATTATTATTTTGTCCATAATACTTCTGATACCTTCCAGCGTATCACTGTAAGTTATAATATTATCATTTTAATGTAAAAGCCATTTCATGGCATTAAGTAAATAAATAAATCTTTGAAGAAGAAACTAACACCAATAATCTAACCATAAATATGAAAGAGAACAAGACACAGAAAAAAATATAAAGATAATGGTCGAAACTGGGACTCGAACCCAGAACTTCTCGTCTAACCGGAACGTGCGCGTTTACCAATTCCGCCATTGTCACCTTCTGGTAGCTGTAACTGTATATTTTTTTAAATTGCAGGCGTTGGAAATTACGTCTTTACTACCCCTTTTAAATGGTTTTTGTGGCAAACCAGCAAACCTAGTCAGCGGTTAGTAGGGAAGCCATTTGATCCTGGTAACCCCCGATGAAATCGTATCAGATTTGCACAGCCCGGCGGAACAAAAACATGCGCCAGACCGCAGGTAATAGGAACAAGTCAGGAGGCAAGGGCTGCCCGCCGCCCCCTCCTACCGCCCCCTTCTAGCGCCTCCTTGCCCACACCCGGCTACCGCCCCACAGAGCGGTACTAGACCGAAAGCAATGCGCGTCCATTATCAACTTATCCTCAGTTCCGATCGGAACTATTCCAAATATTCAATTAAGTAAATGTAAAAATTTTATTTTTAAAACATCTTTGTTAGTGACTTTGAATTCGGGTGAAACGGAAATGCGTCACAACTCAGTTCTATGCAAATACACGGTTCTAATATAATGCTGTAAATTCGCACCTCGGCGCGTGCATTCCATAGCGTAGTTGGCAAGGTGCCTGACCAGTCTCAGTGGCCAGAGAGACGTATGACATTGAAAAAGTAAATGTTGATCCGGGAAAGGCATTCTTCCTCGGTTGTCCTCGCTGGATTTTGCTTTTACCATAGGTAAGCAGTACCTACTTTATTGCAGGGAACTCGAATATTTTGTAACATTACATATCAAAACATCCTCAAAAAATTAGGTTTGTGTGTTATTGGGGTGCCTTCGGACCACGAAGCGAATTGGAAACAAGTGTCCCCCTCTGGCGCGAAGGAAGTGCGGGCGCCGAAGCGTGACGACAACAATGGTGACCGTCTGCCGCATCGCTGGCTGGGAACCCGGCGCTTCCGGCACCGAAACAATGTCCGATTTTTAATTCAATTGCGAAAGACGTGTAACTGCTTGACGCGCCGGTAGGGGATTGTAATCCATATGTTCACGGTTATTAAGGTCAAATTCTTTTGCAGTTTTTGCAACGTTTTTTTAGGCGTATGTCGTTGCTACTATTGTTTGAGAATATTGAAAGGGGATAGAAATGTACATGGTCATTAGAGAACATAATTACTCGTATTAGGAAACCAAATATTGCTTTTATTTTTAGTTTTTTTAAGGATTTTAGAAGACGCGACTTCATTAAAAAAACTAAGATAATGTTATTAGTGTGATAAAAGTATTTTTTGTACAATCTGATATTTCTAAGCTGGTAAGGGTTATTAAAAAATTAAATTCAACATTATCAAAGCTTTTCGATGGTAAGTGAAACGCTTATGCAGAATACCTAACCTAACGCATGAAAAATCAATACGTTTTTGAAAATTGTTACTTTATCTTCTGAGACCCTGAGAAAAAAAAATCCCCTAGGTCTTTGAGGATGCTGTGTAGGGCCTACGTCTTTGGGGGTGCTGTGTAGATGGTCTTTTTAGGGAAAAGAAGTAGAGGATGTTCTGAAAAGGAAAAGGGTGTGAGGGGTGGGAAAGAACCTTGTGTCTAGGAGTGATGGACGTACAAATCAATAATCCTTCTCACTGTGATGCAAATCGATGGGTCGAAAGATCTAGGTTAGGGCACCTTCAACCGGTCTCTCCCGATCCGGCCCGCCAGACAGTAGGCGGGCAAATGCATTCGCCGCCAAGACTTAGACAAACCTCACTCATGAAACTCGGAAACACGGTCACCCCTGCTAAATCACCAACCTAACGAATGATTTGGGGTGTCTTATGGCAAGGATGTCGGTTATTCATTGAATGGATCCTGAGAGGCGGTCCCCATATTCACCTCCCAAATTTAGATAGTTTCATCAAGAATGTATGTTTCGGGAGACTTAAATAAATTATCTTCATCAATTTACAACCTAAAGACTATAGTATCTTTAATGACATTTCTTTAACCAATTTCGTGCTGAATAACCTTCAATAAATTTTATAAAATGTAGGCCTTTTTATCATACCTCGGGGCTCGAGGTAATCTCAAAAATTAAAATTGGAATACTAATTAGGTAGGAATTGGATTCTGGCGACCGGCTAATCCAAGTGTCTGTCGACCTAACGTAGGTATCTACTTACCCAATATAACTTACCCAAATTTTAATATACATATTTCAAAAACGTTGGAGTCAGTTGTTAAATTCATTTCACGTGTAGATAGATGAAAAGATGAAATAATTCACGCAAAGAAGAAATTACGGGATTTGAGGACATCGTTCTTACATTTTGTCATTTTTTAAGGGAAACTTCTTTAGCGCCGTTAGTGACTTGAAATTCGGGTGAAACGGAAATGCGTCACAACTCAGTTCTACATAAATATTCGTTTTTAATATAATGCAGTAAATTCGCACCTCGGCGCGTGCCTTCCAAGGCGTAGTGGGCGAGGGTTTTCTATTGGGTAGCTGTACACAGGAAGCTCTGAGGAAAATAATTTTCTAAGTCATCTTTGGAGATGCTGCGGAAGGGTCTTTTTAAATAAAGGAAAACGAGAATGTTCTGGGAAGAAATATATGAAGGGTGGGTAGGAAACTGCGGATCAGTGCGTCCAGGTATGACAAACTTGTAAATGTTGTGATCCAATTTGGGAGATGGGTACTGGTACCAGTCCCATCTCCCAAATTAAAATGCCATGTCACCTATCGTCAGGGTTTTACTATTGAAAATACGAAATCTGTTGCTCTTTGTTGTACTTGTGGGCAAATTTAAAAACTTAAATACGAGAACGGTTATAGTGCTACATGTATAAGTTGGCGATAGATAGTAGGCATGGTTGCAAATTAAAATATAAAGACTTAGCCTTATTATTTACGCCACCGTCAACTGATTCGAATAGCACTAAAATTATAACTGTGGTGAACTGTTAATTTCTCTTATTAAAATACAATTCTTGTGAATGGGAGTTTTCGATAATAATTCAGATCGTCAGAAGTTATGATTGTCTTTTATTATCGTGTTGTATTTACAATGAATATCTAACTGGACTTAACGTCCGTTCTAAATGTCTATCGCAATCGACCGCGAAGGAACTGCTCACTGAAGACGCCCGCCTGTAGATCTGATATCATCGAGCCTGTAGACCCTTTAATACCGATATCATCGACTATTTAAGGGTCCGGATATTAAACCCAAATATCCGACAGTTGTCTTTATCCTGTATTACGACCGACGACCGCCGTAGTCAAGGGGTAAGGCTCTTGACTCACGATCCGAAGGTTGCGGGATAAAATCCCGGCGTGCGCAAATATATATTTTTTTATTAATTTAGTTATTTTACAATCAATGCATTTAAAAATAATATAAAGTATATTTGTGGCAAGTTCCAGAGTGGAAGATACTCTCAGTATCGCCATAGTGTAAGACTACCATTCAGAATTGAAACGTCGCTAGAAATAGTTTAAGCCGTGTTTGGTGACCAGATCTGAATTGACAGGTACTTCCCCACCTTCCTCTTTCCCATCTCCTTCACCTTCCCATTACCTTCAGCCTCACAACATACCCCAATTGGGGAAGTATACAGCCTCACTGGCTTCATACGCAGCAGCTGGAAATCTTGTGAAGTATTCACATAAAAAAGCAGTTGACACGCGGTAGAAGCGAAACTTTATCAAAACAATCTCAAGCAATGGGAGCCTTGAAAAGTGAAGTCATAATCAAAGCGGCCAATGAGCGCAGACTTAACGTCATTTCCGTTTTATATCTCAACCAATAGAAGCCTTGAAAATCATATTCAAAGCGGCCAATGAGCGCAGTTTGATGCGTCATTTCCGTTCCAACCGAATTCCAAATCACAATGGGGCTAAAGAAGTTTCACTTCAAAAAATAATAATAATAAAAACTACCAATGACGTCTACAATACCTTGAAACTGAATATACTAAAGATAATTAATAAACACTGTAAAAAAATATTTTAAAGATAATCTCAAAAAAAAAAAAGAAAAAAAAAACAGTTTCCGACTAATCTAATCTACTTATAACTCAGTTTCCAAGTGATACTCCATTCTTCAAATAAGTTAAATTTTGTATTGTTTTTAGCAACTAATTACAATAATTCTGGACACATTATCCAAACAGTAAAATTGTTTTGATAGTAGATAAATACTTATAATCACATATCACCGAACTTACAACTTATTGTTTTTTACATTCACATTGTAATTTAAGAACTTAAATATAGCATTAAAAATCTGTTTAAGAGACATTGAAACTGCACTGTATATATTTGCAAACACTACAAATAACAAAATGTAGTATACAGTTATTTATTTATTTATTTACGCCCTAGTGGGCTTTTACAAAGCTAGATAATAATAGTTAGGCAGGTACGTGGTACAATTATAATGATTAAAATAATAGTAAAAAATAGAATTAATTAAAATCAAAATCATACATTTCATTAAAGTAATTATAAAGACTTCGTTTTATAATTAATACAGATTCTGCAAACATGTCTACAATATTCCCAAATTTATTACCAAAATGATGTAATCTATTTATAGGTGTATGAGCCTCATAGTTTGTTTTAAAATTGTCACAGAAGAAGGTAGCACTTTGCCTCGTATTTCTGGTCGGTATGTAAAATTTTATTAAATTTTATGTTTTGAATTGGAATATTCAGCTTAAAGCTAACAAATCTTATAAATTTGTGCTGTACCCTTTCTATATTGTCGGAATGTATTTTATACAATGGGGACCAAATGGGCGAATTATACTCTACCTGGCTTCTTACTAAAGAAGTGTACAATATTTTCAAACATTCTAGTGACCTAAAATCACATGCTGTTCTGCATATAAAACCAAGCCTTTTTATAGCTCTAATGTTCTCTTCTCTCTCATTTTTATAGTTATAAAGCATCAATAAAATGGTAATAGGAAAGCACATTCATATCACAGTGATTTTAACTTTTATTATTTTAGTTTTTTATCTCTCTTGTTTTTCTTACCTTATTAATTCCTTCGACTATTTAGCCGTTGAAATATTATTCATTTTTCGAATATCGTTATGTGACTGTCAGAAACACAAATTTACCATTCAATGTTCATCACTGGCCGCTCTCAAAGCCTAAAGGCCGGTTCCTTGTTTTCATTTTACTCGTTTCATCTTATGTAATGTGTAACCGGCAGATAACACAATCGCCCATGTTGGCAGGTAAACATCTGCCCGATAAATTTACTTGTTCAAAATACCTGACAAAACGTCATTTTGACAAACTGAACATTGTTTAAAATAATAATGATAGTTGTAAAATTTCTGTTTTACACCTGGTTCTAAAGTGAAAAATTTCGAAGTATTACTCGTGTGGAATACTATCTTCTTAAGTCTGTTTTGACGGTCTCCGTGGTTAAGTGATTCTGGTCCATGGCTACAAATCCTAATTTTTATTTTATTAATTTGTGCTCTTTTTATAAATTTTACAACGTTCATACTTTTAGCATCACTCTGGTGAAAGACCGACATTCAGAATCGAAAATTGACTAAAAATGGATTGAGCGTTATTTTGTGACCAGATCTAAATAGCCAGGTTTATCAACTTATTACCTTATCTCATTCCTCTTCCTACTACTTCCAGCAAATGATTTGATAAAATACCATAATACTCGTATAATACCATTCTGTCCAAACAGTATACAAAAATGGCGGCCAAGACAGAAGCAATATGTATTACTTACTTATAATGTAAACTGAACAAGAACCAAGGTTCAAGGCGCCGCCATCTTTATATGACCGTTTGGATAGAATGTTCGAAGAAACGAAAAGAAGCTTAAAATAGTTTTTTTTTAAGTGAAACTTCTATAACACGGCTGTGATTTGGATTTCGGATGAAACGGAAATGACTATTAGTGCACTTGCGACGCGTCAACTGCGCTCGTTGGCCGCTTTGATAATGATGTCACTTTTAAAGGGTTCTATTGGTTGAGTTGTGAAACGGAAATTACGCGAGGTCTGCGCTCATTGGTCGCTTTGATTATGACCTAACTTTTCAAGTATTGGTTGAGATTGTTTTATTAAAGTTTCGCTTCTTCCGCGTGTAAACTGCACTCGATTTTTTTAATATTGTGTTTTTTTTTTTTTAATTAGTACTACGATAATTAAATGTAATGGGTCCATAATGCAACCCTAAAAGATAATATTCCGTAGCTTAAATTAATGATTTTGGTTTCATTTTAAATGCATCGTTTTTATTGCAATTTGGTTTTCTTGAATGATTGGATGCAAATCTTGGAAGTTGAAATTAACCCACTTCCCGATATCCGATCTAGTTGAAACTCGGCAGATAGACTCCTCATCGATGACAACGCATTTGTTGGTGGCTGACACACACACACACACACCTTTTTCTATTTTTTCTGTTTTCATATTTTCGAAAGAGTTTCGCTAATATTGTCTTCATTTAATTAAATATTACAATTTGTGGTTTTACTCATAAAGTTTAAAAAAAATTGTTTAATTTAATTTAATTTATTTTTTAGTACCTACATCTTCATGTTTTTTTTAACAGTTTTTAATTTCAACAGCATACACCTTAATTGATAATTGACATAAAATAAGACTAAAAAACGAAATATAATGCTGCGGAAAGAATTAAAATTCCTGATCCAATAAAATCAATAAACCTTGATAAAACCTATAAAACAACACTATTGGCGCAGCTCTCACAGCTTCGCCACGAAGCACGTCGTAGTTTAAAAACACACTTCAATATTGGAAAATCAAATTTTCTCGCCGATTTACTTTTCATTTCCTCGGAACCCCTCCCAGCAAAGGTGGAGGGGGGGATTTCGTTCGCCACCGGATGCGGCGGAAAGCAATGGGAACCAATGAGGGTTAATTTTTGAACGGTAAATTTCTGCAATAATTATTATTGTAAAAAAGTTATTTTTGTAACCATTTTTAAATAAATAATTTCGATACACTTAATTTTAAGCATCGTTTTTAATGCTACAAATCAACATATTATTCCTGAACCAATGGCACCAATTCCTTCAGCGAACAGACATAGTAAGAATGCATATTAGAATGATAATGTAACGATTTGGTAGCATTTGCTAAGCGTTTGCAACTATTTATTGTATTGCATTAAAAACTTTTATAAATTTTATACATACTTGTTTAAAGCTGATTTCCGTACCCGATGCTACCCGAATTATACTGAATTGATAATTTTTCACGTGCAGCCGTGAAGTCAATACGATGGCAAGTGATTCTAGCAATGAAGACAATGTTGTTTGTGGTATATCTAAAAGCTTCCGAGATTGACACATAAATGGCAGTGCTAAGAGCTATCCCGAAAATCCGCTAGATGACAGTTAGTTTAGTTCGGAGTTTGGGCACCAGGGGGGCCAAGGGCCCGGGTGCAGTTCTACGGGAGCTCATTCGATTTAGATCTCATTTTTCCAGCTAGGTCGACTATCGTGGTCATCACTTGTACACGCGAAGAATTTAAAAAGTTCCAGATTAACCTAAAAGAACTTTATTCTTACCAAATAAGGAATCTCCTCCCAAGACTAGTTGGAGAACTGTTTGTCTGAACACAAAATTGTTCATCTTTATCTTTATTTTCAGAATAAAAAAAACATCTACAAGAAGATTTTAGCTTCCCCCGTACAACGAAATAAATATTAATTGTAGTGCATTCGTAGCCGCTAATGAACTACTTGAGAATGATTTCAAATTGTCTATTTTTACGACCTCAAACCCACACCTTCTCAACTAAATCCTTTCTTAGGTATTTTGGTAAAGAATACAAATATAAACACGGATTTTTCCTACCTCCAGAACAATTTTAACATTCTAATAATGTTTGGATGCCATTTCTGTGAGAGCTTACCATTTCTGTGAGAACTTGCTACGCGCACAAAACTCGTGTCGCTTAATAAATATTGCATAAATCTGCGTAAATCGAATTTTCATTAGCAAAACACAGAAATAGTGGTAATCTTTCAATTTTTCCGATACCTGGAAATAGTGAAGTTATCCATTTTTCTAATGAAATTGAGAGGCGTTCTCACCTATTGATAACCGTACAAGTACTCCCTATCCAAAAGAGCGATCCATAAATTATAGGTCATAATTAAAAGTGATATTCTAGGTGGCACTATCAGCCGTCTCTGTCTATCACTCCCAGAGGGCGTTTTAACTTGTAAAACTTGGCCTGTAAACTTTTAAAGGCCAAGGAGAACTTTCCGCGGTGTGAGTGGCGTGTGAATGTTTTCCTCTTTTCCCCTTACACCACTACCCCGCTAATCTAATGTATCGTGTGTCTAGTCCTAAGTCTGAGTGTTTCTAAGGCATGGGTTTTCTGTAAAATAAAAATGGACATTGCAATTATCCATGTTGTACCTCGCATGATTCATGTAAAGAGGGCTTTGGAATCGCACGAGCTGATCTGAAATATCGATTAGATTTCACCAAAGGGGGTTTCAAATGAAAATGTTTTTACCCTTCCCATGACTCCGATTGTGAGTTAACTTCGTTAAAAAATAATATAATAATATTAAGGACCGCTATTTTCCAGAAAAATATACAAGTGTGCATTTCACACGCTGTAGAAGTGAAACATACAGAAAACTGAAGTAGATAAGAGTGGGGAAGCTACGAAGCACCTCATTCTATCTCATTCATTCGCAGGCTAAATTCTACAGATGTGTGTGTTTTTCTCTTTTTCGTTTCATCGAGTTTCAAATCAAAATGGTTTTTTTTAAAGAGGTTTTCACTTCAAAAATTAGTTAATAGGTACACAAATATCAAATAGGTGCATAAAATTACAAATATCTGCTCAGTCAAAGGAAACATAATATCTAAATATAATTACAAAAAATTTGAAAACTCACTCAAATGACAAATAATACAAAAAGAGGCACATAAAAGTGACGCATAATATAATTAGCTTAACAATAAATTGTTAAACGTTTTTTAGCAATGGCAGGACAATTTTTCTGAATTCATGTGAATTGTTAACGAAAATTTCTACTTAAGCACACTCTTATTATAATTCAATGGTCTTTGGGGCATAGGGCTAAAATAGGCAATAGATTTCCTTTTTAATGTATTCCTATGAAATGTGGTATGGCGTCTGAAAAAATAGTAATTGGAAACAATTATGTCAATATCGTTAAAACCTAATGTAGTATCAAGGTGACCGTGAAGTATTTATGTGAAAACTAGAATGAAACTCGATGAGACGAACAAGCGACACTAAAAAGAGACAAACTCGTACATTTAGCCTGTGAGAGAATGAGAGAATGGGTTTCCTCTTTGTGCGGTGCTTTGTAACCTCTTCACTCTTGTACATTTTAGTTTTCTGAAGGTTTCACTTCTAAAGCGTGTGAATTGCACATTCTGATTTTTTTCTACATAAATAGGGACTTACCATTTTTATTGCACCCTCGAAATGTAGGCCAGTGGCTGCCACTGCACGAGGCAGGTTTGCGGTGAAGCCCCGGAGCCTGAATGGAACTACGGAACAATGCAATGGGTCTATTCATATTATGAAAAATAATATTTTTTCTGGTTATTCTAATTGTCTTCTTGCTAAAGGCAATCGTTTACCATTTACTTATTCTGGGTTTGGCAATTCACGTTAGTTCGGGCGTTGATTACCATTTTGAACATATTAACGTCTTCTGTAGTAGATACACAATGGAGAAAACTATCTTACATCAATCATAGTGGTCTTACCCAAGGGTGATTCTGAAAAAAATTAAAGTGTGCAATTCATACGCGGTGGAAGCTATGGCAGTTCGTAGTATTTTTAACAGGGGGTTCAGAAATTCAAGAGAAGATATATTTAATCATGTTGTCCTTCGACAGCGGCACTTCGACAGTTAGTGATAGGGATATATTGCAATTTGAAAATACTTCAATTGCGCGGGTATTAAAAAAGGTACAGAGGTTATCTTTAGTAGTTCCTTAATAATACGACTACAATCAATGTTAAATACCAATAACATTTAACTTGCATCCCTATGGTCAACGGTCACTCTGCGACGATTCGGGCATCGCTGACACTCGTCACATCGGACACCATCGGACACCGTTCGGACGATTTCGGACATCGTATTCAGGATCGACGCACCGGTGTGGCTTTATTTTTGTATAGAAAAGCATGGTTTCGGTCAATTCACCGCCAGAGCGTTTTGTACGGGCAAGGATTTTTTTGTATAGAGTATTTGGTGCGGATTCTAAACACTCACAAAATGGGATTATTTTTCGGTGGCGTGGGTTTTAAAGGCGCGCTGTCCTTAATGAATTTATATTATTATATAACAAGTTTGTTTTATTTTCTCACCTTTTTAATGGGGGTTCGCTGCACAAATGTATTTGAAAGAAAACCGCCACTGGGTAGAAGTGAATTCTTCAGAAATCTAAAATAGACAATAGTGGGAAGACTAAGAAGCGCTATCTTTTTTTTATCAAAGTGAAGGATGAATTTTTTCATATTTTTGTCGTCGAATTCCAGGGCACCTTTTCCTATTCATTTCGTCATCTCATTTATTTTTTATTTATTTATTATTAGTTTCAATAGCAAGGTTTGTACATGTATGTATAATGTATAGTATAAGTATAGATTCTTTTTTTTTCACAGACCTCCTCACTAGGATTTCCTGTTCTGAGGTGGCCTGTAGTTTTTTAAAATATTTGTATTTGGTTATGGATTGTCTTTATATCGTCTTCATGATGTTTGTAATTTTATTATCACTTTGATCTCTCAGCCATGTTTTTACTTTTGTTTTAAATATATTCATTTCCTTATATTAATATTTGTTATCAATATTAATATTAATATTTGTGTTTTCTTCTTTGGAGTGTCTAGATGTCGCTATCTTTTGTGTTTTCTTTTCCTGTTCATTTTGGAGTGGTTTGGAGATTGGATATTGACTTTACAAAAATATTTTTTTTTTTTGGATTTCGTAGGATTTGATCCTTGGTCCACTGAATGACTGGCCGCTGGCGTTGGTCAGGCACTTTATACCACTAGAACAACGGAGACTTTCGTAGGACTGTGGAATGAAAAATATTACCATCTCATTCTCTCGCGGGCTTAATCCTGTAGAAGTATATTTTTTATTATTATTATTACTATAATATATTATAGAGAACTTGCCCTGTATTACGATGCTCTATCCATCAACGGGCAAACAGCTCAAAGTTGTGAAAGTCACATTTAAGCAAACTTTTCCCATAAATTATCAATTTACTCAGCAATTCATGAAAAAAAGTTTGCGTTTGTTTGTCTGGCTCAGTTAGCGCCGACCTCGCCGCGCCGTCAAAACGCCCCTCTTTTATGAGGTGCGAAATATACCTAGGAAATTTTCCTTCGTTATTAAATTAGTTCAACAATGAATGAATGAATCAAGCCATAACAAACGGTCAAAGCGCCGCGCGGATTGTTTTGCTTTAATGGTAAGATTATTTACAAAAAGCGCTTAAGTAAATATTTTGAATTGTTAACTTAATTAAATTTTATTGAATGAATTGTTTAGCTTTGTACATCAATCTGATTATTTAAAAAATCAACAAAGAAAAAACATTTTTTTTAGTATGATATATTATTATTATCCATTTTTAAATGTCTTTTAGAACTTAAATTTTTTGGAGTGAAACTTTTTTGGCGCCCTTAGTGATTTGAAATTCGGATGAAACGGAAATGCGTCACAACTCAGTTCTACACAAATACTCGGTTCTAATATAATGCGGTAAGTCGGCGCGTGCCTTCGATAGGGCAGTGGGCAAGGTACCTGACAAGTCTCAGCGGCCAGAGAGACAGACATCAAGCGAACAGAGGTTCGATTTTTATTTTGTGAAATCAATATCCAATCTTCAAACCCTTAAAAAAACAAGCAAAAGAAAAGAATAGTTTCACTTCTACCGCGTGTGAATTACACACTCTGATTTTTTTAATTACAAGTGCGCAGTTTACATGCGGTAGAAGTGAAAACTTCAAAAGGCTACGAAGCAGCGCACAAAGAGAAGACCGATTATTCTATCTCATTGTCTCGCAGGCTAAATCCGATAGATGTGTGTTTTTGTCTCGTTTTGGTGTCGCTTTTTCATTTCATAGAGTTTTAAATCAGAACGGTGCTAAATAAGTTCTCCAAAAATATCTTTTTTGGTTTGACTGAGAATTAAACCTCCCTATCAAGGAACTGGCGTCAAGCAGTTCGCTCAACGCTCTCAACTAAGCCAAATGCAGAATGAGATTTATTCTTGTAATATTTCATTGGAGAAGAAGAAGATCACAATAATAATCTAAACGAAAATATGAAAGGGAATAAGGCACAGAAAAAAACAGAAAAAGATAATGGTCGCAACTGGGACTCCAACTCGTATTATTCAATCTCATATTTCAAATTTTGAAATTAAAAATATTATCTTCAACTATTTTATTATTGGAAACAATCATTCTAAGAATTGGTTTGTAACATGGATAGCATCACGGATAAATATATCCGATTTTTATTTATTTGAAACTATTGAGTTTTTGTAAGAGTCTAAATGAATTTTTATTTTTTTTATAAGAAAAACTCTCTTTTTATAACTTTCGAAGGTTATTCCCATCAATGTAATATATTATTAAAGAAGACGATAATAATACATATAGATGGAATTATGGGAATAACCATCAAAAGTTATAAAAAGAGAGTTTTTCTTATAAACAATTAAGGTATATTCTGTTTATTAACCTTTAACTGCTGACGTGGGGCCTCTCAGGCCCAGCAATAATAATATTATCGAAATACTCACCTCCCCCGCGCGTGACGCTTACGCTGCTTCCAATAGCTTCGAATTTAGTGACGCCAGAGCCGTAAGTTTTAAAAAAAAAAGTTTTATGTATACAGCTTATTAGAGACACTATTGAAATAATATTATAAAAGTGAGTTCATTGTTTTTATTTAGTAATAGATAAAACAGACTGATTTCTGAACTCAAGTGATTTTTGCCAAAAATTATTACACAATATCCAAATTGTCAAATATAAGTTACTTAATAATAAAAATGTATTTCATTTTATTTATGTATATTTAAATTGTCCAATAAATAATAATTTGGACCTCAAAATTTTCATGGATCTCTAATATAAAAACATTTAAAGTAACGGGCCGCCCAGGCCCCACGTCAGAGAATGCGTAAAAAATCACGTCAGCAGTTAAAGGTTAAGTGCTGTAATGTCATTGAATATCAGTGAAATTCTTGTATGTTTGCGTGTGTGCATGATTGCCACCAAAAGTTGACTGAATATATGTCATCGACAATGAATCCATCTTCCGACTTTCATACAGATTGGATGACGGGAATTGGGTTAGTTTCCCCTTCCAAGATTACACTGGATTCATAAATTCCTTCAATCAAGAAAACAAAAGTGAAATTAAATTAGATATGTGGGCATTATAACATACGGGGTAGCCGCAATTCTAGATTATTGACAATTCAGAGTCAATTGTTTAATTATTTTTCTTTATCGTTTGACTGAATTCTTCGCACAAATGATTCCAATAAAGAAAATTACACCCATGTTCTAAACAAATTTGCAAACAAGTTATCACGCAGGTATTACTAACAGACGCACATACAATCGAAATTAGTAAGATTGGTGATTGATGTAAATGAAATACAGAAATCTATCTTCTCAACGACCAAAACACTTGACCATTGAGCTCTGACGTATTGAAACATCCATTTTAAACAGACATTTCTAAATCAACGCAATGATGTTTTAATAATGAGGTCCGGAGCTTTGAATTGTGCATTTAAGTGTCGACATGAGCCGCCGAATTACGTGTTTTTTTAATTGCTCAATTAGCCTGAAATTCAAAATGTTTTAAAAGTGCAGCGCAGCCGGGAAGTGCCTAACTAAGGCTAGCTTAATTAAATAAAAACCTTTCACTGCACATTCATTTGTTTAAGGCTTAACTATTCCAACACAAGCCGTGCGGTTTAAGGTCAGATTTATTTATTGTAATGTAAATTTAAGTCCCAACTGCTCCCAAACATTTAGAACCAGTGAGACAACGGCATCCCTAATCGGGGTATGTTGTGAGTTTGAAAGTAATTGGGGATATGAGATTGAGAATAGGAAGGTGGAGAATATCTGGCTATTCAGATCTGGTCACAAAATATAGCTAAAGCCAATTTAAGCAACTGAACGGTGCCTTATACTATGTACAATTCTAAGAGTATATTACGCTTTTAAAAGTGCCGCAAATATACATTTTATTATTTTAAATGATTAAATTGTAAACTAAGACAAACCGATAGAAAGAATACTTTCGGATTGTTTGTCCAAACTCCTCGACAACGGAGACCGTCAAATAGAAGTTAAAATAAATACAAATCTATAAAATATCGGTTCCACGACAACTCAACAAAGTGCCATTTCTACACCCCTATGAAATGTCTTTAAAAGTAATGAAAAAAAATAGAAAAGAGCCCGTGACCTAACCTAACGTTACCGATTTAACTTTTTGTCACTTTTAATGACTTTTCAAAGTACGTAACGAAATTGCATGTTGTTGAGTTGTCCAGTCACCGTTTAATGAAATACGTAAATAGGTTTTTGCTTAAAAATATACTAAATTAATTTGCGACACGTCCAGAAAGTGGGAGAAGTTGGTTATTATTTATATATTCTCGCTCAGATTTAAGACCCACCATTCGGGATTGAAAAGTTGCTTGAGATGGCTTTTGCCGTGTTTAGAGAACTGGTCAGAATAGTCAGGTTTTACCCCCACCTTCCTCTTTCCCATCTCCTCCCCCCCCCCTGCACTTCCTTACAAAATGCGCCAATTGGGGACTTTTACGCGGTATTCATATATAAAAAATAAATAAAAGTAAGTTCACTTTTTATTATGATTCTGCATTTTTCATTTGCCCCTTGTATGCTATAATTTATATCAGAAAAAATGAAAATTAAAAAATAAGAATAAAATAACAAATTAAAAAACGATGTATCCTGTCTGTTCTTTATAATTATAACTTATAATACATCTCTCCAGATTATGTAAAATGATGTGATGCAAATTTGAGCGAAATTACAAAAACGAACCTCACGGGCACATCAAACAAAACCAGTCCAAATATTGTAATTTTCACCCCGAACCCTTTACATTAAATTTATTAATTTACGTCAAATGCAATTATATAAATTTCAAACCCAAAATTAAACATGGCCGCCACCCATAGTCAAAATGTGAGTCTTAACTCGAAACCCTCCAAAATATATTTTACGTTTATAATTCTAAAAGTCTTCGAGTTATAAAAATTCATGGCTAGACGAAGTTAAACCTTGCGGGCACTATTTATGTGAGAAATTTTCTTCGTGAATGTAATAACCATTACAAAATCACAGAGTGCACAGCTTGACACTGTTAACTTTGTAGGCGGTCAGGGAGGAACTAAAGGCTAAAGTTTTTCATGTTATTCTGCTGTCAAAATATGTTTCGGATTTTTAGTTTGGCACAGCACTTTAAGGATACTGTAAAAAAAATGTTTCCTCATTTTTTAAATTTCATTTTCTGAAAGATAGATTTAGAGATGCATCTTCAGAAGATTTCACCGAATGTTTAAAAAAAACGACTGCGCTTTAAACCACACCACTGAAGTAAAACTTCACTAACTTATGTCTCCATCTTCGCCCGACCTTTCGCCTCGCCCGATCGCACTTTTCGTAAACGTTTTTTTTTCGCTCTCGTCACGCATTCACCAGCTTACTACCCAAGTCAAGCGTGCGAAAAGAAGTTTTACTTCAAAAAAATTTGAAAAGTTGACCGAGATACAGCACTTAGATATACATATAGATAAATACTTATATACTTAGATACCGTTTGAAACAGTTTATATATTGAATTATACAGCATGTGAAACCGTTTGAAACAGTTTGTATGTTGAATTAGCCTTCAGCAAAACTTTGAACGCGTTTTTCTCGAAACTACGTTTTAAACCTGATTATATTGTGCTGTGTGCTTCTTCACAGAGATGCAGTGGTATGTGATTGTTCATTCCTTTTTCCTTGCATACCTTGTGTTTTCCTACACATATTATCACCCAATTCCAGCCAACAACATTTCATCTCGTTTCGTTTAAATTATTTACATTCCATTTTCAAGTACATCTGGTGCTGTAATTAGTTAACTGTTTTGGATGCACCAGATAATTAGGAGAGCATTTGAAAGTGATTTGCGCAGCATTATTCTCCGGGTTTAGCATTGAAGAACTTTATAAATAAATTTTTAAAAAAAATAAGCAATGCAGTAAAGAAATGACGAGAAGCGAAATAATTTATGAAAAATAATGTAAGACCAACAGTTAATAACCCGCTCCGCAGGTTTTTGCTGCTAGGCCCTACGGGTGGCTTTTAGTTCGGCATCACCCGGTTTGAGTGTTTGTGACCATTTTATAAATCCGATAGGAACTGGTTCCTAAAATAGCCAGTTCCTTGTATCCACTGTGGTCCAGTGACAGCTGGTCACCATCGGCGACTCACCACTCACCGAGACAAAGTAACAGTGACAAAGTAACAGTGACAAAGTAACAGTGACAAAGTAACAGTGACAAAGTAACAGTGATAAAGTAACAGTAACAAAGTAACAGTGACAAAATATCAGTGACAAAGTAACAGTCACAAAGTAACCGCGACACGCAATACGCAATGACGTTATATGTAATTTATAACAACTTCGTCAAAAGTATTGCCGTCAATCTTTACAAACACGGAAGGATACTTAAAGTTTTATTATATATTGGTTTTTGGCAAGTTACAGGGAGAAATTAACCCCTTTGTCTTGCAAACTGTAGTAATGTCACCTGATGGATTTTTTTTTTTTTTGCCCGATGTTCGGGCTACCTTGGGCAAGATGAAGGACATTAATAATTTTTTTTGATGGTTTGTTTATCTGTGAGTGGTATACATTTTGTATAGATAAACACACACATACAGACATTTTTACATACACCCATGCATGTATGTATTCATATGCAACAAATATGTATACCATAATAAATATATATAATTATTTATTTATCTTTTATATAAGAGAACAAAGGTAAATTTTATTATAGCCCGCGCATCAAGGTGGATGAAGGATGGAAATGGGCAGGCGGTGGAGGAGATTGTCATCGGGACTTGATTGCCCGAGACATGAGATGCTTGGGTTTGAATTTGAAGCAAGTTTGGAGAAAAATGTTTTGGCTAGATCTATTATGTGTTTTTTAAGTGGAGGAATTTTCGTGCCTGAATTAATAATGCTATTTCGGACGAACCAAGGGCTTTTGGTGAATCTTCTAAGCAAGACATTTTGGAAGGTTTCTAGACTCTTAGTATTGCTTGTGGCCCAAATTGGGGCGGCGTAAGTCATGATGGGTCGCAATTTTGATTTGTAAATAAGAATTTTGTTCTGTAGTGACGTTTGACTATTATAATTTAAAAGCGGGTAAAGGGATGCGGCAGCGTTTTTGGTTTTTTTAATTGTATGTTTGATGTGTGTGTGCCATGTGAGTTTTTTATCGAGTGTGACTCCAAGGTATTTAACGTTGTTTTGCCAGGGTATTGCTTGGCCGTACATGGAAACGTGACCTTTAGGAGTGCTGCGAACCTTTCTTCGCGAGAAGAAAATAGCAGCGCTCTTGGAAGGGTTCACGTCTATACGCCATTTGTTATAAAAGTCTTGGAGTATGTTTATGTTGTGTTGTAAGCGAAGTGTGATCATCCTGGGAGAACTGTATCGAACCATAATGGCGGTGTCGTCAGCGTACAAGGCTTTATACGAATGTTGGTTCTCCGTGAGTGGTATATCGTGTATGTAGATATTGAAGAGGGTGGGGGAAAGCAGGGACCCTTGCGGGACGCCTGCTGTCATGAATCTGGGAGTTGAGAGTGCATCTCGGATCTTTACTTGAAAAGTCCGGTGCCGAAGAAATGATTTTAAGATACCGAGGAGTTGGGGATCGATGTCAATGTTGTGCAATTTGAGAAGCAGTCCGTTCGACCACACTTTGTCGAAGGCTTTGGCTATGTCCAGGAAAATGGCGCCAGTGGACCGTTGGGAGTTGAAGCCGCCTAGAATCAGTTCGGAAACTCTGAGTAGTTGATGAAGGGTTGAGTGTTGAGATCTGAAGCCATGTTGTTCATCAGGGAGGGTTTTCACCTCGTGAATGTGCTTTAAGAGCCGAGTAAGGAGAATTTGTTCGAATATTTTACCAACATTTGAGAGAAGACTGATGGGACGATGGTTCTCACAGAATTTCGGGTCCTTCCCAGGTTTTGGGATGAGAATGACGTGCGCGTGTTTCCAACTTTTGGGAAAATAACGCAGTCTGAGTGCGGAATTTATGAGGCTCATAATGGCGAGAATGCTTTTAGGGGGGAGGGCTTTAAGGGCAGAGTTTGTTATGCCATCTGGACCAGGAGCTTTTTTGTTGCTGCGGTGTTTTATGGCCCTTCGGACTTCTGATGGGGTGGTGAAATGTACATTTGTTCCGGGAAGGGAGTCGAAAATTATGTCTATTTGATGGTTGACATTTGCTATATGGACTGGGTCGGCGTGCTTGGAGCTGGGGCTAAATTGAAATTCAAGATTATCGGCAAACGCCTCCGATTTACCTTGATCGTCAAATATGAGGCCGTTTTCGGTATGAATGGGATGGTTTGGGGATGGGGTAGTTTGGAGAGATTTGCATACTTTCCATAGGGAGCCATCCTGTGGATTTATATTTTGAATTTTTTTGTTCCAGGTGGAGTGTGAAAGCTCGGAAAGTTTCTTTCTAATAAGTGCTTGAATTCTATTGATAGTTTTTTTGACTGAGGGATTTCGGTTTCTGTGCCAGTGTCGGCGAAGATTGTTTTTTGTAGAGATTAATTCCTGGATGTCGATTGGGAGGTCACTTTTGAGATTAAGGGCGGAACGTTCAGGAAGAGTTTTAGAGGCATCGGTGATGGAAGATGTGATTATATCGGCAAAGTCGTCAACTGCCTTGTCTAGTTCGGGGCCGTCAGAAATATTTTGAGGGATGATTGTTTTTTCCCCAACTCTGTGAGTGAAATACGTCCAATCAGTTTTTATAGATTTGCGCGGTGCCATTGGAGTGGAAAGTCGATTAAGAGTGAGCAAAACTGGATTATGATCTGAGCTTAGGTCATTTATGGTTTCGATACTGTAGACCCAGGGTAATTTGTGGAGGAGTGCAATGTCGAGAACATCGGGTCTAGCCCCGCTGTTCGGGAAGTGTGTGGGTGCAATTGGGCCCGCGATGAAGAGTTCAGGATGTGCGCTAGCGTACTTTTGTAAGATACGCCCATTGGAGTTAGTAATCCTACTATTCCAATTGGGGTGCTTTGAGTTAAAGTCCCCAGCGAGAATAGTAGGAGTGTGGCTATCGAGAAGAGTATCGAGGTCTTTTGGATCAAGCTTATCTTGCGGACGGTGATAGATGGAGTTTATTCTTAATGGGCCTGAATGTTTTGTATGTATTGTGATTGAGGTTGATTCAATAGACGACAATGTGGGTGTAATGTTATATTTGTGGGCGATTTTCGATTTAACGAAAATAGCAGTGCCCCCACCTCTCGTGTTTTGGCGGTCGTTTCTATATAATGTATAGTTTGAAAGTTTTGGAATTTGTGATGGGTTGAGGTGAGTTTCATTAATAAGTAAAACGTCAAGAGCGTGTGTATTTGCAAAAATACGTAATTCATGTATATTTTTTAAGAGACCATTAGCATTCCAAAATGCCATACGTAGCACGGAGGGCATGGTAGTAGAGCTAGCCATTTACACTGAAAAAAGTGAAAAAATCTGAGGGGCGGCGGAGAAAATGATAGATATGTAGTCTGCCGGTGAGGTGGCAGACTGAAATTTGGGGATGAGGTCGGAAAGAAGATCGCCAACCTTGGAGAAATTGAAATTTTTGAAAATTTCAAAAATGTTGAAGGGGGTAGAAGGAGGTGTGTGGGAGGTTGACGTTGAGGGAGCTGAGGGGGATGTGGACGTTAGTGGGGTTTGGGCAGTGGCCTGCGCGTATGATAAGGAGGGATTTGTGCTATGCGAGGTGAAAGTGGCATTACGTACGGTTTGCAAGATGGGTTGTGGAGATGGTCTTTTCGGACATTCCTTATAATTTGCCGGATGGGCTCCAGAACAGTTTGCGCAGGTGGCGGGACCATCTTCTCTCTGCTTCTTGCATTCCTGCGTGAAATGATCACCCGCGCACTTGACGCAGCGGGGAGGCAGGTGGCACATCATTGAAGAGTGTCCAAAATTCTGGCAGCGGTGACACTGAGAGGGGGCTGTTTTTTTATTAAGATACTCGACTCTTATCTTGAGGTGAAAGAGGGAAGTGAGGGAGAAAATTTTTTGTCCCGCCTCACCATGATCCAGTTGTACAAGGACTAGTGGAATGTTTTTCCTGTCTGGCCCGGATCTCATCCGAGTTACAGAATTAACTGGGAGGTTGAGATCTAGAAGTTCCAGGCGGACCTCTTCTTCGCTAATTGTCGTCGGAATCCCTCGCAGAACCGCCTTGGTTAATTTTTCTTCTGCAAGCTGAAATGTATGGAAGGGGGTTGTGTCCTCCTGGAGCATCTTTGTAGCCAGCCTGAAGCTGGTGGAGTCGCCAGTATTTAGAACCACCCCTGTTGGAATGGCCTTTGCGTTAATTATATTAACCCCAGCGTTCAAGAGGCGCTTTTCCAGGAGGCTCCAATTTTTTTCCGATTTTATAAAAATTGGAGGGATCTTAATAGGCCTCGTTTTTGTGGCATCGGTTGTATTTGCGGTGGAGTCAGACACGGAATTTAGAAGTGGCGGTGGTGCAATTTCATCGTCTGTAGCGAGGGCGGAGAAACGATTTGAGGTTTTTATAACTTCGGTGGACGGAGGAGGAGAAGCGCACGCCCTTCGTTTCTTGTGAGCTGGAGTCACCCATAGCGGGGGGAATGAGTTTACGGAAGAGGATGGAGCGGTTGATGTTGAGCTGGAGGTGGTTGTCGAAGAGGTGGGAGCTGTTGAAAAAGGGGCAGAAGTCAAGGTGGAAGGGGAGACGGAGGTCAAAGACGTAGTGAGGGTGGGAGTTGTTGTTGTTTTCAAAGAGTAGTCGGAGACATCTTCTTCACTTCCGAAGTGCTTTAGGAATAGAGCAGTTGAGCGTCTGGACCTCGTCACCTTAGATTTTTTTGCCAAAAATTCTTCAAGTTGTGCTTCTGTAGCACCCACGGCGGCAAGTTGTTGGTGGAGTGTAGACATCGAATCCAGGGTCTTATGCGTAGGTCAATAGTGAGAAAGGTAGACTGTGGAAGGTCAATGTGTAAACGGGGGTCTGCAGGCTTGGATTTGGTAAAAAAAAAATGAAAAACACAACACTGCTTTGAAAGCTGACAGCTCAATATTTTGTCACCATGAAAATTGTTTTTGATTGGAAACTGATGGAACGAATTACTATGAGAATGGAAGGAAACAAAAGAACCAGATGACGCGAATAATGATTAGAAAATAAACTGTTCGAAACGCGATGCACTGTTCGGAGCTCGATTTTTGAACTGTTGCTTCCTCGAGTAACAAAAGCGGACTGGATACTTAAAGTATGTAAATCCGTAGCTCTTATACCTAGGGGGGGAACATCCATATGCGAGCTGCTGATGGAAGGAGTGACATCTTGTGTCGAATTTTTGAATTTGAAACCGAATTATAACAGTAGCTGTGTGTGAAATTCCACGTACACAGATGTTATTTGTGGCGCGGCGCTTACAGGTGGCGTCCGAGATGCACTCGTAGCTGGGTTCTGAAATACAAACGCGCAGACGCAAGCCTATTAATACTGTTTGATGATTACTACATTTTTAATATCCTTTTAAAACTTTACCATGATGAAGTTATGATATTTTGATTATTTGATATTTTTCCGAATTAATTTCGTCACTGAAAGAATGACACCAAGTTTTGGTCACTTTTAACGTTTCGTCTAGAATTATTATTACAATTTGAAAGGTTAACATCAAAATGGATAATACCAATTTACTAACCAAACCATAAAATAGGTAACCTTTTCTACGTGTGGGTTGATCCCGTAGTAGAGAAAAGGGCAATACTCATATTAATGCTAGTGGGGTTGTTTGATGAAAAATAAGTGTAGGGTAAAACTCCTAATTTAGTCAAGAATATTAAGGCTTACGAAAAAATGATGGACCATTTTTGAAATTTTAACCTTTTTTAATATAGTATGTAACGGCCTGAAAAAAGCTTGAAAAAAGAATTGTCATTGAGAGAGTGAAGTATCTTTGAACAAGTTGTATAATTCATTCTTTCCTTCGACACCCTCCGTGGTCAAGGGGTAAGGCTCGCGACTAGCAATCCAGAAATCCGCTGTGCGTAAATAAATTTTATTTGATTGATTTGTGTTATTTAAAAAAATAGTATAATTAAAAGATCCTCTTAGTCGCGCTGGTATAATATCAACATTCAGAATAGAAACGTTGCTTTAAATGGCTTTAGCCATGTTTGGTGACCAGATATGTATAGCCAGGTACTACCCACCTTCCTCTTCCCCTCCCCATCACTTCACTCAAAACGTACTCTAATTGGGACTCATAGCCGTGTTTGGTGACCAGATCTGAATGGTCAGGTTCTTCCACACCTCCCTCTTCCTTATCTCCTTCCCCTACTCATTACCTTCAAGCTCACAACGTACCCCAATTGGGAACTATTGTGCGATATTTATATTGAAAAAAAAATAACAGTAAGTCAGGTAAGTCTCTTATTTATTATGTTTCTGTATTTTACATTTGCTCCACTTTACCTTACCGACCTTCATTCTCCAATTGGAGATGCCGTAGTCTCACTGGCTCCAGACGGGAGCAGTTGAGACTCTTGTGCGGTATACTCATAAAAATAAAAATGGTAATTCGTGTGTTTCTAATTTTCTCTTATTTAAATAGATTTGTATTAAATCAGACTCACCATTCGGAAATAAAACGTTACTTTAAATGGCTTTTGCCATTTTTGAGGACCTGATCTGAATAACCAGGTACTTTACCTCTTCTCCATCTCCTTCCCCTCCCTACTACCTTAAATCTCAATGAAATCTTCGGAAAACTAATACAGACAAGGGTGGGGAAGCTACGAAGCATAATGAGGAGACCGATTAGTCACATCCTTTCGCAGACTAAATCCTAAAGACTAAAGACTAGATGTATATGTTTGTCTTTTTTTAGTGTCGCTATTTTTCATTTCATCGATTTTCAAATAACAACTGTGCTAAAGAAGTTTTCACTTAAAAAACATTATTCAACAAAAAAAGACCACGTGGAAAATACAAAAATAATCTGAAAACAATTCTGTATTAAGATGAATTGCCAGAGCACCAACGCAACGTCCCTAATCCCGAAGACTGGATTCAAGTTAGTTGGGTGTCTAGATTCTTATTGCGCACCGTTACCCGCGATAGTCTAAACTCTAAACTTTAAACTGTTATTGGTAAACATTAAATTGCTTTTCTCAAACACATTACAAGTTGCTCGATCGTGTAAATTCTGCTTCGCTTCTGTTTCAATCTATTAGTATTAGTATACAATCATTTACTTGCAGCGTAAACAGAAAGGCTTCCAAATATCTTTTTTCCGGATTTTTCGAAGTTTTACAGAAATTTTGGTTAAGGTTAAACATCTTTTGAAAATAACAAACAAAAAAAGTATAGTATTATTTATTATAATAATTATAATATATATTCCCATGGTAATCGTTGTCTCTAATACTGTCATAGTGAGATGCATGATATAAATGGTGTTAGAAATAGAAAACACTACACTTCACATTCAAAGTTAAGAGGGCATTACCAGAGAAAACCGGAAATACGTCATTTTCAAAAAAGTTTTTAGACGTATTGACTCTTTTCCACAAAAAATTATAAATGGATTTCGAAAGATTGTTCTTTTATCTAGCATTCGTATGTAATAAATTTTGAGAAAATTTTTTAATTTTTAGTATAATAAGGTTATTCCATAGGTCGTTGGCAGATTTGTTCAATTTTCAAAAAAGTTTTTGTATTATACCACACTTATTTCAAATAATAAAATCGTGCAGAAAAATAAATCAATACATTATCTAGCAAACGTATGTTTTAGAATTTTAATTTTAGTTTCAATAAAATCATTAAAAAATATGTACATACATGTGTTTCTTGGCGAAAATTGGTCCGTTTGTGTATTTATTTGCGCACTTACAAACTAATATATTTCAGATTTTTTTAACATTCTTATTAAATTTAGACATTATTGAAAAATGATAAATACTTATAATCAAAAAATAACTACAAAAAGTACATTATTTTAATAGTTGTATCACCACACCTTTCAGCATTTTTGGATGAAGGTATAAATTAAAGCTAATTTGAATTGAAATAAATTCGATATTGAGTTATAATTTAAAAAAGCTGGTACGGAGAATAATTAATCTTTCTCATTGTAACCGCCCTGCACGATTGTAAGAACAACTTTCGACGAAATGTGGATTTTCGTCCGCTGGCTGGTTAAACGCTCTTAACCACAAAAAGGGTAAAATGTCCACCTTTACGAAACCAAAGTTTCGGACCGCAAAATAAAAATAAAATTGTGAAAATATGGAATTTTGTAATTAATTGTTTTTGCATGGAACGACAAAAAAAATGAGGTGGCAATAACCTTTATAATAAAATATGTATGCGTTTTTAATTTCTTTCGTTCTAACCAAAATTTAGTTAGAAAAAATGTAGGATGAGCCAATTTTAAAAAATTTTGCTGACAATTTTTTTATTCTTCTAAACTTATGTTTTTATTTCGATTATTAAATTTGAAAGCCTATTTTATCGCCTTTCAAAAACAGTTTTTAATTTTCGGGTATGTTCCGAAATTTTCCATTTATTGCACAGCGGAAAATTTTGTTTATTTATTTATTCAAAATAATTTTCTAATGTTGTAATTTAGTTTTTAAGAAAGAGCGGCAGCATTATATGTTTCAGAACAAAAGCAAAACCATCAGCTCATTGGAATACACTCACACTTTAATATTATTCTTTTATCTAAATTCCATACTTTCAAAATTATCGTCCCGGCAAGTAGTATTGGTAGGGGTCTACGGAGACGCCACGGTGCGATGTGTGAGGGTGATGCAAGAAATTGATGACTCTTTTCCTTTGGAGGGAACAGACCTACGTACATCTTTTGAAAGAGCTGCAGTAATGTTGTTATAAGGAACGTATGATTATTGCCTTTTTTATGCCGTCAGGATACCGTTACCGTGAATTGTCACGGTAAATATAAAAACGTCCAATAGTAAAAGTGGTGGTGCCTTGAACGCCCGCACTGGCATCCCAGTCCGCAGCATGTACATATATGTATGTATTGGCATACCTATTTAGCTATTCCCACGCAGGTACCGAGCACCAAGCAGAGTGCCTCTGCCTCCCCACCGTGTAGGGGCATTGCACGCATTATTACTAGACCGTACGCTAAATCGACATCGCGTCACATGCTGCAACATTGATAGGAGATTAATAACCCGGTTTGCTGATGGATCGACGGATTAAATGCCGATATTTAATGCGAAATGGCGTAAGTTAAAATAAAAATGAAAAAACCGACGTTGGAGGGTTTTTTTATTAGAATTACTCTATTGTAATAAAAACTTTTGAAGGCTATTCCCATCAATGTAATATATCATTGAAGAAGAAGATATTACTTCTTCTTCTTCTTCGATGGCGCTACAGCTCATATCGAGCTTTGGCCTCCTGCAACAGTCGCCTCCAACTCCTCCTGTCCTCAGCGGCTGACTTCCAATTTGGTACCTGGAGAAGCTGTGCTGCATCCCCTCTTATTTCGTCTTCCCACCTCAGTCTGGGTTTTCCCACTTTTCTCTTTCTACCTGGGTGTCCAGTCAAAATTCTTTTTGGGACCTGGTACATACCCAGCCCATCTCAGCCTGAGGAGAATAATACTAATAAATCCTAATGAAATAATATTTATAAAAGAGAGTTGTTATAATTTTTGATAATTTTTTTTACACGAGCTCCACACAGGAGGTCCTGAGGACAATAATTTTCCACAGGGCCTATGTCACCTTTGGGGATGCTGTGTGGAGGTTTTTTCTTAATGAAAGGAAGGAGAGGAGAGTTCTGAGAAGGAAAAGGGTTTAAGGGATGGGTAGAAATCTGGGGTTCATTGTGTCTTAGTCATCCGCCTGCAAGACCTAGACAAAACTCACCCCACGAACCCGCTCCCCCCTGAATAAATCACCAAGCGTAGCAAACCACTTGGGGTGGCCTATGGCAGAGGTGTTGGTTATCCAATAAAGGTTCCCGGGGCGGCGGTACCCATTCCTGCCTCACAATTGAGCATTCATTTAGAAATTTAGACCTTTAGGAAAAGGTCAATAGGTGTCCCATTTAAATAAAAATCGGATATGTTCATCCGTGACACTATCTAGGTTACAAACCAGTTCTTCGATCACTTATTATAATTAAAAATAAGATGGAAAAAATATGGGAATAAATTTAGTCGAAGATAATATTGATAATTCTGATTTTGAAGGGATTGACAAAATAAGAGATATCAGTGGCCGAATTCGAAAAGCCGCTTGTCCACGTAAGACGGGAGATCCTGGATTCGAGTCCCAGTTGCAAACGTTCGCTTTTGAAGTGAAACTTCTATAGCACCGCTGTGATTTGGATTTCGGATGAAACGGAAATGATGATTACTCCACCTGCGACGCATCAATTGCGCTCATCGGCCGCTTTGATTATGATGTCACTTTTAAAGGCTCCTATTGGTTGAGATATGAAACGGAACTTACTCTTGGTCTGCGCTCATCGGTCGCTTTGATTATGACCTTACTTTCAAGTATCGGTTGAGGTTGTTTTGGTAAAATTTCGCTTCTACCGAATATAAACTGCACTCGACTTTTTTTTCTGAGTGTTGTTCATATTTTCGTTGAGATTTATTAGCATTATCTTTTTATTCACGAACTTTGAAGTATGTTAGAAGCAATTGTTTTGTTGTTTGTATTCTGACGATATTTCATATTGTGTTGATATTTCTTTTTCTTCCACCCAGAATGTCTGTTTTTCGACGATTATGCCTAAGAGCGGACGTTGGGAAAAACAAATTCCACATAGCAGGTGGTGGGAGGACATTCAACATTCAACATGATTATCAACATGTTTGGATTACGCCCATTGGAAGCAAAAATTATACACATTGATTTTCCTTATTCTAGAAAAGCCTTTTCAGAGCATCAGTATCTACAAAATTAAACCTCTTTTCTGTATGTTCTGTAACTTATGTATATAAATTCCAATACATCACTGAAGAAGAAGAAAACAATAATAATCTAAACGAAAATATGAAAGAGAACAAGACACAGAAAAACAGAAAAATATGGAAAAATAATTAGTTGAAGATAATATTGTTAATTCTAAAACTTGAAATATGAGATTGACAAAATGACGGTTTGACAGACGGTAGCAATAATGAAATTGGTTGACGCCTACAACCCGGTTAGAGGAGAGGTCTAGGTTCGAGTCACAGTTGCGACCATTGTCTTTTTTCTGTTTTTTCTGTGACTTGTTCTCTTTCATATTTTATTTTAGATTATTATTGTTATCTTCTTCTTCAGTGATATATTACATTGTTGGAAAAACCTTCAAAACTTATAAAAAGAGAGCTTTTCTCATAAAAAAAACGAGTGTGCTTTAGACCACACAACTGAAGTAAAACTTTTGCTCCATCTATATTCTATATGATAGGAAGAGAGAAAGAAAATGTGCGCGCGCACTGCTCTCTCTTGCTCCTACAGTGTGATGCAGACAATAAGCCTGCACTGTGTCTTAGATATACGAAACGTAACTGGCTATGAGAGAAAGAGAGAAAGAAAATGTGTGCTCGCACCTCTGTCTCTTGCCCCTACAGTAATACACGAGGCGTAATTCCCTGTCTTTCTATCTTCACTAACTTATATCTCCCTCTCAACTACCGTTCGCCTCGCTTTTCGTAACGCTCTCGTCACGCAGTCACCAGCTTACTCCCCAAGTCAAGCGTGCGTAAAGAAGTTTTACTTAAAAAATTGTACATACATTGCTTTACTATCCGGTTTTTGCAAGTCAAACGTTTCTGCTGATTTAATAATATAAAAGTATCGAACGAACAACATGTAAGTATGTACTTTAAAGCTCTTTCAATGCTTTGTTAATGGTTTTTCGGAGCTGTTTAAAAGCTAGGTACTTTAACATATTTTAAAGCTATTTTATGGCTATATTGAAAGCTACCTACAGCTTGGATAAAACTATTTTACAGCCATATCTAATACTCCATGGTTCATTATGAAAATAATATTGTACAATGATTTTATCAAAGTTTTTGCTATTTTACGCAGATTTCTACTTTATAGTCATGATTACACGTGAAGGTAATAATTAATAATGTATAACTTGAGAATAGTAGACAACGGCTGAGTTTTCATTAAAGTTGCACCATATTTTAATGCAGTGTAAAGCTCTTAAAGAAGAGCTCTAAAGAATAGCAGTCCCGCGGAGATTAAAATTAAAATATTTATAATGAAATTTTAAAATAAACTAAAATTGTAGATGTGCGGCATTGCACACCGCAGCAGATATTATGGTAAAAACTTCATTCTCAGAGTCTAGGTCGAGGTTTATAGTACATAATATATCGATCGTCCAGTTGATTGGTCAGACATCGAGTATTCTACATACTGAGTTATGCTATACTCAGTATGTAGAATACTCAATTACTCGTAAACACCAGAAAACCGTTTAAAATGCAGAAAAACTTATTTTGAATTTATCACAATGTTGAGTTGTCTGGGTCACCAGTAGGATATTTCAAAATGTCATAATAATGTACCGGATCGTTGTGCCTCGCGGTGTTAGCATATTTAATACATATAAAAAATAGACAAGTGTGAATAATATTTGGTTAATGGAGAACAATCGAACATTGCTTTCCTCAATATGTCAAAACTTAGTATTTGGAGATTTCTGACTAATCAACTGGACAATCGATACTTAAATAATATATTTTGTTGTTGTTTAGAATTGTTTAATTTTTCATTATCATCGTGACAAGTTGGTACATAATTTGGCTTTTAAAATATTGGTATACCTCTAGCAATGTCAAATCAATACAAGTTTTCCCCATTATGGTTAATTAGTTCGAATGGTTTATAGTCCACAATTAAAGAATTTCTGAAGTTGCGTTGGTTTTTGTTTCGGGTTTGTCGTTTACATATAATTTTCTTTGAATTTTTGTGCTCTGCGCTTTCGTGCCTGATTTTTGTAATTCTGTTTGTTTTGCACTCACGTATCGTGATATTTTAATAAAATCGAGAAATTGTCAAACCTTTTCAAATTCACATCGTTATGTCTCTTTTAAGATACAGACTTAAAGCCCGTGATGAGTTATAACATACACACTACTATTGGTGATTACACTCAGGTAGGGTGATTATTAGTCTCTGAGACAAGATCTCGTTTATGGACACTTGTCGAATCCGGAGAATCAAAAATTGTGGTTGCGCGTGTGCTGATCTTGGCGTATGAAAGCCAAAACTGACAGAATATTATTGGCACAAACTTTCTTCCCTGTTCTTTAAAACGAGACTCGACTGGCGGCGCTACGTCCATTGTTAGTTGTGTTATTGAAGTTTGAAATTACCCCGACGGAAAACGTTGCTCATTATTTCGCGATTGCCTTCCCACACTATACATTGATTAAAGGCGTTTCTTTGTATTCTGTATTTTAAGTCAACTCTTTTTACGAGTATCTAACTGAATTTCCATTCTGCGGCAGAAATTTCTAGAACCGCGAACAATGCGAACGCGAAAATCATTTAAACCGCTAAATCTAAATAATTATTCAACACTATCAGAATAAGGTTACAATCTTCAAAACTGATTTCCATAATCTGCGAGTCGCTGCGGCCGCTAGTTCAACACTAGGACCATCGCCACTGTACAAATAATCCCTAGTTAGATCAATTCCTATTTCAAAGAAAACTTATGTACCTAATTTACACAAGACATATCGACTTTTTAACCCCATATGACTAATGGTTAGTATAATGTTTGGTATTATTCACAATTAGATATGAGGGGGTAATTCCCAATAATAATAGGTCCTTGATACAGACTGGTTTATTATGAGTTTACGAATTAACAATAATTATACCACAAATCACACGACCTGCCTGTACTAGCGGCTAATTGAATCTGAGCGGTGGGCTGGCGAGAACCACTGTCGACGGCCCCCGCCTACCCGACACAGCTGTCGGCAATCGATAGAGCACTTTCCCTGCTGGCATCTGTCGGCATCTGATGGAAGCTCTTTCAATATATTACAGTTAGACTACCCATGGCTCTGTGCTATCCTAACGACTTTCTCCTAGGTATGCTCGAAAAGTTCTATCTAAAGGTTACACATTTTGTTTACGTTTATTATTTTTTAACCAAGCTCAGATAAACACAAATAGTTACTTAATTTTGGTTAAAACCAACTTTCCAGGCCGAGTCTGTTCCGAGGTGACAGATTGATTCGTGGACGGACTAATCTAGGCTATCATGGAGCGCGTACCTTTCGTACGTTCGTTGTGCTTATTGAAGTGAAACTTTTTAGGCCCGTTAGCGATTTTAAATTCGGATGAAACGGAAATGCGTCGCAAAAATTATTATTTGACGGTCTTCGGTTCTAAAATAATGCGGTAAATTCACGACTACGCACGGGTCTCCAACAGCACCGCGGTATGAAGCGCCCGACTCTCAGCGCCCAGGGAGACATCCAGCTGAGGTTCAAAACCTACCAAATCCAAAAAATAAAAATAAAAAAATATATTTTTGTGAAATCAATATCCAATCTTCAAACCACTTTAAAATAAACAGGCAAAAGAAAGCGACATCTGGCGACTTTCCAGTATCACTTCTACTGCGTGTGAATTGCATACTCTGATTTTTTTAAATTAACTGGGGGCCAGAGGACAAAGAGCAGTAGTATGGGCTAATCATTTTAAAGAGGACATGTCTGAATGTATTTGTGCATACCAGGACAAGTTTAAATGTATTGAAAAGTAGATTTCGCGTAATGTTGATTATTCCGGCTAGACATTTCGAAACCATCTCCAAACTCGTGCGCTCTGGCGGAATAAGATAGTACTATCAAATACAGATACCAACTTGACTGGATAGATCCGATGCAAAATTGTCAAAAGGCAAAAGTGACAGAACGTGAACAATTGTAGGCAGGTTTATCGATTGACTGAATTATTCATACAATTGATTCCAATTTAAATAAAATTAAAACAAAATTTGAGTTCATTGAACGTGAATAATAACACGCAGGAAAACTTCTCATCACGCACATACATACAAACCGAAGTTCTTTAAAATGATTTACCCATAATTTTTTTTTTTGTTTTTTTTTTTTTAGTGCTCACTGATACGCCCACAAACCACTTCTATCGATTCTCTGGCAGTTTTTCAGTCTTCAAGTCTCATCACTTTGCCTCTGCTCGTGGCTCATCAGTATTCATATTCCGTCGGCGATTTCTCGAGTAATTCGCCCGATCCATTCAATATTATTCAACAGCCCTCGTCAGATTTTTTCTTCGTAAATCTCAATTCCTCTGGAGAGATCATCCATTATCTCACAACTGAATACTGAACACCTAATCCCTAGAGTACACAAAGTACGGCGGCTGCTTCAATAGGTCAATTAGACAATGACGCTATTATAAATTGACCTTTTTCTATCACATTAGTATAGATTCTAAGCATTAGGTATCTGTTCATCGCCCAAGCCCAAAGAGTAAAAATTATTAAAGAATTATTTGACACTATTTTTGAAGTGAAACTTCTTTAGCGCCGTTAGTGACTTGAAAAGTGAATGAAATGGAAATGCGTCACAACTCAGTTCTACACAAGTACTCGGTTCTAATATAATGCGGTAAATTCGCACCTCAGCGCGTGCCTTCCATAGCGTAGTTTGCAAGGTGCCTGACAAGTCTCAGCGGCCAGAGAGACAGACATCAAGCGAACGGGGGTTCGAATCCTACGAAATCCTAAAATCATGTGAAATCAATATCCAATTTTCAAACCACTTAAAAAAAAACAAGCAAAATAAAAGAAAGCGACATCTTGCGACTTTCTAACTTCACTTCTACCGCGTGTGAATTACACTCTCTGATATTTTTTATTTTACCACTTTTTTAATAGAATATTCTGACTTTGATAACATCCCTTTATATACACATGAAAGTACTAACCGGCTTCGGTATTATCGTGCCTTAAGGTCAGATATAAGTGTCTAAATTGCCCGAGACAATAATAGAACCGTTCCAACCGCATCTAATCTATTTGGTTTGCTGCATGTGTTCTACTAGTATGAGTATTCCTCTCCAATTATAACATTTATAAATCGGTACTTAAATTACCAACTTAATAATAAACCATAAATATTTTAGGTAAAAAAAAATATTTCAAATTAGATACACAATTTGTCCAAAGAAAAGTTACAAAATAGCAGATTATCAATTATTTTAATTATACTCTTAAGAGGAAGCTTAAGATGTATTCTTAGTTTGCTCATACCGTTAAGAAAATAGGTAATAGACCTAGCTAACCGAATCCAAGATTTTAGTACAAAAGTGATTTTTATTTATTTTGTGAATAATTTTATGAGAAAAAAAAACTGTCACAAATAATTTAATCCACAAAACCGTACTTTTAAAAACTTGTTTCTTGTTCATACATTTCTAATGAAAATCAAACATATTTTCGTAGTTTACTAGAATAATTGCGCCGCTACCCAAATTTCTACCGATTTCTAACATACCTCACTTAAGCATTTGAAGTTTTTAAGCTCTTAAAAAAATATACGTTATTTTATAAGATAACGCCGAAACGCAAATTATACGAAATTCCTTTTAAAAAAATCGCAAAGTATGCTCCGAAAATTATTATAAACACGTTCATTTCACTTATTTTAGAAGTTATATGTATGAATAAATTCAGTGTTTCTTTAAATGCTATTTTAGATTTTCCCTACGAGATTTTCGCTCTATTTTAAACGAGTCGTGTTTTATTAAACATTTTCACACCTTTCGCTTCAATTTTATCGTTTTAAATATTAGCGCGCTCTTTCCAACATTCATAATTATTACATATCTCCATCCTCTTCTTTTTGAGCGGGAAACGGCGCCTTAAGAAATTTATTTTAATTTTACGGAAATGGAAACAGTAGGAACTAGGAAAAGCTTCAATTTATCCAAACCACATTATTTGAATCTTAATATATAAAACAAAGTCGGGTTAGTTACACCATTTATAACTCCAGAACGTCTGGACCGATTTTTATGATCTTTGATTTGTTGGATTTGTCTCCGCCCCGAATATTAGAATAGCTATTAAAACATCGAGAAAATTCACGAAAAAAAAATACGAAGAAAATTGTTTTCCTCATACATTTTGAATGGAATGAATCCTCGTGTTTTGAAAGCGTTGTAGCAATATTGTGATAAATATTATAATATTGAATAGTAATAGTAATTCCAAAAATTCAAAAACTTCAAATGTCAATGCGCTGATTGTTTTGCTTTTGTTCTTAAACATATAATGCTGCCCCTCTTTCTTACACACTCAATGTCAATAGTCTAAAATGAGACAAACGATGAACGTATATCTGCACCCCTCCAAAGGAAAAATACAATAAATATAATAAATCCCTCGCACGTATAAAGAAAATGAAACTCAGTTCCCGTAGGTAAGTGGAAAAAATTTAAAATCAGAAAAAAATGTAAATCCATACATAACGTTATCTCTAATACTGTCTAAAACAAAACACGGACAGTTGCGTATTGTTGCGGCAATTGCTTGATTGTAATTTTTAACTTGATTGAAAAAGTGAATTTAATTCAGCTAATAATTTAAAACAATAGTTATTGATTCTGAGGCGGTACGAAGTTCACCGGGTCAGCTAGTTTATAATAAAATCAACTCGTAGTAATGATCTAAAATAGTGCTTTGCCTTAAGTAAAAAAACACCCAGCATCTATATGAAAGTAGGAACCGCCGATGCAATAATAATCATTGACATCATATCATATTCATCATGATCAGAGTGGGTGGGTATCACCTTATTGGAAGACGCCTCGCCTACAAGAATTCTGAGGATCAGTGTTCAGCGTTCGGTTCTCACCTCTTGGCGTATCGCCGCCAGCCAGGTAAGGCGATATGATTAGCTGAGCCGGCAGCCTGCGACACTACTGCAGGCTCTACCGGTAATATCACCCAGAGAGAAGGTAATACTGGCAGCTGGCAGTGGGTACTCCCTGTAACGGTAGAAGTATTATTTCTGTCAGATGGTACTCCTTGTAACCTGTGCTGTTCGGAGATACAGCGTGCAGAAGAACACACAGTACCTATAGGTGGTAATACTGGCAGTGAGTATTCCTCGTATGGTAGGTGGTACTGCTGGCAGTTTCATTACCTAGCTCTCGCCGCACGTAATAATCTTGAAACCATTCTGGCTTGCTTCCAGTGACCTTATTCCCACTTATTTAGGAAGACGGCTGAATTTTCTGGAAAAAATCCACACTGGTGGGGTTTAAAAAATGTATTTTTGATTCCATAATTTATTTCACAATTTGACGGCCTCCGTAGTTGAAGGGTAAGGATCTCACGTCATGGTTTCAAATCCCGGCGTAAGCAAGAAAATTTTATTTAATTTCTTCTAACACAGAAACCTTTTTTTTTTGGCACCAATTCAAATTAATAAAATACTTAATTTTTACCAATTTTATTGTTTACAGGTACAATGAGACAAATTAATATTTTTCTTAATTTCTTAAACAAACTCCATAAAAACATAAATTTTACTGAAGAGATTGGGCAAAATTTGAGTATAAACTTTTTGGATTTAAATATTTCTATAATTAATAATAAATTTGAATTTAACATTTTTCGTAAAGATACATACACAGACATTGTAGTCCCACAACACCTCAAATCATCCAATTTCTCAAAAAATGTCAGATTTCTATTCTATGATTCATAGATTAGTTAATGTATCTCCCAATAATTTTTCAATAGAACTCAATATTATTAAGCAAATTGCAATCAATAATATAACACCAATTTAATTGAAAACATTCTTAATAAAAAATACAAGAATAAATTCCTTAAATCATGTATCTGTCCTGTACAAAAGGATCAGGAAGAGAAAAAATGGAGGAAAATTTTGTATTTTAATAATAAAATTTCTAAGTCCTTAACAAAGAAGTTTTTTTTATTTATTTATTGTTTTTATTTCTTGCTATAGCAATCCCGATGAGTTACAGAACTCATTTTAGGACAGGAGGAACATACAAATCATGGGTGGGAGGTAATAGTTAAAATTTTACATAGGAATTTGGATATTAAAATATAAGATTCACATACAATGTAGAAGAAAAATAAAAGACAGGTTGAGTAGAATAAACAGCAATGGAAAACAATTAAAGAAAAGGGAACAAGGTTATACAGATATGGATGATTACAAACTTAATGGAAAAGAAAAGAAGAGAAAAGAGACAAGACAATTGAAACATGACAAGAAAATTACAAAGTTTCATCCTTATACATACTTAAAAAATATTCTTTTAAAGCATTACTCTGATTTTTTTATTTTGCTGAATTCCCTTGTACATATCTGGTAGCGAATTATATAGTGTATAGGCAACATAGTTCAGAGATTTTATCCCATATTTTGTAGTGTGTGTTTGAGGTATGCGGATTTTATTGCTATTTCGAGTATTGTGAGTGTGGATGTCTTGATTGTAAAGTTGCTTGATGTTAGTGTGAGTTGATTGTTGGGTAATTTGTAGGATGGTGCTTGTGATTTCATGTTTAGGAAGGACTGTGATTGGAAGAATACCGGAAACTGAAATAGTTATCAAATGAAATTCTTTCTGTATTTTATGCAAATACCAAACTTAAAAATTACGTTGTAAATAATAAAGATAGAGATTGAAAAATTAAAAAAAATTGGAATCTATGAATTAAAGTGTAATGATTGTGGTTTCTTTTACATAGGTAAAACTTCTATTCGAGGAACAAAGGAACGAAGGATTAAAGAACATATTAAATCTTTCAGTTTCTCGGAGTTTGCCAACCATTTGGTGGAAACCAGTCACACCTTTAACTTCAATAGTGGAATAGAATTAATACATTGTAATGTCAATGGCATTCAGTTGGATAAACTAGAAATTTTAGAAATCCGAAAGAGTGTTAATGCGAATTTGAATATAATTAATAATTAAAAATTGTTCTTAAATGACCCAATATTAAACCTGTTCCCTTTGTAAATTGTCCCCCATTGCCCCTCTCTCATCTACTAACTCTCATATTTCCATTGATACCATTATCTATGTATATTCTTTTTCAGTTGATATCATTGTCGATGTCTATTATTTATAATTAGTATCAATAAAAACCCTGAAGAAGTGAGCGTTGCTCACGAAACATGTTTGTTTTTGTAAACTACAAAAGTGGTAAAAAGTAAGTATTTTATTAATTTGAATTTTATTTAATTGATTAGTGTTAAATAAAATAATTTTATTTTAAACAGTATAAACATTTTATAGACTATATGCGTTCCGGGATGGAAGAACGCTGACAGTAACACGCTTGTGAAAGACCATATTTCTGAATTGAAACGTTGTTTGAAATGGCTTTATGATCAAATCTAGAGTAGCCTAGTACCGTAGTAGCCTAGTACCATCCCACTTTTCCTCCCTCTACCCCTATCCCCTTTCCACTACATACCCCAAGTGGGTATGCCATAGTATCACTAGCTCCAGGGTAAGCAAGTCGGAGTAGTCGGCAAACTTCTGCGGTATTATCTACATATTTAATTATCTACATTTTCAATTTGGGATGCAAGTATGGGTTCCGCCGACCCGGGAACCATTTATTGGAAAACAAATAGGTCTGCCATATGTCACCCCAAGTGGTTCGGTACAGAGGTGCCGGGGTTCATGGGATGAGGATTGTCCAGGTCTTGGCGGAGGATTTGTCTGACCACCAACTGCTTGAGGGAGATCTTTTGACCTCTCCAGCAGGGTTCTCTCGGAACATCGCCTTGCACCTCAGTGGGAGGGATGGATTCATTAATCCGTTACTCCTGGACCGACCGACCCCCAGATTCCTACCCATGCCTTATGTCTTTATTCCTACCTTTGTAAATTATGGTCTTCTCTTGGCAGTTGAGACTCTTGTGCGGAATTCATATGAAAAAACGAGTGTGCTTTAAACCACACGACTGAAGTAAAACTTCACTAACTTATATCTCCCTCTCAACTTCCGTTGGCCTCGCCCGATCGCGCTTTTCATAACGCTCTCGTCACGCATTCACCAGCTTACTCCTCAAGTCAAGCGTGCGTAAAGACCCGACCGTTCGCCTCGCCCGATCACACTTTTCGTAACGCTCTCGTCACGCATTCACCAGCTTTCTCCCCAAGTCAAGCGTGCGTATAGAAGTTTTACTTCAAAAACTACAGAATATTATTTTCTAAATTATAGTAGTAAGAGCATAGACATTATTAATATGTCTTAATATTCATGTGTCTGTGAGTAAGAGTCATTCTTGAGAATGTAGGAAAAGTTACAATGAAGCTTTCAGAGGCAAGCCGTACCCTTGTAGTCCAACAAACAATGGGCAATATCATGGAGTTGTCGAATAAGGGAGTTTTTAACTGTCTATGTTTTTCTACCGTCAAGTTAAACTTATTACATCATTACCATAAAACAGAACCAACTTTTCCGATCAATACGAGACCTTTCTCGTTCTAAACCCACGTTTTTCATCTGTTTTCCCCCTTGAACTGTTATTTACCGCCAATAATCCACCTGTCAAAACCAAACTCTTCGGCTTTTGTTTCGGACACTTTAAAAATGGAACACTTTTAAAGACGAAGAAAACCATACCAAGAAAGTTACTCAACCAATTTCCTTACAATATGACTTTCAATCAACCCACGATATTTTCATGTACGATGAAAGAATTGTTGGATACCTATATTACATATTTTTTTAAGGTGTGTAACATTATACTAACGAACTTTTCTTGGTCGTCATATATTGTAGCTTATTACGGTAAAATTTTGAAGCATGGACAATCTTAACTATAAAGCAGAAAGACATTTCTTTGAATAATTTCGATTAGTAAGCCATAAAACATTTTACTTTTGAATAACTAAATACTTTATGGTACTTTTTTTTTAATACTTTATGGTTATTCATTATAGATAAATGAAACAATGTTACTTTGTCTGAACCACTTGTATATTTTTTTAAAGCAGACCGGTTTCGGAACGAGCGTTCCTTCCTCAGGGCAAACGTATACTGACTTGACAATTACAAAATAGTGGGTGGATACAATGTATTATTACTAAATATTATGGTAGGGGTGGAGGCGTGGCTAGGGATTAATGAAGAATAGGTGGGGGAACATATCCATGATTGGGATATAAGATAATATTTTTTGTTTGTTGACAATGGAAAATAACCAAAGTTTTGGAAAAAATTCAGGGATAAATATTCTTCGTATAAACTATAAAGGAAAACGCTTAGATAACTTAAAAGCCTTGGAAATAAAAAAAAATCCCTTAAAAATAATGAACCCATGAAAAAACTGGCATGAAAAATCACGGGTTAGAGTAATATTATGATTTAAATTTTGAACAAAAAAAATTAAAATAATTCTGTTGTCGCTTGTCTGAATTTAAGTTCCAATTTTTTGAAAATGACATTGAATTCAAAGCAAATCTGAGTTCTTTTTAATTAAAGCGGAGTTTAAGACTTTCAAACAAAGTTTTAATAAAAATCAATATTACGTTTTCTACTTTCGTCAATCACATAAAGCGTCCAAAATTTCTCTTGAAACCTCACCGTTTTTGCAAAAAGCTGATATTATACGTTTAAGCGAGGGCTTTACGATGTAACGTCTAGGTGCGCCTAACGAACGCTCGTCAACCAATCATAACTAAACTGTCCCAGAGAGAGCTCGTGCGAACATCATCGTGGTTCGTTATTTTCCTTCTCCCGCGTCTTGTTCGAAAAAGACAAAAGATACTAGAACGATGACACCACGTACGGTCTCTCTCTGGGACTATTAAAATATTATAGTTTATCATCGCTCCAACCTGGCTGGGTAGGCCCTAACGTCGGCTGGAAGACGTAATTTATATGCTAATAAGCAACGCTTTAGTTTTAATATTTGGTTCAGTCATTGCCATTGGTACGAAACGCTCTAGAAGAGACCTCTAAGGAATCTTACGGTGCCTACTTATTGATGATAAGTTCTTAAATAATGTGAACCAGAAATCTGACAATAATGTATGCCATGAAAGTGAATTGTAGAAGAATAGGAGACGCGCGAGAAAGACATGGCATGATCAAGTGAACCAAATTGTTGGCGTTAGGAGTGTCAAGGCCCTTTTGGGAGAGACTGGTTTAGGGAGACCCAACCTGGAATCTCTCGATCCATTGGCTTGCAACGCAGTGGGAGGGATGGATTAAACATAAATATTAACCTACTTTTAGAATAAATTTAATATTCAAATCATTGTTGGATACCATTTATGTCAAGCGCGTAGTAGATGCGTACTCAACTATCGTAGCGTACTACGCACTGTAACATCAAACCCGTAAACCCGTTGTGTACGAACACGAGCAAAAAAACGAGTGTGCTTTAGACCACACGACTGAAGTAAAACTTCACTAACTTATATCTCCCTCTCAACTTCCGTTCACCTCGCCCGACCGTTCGCCTCGCCCGATCACACTTTTCGTAACGCTATCGTTACGCATCCACCAGCTTACTCCCCAAGTCAAGCGTGCGTAAAGAAGTTTTACTTCAAAAATAGAATAGAATAGCCTGATTGTTCCTAACATCTTACTAACATTATAAAGGTGAAAGTTTATGGATGTATGTTTGTTACTCTTTCACGCAAAAACTATTGAAAGTATTTTAATGAAATATAGCTATAGCTCATATATCAGAATAATATATACGAGCTCTGGCATTATGAAATTTGTATGAAAAAATTGCAATAGGTGGCACGCGAGCTGTTTGAAAACTGAATGTACCGGGAATGAATGTATGGAATACGGGACAGGGGAGGGAGGGGGATTAGCGGGACGGGGGAAGGGGGGGAATGGAATGGGGAGAGCGAAGGTGGAGGAATCGGAGTGGGAACGCGAGAGGGGAAGGGGACGCGGGAGTGGAAGGGGAGGCGGAAGGGGAACGGGAAGAATGGGAAAGGACACGCAGGAAGAAACAATTTCTTTATTGAATGGCATAGCAACGCATGCCGGGAACCTGCTAGTAATATAATATTACTCGTAATTTTTTTTAATAAATAAATATTTATTATTTCTTTACAACGCTTTGCCTATCCAAAACATTTTCAAATCAAAGGTCTGACACATGTACACAACCCTTTATATTATGAATTTTATAATTAAAACTTCTTCATTTTTCCTTTCACTATTTATCATGCTTGAATTAACATTTGAAGTTGAAGTGAATATATCATTGCTTATAATTTTCGGCTAACCCAATTTTTAATGTTCTCCTTATTCTGAAAGGCAGTTACCATTAAAAAATATGATCCCCCTATCTGAATACTAACTATCTGTTTACCTGGGGTAATTAAGAGCAAATTACCTTCGACGGGTAAAAGGGACATCATGCGTAAAATTATGTAAACCTGACAGAGATTTTAACTATTTTTCAAGATTTTTTCTCTTTTTAGCGACGTACTTTTTTCATGACGCGAAACTAAAAATTACATGAGAATATTCTTGAACAGATGGTTATTTTCTTATTGAACCGCCTCCGTGGTCAAATGGTTAAGATCCTTGACTACGAATCCTGGGTTAGTCAAATATTTTATTTTCGAAGGACGAATTTTGGGATGAAATATTACACAGGATGTAGTAGCACGTACCAAAAGGATTTTAACCAGCTATTCCAAAGTTACGTGTCCTTTTTATTTTTATATGTTTACAATGAATTTTTATTAATTATTTTTTATTGTTTACAATGAGTATTTAATTGGACCAAACTTCCGTTCTAATGGATACCTGTGTACATCAGTTAATCGGATATCATCGGTTATATCAGTAACCGTTCAGGTATTAGGCACGAACGGACGACTCTCTTGTACAGCACAACTTTACTGACATCTGTCGAGACACCTTAAAACTACGGATAACTATCTATACTAACGACGTCCGTTGAAGGACATTGAAACTACATGCAAACAATACTATACACTACAATATTCGTAGTATCGACCAAGTGAAAGATCACCATTGCTTGAAACTTGAAATGACTTTAGCCGTGTTTGGCGACCAGATCTAAATACCCACACCCTTCAGCTTCACAACGACAACATACCCCAATTAGCATATACCCCATATACGACAACATACCCCAGTTCACACGCGATAGAGGTGAAACCTTCAGAAAACTAAGTTAGACACGAGGAGTCAACGAAGCACAGCACAAAGAGGAGACCGATTAAACTAGCTCATTCTCTCACAGGCAGGGGCGTGCACAGAAATTTTAGTGAGCTAGGGTGCTAAGATTGAAAAATTCGACGTAAATGATGTTGTTGTAGCTGAAAATGATTTTTATTTTTTTTCGAAATTTCAATTTTTTGTATGAAGATTTTTTATTCAGGGTAGGCATACCTATAGGTATGCCTACGCTAGATAAAAATTTTCATACAAAAAATTGAAATTTCGAAAAAAAATAAAAATCATTTTCAGCTACAACAACATCAATAATGTTGTATTTTCCAGTCTTAGCCCTCTAGATCACTAAAATTTCTGTGCACGCCCCTGCTCACAGGCTAAATCCTATATATGTATGTGTTTCTTTTTAGTGTCGCTATTTTTCGTTTCATCAAGTTTAAAATCACATCGGTGCAAAGAAGTTTTCACTTCAAAAAAATCTTACATCAGTGCGATGGTTCGAGTTCAGAAGATATTGTGAATCAATGTTTTTTGTGAACACCTCAGTTTTCTAACCCAATTTTATCTTCCACAGCCTGCTTTTCAACATGAAAAACCGCATTATGTTAAGCCTTAGGATCACGGTAATAACTGACGCAAAGTGCACGGTCTCCATTACCTAAGGACGGCGTCGATTCACTTTCCCAAGCGGCGTCATGGTACGGTACCTGTTATCGGAAGTGTTGACAATTCAACACCCTTCCCTCCCACTCCCTCCGACAATCCCTGCTCCCGAACTGCGATGCCAATGATGGGGTGTCCGCCAATGCATCCTCCTGACTATATAGCACACTGTCCCACGCTCGGAAATTCGGGGTATAAACAAGTCAATTTACTTCTTATCGAAGAAATTGATTCTATAATACATTCTTAAGATTTAACGTATCAATGTTACTTTCCAATGTATATTCAAGGTATGTACTTATAAAATTTACTTACAATGTATGTACAATATACTTACAATCAGAGGCGGCTCTAGGGGTCTAGAAGTGGAAGGTCATCCAAAAAACTATATTATGATCAATAGAGAACTCCAGTCCAATTTTTAATATTTTTTTAAATAACTGCATATTTTTAAATTATTTTTAGAGTTAGCTTTAATAGTTAAAATAATTGTCAAAGTTTTTATTTTTCAAGATCCCCGAAAACCACCGTATGTATGGTGAATCGTGTGACGTCATCACTCCTGAAAAGTTACTATAGGATCGGGCAATCAGCTGATCAACTGCCGCCATTTTGAATTTCGTTGTTCGGAGTATTCTCCCTAGAAGTAGCATTACTATTTTTTTGTGCAATAGTTTTTGAATATTTTCAATAATAGAGATACACTAATAAAAGTTACCTTTATTTATGAAACATTATTTAGGCTTAAATAAAATAAACACAACAACTAAATCTCTATAAACAGTATGCAAATAAACGAATAAATTAATATGATGGCTTGTGTCATATCATACATTCCCATACAATGACTTTACGGTGACGTCACGACACGTCGAACAGTGACGTCACCTTGACGGCGTGTTTTTACGACCCGATTAAAAATGGACTTTTTAATAATTTTTTAAACACTCTGCGTTTAATATTATTAAATTAAACTTATATATTCAGAATCAGCGTTTGTTTATTGGTAAATATGAACATATTTTTTTAAAGCCAGAATATTTTTCACTGGAGTTCCTTATCCCAACTGCTCCCCTCTGGAGCCACTGAGACTATGGCATCCTCAATTGGTATACTTTGTAAAGCTGAAGGTAGTGGGGAGGGGAATGCGATGGGTTAGACGAAGATGAGAAAGTACCTAACTATTCAGACCTTGTCACTAACACGGCTAAGGCCATTTCAAGCAATGTTTTAATTTTGAATGGTAGTCTTACATCAGGGCAAAACTGAGAGTGTCTGCCACTCTGCAACGTTCCGCAAATATGCCATATTTTATTTTTAATGAATAAAATTTAGAAATAACACGCACAATAAATCAAGTTTATTTGAGCACACCGGGATTTGAACCGGCGTCCTTCAGATTGGTAGTCGAGAGCTTTACCCCTCGACCACGGAGGCTGGCGTAGCAACTATTCCGGAATAGGTAAGTTTATTTACAATTAAAACTAACTCTAAAAATAAAAATGCAGTTATTTAAGTTAGAAGGTCATTATTCATTAAAAAAAAATTGGACTGGAGTTCTCCATTCTTGTGAGGTATTCACTTTAATATATATTTAGATAAATAAAATTTGATACACAAAATGTCACTTAGTCAAATTTAATCTCATTTACTGCGAGCAGTGTGGGTAGAGCCATTTCTACTTCTGACCTCAGCTTTTAGTTCCTGAAGCGGGTTGGGAAGCGGTCGCCAGCGGTAAATATTTGGTTAACCCTTTACTATAAAGTTCGCAAGCTAAACTCTGCCTCACCCCCATTTCCCAGCCCTTATCCAATAATGTACTCGTTGTGTTTCGTGCCGTTTTTGAATCAATAATTGGATTTAAAGTTTATCACGGGTCTATCCGGTTCTGCCAAAATGCCGGCGCAGATCGTTGGCTAAAATGTATAGCCTGTTGAATAATTTGATCACAGCCTACATTTTATCACGTAATGATATTATATTTAACCGGTAATCCGTTTTAACGACTAATAATAACCAAATTTAATCAAATATTTAGGCAGTTAACAGATGCAGTTTACATTGAAAAAAATAATTCCCCTTAGGGCCTATCTCATCTTTGGGGATGCTGTGTGGAGTTTTATTTTAAGGATTGGAATGAGAGGAAGTTCTTAGAAGGAAAAACGAGAGTGTTTTAGACCACACGACTGAAGTAAAACTTCTTTAGCTCCATCTATATGATAAGAAGAGATAAAGAAAATGTGTGCTCGCATCTCTCTCTCTCGCCCCTACAGTAATATACGAAACGTAAACCTCTCTCTTTCTATCTTCACTAACTTATATCTTCCTCTCAACTACCGTTCGCCTCGCTTTTCGTACCGCTCTCGTCACGCATTCACCAGCTTACTTCCCAAGTCAAGCGTGCATAAAGAAGTTTTACATCAAAAAGGTAAGATAGGTGGGTAGAAATCTGGGGGGTCAATGGGTCCAGGAGTGATGGAAGTATGAATCCATCCCTCCCACTGCGGTACAGAGCGATGGGTCGAGAGAGTCCCGCTGGAGAGGTAAAATGTCTCCATCAACCAATCTTTCCTGATCCGGCCCGTCACGCGGTAGGTGGGAAACGCGTTCGCCACCGAGATCAAGACAAATCTTACCCCGTAAACCCGAGTACTTTTCCTAAGTCACCAAACATAGCGAACCACATAAGGTGACCTGGGGCGGCAATGTTGGTTGTCCAATAAATGGTTTCCAGGACGGCGGTACCCATACATGCCTCCTAAACAACATTTTTTATTATATTCATATATTCTGACAAAAGGGCATACCGAAACAAAATTGATCGTTTAGTTTTTTTTTCAGGTTTTCAGTTAGAAGAAAATATTGTGTTACTTGGAGATAGCCGGATTATTATTAGTCAAAAGTTCGTTTCATTCTCGGAAGCTTGTTGAGTATTTCAATTTTGAGTTATTTTTTATACCTTTGCGATACGCTTGAAGCTATTCCTTCATAAGGTTAATATTTTCAAATTGGCATTTGGGAATACAGAATGTAATATGTTTGACATTTGTTTAATATAATAAATATCCTGAATAATGCGTAAAGCTCAGTCCTTGCTAAAGGTTAAACTATCGTGAAAATATATAACATTTTTTCAGAAGGCATGTGAGAGAATATTTCATCTTTAAGTAGTTCTCGTGTGGGAAAAGCGATACCTGTCCGAAGATGTAATATGGTAGATTTCTTCAAGGTGAGTCAATTTTATTATTAAAAAACATTTTTCAAGGTGTTGCAAACGGGTCTTCCCAAATATTCTTTATTATATTTTGACGCCCATCATTTTGGGATATTTCCCATTTAAAGTTTGACATTTTGCGGGGCTCTTTTGTGGTGTCAGCACTTAAAATTTAGTCGCTTTTTCCAGAAGGCAAAAAGGTTTAATGGCAAATCGATGATTAATAATCACGTTCCTTACATTTATTTGAAACTTTTAGCAGCTTGCAATATAATTAATTTTAAATATGGTGGTATTAATGACAATCTTAAAAATAAAGAAAACACATTTTTAGTGCGAACGGGTCTCGAACTTGAAACGCAAGACAAATAATCTTAAAAAGTGTCATCTACGTCGATATTAAAGAAAATTACTGGCGTCAGTTTATATTCTCCGTGGTCGAGGGGCAAGTCTCTCTCTCTCCGGAGGTCGCTGGTTCAAATCCGCGGACTTGTGTTTTCACAAATTAATTTCTTAAAATAATGTAAAGTATATTTGGGGCAAGCTCCAGAGTGAAAGATACGCTCAGTATCGCTCTGGTGTAAGATCACCATTCATAATTGAAAAGTTGCTTGAAACAGCTTTAGCCGTGTTTAGTGACTAGATCTGAATAGCCAGGTTCTTCCCCACTTTTGTCTTTCCCACCTTCTTCTTCCCCACCTTCCTCTTCTTTACCTTCCTCTTCCCCATCTCCTTTCTTTCCCAACTTACCTTTAGCCTCACAACATTCCCCAATTGGGGATGCCATAGTCTCACTGGCTCCAGTCATTGGTGGCTTTTCTCAACTGAGTTAAAGCACCAACAAAACACATAATATACATTGCGAATAAACTGCAGCTGTGACAGTAACTGTGTTAGGATAAGCGATCAATTCACACCCTTAGATGGTGATTTATGTTAACATTTTTTGTCTCCCGCCGCCAACATCCGACGAGAGATAAGGCGAGATTGGGTCCCATTAACCACCCCTGGCGGAGCCGCACTGCAGCTCGACTTCGGAAAATTAAGGCTTCTTTCCTAAACGAGCCCATTAAACTTATCGCTTGTAAACCTCCGTAATTTCTTGCCAGTTAAAATTTTACGTTCTCTGTACACGGGTACTTTAAGAAGCTATAATTCCACTTAATTAATTATGACCCAACAAGTTTAATCAAAAAGCCGTTGGAAATACTTCTGTTACCTCGACTAATTTAGTTTTAGTTATTTTCATTACTTACAGTCAATTTAATCAAGTGTTTCTGACTGGAACGTTGCTTTTCTCGTACCTGCGAATGCCAGACTCGTTTATTTCCGCGCTTCGAGTGAATTAATACTACCTATTTATTATATGCGGGGAGTTGAGCACCTTTCGATGTATTTGTGCATTATTTTATTTAACGTCCAATAGGTTTGCTGAATAAATAATGTTGCTTTAGTGGGCGCCACCGCCGGTGGTTTCAAATTGAATTTTCCGTTGAGGAAGTTTACTTCCACTCTGAATGTTCATACAGCGCAAAAGCTAGCACTCGTGTCAAGATGTGTGCAGAAAAGTCTCAGGTTTTCTAACCAGCCAGCTTCAGGAGAAGTAAACCAGCCCCGGGTAGCAAAGTCTTTCTCAGATGCAAAAGAAGCCATTACAGTTCTTGTAGCTTTTACCATAATATTGAAGTTTTCCGCCTCGGGAGAACGGGTAGTTTCGCGGTGTGTTCAAAGGTGCAACAAGAAGCAGTATTGTGTCAAAAGGGACTTGTGCGAACACAACGCAGAGAAGTCTAGTATTGTGCTAACAGTTTATTTACGACGGCGTATCTTTTCAGTTTGCGGTGGCCTCTCGCTGGTGCGAGTTACAACATAAAAGAGGATTTGAATGCTTCTAGGATTTTCTACAACGTGACATAATATCACGTGGTCCGCATTATTGTTCACCCCTTTCTTGGCCAAGTGTCACCTCACCCCTCCCAGATCCGTCTCCGAACCACCAACCGCTTGAAACAAAGCTCCGCTTTTAGACAAATTTGTCATATTTCTCTCCGAGAGAATATCATTTTATCAGAAACACTTAAAGTTGTCTGCAACAGCAAATTCTGAAATTTTCTCACATTTCTAAAGTTCTTATACAAGGTGTTAAGGGACCTACTTCACTAACTTTAACCAGTGATTCCTGACATTATTTGAAATAAAAAAATGTAAATGAAATGTTGGTCTCCGGCGACTTTTCTAAGATTTTTTTTCTAATTTTTTTCTTCAAAATCAATAAATTTTTTTTCACATATCGTCATTGGTTACTCAGCCAAGTAACCGCCCAACCTCTTACCCTGCCCCCAACTGTCCAACAACTACTATTATATATAGTATACAACCAAGTGGTTCGCTACGTTTGGTGATTTAGCAGGGGTGCCCGGGTTCATGGGGTGAGGGTTGTCTAGGTCTTGAAGGCGGATGACCAGGATATACTGAACCCCAGATTCCTACCCAACCTTTAACCCTTTTTCTTCCCAAAACTTTCCTCTCCTTGCTTTCCTTAAAAAAACCCTCCACACAGCATCCCCAAAGATGACACAGGCCCTGAGGGAAATTATTTTTCTCACTGGCTCCTGTGTGGAGGTCATGTAAAAAAAATAAAAAAAATTGTGTGGAGTTCACATGCGGTACAAGTGAAACCTTCAGAAAACTAAAGAAGAGTTGGGAGAGTACGAATCACAGCACAAAGATAAGACCGATTATTCTATCTCATTCTTTCGCAAGCTAAATCCTATAGATGTGCGTGTTTGTCTGTTTTAGTATCGCTCGAAACATGAAAAATGTCATCGGATACCAAATTTCATTTACATTTTTTACTTCAAATAATGTCAGGAATCACTGGTTAAAGTAAATCAAGTACGTCCCTCGTACTTATCGTAATTATCTTACTTATTTACAGTGTTCTCATCGTAAATAAGTAAGATATTTAAATTTATGTATTTTAACCAAATTTTATCTCAGAATTTTGATTTTGATTTTAATATTCTAAATAAGTAGTAAATATCTCTTCATCTTCAACAGTATTCATGTTCCTAATATTTAGGCAAAAGAACATCTTTTATTTAATGAATCCTTTTCGAAGGAAATGTAATTTGATTCGCTACTTACTTTATAAAGAACAGCGTTATTGTTTTTTTTCTCAGTACCCAACCGAAGTGCTGAAATCGCGACAAATTCATTATTTTAAAGACATTTTCTGAAATAGTTTTAAAGCCTTACTTTTTGACGAAGTATTTCTTAATAGTATTTCTTCTCCGACGTCGTTTATTACCTTAAAATGGGTGGAGAAGATCGTATAAAATGTAAACAACAAAATATATGGGGAAACCATCTCCATATATTAACTGTTTTTATAGGCTGGGCTTCTTTACATGGGGAAGAAGTGAACCTTGTGTTATTCGTCGGTTGTTCCTGGCATCGCCCACTGCACCCTGGCTTGTTAAACAAAGGCAAATTGTAGGAACTTTGCTCTGGGTCTTAGATAATTCTCAACTCAAGACAGGGAAGTTAAATAAGATTTTATAAAAGAACAGAACCTTCCAAAGTACAAAAATTACTAATAATTTTTCACCTTGTAGAATATAGACTTACCCCAAAATGCTCTGGAAATAAAGTGTTGTACCAGATTACATTACTTTATTTCCACAGCATTTTGGGGGTGCATTTGTACTCTACGAGGTATATTTTTAAATTTTAAGCAAACCCTGATACAAAAAAGAGCTGATGACCTTGAAACGCCTGAAGAGATATTCATGAATTGTAGCTAAGAACCATTTTGATCACGTAGGTTTTCAAACAAAAAAAACCGCATCACAATCGGTCCATTCGTTTAGGAGCTACGATGCCACAGACAGACACACAGACATACAGAAAGTCAAACTTATAACACCGCTCCTTGCGTTGGGGGTTAAAATACAAAACTATATATCTTATTATTTATTATTTATCATTCCCGCAATGAGTTTATTAACTCCTGGGAGTACAATGCTTTATATTATATACTATATTCTGTATTGTATACTTTTGATAAATAAAATAAATAAATAATGTTTAAGTTTATTTTAAAAGTAGAACTCCATTTTAATTTAACACAGTAACATTTTGATAATGCCTTCGAAAGACGAAACAGCTGCTACTCGTAGTATTAATTACTTTTTTATTATCTGACCTTTTTGATTGCTAATTATTTAAAAAAAAACAGTGTGCAATTCACACGCGGTAGAAGTGAAACCTTCATAAAACTTAATTGGGTAATAGTGGGAAGGCTACGAAGTACCGCACAAAGAGGAGACCGATTATACTATCTCTTTTTCTCGCAGGTTAAATACTATAGATGTGTGTGTTTGTCTCTTTTTAATATCGCTATTTTTCGTATCGTCAAGTTTCAAATCACAACGTTGCTAAAGTTTCCTCTTCAATAAAAATGAAAAACTTTAATTAAGCCACCGCTACCCTAATTTCTACCGTATTCTTACATATCTCCCTAAAACATTTGAAGGTTTTAAGCTCTTAAAAAATATTTCTTATTTTTGAAAAAGACGCGTTTCCAGACGCGTTCCACGCCGAAACGCAAATTATATGAAATTCCCTCGGTAGAAAAAAATATAAAGTATACTCCGAAAATTATTATAAACACGTTTATTTCACTTATTTTACAAGTTGTAGTTGTGAAAAAATTCACAATTTCTTTAATGATACTTACGCCTTCGCGGCCTTTCATGCGATGTTTGCTCTATTTTAAACGAGTCGTGTTTTATTAAACACTAGCTGGTACCCAGCATGCGTTGCTATGCCATTTAATAAAGAAATTGTTTATCCCTGCGTGTCCTTTCCCATTCGTCCCGTTCCCCTTCCGCCTCCCCTCCCTATCTCGCGTCCCCTTTCCCTCTCGCTCCCACTCCACCTCCTCCACCTTCCCTCTCCCCACACCACTCCCCCTTCCTCCCGAGTTCCCTTCCCCCCTACCTCCTCCCATCCGCATTCCATACATTCATTCCCGGTACATTCAGTTTTCAAACAGCTCGCGTGCCACCTATTGCAATATTTATACAAAATTATAATGCCAGAGCTCACCAGTAGTTTTATACAAACCTTGTCCTGACAATAACAAACACACAAAAAAAAGAATTACTCAATTTGGTACAGTCATTTGGAAGTTATGCGCGTACATACATTTCGGCGATTCATTTTTATTTATGTAGATTTTCACAATTTTCGCTTCAAATATTAATTACATATCTTCTTCTTTTTGAGCGGGGATGTAGCGCCTTAAATGAATGAATACGTCTAAGAACCATAACTCAAGGACTTTATTTATATAGCTGAAAAAAGTTGCATTTACTTAGAAATTAGACATATAACTTAGACACAAACAAGAAAAGCTATAATTTCATAACAGCTGAACTCATCGTTTGACGGTTTTACAGATTTCCACATTATAACTTACAAATTTTCTGCGAGATGGAATTTTCTAACTGTTGAAAACAACTTAAGATACGCTGAAGTTTGACGACTTGAAGTTCCGTCTTTGAGAATCTATAAGTTCTCCTGGCTGTCCTTGGTTTCTCGGAAATTCTTCGCTAACACCTCAAAGGCAATATTTTTTTCCTTTTCCTGATGTGTGATCAAATTTCCTATTTCTACGCCGTGGATGTACCTAGGGCGTACCACTTTAGGCGTGATAGATATAAATATACCCATTCAGTAATTCTTGCGTACCACAGAAAATCTCCAACGTGCCAAATCTGGCGTGCGTGCCTTGCATCCGCCATGGCAGGCTTCGGCACTAGCGTGGTCTTCATGCGGGCTTTGATGAATCTCCATAATTAATCTTCTTTGACTAGGACTAGATGCTTGCGAACCAGTTATTATTCGCCTCGAAGCCAAAGGGATTGTGATAACTTATAGCTGGAATGTATACAATGGAGTGCGTATAGAGAAAATCATACATTATGAACGTGCGATGAAAATAAAGACTGGCTTATGGAACTGTCTGTACTGTGAATACAGAATGTATTCGTAATCTGTGGGTCATAATAACATTCTCTATTCCACATTAATATGAACATAAGCAAGTCTAATGTCATAGTGTTTGAAAGGGAGGGTACAAACAGAGGCGGCTCTAGGGGTCCAGAAGTGGAAGGTTTTTTAAAAAAAATTATAATTATGATACAATATGAAATTAAAAACCATCATACACATTTTTAATTACCTCACGAGTTTGAGAGTCAAATTACATTTAATATAGTAAATTATTTCATGCGGCAAACCTTCAATATGCAAAATCAACCTAAGTTTATCAAATCATCTCTTTCAGACGCATAATATTCATTATGCTTTCTCTCGCTCACGGCCATGACCCAAACTGTCTTCAGAATCCGAAAACATTTCTTCTAGGCGGTATAGTGCCATCTCGTTTATTGTATGGCGCGTAAAGAGACAGAAGAAGACATGATATCGGGACATTTGAAAAATTAACCGAGCCAATCATAGTGCGTGGGAAAGAAAGCTTCCATTTAAGACGTTAGATGTCACTACTCGTCGCTGCCTGCGGCTGCCTGCTATCTCGCGATGTATTTTTCAAATACATTAGAATAATATCAGTTGTTTCGATTAGCATAACTTTTCACAGTGTTTTATTGTCATCTTATAATTTTGGAGGTTTTTGGCTAATTGACCGGAACGAAGGACCGCCACAGGGTAAAAAAGCATAATATCGACATTAGTCTACCTTCAAAAAATCCCGGGTAAAGAAGGGACGCATTACCTAACGAAAAATTAATTTAATTTTTTTTTCATTTTCAACATTCAAAATTTAAATAGTTGCTTGTTCAATGGTGGAGGAATTAATTTGAAAATGGTTTGAACCCGCGACGCCTGCCTCAGAACCACCAGGGTACAAGCCGATGTATATTAGATAAAAAAAATCATGATTAAGACAAAAAAATGCCTTTTAGCGTTGCGAAATTCTCGTCTTTAATAAAGCTATTTTTTAATTTAAGATTTTATAATACAAAACATATAAAAGTGTGCAAATGTTAAATTTCAAATACTTAGAATGTGCCCTTGTTACAGTTAAGGATAAAATCAAAAGTTTTCGGATCAAATAAATCCCGTTTTAAAGGAAAATTACACTTCTTTTTAATATGATGTATTAGTTTAGCTTAATTTTTTCCTGCAAACGGAGTATTAGGATCTAACTGTGTTTCTGAGAAGAATGGAAAACTTTTGATAATTTCCGTACCAGATCGAGCCAATTTAGAAATTATGACCTTGTTATTTTTTTTATTACGTTAAAAAATATATATATTTGTTTTATTTCTTTCTCGAACAAACATTTTATTGACTGTTACCGTGGTTAACATGGATAATAAGTTTCAGTAATAAAAAAATATATTAATGACCAGTAACTGTAAATCGCGATCCACAAGAAAAAATGTACAAAAATGTTACTGAATGGTATCCCAGAGATGGCAAGAGAAGTAGAGGACGTCAACAATAAGATGGGAAGACGACCTAAAACTCACGGTTAGACATCATTGGAGAAGAGTAGCGCGTGACAGGTCCCAGTGGAAAATTTTAGAGGAGGCCTATGCCAAGAGGCAAACTGAGCATCGGGATATATTATAACAAACAAGAACATGTCTAGTATTCATACCTAACAGAAATCCAGAAAAAAAGGCTTATTATTATAATTATTAACTGTAAATAGGTAAGTAGTAGTATTTTGTGAACACCTCGCTAGGAGAACCTGTGCTGAGGTGTTCCCATGTTTAGGATTAAGTGCTGTTAAAAACGCCGTATCTTCCTTGATATTTCAAAAAGAGCGCTGTGGGTCGACCCATTGTATACATAAATTTAATATTTTTTGTATTTAAATTCCATAAATAACGTAAAAATTAAAAATATATATAAAAGATATAAAGATACGAAAAATAAAAAGGTAAAAGGCCGCAACTGGGAATTGAAGCCAAATCCTCCAGCCTTACCAAATAATAAAAATAATAAATGTTTATTATTTTCCTTTTTTCGTAACAAATGCGGATAATGATATTCTTACTCGGCTCTCCCTTAGTGAGGATTTCATTTATTTTATTTTTATGTATTTATATACATATTACAATACAATCCATAACAAAAGATGCTTTATCTGTCCAACTAGGAGGGTTTCCCGTTTCAGGAAAGCAAAATTGCACATTTAATTCATAATATTCTTAACAAAGGAATGGTTTCGTTCAAGATCTCACTAGAAAGAGGTTCTATCAAGACAACTTTAGAGAACGTTAATAATTGCATTTGGAACAAGGGAATGGTTTCTTTATGTCCTTGAAAGAATCGCAAGGATGTGATTCTTTCATTTACGTATGCATTCAAATCTGATAGCATGCAAAATGAAGTAATTATTATTAATATAATATTATGTAATTTTTTTAGTGTTGTTGGGTGGTTTCGGTTTCAGTCTGCATTTGATGTCTGTATATGTTCTATTTCTGATCTCTCTATGTTTATTATTGAGGATAATATTAGTAATAATTCTTAAATGAATACACAGGGCCGATAAATATAATAAGGTCGCAATAGTTCCGTTGGTAGAGTGGTTGGTAGAGTTCAATTCCCATTGGCGACCGTTACCTTTTGTTTTTTGCGTTTTTCTGTTTCCTATATCATTGAAAACTATTCAATGATTAAATATTACAATGAGCTTTAAAAGCTTTGATATTATTTTCTCAATAAATTAAATGTTTGTACCATAGTTACGTTACGACCGTCAAACTTGAAAGCAGTGAAAATATATTTAATTATAATTTTCAAAATAGTAAATGATCGTGTAGACAGCCCTGATTTACTTAAACTTATTGAATTTTATTTGGTACTTAGAAGAGCTACTCGTTTGAAAATCATGTTGAAATGTAACAATACCAGGACTGAGCATTTCAAACACTCGCTTTTATCTAGATTCCTAGATAACATGAAGATAGTCATAGATATGCAGATGCGGCGGATCTATTAACTGCAGAGAAGGTAGGTATAAAAAGTCTATACTAACATATATTTTCTATTAATGTTAATTTCACCGAGGTCTACTTGTGTATTTTCTAGGTACTTGTTTGTCTTACTTTTACCACGGGTGGTTCGCGAGATCCAAAATGTGGTCCATGAAACATTTATTAATTTACTACAAAACCGAACAGAAACACATCCAAAAGCTGATTCGTAACCCTTTTGGTATTAATGATGGACAGCTGAAGAAGTCCAAGAAGGAGCACATTGAATTGCAAAATGATAGTAATTCCAAGAACGCGTTTAATTACGCGATTAACAGTTTATCATGATTGTACCTTGTGGTCCCTGTGAGAACAATATAAATGTCATAGTGGTCCCTGTTCAAAAAAAGGCTGGGAACCACTTATCTAGAGTTTATGTTCATTTTTAATAATTTCTATACTTTCATTTTATACTTTTGTCATTGTACGAACAAATATTTAATACATAATTGTTATATTTTCAGATTTTTTCCAGTATTTTTGGTTGTGACAAACCATGGTTGATTATTATATATTTGTGTCGTTGAAATTTAAAAAAAAAACTTATATTTACTCACTAGGACAAGCCTGTGTTGAGGTTAACAATTATACAAATTCAAAATAACACAAAATTATACAGATACTGAAAGAACAATATTGTTGTAATTCTCATAGGTTGAGATTATGGGTACCTACCTACTAAACTGGTTAAAACGGCGCTAGGTAGCACATTTTTGTAAACATGTAGACTTATAGGGTGACCATAGTTTAGTGATCTGATTTAAAAAAGGATTAAGTTGTAAATAATAAATTAAGCATATTATATTATAAATGTATATAATATAATATGCTATATGCTATAAATTTGGCAGGAGGAAGACGAAAAAAACGGTTTAACCAAAAATAATATTAATTTAGCTAATTATTATAAACATAATCATTTAGCTAATAATTTAGAAAGGACAAAGTAAAGAAAATCAATTGGCAATCCTCCACTAACACGAATAATTAAATATTCTTTTTAAAAGTGTACAAGGTATTAGATGACTTTATATGTTCTGGAAGGCTATTAAATATGAGTGGAGCTTGATAAAAATAATTTCTTTGACCAAAAGATGATTTAGTTTGAATTGCCATAAAGTTCAGACCAGAGCCAATTCTCGTAGTACGAATTTGTTGTGTTATTTCTGCAATATTAATATTATTAAATATGTTTACACACGTAGTCCGGTCCATAACATTAGAATGAAAATCTATTTTGTATCAACATACTCGTATAAGGAATTCTTAAAAGTATGTATGTTTCCAAAGCTTACTATCCCAGAGCTTCCATCCTCCAAGAATCGAGGAATCGAGTCAATCCGTTACACGTGGAAGAAGCTTTCTATGGAGGTTTCAACTCTACATCTTCGTTCCGAACGGAAAGTTTTATAAGCAGATTTCATTCTCCGAGATTTTTAGTAAACGAGTATTTATTATTGAAACATATCTTCCTTCAAGTTCAGTAGGTATCTACTTACATTCTCGACTGAACGATTTTGTTTGTGTTATTTCTTTTTTATCAAATAAAATCCACTTATATTTCACTTTGTTTTCTTGATTTAATGAATGTATGAAAGATGCGGAATCTTGTAAGTGGAAATTAACCCACTTTTCGACATTTGATCGAGTTGAAACTCGGCAAATAGGCTCGACGTCGATGAAAATGCATTTTGTCAACTTTTTTTGGCAATCACGCAAACAAAGACGGACATATAAGCACATTTCTGAAATTCGAAGAAATTAAGCTCTTTATATCTTAATACATAAAATAAAGTCTGGTTAGTTACACCATTTACAACTCGGGAACGGCTGGACCGATTATTATGATCTTTGATTTGTTGGATTTGTCTCCGCCCCGAATAGCAGAATAGCTATTAAAACTTTGGAAAAATTCACGAAAAACAAATTATGAAGAAAATTATTTTCCTCGTACATTTTGCATGGAACGAATTCTCATCTTTTGAAAGAGCTGCAGGAATATTGTGATATGTATAATATTGAGTAGTGAGTGAATCTCAAAAATTCAAAAACGTCAAATGTCAATAAGTTGATGGTTTTGTTTGTGTTCTTTAAAATATAGTGCTGCCCCTCTTTCTTATACACTAAATGTCAACAGTCGAAAATATGACAAACAGAGAACGTATGTCTGCACTCCTTCAAATCAAATCAAAATACAATAATTATAACAAATCTCCCTCACACGTTTAAAGAAAATAAGTAAGTGGAAAAGTAAGAAAATCGCAAACATTATAAATCCGTACACAACGCCATCTCTTATACTGACAAAAACAAAACACGGACAGTTGCGCATCGATAATTGCTTCAATGTGTATATTTAACTTATAAAAAAACTGAATTTAATTGAGCTAATAAGTCAACACAATAGTTATTGATTCTGAAGCGGTACGAAGTTCTCCAGGTCAGCTAGTATGAAATAAATGTCGGCCTTACCAACTTCAGATTTCACCCGATTTGTAACGCGGTTGATTACGATCACTGGGTAGGAAGGTTCACAACTCAAACCAAAAAAAGTTTTAGAAAACACTTTAAAATATGTATTATAGTAAAAGAAAAACCTATTTCTTTACGGGTTGATTTTTTCCATTATTTTCTCATAAACGTAATAGTTTACAATCATTTCATTATAAATATACTAATTTCGGTTGTCGGTGCATAGATGTGTGATTTGTAATTATGTTCCTGTGTAAAAAAATTAAACAAGTTCAATGAAATTTTAATTTTCAACTTATAAGTTTAAATCATATCGGACAGGTAGGTAAAAATTATTTTATTCATAAATAATTCTTTAATTGTAATATATGTATACGTACGTTTCGTTTTAGTTTGATAGATGTTTAGAAGAATTATTAATAGAGTGAAAAAAGTCGTTTCCGGGAATACGCGCGATTCACTGAACCAAATCCAGTGGACATACTTTAGCGGCCCGTTCATATAGCTATTTTATCAGTACTGTTTGAATGGCAATCCTTTTTATAAGTGGTGCTACATTTTTTTAGTCGCTTTATATTCGTGTAATATCTATGTAAAATGTAATTATATGTATCTGTCCTTCCCGTAATGAGTTTTTTTTCTTAACTCATTGGGAATAATGTGTTACCATGTTTTTTGTAATACATTATAATTAAATAAATTTAAAAAATTTGTTCTAATTTTGAAGGATTTGTTTAATACATTTTTTCTTGGTGGAATAGCTTTTTTGAAAATTTCTTGAAGACTGTATATGTGATTAAATTACAAACTACTTTATGAGATGGTTCTCCTTCCAATTTTTGCTCGCATATGTAAGTTGTATGAACATCGCGTCGGATGGTTGAATTGTATAATAACGATATCGGATTCTCGCTTGGTTTTTGTTAAAACTTATTTTCTGAAAGTGTTTAATTTATCATTGCAGACAATATTAAGGACTCTTAGGGAAAATGTGAAAAACGAAAGATTAAATCGCATCTAGGAATTGAACCCAAGACCTCTTCCTTGACGGGTAGTATTTTGATCACTAATTCGACCATTAATTCGACCATGTCAATTTGTCATTTTTAAATGTTTTATCAAGAAGTGGTGCCCGGGTTCATGGGGAGAGGTTTGTCTAGGTTTTGACGGCAGACGGGGTGCCCACATTTGCATGGCGGCCGGATCGGGAGAGACTGGTCGAGGTAGATCTCTTTTCCAATACAGCAGGACTTTCATGACCTATCGCCTTGTGCCGCAGTGAAAGGGATGGATTCGTACGTCTGTCATTCCTGGACACATTGACTCCAGATTTCTACGTACCTTTTTTCCCCAAAACTTCCTCTCCCTCCTTTCCATAAAAAAACCCTCCATATAGCTTACATAGGCCTTGGGGGATTTTTTTTCATCGGGATCTCCTGTGTGGAGCTAATGCAAAAAAATTCCGATGTACATTTTACTCTAATATTGAAAAACATAAAAGGTCACATCACAATCAGAATGTGTTCATTGTAAATTTCCTGCTGTCTTTTTGCTTATGACGGCAGTACACTATTGTATTCATGTTTTTTTCCACATCCATCAATTACCCCGAAATCCACATATTTTCCAAGTCAAACTAACAACTGTATTTTATTATTCGCAGATGAAGTCGAGCCCCCACCAGAGGAGGAAAAAGAGGAAGTGGTAGAACCAGTGGAAGCGGTAGAAGAAGAGGACAGACTGTCCTCCCGAAGCTACGCCAAGGAGATAGTGGCCGGCGAGGAGAGGCCCAAGGTTAACTCTGGCCAACAAACCACCCCGACCGATGGTAAGTTTTTACCACCCTCTTTTATCTGTAACAATGATAGCTGTCTACTATTCTGTGATTTTGCAAGCATATTAAAAACAATACAAGCATATTAAACATATTACTATTAAATTTAAAATATAATATACAATAATCATGTTTTTATATTCCTTCTATTTGAAAAAATGGAGGCACCGCTGAAAACCATCTGCATTCTAGGAGAAATCCTGAATTGTAGCTGAGCAGTCACCTTTTCGTCAATATAGAATCAATGAAAAAAATAACAAAATATGTAATATTGTAAAAAAAACTACTGATAATAATAATCTTCGGATTATAATAGTAATACAAAATTTTTGAAATTTGTTCATTTAATAATAATAATAATGAGTGACTTCAATACTATTAAATGAACAATTTTCAAAAATGTCAGAAGCATACCAAGGTAAAAGCTCTCATACTCTCTAGAAAGTTATTACCAGAAAATTCAACACAGTGACAAACAAGGTTAAAGATATACTTAAAAGAATTCATGACATGCACTTTCACGGATGGTTCTAATTTAATTATTTTAAGATAGAAAAAAATTACAAGTTATGCTTTAAAATAAATGGATGAATTAATTATTTGCGACCGTGCAAACAATTAATTCATCATAAAGCAACTTACAAAAAGGTTTTTTTTTTTAAACCATCACCATCTGTGAAGGAGTGGTTTTTTTTTCTTTTAATTATTGCTTAAATAGATTACATTACGATAGATTTACAGATTTTTTTCATCGCTTTTAATTTTAACCCTATATCACCTTTCAAAGGTGTGTTGATTTGATATTGTGTTCAGTTGTCATGGAATCCTAAAAAGTTAGTGAAACTAAATTTGTACAAAAAAATGTCCACCCTAGATTAACATTAAGGTGACATCACGTAGCAGACAATAAATGAATTCGTTTTATTGTAATATTGTGAAAAAACCAACCCATTACGTTATAAGCGGATAAGTTTGCTTGTTAAATTTAATGTCTTGCCATCCACAACAGAAACCGATAGATTCAGCATTGCGGGAGGAAATGTTTCATGTCAATGTAATATTTGTTGTATGAGGTTCTTGGCGCCAGACCAGGCGATTGTAACGCCGCCGGTAACGGTACCATTGAACGTGATTTACTTGCATTTTGACACTTAACACCTCACTATCCAAACGAAGAAAACTATGATTTATACTGACTGTGTATTTGTATTGAAACTTATTGAATGCTTGCGGAATCACAGAAATTTAAAAAATATTGTTATGTTTGACACGTTGCGTATGTACATTTGATGAAAATTATTTGTAATGAGCGTGCGATTTTTATTCCAGGAAAAATAACACACAAGATAATACGATAATACAATATGTACAATAATAGTATGAATTAGTAAGTTGTAAAGACAGTATTGTCATATCTGTATAGGACATATCAGCATATATACCCGAGGAAACTTTAACAAGTGAGTCCTAAATTTATGTAGAGTGAATAAGTACCCCCCTCCTCTCCCTCCATCTTCCCCCTCTCTTATACCGCTTCCCCTCCCCTTATTACGCATTACCCCACCCCTCCTGCTCCCGCCTTCCCAGTCTGCCGCTAAACTACATGAATTACACACAAGTACTCGCGCGCCATTTATTGTAATTTTTTTTTATACAAATGTCGTAACACCAAAGTTCACCATTGTCTATAAAAACCTTCGCAGGCGTGCACACAACAAATTATCAAAGTTTCATCACTAATGGATGAATAGTATATAGGAAATAATTTCATATCGCCCGAGCTCACTATTTTACATACATAGAAACTGATAGAAACCATCAAATCCCCAAAGTTTCGTCGCAATCCGATGAATGGTTAAGGCACTCATGGGAGACAAACCAAGAAAAATTCATTTTTTATGTATATTTCATTGACATAATCCTTTTGACCTCACTATTTAAAGTTTGTATGGCGCCTATCCGCTGATATACCTTTACATATTATGATTTATGGAAAAAACATTATTTACTTACCAGCAGTAACTTATGAAGGTTGAAAACACAGTTTTGAAATTTGTTTTATAATCTGAGCCTCTTAGCGGGACGTACGGTTGGATTGTTGGTTATTATTTGTCAACTGTTTGATATTATTTGTAAAATTCTATTGTGTAATTTTTCCTGGCCCCATTTCACCTACCTTCCATGTTTTTTTTAATAATCTTTTATTTTAAGTTCTAAAAAAAATTTATTTAAAATCAAGTACCTAATGGTAATATTTTTACATGTTTCGGTACCTTTCCAATTACTAATTACTGTTCAATTGCTAAACACGCTTAAACGTTAAGTAAATAGAAAACACAAAATGCACCATTATTCCAGGGAATTCTTAAACCACTGTACATCAAAACAATTCCGTCAAATATGGAACGTGAACTGTCTAGACCAGTGTTTCTCAACATGAAAAACGCATTTGCAACGGTGACTTCGTTTTATTTCTGCGTTTAAATATTTTAAAGATCTCCTTCTTAAAAAACACTAACGGCCTTACTAATAAACCTGTTTTAAATGTTGCACAACAATTTTACACGACATTAATGTGTGGTAAATAATTGATCAATTGTGCAAAATTTAAAACACGTTTATTAGGAGGGGGTATATATTTTTGCAACAAAACATTCCTATTGATAAAAATCGGGGGAGAAACTTTTTTTTTCGTTCGCTCCACACAGGAGGCCCTGAGGGGAATTATTTTCCTCAGGGCCTACGTCGTCTTTGGTAATGATGTGTGGTGGTTCTTTATAGGAAAGAAAGAAAGGGTAGAAATTTCTGGGAAGGAAAAACTCATGTTGGTTGGTAGGAATCTGTAGGTCAGTTTATCAAGAAGTACCTAATGGACTTGTGAATCCAATACCCCACTTCGGTTCAAGACGATGTTCTTAAAGAGTCCTGCTGAAGATACCAAAAGGTCTGCCACAACCGGTCTCTCCCAATCCGACCCGCCACGCAGTAAATAGGCAAACCACACCTCAATCCGGGCACCCCTGCTCACCAAACGCAGCAAATCACTTGGGAGACCTACGGCAGAGATTTTGGTTATCCAATAAATGATTCCCAGGGCGGCGGCACCCTCAAAATTGAAAATATACTTTCTACACGAATTTAGGAAGGGGTTCAGAAAAAAATTATGTTCTGCCATAATTATGATACCCTCTTTCAGTTTTGCGGCATGAAGATATTTGAAGCATTGCCTAACAAGGTGGAGAAACACGGTGGTCTGAATTCTAGATGTAGCCACCCACTTCCTGGGCTTTAAAGATGATTATGAGAGATTTTTGTTGAGAGAGACAACAGTTGCAGGTGGAACAAAAACTCTGAAACATAATATCTATTTTACTTGTTTATTGTTTGTGGATGGCGATCCATCCGAATTTGAATAACTAACGAATGCAAATTATACAGAAGCGTAGTTTCAAGACGTTTCTGCACTTAATACTTCTACTTCGTTTTTTTTTTATTTATTTGAAATCTTTGTTTCATATTATTTGTAGTAAAAGATACGCTTTTATTCTCTGAACTTTTATCGTGATCGTGAAGTATTAATTTAAGCAGATATTTTTTAATGTTTGCAGAAGTTTTACACAATATAATACTTAAATTGTCAGACCGAAGAATTTTCAAGGACGTAGTTTTTGTACGCAAATTTCTAGATGATTCATTTGAAAGCCCAGAATTTTTTGCATTGATGATCTTTCGAATTACACTACCTTCCTCAATGGCCGGATTACTAATAAGGGAAATAATTATACTGATTCAGTGGGCATTTTCAATTTATCACTAAACAAAACCAAATTTTTTTTAATGAGGCGGGTCTGTTATGTAAAATAACCATGTTTTTATTAACTATGTGTGAAGTTCTTCAATCGCAGAGATTACTTGAAAATTATACGAACGACATCTGCTGAAAGATGTCAAAACTACCTGTATAATCCTACATACCACACTATGTTTAAGTGTAAACTATTTATAATTATCATTCATTTGTAAAAGCCCCTTGAAGGGGCATTAATAAATAAATATTTTAATAATTATCATGACTATTACACTGATATAAGTGACTACATCAAGCAAACATGCGTAATATCATTTGAAACAAAGTTAAGCAAAAATACTTTTCAGGTATGTTTGTCGAACTGGAGTACGAAAAATACTAATGATATTAATTTATATTACGAACTGCGGTTGACAGTTGGACACATGTGGATTTGATTTTAAAATATCGGCTTCTCTATTTGAGTCTAATTCATACCCACAACCGAGTTGGTTTGCAAATGGACCGCAGCAATCCGAATATTGACGAATATAATTTAATTTCCAGCATTCGTTGTATTTCGAATACTGCACGATTTCCTCTTTTTTATTATGGCATTTCACCCCAAATGAGTATTCTGGCCAATATCTAGTGAATGAGTTTGTAAGTAGTGTTTGAAAGTGTAATTTTTAAATATATATATAGTACAAATTTGGCAGTAAAAATAATACAAAAAAATACGTTAAACATTATTGTGATTACATACAATATGATTGATGACACAATTGATGACACATTACAATATTATTGTGATACATATTTTTTTATTTTGCAGGAGTTTTGGATTATACCCTTTTTAGGAAGAAGGAAGTTTCAATTCAAAATGGAATCGGAATTAGGTTAAACAATATCTATGAAAGTGTGTATTTTAACAAGATCATTGTATGATCGACATATTCTGGACATAAGATTAAAATATCCAGTATAATTGGTAATAATTTCAGTCCAGAATATGTTTAGGTTTCTGGTAGATTTGGGCCTGGCGTATAACTTGATTTGGTTGACTAAGTTACTGTCTACACGATTATTCACAATATTATATAGCATTAAGAGGTCATTTATGTTTCGTCTTTTAACCAGACTTTCTAATTTGAAATGTCTAAGTCTTTGTTCGTACCCGTCTAGAAGATGATAGACACCTGATCGGTAAGACAAAATCCGTGTAAATTTTCTTTGGACTGATTCGAGTCTAGATATCTGTGTAATATAATGTGGATTCCAGACTGTTGACCCGTACTCAAGAACACTTCGGATTAAGGAATTGAATAGAATTATTAGACTGTTAGAATTCTTAAACAGTTTGGTTGATCTTACAATAAAACCAAGTAATTTATTTGATTTACACACAATGTATTCAATGTGTTGATTGAATGTTAGTTATCTTATCTCTAATCTACTTACATCTCTTTCTGGCACCAATAGGGTGTCGTCTATTCTATTTCGATCTCTTTCACTCATTCTTTTTATTTTCTTTTATAAATGTATGTGTCTGTATGTAATTAACCTTAGTTGATATAATAAGCCCTGAGCTAAGCGAAACTTGGTTGGCTGTTGAATATTAACTCAAATAAAAAGTGGTGTTTTACAAAGCGTGTTTTTTCATTTAATATATAATGTCACACCATAAAATATTTGCTTCTGTCGATAAAACGAATAGTGTAACAAATATAATTATTTTGAACGTATTTGAGAAGTCTTCACTAGCACTTCTAGCAAGTGTTTGTCCCTTACTTTCGTCACCGCTAAGGCGGCAGGTCAGTATATAGAGGACAAGTGAAACCTTAGATTTTTATTTAGACCCGCCGGGGTGGCCCGCGTTAAACTTCAGGAAATCGTAAAGTTCGATGTCTGCTTTCCGAGTCCGCTCGCGCAGCTTTCAGGTACTCGTGAATCTTTTGTATAAAGTGACGGGTAATTAAGGGATAATTAGTGTCCTTTGAAGTTATTATTGTCACAATAACCATAAAGCTACTGTTATAGTGTGTACTATTAAGTTACTACTGTTTTTACGATTATTGAACTGTCTACTTGTGTAAATTGATAGTACCCATCCATTAAAGACTCATTGTGTTTACAGAAGAAAAGTGTGGATTTATTTTATTTAATTAACCCGCTCTGATGGATTATTTTATCCCAGAGGTTTGTCATATTAACCAACAGAAACGCTTAGTCGATGCCATTCTCTTTGGAATTCGCTTGAAAAGCTTATATTTCAATACCGAATAAAAATTAATTGAAAACGCGATAATCGCCCGACTGTCGTAAAGTTTCCATGGTAGGAATATAAATAAAGCCGACGCGACCTGTTGTAACGTGAATTTAATACGTAAGAATTTATGACTCCGAGGTAATGCTAAACTTAAGCCATTAAAATAATCTATATTAGGATGCGGTGTTAGAAAGGATTTTTAACGATCGTCTTTTAAATTTATTATCCGTTTTTTTTTTTTTTGTAAAACCTAAAATAATATTTTTTACATTAGCTCCAAACATGAGACTCTGGGGGATATAATTATCCTCGTGGCCTTTATCATCTTGGGGATGCTGTATGGAGGAAACTTATTCAGTTCTGGGAAGGAAAAGGTAAGAGGAATTTGGTATGAATCTGAATCCATCCCTCCCTCTGCGGTGCAAGGCGACGGGTCATGGGAGTACGGTTGGCTGGGTCTAGGTTAGGTCTCATTTGATCAGTCTAATATCTAAACCAATAGGAGCGTTTAAATCATAATCAAAGCGATCAATGAGCGCAGTTGATGCGTCGCAGGTGCAGTAATCGTCATTTCCGTTTCATCCGAAATCCAAAACACAGCCGTGCTATAGAACTTTCACTTCAAAAATCAGGGTGTGCAGTTCACACGCGGTGAAAGTGATAACTCAGAAAATTAAAGTATACCAGAGTGGAGTGACCGATTATTGTATCTTATTCTCTCGCAGGCTAAATCATGTAGATGTAAATGTTTGTCTCTTTTTAGTGTCGTTTTCACTTAAAAAAACAATTATATAAAAAAATTGCAACAACAAGGAAATATGAGAGAATAAAAATGTCTGCACCATAAGCTAGAATATTTAATTATATTAATATTAAATATTAATTTGTGTACATTTAAGACTTGTTCGTTTTTCGTTTCTTGCGTTTCATATTATTTTGAGATGAGGAGTTAAATAAAAGTTCCTAGAAATCAACACAGTTTTATTAAATTTTTATTAGGACAACTCTCATTTTATAGCTTTTGAAGGTTATTCCTAACAATATAGTATATATCATTGAAGAAGAAGATAACAATAATGAACTAAACGAAAATATGAAAGAGAACAAGACAGAAAATTAAAACGATAACAGTCGCAACTGGGACACGACCCCAGAACTTCTCGTCTTGTCAGAATGAACGTCTTATCCAATTAGGCCACTGCCTCTTATTTATCAATCTCATATTTCAAATTTCAAAATTAACAATATTATCTTATTTTTGAAGTGAAAGCTTCTTTATCACCGTTGTGATTAAAAACTCGATGAAACGGAAACGAACGACACAAAAAAGTGACAAACACAAAAAAAAACAAGACAAACACATACAAATAAGATTTAGCCTACTAGAGAATGAGACATGATAATCGGTCTCCTCTTGTGCGGTGCTTCGTAGCCCATCGGCCTCCTCTTATGCGATGCATTAATTGTAAAATAATGTTTAAACTTGGTAACAATATTATAATAAATAAACTCTACAATTATCCTGCATTAATCTGCATTCGTCTCATTCTCTCGAAGTTTAGTTTTCTGAAGGTTTCACTTCCAACCCGTGTGAATTGCACACTTTGTTTTTTTCGTTTTATTGGCAACTACCTTTTTCATTTGAAATGAATAATCGTTCAAAGAACTGGTTTGCAACCTAGATGGTGTCTCGGATAAATATATGCGATTTTTGTCCCAGTTCCGACCGTTATCTTTTTACTTTTCTGTGTCTTGTTCTCTTTCATATTTTCGTGTTATCTTCTTCTTCAATTATGTATTTATTACAGGTTTATTAAGTTAAGTATATATAAATGTTTCACTAATAAAATGGATTAATTAATTTTTGAAGACTTCTCCCTAATTCTTAACGAGAGTAGAAATGCATATTGACGCAATGGTATTTTTCAAGGAGTATTTTTCCGGAAGCACTTATTTTTCCTGGCATGTTTTTCGTAACTCGGATGCATCACGTATCTAGGGAGGCCTGGGATATTCCTTCTTCAGTCAGTCTGCATGGGGAGGTAAACAAAAAATAATGGCATGGAAGCCTAGTAAACAAAAGATGAGGTTTATTTCTGAACGTACCTGTACGGTTTCCACAGTTCGTTCTATTTATAATGCTTTGTTGTGCTTTCTTGAATCTCAAACATTTGCAGAAAATGAATGAAATGAAATGCATAACAAAGCATTTATATTTATGATAATTTTTACTTCATATCAATTTTCCATTACAACTGATTTTTACATTTTTTTAATGAATTCCACACAAGAGTCCCAACTGCTCCCGTCTGGAGCCAGTGAGACTACGGCGTCCATAAATGGTGTATGTTGTGAGGCTGAAGGTAGTTGGAAGAGAAAGGAAGAGAAAGAAAAAAAGAGAAAGGAGACGAAGAAGAGAAAGATGAGGAAGCCTGTTATTCTTGGCTATTCAGATCCCCAAATACGGGTGAAGCTATTTTAAGCTACGTATCAATTCTGGATGGTAGTCTTATACTTGGGTGATACTAACAGTATTTTCCACTTTGTATTGTTGTTCTACGTAGTTTTGTGTATTATTATGTTATAATATAATTATTATAATAGAAGCACAAATAAAAATAATGTTTAAAAAACAAATGATAATAATTTTTTTAATCAAAATTACACCGAATGATGAAAAGATATTTTTTAAAGAAAATTTAAAAACTAAGATTAAAATACATGAAAACGCATGCCTGTTATAAGACCTTCCTTTCGAAAGAAGTCAAAATTAAGCAACTCATTACTGAATAGAGCGAGTTTCCAAACCGACTAATATAAAAGAAGACAAAAATGTATAAATAGTTTAAAATGAAGTGATGTAATATTTTTAAAAAAATCTAGTGCAGTTTACACACGGTAGAAGCGAAACTTTAACAAAACAATCTCAACCAATATTTGAAAAGTAAGTTCATAATCAAAGCGACCAATGAAAACCTAGCGTAATTTCTGTTTCATATCTCAACCAATAGGAGCCTTTAATAGTGACATCATATTCAAAGCGGCCAATGAGCGCAGGTGCAGTAATCTTCATTTCATCCGAAATTAAAATCACGGCGGAGCCATAGAAGTTTCACTTCAAAAAGCTCACCCCTTTTCAAATACTGTAAATGATACAATTAAATTTTGAACAAACTTACCTAATTATTACACAGATGATAAAGTCTTTCAGATGGTAAAAAGGAATAACAAAGTTTTATGTAAAATTTGGTTTAGGTTAATAGGAAATGCATATTTGATGATATTAAATGACAATTAAATTAATCGAACGGTAGCGAAAACTTCATTTATTATAAATACATAATGTCGGTGCAAGTGACAGTCGGAGCGCGCTGTCACTAACAATCAATTGGTTTTGTAGTTATTACGCGTTGAATGGGGTAGGTTGGGTTTTATTAAAAAATATACATTGGTTGTCATTTATTAGTATTTCAGAATTGCGGACATTAATAATTAATATAATAAAGTTATGTAAAAACACGCATGATGAAGTAAGTATCTGTGCGAAAATTACGATACTAAAAGATTTTTGATTAATTTAATATTATTAAACGATCATATTTATATTGTTCCTTCGACGATCTTAGTTCAAGTGATTGTTTATAAGTTTATTTTGAATCAAAGGGAGATTTGGCAGAGCGCCGTTAGTGACTTGAAATTCGGATGAATCGGAAATGCGTCACAACTCAGTTCTACACAAATACTCGGTTACTCGCAAATATAATGCTGTAAATTCGCACCTCGGCGCGTACCTTCCATAGCGTGGTTGGCAAGATGCCTAACAAGTCTCAGCGGCTAGAGAGACAGACATAGAGCGAACGAGGGTTCGAATCCTACGAAATCCAATATATATATATTTTGTGAAATCAATATCCAATCTTCAAACCATTTTAAATAAACAAGCAAACGTAAAGAAAGCGATATCCAGCGACTTTCTAGTTTTTCTTCTACCGCGTGTGAATTACACATTCTGATTTTTTTTTACTTTTCACAATATGGTTTTATTCAACAATTCCCAATATATTTAAGGTTAATATGAAATAATTTTAATAAAGACAGATATTTCACAAAAATTACACAAAATACAAGGGATCCGAAGGTAAAGTTTCTAAATCTACAAGATAGCAGTAAAAGTAAAAAAAGTCTCAACTGTTTTAAAAATTTCAAATATTTAAGGTAGTTTTCATGTAAAAAAGTTGAATTATTTTTTCGGAAAAAAATGAAATTTCGGAAAATGTTATTTATCTTTTTCACTTCTACAACCATTTAGAATAATCTTTGGAAGTTAGTATATCTACCCCGGACACCCTTTATATTAGCTAAGTATTATATTATTATTATTATTACAATTTGGGTACCGCCGCCCCGGGAACAATTTATTGGATTACCAACTCGTCTGCCATAGGTCACCCCAAGTGGTTCGCTACGTTTGGTGACTTAGCAGGGGTGCCCTGGTTCATGGGGTGAGGTTTGTTCAGGTCTTGGCGGCTGATTCATCTGCTCACCTGCTTTTGGTGGGCCGGATTGAGAAAGACTGGTTGACGGAGGTGTTTTATCCTCTCCAGCCGGAATCTCTCGAGCCATCGCCTTGCACCGTGGTTGGAGGGATGGATTTATACGTCCGCATTCCAGGACACACTAACCCTCAGATTCCTACCCCTCATACCTATTTCTTTCCCAGAACTTCATCTCCTTCCTTTCCTTAAAAAAAACTCCTGGGTAGAGCTAATGTAAAAAAAAATCTGAAAAATGCTCAACATTTTTCTTCATAAAGTTACGAATTATTATATGATTCACTTCAATTGACCAAAAAAGAATCGAGTGCAGTTCATACGCGGTAGAAGTGAAACCTTCACCCACACAATCTCAACCAATGGAAGCCTTTAAAAGTGAGCTCATAATTAAAGCGGCCAATGCGCGCTGACACAGCGCGACGCTTCATAGGTACTACATGTAGGTAATTCTATCTCACTCTCTCGCAGGCTAAATCCTATAGATGAGTGTTTGTCTCTTTTTAGTGTCACTCGTTTCCGTTTCATCGAGTTTCAAATCACAAAGGTGCTAAAGAAGTTTCACTTTAAAATGCTGTGTTTTTACTTAATTAATCACTAAGCTGCTAATTGCAGCACGAGACAGCTTTTGTCCTGATAATTACAATCTCCGACTAGAGAAGATACCAGCGGAAGAAAATTATCAGCGTGTACTATTAATGTTTTCCTAATCTCATCTCTTGTCTACTTGAGAAGTCCCAGGTTCATTTTCCTTTTACAAAACAAGATAATTGAAAAATTGTAGTTCTTTGTTAACTACCTCAGCTCTCCTATTTCAATATTTAGTTAATTAAAATGAGAGAAACAGAAGTATTTAAAAATATCAGAGTCTGTAATTCACACGCGATAGAAGAGAAACTAAAAATTCGCTAGATATCGCTTTCTTTTCTTTTGCCCGTTTATTTTAAAGTGGTTTGAAGATTGGATATTGATTTCTCAAAAATAAAAATGTTTTTTTTTAGATTTCGTTCGCTTGATGTCTGTCTCTCTGGCCGCTGATACTTGATATGCACCTTGCCCACTGCGCTATGGAAGGCTCGCGGCGAAGCCCGAATTTACTGCACTATATTAGAACCTAGTATTTATGTAGAACTGAGTTGTGAAGCATTTCCGTTTCACCCGAATTTCAAGTCACTAGCGGCGCTAAAGAAGTTTTACTTTAAAAAAAAACGAGTGTGCTTTAGACCACACAACTGAATTAAACTTCTGCTCCATCAATATGATAGCTAAAGAGAAAGAAAATGTGCACGCGCACTGCTCTCTCTTGCTTCTACGGTGTGATACAGACAAGAGACCTGGACTGTGTAACGTAACTGGCTATGAGAGAAAAGGAGAAAGAAAAAATGAGCTCGCACCTCTCTCTCTTGCCCCTACAGTAATATACGAAGCATTCGCCTCGGTTTTCGTAACACATTTGCCAACTTACTCCCCAAGTCAAGCGTGCGTAAAGAAATTTGACTTCAAAAAGTGCGAAAAAAAATTAGTGCGGTTCACTCGCGGTAGAAGCGAAATGTTGGCAAAAACAACTCAACCAATAGGAGCCTTTAAAAGTGTGGTCATAATCAAGCGGTCATTGAGCGCAGACCTAGCGTCATTTCAGTTTCATATCTCTACCAATAAAAGCGATTAAAGATCGCAGTTTGATGCTTCGTAGTTGCTGTGACGCGTCATTGCCGTTTCAACCGAATTTCAAATCACTAACGGCGCTAAAGAAGTTTTACTTCCAGAAGAAATGTATTATTCTTTGAACAATTGGATATAACGTTTAGCTGCCGCTCGTGCTGCGGCAAAACAGATTAAAATAATAGTCTCAGAAATAATAAAAATTCTCAAGAAATGTTAAATGTTCAAAACTCTTTTCAGAATTTTCTTGACGAAGTATTTCCTGGTCAAATAAATGCTCGCATTTCCGAGAGAAGTTTAAAACCCGAAGTTGTGCATTGTTGGAACGAGGTATTCTCATGGACTCGTTCCAGACCGTACCATACTTCAACAGACAGCTCATTTTAAAACCGAAAAGAACGAATCATACTTTTATAAGAATGCTAATAAATTATTTCTAAGTTTACGGAAGAATTGCAAGAACGGCGCCGTTCTCTAATTACGCGTTAACTTTAAACAATATTTTTGTCTAGTAAATAATTAATCGCCTTTTGAGAATTGTCAACCTTGAAGGCATTTCGTAGAAGCTATTAAAAATCTAAGATTGGCTCAAATAAACAAAGCCTGGGATATAATGCGAAGATTTTTAAAGTGTTTTTAAAGCACTGTTTGGTTTTGAAACTCGATGAGACGAAAAATAGCGACACTAATAGAGACAAAACATACGAGTACGTCTATAGAATTTAGCCTGCGAGAGAAATAATCGGTTATAAATAATCAGATATTATAATTTGGAGATTTTTTCTTAGAGGTCTCCTCTTTGTGCGGTGCTGCGTAGCCTCCCCACTGTTATCTAATTTAGTTTTCTGATGGTTTAACATCTACCGCGTGTGAGTTGCACTCTGATTTTTTGACTGAAAATTCCTTAGGCCCGTTAGCGATTTGGAATTCCGATGAAATGGAAATGACGCGTACAGCTCCTGCGAAGCATTATACTCCTATCAAAGCTCCTATTGGTTGAGATATAAAACGGAAACGACGCGAGGTCTGTGCTCATTGGCCTGCTCACTACGCTTTGATTGTGACCTCACTTTTCAAGGCTCCTCGCTTCTTCATAGTTTGAGATTGTTTTGGTAAAGTTTCGCTACTACCGCGTGTTAACTGCACTAGAATTTTTTTAACCTTTACTTTGAGAGAATCTGGCAGGAGAGTTCTTCCTCAACCCGTCATGCAGTAGGTGGGCAAGCACATCCGCCGCCAAGACCTAAGCAAACCTCGCACCATTAACTGGGGCACCCATGCTAAGTCAGCAAAAGAAGCTAATCACTTGGGGTGAAATACGGCAAAGGATTTAGTTATCCGATAGATGATTCCTGGGGAGGCGGTACCTATACCCAATACAAAAATATTTAAGATATATTGTGCAGTATATTACTCGTCCCAAAATGAATTTATGCCTCAGTACTTACAATAGTTGGTGGAATCAGTCGTGGTTACCATCCGCGGTTACCTTCCAAGCAGTTAAACTCTCGGTCGTGACATTTTTAATGTAATTTTTTTATTGAAAACTCGATGAAACGAAATGAGGCAAACACATAATATCTATAGGATTTAGCCTGCGATAATGAGATAGAATAATCGGTGTCCTCTTTGTGCGGTGCTTCTTAGCCTCCCCACTCTAGTCTACTTTAGTTTTCTTACGGTTTCAATACCGCCGTGCGTGAATTGCACACTTTGATGACTGAAGTAAAAACATATTTAGCACAGTTGTGATTTGAAATTCGATGAGATGAAAAACAGCGACGCTAAAACAAGACAAACACATACATACATCTATACGATTTAGCCAGCAAGAGAAAGAGATAGTATAATCAGTCTCCTCTTTGTGCGGTTCTTCGTAGCCTACCCACTCCTACTTTAGTTTTCTGAAGGTTTCAATTCTACCGCGTGTGAAGTGCAAACTATTCTGCGCTACTAAATTATATTGTTGAACCCTCGTGTAAAACGTAGCCACTTCCATCAGTTTCTATGCTGTTTTTTGGCTGTCAATGACTGTGGGAGTTTATAGAGCCGGTAGAGACAATGGTGGGAATTCTTTGGATGTATCATGGCAGTGTTCTCAAGACACTTTCACTGCCCACAGAACACCGCCCCACTGTCTCACCTTGTATTGTTCACCCGTTTCTTACATCATAGTGTTAAGTTTTTTTAATGAAACTCATGTCGCTTCTGCTTTCACTCCAATGAGAACAGACACTTGTCGAGAAAACACTTAAACATGAGAGATAATTTTTTATGATTTATTAAACATATTAAATTATTACTAAATGAAACTACGCTACACGCGCCGCACACTTTACACATAAAAAAAACGTTTTTTAAGCACATACGTAAAAAAGGGTGCAATTCAATTCAAGTCACGCCACTGCACGATGAAAGTCTCTTCGACTTTCGACGTGTTTTGTGTTTATCAACAGTTTCCACGGTAAATACTGGATTGAATTACACATTTAAACATCACTTTCGATTAAATAAAAACACGTCTAAGTTGGATTTTTGAAGTGAAAACTTCTTTAGCACCATTGTGATTTGGAACCCGGAAAAAAATTGCGACGCTAAAAAGAGACAAACACTACATCTGTAGGATTTAACCTGCGAGTGAATGAGATAGCAATAAAATATTTATGTATTTCACGGGTACTCGGTTCCGATGCGGACCAAGATTCGAATCTTACGAAATCCAAAATATTGACCGAAGGATCGAATCTTATGAAATCCAAAAAAAATATTTTTTTTTGTAAAATCAATTTCCCATCTTCAAACCACTCTAAAATGAACAGCCAAAAGAAAACACAAAATAAAGCGACATCTAGCTACTCCGATGAATAAAACACAAATGCTAATAAGATTACCAAATATATAGGAAAAAGATCACTGGAATTCGACGACAAAAATATGGAAAAATCATCCTTCACTGTTAAAAAAGTGCTTCGTAGTCTTCCCACACTTGTCTACTTTAGTTTTCTGAAGGTTTCACTTCTACCGCGTGTGAATTGCACACTCTGATATTTTAATAAAACATCTTACAAGTTCATCAAAAGTGATGGTGCAGCAATTCAAATGTTCTCTTGTAGGTATGTACGAATGTTTACATGGGAATTAGAATGTGAATGTTCAATTTTATTGTACAAACTAGTAATTATAAATTAAGAAATTTTATTAATGTTGGTAGATATTTATCTAGTTTAATTTAAATCGTTATTTTTTAAACATCTTTTTTGCTACATTGTAAATTATTATTATAACTGCATAAATATTGTGATTTTACCAAATATTTAGTGAAAGATTATATCCAGAACGAGTTATTAAAAATGAATAAAAACTTTTAAATTTCAAGACCATATTTTTAACAGGTACTGAATCAGTAAAAAACTCTATATTTTGGACTTATTTAGTTTAATTTATTATAACACGTTTACATGATGATTTGCACCTTTTAAATTCTAAACTAGCTGGAGACCAACTCGGTTCCAGTTCTCAGGAATGAAAGCTTCCTTTTACCGTTTGCGAATTAGAAAAAAGAATTTATGGAATCCTACTGCATTTATAAAACGTCGACGTTGTAAAAAAACTTATACCAAAACAAACCAATTGCCAATGTTTACAAATAGCTTACAATAACACACTTTATTATCGACTGAGAGAGAGAACAACTTGTTCATGGGGTGAGGTTTGTCTAGGTCTTGGAGGCGGATGAGACCAAGACATACTGAACCCCAGATTCCTACCCACCCCTTAAACCCTTTTCCTTCCCAGAACTCTCCTCTCCTTCCTTTCCTTTAAAAAAAACCCTCCACACGGCATCCTCAAAGATGACATAGGCCCTGAGGGAAATTATTTTCCTCAGGACATCCTGTGTGGAGCTCATGTAAAAAAAAAAAAAAACTTGAAGCAAGTAATTGACATAAATGACAGTAGTGTTTAATCAAGCTCCGAACCTAAAGCTTTTAAGTTTTTATTCTACAGAAGGCAATGAAAATCAGTTTTTGAGCCTTTTCCTTAGTCGCCAGTAAATGGGTAAAATCGAAGTCAAATGTTATAATTAACGAAATATAGTTTTTCCTTCGACATTTTGAATATGATCACTTTTAATAATATAAAAATAACCCTCTGTCATGTAAAGTTTTTACTAGTGTGTAGTAGTAAGAGAGGCACATGTAAAATCTTTTAACATCTGAGTTTGTCAAACTTCTTATGGGCAAAGAAGTTTTAGGTATAATGCTACAAAGCTATTCAATTCTCTACCTCCTGACATTAGAAACACGCAAAACAAAAGTTCATTTAAAAGAAAAATCATTGATTACCTCGAATAAACAAATCTCAGGAGTATTTCACAACATATTTACATTTTATGCCTGCTGTATGTATGTATACTGTGTACTGCATATATATTTACATTCGACTAAGTTTCACTTGCCTTTTTATTATGATTTATCAATGTAATGTTTTGTCAAATTGAAATTTAATTGCTTCAAAATTATTTTGTGTTTTGTAATTTTATTTTTTAACTGTCATTTTCATAGTAAAATGTAAACAAAAACCTAAAAAATAACCACTCTGTAAATTGCCATCTGAATGAGGGGGTTTTACACCTAGTGAGATGGGCAATACGTCATTACTGTAATCAAATGTAATTTTTAAAGTTCAACTTGACCACCAAAACGACAAAATCATCACTGTCCAAGTCTGATTTTGAAAAATTCTCCCGCAACGTCGAGAATTCAATTTGTATGATATATGAGTGATACGAAACCTTATCTTATAATATACTTATTCCATTTCCTTATTTTTGACCAAACCATTTTTGTACGAGATTCCCGATATTTTTAATCAAAATTTAACAATGGATAGAAGTATCAAATCATATTCCCATATTACCTCAGAACTCAGAACGTTACCCCTATATTTATACCTTACCGACCAGGATTGATATCGGTCTCAATATTGATTAATTCTCGTATAACCGTACACATTCCTTACTCAAGGTATGTTTTCAACAACTATGGGACAGATGAATGCATTTCAGGAAATTTATCTTGCGAGAAATTAAAGTATACTCAATGTAAAAGACGTGATGTTTCTATAGGTTCCATGACAACTCAGAATCATGCAATTTCAACAACCTTTGAAAAGTCTTTAAAAGTTATGAAAAAAAAATTTAAAATTACCCATAACCTTACCTAACGTAACCTATTTAACTAAAGTAAAAAAATCACTTCTAATAACTTTTAAAAGAAGGTGTTGAAATTGCATGATTCTGAATTGTCCGGTCACCATTTGGCTACATTTTTTTTTCCAAAAGCAAAGCTCGCTATTTTAGATAAATCTTTATTACGAATCGGTTTAAATCGTAAATACAAATAAATATGAATTAGATAAATTTAACTTTTTCCTAACGTTTCATTTGAGTAAAAATAAAATAAATTTGTTAATTAATAAATTATTTTATTAAAAATTTAAGCGTAAACCACAAAAAATGTATTTTTCATTGTAAATGTTTGAAAACACATAAGAAGTAACTTTTTAAAAATGCAATATTATAGCTATAACTATTTGCGACAGTTTCCATTGATTAACATTTTTTTCTTTCTTATAAAAGTATTCACTAAATAAATAAAAACCGCTTTTGACTCGAAATCGTGACATCTAAACTCGTTTGCCAAGTATTTTTTTTTCCTGTTACATATATTCGCGGCGATTGGCACACTAATAATACATACATTTTTGGCATGTAGCTCTCTCTTTAGTGCTCTCAAAAGTCTGGAGCCAGTGAGACTATTGCTTCCCCAATTAGGGTATGGTGGTTCTTATTCTTGCGAGACATATATCCAGTCTAGAGCCTCAGGCATTGCCCTGTGGAGAATGAATGAAGCGGTCATTCGTTGACCACATGTTCGGTGGTCTGCACCGCACCGCATTTACATATCGCCGACTCTTTAAAGCCTCATCTATGCATCATGTGAGCACAACGGCTGTGGGAACACCGTATCCTATTGATGGCGGACCAGAATTTGGCAAAGAGAACCCGGACTGTCTCTCGGTGGGGTCTTGTACGAGAAGGGCATTTTTCACGTTGGCCGTTTGCCACTCAAGCTTCCACCTATCTTCTGGGGTGAGAGGTGATTTGAGGAATCTTTCTCCTTCTGTCAAGAAGGATTTTCGGGACTTCAAGCGGCATGCTGGGTGAGAGACGACATCATAGGGTATGTGGTAAGTTTAAAGGTACAGAAGGAGAATAGAAAGTTGGGGCTGGCTATTTAGATCTGTTCACTAAACACGGCTAAACTCATTTCAAGTAATGTTTCGTTTCTCAATGGTAGCTATTTACAAAGGCTGCGAGAATCTACCACTTCGGAACTTGCCTATATATGTATATTTTTTAATCAATCAATAGGCCACTTGCATCACATTTTTAAATAATTTTTTTCCGGTTTAGGCATATATTCTAAGACATTCCGTATTTTTTTTAATCGTAGTTTTGAAACCCTGGCGATTAATTGAAAATTTCAATTCGAAAATTCGGACCATTTTTTATAAACCGGAAAGACGGGACATAATTTTATGGGTGCAAAAAAAACGGTAATTACATAGCCGAAAATCATTTAAAAAAAGAACGTTTTCCACAAGAAAGGGCACAGGAGAATAACGAGGCATACAAAAAACATTACAGCTCATAAATATTTTTTTCCTTGATCCATCTTATTGATCATAAATCATTATAATGTTCAACGTCTATATTATTAAATCCAATGTAATATACTTGTAAATAATAATAATAATAAGAATATTATAAAATTTGATTTCGTTAAAATCAGCACCACTACCATTATACCTCTGAAACACGTGCAGAGAGCGTAAAATGTACGGGGTTCTCTTCATAACATCTGTCAAAAGGTCAAACCAAATAATAAGTTCGCAGAGAACAAACAATAAATCTAGTGAACGTTAAATGTCAAATTCAAAAATTTGCCTGAAATCAAAGTGTTGCCATATAAAGAAATGAATAAGGGTGGAATTTTACAAAATTAATAAGAACATTTTCGGAGACGGGACATTTTCATGTGGTGACGTCACGGGTCCAAATAATGGATTTATTTATTAAAAAAAAAAACTGTACATTTCTAAAAAATTTTACCAACATTTTCATAATCTTAGTAAAAAAATCTATCCACATGATATTTTCCAAGTCGTTATGAAATCCGTGCAAGTGGCCTATTGTGCAGTAACACAAAATAATGCAATAAAATTTACTTGTGCACGCTGAAATTTTAACCCCCGACCTTCCATCACATTTTCTTTCTTCCTTTCCCAAGGATTATATAATTCAATTCCTTCTGTAATCGACACTTCCACAGAAAACAATCCGCTTTTCCCTCTTAACCTTGCGAGTGTTGAGTACGTCACAGTTGGGGTTCAGACTAGACGCCAAGCTTTATTATTGAATATTTAAATGGGACTGTGTTGACACACATTTGTACCATAACGAGCGCACGATCTGTCCCAAGATTGGCTTATTGTCCTCTGGCAAGAATAGAACCCCTGTCACTAGGCGGGGACGAGACAAACACGTCATCAGTTTCTTCGGTATGAGTCAGGTTGTTTTAAATATGACATTAAGAAAGAGGGAGAAAATAAAATGCTTTGTTCGAAAAATATCGTCTATCTAGGATAAGACTGTGCTAAGACAATTACTGATCTCGCAAATGTTTCTATGTAAATCGAAATATTTACAAAAAAAAGACATTTTTGCGTTTTTTATATATACGACTGTATTAAATTACATTGGTGATGTACTGGGCTTATCTTACTAGGAATTCTTGTGGAGAAGGCGCAGTTTATAACACAAGCAACAATAACCAGAATACAAAAATAGCAATCGGATAATGACACCTTGGTGCAGTGGTCAGCGCATTTTCCCGGAAAGCAAATATCTTTATCTGATTTTTCTGTTTCCAGATTTCCGATTGAGTTTCGCTAATATTGTCTTTATTTTTTTTTTTTTCAAAACGAGTGTCTTTTCCGTTTCATCCGAAATCCAAATCATAGCGGATCTATGGAAGTTTCACTTCAAAAATGTATTAAATGTATTATGCAACGACCTATTGGGGACGGACACGAGACACCAAAATGGAAAGAATCTGGAAAAGTGGTGCTGACTTACCTCATTCCTTGTTTAGCTTGTCTTAATTTCGTTGGTTCAGTCATATTCACCACCTCAAACTCGCGAGCTCACGATGGCTTTTATCGGTTTCAACAAGATCGAACAAGGGAACTCCGTAAATCAAACCAACAGCAAGGTGCTGAGAGGATGCCTTTTTATTTCCAACTTTATACTATCATACGTGATTACTTAGTCGCCGTAAGGTAGGTAAATGGACATAAGTATTTGTAGGTAGGAAAAAAATTATGAAAAGGTACAATAACCCAAAAAATACTCATGATAATAGTAGAAGTAATTTCTAGCAAAGTTTCGATTATTAAAGGAGATCTCTCGCACTTAATTCGGAAGACATATTAAAAAATTGAGGTGGATATTGAAAACTTAAAAAAAAGCGTAAACCAACATCAAAATATATAAAAGCTTAACTCAATGGCTGCTTATTTACTTTTCAACTTCGTTAGAGAAAATATTCCTTCCAGTAAGCATTTAATAAACTGAAAACTCATAATATAACAAGATACAGTTTATTGGTTATATTCAGAGATAAAAAGAAGAGGGAACATTAAAAATAATAATGTCCCATTGAGCGGACAATTTGTCCAGGAGGTTTTGATGAGGAACTCAGTTAAATTTCACAGACATTTGAATCTGTACCCGTGTAGTTATTTGTGGGGTGATCTCATTTATAAATAGTATTAGAATTTATAAGCAGGTAGTGCAATACTACAACCTATATATACATATATATTTATAAACGTGTTTCGATTTGAAACTCGATAAAACGGAAGTGAGCGACACTAAAAAGAGACAAACACATACATCTTTAGGATTTAGCCGGCTGGAGCATGAGAAAGCAATAAAATATTTATTTATTTCACGGTTACTCGGTTCCAATATAATGCGATAAATCCACGGTCCCACGAAAGTCTCCTTTAATCTTGTGGTATAAAGCGCCTGACGAAACTTAGCGGCCAGACATTCAGCGGACCATGGGTCGAATCCTACGAAATCCATAAAAAAATGTATTTTTTTAAATAAGATAGATACAAAATGAATGTGGTGTTTGATTATGTTTAAAGGTGTGGATTGTTTCAATGATGAAGGCATAGAGTTATAGAGTTGGGAGTATAATTGGGATTATAAGAGAATGTGTGGAGATTGGACTTTCAGAGATGAAGGATTGCAGGATTGTCTTAATGTCAAAACGTTTAAAAGATTGAAAACTTCAGCAGTCTGTAAAGTATTAATTATTGTCCCTTTTTATTCTCCCATTATAACATAAGCGTGTTATCAACGTTAACAAATGCAATTAATTTTTTAACCTCAACGATTGTAGCGACTTTTGTCATATATTCCCGCCATTTTAATTTCTCCGATTGCTTTTCGGATAAAAATCACAATTATCTCCTTGATTCGGCAATGTTTTTTTTATATTTTAGTTCCCATGTTTGTTATTTTGGAGTTAAAACGAAGCTATTAAAATGCTTTATCTATTACGACCATAGATGTCGCAAATCAGAACTTCGTAGACTATTTTATAACCAAGTTAAAAATAATTTTTTTCACGCATTATTTCTGATCATCTGTTTACAGTTAAAATCAAGTCCTTTTTTCCATAGATATGGACCTTTCATTACCAAGTTTTCAATATCAAGTTCATTATCAAGACAATTTACAGAAATCGTAAATATTTTATGTTGACTCGAATAAGTACCTCTCATGTCAATTTAAAAGTTAAAAAAAACACGCAGGATTTGCGCGGTTATAAACTTTACGATTTTTTTATATTTTTTTATAAATCCCACAATATAATATAAACGGTAAAATTCAGCTTAATTCATTGGCTGTATAACACTTTAATGAGTTTTCATGTCTCCATGTTAAAATTCGAAGGGATGATTTTTTTGATGTTGTCGAAAAATTAAAAAAAATTATCTTCTGGAAATGATTGAACAAACGAAGAAAAAAGTTTTAAAATGCGCAGTCGTTCCAGTAGATAGAAGCGTGGTACAGGACACATTATTATTGTCCCATCGGGCATATTTTGTAATGATGCATTTTAACTGCAGGGGTTGCATTAAGGTTGTTTTCAATTTATAATAATTTATTAGTCAATACGTCATCGCACTGCAGCACGGCGCGCGGCGGGGGCACACTCATCATTCACGGCGAGCTTGCTAGTTTGTAAAGCTAACGGCCCCCACAGGAAATGCACGGCGGGTTAGAGAGATAAACCAAAAACACGTCGCTAAACAGACTACTGGTCAGCTTTACGGAAAAGCGTCAGTCAAGTAAAGTTGTTTGCGATTTTATATTTTTCCAAGCGGTGGTCGATCACGTAATTCTAAATTAACTTGATATTGACAACTATTACAGAATTTCGCAACGTAAATACTGAGAATAGCTAATGGCTAATGGCGAATGGCTAATAGTTTTAACACGATTTGGGAGGCGGTTGTGGGTAACGTCGTCGTCTCGGGAAACTTCTTTAGCACCGTTATGATTTGAAACTCGTTGAAACGAAAAATAGCTAATTGATTTCATACACTTTACTTTGTCATTTTCGCTAAAACACGTCAAACTAATTAAACCACTCCTTGTAGTGGTTACAGAGCTTCGTGACTGCATTGATTTTCGGGATCTCAGATTAGCTGGACGTGGAATATAATGTCTGGAAATCTGAAAGGTAAACACCGGCCCTCGTAGAGTGACAGTGGATTAATCTGCGAAATTGGTGATGCTTACTTATCTCCTATACCCTGTTCCCAACGTCTATACACCTATAACAAAAAAAGACTTTAAAAAAATTCATGGATGGCTCTAATTTAATTATTTTAAGAAAAAAAATCGTGTGCAGTTAACACACGGTAGAAGCGAAACTTTACCAAAACAATCTCAACCAATGAAGAAGCAAGGAGCCTTGAAAAGTAAGGTCATAATCAAAGCGCAGTGAGCCGGCCAATGAGCGCAGACCTAGGGTCGTTTCCATTTTATATCTCAACCAATAGGAGCCTTCATAGGAGTATAATGCTTCGCAGGTGTTGTACGCGTCATTTTAGTTTCAACCGAATTCCGAATCGCTATCGGGGCTAAGGAAGTTTCACTTCAAAAATGTTTTTCCATCACAAGTCTGAGTAGTTGGGAGCAGTCAACACCGGGTCACGTGATACGAACTGCGTCTCGTTCGAATAGCGCGATAACTTCTTTAGCACCGTTGTGATTTGAAACTCGATGAACGGAAACGAGCGACACTAAAAAGAGACAAACACATACATATATAGATCTCTACGATTTAGCCTGCTATAGAATGAGACACACGAATCGGTGATTCGTAGAATAAAATGTTCAGTAATCTTTAAAACAATATTAAAATAAATAAACCCTACAATTTTCCTACTCTAGATACTTTGCATTTGTCTCATTTTCTCGAAGTTTAATTCTCTAAAGGTTTCACTTCTACCGCGTGTGATCTGCACACATATTTGTTTTTGAATTATCATCGGACAGCAAAATGATATGTATCTACATTTATTACTCCAAATATAATCATGAATCACGGTTAAGATCCTTTGGGTATGTGCTAATACACCCTGTTTCTTTATAGCAAGATGGATGTATCAGGATAGGTAGGTAAGACGGGAGGGATACATGGGAGTAGGTATAGATTTGCCCGAACATATACCGCCCGCCAAAAATACCATTTTTCCAACACCCATCGAAACTGGCCAAGAAACCTACTCCTAACATTTAAAAGAATATGAAAAGAAACCTACTCCCAACATTTAATCTATTCCTTACAAACTAGGTGCACGTGAAACTAAAGACTATACGTGCAGAATGTAATGAAAAAATAATAACTCGAAAAACATAACTAAAACAAAAGATAGCTGAATCGCAATCAATGCGAAACCATTGAAGGCATAAAAAACAAAACAAAAAATATATGAACCTATTCCAATATTCATATAAAAAAAAAGAAAAAACGTTGCTATCTTATTCTACAGGTAAAAGACAAAGCTTTGCCACAGACCGTAGATATATACCATCGCTGGTTTGTACTGAGGCTAATCGTACGACCCCGTCAGAGCCCGGTTTCACCTCCCTTATCCTGCCGAGCGGCCATTTCAATGGAGGACTCCTAGTATCTTTGATGACCACTAGGTCATTTACTTGAAGGTTACGGGTAGCCTTATACCATTTGACTCGATTTTGTAACGCTTGTAAATATTCTGTATTCCAGCGCTGCCAAAAATGTTGTGTCATTTTCTTTAAATGTTCCCACCGATTGATTTATCTTAACCTCTGAATATTTATATTCTGGAATCGAAATTAACGGTTCTCCAATTAAAAAGTGACCTGGAGTAAGGGCCTGAATGTCCTCAGGGTCTGAGGTTAGAGGACAGAGGGGACGAGAATTTAGTATGGCTTCTATTTTATGTAATATAGTTGTAAATTCCTCAAACGTCAATGAAGTGTCCCCTATTACTCGTTTTAAATGATTTTTAACGACTCGAATGTTCCCTTCCCATAGTCCTCCGAAGTGAGGACTGGAGGGAGGGTTAAAGTTCCACACTATTCCCTTTTCTGAACATGTACGCATGACTTGTTCATCATTACGACAACTATTTAAAAAAATTTGTGTTCCAATCAAATGGCGTTTCGCCCCAACAAAGTTCGTACCGCAATCCGAATAAATGGCCTGACAAATACCCCGTCGTGAAACAAACCTATCGAGGGTAGCGATGAAAGCGTCAGACGAGAGATCTGAGAGAACCTCGAGATGAATCGCCTTCGTTGCCATGCAAACAAAAATCGCAAAGTAAGCCTTGTATGTCTTAGCACCTCTGCGTTTTCCTTCCTTTAAGACGTATGGGCCGGCCAAATCCACCCCCACCCGATTGAATACGCGGTTCGGTGTGACACGCGCTTCTGGCAGACTGGCCATGAGAGGATTTTGCGGGGACGCTCGCAATCTCGCGCATCTCACACATTTGGACACCATTTTCTTGATTTTATTACGTGCCGACACAATCCAATAATTTTGCTGAATCAGGAATTGCAGAGTTCGTGAACCAGCGTGTAGATAGGCCTTATGGTAATAAGATATTAACAGTTCCGCAATCTAACTGTTTTTTGCCAAGATTATTGGGAACTTAGTATTATATTTTAAATGAGAGTTGCGGAGCCGCCCGCCAACGCGAAGTATGTTTTCGTGGTCAATAAACACATTTAATTTTTGAAATGCCACTGAGTTGACCGCATCATTTGGCAGCATTCTGAATTCCTCGGGAAAATGAAACTGCTGATCGCATTTTACTATTAGGGTGACCGCGCGATTTATTTCAGAATTCCAGATCTACGAGCATCCTTGGTCCGTTGCTGCGTATTGTAAATAAACCTAAGCGACCAAGTGACCACATTCCGAAGACGGTTCCAAGAAGAAAATCGGAAAAATTGTAGGCCCTCATAGTAATCAAGCGGCCTATGAACTGTTGAGACGTGGGATTTTACTTCCGGTAGCTCTTCAACCTTTAATTTTTCCGGTAAAGACAATGGCCACTTCTGACTTGGCTGAGCCAACCAAGGAGGCCCTTGAAACCACAATTGGTTGTCTATTATTTGCGACGGACATAAACCGCGAGAAGCAAAATCGGCTGGATTTTCTTTTGACTCAACGTGGTACCACTTTGCGTCCTCGATTTCATCAATAATTTTGACAACGCGGTTCGCGACAAAAGTTTTCAAAGTATGAGGTGGTGTCTTGATCCATGATAAAACTATGGTGGAGTCGGAAAACAATATTATTTCTGTAATTTTCACGAGAGTTTCTATCGATGACTTCGTCATTTTTACCAGCTTTGAAAGTAGGTAAGCTCCCATAAGCTCGAGACGTGGTATTGATAATATTTTCAGCGGTGCAACTTTAGATTTACTCGTAAGTAATGTAATTTGAGGCTGTGCTTCGTTCGTAACCAAATATATGCACGCCGCGTAACCTAATTCGCTCGCATCTGAAAATCCTACTAAAGTACAATTTGAGTTTTTTATTGTACTGCAATGTCTCGGTATTTGTAAATAACATAACCTAGGTAATTCATTCAAGAAATTTTCCCATAAATTAACAATTTTTTCCGGGAGGGAGTCATCCCAACCTAACTTTAATTTCCATAGTTCCTGTAGAAGACATTTCACCTTAAAAACTACAGGTGTTATTAATCCAATGGGATCGAAAATACGTGCAACACAGCTCAGTATCGCACGTTTTGTAAAAACCTTTTCTTTTTCTTCTACCGAGTACGAAAATGTATCCTTATCAGGATTCCAAATTAAACCTAAAATTTTCAACGAGAAAGATGTTCCATCATCAAATGCAACTTTACCACTCGTGTGGCTCCGGTGCTCAATTGGAATGTTATTTAAAACTGACTGCGAATTGCTCATCCATTTTCTCAATTGAAAGCCTCCTTTTGTAAAGAGTTCTTTTAGCTCCGTCTGCAGCTGAGCGGCGCTTTCCGATTCCCATTCACCGGTAACGATGTCGTCCACGTATGTGTCCGACAACAGTGCTTTAGAAGCCTTTGGAAATCGAGTACCTTCATCCTTCACCAGTTCATGTAAAGTTCTTATGGCCAAATAGGGCGAAGAAGTCACCCCGAATGTGACAGTACCAAGTATATATTGCCCTACCGGCTGTAACGGTGAAGATCGCCAGAGAATCTTTTGAAAATTTGTATCTTCTTCTCTCAACCGAATTTGTAGAAACATTTTTTGTATATCCGTAGTGAGTACTATCGGGTATACACGGAATTTTAAAAGTATGTGACTTATTTCATTTTGTAATTTTGGACCCGAATATAAACAATCGTTTAGCGAAATTTGTTTATCAGATTTACATGAGGCGTCAAAGACCACCCGAATTTTAATATCATTTCCTATTTTTTGAACAACCGCATGATGTGGAATGTAATAAGTATTCGGTATCTCATCTTGAAGAAGCCTTGCTGTAAGAAATCATCCATATATTTACAGTAACGTTCCGCCAATGTTGGATTTAATGACAAGCGTTTTTCAAGATTATAAAATCTCTTAAGGGCGATATCATATGTGCATCCGATATCCACATGATCTCTGTTCTTGAAAGGTAGTGCCACGATATACCTGCCGCACGCTTCCCGGTTGACTGTTGATTGAAATATGGTTTCGCATTCATTATCGTCCTTATTCTGAATAATTTCGTTAGAAACCTCTTCAATTTCCCAGAAACGACTTACCACGTGGTTTAAGTCACTATTTTCAACCGCAGTTAACGCTGACGTCACAACGGGTTGTGCTGAATTATAACCTTGTAAACATGAACCCATGATAACATACCCGAATATCGTATTCACTGCTAGCAAATTACATTTAAGGCTTGATACATATCCATTTCTCCATATGTTCGCAATCAAATCTGATCCCACTAGAAAATCAATGTCTCCTTGCTTTTGGAAATCTGGGTCAGCCAAATTTAAATGTTTGAAATCTTCAAATGATTCTTGTAAATCTACGGGCGTAATTTTAGAAGTAATATTTGATATTATTATAGCTTGCCCTTTCACAAAGCAGTGATTTTGAATAGAGAATATTTTACAGGTAACTAAACCCTGTACATTGTTGACAATAGCATTGTTTACACCCCGAACTTTCCCGGACCATTTTTGTGAATGGAGTCCTAAAATGTTATATAGCTTTTCGGACATAAATGATATTTCACTACCCGTATCAATTAAAATCCGCGCTCGGTGTTTACGTCCCGAACAGTCCAGGAATTCTGCTAGCGCGGTAGGTAATATCGAACGTTTTGATCGCCCGTAAGCAATATTACACTGTACAGAATCGTCCGCGTCCGTTGCAGTACTGCGGTTATCACTTCCAGTATCACGGTTGTTTGGCGAAGGAGATCTTTCATCAGTATGGAGCAGAGTATTGTGCGTTCGGTTGCACCGTTTGCATCGAAACTTTGAACGGCAATTTTTAATAAGGTGCTTATTTAAACAGTTGAAACATAACCTCTCCTTTTTTACGAAGTCCCTCCTACTGTATACATTTAGTGATAGAAAGTCTTGACACTTTGTCAAGTGATGTGTGTGATTACACATTATACAAGTAATTTTATTGACATTATGCCCGTTTGAGCTCGCGTTTGAAAATAATACCCTCTTATGAATCTTTTTTTCTTTAATATCTGATAACATATTTATACGGTTTTGAGTTGCTAAAAATTCTATTAATTTTCCAGTATCCGGTATTTCATCTTTTTTAACAAGAGATTCAAAAGACCGACGCGTTTTTAAATCTATTTTTTGCAGAATCATATGACAAACGAATTCTTCAAATAATTTTCCTCGGTTTAAATCGCGAAGCCCCGAGAGATTTTCACGCAAGACATTCAAAATCTCTTCATTATTAGCAAAATTACAATTTAAAATCGAGTTGGCATAATATATAAATAATGCTCTAGATTCAGAATAATAGTTCCACAATGTTTTCCACGCTAATTCATAATTTTCTTGAATCAGTGGAATAGTCTTAACCAATGACAAGGCTGTTCCCTTCAAAGAGGTCAATAAATAATGAAATTTTTCAATGTCACTCAGAGAACTGTTCTCATGCACAATACTTCTGAATATATTAAAAAAGGGTGGCCAATCTTTAATATGCCCACTAAACGAAGGAATTTTTATTTCTGGAGCTAGTAAGTTGCGACCGGGCGGCCCAGAGCGTTGTACTTCTCCGCCTGACACGTCATGACGATTATTCTGACTCGCTTCTAAGGTATCACGTGCCGATGTAACTTCAAAGAACAATTCCTCAAATACACGCGAAACCTCCAATATATCATTTTTCGACTCAAACTCGGGAAGTGAAACCAGATCTGACAGCTCACATTGAATACTTTGAAATTCGTCATATGTGGACTCTAATTTATCCATTCGGGCTCTGAATTGACATAGCTTAGTCTTTTGTTCTAAATCTTTAATGAGATCATATGCGACCTGCACTCTCCCAAACAGCCTTTGCCGTTTTAATTTTAACGAACCAATTTTGGTCGCAACTTTATCCATTTTGAAATGTATTAAATACGTAAATTAACAATTATAATAGTAGATATCTACTTGTAACAAATAAAGTATTCTATTTGCCCCAATATTATCTACCTACCAGCTGAACTGATAAGCCGTATCTACCGAAACTACCTACTATTGATAATCGTCTTGTAATGAAACTAGTTTGAGTACAATTTCTAATCATGTAAATTAACTAATCTGTAAAGAATGTACATCCGCCGAAGGACCAATGTTTCTTTATAGCAAGATGGATGTATCAGGATAGGTAGGTAAGACGGGAGGGATACATGGGAGTAGGTATAGATTTGCCCGAACACACCCTGCTTTAAATATATTGGTCATCGTAATGGTTCATCGCTAAGCCCCGTTCGCCGGGATGCATAATTGCATAATATTATGAACGGTGTTAGTTTTCTTTCACGTCATGATAAAAGTTGGATATTCATTGTAAACATTGGAGTAAAACTGCAGTTTAGTTCGTGTATGAGAAGACATATTAAGTACTTAATATAAAATCCTTGTATGTCAAATACATATCTTCCTATCTTCAATTTAAATTTATGAAAAAACAATTTTTTTTTAATCAAACTATAGTACAAAATACTTAATCCATTTTTTTTTATTCCAGTAAATAAAATCTCAATGGCCCAGTCACATTTTAACTTCCTTGCTCCGAAAATCTTGAATCATAATTTACCATTTGAAATAAAGACAGTAGACCAAAATCACACTTTCAGGAAGGCGATTGGGGACTTTTTGATAAGTGAATGTGACAGTGTCAGTGGCCTGTTTCTCGTTCTCAGGTAGAACAACTGTCTATATATATATATATATATATATGTGTTAATTTGTATGTATACGTAAATGTATGTATGTGCGTATGTATGTATGTGTGTCATGTAGACGCATGCTTGTGTTCATGTATGGATAAATAAATGTACGTCAGGGTGTATGTATGTGTACATGTATTTGCATATGTATGCACACATATAAAACTTTGAATAAGAATTATGTTTTTTAATATGATTTTAAAATCTTGTGCGTAACTTTTCTCTTTTCTTTTCTATTTTCTAGTTTACTTTAAAAAAATTCACATTATAAACTTTCTAATATAATTTTTCCCATTTTCAACATGTTTATATATTTAATTCATTTGTTCACACTAGACACCACAAAGTAACTATATTCCATTGGTCACCATGAAACAGGCAGCCGCTTATAATGGTGATATAATATATCATATATATGAAAATGTTTTAATGTGTTATCATGTAAGTTATAAATAAATAAATAAATTAAATATTAGTTGAAGTCGTTGTTAAGCACTTAATTTAATGGAATTTTTTATTATGTATTTATGGTACAAGTACTTTTAAATGCAGAATAATACACTTATAACAAAAAAGGATTACATTCAATTAAATTATAAGTAGGTACCTACACAGTTGAATTAATCCTATTAAATCCTATCATTAAATATTTATACATACATATCTTATTATTAACATTAATATTTGGAATCCAATAAAGAAATCAAGCGTATTTATTTTTTTTTCTTAACTAATTAAAAAGTGATCAAATAAACATAAAGAATAATTTTATCCGCATCCTTTTTGGGATAGATTTCTCATTTTCCTAAAACGCAAATTTCTTTTTTAGTTTATTAAAAATCAGTGGTACTTAAAATAACTTATTTTTAAAACTTTTTATCGATCTAACTGACTCAATTGTTCGTGAATCAAGTTTAATCGCTGTGTTCGAAAATCAATCAGTGATTGATTTTCGACGTGAGTCGCTCGGCAACTGAGAACGTTTCTCGTGAAATTAGTAGCTCGCATCGCGACGCGAATGGGGAGGGAAAACACTCTCCTCTCCACTCACCCCTTAGTACGCTACTTGCTGGAAGACCAAAATTTATTAATCTATTCGTGGAATACGAATCATTGATGTAATATCGGGTTTAAATAAACATTATCTATCGTTAGTAATGTTAGAATCATAGAAAATCAACATGTTAAAGGTTGTTAGGGGAAAGTTCCTCAATAAAAAGAAATTCATTATATGAATAGTAACACCTCTGCCTTAGGCCACCCCTAGTGGTTTGCTACATTTACGACTTAGTGGGGGGTGCTCGGGTTCATGGGGTAAGGTTCGTCTATATCTTTTCGGTGGATGAATTTGCCCACCTACTGCGTGGCGGGCCGGATCGGGAGAGACTGGTTGAAGGAGATCTTTTGACCTTTCCAGCCGGACACTTTATACCAATTGCCTTACACCGCAGTAGAAGGAATGGATTCATACGTCCGTCACTCCTGGACACATTGAACCCCAGATTCCCATCCCCCTTATAACTTTTTACTTCCTAGAACTTCCTCTCTCTGAAAAGCCCCTCTACACAGCATCCCAAAGATGATAAATGCCCCGAGGGAAATTGTAATCCTGAGGGCCTCATGTGTGGAGCTAATATTTAAAAAAGAAAACGAGTGTGCTTTAGACCACACGACAGAAGTAAAACTTATTTAGCTCCATCTATATGATAGGGAGAGAGAAAGAAAATGTGCGCGCGCACTGCTCTCTCTTGCTCCTACAGTGTGATACAGACAATAGGCCTGCGCTGTGTCTTATTGTGATATACGAAACGTAACTGGCAATGAAAGAAAGAGAGAAAGAAAATGTGTGCTCGCACCTCTCTCTCTCTGGCCCCTACAGTAATATACAAAACGTAACACTCTCTCTTTCTATCTTCACTAACTTATATCTCCCTATCAACTACCGTTCGCCTCACTTTTCGTAACGCGCTCGTCACGCATTCACCAGCTTACTCCCCAAGTCAAGCGTGCGTAAAGAAGTTTTACTTCAAAAAAGACGGTATGATAAAACTTGAACAAAAAGTTTGTTCGAGTCCTGTACAAATACGGGAAAACCATCTGATAGATTTTAAGGCATACGATAAGTTAGATTTCCGGGTTTATTCTAAAAGTGCTCCCAAAAACTCGAGCTATTGTTCCTTTTGACGGACTTTTGTCCCTTTGTTTCCGGTGGACAGTAGGCTGTTACGCCTGTAACGCGTGCTTAACATTTGCACGCATGTGCTTACGGTTTTAAATAAAAATGGGTATTTTCACCCAAATAAACTGCTCCACATAAGTTTCTATTCTTAAACACGCACTTTACACTTTATCCCCAAATATGATGTCTTTAGATCCTCTTGCATTGATATGCTAAACTTTAAACATGTTAGTCAATTCTAAAAAATAACTTTTAAAAAATCATCATTAGTCATAGCAAGAGTGCACCTCGAGGGAAAAGTAGGTACGTTCTGAAAAATACGAGTTCCTGAAAGTACTCCACCACTTTTTTAATGTGTTTCATCGGAACAGCGGTGCAACAGCGCCCTCGTGGGCACTTTTCATACTAGTTTTATACATTCGTTTTCATCTCCCGTGTAGGCCATGATAGCTACATGTATGTATGCAAACAGCGCCCCTGCCTCCAGTCCAGGAGTTTGCAAACTTTTGGATGGCGAGTAATGCTCTATTATTCTAAATTCTGGTCAGCTATCAACTAATCCTACCCATTATGCTTTGCAAACATTTATTATATTGGCATTCATTGTCATACTTATTCACAAAATTTTAGAAGTTTCCTAAATATTATAGAATTTTGTTCATATGAAGCAAATAATTTGTGATGTAACATTATAATTTAAAATATAACAATAACTTTGTAAACTTTGTAAAGCTTTTACCGGATTGCGTTTCAACCGGAGCTTCTTTAGGGCACTATAATACTCTATAATTATAATATACAGTATAATATAATAATAATAATATATATAATAACAGTTTAGTTACACGTGTTATAAATAAACTATTCTGTTTTCACAGTGGGTTGACTCTTGATATGGCCCGACTGACTTGTCTCCTCGGGCGTCCCCGACTCCTTCTTCATTTGAGTTATATATTATCCTTGCAATCCTTCCGTCGTTCATTCGCTCTACAAACCATCTGAGGGTCCCTAATAATTATAAGCTTAATAATAAGCCTAATCTAATTCTTTACGCTTACATCAGATGTCTTGCATTCTTTACGGATCTTCACATGGTTTTGCAATTCGTACTTCTCAGGGATCTCATTTCCACGGCATTCAGTCTGATTTCATCCTTCCTCTGCCAGTTCCATGCCTCGCTTTACACCGTGGTAGGTACGAGCACACCATTGTGGAATGCTAGCTGCCCTTCTCTAGATATTTTTTTTTTGTTAGCGCCAACCGCGTTTAGTCCTCCATTAGTGTGTCTCGTCCTGTAATTTCCCTTCTTTCAATATCTCTATCAGCCTTCCCATCTCTCGTAAACTTTTTTCCCAAAAACGCAAACTCATCCACCTTCTCTAAGTATTCATCATTCACAACAGTAAATAATAAATGGTAAAAAAACCTAAATTAGGAGCAATAACAGAAAGTATAAGTGCATAAGGAAATAACTTTTTTATATTGAAGATTTAAAGCTAAACTAAAGACAACAATATCAAATAAACATGTTATGTTGGATTGGTACAATTAGAAATGGTTTATAGGAAATAAAGCAAATTAAAAGTATGAAAAGGTCATGGGGCAGTTTTACTATTTTTTAACATGTTTACAAAAGATATTATTTGCTAAATGCTAAAAGTGGTAATGCTCAATGCAGCATCGTCAAGTTGCAAGCAGAAATCATCGCCACCGGACCATAAAAGAGTGCATAGGATCTCCCACAAGTATACTCTTTAGGAACCTACAAGCTTACTTTCAGAATTGGTGGATTAAGTACAATTCCAGATGGTGGTGTTAAAATCAAGCATTTCTGCTGAAAAAATGATTATAGGAAAGAATAGTATGTATACATTATTACGTTACATAACGTTACCTCATATGCAGGTAACGCAAAAACCTTATTTGAGCTCCTTCTACTTCTAGGATACGGTTTTGTTCAGATTCAGAAGGGGCCCAAATAATGAGCTATATTCCAGGATACTGCGAACAACTGCTTCATAATGTGTTCTCCGTGTTGTGATTCCATTAGTACTCGTAAATTAATAATCTCGCATTACAACAAATCCAACATTTTAAAAACATTCCTTTTAAACTTTTTTAGTTTAAAATTATCTTTATTTTAAATGATTTTTTTGTTTGTTTTATCACCAACTTTGTATATTTCTTTTTTTTCAAACTATAATGTATAAAGTATTATATTATAAAATGGGGGCCTCAGCACGGGTAAACAACCCAGTGAGGCCAACATTACTGGTTTGTACTATAAAAATTTGTAAAATAATACTGTATCAACAATAAAAAAAAAAAAAAAACCAATTTCATTTCATTATTTAAATTCCTCTGCTCATATTTGTATATTTACACACTGTAAACCGTATGTTCTGTACTTCTTCTTAATTGGATTAGCTGTTAGAATGAGGATGTACATAATACAAGCCATTCCCTTTTGTGCTACCTGTTTATTTTGTACAATAGTATTTTAATTCCTTAATTTTTAGATTTTTACATACACACAGTGCTTAATCGAAATAATTGTATTCTATTAAAATATAATACCTTTTACGTTCGCTCTTCTAACGTCGAAGGTCTGCCAGCCCTTCCTTCTTCACAGCTCCCAGCATACAATCCATGGAGTGAATGGATAATGGAGGCCGCCGGGTGCTGTCCGCCTGAGTGGCAATAGCTCTCCCGCCACCAGCCCCCTATCTGCACAGCCTTCATTGGATCGATAGTCCTTCTGACGTTCCTGAAGATTAACGAGCACTCTTCTCTTACCATAAGCCTAATTTAACCAAATTTTCGAAACAAATCTCTCATTGAAATCCCATGTATCTGACTGTCTCCCGCGATAAAAACATGCTTGGATTTGTACTTCGTAAAGAGGGATGATTTACTAATGGAATCGTAATACGGAGGAAATATTAAGCACTTGTTCACAGCATCCTGAAATATAGCTCCATTATTTGGGCCCCTTCTGATCAAAACGTTGTCTTTGAAATAGAAAAAGTACAAAGAATAGACATACTATCCATTCCTGTATCCATCAGTATTCTCAACAGGAATGCTCAATTTCAACACCTTAGAAGTGACTAAACATGTTTTTAATTTTAAGTCAATATCTGGAACTCAATCCAAATATGTTGAAAGAGATTAACTTTATGTCAAAATATATCCGCGCTCGTTGGACATCCCACGTACTTTTTTGTGCTCCGAAAGCGAGGACTTCTGTCTTGACCATTGACATTTTCAATGTCACTTAGAGACAATTCAGCAACTATCTTTTGAAGCATGTCATAAAATGGTAAAACTGGCCCATACCCTTTCATTCTTACATGTACTTCAAATTTGTAATCTTCTCCGTGATACTATTGGTGTGTAACCGTTAGAAAATAAATAAATAAAATAAATTTAGAAATTACTCAAAAAAAACAATTATCAAAAACATTTTAAAAATCCGAAACAAAGATTTGCCAACTATGTATTTGCCAAATTTTACATACTTGATACAAAACAAATGTGCACAATTAAATCACACACACAAAATAAACCACATAACAACTCCATAATAACAAATCAGAATAAACAGAACAATTAATTCTATTATTGGACAAAGGAGTCAGGATTATTTAGTACCAACGTTGTATAATATTATTCCCTTAGTAATTAAAACACCAAACAAACAACCTAGCTTTCCAAATCAAAAAAAAAACTGGATCAAGTCAACACTAAGAGATTTCATAACAAACAACAAACCAAAAAATAGAATAACATACACAGGAATCAGACACACAACACAACTGACTGAAGCAACACACTAATATCTCTGTTTGTTTAAATTAAAGGTTCAAATCACCATAGAATAATGAAAAACAATTATGATAATATGTGGACCTTAGAACAGGTATAATACCTAGTGAGCTCCATACAACAAAAATAAATAATTTGTAACTCTTTTTCAAAGTAATAAATGAACAAATAAAAATATGAGAGATTTAAAAATCCAATCGGCCATTAAAGAACATTATTCTTTCTTCTGGGTACGTTTTTCGTTATTTAAAAAAGTAAAAAATATTTTTTGTTTGAATATTTAAGCGGATGATTTCTCTCCAAATTGAAAAGTTTAAAAATTCAGAAGTTACAAACTTTTGTCATTATAATGATAAAAGTTTGAAAGAGCTTTTAAAATTTCTCACGCTGTTATTAACGAAACAATTATTAATACAATGAATTTAAACTCAAAACACAACTGTGATAAAAAATATTTAACTTTTGTTGAGAAATATTTATGTACGTCAATACTTCAATATTCAAAAAAGTATGCTTGAATACGGTAAGAATTTATTTATATATGAAAAAATCGTCATCATTTTCAGACATACGAATTGTGTTTTTTGGTCCAGTTTCGATATTTATGTATTTTTTTTACATTAGCTCCACACAGGAGGCCCTGGGGAAATTATGTCATCGTTGGGGATGATGTGTCGAGGGCTTTTTATGAAAGGAAGAAGAAAATTCTAGGAAGGAAAAGGGTGTAAGTGTTGGGTAGAATCTGGAGTCAGTGTGTCCAAGAGTGACGGACGTATAAATCTTTTCCTCCCACTGCGGTGCAAGGCGATGTTCCGAGAGAATCCTGCTGGAGAGATCAAAAGGTTTCCCTCAACTAGTCTCTCTCGATCCGGCCTGCCACGCAGTTGGTGAGCAGAAGCGTCCGTCGCCAAGATTCGGACAAATCTCACCCAACTTTTATCCAATTTTTTGTCATCCATTTTCCATATCTTCGTCTTTTCAAATGTCGTTTTTATTTCGTCTTGTCGTCTTTCGAAAGAAAAAATGACCTTTTTCATTGTTTGTTTTTGCGGTGTTATCCGGTAGATGGTAGATCCGGATCTGTCGGATCTGCCCTGATGATGGACACTGCAACGCTGTCTGAAACGTTGGCTAAAGAAGGAGGTAGCGCAACACGGTATAACACCCCAAAAACAAACAACGAAAATACTTTTGGCGGTTAAAATCTTAAAACGTATCCAAAAAATGACCTGTTCTAATTTGGTACCGATTTTGGCACACTAAGGTGGCCGACCTTTTTTTACATCTATCTACCTGTTAGTCCGTAACACTATATTTTTATAAAAATGTTTATTTTGTTTTTTTGAAGTAAAACTTCTTTACGCTCGCTTGACTTGGGGAGTAAGCTGGTGAATTCATGATGAGAGCGTTATGAAAAGTGTGATCGGGCGAGGCGAACGGAAGTTGAGAGGGAGATATAAGTTTGTAAAGTTTTGCTTCAGTCGTGTAGTTTAAAGCACACTCGTTTTTTTTTTTTTTTTAATTTAAAATATTGATGAAAAGACTATGAAATATTAATTACCGATTGTGAATATGTATATTCGGTACATTTTTGATGAATGTATGACAGCAACAACAAACACAAATGAAAAATTTATTTAATATGATCTGTATTTATATTCAAGGTGTTTTCATTTTATGAAGATTAGTACCGTCCTAAAATATTATTATATCCAATGGCAACTATAAAATTGTGAGTACGAAGATAACGATCGCGTAAATCAAAAATTTCGCGAATGGGTCTCGATATAGTTTCGCCCATTAGTCGCCAAACCATTAGATTTACCCTATAATAGTTAAATAGACATTCAAGCATACAGTAATAATAGGAATGGTATACGTCCCAGCAACTCTACAAACGGTATAATCTGTAGCCTATGGTTATACAGGTCTCCAAATGCGATTAGCGCTCGTTCGCCTAATGGGATTCCGCCAACCTTCCCCAGCTTGCTCGACCCTGGTACATTTTCAATCACCATTACGCGAATGTTTTATGGGACATCATCTAAACTATTTTTTTTTATTACAATTAAGTCGAAAAATATATTATATGAATTGGAAGTGAATGGAAGAATAAGTTGGGTATCTGGGGAAGATCAGGGCATTATCAAGAGATTCAAATTATTTGGGTTTAGAGTCATGTCAAATGTCAGTACAGAATGAAGCAAGTTTGACGTACATGACTTTTGACTGTATGCCAAGACTTGTATGTGGCGGATGGATCATCCTAGTTTTCATGTCGATGTATTTGAAGGATTTTTATTGTTAAATGAAACAATGTTACTTTGTTTGTACCACTTGTATATTTGTTTAAAGCCGACCGGTTTCGGAACGACCATTCCTTCTTTAGGGCAAACGAATACTGATTTGAAAATTACAAAATAGTGGGTGGGAACAATGTATTATTACTAAGGATTGTGATAGGGATGGAGCCGTCGCTAGGAATTAATGAAGAGTGGGTGGGTAGGGGAAATAAAAAATCCCTTAAAAATAATGAATCTATTTTTAACAATATATGTTCGTCTACCCAAAGTACCTAACGTTTTGATATCCACGATTCAAGGATTGTTCTCTGGAAAATCGGGAGGAGAAGAAGAAGAGAGGTGGATGGTAGTGAACTACAAATCTACAGTTTTAATCCAGATTGATAAAATTTTGCACACTTGACTTTTAAAGTAAGAGGAAGGTAACAACTCCACATAAGATTTCTAAAACCCCTTGTATCAGAATTTTGACACTTATTTACGAAATTTTGCACACTTAACGTTCTATATACTATCTACATCTGACTTCGAAAAACTCTGAATAAAGCCCGGGCAATGTTGAGAACTTCAGCAGGCTTAGGTAATATTTATTTATTTTTATTTTTAACTTTATGAGTAAAACATCAAATTGTAATATTTAATTAAATGAAGACTATATTAGCGAAAATCTGGAGACAGAAAAATCAGAAAAAGATATTGGCACCTCTGTCCTGAGTTCGAGTCCCAGAGGTGCCAATACCTATTTCTGATTTTTCTGTCTCCAGATTTTCGATTTAGTTTCGCTAATATTGTCTTCATTTCATTAATATTTATTTATTTATTCATGCCTTGAAGTGAGTTTTTACGCGAGTTCTTTATAATAGGTAATTTGTACAAAGGAGTATCATAATAACTGTGTTTATCAGGTGTTGTTACTTTAACCAGTGATTCCTGACATTATTTGGAGGAAAAAATTTAAATGATTTCAATCTCCGGTGACTTTTAAGATGCTATTTTGAAGTGAAAACGTCTTTAACGCCGTTGTGATTTGAAATATAATGAAACGAAAAATAGCGACACTAATAAGAGACAAACACTTACAACTATAGGATTTAGCCTGTGAAAGAATGAGATAGTATAATCGTTTGTGCGGTGCTTCGTAGCCTCTCCACTTTTGTCTACTTCAGTTTTCTGAAGATTTCAGTTCTTTCTTCAGTTCTACCGCTTGTGAATTGCGCACTGTGTTTTTTTTTTAAACTTTTTTAAAGATTCAAAATAAAACAACAACAAAAAAATCTTCCTCATTTTGTCACTGGTCACTCAGCCGAGTAACCAAACAACCCTTAATCTCACCCCTAACTGTCAAATACCTGATTCTTAGTTGAAAAAAAATCAATGATCATCGGAGACCAAAATTACATTCACATTTTTTACTGAAAATAATGTCAGAAATCACTTATTAAAGTAAGTCGAATACGAAATTAAGACATTGAATTCACTAACAATATTTTTTTAAGATTGAAACAAAGACCGCTTTCCCAGCGTTATCACTTTATAACAAGATCTGTATAGAGTGAAAGCGCAATATTGAGATAAGTTTTATGTAGTGGATAAAATTACAGTTTCACGGAATACTCCGCCTTTTCGTATCTCCAGCATTTCGTCTCTTGTAATATTTGCATTTACAATAGTTCTGAAATTGGCGAGTCTCGGTCTCGGATTTTCTCCTTGTATTCTAATGTAAAATGTGAAAATTTGGTTTGGAAAATTTTCGGTGAAAGTGCGTTAGATGGTGAATGAGTGTAGAAAATGAAAAACTTTGAAATATTCTATTCTTAAGTGAAAATGTTGGTTTCAACATCTTGTTTGTTGTTGTGAATACAGCACAAGAGTCCCAACTAACAAGGGCGTACCAAATTTAGAATGTTGTTAGTAAAGGGTGTGTAAAGGGAAATTAGATGGGGAAGAGGAAGTTTGTGGCATACTGGTCCTTAATGTGTGACCTTAATGTTTGACCTACATGCTCGATACAAATGTGTATATTCGGTGATTTGAATATTTATTATCAAAATGTTAGAGTTCTCCGAACGAAATCCCATGTATTCCGATCCGGAATGTTGAATGCCAATTACGACGTGATATGCGTGACTGAGACTTAGTTCTTGCCAAGTATATTTGACTCGGAATTATTTGATGAACGATATGTAGTGGTATTGTTGTAATCGCAACTATGTGTTGTTAGACAAGGTACTCGGCGGTGTTTCAGTCATAGCACTGCGCCGTGAACTGCCCACGTGCCCTGCACCTTCCCTCCCGCCCATTAAGTCATTTCAGATGAAAATCGCTACAAGAATTTAACTGCTGAAAGAATTCTCAGAAACGAAATGGCAATTTACGTATTTAGTAACTAGTTCCGAAAAGTCAGATACTTGCCAGCGTTCCTCTTCCTCACCTCTTTCCCGATCCTACTTATTTAAGCCTTTTTTTCTTGTGTTAGTCCGCACACGATGCCCCGATGAAAGAGCCTATGTCATCTTAGCAAATGCTGCGTAGATGGTATTTTTAGGAAAGCAAGGAGTTCTGGGAATGAAAATGGTATGACGGGTGGATAAGAATTCGGGGGTCAGGAGTGACGGACATATGAATCCCTCACTGCCACTCAGTGGCAGTGAGCACTGATGGATTCATATGCCCCCGGCCCTCTGCGCAGTAGGAGAGCAGATGCAACTGCCGCCAACACTCGGACGAACCCCAAGATGCCGGGCACCCCTGCTAAGTCATCTTCTTCTTCTTCTTTGAAGATCGATTATACTACCTCATTCTCGAATTTCAAATCAAAATGGCGCTAAAGAAGTTTTCACTTCAATAATAATAATTCTTTTTGCGTTCGAAGGGTGCATGGTCACACTGACATAACAGGTGATTGTGAGCACCCCTCGACTGAGTCTTCTCGACTAGATAATTGGTTTGACGAGACTCTTGATTGAGTTGGCTTGATTGTCGCGTCAATTTATCGAATTACTGTGTAAAAACGGCGTGTTTCCACCAGCTGCACGTTGACAGACTCGAAATTGCATTTACGCGAAATCTACATATGTAGATGTAATAAATATAGTAGATACGTCCAATTTAAAAAGCACAGGACTGATCACGTTAAGGGTTCAGTCATCACGTTTAGGTGTGTTTGTAGGTTTTGTTTGTTTATGTATGTGAATTTTATATTTATAATTTGTGTTATATCTCATTGCATCATTTTTAAACAACTATATTATTACGATATTTATTAAATTCGGCATCTATGGTCAGTTATCAATATTTGCGAGCACGGTCAACAATTGGTAAGAGACGATTCCGACGATTAACAAATCAGACAAACTATCAAAACTAAAAAAATTTAATAATGTCGTTCGTTATGCAAAGTAACATAACTAACGAATCTCTTAGAATTGAAAGCAATTGTATACGCGATCCTTAAACTAAACCAATTCATCTAAGATGCGATCAATTTATTCCGTTCGATCTTTGAGAAACGAAAACGGTTTAAATATTAACTAAAGATCTCATTAATTTAATTTTCACGGGTTTGCACTTGTATCTTTATTTTTATTTTTTTTATTGGAAATACTGATTAAAAATTCGTATACAGTTACATCGGTTATATACCTACTTACATAAGTTTTAAAGAAAGAAACAAAAAATTGCCTTTCCTTACCATAAAGAGACAATGCTCTTGTGTTTGGGGAGGGAATTCTAGCTCAATAGGCCACTTGCATGGATTTCATAACGACTTGGAAATGTGTAAAAAAATACTTTTGAAATGTATCAAGATATAATGGGAAAAATAAAGAAAAACAAAATAAAAATTAATTACCGATTCGAAACATTTTAGAAGTGATGATATCCTAGATATTAGTTTAAGAGGTTACCCATAGATAACGCATGGCTGTCGACAATACAGAGGTTAAAACCTCAAGGTCAGATTCCAGAATAATTACTATCACCTGCTAAATAAGCCATCGGAGCTATTGTTTTCTATTACATATAATGTCTAAGGCGTTTTGTTGACCCCGGAGTATTATTTCCGGAGTAACAGAAGTGAGATTGCAATTTCCAAATTAGTTAATTTTTTATAGTATTTTTTTCTGTTTCACATTAAAAAATCGTGAAAAAGTCGTGATTTTGCTGTAAAACAAATTCTTCACTATTCATTAGCATTGATACGAAAACATATTTATTTAAGTCGTGTACCTTTATCATAAGGTTTCCTTTCTTATTCTCTAAACGAGACCTTTACCGTTTTACCTCGTCTTAATATCTCGTAGGCTGTTAACCGCTAGACATTATATATTTACCGAGGCACAGCATAAGAACAAAGGAGGTTATTTCAGACAATTTCATCGAGGACATCTTGAAATAATACCTTCTACTTCTGTGACGCACGCATCGGTGGAAAGCGCTCGCTCGGAAACGTTTTGCCTTAGAAATATATTATTACGAAAGTAATTTCACGAAAATGCTTTATTTCACGCCGTCTAGGTTCGAGATGTTAGAAGGTGATCGTAAGGGATTAAAAGCAAGGTTACCAGACAGGCATACCGAACATTCAGCGTAGTAGAAATTGACAGATTAACCAAATAGAACAGATTGTGCAGAAGATAGAATATCTTAAAAGAAATTATCTAAATTCTTACTTCTGTTATTTTCTATGGATGACTATTATTTTCTTTGTTTCCATTAAACATGCACCCATTTTTTATCATTTAAAACATAATTAATTAACTTAAATTTAACGATTATCACAAATTTGAAGATAAAAATCGATTAACGCGAGTTTTTTATTACACTTTAGGCGGCTTTTTAACGGGCTTCGCCCAATTTCTTAAAGTTTTGCACCATTGTATATTCAATAGTAATTATTAGATTAAGTGCAAAAATTTACTAATCACATAGGTACTTACTGATTTTTCTATCCATATAAAACAATTTGTGAATGCCTACGTAATATATATGTATAACTTGGTTTATTTTAAATTCACTGAACTAACGAAAACTAATTTCTACTAAGTAATAAAGTCCCATGAACTAAGAAAAGTACCTCAAAAAATTAGAGAACGCCGCAAAATATGTATTTTGTGTATTTTGAGATAAAATTCGAGTTTCTTTCGAATTCGAGTAAAAACTTCGAGTTCTCAAACCCGTTTTTTAAGATTACCATTTATGTGTACAATTTACATTTTAAATCAATTTTTTTCATAGTCAAAGCTCAAATTTTAACATTTAATAAAAGCCTAAAGGTTCCTATTCCAAAAATAGCCTGTTTCTTGGAAAAATAACAGCAAACTCCGTGACAAAAAAAAACCGTGACTGGAATATCGTCGTACATGAAATTGGGTTCAAAAGTTAGATTTTTTTGTTTTCAATTTATTTGATTATGAAAAACGATATGTTTGGTTAGGCATTTATTTTTTTGATTTCGGATAATTTTGATCCTGTTATTTTATGTTACTGAAAAAAGTTTGTCTGGGAAAACTTCTTCTCGAAAAATAGGTCGTTAATTTTTTTTTGAGTAATTTTCCGGATATTATGTGAAGTTTTGTAATATGTTAAATTGTTCATGTTGAAAAATTTTTGATCTTGGAGAAAAATTAGCAAAAACATTTATTTATATAATTTGGAAAAAAATGGTCGAGCTATTGGTCGAGAAATTGGTCGAGAAATTGGTCGAGAAATTGGTCGAGAAATTGGGTCGGAAAATGGCCATCCATAAAAATTTTGCAAATTTTCTTTTCAACAATTTCTCATCGGGAATGCTGTTTGAAAACTTCTACAGTTCTTTTTTTAACATAGCAGAGGGCCCCTCTTCCGTTTACAGCACTCCTAAATAGTACAGACGTAAATATAATAATTCTATCACAATAAGCTTCTCAGCATTCCCATCTCTAAGAATTTTTTTTTTTAAACTCAAGGACGGGGCTGTTTTCAAAGCCCATTACTTTTCGGGTAGGTACCGTGCCAAGCTAAAGATGACATCAACTGTCTCATTTGGTTCATCGCTTAGTTATTTCATTGTCTTTATAGCTTCACCCTTTTAAAAATAATTATAAACATTTTAGCTTCCGTTTTTGTTTACAAGTAGAGATAATAATATCCTCACTGGAATTTTCCGTTTTGAGAATTTCGTTTTCATATTAAAATTTATTTTGGATGTAAAATGAAGTACATAAACGCAAGAATTATGAATATATTTTTGTTAGTAGTGTTTTTTTAGTGCGGTTGAGGTTTTGTGTCCAGCCAAGTTTTAAATGTTACAATATTGTTGAGATTATTGAATGAGAAGAGTTTAGTACCATAGTACAAGAAGCTCTTTTGTCCAAACTTTACATTGATTGTTAAATGTGTTTTTGGTCCTGAGATCTATAATTTCTAATATACGTGTTAGTTGATAATTCTTGTGCCTTGTATTTATGAATGTTAATGAAGGTTGTTTAAGATCAGAGTTATTTAATTAACAGGATGTTAAGATGATTGAAGTTTTTTTCAGCGCTGGTTCTTACAGGTTGCTTCAATATAATTTTCAATATGACCGTTTGGGTTTTGATTTAGAATGTTGTCATTTGCGCTGTTCCGTCCGATAATACCATATTCCAACAGCGACTGGCGGAGAGCCATATCCTATAAATGTATAACTGTATGAGATGCATAATTGAATGCAAATGCAAGCACGTGACAAATTTCTAGGAATTATATTTTGTCAGGGGATAACAAATTTCATACCATAAAGTTTTCAGGGACTGGAATAAACTCGCTGACCAGGACCAAACAAATTTTATCAGGCAAAAGAAAAATTGTTAAGCTAAACTAGCTAGAGCCATCGCAAATTCTACTTCTCAAGTTAAAACCAAAAAAAACTACCTCAAGAACATTTGAACTTTTTAAATTCGAGTTTTTGATGATCACTTGTTACGTGAAATGGTAATTCAAACTTTTTTAGAGAAGTAAAAATTACATAATATTAAGAGGAAATATTAAGCGAGAGAAATTTGAATAATTGCTGTATTACAAAAATGTTGCTTCACCGTCGCTGTTACCTCCCGAATACTGAGCGGACGGGACAACTGAACGACAGGTTGATTATGTCTAAGTAAAATCGTCAAAGGTTTTGTATCCTCCTGTTTTCTCCTTCAAAACTGGACCGATTTTTAATTTAACTACATTAGAAGAAAATATAATGTGTCTGTACGTTTGGCTTTTTTTAAATATATGGATCAAATTCTTTGAAATTGGCCTAGGCGGCCCAAGAAATGGCGCAGCTGGGTCGAAAATCTAAAATAGATATCTTAAACTTTAAGTAAAAAAAACTTTTTCAATGGTTGATTTTTAAATATTTTTCTGAAACAACGATTCCATAAATTTGTAATTTTTAACAGATTTTTGATTTAAGTTGTGTAATATTATAATATATTTAAAGAATGACTGAGCCACAGAATATATCCAGGGTGTTAAGGGACCTACTTGACTTGCTTTAACTTTGGACATTATTTAGAAAAAAAATGCATAATTTAAAAAAATTTTCTTTCATTTTTTTTTCAACTAAAATCATAAAAAAATATCTAGGTATTACACAGTTATGGTCGGAGTGAGAGGTTGAACAGACACTCGGCGGAGTGATCAGCGACATCATGTAAAAGATTTTTTTTTATTTTGAAGGTGAAAAATTGAAAAAAAAATAAAAATAAAAATGACAAAAAAACTCATCGAAGACAAAAATATCATTGACATTTTTTACTCCAAATAATGTCAGGAATCATAGGTTAAAGAAAGTCAAATACGTCCTTTAATACTATGTAAAATTTATAAAACTTACTCCATGTAAAAACTCAAGGAAAAAAAATCTTCAAGCTTTCACGAACTTCAAATTAAACATATTTTAATACACGTTTACTGGTCTGAAATATTAGTATTTCACTGCAGTAAGTAATACATTCGACGTAATGATGTCATTTCAAAGCTTTCAGCTTTCCATTCAAAAGCTCCAGAATCTTGAAGTTTTCCTTACGATAAAGCTGGAGCTTTTCCATAATAATAGCACACGTCTCCTAGAGAACTCACTCATAAGAGGATATTTGACAAATCCAGATAGAAAGCTGAAGAAAATTTGTTGTAAAGATCCTTCTCCAACTTGGATTATTAAATTTTCTGTGAATTACTTGTTGATTCTCATATTTTATGCAAAGTCGGATGCATTATTAAATGTTAGCTCAGCTGGTCTAATAAATCTGCCGTGTTGACTCCATCCAATCAAAAATACAAATTTCGGTTTTGGGACCAAACAAAATACCTAAGTGAAGGACTTGGCACACCGATCCAAACGGTTCCACGACAACTCACCAGTAACAACAAAGTGGCATTTCAACACAACTTTGAAAAGTAGAGTTTTGAAAAAAAAACAAATCATAGTGTCCAATTCACATGCGGTAGAAGTGAAACCTTAAAGAAACTAAATAAGACAAGAGTTACGGAGTAGCGAGTTTTATCAATGAGAAGGAATCTAACCTAACCTACCTATCCTATTTTTTATATTGTTGAATGACAAATGGCGCTACGTCCGCCTCATCGAACTTTCATCTACACATGCGCAAGTCATTCACGAGAAGCTTCACGTCATTTTGCCACTTCATTCGGCATTTGTTATTTACTTAACCTACTTTACATTTTTCTTTCTTTATTAAAATTTTTCTTTCCTATTTATTCTGATTGTCTCTAATAATAATAAAAATAATTGGATTCATTTTTATTGAGCACTGTAACTACGGAAAATATTTTTGAAGTGAAAACTTCTTTAGCACCATTGTGATTTGAAACTCGATGAAACGAAAAATAGTAACACTTAATAGAGACCATCACATACATTTATCGGTTTTAGCCTGCGAGAGAATGATATAGTATAATCGGTCACCTCTTTGTGCGCTGCTTCGAAGCCTACCCAATCTTCTCTACTTTAGTTTTCTGAAGTTTTCACTTCTACCGCGTGTGAATTGAAAACTCAAATTTCATCAAGACGGAAAAATGTATCCAAGTAGAGATTTCACATCCTGTTCTACAATGTTAATAGAATCAATATTATTTATAAGTACCTCGTTTTATTGTGAATGTTTTAAACGAATTCTCGTGAATAAAAATGATTTGAAACCCGTACTTTCATGTACTGTTCGTATTTACATTTTTTAATAGCCAAATTGTAAACCAACCCCGGTATCTTTTCCTAACGTTTTAATACACTTTTACGTTTATTTTCCGGAATAAAAACGAAAACCCTTGTTAAAACAAAATTGCTTAATTCTCTCTCTCGGCTGAAAAAAAACTTTCGTTTTTCGAGTCGTTTCGATGAGATTTAATGGGAATTTGTTTTTAAATCTGCGCACATTGTTTCACCATGTTTCACCCAACCAACCACGAATTTAAACTTTGAAACAACCTTGTGAATGTAATTATGTTACTGTTTTACAATGAAGAATGGTAAAAGACAATCCAGATTAATAAATAATGATAAGTTAAAACAAAAATTAAAACAGTGTTTATTTGAGAATTTGTTGCGAATCTTGTGATAAAATCGCAGATCAAAATATTTTAGAAAAAATATTAATTTTATAGTATGGTTATTTCGTTAGTTTGTTCCCCTTTACTGAATGCTGTAGAAATGAGATTCCTGAAGCGTACGTATTTGTAAATGTCATGTATGATTGTGTGAGAAATGAAGAGATTACTAAAGACTGCAAGCGTAATGAGTGAGAGTAGAAAAGGGACGTTTAGATGGCTTGGGCAAGTAAAGCGAAAAACTAAGAAAGGTGTGTAAGAAGAACATATGATGATCAAGTGAACTAAATACTCAAATCCGGCCATGTGTCAAAATAACATGAGTGTGCATGAGACGATGTATGAATGTGAATGAGGCAAAGAAAATGCGCCAGGACGGAGTTATTTGACGGTCCATCTGCTCTGCCTACATCCTGCTGTGGAGAAGCCACGTGATGGTAGTGAGTTTTAGTTTTGGTCGTCTACAGAAAGTTGTTATTTGTGAAATGATTTTTTTTTTTTATTTTAAAATTAAATTTAATAAAGTTTTTATTAAGTCCTGCAAGTATTTTAGTTTTTAATTTTGTGACGGCTGTGTTGGCTTACAAGGCTATTTTCAAACTGTGGTTAAACCACTCAGAGACGCCTTGTGCATTTAACCGGTAATAAATCAATTTATACAAAAAAATTGGTTTAAAAGTATAATTCTTATAAATGTCTCAAAGTGGTTTAACCACAGTATGAAAATGGCCTTCTAAGTCGAAACGGCATATCAAATATAAAAACTAAAATGCTTGCAGAACTTAATAACAACATTATTAAATTTAATTTAAATTATTATTGTTTCAATTAAATGGATTTCTACGAATTAAACACAAAAACTATTAATATGTAAAATGAAACCTTGCTTATATTTTTTTATATCTAATGTCTGACTCTTTTTAATTATTATCTTTATAAAAATCTCACGTCACGATTTTTTGTTCGGGTTAAACTCCGAAATTACTTAACCGATTTTGATGAAATTTTGCTTACTGTATGTAATTTGGTCCAACTTAAAAGATAGAACAGTTTTTGATTACTATCTAGATTACACCTCAATATTTATTATTACGAATTATGCTTTGTAATAATTTGTAAGTTCCGTAAGTTTCTAACAGATGGCGGTGTGAGTTAATTTATCGACTCAACACTTGATTATCTAGGTTGGGTAACCATCCAGTATATGGCTTTGGGTTTCGTTAGCCACAGTAACGCATGGTCGGGTCAGCTAGTATTATATGTGTTTATAAATAGCTGCCAATGAAAATTCAATTTTATAATTAATCAGTAATATCACAATGGTTTTCCCGATTATGCTCAGCGCTAATATAATGCCTGTATAACACTTACCTATTACACTTACTATTCTTTATATAAGATTCATTTTCACCAGGGCGTTTTTAAGTGTTAGCGATTAGTAAGTTAGTTTATCAGTGCCAATGCTCGCCCTCCCCCCGATGGGTCCCCACCCGTTCCTCGCGCCCGCTAATAACAAAGCCCCATTAGCCGTGAGCCCCCGTGAGGCGTATCGAGCGCCGGAAGAAGCTTTTTCCTCAATTTAAATGCACTTGAGGCGCTTCCTGAAGAGAAAGCACAGCCTTCACGTTGCGTATTATTTGTAATTATTGCACCCTAGCGAAATGGTGACTACGTTAAAAAATATATACGAGTATACATTTAATCTCTTTTCAGCGCTGAATCGAAGGGAAGAATTTCGTCAGCGACACCTGGAAATTTTTATTTTGGCCCTGGCGGAATGTTTTGTTTAGTAAAACTTCTTTACGCACGCTTGACTTGGGTAGTAAGCTGGTGAATGCGTGACGAGAGCGTTACGAAAAGCTAGGGAGTAGTTGAGAGGGAGATATAAGTTAGTGAAGATAGAAAGAGAGAGTTACGTTTCGTATATTACTGTAGGGGCAAGAGAGAGAGGTGCGAGCACACATTTTCTTTCTCTCTTTCTCTCGTAGCCAGTTACGTTTCGTATATCTAAGACACAGTGCAGGCCTATTGTCTGTAGGAGCAAGAGAGAGCAGTGCGCGCATTTTCTTTCTCTCATCCTATCATATAGATGGAGCAGAAGTTTTACTTCAGTTGTGTGGTCTAAAGCAGTGTTCCGCAAACTTTTTATGTTCACGGTACACCTAACTAATCAAGAAATTTTAACGGTACACCAAAGAAAAAAAAACAAGGTAAATTTTGGATAGGATTGGCTAGGCTTATTACGAATAACGGCGAACTTTGAGGTAAAACTACGAAAGCTGCATGTCATCATAATTAAAAAAAAACATCCCAGGTTTTGAATGGTTTGTTTGGCAAAGCAGGGTTTGTCTAGCCGGGTTTGTGTAATTATGATTGATATTTATCACATAACAGTGACAGAATGACCGCAAACTGTCACCGAATCGGTTCGAGAAGTGAATTTTAATTTTACGAAATTGATAATTAAAATGCACCTTTTTCCGCCGCCACCAAGCCAAAAAGTTTCCTTTTATAGTAATTACGGCATATCTAAAGTTTTTTTCTAAAAATTATTCGTAATAAGCGTGGCCACTCCGAACCAAAATTTACCAAAAACAATATTTTATTAATATTTATTATTAAAATCAATATAACATGAAAAGATGTTTAATGCGAAATGTGAGCCTGTTTAGCTGAACACAGACGATCAAAATTTGGAACAATCGTTGATAACGCTGCTCGCATCTCTTCGTCAATCGTCCTCAGGCGTTCTCTTTTTTTTGACTTTATCGTAGTGAGAGTTGAAAACCCCAATTCGCATAAATAGGTCGTGGCAAATGGTATTAGAATTGCAATAGCTCGCTTTGACAGCAGTGGATACTCATTTCTTACGTGGAGCCAAAAATGTGCTAACTCTGTTTCAGAAAATTTTAATTTTAGTGTCCGATCAGTTTTAAGCTCCATGAATTCTTCCTGCTCGTTTATTGGTAAATGTCCAAGGGAAATGCTTTCCGAAAATGGATTTCTTACCCAGTCCATAGGTTGCAGGTCACACTTAGGAAAATATTGAGCCATTTTTTCTGCTAACAGCTCCAAGTGTTTTACTATCAAAGCCTGCACTTTTTTTTCTGAATCGGCAGCCATGACATTTGGAAACATTTCGTTACTACCATTGGTAGCGTGGCTGATCCATAGCACCAACTTAGCGCGAAAGCTTTCAATCTTGTCCGAAGACGTTAAAATGTTACAATTTCTTCCTTGCATTTTTTTGTTCAGCTCATTTAATTGAGCGAATATGTCCGCCAGATATGCAAGTTTTGCTACCCATTCTTCTTTTTTAAATAGAGAAGCAAAGTCTGAACCCTGGGTTTCTAGAAATGTCTGGGTCTCATTTTTCAACTCGTAAATCCGAGAAAGCACTTTTCCGCGAGAAAGCCATCGTACTTCTGTATGAAACAGAAGTGACTGATGATCTGCTCCCATTTCCTGACACAATGCATTAAACAGACGAGAGTTCAGCGGTCGCGACTTGATATAATTGACAATTTTGACGACTTCTTGTAAGACAGACAACAATTCATTAGGCAGAGACTTCGTCATCAGTGCCTCTCTGTGTAAAAAGCAATGTAAATTTTTAATATTAGGATTTTTTTCAGAAGCCCTGGTTATAAATCCCCTAATTTTTCCTGTCATAGCTGCTGCTCCGTCTGTGCAAATGCTTAAGCAGTTGCGCCATTCCAAATTATGTTCACTGAAGTACTGGTTTGTTACTCTGAATATTTCTTCTCCGGTGGTATAACCAGGTAGTGGCAGACAAAATAAAAACTCCTCTTTTATTTCATATCCATCCGTGTACCTCACATTTGTGATGAGATGCGCGTGACCACTGATATCAGTAGACTCGTCGACTTGTAGCGCGAAAACTCCACTAAGCCTTAATTTTTCAATTAACGTTGATTGAATGTCGGTGGATATTTCATTAATGCGACGTGAGATCGTATCTGCTGACGCAGGTATTTTTTCGATTTCCTTAGCGGCTTCTTGGCTAATCATAATCTTGACAATTTCTTTGCAGACAGGTAAAATTAAAGTTTCAGCGAGAGAATGAGGTTTCTTCGATTTAACCAGCATATTAGCGATCACGTAGCTTGCTTTTTGCGCTTTGCTTGATGTATTGAAAGACGAACTCATGAGAGTTACCTGTTTCTTAGACTGGTCTTTCATACGTTGAAAGAAGGTTTTATCTTTGTGAGCCACCGATGGGTGTTTAGTTGTTAAATGTCGTGAAAGTTTACTGGGCACCATCGAATTATTAGCCAAAGTTTCTCCACAAACAAGACATTTTGGGATTGGGCACGATTCGTCACCGCAATATATAAAGCCATAACGCACATAGCTCTCATCGTATTTCCGATCAAAAAGCTTAGGTTTTTTCTTCGTTGACTCTGCTTCTTCTTGGGAATCATTAGTTTCACTTGACAAACTTGCGGTACGTTTAACGAATTTATCCATTATATACACGTAATATGGGATATTTTTTTGCAATTAAAAAAGTCAATAAAGTTCGCGACGACACAACCAAACGCTAGCATTAACGAATGACTACTAAACAAGCGGGCGCAACGTCGCCGTTGTAATTCGTAATGTTATGTTGTCACGCGCATGCACCCCGATAGCTCGTGCGCAATCACGTGATAATGTAGCATAGCGGCGTAGCACACGGCCACTTCGCAGCGATCGAGTCCCACGCCACCTCCGGCCGCCGCGCCGCACAGGAAAGTAAAGACCGATTTACAGAGCACTTTGTGAGAAGTGACGCGGGACTCGCGGCACACTTACAAATGGCCACGGCACACCAGTGTGCCGCGGAGCACACTTTGCGGAACACTGGTCTAAAGCACACTCGTTTTTTTTTAATTAATTTCACATGTTGCGGTTGTTGATATTCTAGACGTTTTTTGGTTTGTATGAAAATACTCAAATTCACTGAGTCTGGATACTGTGGCATCCCCAACAGGTGTTTGTTGTTGCTGATGCTAAAGATGTGGGATGGGAAGAAGATAAGTAGAGGAAGGTTGGGCATGACCTGGCTCTTCAGATCTGATAGATCCGTAGAGCGATACTGAAAGATCTACTACTCTGAAATTGCAGCAACGTATATATGATTATTAAAATATTTGCGGAGTATAACCCGGATCCAAAGCCGAGTATCCTAATCGCCCAGCTACGGAGGTTGTATATGTATTGATGTGATTTTAAATTAATTAATTAATTATTAATTGCTTAGATCTCCATTTAATTTTTAAATTTAATCTAAATAAAATTTTACAATTTTTATTATTAAGACTGCTGTTTCGGATTACAAGGGCTTTTTCGAACTGTGGTTAGACCACATTGAGACGTCTTATTTATACGATTCTAAAATTTAATAAACCGATTTACTAAGAAAATAATTGTGACAACGGATTCTCTGTTTTGCGGGATATATTTAAATCTATTTTCTCCACTTTCACTGTAAATGTATTCTGAATTGTTTAATAATGGCGTGACTGCTATTTACATGTTGAAATGTGTTATATTGTTCAGGTTTTATAAACATACTAAGGAGTGGAGAATAAATAATTTCCTTTACTTTATTAATTAGTGTTATATCAGGGTCATTCATTCGTTTACTTTATATGCTAATTCTATTTCTTTCGACAAAATGTAATAATTTAGACTTATTGGTGTTAAGTGGAACCTGATTATTCACATACAGATATTCTGCGAATTTTGAAGAAGTGATTTTATCATTATAACATCGTATATATTTTTTTAATCTAGTTGAGAATGCTCTTCCCATGTAAGTAGCGTTATAGCTGGCATGGACATATTTAAATTCATATATACTCGTAGTTATCGAAAAAATTGAAATCAAGAGACAGAAACACGTGACTATTACTATTAGCTCTGTGTGCAGCTGTGCACTGAAACGCCTTATTATAATGTCGGAGATGAAAATGTATATTTTTACGACATCCCTGAAAATGCAATTTACCGTATTTTTCATCTATTTTGAAAGGAAATAAAAATATTGGAATATGTAGAACGGAAGAAGAGGAGTGTCACGAGAAATCAAGATGTATATGCTTCGTCTTTTATTCATTTTGTCGAAGTTGCTATTCTTGAGTTTTAAAAAAATACACGCAAAATTTATAACGTCAAACAGTACACGTTAATATACATAACTAATAGTAGTAAAATGCAACGTTTGACGGCCTCCGTGAGAGGGGGGTAAGGCTCTTAACTAGCAATCCCAGTTCGAATCCCGGCATACGCAAGTAAATTTTATTTGATTGATTTATGTTTTTTCACAATTTCTTAATTTAAAATAATTTATACTAAGTTTGCGGCACGTTCCTGATTGGAAGATACTCTCAGAATCGCCCTGGAGTACGGTCACCGTTCAGAAATGAAACGTTGCTTAAAATGGCTTAGTCTTTGGTGACCAGATCTGAATAGCAAGGTGTTTCCCCACCTCCCACTTTCCCATCATCTTATACTATCTTTAGCCTCACAAGTTGTGAGTCACAACATACCCCATTTAGGAATGCCATAGTCTCACTGGCTCCAGATTTATGTCTGTGTATTTACATTATATTTATATAAACGCGTGTAAATGATTTTTGATATATGGCTAGCATTTGATTATTTCTTTCCTCACTATCTCCAAACTTAGTATTAATAAACCGGACGATCGTTTTGGTAGTTATATAGATTTCAAAAGAAAAATAAATATAAACCGTGATAAATAGCGTGTTTCCCTACTAAACTTAGGTTTGATATTTGTCCCACAAAACAAAACATTGCGCTGAGATCGTTACAGATCCAAAGAACCAATTCCACAAGTCACTGAAGTAATTCACCCGCTAATAGGAAAAATAAAATTGTCCGTAATAAGAGGAAACACAACGGGGTTCTGTCGCCACCAGACGATGGCGAAAAGAATTATTACGTTTTCAATGGAAACTTCCACCGTTTTATAATATAAATAATAACGCTTTGTGGAATTCGTTCGACAGATTAAACAGGATTCTTTAACGTTAAACAATAATACGTGGGACGTTTCCGTCGTCCATACTGGACTTCAGCGTAGGCGGAGAATAATCGGATATATTGGTCTCTGGGAGAGATCGTAAGCACGTCATCGACGAAAGTCCTAAAAGCGTTCATTAAAATCTTCCTTCTCACACGTCTTGTAAGAAAACAACAGACTTGTATGAAGATCGAAGATGTTTTATTGTCGAATGTCTTTAATCATATTTCTTTTGAATTGTACAACTATTATGGTATTTCATTAGAAAAGAAGGGCGATATTGAGAAGAAAAGGACCGTTGTCTTTTTTTGCGGCCTTTTAAATCTTGGCAGCGGATACGTTGGCCTACCTACTGCGTGGCAGGGATCGGGAAAGACTGGTTGCGGGAGACTGAACTTTCCAGCTGGATTCTCTCGACCCACGGCCTTGCATCGCAGTGGATTTATTCGTCCGCCATTCCTGGATACATTAAACCCCAGATTGCTTCCTTTCCCTAAAAACACACAACACACAGCCATCAATATGACATACGCCTTGAAGGAGTATTTTTGTTCAGGGCCATCTGTGTGGAGCAAATTTAAAAAAAGGACGCATTTTGGACTGCTGGCTTTGCTTCTTGGACTATTAAACCGTGTGAAACGATGCACCAATATAAATTAAACGAGAAGCGTTTGTTAATATAGAGCTTTATGGCGGTCGATCCTCTCTACATACTCTTCCAGAGAAACAACTGAAAATTACTTAGTTTACGTTTTAATACCAAAATGTAATTTATAGTTTATATTTTTGGAAACAGCTCTGGAAACTGGCTCCTGGCTGGCTAGTATTGATGCACACTGGAGAAAAATATTGGCTCCTTACGTGCTAACAGAATCCTGAAAGCTTAATATTATTATTTCTTTTGTTTTCCTTTTACTACTATTAGCTTATTATCTTTTTTTGTTTCGTGTACATTCATATCCACCTTCTTTTTATTTTTTTCCTTTCAAATACTTTGTACATGTATGTGTATATTATACCCTTATGGAATGTGTGGGATTGCACTCTCCTTCCCACATACTGGAATAAACACTTATTTATTTATTTATTATTTTCCAAAACCTTCAAATCAAATGAAGACAATATTAGCGAAACTCCATCGAAAATCTGGAGACAGAACAATCAAAGATATTGGCACCTCTGGGACACGAACCCAAGACCTTTTGCTTACATGGCACCAGCTCTACCAACTGAGCTAAGGTTCTATATCCAATTCGGTCACTTTTGACTGTATCATACATCGACTAAGCACTACCAACATTATCTTCATTTTCTTAATGCACATATATTATTGAATTTTTATAAGAAAAACTCTCTTTTTATAACTTTTGAAGGTTATTCCCATCAATATTATTTTTATTGAAGAAGAAGATAATAATAATAATACGAAAGAGAACAAGACACAGAAAAACAGATTTACCAACATTATCTTTTTCTGTTTTTCTGTGTCTTGTTCTCTTTCATATTTTCGTTTAAATTATTATTATTATCTTCTTCTTCAATCACATATTATTGGCTGCTATTTTTATATATGATTGCAAGATTCAAACTCGAACTAAATGCTATCTAAATGTCTGGATAAATTTGTATCCATTTTTTTTTAATATGCGACATCTATTGACTCATCTGCAAATCTTGGATGAATATTTGTTTTATTTTTAACTTTATGAGTAAAACCTGATTAATTTAATTAATTATTACAATTTGAGGTTTTACTCCTAAAGTTAAAAATATAAATAAACCATAAAACCAATTTGTCTAATCCAGTAACTTCTTTCAATCTCATGCAGTCTCCTGATTTGTACATTATTTCCAACGAAGCCCCATCTAAAATCATTCCCTAATGATGGACACCGCTTCCGGCCCCGTTCGAGTCATATTGGAGGCACGAATTAATTTCAGGCCACTGAAATTAATACGAAACAACAACCGGCGCCTGCAAATACCGGCCCTCCCGTTAACCCAAACACCATAAAGGCTATCTCGACGTGATCTAACCGTATCTCTACGGTTGTAGGAAACTAGCAGGCTCGTGTGCGTGCCGGACTTGTTATGCCAAAGTCAAAACTTTATGATTGATGTAAATGATTTGGCCTATTCTGTTACGGCTGATAAATCGGGCAGGTTTGAATTACAGCTCACCACTACAGGCCGGTGAAGTTTTATTTAAAGTGAAATGAAACACTCGCTTTAACTAACTAACTAACTAACTAACAATATGTTTTTACCCCATGTGTTGATTATGGTTCCATATCAACTCAGAATGAAACTAATTCAGAAACACCTCAGAAAGGTCATTAAAGGCTTTGAACAAATAATTTTAAAATAGCCGGTAACCCTAACCTAACTTAACCTAGTTAACCAATTTTTTTATCATCACTCTTAATAACATTTTTGAGGTGCTTCTAAGTTGGTTTCATTCTGAGTTGTGCGGTCACCGTTGATTATATTTAGATCGGATTATACGTAATCAATCAATTTGGCGCTATTATATTAAGCACCCATAAAATCGGCTAGAAAAGGCAGCAACTTCATTAATTGTAACCATGTGTACATGTTTGAAGTGAATACTTCTTTAGCACCGATTTGAAACTCGATGAAACGAAAAAGCGACACCTAAAAAGAGACAAACACATACATCTATAGGATTTAACCTGCGAGAGGATGAGATAGAATAATCGGTCTCCTCTTTGTGCGGTGCATCGTAGTCTCCCCACTCTTGTCTACTTTAGTTTTCTGAAGGTTTCACTTCTACGGCGTGTGAACTGCACACATTTTTTTTTATTTGTTTATTTTAACTAAAAACATTAAAAAACTGTAGATATTGGACTGCTGGAACTGGGTGAGTGGTTGAGCGATTACTTGCTTTTTTTTCAATTGAAACTTCTTAAGCCCCGTTTGTGATTTCAAATTAACATGAAACGGAAATGCGTCACTAATATTTATTATTTGACGGGTCGTCGGTTATGCGGTAAATTCGCGGGTCGGCGCGGGCCTTCGATAGCGCAGCGGATAAGGCGCTTGACAAGTCTCAGCGTCCAGAAAGACACAGGAGGTTCGAATCCTACGAAATCCAAAAAAAAAACGTTTTTGTTTCTGTGAAATCATCCAATCTTCAAACCACTTTAAAATAAACGGGCAAAAGAAAATAGAGCGACTTTCTAATTCACTTTTACCGCGTGTGAATTGCACACTTTGATTTTTTCTTTAGTTTCAAAAAATAAATTATTTTATTTTTTCACCAAATAATCTCAGGAACCACTTGGTTCTTGGTAAGACAAGTACGTCCCTTAAAATATCCCGTATATACTAGTACATTGGTTTTTTGCAAGATGAAATACGTACCTACATAATTTTAAATTGGTTAATAAAGTGTTATAGTAACGCTGGGTACGTAAAACATCCTTTAAGAAATGGATGTTATATATATATATACGGGTATTGATATATATATATATATATATCAATACCCGTATTAAATATAACTTATTTTTAAACCAGCGTTCATAGCATTTTTGCAAGATGAAATACATACCTACATAATTTTAAATTGGTTAATAAAGTGTTATAGTAACGCTGGATACGTAAAACATCCTTTAAGAAATGGATGTTATATATATATATACACTTATTATTAAATATAACTTATTTTTAAACCAGCGTTCATAGCATTTTTGCAAAAGTATAGAATAAAATAGCAAGAAATGGAGTAAATAATTTCCTACAAAAGTGTTTTGTTATTCCGTCAATTGTTTGTAACATTCTGCGCAACAAAACATTTCCTGTTTCTGTTCGAAAACTGAAAATATTTGGTCATCATCTTCCGTTGTTGTTGTTACAACTGCCCCCACGGGAAATGGGTCTGTAAACAAACGCCTACGGCACACTCTTGGCAATCATGCCTCATTTGCTATCAAATGTTCAATATCCAATAACGTTCAAATAATCACTTTTTTAAGTTGCTACAATAATCATGCGAAATATAATATCCTTAATCATAAATTCATGTATTCACTTCACAAAAAGTTTTCATGATATTCATATTTACTCGTAGTAAACTCGCAACTCGCTCTCAATATCGCCAGAGTTAGAGGCCACCATTCTAAATCAAAGCGTTGCGTTGATTCATAAGTCTTATATTATTAATAATATCTAAAAATAATAATAATTTGCATAATTTGTGCTGTTTTGGTGAAAAATCCAAGCTATACAAATATTACTTTCTAGGATTTGTGCAAGACAGTATAGAAACATAGGAATAAGCCAAAAGGCAAAATTGTAGGTATACCCAGTGTGCCTTATACCGCCACAAATGTAAGTAATATGCCTAAAAATCGCTTGGCCAACAGAGTTTAGAGGTCACTATTTCAAGCGGAAAAGTGGTATTTATATATTTTATGAATATTAAGAAAAGAGGTAATCAATGGAAACTGTCACATACGATTTTAACAATAAAATTGTATTTTCCAAAAGTGGTTTCTTATCATACATTTCCATGGAAAAATAAATTTATTTGTAGTACGCTTACATTTTTAATAAAATATTAAACAATGTTATTTTATTTCTACTCAATGGAAACGTAGGAAAAGCTTTAATGTACAGAAAACTTCATTATTTCCAAATTGTTGTTATAACGTACGCCGATCGTAGTAAAGATTAATTTAAAATAGTGATTTAGAATTAAGCTTCGCCTTCATAAACATGTATCTATTTCATAATATTTCTTCACATTTACATATTTAGTTAGGTACTTACAATATCGCGGACGGCGAAAAGTTTAAGATTTTTGTACGAGTATAGCAGTCGTATTTGCTCACTAGTCCATGAAATAATGTATTCTGTAAGCGACTAGGTGGATGCTAACCGGCTAGCTTAGCTATGTAAATTAGGTATCCAACTGTACCATTTATATATTTATGATTTTCTGAAGAGATAAGTTTTAAAAGCTTCGCTCTAAATTCTCTTGAGTCTTTGATCATTCTTAAATCGTGTGGCAGTTTATTCCAGACTTTATGTCCTGATAAATCCCGAAAGCACGTTCACCGAACTTAGTATCTGGTATGTGCTTAAGTTATGTTTGGTGACCAGTTCGGAATAGTCAGGTATATCCCAATTTTCTTCTATCCCATTTCCTTTACAACAATCCCCAAAAATATTAAATCTTTCTGTAGTAGCAAATAGATTGCGAATCAATTGGACAAATAGATCAACGATCTTTACATTCGTTCCGAACAGACCTCTTTAACAGTCAATACTGAATGCACCAAGAGATCACTGTGGTGATCTTTGCACAGCACATAACAGACTGATTCTTCCTTGGGAGTTATTGTTCCTTAATATTACAAGCAGGCAGAAATCGTCACGTAGGTAATATTGGCACATTTTGTCAGACAGGAAGGGTATGATAAGTAGATAGGTTGAAAGAAGGTACATATAGTTGCGACAACACTGTCAAAGGAATTAAGCGAATGAATACCTAATACCTTGAGCTTAACCACATACCCCAATTGGGGATTCCATAGTCTCACTGGCTCCAGACGGTTGGGAGCAGCTGGGACTCTTGTGCGGTTTTCGCTTATAAAAGAAAATAGTTAAGAAGGGAATCAGGATGGTTTAGGTTTAGAGATGCTTGATTTGGTGTACTGGATTAGCCACTGATTAGGATTCCAGTTGGTGATCGGAAGTTTTCAATTATAATAATAGGTTCGAGTTTGACTGAACGAGTGTGTTTATTATCGTCATCGTAACTAATTCTTCTCAAACGTCCATTCTAAATAATGCTCTCCGGGATAGTTATAGCAACCCTTCAAATATTTAAATCAACCATCAAAATGAATATTTTCCATAAAAGCGGCACAAGCCATTACTTACAGGAAGCTGTTATTCTCCATACAATCTCAGATTGCTAGAATTCTGCTATTCGATTGCACAATTTACTGAATACGAAGCTCATTTCCCCGAGCGCAGTGAAGGAAGTGTATTTAATTTTAACGTGAAAAGTTTTTAAAAAGGCTTCCATACTAGAGTCCCGCAAGAGTTAGCGATGAAAAGCGTTTGTTGTTGTCAAATATTAAAACATATGTCGTGGCCCAAGGGTTGTGGAACCAAATGGCTTGTGTATTCTAAAAATAATAGGGAGTGCCTCAATATTTACTCCGCGCGACCAAAGAATCATAACTCCTTGTAATAAAGCATTAAATGAGTTATTCGTGCGTCGCCGTGTAGATCTTGAGGTGCTCTAAAAACAAACAGAGCAGAAATGCCCAGTAATTAATCCTCAGGGCCTCCTGTGTGGAGTTAATGTAAAAAAAAAAAAAAAAAAAAATTAAATCATTCGTTTTCGCGCAAAAACGTAACAGTGGTCGACATCAACATTTTTTTCAAAAATGATCTTTGAATGCTAAAACATTTTTGAAGTGAAACTTCTTTAGCGCCGTTAGTGACTTGAAATTCGAGTGAAACGGAATTGCGTCACAACTCAGTTCTACACAAATACTCGGTTCTAATGTAATGCTGTAAATTCGCACCTCAGCGCGTGCCTTCCATAGCGTTGGCAAGTAGTAGTTGGCAAGGTGCCTGACAAGTCACAGCGGCCAGAGAGACAGACATCAAGTGAACGGGGGTTCGAATCCTACGAAATCTAAAAAAAAAAATTGTGAAATTAATATCAAATCTTAAAACCACTTTAAAAAAACAAGCAAAATAAAAGAAATTAACATATAGCGACTTTCTATTTTCACTTCTACCGCGTGTGAATTACACACTCTGATTTTTTTTGCTCATTTCTACAACCTGAATATTTTTAGAGCCATCTGTGTGGTATTTCTGTAGACACTCGTATTACGAAGTACTAAAATCAAGTTTTTAAAGCCTCCTTTATTTTACAAGATTCGAATATCTCTCTGAACCTTTTGCAATTGTCATTTTATTTCTATCTGTAAGTTAATCCTTTTTAAGGGGCGCAGTTTTAGTTTGACATGGTTCTAGCTTCCGATTTTGTTTTAAACCATATATTATTTATAACACATGTAACTTAACTTTTGTAGAGTATTGTACTGCCCTGAAGAAGCTACGGTTGTAGCGAAACCCGGTCGGCATGAAGTTTAAAAATTAAAGGAGTGTTTACAATGTTATTGTTTTATTTTAAATTAAAATACTTTATACAAGATTCAACACCAAAATCAGAAATTGGTAAATAGATTAAGAGAAATCATCTCTACAAACTTTGACACCTCATTTCTAAGAACACGGAAAAGTGAAGTTAAAACCCTTTCAACCAAAGTGATGTATTTTAGAGAAACCTCTCTGAAATAAATCTTTCTTAACCCTGGAAATATAGTCTACGTAAAATTTACGCATGCGTGTTAGAATTATTGTTCTTTCTTTCTAATTAATGCGAATCCGTCGCTGTGCTTTTTAGACATCTCACTCGCTGCTTGGACCGCTGAGGTAGGTGTCTGCAGTTTTGAGATATAACGATCGCATGTCAAAAAGCATAATATTGATACGTTCCAAAGCTGCTAATGGTTTTTTTTTTTTTTTTTTACAGTGAATTCCGCACAAGAATCTCAACTGCTCCCGTCTGGAGCCAGTGAGACTATGGCATCCCCAATTGGGGTATGTTGTGAGGCTGAAGGTAGTGGGGAGGGGAAGGAGGTGGGGAAGAGGAAGGTTGGGAAGTACCTGGCTATTCAGATCTGGTCACTAAACACGGCTAAAGCCATTTTCAAGCAACGTTTCAATTCTGAATGGTGGTCTTACACCAGGGCGATACTAATAGTATCTTCCACTCTGGAACATGCCGCAAATATACTATATATTATTTTAAATGAATTAATTGTGAAATAACACAAATTAATCAAATAAAATTTATTTGCGCATGCCGGGTTCGAACCCGCGACCTCTGGAATATGAGTCAAGAGTCTTAGCCACTGGACTACGGAGGTCGTCGGAGGTTGATTTTTATTAACTATATATTATTATTTAGCATAATATATCTTAATTATTTAGTACATTAGTCAAAATGGTTGATTATTAGTAAGAAATAATTGATTTGAGATAAAAGATAAATTACTCCTGTTGTTATTGAAGAAGCTTCACGTTTCTTTTCTTTTTTCATTTAACAAATAAATACATATCCACAAATTGTTGTATTTCTTATGTTATTTGTTTATAAAAATATAATACCGATTTGTTTATTCAAATCAATAAATTAACAAAATTGAATATTACAGCTAGTTAAAAGTCATGCATTCAATTTTACGTGTGATTATCTTCACTGTACATCCAAACCAAAAACGAAAATGTGTACGACATCCTCTCCAAGATAGGCGCCACAGCAGGATGCAATATAACCCGACAAGAAGTGGATTTCGCTAGCAGGATTGCCCCCAGGACAAACCGTGATGCAAAAAATGGAAGACCGAGGAACATTGTTGTCAAATTAACTCGCAGGTACCTTAAGGATGAACTCATAAGTGCTATAAGAAAGAGGAAAGGAATGCTTGCTTCCGAATTACAGCTTCCTGGAACCAGTAAAATATATATTAACGACCATCTAACCTCAAAAAACCAACTTTTGCTGAAGCAATGTCGCGATATAAGAATGGCTGGTAAAATTCGCTATTGCTGGGTTCGAAATCGTAAAATTTTCACTCGTATAAGCGATTCAACCCCCATAATTCTTATTAATGACCAAGAAGATGTCAACAAACTCTCAACATTGAAGTCCACCCAAAATTCACCTACCAGGCCAGAATTTAAATTCATTAAAATTATTAAAAAACTTCCCACATACAAGTTACTTAAGAGTTAACCTTTTGGAATGTTGGAATCATCTTTATTATATTCACAATATCTCCAATGTAGTAATTAAAGAATCATTAGAGTATTTCAATTATCACAAAAAACTGTTGCTAACTTTTGAACTTAATTATTCTTTAAAACAACAACAAAATATTTATTATATGCACGATTTCTCCACTGTAATAATTATTAACGAATTTCTAGAGTGTTTCAAATATCACAAAAACCGGTTGCTAACTTTTGAAAAAAATTATACTTTAAAACTTTCTCATTATCCTCATGTACTATCACAATCTATTAAATATAAAACACGATCGCAACCTATTACAAATAATTGCACAATGATAACATACTTTTATGTAACAAATGTATGCTTAGTATCTTGTTTACTATTCAAAAACCTATTTTTTCTGTCAACATTAATGACAACTGACACCATAGACAAAATCATATACCACAAACAAACCAAAACTAATGATGTTCATAATTGCCCCCTTTCAAAGCATAATTACTTACTTTTCAATAATTTATTTTACAAAAAAATGTATTTAATAATGCTTATTATATTATACTTTCAAAATGGATTCTAACAAAACGGCAATAACATTTTATTATCAAAATGTATGTGGTTTAAAAAGCAAATTAAACGATCTATACTGCGAAGTGCTCAGTTGCAATTATGATTTAATTTGTTTTACAGAAACATGGCTAGATTCCACAATCTATGACCATGAAATAGTAGATGATCGTTATAATATATATAGACGCGATAGGGACATATCGAGTTCTCTTAAAAAATCAGGTGGTGGTGTTCTAATAGCCATTAAGAAAGAAATCAGACATCTTTTTTAGTCTCAGCACCCAGCTCAAAATCTACAGAAGATTTATGGATTAAATTTAAATTACATGAAACATCCAGACAATCCATTAACCTATGTTTGGCGTATTTGCCTCCAGATATACTAACTGAAAATCTCGCAGATTTTTTCGAAAAGTGTCAAACGACATATAATAACTTTTCATCAGAAGATATAACAATAATAATGGGCGATTTTAATGTGCCATCTATTCAATACTCACCAACTGTCAATGTAACGCACACCAGACCAGTCTTACAAAATAGCCAGGAATCAATATCTCTACTAGACTTTCAAAATTTGACCGGACTTAAGCAATTCAATTACGTCTCTAACAACATAGGTCGAATTTTAGATTTAGTGTTTTCCAATCATAACCTCAACATTCAAATTGCTTCACATGTGCTATCCAAAATTGACTATTATCATCCTCCCATTGAATTTGATTTTTTAATGTCCAAATACAGACCCCTACCCACCAATCCAGATCACATCAAATATAACTTCAAAAAAACGGATTACATTAAATGCAATGAAATGTTGTCACTTAATAACTGGGACGATCTTAATACCCTGAATTGTAATGACTCCCTACTACATTTTTATAACTTGTTATGGCTATCAATTGAAAAACACACTCCGCGCTTAAGAATCAGGAATAATAAGTTTCCAATTTGGTTTAGCAGTGTTCTCATCCACCAACTCAGAGAAAAAGAAAAGTTTAGAAAGAAATGGAAAAAATACAAAAATCAATGTGACTATGACAGTTTTTCTATCTTGGGGGCTAGAGTAAAAGTATCCATACGTACATGCCTTAAAGCCTATGTAGATTCAGTAGAAAATTCTCTCCCTAACAGTATCAAAAATCTTTCAACTCTCATTAATTCGAAAAGAATTTCAAATTCTCTCCCCAAAATCATGCATCTCCACGACAAATCAGCAACAAATGGAGAAGATACGTGTGAGCTGTTATCTACTTACTTCTCTTCTGTTTTTACCCCACCATCCAATTCTAAGAGTGACTCTAAACTTTCATCCCCACTCTATAATTATCCACTGTCTCATATCAATATAACGTTAGACGAGGTCAAAGCAAAATTAAACACTGTTGATATCAATAAGGGTTCCGGCCCAGATGGAATTCCTCCACTATTTATTCGAAATTGTGCAGATCAGCTTGCAACACCATTACACAAAATATTCATCAAAAGTCTGAACGATGGGGTATTTCCGGATCTGTGGAAGGTTGCCCACGTAATTCCAATCCACAAATCTGGCAGTAAAAATGATGTAACTAACTACCGTCCTATCAGCCTTTTATCTTGTTTTGGCAAAATATTCGAGTCCATTGTATATAAAACCATTTTTAACCATGTAACACATATACTTAGTCCTTTCCAACATGGATTTGTAGCTAAAAGATCCACAAATACTAATTTACTCGAATATATGGACTTTCTGTGTAAATCGATAAATAATAAAACACAAGTAGATGCCGTGTACACCGACTTCAGTAAGGCCTTTGACAAAGTTAGTCACTCTATCTTAATTATTAAACTCGATAAAATCGGCATTCACGGAAACCTGCTTCGTTGGTTAGAATCATATTTATCACATAGAAGTCAATTAGTTACTATTAACGGATTTAACTCTTCCCCAATATTAGTTACGTCGGGCGTACCACAAGGATCTCACCTTGGACCCTTACTTTTCTTAATCTTTATTAACGACCTTACACATAAACTCCGCTGTAATTTTTCTCTATATGCTGATGACCTCAAATTATATAAAGAAATTAAATCTATGAAAGATTGTGAACTCTTACAACAAGACCTTAACACAATATTTTTTTTTTTTTTTTTTTTTTTTTAATTTATTTATTTTGGTACATACAATAATGACATTACATTTTTCAGATACATTTTTTATATAACGTGATTCACCTTTTTTTAGAGCATGCTCGTGTAAAAAAGGTGGAGCAGCGTGTGTGAAAAACTATTTAACATATTTTTTTAGAATTATAATATATATTTTTATATATATATACATATAAATATTCAAAACAAGATATATGAAATAGAATAGAAAAAAAAAGAAAACAGTATAAAAAAGAAGAAGAAGAGGAAGAGGAAGAGAGAAAAGAGAAAAGAGAAAAGAATATAAAAGAAAATGGATTTCCAAAATCAATTGTCGAGAGACATTCTATTGTATTATTAAATTGAATTATTGTAATATGCTAATGATTTAGTGTTTTTATAGAACTTTTGAATTTTTTATAATTAATTTCCAATCTTAAGTTAAGGGGTAACTAGTTAAACCACTTGACTCCAAAATATTTATAAAAATGTTGGGCTGTAGTGGTATTACAACGCGGAATAGTTATAGAGCCAAGAATATTTGGTCTTTTGCTGTTTGAAATAGATAATGAGTTATCATTGTTGAAACAATCTTTGTGGATATCTACATGGTGTGTTGACAATGAAATGGAACTGAATATTGCTAAGTGCAAAGTTATAAACTTCACCAAGAACACCAACAAAATTCTATATTCATATAGCATATGTGGTCACAATCTCGAAACAGTTGAATTAATAAAAGATTTAGGAATTATATTTGACAACAAACTGACATTCAATCAGCACATTGAATATATTGTGAGTAAATCAAATAAATTACTAGGTTTTATTGTAAGATCAACCAAACTGTTTAAGAATTCTAATAGCCTGATAATTCTATTCAATTCCTTAATCCGAAGTGTTCTTGAGTACGGGTCAACAGTCTGGAATCCACATTATATTACACAGGTATCTAGACTCGAATCAGTCCAAAGAAAATTTACACGGATTTTGTCTTACCGATCAGGTGTCCACCATCTTCTAGACGGGTATGAACAAAGACTTACATATTTCAAATTAGAGAGTCTAGTTAAAAGACGAAACATAAATGACCTCTTAATGCTCTATAAAATTGTGAATAATCGTGTAGACAGTAACTTAGTCAACCAAATTAAGTTATACGCCAGGCCCAAATCTACAAGAACCCTTAACATATTTTGGACTGAATTTTTTACAAATAATACTGGATATTTTAATCCTATATCTAGAATGTCTCGGTCATACAACGATCTTGTCAAAATACACAGTTCCATAGATATTTTTGCAAATAATATAACATATTTCAAAAAATATCTCCACAATTTGTGCACTTAAAAAAAAAAAAGTTACATTAGATACTTTTCAGTAAATACTTTATAAATATTGTATACTTGTTGTTATTATGTATTTCAATTTTGTATTTAAGTTTTCAACTTATGTATAAATAATACTTGCGTTGTTTTTCAAGAGTTTGCTTCTGTGAAAATGCATATGTGAATAATGCAGACACATTAATCTAGGGATACTTATATTTGTATTTTAATTTATTATATACTACCCACAAAAATGTTATATAAATATCCTGTTTGTGTCTCAAATAAATAAATAAATATGATTATCTTTCTATAATTTCTTCGACATTAACTAGGTAACCATTTCCAGATATTTTTGAAGTGAAAACTTATTTAACATCGTTGTGATTTGAAATTCGATGAAACAAAAAAGAGACATAAACATAAATCAATAGGATTTAACCTGCGAAGGAATAAGATAGACTAATCGATCTCCTCTTTGTGTGGTGCTTCATAGCCTCCCCACTCTTGTCTACTTTGGTTTTTTGAGGGTTTAACTTCTACTGCGTGTGAACTGCTCACTTGTAATGCTCATTATTAGAATTTTATTTTGCAATGGAAAAAAGTAGCAATTGTATGTTTTAAAATAAAACTCTTCAGAAACAAAGTGTATTGATTAATGTTGTTTGTTGGAGTCAGGGGAAGTTAAATCTTATTTGGAAAATAATTTGCCTACAAATTTATTCTTATTTCTCAGAATCCAACATCATACGACAATGTTTTTCAGCGGATCAGTCTACTTAGGTAGTGCCTGTTTCCAGCGGGAATATAATCCCCCCCTGGTGGGGTTGAAAGGTTGAAAGGAGTAGATATATACAACAAAATAATTATGTGTTAAATTTTTTTTTGTAACTCGGGTGCGGTATTATTTTCATAATCAGAATGTGCAATTTACACGCGGCAGAAGTAAAACCTTCAAAAAACTAAAGTAGACAAGAGTGGGGAGACTACGAAGCACTTTTTTATCAGTGTGAAGGGTGATTTTTTTCCTTATTTTTGTCGTCGAATTCCAGCGCACCTTCTCCTATACTCGTACATTTGGTCATCTTATTAATTTTAGTGGTGTCGGAATCGTTATATGCCGCTTTCGAGAAGTGGTTTTCAAAGCGAAAGCGACATATATCCAATCTTCAGATTGGTTATTGATTTTACAAAAATATATTTTTTTTTTGGTTTCGTAGGATTTGTTCCTTGGTCCGCTGCATGTCTGATCGCTAGGGGTTCTTTATAGGCGCTTTATAGCACTAGGCTAAAGGGTACTAAAAGAGACCATACTAAACTAGACTAAAAGAGACGTAGGATTGTGGATTTATCGTATTATATAAGAACCGAGTACTTGTGCAAAAAAAAAATTAAAAAGGCTAAATCTATAGATATATGTGTTTGTCTCTTTTTAGTGTAGATCGCTTCCGTTTCATCGAGTTTCAAATCTTAACGGTGATACAGAATTTTTCATTTCAAAAATAAAATTAAAAGTTAACCGTCGAAAACAAAATACTTAAAATATTATTATTCCATTGTTGTTTATTTCATACTATAATGGCGTTGAAAAGATAGAAAGATAAACAAAAACAAAAGCTTTGGAAAACGCGGTACAGTAAATGCGCTTGTTTGCTGCAAAACCACTGGATAGATTGCACTATAAAATTACTGTAATTTATTGGAGTTTGCTTTCACATAGTATTTCTGATTATTTGCAGCAACACAATGATTATACTAATGATACAAATAATCAGATTAATGTTTAAATGCAGGAACATATCAGTCGTCCAGTCGATTAGTCAGAATACTAGGTTTGGAGATAAAGCGATATTCAAATGCTCCCGATAAATCAAATATTATTTACACGTGTCTGTGATTTACGTATTAAATATGCTATAAAATAACACCCGAAAGCATAACGGTCCAGACTTTTTTAAATTTCCCACTAGTAACCCAGAAAGCATCATTTTTTTGTTTAAGGGCCCGCAACCCGAATTTCTACCGATTTTTTACGTATCTCCCTTAAACATGTTAAGCTTTAAAGCTCTTAAAAAATATATATGTTATTCTTGAAGATAATACCTAGACATTTCCCGTGCCGAAACGCAAATTAAATAAAATTCTTGTAAAATAACTGAAATAAACACGTTTGTTTCAGTTATTTTACAAGTTATATGTATGAAAAAATTCACAGTGTTTCTTTAAATGATGTTTAAGACAATGCCCATAATTTTGCTCTATTTTAAACAAGTCATGATTTATTAAACATTTTCGCATCGATTTTGTCGCTGTAAATGTTAGCGTTCTCTTCTAACATTCGTCATTTCGTATCTCTTCGTCTTCTTCTTTTCGGGCCCGGTTGCGGAGCCTTAATTTACTACAAGTTTTTAGGCATAATTCTATGGTGGTGTTTATGAGTAATCTGAGTATTCTATAATTTGACAATTTGGGAGGCGGTGTGGTACCGCCGCCCCGGGAACCATTTATTGAATAGTGAAGATCCCTGCCATAGATTATCCCAAGTGATTCGGTACGTTCGGTGACTTGGGAGAGGTGCCTGGGTTCATGGGGTCAGGTTTGTCTAAATTTTGGCGGCTAATGCGTTTGCCCAACCACTTGCGTGGCGGTCCGGATCTGGAGAGATTGGTCGAGGGAGACCTAACCTAGCCTCTCCAGCTGAACTCTCTCGACCCATCGCTTTGCGCCGCAGTGGGAGGGATGTATTTATATGTCCCTCCACTCAATTGACCATTGAAAAATTGAACCCCAGATCCGTACCCACCCCTTAGACCAACCAGTGGTTCCCAACCTTTTTCTGACCCGGGACCACTCGTACGTTTATTTTTTCGACAGGGACCCCCCCCCCCTCCCCAGGACGGACCAATTTTTTATGAAGTCGAAATTTGTGTTTGTCAACTTTAATGGGGGGGAGGGGGTGATGACACCACGTTATCACGCTATCCGCCCTATAACCTATAACCACTGCTTATAGTCAGTGGCGTAGGCTAGCATGGGTGGATTGGGGACGGATTGCACAGCGGGATGAGCGTAATGGGATAGGGTTGGACGGGTTCTAGCAGAATATTTACCACAACGGAAGGGGCGGAATGGGATAGAGTGGGACGGGTTCTAGCAGAATATTTACCACAACGGATGGGGCGGAATGGGATAGAGTGGGATGGGTTCTAGCAGAATATTTACCACAACGGATGGGGCGGAATGGGATAGAGTGGGATGGGTTCTAGCAGAATATTTACCACAACGGAGTGAGTAGAACGGGGGGTAGGATCGGATCGGGTGGAGCGAAACAGAATATTATAATGGCCACTGACCACAATGTACAATAATGATAAAGTGAATATTGGCACGATTTTTTTAATTAAGACTTCTCGACCAGGGACCGCCCGAGAGCTGGCTCGTTTATTGACCGACGGTCCATCGCGGACCATCTTTTTGCCTCTCGCGGACCACTAGTGGTCCGCGTTATGAAAAGTGTGATCGGGCAAGGCGAACGGAAGTTGAGAGGGAAACATAAGTTAATGAAGTTTTATTTCAGTCGTGTGGTCTAAAGCACACTCGTTTTTTTTTCTTCATGGTGTTCCATGTGGAGCTAATGTAAAAACAAAAAAAAATCTGCTCCAGATAAGAGGGTACACTTTTATATATAACTGCATACTCCACTCATTTTTAGATTTTTCGGAGATGTCTGACTAATCAATTATACAATCGGTGTATTAATTAATTACTTTAGTAGAAAGCAGTCACTTTGTGATTTGACATAATAACTGAAATAAAACAATAACTTTATTTGTAACCACGATTTATTAAATGAATCGTGGTTACTGTTGTAATCTACTGAGTTAATAAAAAGAAATATAACACTTTAATAACTGGTTTTATTTTAAGATGTACGTATTACATGAAAACAAGAGAAGAACGCTTGGAGCACAGAGAAAAAAACAAAAGAACTAAAATGGGTTGCCACATACAAAATGTTGCCAACCCTTAAACCAATATTATTATTGTTAAAATAATGTATTACATTGTATATTTTAACACCCCCGCTCAATGTAATACATTCTTACATTGTCTAGTATAGTCCACATTGAGTAATAAATTTAAACAATAGATTTTTGTTCAATGACTTAGTAAACATATCAGCTATTTGATCCTCAGTCTTAACATACATTAAACATATCTTAGATTCCTTAATTAAATCTTTGACAAAATGATAACGTATATCGATATGTTTTAGTCTTTTAATATTATCAGTATTTGCAACCATTATGGCAGACTGGTTATCACAGTACATAGGTACGGGACAAACATTTATATTATTAAAGTCTTTTAATAAACTTGACAGCCAACAAGATTCACTAGCCGCCATACTGACTGCAACATACTCTGCTTCGGTTGATGATAAGCTTACGGAACACTGTTTCTTAGAACACCACGATATAAGACAATTGGAGAACTTGAAACAGTAGCCAGTGGTAGACTTTCTATCTCGTGTGTCACCACCCCAATCTGCATCACAATGCCCAACAAGCCCATCATCATTACATTTGAAAATCAGCTTATAATCTAGAATATATTTTACATATCTTAAAATTCTTTTTAAATGAGTCAACAATACATCACTTGCATTATTTTGGTACCTACTTAATATAGATACAGCTACACAAAGGTCTGGCCTAGTGCCTGAGACAGCATACATTAAACTTCCAATAATTTTCCTACAAGTGTTTTCAATATCCTTGTCAGACTTACATTCTTTAGATTCTAAGATTTTTACATTAAAATTTTGATCAATAGGGGTAGATATTGGTTTGCAATTTTCCATGTTAAATCTTTTTAATACATTTTCTAAATAAGATTTTTGACATAATTCAGTTACACCGTCTTTCAAATTCTGTTTAACACTGATACCAAGAAAATTTGAAATTGGTCCCAAATCTTTCATCTTAAATGCATTGTGTAATTTTAATTTAAGATCACTTAATTCCTTATTATTACTAAACATCAAGAGGTCATCGACATACAATAAAACATAAGTTTGGTTTTCTCCATTACACTTAGTAAACAAACAAGGATCATTCTTTGACTTTACATAGCCTGCTTTACTTATTACATGGTTAAATTTTTCATTCCAATATTTAGGGGATTTTTTTAGCCCATACAATGATTTATTTAGTTTAACAATATTATCACAACCATCATACGCCCCTTCCGGTAATTTAATAAACACAATTTCCTTTATATCCCCATATAAAAAGGCCCCAGTGACATCCATCTGATGTATTGATAGTTTTAATTTTGTAGCAACTGAAACAAATAATCTAAATGTTGACAATTTGGCAACAGGTGAGTAGATTTCATATAAATCTAATGCATCATTCTGTTCAAAACCTCTGGCAACCAATCTTGCTTTATATTGGATAGTATTATCAACTTTCTTTATTTTGAATACCCACTTACTACTAATAATGTTTTGTTTTTGAGGTACAGCGCACACTGTCCAAGTATTATTTGCTTTGAGAGTATCCAGTTCTTGTTTGACAGCTTCTTCCCACTGACAGGCATCACTCCTCTGCATAGCTTCCTTATAGGTGCCTGGTTCTGTCTCTGCAGTGTACACATTTTGGCAAGTATAGAATTGTGGTGCCTTTCTGACACGTTTGGTTCGACGAGGAGAAGCTGGCTGTAATGTATTATCACTATCGCGTTCACTGTCTTCATCACTTGCTTCTTCAGGTTCATATAAGCTGTGCTGCTCATCATCCGACGCCTGATTTGTAATGTTTGGATCACTCACAACATCTTCTACTAACTCTTGCTGGTTATTTTCATTTTCATTGTTGAGTGTTTCTGTTACAGACTCTAGGTTTAAGCTATCGCATTCCTCAAAGACAGGTTTTGTCTCAGTGTTCATAAAGGGCAGCCGGTGTGATTTACCCTGTAAGCAGCCTTGACAGTTCTGAAGAGAATTACTTGAGACTTTAATATTATTGCTCTCTAACACGTTTTTCACCTTCTGTATATTCTGGTGTACAAGTTTCTCATGCCACCCACTCAAGCTTGATTTAACTGTAGTTACATTTGCAAAGCAATTTTTATATTTATAACGAACATCCATAATATACATATTTCCAACACGATTTGCTACCGCACATACTTTATTATTCTTGAAAAACTTGCAAATGTTTTGATCTGTCAGCATGACATAACCTTTGTCTGCCGTACAATTCACAGAGAACAAGTTTATTTGTAAGTCTGGCACACACAGTACATTATCTATGGTTGTCTCAACCCACTGGTGTCCATTGAATACCTCTAGCTCCACTTGTCCGCAGCCAATAACATTTATTTCAGTACCATCACCTATTATCACAGACTTTTGTGACACTTCTGGTGAAAATGTCGAAAACAGATTTTTGTCTTGACACATATGTTGACTAGCACCTGTGTCCACCAACCATTTTGACTGTTGATAAAGTTCTTTAGGTATTTGTTGTACTACAAATGCATTTTTCTCTTTTCCTTTCTTATACCAGCACTCACTCTTGTTGTGCCCAACTTTATTGCAATAAAAACATTTTTTAATTACGTTCTTTTCACTATTATTTTTATTATTCTTACATTCGCTCTGGAAATGTCCTGTTTTCCCACATTTGAAACACTTCCCAGTCTTTTTATTTTTGATTAAAAAAGCTGACGATGATGAAGTTTGCTGATGTTCATTATTTTTATCCATAAGCCTTTCTTCCTCCATCAATAATCTGGCCACTAAGTTGTCCAAGGTTTGCTTATCATCAGGGGCAGATTCCCAAGCCGAAACAAAATGTTTATATTCTTCTGGCAGCGACATAAGTACTTTAGTTATAACAAATTTCTCAGAAATCTCTTCCCCCATTTGCTTTAAATGGTTCTGCATTTCTTGGATTTTTGACAAAAACACAGACATTTCTGTACCTTTTTCGTATTTGTACTGGAAAAATCGCTGTTGAACAATGTGAATGCTAGTCTCCGTCTTTTGTTCATAAACACTCTGCAACTTTTTCCACATTTCCGCTGAAGTAGAACAGGATATAATCTGCAACATAACATTTTCTGTCATCCTTGTGACTATTAAGGTCTGAGCCTTCACATCATTGTTTTCCCAAAGAATTTTCTGTGCCTGTTCTTCAGGTTTTATACTTCGGCCTTCAACTACATCGAGCCATCCTTGTCCACGCAAAAGCACTGTAGTCTGGAACTTCCAAACATTCCAGTTTCTCGAACCTTCCAGTTTTAACACGTTTTGGTTTCCTTCCATCTTGATCACTACACTTAACAAGATGTTTATTTTATTTCTTTTTGCCTTCCTCCTGCAAAAAATGGATGCACGCGGCGTGGTGTCAACTTAACCTCAATTCGCCGGTCAATCAATTTGCAGCAGTTATCCACAACTCAGCATGTATTATATTATAAATCAAGGTTTATGTGTCTGGGCCCCATAACCTGTTGTAATCTACTGAGTTAATAAAAAGAAATATAACACTTTAATAACTGGTTTTATTTTAAGATGTACGTATTACATGAAAACAAGAGAAGAACGCTTGGAGCACAGAGAAAAAAACAAAAGAACTAAAATGGGTTGCCACATACAAAATGTTGCCAACCCTTAAACCAATATTATTATTGTTAAAATAATGTATTACATTGTATATTTTAACAGTTACAAACAAAGTTATTGTTTAATTTCAGTTATTAATTAATTGATTCTTACCAATTAATTTCTATGGTTGCGAATATTAAAATCTATTCATGTAATCATTTTAAGTGTAAATGATTAATGATAATTTTCAACACACTAAAGCCGAGTTAAGTAATATGTTTTTCAGTGATTATCCAAGAATTCATACTCTAGGATCATATACGGTCAATCCGAACAGAATTTTGATGCGTCTGTAAAGAACAAGTTTTAGAAATAGACTGGAATTAAGACGGTTCGAAATACCTGGAATAAGGGAGAAATATATTGCGGAAAAAGGCAAAAAATATGAGGGGTTCCCGGGAAGACATGACGCGAAAACCGGAATCAAATACTTGAGAGTTGGGTCAAGTCAAAGATCTGAATAAAATAAGAGTTTGTGTGAAATTTATTACTAAATTCTACCGGAAGCAAATAGTCAACATCAAAACTCGGTGAATGAATTATTAGAAAATGGTATGGGGCATACCAACTTAACTCCGAAGATAATAAAATGAATATATATGCGCCATAGAAATAGTCCAATTTGTCACCCCAAGTGGTTCGCTACGTTAAGTGAGCAGAGGTTCCCGGGTTCACGTCTTGGTGGCAGATGCGTCTGCCCATCTGCTGCGTGGCGATTGAGAGGGAATGATTGGGTTAGGTTGGTTTTGACCTCTCCAGTTTAACTCTTTTGACCCATCGCCTTGCACCACAAGGATTGGTTTCATACGTCCTTCACTCCTGGAAATACTGACCCCAGATTCCAACCATCCTTCATAAATTTTTCCCATTCTTCCACTTCTTCCTTTAATCTTCCTACACTACCTCTTCTTCCTTTCCCTAAAAATACAATGACACAGGTCTTAAAGGGAAATTATTTTTCTCAGAACCTCCCGTGTGCCTAATGTAATATACACATTCGAGATATGTGATGTTGAAGTTAAAAAAAAAGTACCGGAAATTGTTTTCTCCAAAACAAAACAAAAAATTCACACAACGAATATAGCAAGCAATGGAGGACGAAACCCAAAATAATTGCTTTGAATCTTTGGTTAACAATGGATGCGTTTCGTCTCATGGAATAAGTATTCGCTTGAGATAGTGAGGACCACCTTCAATAATTAAACATAACTTTGACCTAACTATATTTGAGAGTAATAATGTCCGTTATATTGTGAATTACCTGTTAAGAAGCGTTTGCACAAAGAAAAATATCTAAAAAAAAAAATTGTTAAAGTTTCATCGCAATCGTGTGAATGGTTTAGCAATGCATAATTTCGTGATGCCAGAACTCACTATTATATAGAAACCATCGCGGGCATGCGCATCAAATCTCCAAAGTTTCATCGCAATCGGATGAATAGTTTAGCAATGCATAATTCCATAATGTCAGAACTCGCTATTATATAGAAACCATCGCGGACATGCACATCAAATCTCCAAAGTTTCATCGCAATTGTATGAATGGTTTAGCAATGCCTAATTTCGTGATGCCAGAACTCACTATTATATAGAAACCATCGCGGGCATGCGCATCAAATCTCCAAAGTTTCATCGCAATCGGATGAATGGTTTAGCAATGCATAATTTCGTGATGCCAGAACTCACTATTATATAGAAACCATCGCGGGCATGCGCATCAAATCTCCAAAGTTTCATCGCAATCGGATGAATAGTTTAGCAATGCATAATTCCATAATGTCAGAACTCGCTATTATATAGAAACCATCGCGGACATGCACATCAAATCTCCAAAGTTTCATCGCAATTGTATGAATGGTTTAGCAATGCCTAATTTCGTGATGCCAGAACTCACTATTATATAGAAACCATCGCGGGCATGCGCTTCAAATCTCCAAAGTTTCATCGCAATCGGATGAATGGTTTAGCAATGCATAATTTCGTGATGCCAGAACTCACTATTATATAGAAACCATCGCGGGCATGCGCATCAAATCTCCAAAGTTTCATCGCAATCGGATGAATGGTTTAGCAATGCATAATTTCGTGATGCCAGAACTCACTATTATATAGAAACCATCGCGGGCATGCGCATCAAATCTCCAAAGTTTCATCGCAATCGGATGAATAGTTTAGCAATGCATAATTTCATGATGCCAGAACTCACTATTATATAGGAACCATTTGCATCAAAGGCATGTGCATCAAACCTCCAAAGTTTCATCGCAATCGGATGAATGGTTTAGCAATGCATAATTTCATGATGCCAGAACTCACTATTATACAGAAACCATCGCGGGCATGCGCATCAAATCTCCAAAGTTTCATCACAATCGGATGAATGGTTTAGCAACGCATAGTTATCACAATATGTACTCCTATATACCCAAGAAAGCATATTTTGATCTTTATATATATAACTATAGATTCAATAACTGCGGTGTTAACTTATTAGCTTAATTAAATTGAGTTTTTTTATTAAGTTAAAAATTACACAAAGTTTTTGAATTTTTGGAATTCACTCACTATTCAATATTATATTTATCACAATATTGCTTCAGCCCTTTTAAAAGATGAGAATTCATTCCATACAAAATGTATGAGGAAAAGAATTTTCTTCATAATTTTTTTTCGTGAACTTTTCCGATGTTTTAATAGCTATTCTGCTGTTCGGGATGGAGATAAATCCAACAAATCAAAGATTTGAGTTATAAATGGTGTAACTAACCCGACTTTGTTTGATACATTAAGATAGGTAACACCTACCGTCGAAACGTCCTTACAAAAAATGCATTAGTAATACCTAGGCAAAAATTTTGATAGGGAATCAGAAATAAAGTTTCTTTTTCGAAGTTCTATAGCCCCGCTGTGATTTGGATTTCGGATGAAACGGAAATGACGATTACTGCACGTGCGACGCATCAACTGCGCTCATTGGCCGCTTTGATTATGATGTCACTTTTTAAGGCTCCTATTGGTTGAGATATGAAACGGAAATTACGCTAGGTCTGCTAATTTCGCTTCTACCGCGTGTAAACTGAACTCAATTTTTTTTATATAACTGCGGGCCTAGTTAGATACATTGAAGTAAGAATTTTGACACTTAGATTATATTATAGATGTGGGTGAGTAGATGTTTCAAATTGTGAAAAATTGTCATTTTCTATTACACATAAAGCAGGCATATATATTGATTTTGAAAATCTGAACTAGATGTTTCGTAGACACCTATAGGTACTAGATGTTTCGTAGAATAATATCATCATCACTATTGGCTCTACAACCCCTGGTGGGTCTTGGCCTCCTCAAGAGTCTTCCTCCACTTATCTCGGTTTTGTGCCAGCTCTCTCCAGTTTAGAAGCTCCATATGTCTTTGAGGACGTTGTCGCTCCATCTTAGTCTTGGTCTTCCCAGGCTCCTTCGCCCTATTGGTTTTGAGTTCAGCAGGGACTTTGGTGCTTGATGCTCGGTCATTCTCTCCACAGGACCCAGCCACCGAAGTCTTCCCAGTTTGCGACGCTTAGCTCCTTAAACAAAGTATAGAGCTCATTGTTATAACGTCTGCGCCAAAATCCATTTTCTAGAACCGGTCCGAAGATGTGCCTCAAAATTTTTCTTTCAAAAACGTCCAGTGCTCGCTCATTCCTCTTAGTTAGAACCCAAGTCTCAGCTGCGTACGTAAGTTCTGGTGTGATAAGTGTTTTGTACACTAATATCTTCGTGTTTCTGGACAGCAGTCTGGACTTTAATTGGTTTTAATATATACTTATTAAATTAGTAGAAGTTGTTCTACGCATTTCATTCTCTTTACTTGCATTTTGTGGAACTCAGGTTTTAAGGAAAGATCAGCATTTCAGTATTGATCCACTGTTAATATAAATACTTATCATCTTTAAAAATTTCCCACGCAAATTGTGTTTTTTTACCAAAAAATGATTAACAATTATCTTTATAATAGGCCTCGCCCGAAGCGCTTTTCCTTTATTTTCTTTCCTTTCCATTTCTTTGGTGAAATTGTTCTTGCTGTGTTCCCGCAGCCCTAGAACATAGAAGCCGACAATTTTGAAATTATCACTTGGCTAGCGGCAAGGCTCTTCAAAAGGAAGAATTTTGCCGCAATTATTTTCCGGAGGCCGGAGGGATTCTCCAATAATAACTGTAAAGTGAAAATCCCCCTCCAAAAACAATGGCCAACCAAAAAATCTACTTGTAGATTATTTCTTGTCAGAATCATTTTCTAAGTATTAAGTGAACAAAACTGTCATTTAGCCTAACCAGGAATATAATCTACCAATAACATTTCTAAAACCTTTTGAAGGAAAATGAAGATCGGTTAGGTTAGTTGATCGAACGGTTTATAGTTTTGGATTCCCATCCAGGCTTTACAATTTCAATATTCTGATAGCTCCTCGATCATTCCACAAGCAACATTTCTCGCTTACAAATGAAACCTTGCAATACGTGTCTTTCTTTAAATAAAAAGATAAAAAGAAATAGAAAATATACTTTAAAAAGTTATTTGATCTGAGATTAAAGACATTCGTACCAGTATATCTACTTGGTAGCAAAATGTTCCATTTAGAAATGAAGTATTAGGAGTAAAAGGAATCAATACTTCCAATATTTGTAGGTACTTCTCGCCAAAAACTCGCGAATGGAACACTTCAGTGATGAAACTTTTACAGAATTGTAGATTTCTGGGTCAACGAAAATGTATTTTTATCCCCATGATCCATTGAAAGTTTCCATTGAAAATGAAATAACCAGAAATGACAATCAATCAAAGAACAATTTATTTGTACAATGAGCCGTTTATAGTGGTTATTGTGATTTCTATAGGTTTTTAAAATAGGGAATTTGTAATTTGATTTAATACTAAAATTACAACCGGGAAAAATAGTTAAAAGAAGGATGATTCACTATTATGTTGTTAGCAACACACCGTCCTGACTTGATGTTTTTATAAGAACATCTCTCTTTTTATAATTTTGAAGGTTATTCCCATCAATGACACTATCTAGGTTAGAACGATTGTAAGGTAGTTGCCCATGATATGGAAAAATTAGTCGAAGACAATATTGTTAATTCTAAATTTTAAAATATGATAGTGACAATTACGACGGTTTTACGGAAATGGCAATAGCTTAATTGGTAAAAAAGCGCACGTTCCGCTTAGATGAGAGGTTCTTGGTTCGAGTCTTATTATCTTTTTCTATATCTTTGTTCTCTTTCATATTTTCGTTTAGACTATTAGTGTTATCTTTTTCTTCAATGATACAATAAAGAATCTCCACATTGCAATAATAACAATAATAATAATATTTTGCTCTTTTGAATAGCACCGTTTTTGTGAAGAATCACTTCTGGGCGCTGTACAAATATATATAATAAAAAATATGCTTGTAACTAGCTAACAACTAAGATTTATATTAACAAGTAGTGACTGACGACTATTGACATACTTACATATTTTATAACTGTGGCTTAAAGTTAGCGACTTACATCTAACATGATTACACTTAATTTTGTTTCAATTTTTTTTTTAACTATTAACGGTATTATAGATAGTCCTGATTTTCTCTGCCTAATTACTCTACATAAACCAACTAAAATTGCTCGATCAAAAATTATTTTTTAATTACAAGAACAATATCAGGAGAGTCATTTAGACACTTGCTTGAACCTAGATTGCCTGCAGTTGGCAATACTTTCTCAGATATAGTAGATTTGTTTAACTGCACCGAATACAGTTCATGAAGATCATAATAACATACCTCACAAATAAATACTAATGTTAGCTTACAATTATTGTTTTTTTTATATAAAAATACCGCACAAGAGTCCCAACTGCGCCCGTCTGGAGCCAGTGAAGCTATGGCAGGCCAATTGAGGTATGTTGTTGAGACTGAAGGTAGTGGGGAGGGGAATGAGATGGGAAAGAGAAGAGTGTGGAAGTACCCGGCTATTCAGATTTGATCACCAAACACTGCTAAAGCCATTTCAAGCAACATTTCAATTCTAAATGATGGTCTTACACCTGGGCGATATTGAGAGTACCTTTCTTATGTATATTTTTTAAATGAATTAATTGTGAAATGACACAAATTATTCAAATAAAATTTATTTGTGCACGCCGGGATTCGATCCCGCGACCTTCAGATTATGGGTCAAGAGCCTTACCTATTGACCTATTGACCACGGCCGGTTGATTGATGAAAGATTTCAATAAACACGAAAAGTTCGCTGAAACTAACCACTGGAGTAATCACGCGAAATAAATAAATTTGCTTCGATTGCTTGAGATTTTCCAGATGGTAATTTTAAAATTTTTCGTCAACATTAAAAAAATCATACCTTCGAATTTTGACATGGAGACGTAAAAACTTATTATAGTTCTATATAGCCAATGAAATAAACTCTATTTTACCGTTTATCTCATATTTGTAGGATTTACGAAAAAAAAAATTAAAAAAAATGAAAAGTTTATAATCACGCGAATCCTGGGTGTTTTTTACTTGACACTGCCGTGAGGGATACTTATTCGGATCAACATAGAATATTTTCGGTTTCTGTTTGTTGTTTGTGGTATACTTGATAATTAAAGGTGCTTATCTATGGAAAAAGGACTTAATTTTATCCGTAAACAGCTGTTCAAAAATTTGGCAGGAAAAAATATTTTAAAAATTTATTTTTAACTTTGTTCTAAAATAGTCTACGAAGTTCGGAATTGCGACTTCAATGGTCGTAATAGATAAAGCATTTCAATACATTCGTGTTAAAATAAACGGCTGGTCCAGGAAATGTTTTAAATAATTACAATGAATATTTTACGAATGGTAGGAAAATATTGTCCATTTTTGGACCGAAATCAATCGCAGAAAAATAAAAGTGGTCCATTTTTCGACCGAAATCGCTCCAGTGGAAGTCTCGTTATTGTAACTGTAATTTTTTCAAGGTTGTCGACAGTTCCGGTGACCCTTTTTACGTCATCTTTTGGGCACATCTAATTATAATCCGTTTCTAATCTAATTAACTTACTGCCATAAAATATTTTCAGCAACGCTTCGGTCGGAGGTTATAATGTTCTACCCGTTGTGACGTTAATCAGGCTTGCGGTCGCATTGATTTTACTTAAATTTATTTCATGGCGTTTATTAAACATAATGATATTGCAAACCACGGAATAATGATTAATTTACCTAATAACAAATATGCCTCGCTGCTGGTTCACAAAACCAATAAATCAACAAAAACCGTTAGCATGCGATATTTAATTGGAAGCAAGATTTAATCGAATTCCTAAACAAATGTATTGGTTCATTATTGACCGTATTGACTCATAATTATTTTCTTTCTCTTATCGCTTCCTTTCCTCCTCTTCCTTGCTTTATACTTTCCCTCGGTCTCTACCTCTCTCAAATAGCTTCTTCGTTTGTTTTTCCCAGCTTTTGTCTTTGGCGACTAACTGTACATTGTACGTACATCTTTCGTCAGCGACACGTCTCGACGGTGGCACTTTGTTCAGTTCTCCTGGGATCCTCGCACATGTCCAAGCCGTTTCATTCGAGAATTATTGAGAGTGCCGGGGTTTGTGTTAAATGCAGTGCGCTTCTTCAATAGAGGAGTTTCTCCCTCTGATCCACAGCGCAGTATATACTCAAGAATACGGAAGACTAGATCCTAGTAAGCACTCTCTCGATTATTATTGAAGTGAAAATTCTTTTGCGCCGTTAGTGATTTGAAATTACGTTGAAACGGAAATGCGTCACAACTCAATTCTACACTCGTTTCTAATATAATGCGGTAATTTCGCGCTTTGGCGCGGGCCTTCGATAACACAGTAAGCAAGGTGCACCACAAGTCTCAGCGGCCAGAGAGACGGACATCAAGCGAACAGAGGTTCGAATCCTACGAAAAAAAAAAACATTTTTATTTTGTGAAATCAATATCTAATATTCAAACCACTTTAAAATAAACAGGCAAAAGAAAAGAAAGTGACATCTAGCGACTTTCTAATTTCACTTCTAACGCGTGTGAATTCAATACACTGACTCTTTATTTTTTATCTACTATTCATAAATCACATAGGTTACTATATTATATATTACTAGCTTTTTGTTACAATCAGTTCCAATTTTCTTTTTAAAAAAAGTTAAAAACATGTACAGAACTGTAATTAGTATTTTTGATTAAATTTTATTAAAGGCGAGGTTACAGTCTGGTGGCTATTTCCGCTATAAATTATTCTATACAATATATTATCTGACGGTCTTAATCCATGTATATTGACTCCTCGGTCGAGTGGTAAGGCTCTCGACTAGCAATCTGAAGATCGGGGCGAGCACAAAAATTTTTTTTTTTTAAATATATTGCATATTAGGGGCAAATTCCAGAGTAGAAGATACCTTCAGTACCTGATTTAAAACCACCATTATAGAATTGAATCATTGCTTGAAATGACTTTAGCCGCATTTGATGACCAAATCCGTCTCCGTCCCCTCGCAAACACCTTCTGCCTTACAAAATATCCCTAAAGGGGATGAAATAATCTCACTGGCTTCAGACGGGAGCAGTTGGGACTCTTGGAGTGCCATTAAGCACATGCTGTAGATTTGACGTCGCACTGAGTTTAAAATTGATAATAAAAAAAATCAAAGTGTGCAATTCACACGTGATAGAAGTGAAACCTTCAGAAAACTAAAATAGACAACAGTGGGTAGGCTACGAAGCACCACACAAAGACGAGACCTATTATTGAGGTGAACTTTTGTTTATTTAATAAACGCATGCATTACATATTCAATCAAAAAATATGTGTAAAAGTTTCTTCCAATGATATGTGGCCATACGTAACTCAGAGGATTTCAACCCATAAAGTGGATTTATGCTACCAAAAAAATTGCATTCACAAAATGTTCAATTTTTTTCAGCAAATTTTTATTGCTGTTTTGTTTGATTTTTAACTGCAAACGCGCACCGTTGATTGCTCGTTTGGATTTTGATAGCGCGAATAGTTCCGGTGCGTACTTTGTATACATTCATTTATTGGGTTCATCTTTGTAAGTAAGATTTACACTTTTTACTGAGCCTGTCTTACTAGGGATACCGGGTGTCGACACAATTACAAATATATTATTTTAACAATAAGAACATTTCGATGACTAAAGTTTCGATAAATTCTGCTGGTATGTTTCCGATAAATTGAATCCAAAAATATTAGACAGAATTAAATCAGGTTGGTGTTGATGTTATTGTAACGTGATATTTATTATATATATATTTCACTATGTATTGTTTTGTGAAAGTTAAAAAATTTTATCGAATTTTTAAATTGTTTTGGTTTGTCAGGTTGCTTTCATTCTTTGAACTAACAACTATTTTGCTCCTCAAAGTTAATTAATATTAATTATTATTTGTATCATTTTGTATTGTATTTTGTTAACACTGAATTTCCCAATAAACAATGAACAAATTACTGCGATTTTCAAAGTATTAAATTTGTAAAGCAGCCAATAAATTTTAGGTTTTAAATTTGAATGTATGCTCTACAAACACTGTTTTTCTTTCCAATGGGAGAGGAAGTACAAGTACACTGATTGATTGATTTTTACGAATATAATCTAACCATTATTGCATTGGTAGGAATTATTCTAATACTTCTTTTCTTGCTTACTAAATGTTAAATAAAACGAAATCGTATTTATTTCATGTCTAGATATCAAAGAAACGCGTGAAAAGGTATTTTTTTCGAATTTGCGTTTCTTTCCTATTGTCAACCAAAGCGGTTTGGGCCAATCGGCACGCGCGACAACTCGAACGATTTGATACTCCGTCTCAGCGTTATTTATCGAAGTTTTCTCGGCGGGCGCTGTTGATTTTCATCTAAAGTGAGGAGTAACTCAACCGCCCGCGTACATACTAATACTTGTACATATTATGTAAATATATATAGATACACACCTAGATAGGTTGCCTGTGAAAATTTGGCGCGTGGGATGCCTCTCACTCTCTCCGCTCTTCTGTTTGCACGTCATATATACATTGTTATCACTTCAGCCTTGACCCCTCTCCTCCTACATCCCTACCTCCCCAGTTAGGGGAGGGGTTAGTTGACTTGGACCGGGAACCAACAATCATTCTAGTGAGGTCGGCGACACGGTACTGGCTCGGTTGTAGTGGGACCAATCTTTACTGCCATACCTACCGCCATTAGACCCGAAACGGACGGTCAATTAAATCAGACATTTGGGGAACAATCCAATTTGTGTTAGCAATGTTGAGAGAATTACGGGACATAATAATCTTAAAACACTACAAGGCGACTTAAAATACCATCAATATCATTTATTCATTTGTCAGGATGGTATTTTTAAACCAATTTAGTCATTTCTAAGAAGAAAGATTTATTTCCAACGCGCTTATTTAAAATTATGTCGATATTGGCTCGTGGCTAAAAGCCTCCTTGGGAATACGAAAGAGGCTTTGGAGTATAAAATAATTCAGACAGATGCCATTATTTCTATTTTGATAAGTTTTTTGCAATTATATACCAGAGATAGCAAAGGAATTTAGTTGACTGTCTTGTCATTAAATTTATTTCGTTTTTTATTTCATTCATTACTTCCAATATTCAACTTGTGAGGCGGAAATCTCCCTTGGGTAACTCCGCCCCAGAAATCATTTAATGGTTAACCAACACCTCTGGCATAGGTCATTCCAAGTTGTTCACTATGTTTGCTGACTTAGCAGGGGTGCCCGGGTTCATTGGTGAGGTTTTTTTAGGTCTTGGCGGCGGATGCGTCCGCCAAACTTCTGTGTGGCAGGCCGAATGGAGAGAGACAGGTTCGGGCCTTTTGACTCCAGCCGGATTCTCTCGAACCATCGCCTTGCACCGCAGTTGAAGGGATGAATTCTTACGTCACTCCTGAACTTTTTGAAGTGAAATTTCTGTAGCCCCGATGTTATTTGGATTTCGTATGAAACAGAAATGACGATTACTTCACCTGCGATAAATCAACTGCGCTCCATCCATTCGAAATCCAAATCATAGCGGGGCTTTAGAAGTTTCACTTCCAAAAAGTATTTTTTTCGCCCTGCTTTAAAAATCAATTAACTTAGTTTGGAAGTTTGTTTTTCTCAGAAAGATTAAAGGCAGCTACATACAGGGTGTAACAGAACGTACCCGAGGGATTTTAACCATCGATTCCTGACATCATATGGAGTAAAAAATGTAAATGAAATTTTGGTCTCCGGTGACATTTTTGATGTTTTTTTTTTTTTTTTTTTTCTACAAAAACATAAAAAAATGGTAGTTGTTGAACAGTTGGAGGCGGGGTAAGGGGTTCGTCGGACACCCGGCTGAGTGACCAGTGATGACATGCGGAAGAATTCTTTTTTTGTTTGATTTTGAAGAAAAATTTTTGAAAAAAAAAAAAAAAGTTGTCAAAAAAAGTCACCGGAGACCAAAATTTCATTTACATTTTTTACTCCAAATATGCTCAGGAATCGCTGGTTAAAATCCCTCGGGTACGTCCTGTTACACCCTGTATATAAAGCGATTATGCAAAAGTTAAATACATCTCCTTTCCCTGTTATTATAATTTAATATGATTAAGTACTTCAAAGTAATATGAAACATTAATATTATTACCGAAGTTCCTCGTTAACAAGAAAAGATCGAATTTATTTTCAAGTGACGAATACAACGATCCAAGGTGACACCCTTCAAATTTAATGATTTTGTGAAAAAATTACAAAAGTAATTTCACCTAACCCCATTTTTTTTCAAGGTGATATTGGTAATTAAAACGTCGTTTTTTGAAAAAAAAATGTTTATTATAATCTTTTAGAAAGGATTAAGTGAATAAAATTTTACTTAAATAAATAGACAGTTTTGAAGTGATACTTCTTTAGTGCCGTTAGTGATTTGAAATTAGGATGAAACGGAAATGCGTCACAACTCAGATCCACACAAATACTCGGTTCTAATATAATGCTATAAATTCGCGTTTCGGGGCGTGCCTTAGATAGCGCAGTGGGCAAGGCGCTTGACAAGTCTCAACGGCCAGAGAGACAGACATTAAGCAAACGTAGGTTCGAATCCTATGAAATCAATATCCAATCTTCAAACCATTTTTAAATAAACAGGCAAAAGAAAAGAAAGCGACATCCAGCGGCTTTTTAGTTTCACTTCTACCGCGTGTGAATTACACAATCTGATTTTTTATTAGAACAACTATCTTTTTAAAACTTTTGAAGGTTATTCCCATCAATGTAATTATATCATTTAAGAAGAAGATAACACTAATAATCTAAACGAGGTAAGAAAGAGAACAAGTCACAGAAAAATAAAAAATAAATAACGAGATAACGTTCGCACTGGGACTCGTAACCAGAAACCAGTGGCCGTTATCTTTTTTTATGTTTCTGGGTCTTGTTCTCTCTCAATGATAAAAAAGTAAGTGGAAGAAAATACGGAAAGTACGGAAAAGAAGTACGGAAAATACGGAAAGTACGGAAGTGTTTTTAAACGCCGTGTTTAGTAAAGTAAATAACGGAAGTGTTTTTAAATTAAACTACGCATGTATGTAAATATAATGGGGTAGTTTAAATTTGTTTGTTATTCGTTTTAGGTGTAATTGATTTTATTTTTTTTTTATTTATAAACAGAAACAAACAGTACATAAGATACTTTGGTTAAAAAAAATTACAATTAATATGGATGTATCATGGTGGGTACCTATTATGTGTTTCATTGTATTGTCTTATTTATGATATGCATATTATGTGTGTGTGTGTGTGAGTATTACACACATGTGTTTGTGTGAGTGTGTGTATGTATATATGTATGTATGAGCATTGAACAAATTTATATTATTGACGTGATGCTCTTTTTATATGTATTTAATGTAATGATATAATGTGATAATTTTTATTGAGGAATTGATATTTGTATGCATTATGGTAGTTTATAATGTACGATTAACTAACATAAATTTCCACGTTATCAGTTCGTTGGGACGAGAGCCCTGTTTGCTTTGTATATTGGAAAGACTAGGGAGGTTAGAAATACATAAGAAAATCGTTTTCGTTGAGTTTCCTAGAAAATCATGAAATTCAAATTTGTTAGCAGATGCCCTTGAGCATTCTTTTAGCTGAGAGTTCTAGGTATATTAATTTTACATTCTGCGAACATTCCGGATCAGATAACATACACCGATCGTCCAGTTGATTTGTCAGACATCTCCGAAAAATTGAAATTTGAGTTTAGTTATATGTAAAAATGTACTTCTATCTGGTATAATACTCACAAACACCACCAAATCAATAATAAAAAGCAGAAAAAAGAAAAACTTGTGAAATAAACAAAAGAATTATGTTTTTTGGGTTACTAGTGGGAAATCTTAAAATGTCATACATATATACTGGACATCCCGGTATTATTTTCTGGCGTTTTTAGTTTGTAATAATATTCAATTTATGGTGTACATTCGAATATTTCTTTCCTCTTTATCTCAAAACTTTGTATTTTGAGATGTCTGAGTAATCAACCGGACATTCCCAGTGGCTCAAGCCTAGGTGTTTTTTGATGCCAAAAAAGGGTAATGTCATCCGAGGCTTACTCGATATTATATTTACTAATTCGATATTAAATTAACCCTTTCTCAACCAGAGTCATTTCAAAATGACGTGAAATTTGAACATTTTTTACTTAGTAACTACTGAACCAATTTATTTGCGGTTTTTTATAAATAATTAAGTGAATCCTCCCTAGCAATATTGATTTTTTTCATTGCGTTGGCTGCATTGCGTACACACTTATCGTCAACAAGAATCGTTGATTACACCTTTTGAAAAGCTTTGATCCGAGGGAATTGCAGTATTAAAACGGACAAGGTATCTATGTTTTTTTCATATATTTTTCCATTTTTATTTACAGTAAAATACACCTTCTTTCATGTTATAATAAAAATACAACAAAAACATTGATATAATAGCATCCTAAAGTATCGTGTCATTTCAAAAAGATACTGGTCGTTTGAGGGTATACTATTTGACTATTTTGTATGACTATTTAATCTTAAAATATATGTTTTTATTATGTGTTTTGATGAGAAGAACACATCAATAATACTATCAGGTGATAAGTAGACAAGATATTGTCTTTAATTGAAGTATTTTTTTATAAATATTCTTCTTAGAAAATGGTCCATTTTTATAGTAATACATCATTTACCTTTCAGAACCACTGTCGTTTTAAAATGACGTTGAATATTTCCTAAACTATCAGTTAAAAAAAAAAGCTTTTAAAAAATCAAATATTTCAGGTACACGTAATCATATGTTATTTTTTTATATCTGTAGGAATTAATTTGGATGAAAAGGGGTTTTTTTAACAGAAGAGTATTATTTTTACGTCGCGTCGGTTGAGAAACACCATTCGGAAACAAAATTATATTTGAAAATGTTTGATGTAAAGTGGCCAGATTTAAAGATGGAAGTACATCCCTACCCTTTCTGAAATTTTTGAAACCACGATAATTTGTTGGAATATGAGTATATATTTGGGACTTCAAAGAGAGAGGGTGGTTGAAGCCACCCATCGTAACCGGTATCCAACATTTAAGTTAAGCAAAAAAAAAATTAATAGTAAAACAAATAAACCAATGTCTTCCAATTTGCAATTTTTATTTATTGTTAAACTCCTTTTTTAACTTTAAGTAGAACACAAAACTTTAAGTTACTATAATAGTTATGCCTGAGTCATTCAAATTATTTAACTTTGAACTATCCCTTCCACTGGAAATAATAAGCAAGGGTTTGCATAAAGGTTCCGTCCTTAGTCCTATCCTTTTTAATATGTTTAACCTGTCAAATGTTGGATGGATTTTCGAAAAGCCACCCATAAATTTCATTGAAAATTATTTTTAAATTATTCAGAGGAGCTAAAGTAATCAAACCTAGGTCCTAGACTGATATTGTCGTTTGTACATTTTCTTTGTGCATTAGGGTTAAAATCGGATTTAAAAAAAAAAAACAAAGATTTTCTTTTAGGCCATCGACAGACGAGATAACCAAAATAAATTAATTCAATAATAATTTTACTAATTTCAGCTACTTGAAAATCAATCATGGCGGAGGTAATAAAAAAATCCATTTGTTTTTCATTAAAATACCTACATGGAAAAATAAGATGATCACCGCAGTGGTGATGCCTTCAGATGGCAAAACAGCTGTCACTCGTAATAATAATTACGCAGCAGAACGAGCTTATCAATAAACTGTTTTTTTATAAATTTAATAATAATATTTCGACCACCATAACACGGGCAAGTCCCTAGCGTGGTTGTCGAAAAATTCACAAATTATGTAACCACGAAAGCAATGACTATTGCAACAAAGCTATAGCGGTGTTTTTGGACATAGCAAAAGCATGATTAGGAAAATACCTTTGGCCGTGAAAATCTAAAATCATATCAGGAAAATGCCAGTTTAAATATTAAAGATGATACGCTTGCAAAAAAATAAAATTAACCAATTTCAACACATGTTCACTCTACATACTTACGTTATAATGCATTAGTTCCTACAGCTTAGCAGAGGCCCATTCTGTGAGAAATATTGTAACCATATTGTCTTTCAATACTTATATTATTTTGCACTTTATAAAATTGTTAACCATGTCGAAGAGAGGTTAAAATTTTTAATTTAAATAATGACACCTAAATGACACTTCAATGGAATGAAAGGTATATTATTCTATACTTAAACTACTCTCTTTATAATATATGTGCATTACTTTTAATAAATTATGAAATTGTTGACCCCGATGTAGGCGAACCCTAGTGGGATTAATAATTACATGCTAAAAATGTATTTAAATTGTGAAGAAGCAATAAACAAATAATTAAATGAGTAAGAAATTTTTTAAAATATGTTTACAATTATATAATTGAGTATATAGTACAAAGCTTAAAACCAATTAATAAGATTTTACGCAGATACATGTAATTTAATACACTGTGCATTTAAACAAAAACCAAAAATTAAACTTAATAGCCTTTTTTAAACTTTTTATTTAGTTGTATTTTAGTTTCACGTTAGCATTATCTTCATTTAATAAAAGTAATCTATTTTTGCTTTGAAGAGTTTTATATTTTAAAAAAAGGTTGAGTAACAAATGTACATGTTAAATAAAACTCTTCTAAATAAAATATCTAGAATTTGTTACGTAGTTGATGCCCAAGAAAAACCAAACAAATAATCTCTTCATTATGTAAAATCTATCGACAAATAAGGAATTTGTTAAACGTGAATAATTTCTTCGTTAACAAACTTTGGTTTAAAACTTTCCGAGTACAGACGATAATAACCCGCTCATTTGGCGCGATCAGAAATGCAATAAAAAGTTCCAGCACAGAACTTATGCAATCAATCTCGTAGACAAAGCGCCGAAGCTTTTACAATAAACGATCGAACTGCAGTTTCAATCTTAATAAAATAGTTACTAGAAGCCTATAATAACACACCTCAATAATAATAATTAATGTTAGTATAATGCTATTCAATTATTGAAGACAATATTAACGACTCTCATACGGAAATTGGAATCGAAAATAAGAACGTTTGAAAGTCGCGGATACGATCTTTAATGATTAAATTTTACAATTTCAGGTTTTACACATGAAGTTATTATAAGGTAAAATAAAAATATTATTCTTCTGCAAGGGTTCTATATTATTTAAATAGCATGTTATACTTCTCATGATTAGTGATTACTGTTCCACTTAATTATTATATCACATGTTTGAAATTATTATATTACGTGATTTAGAATTATTAAATGGCTTTCATCGTAACGGAAAAATGCATAAAACATTATCAGGGTTGCTTTCAATCTGGGTGCGGTTTTAAGAAAATGTTTTATTTTAATTGACTGGTTTTTAATATTCATCGCTTCAGTGTTTAGACGTTTATAGTCTCGCCACCGCACTAATTATATTATCGGTTCCTAGAATCGCTGTAAATCGAATTACTCTCGTTAAAGTTGACTTTTAAAAGCTGCAAAATGACCACCATAAAAGATTCCTGCGAAAAAACTTTTGCGCTTTTTGTTTGACAACATTTCTACAAGAATATAGTTATATTATAAATCATTTAAACTTATTATTATATATATTTTTAATTTAGCCCATGATAAACCATGCAAATCAACTTATTATATTATTTGCAACTAGCAGACCCGGCCACACGTTGCTGTGGGTAACGAAACACAACGCCATTACCCAATCTTTATAAAATCTACACCACCCCCTTGCCAGCTGCCCGCTGCCCGCTGCCTCAATTGAATATTTGAATTTATCGGCTTTTCTCTACTATAATAAGCATGTATTATACATGTAAACTAATTAACTCGCCACTAATTATACAGTGCTTGCAATGCAACACTGGATATTTGAAAAGGGAAAATCAAATACCTACTTACTCTAGGACATCTATTTTCCAATTTCTTCCGTAGAACGAATTTCAAAAGTGACTATGGTACGGCTCGCCAGCCGTTTTAAATCGCACAAAAATATGTTTTCTTTGAATTTCTCGGCTTTTCTCTAATATAATTTACATGTATTATACATATAAACATTCCTCTTCAATCACTCTATCTATTGATGAAAACCGTATGAAAATCCGTTGCGTAGTTTAAAAGATTAACGCGCATATACATTTTGAGCGACTTCATTTTATACCATGTAATAAAATGATGATATACTGTTGTACATACAGAATAATGAACTGCTCTTCTTCAATCAACATTCTCCGATAATTACGGGTACCTATTTTTTTTAAAGTGAAACATCTTCAAACCCGTTAGAGTGATTTGAAATCCGGATGAAACGTATGTAATCTTTGGAGGAAGAAGTGAACATGGGTTTTGGAGAGATCCTTGTGACAGGTTAAAAGATGTTAGTTCCTCGGAGCATCTTCCATTGTAATACCGTTAGAACAAGGACAGCAAAACTACCTGACGCCTGGGCTCTAAAGATTGCATTCTGCTTGTTAAGATAGGGGAATCTATCAAAAAGACCGCCGAGAGTCAAGGGTTTTTTCAGGAATTTTGGGGGCTCCAGACCAGAGATGGCTGCCAGATTCAGTAGTGGGGCGCTCTTGTGATTTGTACGGGATTAGCAGTGTGTACTATCTGCAGTATCTGCGGGCCCTGTACAGTACGTCCAGCCTCTGAGAGGCTAGCTTGACTCTGGCTTCGATGGAGCCCCCCATATATATAGCTGGTCACTTAGAATTACACCAAACATATCAATGAAAGGCCTGTTCGGAAGATTGCTTTCGTTGAAGGAAAATTGTCATTTCGATCCCTTTTAGACGAAATCAGACATGATTGGGTCTTTGAAACATTAAATTCGTCCAGGTTATTATTACTCCAAGAGGAAACTCCCTCGAGGTAACCGTCCGCTCTTTGCTTCCAAGCCCTCCGAGCTGTTGGAGTTTGTGTGCCCTTTGGGGGCCTGTCAAACAAAAAGCTATCATGGACTATACAGTCATCCGCATAACAATGGATAGGTGCTCTACTATTACTACTCGTATATCCTACTTCTATTCACCATTGTCAAGAATGTGTATTCTGGCCAACTTAAGACCAAACCTTGATTTATTGGCTTAAGTTTAATCGATTTTTGTCCGTGATTACCAAGGAAGTGAAGAAAATATATAAGGGGTTGGTCGGTTACTCGGCTGAGTGACCAGTGACGACATGCAGAATATTTTTTTTTGTTTGATTCGCTGAAAAAAAAATCACCCAAAAAGTCACCGGAGACCAACATAGAGATTCGTAATATCTTATCCTGATGAATAAGAATAATAATGTTGATTATGTAGTGGTTTTTACAAAGTTATTTGTTTTCGTATAATTAAAAATTAAAATTTTATTATTGTTGTGACTTCTTCTTGTACTAACTTATCATTTATTTTTCTCGTATTCTGTCTTTGTTAAATCCGTATATTTACCAAATTTAACTTACAATTTACAATCTCCTATTTTGTGTTACTTATTTTATAAATAGATGCAGGTCCAATAATAAAATAACAAATTATGAAAATAGGCACGTTTAGCTGCACTTTGCATTATTAAAAAACATATCCAGAGCCAATGCTAATACTTGGAAAATTTGTATGGCGCCGTGTTTGTGAAAAATTACCTCAAAGTCGCGATCACTGTAAATGGTTCCATGACAGTTGGCCCTGGCATAATTGAGTACAATATGCAGTTGGTTTAGAGAAAATACGGTTTACCTACTAACAAAATATAACTAATTGTCCCCGCCGAGAATATACCGCCGAAAAACAAGAGTAGGTCTAAAACATATTTTCATTTAAACGCATCATTGATAAAACTAAATACCACCGCATATGTAAGTGCAAAAAATTAGCATTGTTAATAAATTCGATTGAGATCCATACTACTTAACATGAAAGGTAATGCTGAAGTTGAAATTGGTAAATAATACATAAAAAAATATTATTTCAGGGGGTAAAATATCGGAAGATCAACTATCAGGTCACCGTTGTAAATCTATCAACCATTAATAGTGTTAAAGTAAATCTTTTCACTAAACTAATTACAATTTGTTAGCATGTAATTCTTGTTCTAAAAAAAAAAAAATCTTTTTTATCTTTGTATACAATTTTCCTTTATATTATTCTTCTCTTTCATTCATTAGTTAAGTTTTAAGAACTGTTCAAATCCCAGGCGTATTATCCCAGATATTATACGGACTTACGTAATAGGTACTAAATCATGTAATTACTTTATTTAACATTCCTTATAACTTGTAAACTCATGTACTGTGTATGTCCTAATAAACAAATAAACAAAGTAACTAAATTTTCTTTCTCAATATTTTAAACGGACTGCAGGCTGCTAGGCAAAACAGGGATCTTTAACCAGTTAAGTTCATTAACTCATAACACAAAGAACCTCTTCCACCACCTGAAGCACTGATAATGATGACCTAACAGCAGTAATCTCCCTTCTCTGATGAATTTACGATCTAACCGGGTTAAAATGTAGATACTCATGCTAATGGACCGCAGCTTAGGTACTTTGCCCTAAGGCTACTGAACTTTCTCCAGATTTTGTATTTTATTTTGTTATTTTTTTTTTATTATACAATAATTGTTGCATGTTATTGCATTATTTAATCAAAACAGCTTTTTCTCACCACGTAGAGACAAGGCTCTTGTATTTGGTGAGGGATTTTAAGCTCAAATAATAAAATCGATGATCCAAGCTGGAGGATATTCTTAGCCTAGCCTAGACTAAAATAAGTAGATATATCGACTCTGTGCATTTGAAATTGCTGGGTAAATCGTTTTAACATTTCTAACTAAAACTTCTCTCTTGGAAAGTTTGATTTAGTAGACGAAGATACTAGTGTATGTCGATGAATACCTTCCGCACGTTTGCATTCGTTTATCGGATTATTAAACTGTAGGGATCGAGTGCAGCCCGCATTGAGTGTCTGACTGCAAAGTGCACCGTTCGGTTACTTCAGCAAATCCTGGCTAGTTTCAGCTGGATGTCCACTGAATTGCCACTAAATCTTTTTAATAGTTTTGGCATGCGCGATTAGTCCAAGTGAACGTGACATAACTGGAAGTACGCTGCATCCAGGACGCCCGTCCGGCACCGCTCCTCGCGACTCTGCTCAGTGCACACACCACTGAACTCAGAATCAATGGAAGTGTTACACCAATTCAAAAGTAAACAGATTTGGCCAATTAGAATAAAACGTTTCGACTATATCTAAGACAGGCCATTTTCTCTTCTTTTCATTTTCTTTTCTCCACAAACTCTTCTTCGTATGGCGAAGAAGAGTTTGTGGACATCAATGTGGGGTGCTTAAGAGAAAACCGGACCGCGTATTTACAAATCCTATACCGGTTCAGTCGCGGTAGCGACAATTTACATTTTAAATACACCTCTGTATTGGTTAATTTTTATCACTTCGCAAAAACAAAAACTGTTCTTAAATCTAGATAAAATAATCTTTCCAATGCGTATATCAGAATTTAATAATTTTATTTCTAAATATTCAAATTTTTATTTTGAAAATATAAATTGTCGCTGCCGCGACTGAACCGATATAGGTTTCGGAAATACCAAAGATATTCAAATACAGAAGAGATATGCTATGGTGTCCGCGCAACTGTCGCCGGACTACGCGCTAATTAGCGTAGTTTTCATACAAAAAGAATTTGTTCATATCGTTGATTTTTTGAAAATGTGCATTAATATTGGTTAACAATATATTTTGAATAAGGAAAGAATTCGTTCATTTAGTTTAACGTTCGTTTGGTTTATTCGTTAATTATTTGTTCTTTTAGTTTATTTGTTAATTGGTAAACAATATCGGCGACACCCGGAAGCGCAGACCCACATAGTAAAAACAGCAGATAGCACATCTACCTATATATCGATATCTTTGGGAAATTAGTATGTTTTTCTCCATATTTTTATTTTATTTTTATAATAGCTGAAACAAAACCTTTTTCATTTATTCTACGTATGTAATACTAAATTTTTATACTAACTTTATATTTTATATGTTTTTTAAGTTTTTTTTATACTTTGGGTACTTAGAAATATAGTATTTTGTATTAATATTACCCACACTCAGGCAGTGCCTTAGTGGGTTTTCATTTCTTATTCATATTATTTGTTATTATATTTTATGTTATTTTATACTATTTGCTATTATACATTATATCTATGTACAAAGAAATGGAAATAAATAAAGTTATAAATAAATGGAAATAAAAAAAAAATAAAATAAAAAAAAAAAATTAAAAAAAATACATATCCATATAAACGAATTGGATGGAAGTATTTTTTATAATATAGATATCGACCACCATCCTGTCGGTGCTTTTTTGAGAAGTTACTTCTTAAAGGAGTTAAAACCCACAAAATATTTTTAAAGTTGCCTGATTTGAACGCCATCAAAAAGTTTAATGTGGAAACCGGATGACGATTAAATAGTAGTAATAATATACTAGATTAAAAAAAATTACAAGTGTGCAGTTCACACGCGGTAGAAGTGAAACCATCATAAAACTAAAGTAGACAAGAGTGAGGAGGCTACGAAGCACCGCACAAAGAGGACACCGATTATAATATCTCATTCTCTCTCTAATCCTATAGATATATGTGTTTGTCTCTTTTTAGTGTCACTTTTTCATTTCATTGAGTTTCAAATCACAACCAAGTTTTCTCTTCAAAAACTACAAAACTGACCAACTGTATTGGAAGAAAATATGCTATGTCTGTACGTTTCGCGTTTTGCAGTGAAAACATCTTTAGCATCGTTGTGATTTGATACTTGATGAACCGAAAAAGCAACACTAAAAAGAGACAAACACATAGGATTTAGCCTGCGAGAGAATGCGTCCTCTTTGTGCAGTGCTTTGTAGTCTCCCCTCACTTGTCTACTTTGGTTTTCTGAAAATTTCTCTTCTACCGTGTGTGAATTGTTCACAGTGTTTTATTTTTAGAGAAATGCGGAATACAAAATCTCGATTTTGACGGTTTTTATTTAGGTATTATCAGGCTGAGATGCAGTTGTCCCTTCAGTTCAGTATACGGGGGAGGAGGGCGTAACAGCGACAAATATGACAATAGTTTGGTAAAATACCTATTATCCAAATATTTTTAATTATTTTCTTCAGGGCGTTCTGTGTGGAACTAATTTAAAAAACAAGAAATTTGTTTAGAGTTTGTTTTGCATGTAACCACTTTGAAAGGGACAGAAGAGCGTGTGGAGCGGGCAGATACGTTTAATTGAATTTTATTTAGATGCTCTGGGCATTGAATATCATCGCCATAAAGGAATAATGCATCTGTGAGATGCCTTCGTACACCCGCTCATTTAAAATCTCTTCAAAATGTCAGTAGAATTTCACCCGTCGTAAGATAACATTCGCCTTACTTAGAGACTCTCCCACAAGTCACTTCTCTCAATTTATCACTTCAGTGACTTAAACTAATTCCAAAATCAATAAATGTCCACCGATGTGCGAAGCCCTAGTGTCCATTGAGGTCGAGTATCTAACCCGGTCAGTAAATATTGTGGCCAAATTGTGCACTTTACGCAATCGCCCGCGCTTCCAAGCGTTGTTCACAGACAATGACAAAATAACCACGTTCCATCGCCCTCCATGTTATTTTATTGGTAAACCATCACAATAAAAATTTCCAATAATTGATTGAAAATGTATGATGAGAAAACTAAAGCGTGAAAGTGAAATCAAGAAGAGTTTATTATTTAATTAAACAATATAAGCGAAACTCAGTCGAAAATCTGGAAACAGAAAAATCAGAAAAAGATATTGATACCTCTGGGACTCGAACCCAGGACCTCTTGCTTTCCGGGCAAACGCGTTAGTTAGTTTAATTAAATATTACAATTTCAGGTTTTATTCATAAAGTTAAAATAATAATAAAAAAATAAAGTAAAGTTTATTATTTACTAGCAGACCCGGCCACACTTTGCTGTGGCTGACGAAACACAACGCCATTACCCAACCTTTATAAAATCCACACCACCCGCTTGCCAGTTGCCCGCTGCCCGCTGCCCGCTGCCTGAATTGAATATTTGAATTTCTCGACTTTTCTCTACTATAATAAGCATGTTTTTATACATATAAACCTTCCTGTAACCGCATGTATCCGTTGCGTAGTTTTAAAGATCTATGCGCACCTACATTTTGAGCGACTTCATCAAATAAAATAATTCACATCAAATACCTACTTACTCAGGACATCTATTTTCCTGACTATAGTACGGCCCGCCAGCCGTTTTAAATCACATAAAAATGTGTTTTCTTTAAATTTCTCGGCTTTTCTCTGATATAATTTACATGTATTATACATATAAACATCCCTCTTCAATCACTCTATCTATTGATGAAAACCGTATGAAAATCCGTTACGTAGTTTAAAAGATTAACGCGCACATACATTTTGAGCGACTTCATTTTATACTATGTAATGATTTATTTATTGTTTATTAATATCATTGAACAGAGTGATAACTAACTAATTGTATTTCAATATAAATTAGAAATAAAACGTGCAAACTTATATCATTATATCAAGGAAGGAGACTGGATATGGATATCTCTCCTCTTCCACTAATACGGTTGTCAACTTTTAAATATGTGCAACGCGTTGTAAAAATATGTTTGTTTTTTTTTTTGTTAATTGAAGGTAAAATTTAATTTCCATTGTTTTTATTGTTAAATGAGTTCAATCAGTAGAACGACGCGACGCCCTATCTATTTTCATTCGCTAGCGTGTTCGGGCGTTTGTGGAGCACTTTGCTTTGGCCGGAGCTATTGGAACGGCGAGGGTTGTTAACCAAAGCAACGCTACGCCGGGATATATTGCCCTCACCGTACTGCGAACACTTACTGCACTACACACCATGGGGGAAGACGGGGTTATAATATGCAACACTTTCGACATTTAGATTTATGTCATTTTTATTCACAAGGACAAAGATTTTATTTCAATTTGCAAACAATAAGTGAACAAGAACCAAACACTTTCAATAAGAGTATTGTTTTGCCAGGAAGACAAATTGTTTATTTAAATATTAATGCAAAGATGGAGAATTATTGTATTTGCTACGTTGTCAGGACAAATTGTGACGTTTAATAATTGAGTCGTCGAAAAAATCTGATTCGCAGGTTAAACTAAATAAAATGGGTTTTGTTTACGCAGACAAAATGTGCTCACATCTCGCATATACAAAACTTTAACCCAATCTTCAAAATGTTTTTATTTTTCTCCCCCAAACCAGAAAAATATTATTTTTATTCATCTGCTCTAAATACTTGTCCTTTGGCTTTAATTGTCTGGCATTTAGATTTTTTTCTCTTTTCTGACCCTCAATATTATGTTTGGGCTGCTTTGTTTTTTTCTCTCTTGTGAATTTTCTCTTTCCGCCTTGCAAATAACCCCAATGCAATTGTTTTAATTTTCCCAATCGTACCGAACTGACATATGATCTAAAAATTTGTTTTGACACTAAGACTGACTGCATTTACTGTTAATTATTAAAACCTACAACATTTAAGCAAAGTAATCAATACCAAATACAATTGAAGTAATATAATCCAAAAATAATAGAAAATAAAAAAATATAAATAAAAAAAGTAAAAATAAAAAAAATAAAAAACTAGACTCACCTAAAGAAACACAAAATCGTCAAAAACACACTTTGTTTAAAATTAACAACTGAAATTTCACCGTTATATTCACCGTACCGCCATCCGTCATACAATTATATGGGGTGTTAAGGGCGTACTTGACTTAATTTTTATATAAACGTAATTTTTCTTGAATACCGCCAACCGCTAAATATTTTCATTGGATTTTTCTACTCTCCATTCATAATAATAATGTTTTGATGAGTACCTTTTTTTGCACCGTACGAAACCGATAATTTCAGAAGACTGTGATTCCTGACATTATTTGGTGTAAAAAATGGAAATGAAATTTTGGACTACGTCGACTAATTTTGGTTTTTCTTATCAAAAAAGAATTCGTCAAATTTTATTTCTTTCACATTTCATCACTGGTCACTTAGTCGAGTAGCCGCCCAACTCCTTACCGCAACTTAAATAACTGTCCAATACCTATTGATTTTTTTTTAGGTTTTAAGTTTAAAAAAATATACTGACCAAAATTTCATAATTTTTTTTGTACTCCAAATAATGTCACTGGTAAAAGAAAGTCTGTGTCAATGATAAAAATGATTTCGGCGGAAGATTTTAAAAAATTGCAACGTACCCCTGTTGCATGTAATCCCGACTTCCCCTATTGGAAACACTGGGAGTAGATACTCCGAAACTGTGTATATCGCAAGTTAGTGCTGTGTTCCATTAAGGTACCGTGGGGCTGCATTTTCCTTGGTCTATTATTCCAGTTTCTGCAGCACTCGTACATCACGCTTGGAATCTGTCTAGACTCTAGTCTGTAGACGGCTACACTGTAAAATAATCTGTTGTTCGCTCTTCTGACAGTGGCGGCTGATGGCGAGCATAATGAAATATTAATTACGCTTAATTACCGCTTATCCTTACAAATATCATGTAAAACGAGCTTTATTGCAGAATTCGCCACCCTTAAAATAATACTTTCTTTGATGTTATTTACAAGTTTTACCCTTGTTAGTGTTTCATCTAACCTTCACACACAATAGAACACACAACAAGAAAGAGGGTGTAGGTACAACACTTTATTTTTCATTTTCTTTTAAACCTGCTAAACTACTTTTGTAGCAGATACGTAGACATCATTTGAAGTACTGAGAAGATTAAATTAATACAAAAGTTCAAATATAAATCTTTAAATAGCATTATAAGCGTTGTATTTCAAACAAGTAAAAAAGGGCAATGTTTTCTTCCATAAAAAATGATTTTTAAATTAGTAAATAATGCACAAAAACTATTTTAACAATTAGAAGAACATGTCGCGTTATTTTACAGCGAGCAATCTGTCTGTTATGATGGTTAAACAGTTAGTGAACACGCCTTATCGGTCATGTTTTATATCCTTACTAGTCAATCGGTTCCATACACAAACTTGCAGGGGTCACATTTCTATGACAACTTCCACAGTTCACTGTCAAACATCAAGGTTTGAATAAATCTGGTATAAATACTCCGTCCTGGAATTTTACTGTGGCTTTCTTTAACAATTTTATGAAGTGAAAAAATCTTTAAGACCGTTATTTGTAACTCGGTGAAAGGGAAACGAGTGATACTAAAAAGAGACAAACCCATACATCTATAAGATTTAGCCTGCGAAAGAATGAGATAGCAATAAAATAATCCGCAATAAAAAATTCCCGCAATAGTATTTATAGTGTTTTCAGATACTTATGTCAGACGTTTAATATTGCGTTAGCCTGGTTTGTGCTCCATACCTATAAATTAGGTCAATCTGAAATTTACGATAGGTATCTTCCGTTTCACGTATAGATGTTCACAGTACCTACATAAATTTCCCAGAAAAAAAGTATTTCGTTTTATATTAGTCCTTGGAATGTAATATTATTATTTACAAGAGGTGGCGTAAAATCAATTTCTCGATTTCCCAAGGCTTTGTAAGTGATAAAATTATTGTAACTATTATAACACAATTATTCTGAGCTCCTGTGAGTCTAACGCAGTGAAATTCATAACTTTGCAATATCGGATCGATGTGCTTAACTTCCGACGATTTTATAATGATATCCCGAGCACGGTTACACTGTTGACAGCCGAACCGATATTGACATGGAATAAATAAAAAATCAATATACGCTAGTAACACTGGCGGATTTGTTCATGGATTTTCATTCCTAAATGACACATTACAAACCGCTGCGAAACACTAATAAGGGGGTTTTTCACCATCCTCCCAATAGCTTATCCATACAGTACACATAATGAATATTTTGGATTAATTCTACAGGATTTATTTATTTAAAAAGTCTGAGTTTACTATTCGGTATTTGAACCTATGAACAATGGCTACATTTAGGATAAATTAGCCGAAGTTTTTACCTGTTGCTAGTATTTATTTGTTTTTTTATTAATATTCTTTATTTATGTGTATGGATAAACTATTGGGAGGATGGTGAGAAACCCCCTAAAACTTACATTCCATTATGAAACCTCTTCGAAAAATTAAAAATACTAATAAATCGACAATTTCGAATTTAAATACTAACTTTAATATGCATTGACAGTTTGCATGTACTTTTTGACTCCAAACGGGAGTTATTGAAGTGAAAACTTCTTTAGCACCGTTGTGATTTAAAACTCAATGAAACGAAAAAGCGGCACTAAAAATAGACTATAGGGTTTAGCCTACGAGAGAATGAGATGCAAATAATCAGTCTCCTCTTTGTCCGGTGCTTCGCACTCTCACTTGTCACTTGTCTACTTTAGTTTTCTGAAGGTTTCACTTCTACCGCGTGTGAACTGCATTTTAAACTTGTATTTTTCTTAATTGAAACTTCTTTAGCCTCGTTGTGATTTGAAATACGGATGAAACGGAAGTGCGTCACTACAATTTATTATTTGACCGGTCCTCGGTTCTAATATAATGCGGTATTAACGCCTGATTGACGCCTCCGATAGCGCAGCGGTATGAAGCGCCTGACTCTCAGCGCCCAGAGAGACATCCAGCGAACGAAGGTTCGAATCCTACCAAATCCAAAAAAGGTAAACGTTTTTATTTTTGTAAAATCAATATCCAATCTTCAAACCACTTTAAAATTACCGGCAATAGAAAAGGAAGCGACATCTAACGAGTTTCACTTCTACCGCGTGTGAATAGCACACTCTGATTTTTTAGTTAATGAGGTCTTTAGTCAGATTTAAGCCATTTTCATTTCTGCAAAATCGAATGGAATAAATTGATCTTGTCTGAGATCATAATGATCATATCATCAAAAATTGAGATGAATTAATTAAGTCTATGGATTTCTTTCAATTCTAAGAGATTCGTTAGTTCACCTCCATTAATGAATAATCTATATATTTTGCACACCGAACGGCGAAAAGTTGTGTATATTGATAGCTTAGAATATAGTCAATATCGTTTTAAAATAGGGTTTTATCGATTGACCATGCTGGACCTCCTAAGGAGTACAGCGATCGCTGGTTTGTCAATGTACGAGTATATTCTCTATCCGTTTACTTCACAATTGTCAAAGTCAATCAATCAGATATGATATGCGTTTTGTAAAAATGAGAGCATTTTCTCAACTTTCGCGCCGTAGTGTATAAAAATAATAGTACGTAGGAAAGTAACATTGACAGGATGATTTATGGACTGATTTGAAACTACGAGCATTTATGGCGGGAAAGTTTTCAAACGAATACCAAAACGTAGAACTGAAAGATTTTTAGAGTTGCGAGGTGGAGAAATATACGATACTATCTTTGTTTTCACATATCAATCAATTTTATAATGACATTGAATGGGGAATAGATTTGCAACCAAATCGACTTTTAGTTCAATTTTGAAATCTGAACGGTTCCGTAAAATCCAAACTTTCAGCCAATATCAGGGTCCATTAAATTTTGATCAACCAATCATTTAAAGGATATGCTCTTGGTTGATGGCTGTTAAAGATTTGATTAAAAGCTGAAAATATGAGTATCTGCATTTCAAAATATCTAAATGACGCTGATATAATCAAATGTGACAAAGTTTGAAATGTCCCTAAAACTACAAATAAACACACTCAAATACAGAGTGAGTATACTAATAATAATAATAATAATATTTGGATGACTTGTATGGCGATGTTTTTGTGAAAAATCACGCCAAGGGCGCTGTACAAACTTATCATACATTTCTGCAATCTTACTTCTAACTACAAACTAGACAAACCACTATAACAACTAACGTCTGAAAATTTCATCTACCGGTCCATCGATCACCGATACGAAACTATATGTAGAATGATTTGACCAATGAACGCGATGGTGCATAAAAATGTACTGTACAGGCAGAAAATATACAGGACCATACTTACCTGGGAGGTCACTAGAGATTAACACTGTCATTGTTAATTTAGAGAAATTTAGGTACTTCACACGCGGAGGAATAATTGGGAACTATAATATATAATATGTTCTTTAATGAGCGTATTTTGAAAACAAAAGCAAAATTTTATGATTGACGGTACAATAATTTTATCAGTATTTTATCTTTTTGTTTTTTAAAGAGTTTTATTAAATGTACATTTGTTACTTAAATTTAATTTTTCCGCGACCGGTTTCGATACAACCGTATCATTCACGAGCAGAATTAAAACTCACTTAAAAATTAAATGCAAGTAGAAAAGATTAATTAGGTGGGAGTAGTGGGAGGGATGATTTTGGGGGGAGGGGGGAAACGGTGGGAGGAGTCAATATTACACGGAAATATGGTTAGTAGAGGAGATTTGCAAGGGGCTATTATTTTATTCACTAAATTAATTTTAGATTTAATTTTTTTTGTTTATTTCGAGCGTTTCTAAAGCGCAAAGATTAAAGTAAGAATTTATATTGCTTCAATAAAGAAAAAACAAAATTTAAACATTGCAATATAAATTCTTACTATAATCTTTGCGCTTTAGAAACGCTCGAAATAAACAAAAAAATTAAATCTAAAATTAATTTAGTGAATAAAATAATAGCCCCTTGCAAATCTCCTCTACTAACCATATTTCCGTGTAATATTGACTCCTCCCACCGTTTTCCCCCTCCCCCCAAAATCATCCCTCCCACTACTCCTACCTAATTAATCTTTGGTACTTGCATTTAATTTTTAAGTTAGTTTTAATTCTGCTCGTGAATGATACGGTTGTATCGAAACCGGTCGCGGAAAAATTAAATTTAAGTAACAAATGTACATTTAATAAAACTCTTTAAAAAACAAAATGTCTAGAAATTGTTACATAGTTAATGCCCAAGAAATACAAAAAAAAGTATTTTATCTTCCTAAATGCGTTTCGTTCCTTGGTAAGAGAAAGATTGATATGCATGGATTCGAATACATCTAACTAACATACATCTTTAGATGTCTAAGTCATACCCTAAATAAAGATTTACTCAAAATGACGTACTTTTCCTTTTGCCAATCAATAATACAATATGGCATCATAGGATGGGGTAGAATTAGAAACAAAACACGAGCAACCGTCTTTAGCACAAAAAATGATAATAAAAAAATTCTTAAACCTTGTACATATTCATCAGAACTACGGTTTACGAATTTTAAGTCAGAAAACTAAATACATTATACTTCTATCATGCAACATTATAAATTCACAAAGACAATATTCTAAATAAGACTGCACCATTTAAAGATGATAGAAAACTCAGACAAACATCAATTTTCCATCAAACTCCAAAATGTAAATAAGAATAGAGCAATTCAATTATAAATTACTTGGATTAAAGTTATTTAATACATTAGCAAAATAAAAAATTTAAATAACAATTTTAAAACTTTCACCCTAAAAAACACTAAAAACATAAACTGAATACATCAACAAATAAATAAAGAACATAACACATCCCCACACACATCAACCTAGCTTTTGTCATGGAAGTACATCTCATATAAATATGTGAAATTATTACAATTATTTAAGATTAATTAAATTAATTGAAATTACTATGAAAGTGATATCGAATTATTGTATCGTGTATTGATTATTCATGTAGTTTCAGTTTCCTTCAATAGATGTCGACAGCATAGTTGGTAATTCGAAGTTCTGCTGAATTCCAACAGATGGCGGATGATTACGATATCAGAAGAGTACCATCTATTGTAGTTCGTGTCGTAGGTACGGACATCGCATCGGCAATGCGGGTGGGCTCCACTCCACTCGCCGCAGCACCAGAACTACTTAGAGCCTGTCTAGTAAGGACGTCTGTCGAGTTTAAAGCAACTTAATAAATCCTCTAACTCCTCCTCTACTCGAACGTATAACTTATTTTTAAAATACGCACCATACCTTAAGTTGTCTTTTAATTGGAATTTAAAAAGTCAGGAAAGCTTCATACGTCATACATACGTCTGGTAATGTTATACCATCGTCAAAACAATGGGTCCGAGTGTTTAAGAGACATAACAGTTTTTATATATGAATTAAATTAAAGTCTCAAAATATCCCAAAGCATTGGAAAATTTAAAAGATTGTATGTTGAACTTTTTGAAGCATCATTTTTTTCAGAGAGTGCATATTGACTCACTCGAAGACTTACGAAATATGACCATGAAAGGAGTTCATTTAGTTTCAGAGTACATTTTGATTCAGTTGCGAAGATAAGATGTATGACCAAGGGGAAAATTCTCCTTTAAAGTTTAGGAGGTAAAGATATGAAAAATATCTCTCTGTTAAATAAAAGAAAACGGTTAAAGTTTTACTCCATTATGCAGTTAAAAATACGAGAGGGTACAAGTGCCGTTATCGGGCTGCAATTTATCGGTGAACGATACAGTCGGCTTCCGTGGTTGAGTGGTTATGATCCTTGACAATGAATCCGGAGGTCGCGGGTTCAAATCCCGGCGGGCGAAAGTAAATTTTATTTGAATGCTTTACTTATATATTTTCACAATTTATTTATATAAAAAAAAATGACTGATTAAAGGAGAAGTCCTGTTTTGACTCGGACTATTTTCGCATTTCGTCTTTCTGAAAATTTGTTTGTTACGTTTCGAAAATTAGATGTATCTACATCTACTCGTATAAGCTGTACCTTTGAACAGCTTATAGGAGCTTGTTTGTTTATTTTGTTCAGAAAATGTTTTTTCAATTAGATTTGAATATTATTTTATTTTACTTATTTACTCTGTTATACGCCGATGGGCTATTTAAATTTGGTACTTTGAAGTATTTACAATTATTTACTCAAGGGTTAGTGTTAATCGATGGTTTATAATTGGATAAAATGAAAAATAATAACGAATTGAATTTTTGAAATTAATATCTCGACATAATTTTTTTTTAAAGTATATTTTATATATCGAATTTGTTACAATAAAAATGTTGGCATCATCGGTAGTTTTTGATGTAAAACTTCTTTACGCACGCTTGACTTGGGGAGTAAGCTGGCAAATGCATGACGAGAGCGTTACGAAAAGCGAGGCGAACGCTTCGTATATTACTGTAGGGCAAGAGAGAGAGGTGCGAGCACACATTTTATTTCTCTCTTTCTCTCACAGCCAGTTACGTTACACAATGCAGGCCTATTGTCTGTATCACACCGTAGGAGCAAGAGAGAGCAGTGCACGCACATTTTCTTTCTCTCTTCCTGTCATATAGATGGAGCCAAAGATATTCAAATACAGAGAGATATGCTATGGTGTCCGCGCAACTGTCGGCGGACTACGCGCTAATTAGCGTAGTTTTCATACAAAAAGAATTTGTTCATTTCGTTGATTTTTTGAAAATGTGCATTAATATTGGTTAATAATATATTTTGAATAAGGAAAGAATTTGTTCATTTAGTTTAACGTTCGTTTGGTTTATTCGTTAATTATTTGTTCTTTTAGTTTATTTGTTAATTGGTAAACAATATCGGCGACACCCGGAAGCGCAGACCCACATAGTAAAAACAGCACATAGCACATCTACTTATATTTCAATATCTTTGGATGGAGCAGAAGTTTTACTTCAGTTATGTGGGCTAAAGCACACCCGTTTTGTTATTATTTTTATAAACCTGTAAGCGAGGTATTTATTTATTTTGAAATATTTATTTATTTATTTTGAAATATTATTGTAGAGTATTGAAATAGTATTGGCGAGTTTGCAATATATTTGTTCGTGAGTGATGAAATTGAAATTGTCCTTATGCCCAGTGCATCGAGTAGGTACTCTTAAATTGATTAGACGCGGAAAATAATAACGGTCTACACAGAATATATTTGGATTTCAATTAAACCGATTCTAGCGAATTGTTTTATTTGGGTACGGATGTGAAAAGTCGACCAGAATTAGCGTCGTCGCGAAGGAGCAGTAATAAAATAACTGAGGCTTGAATCGTCGAAGGACGGGGTGGTTGAGGTAGACTTGTAGAGGGTGCAGAGTAGAGAAGAGTGGTTAATTGCTTCCGTTGCAGAGGCCCTTACGCACTCCGAGGCATACTGATCTTACGTCTTCCTTCTCCCACTCTGCTTGAGACTCTACTCTCCGCAGGCTCTTGAAAACAAGAGGTAAATTAACTAAATGAAGACGTGCGTAATGTTATCGGTGCTAATGTTTAATATTTACCTTTATACAGAAAGTATGATTATCATATTAATGAGTAATGATGGTAAACTGAATACCAAATTCCGACACGTATCTGATTTGAAGGTGGTTAGATCTGCGGAGAAGTAATGCTTTTAATAAAATTAGCAAAATTATGGAGAAATAATAACAAATTAATAAAATAATGTTGTGCGTTATTAACGGAACCCATTTATTAAAGATAACTTAAGTATTTTCTCATTCACGCTTCTTGCTTTTGTTGACGACAATGACTTCCATAAAATAGTGAAGTCCTTACCTTTAATATGTACTTTTTAAAAACATATACTTGAATTTCGTTTTTGTTTTGGAATTGGAAATTAACCCAATTCCCGAAATCCGGTCGAGCTGTAACTTTGCAGATAGACTCGCATTGCATTTGCCTCAAATTGAATGAATTGATGGCGCAACTAGATCGTGCCGTTCGATGCGTAGGACCGTGGCGTAAAATCGGAACTGTTTCACTACATAATAAGAATAGATGTTTTATAGAAAAAAAACTTGATAAGTGTAAAACTAGTATCCGTGAACAGTAGGCTTCGCGTAACTTGGCAGCTCGCAACATTAACAACCCTCGTGCGACTGGGCGGAAAAAAGGTTCTATCAAGTACGCCTACCATCTTAAAAGAATTGACCGGAACACACAAACACATAGATGAAGTACATAGGTGAAGTGTTCGAGTCAAAACAGGACTTCAATTAATTGGTTGAAAAAAATATTAATTTTTTTATTTTTTATTACGAGTTAATAAACCGATTCAGTTTGTTTATAAAATAGTGTTTTCTATTGACCGTCACGTCTCTTAAGGACTTATGAAAAGCTTACTTTAGATTGCAAGCTTTCATTTCAAAATCAGATTAATTGACTGCAAGCGGAGCGAAGTCTTATTTTATCTCGGACTTTTCGGACTCGGAATTTACCAGCTAATAAACCGATTCCGTTTATTTATAAACTTCAGTGCTTTTCTATACTATTCACTGTCACGCCTATTAAGGACTTAAAAGGGTGAAAAGGTTACTTCAGATTACAAAGCTTTCATTTCGAAATCAATTTAATTGACTGCAAGCATAGCGATATTATGTTTTAAGTCAGCATTGAGGGTTTCGTATTTCGTTTTACTGTAAATTTGTTTGTTTTTGGTAAACCATTCCAGTTCCGGTTAAAGATGGTGGCCGTTTTAACCTGTCGCGCGCGGCGGTAGCCGACATGCACGATAAACAAATAGTTTCTCTGGGTGTAAGTAACTATTTTAGAAAAAAACACTTACGGCTGATTTTTATGTTCTACTTTTATAAAAAAATATGTTTTATTTTATTTTATTTATTTGTTTGTTTATTTAGTATAAGATTACACATGTATATACATAATTCATTAATTTTGTTGACTGCCCAACTAGGAGTATTCCCGTTTTAGGACAGTCAAATTATTATGGGTAAAATGGAACATGATTTGAATTTGTACAAAAAAGAAAGAAAATTGATGAAATAAAAAGAACAAAAAGAATATAAAATAAAATAAAAAAGTTTAAAACCTAGTAACTGTTATTTGTTTAGCATAGTTATTAAAATAATATAAATTTAAAAAAGAAAAGGTAAATAGGTACATGTAGGTAACTAATAGAAATTGAGAGGGTTAAAACATTTAGGTAACTTTTGTATGCATTGCATATTATAGTCCTACATATATGTGTTGTAGAAAAAAAAAGAAAGAAAAGGAGAAGAGAAAGAATAAAATAAAAATGAAATAATCAATTAAAACATATAATAGCCGTCGGTTGTTTAGCATGGTTGTTGAAATGATAATAAAAATAAATAAAAGTTATTTGAACTCATGGTTTGGTAAGACGGTACAATTTATGAAAAACATCAGGATTCAAGTGTTTTACGACAAATCTCCCTTCAAATGTGATTCATCGTTGAATCGTAGTAAATTTTGATGTAATATGAAGGAATAGTACCTACCTACATAAAATTGTTATGATTTGAAAGCGAATTTTCTTTTTGATTTATTAAATACGAGAAAATTAGAAAACATGCAATAAACTGGAATTTAAAATTCTTACTAAAATCTCTGGACTTTATATTATTTAACAGCCAAAAAAATTGCAAAAATTTAAATAGTATTTGTGGAAAAATCAACCTTTTTTTGGGCTTTTGTAAGTCCCATGGGGTCGAACTCTAAAATTAGTTTTTTCAGGCCCTGTGCCGCCAAACTGACTGAAAATTTGGATTTTTACTAATAACTATGGTCTTTATAGGAATCAATAAAAAAGTCTGCAAAAAGTAGCATTTGTGGAGAAATCCTCTTTTTTGTGGGATTGTTGTAAGTCTTGGGTTTTGGACGCGGTTTCTACTGTTTACGGAACTAGTAGTAAAATCATTATAGCCATATAGTGGTTACTATCTGAACCGCCCTGATATAAAGATTTGATATTATATAATAAAATAGTACACTCGTACATAATAACAGCTTTCCGGCAGATAATAGTAACACGTCTCCAGGTATCACAAAGGTTTGACCTCCGTTCAAGGATCGGCCTCGAGGATGTAGGCTGTACAGCAGGACGCTCTCTCGGGGGTCTCGCGATGATTAATGACGGGTTGCCGCGATGTCCGCACCGACGGCCGTTATTTATTATTTATCGACGCCTTTCAGCTACCAAATCAATACATTACCGGGAACTGTGCTAAATCTTTTAAACCGTTGTCAGCTAGAATATTGCGCGTAATTTTTCTGCCGTAATGTATGCAGACTCGCTTCATCTTGTCGAATTTTGCGTAGGTCGGAAAATACAGGGTGTTAAGGGACGTACTTGTCTCACTTTAACAAGAGATTCCTAACTTTATCTGGAGCAAAAAAATTTAATGAAATTTTGGTCTCCGGTTACTTTTTGAAGTAAAAACTTCTTGAGCATCGTTGTGATTTGAAACTCGATTTAACGAAAATAGCGACACTAAAAAGAGAAAAACACATACATCCATAGCGTAGGTTCTCAACCTTACTTTGCCCACCGCCCACTTTGAGAATATTTTTGAAGTGAAACTTCTTTAGCCCCGTTAGAGTGATTCGAAATTTGGATGAAACGGAAATGACGCACTACGGCACCTGGCAACAAGGCTCATATTGCTAGAGAAGTAAAACGAAAAGGACGATAGGTCTGCGCTCATTGGCCGCTTTGTTTTTTTACGGGTCGTCGGAATGTATTGCGTAAATTCCCGCCTCGCCGCGCGCATCCCATAGCGCAGCGGTATAGTGCGCCGCAAATCTCAGCGGCTCAGCGGCAAATTTCAGAGGCCAGAGAAATCCAGCGGACGGAGGTTCGAATCCTACAAAATCCAAAAAAAAAAACATTTTTATTTTTGTAAATCAATATCCAATCTTCAAACTACTTTAAAATAAATAGGCAGAAGAAAGCGACATCTAGCGACTTCCTAGTTTCACCTCTATCGCGTGTGAATTACACACTCTAATTTTTTTCTAGCGCTACCCAATTGTTTTTACTTACCATCTGTCGCGAATTTAAAACAGCTATTGTCACGATTTTATTTACCACAACGGGGGGGGGGGGGTACCGGGTTGCTACCTCCTTCCTTCTTGTATTCATGATATAGTGTCAATTCTTAATAATAATAGTACACGTTAGATTATTTATTAGTACGTGATAAGCGCGTTATTTTGGCTTTTCAGACCATATTTTTTTACCTGCCCACGCCCTCACTATGCCATCTCAATGCTCCCTAGTTTTTTCTGGGTCTTCTACCGCCCCCCTGACAGTCTCAAACGCCCACAAGGTTGCGTTACCGCCCACGTCGAGAACCTATGATCTATGGGATTTATCCTGCGAGAGAATGAGATAGTATAATCAGTCTCCTCTTTGTGCGGTGATTCGTAGCCTTCCCACAATTATCTACTTTAGTTTCTGAAGGTTTGACTTTTACCGCGTGAGAATTGCACACTCTAATTATTTTTATTTTTGTTAAATTTTAAACGTTATTTAAAAAACCTGCTATGTCGGCTAGTAACACAATATTTATGAATATCGTGTTATTTTTATCAAAATATTATGTAGAATCTGAAGACGGTCCAAGAGCTCTGGGACAGTATTTTTGTACCCGGGATCAGAATGGACACATTTCCTTTGCTTGATCTAAATTAAAATGTCATCCCATCTCACAGTCCGCAATCCCGTCCCTAATCCAGCTTTCGATGTGACTGCTTGGGTTGAAAACTTAGCGACTCGAAGATTATCCCCTTCGGTTCAAGCTTAGAAATCATATTTGCAAATAATTTCGAAAATTACTTAGAAACCACTTAGGGAAATTAAAAATAAAGTGACCAACGAGAAAATATCAACTTATTCTTCAGCTGAATGTGCGATAATAAAAAGTACAAGTGTGCAGAAGTTCTCGCTTTCGGAGCATAAAAAAATAATAATTCGTTGCATGGTATCTATCACGAGTTTAGGTACCTTGTTAGGCACATGTAAACTAATCTCTTTCAATACAGATGGATTAAGTATAGTTCCAGATTAACTTAAAAATATGTTTGCCTGAAAATATTTTCCAGCTGCTTTTAAGGTCTTAAAATCAAGCATTCCTGTTAAGAACAACGATGGATGGTATGTATAAAGTACATTCCCTCATGTACAGTAACGCATAAACCTCTCTTGTACTTTTTCTATTTCTAGGATATAGTTTTGATAAAATAATGAAGTTCAGAAAATTGTGAATAAGTGCCTTATGATAACATGTTCTTCTTATTGCGATTCCATTAGTAAATTAATGATCTCGCAATACGGAGAACAAATCCCAGCATTTTGTCGGCGTGGGAGAAAATGTCAGATATGTGGGATTTGAAGGAAAGATTTGATTCGAAAATCATACCACGATCTGGAATCTCATTTTTGCGTAGTAATTTATTTTTGAATCGAAACTTCTATAACCCCGTTGTGACTTGGATTTCGGATGAAACAAAAATGACGATTACTGCACCTGCGACGCATTAACTGTGCTCATCGGCCGTTTTGATTATGATTATGATGTCACTTTTAAAGGCTCCTACTGGTTGAGATATGAAACGGAAATAAGGCTGGGTTGCGCTCATTGGTCGCTTTGATTATGACCTCACTTTTTAAGTTTTGGTTGAGATTGTTTTGGTATATTTTCGCTTATGCCACGTGTAAACTGCACTCGAATTTTTTATTAATATAGCGAGTTCTCGGCATCCATTGCTACGCCACTTAATAAAGAAGTTGTTTCTCCCTGCGTGTCCTTTCCTATTCGTCCCGTTCCCATTTATTAGTTAAACTATTACCTCGTAAAATTTGATACGACCAAAGGCATAATGTTTCACACATTTACCAGAATCTCAAAATTCTCTCAGAAAGAGCAATTTTTGGTATAAACTTATATATCAGCATATGAATAGCCCTATATACATAAATAGACTGGACCACACTTTTACGTTAAATGAAGGACTAATCGTACCTAAGAATTTAAACAAATATGGACAAAGAACTACATGGTACCTAAATGCTTTAATATGTTACCCGCCGAAATAAAAGAATGCTCTAATCTAAAAATAAATATTATGTTGAAAAATTGGCTCGCTGATTAGACCTAACTATTCTATTAGACCCTAACACAAAAAATGTTAAATGAGTAGTAAAGTAAAATAAGTTTTATTTTATCTTCAATGTAAAAGCATCCATTGACAAACTACTTAAAAGCAGTTTATTAGGACTTTTCTTTTTTTGTAATATTACAGAATTACATAATATACAATTTTACCTTTACCCCAACTATGAAATGTAATAAAGCTTTAATAAAAAATAAAACTTTACTTCAATCGACCCAAAAATTTTGTGGTTGTTGTTTGTGGTTTTACAAAAATACAATAAAATAATATATTTCCTGCAAGAACTCTAAAGCAATAAAATGTTGCATAATATTTTCCGTATCCACCACTGCAAGGAAATGACGTGATTGTTAATTAATTGGTTTATTATGCACGGTGAGTGATTTTACCGTATCCCTTGCACAATACGGTATTAACTATAGAGAATAGCAAAGCTGACATTGATTTTTAAACAACTACCGTGTTTATGTTAATTACCTCTTCCGAAAGCAAAAGCCTTTCACCCGTGACCCGAGGTACACAGAATACACCGCCATTGAGTGAGCGATACAAAGCCTTGGTCAAAACAACATATTCCCGGGAATGAATGGTCACCCAGCTCGGGGCTAGACTGTCCTACTGTGACATGGCTCCAACTGCACACAGATAACACACACTACTTCTGAGATTGACGAATGTCATTGACGATTGAATATTTTATGAATAATCATCTTTGGGACGAGGTGTTTGTTTTTTTTTAATAAATAAAATCATGTATTCTGGAGAGTGGTTATTGATTTGATGTCAAACTTACCTATTGTAATCGTACTTATATAAGTATTTTTTAATAAAATAAATAAAAAAATTATTTTATTAAACGAAATATTGTACCGGGGGGGTCAAAACATATCGATGGCGACATATTGATAGCGTGTAATAAATTGGGCTATGTGGTAAACAGTTAACAGAAGCTCTTTGTGTCTTGGGAGTTGAACAATAGCGGCAGTGGGTGGTGCCGGGTAGGTATTGGAAGTACTGGAAATATACCTAACAAGTACTGCAAAGCTACTTTTACATGAGCTCCACACAGGAGGCCCTGAGGAAAATAATTTCCCTCAGGGTCTATGTCATCTTTGGGGATGCTGTGTGGAGTTTTTTAAATTAAATGATGGAGTGGAGAGTTCTGGGAAGGAAAAGGGTTTAAGGGGTGGGTAGGAATCTGGGCTTCAGTTCCGCCTCCAAGACCTAGACAAACATGACCCCATGAGCCCGGGCACCCCTGCTAAATCACCAAACGTAGCGAACCACTTGGGGTGACATATGGCAGAGGTGTTGGTTATCCAATAAAGGTTCCCGGGACGACGGTACCCATTCCCGCCTCCCAAATTGAAAAAGTACTGATTAAGCACTAGGTACATTAGTTATACCAGGTATGTACTGGGTGTGTAGGAACTGGGTAAGAACTGGGAAGGTACCGGTTAGATTCCGGATAGGTACTGGGTTAAATACTGGGTAAGATACTGGGTAAGCTGGGTAGGATCTGACTTTATCCGGGTTGCTACATACTGTGTAGTTATTGAATAGACACTGGGTACGTATTGGGTAGGTACTGAGTAGGTACTGGGTAGAAACTGGGTAGGTACTGGGTAGGAACTGGGTAGGTACTGGGTAGGTACTGGGTAGGTGCTGGGTAGGTACTGGTTAGGTACTGGGTGGGTACTGGGTAGATGCTGGGTAGGTACTGGGTAGGTACTAGGCAGGTACTAGGCAGGTACTGGGTAGGTACTGGATAGGAACAGGGTAGGTACTTGGTAGGTTCTGGGTATTTACTGGGTAAGTACTGTAATATACCAATACCTACCTACCCACTGTACTAAATGGGTATCGGTTAGGTACCTACTGGCTGGTAGGTACTGAGTGTTCCTGCCATACAGGAAATGTTGCTGGGCAAACAACGGAAGCACTGTAACAATGCGACGATTTATGAGCACTTTGCTTTTTCAAGGAACAACTTCAATTTGTAGCTGTTATTAGCAAGTACGGTAACACGGGTCCTTTAAAGCAACACAATACGACAATTCTTAAGACTGGTCTAATTGCTTCGGTAATAGACCAGTCAAAATATCTGAAGGTATAAAAAAGCGATATATTACACGGGATATTTATTTAGGTATTTATCTATGTACGTGTTAAATGGATCCAGTTCCTGGGTTCCATTCCTCGGCTGGATAATCCTCCACAAGCAACATTTTCCACTTACTGTAGGTACTATGTTATATGTATTTCTTCAAAAAAATGTGTTGAGTGAACCTTTGAAATTTCAATCCATTTCAGCACCACATTAGAATGGTCTTTCATAGAATATTTTTAAAAATCTTAATTTTTTAATTTAATAAAATAATTTGTTTAATTTAATCAACGGTCACGTATCGCACAGTGGTATTCTGGATCCACACTCCGGGATGACTCCATAAGTTGTCGTATTGTCGAGCGAACCGTTCAAATCTGCGTATGAATTCGCACAAAGGGAGAGCAGTTCGCTATGAACACGGTAGATGACAAATTCGACGTGTTCTTCGAAACGGTTGTGTTAATATAACCTGTTGCATCCAAAACTACTTAGGGAACGTACCCATACTACGTGACCTGTTCAGGGGGCGGGTCTTCAAAATACCACGCTTGGTACAAATGAGCGGCGGGGGCTTAGGTATTAGGTAGGTAGTCATCGGGGGGGGGGGTTAAAAATTGCAAAAAGTTGGTCACGTGTATGGGTACGTTCCCTTACATATTACAACTTCAGATGCATTTGTAATGAACTGCGTATTCTAAAAGTGAAACGAGACGAAATGGTGTTTGCTGTAATTGGGTTTAGTACGTATTTGCAGGAAAAAACAAGGTATGCAAGGAAAATGGAATATCCAATCACTTACCATTGTATCTCTGCGAAGTAGCATACATCACAACCGCAGTATAGTTACGTAATCCTACCCCATTACCTCGATGTAATTATCGCCACAACAAAACGAATAAGTACAAAATGATATTGTGTATTTCCAAGATGGTCAAATTCCTTCTTTTTACTTAAAACATGAGATTGTACGCTCGAAAAACGAAGCAACTTTCCTCCAAGTTAGTTCCCAGTCTTTTTCTGTTTTAAAAACAAATGCATTCGAGTTTGCACTATTTTTCTTGCCATTGTTCCAAATTTCAAATACTTTTCCAGCAAGGTGATGGTTAGGGTGAGAAATGAACTGTATAAACAAAATAAATAATATACTCGGATACACGTGGTATCCTTCCAACAGTCAAGTTGAAGGCCGAACCAAATAGGCACTTTGCGTTCTGAATAGCTCTTATCATCACTAGTTCCCACAATGCTTAACCATCCCACCCCTCTCCCACAGTCACCACAACCCGCCAGAGTCCTCCTCACTTCAAACCATTTTCATTTTATTTTTTGACATTCCCAGTTTTTAAAAATAAACTAAAACTTTTTTTCACCAGACATCAATCTATATTAAACCCGACACCAACCCATCGATCAATCTTCAATAAGTAAAATTTTATTTTATATAAATATGAACAACAAAGAGATGATCGACTTTAAATCCAACAGAAGCCTCGACAAGGTTCAATCACATCTCCATAATAATGTTTTTGACATCAATATTATTTCGGGATATATAACCATGTTAATACATTTACTCAGTAAGGAAAATTGAAAAAGCGCAGTTCCTAGAAAAATCACGAAAGTTGACTTATTAAGAGGACGCAACTCCCGGCGTTGAGTTTTTATTTGTAAAAATATTATTTATTGTTATTAAGTTTATTTTGTAGAACTCCATTTTAATTTTTAATTTATTTTATATATTTAATAATATTATTATTCAATGTATAAAAACAGTTTATTATAAACAAGTTCTGCTTCTGCTTCGTAATTATTATTATGAGCTGTTTCGCCCTCCGAAGGCATTATCAAACTGTCAGATTGATAGTTGTCAGATGGACATTTTGATAATGCCTTCGGAGGGCGAAACAGCTGTAACTCATAATAATAATTACGAAGCAAAAGCAGAACTTGTTTATAATAAACTGTTTTTATACATTGAATAATAATATTATTAAATATATAAAATAAATTAAAAATTAAAAAAAAAAAAATGTTAAAATATTTTATAAAATATTAGATAATAAAGACTTAATGTAGGATGGTATATAAAAGCAAAGACAAAAGGCAGAGATAAACATTAGGGCATAGAAAAGACTAGTTACGTAAGTCAAAATATTTATAATATTTCTTCACCTGTTTAATGACCGGCAAAAAATCATATAATATGTTTACGGTATATTAATGGTTTGTACGACAGATGCTTTGTAGTAAGTACTAGCGCAGATCCTTCAAAATTATGGGATATTATAATTGTATTATTGATAATTGAATATTAGCTAAAAAGCACACCTTTCAAAAATCACAAAATCTGACTAAAACTTTTCTGTCTAAAATATTTAAACAATATAAGTATTTTCGCTCTCTTTCGGAGCTTCAAATTATCCAAAATGATGTTCTTCCTTTGTACAAATTAAAATATAGTCACGTCATCCTATCCCCAATGATTTTAGAAGGGATCGGCATCCATCTCCCAGCCCATACTGTCAATAATATGACATTATTTGTGCTAAATGGCTCAACTCTTCTCTTTTATTTATAGATGGTTCCAAATCCCCAGACTCTCCTAACTGTGATATAGGTATTAACTTTTACCACAATAATTCTAATGAAAGAACATTTTATTCAATTTCAAACCAATTTTCAATATTTTCTGCCGAGTATATATAATCAAAAATATTTCGTCGCTGTTCTGACTCAACCTCGTATCTACAAAAACAGTTTTTTACAGGAGACAAAAAAAACTACGTTTATCCACCGTTTCAACTTTATTTAAAGTTTTTTATTTTTTTTAAATAACTTTAGTTTATTTAAAACTCAATAATTAAGTTAATAAATACCAAATACTGTGGCACATTTTAGTTTTCATAATTTTAGTGAGATACGAGTTTGCAGAATGTATAATTTGCTTTCAGTGATTACTTACGAGGTTGCTGCATTGAAATTATATAAGTGTTAGATATTTTTAAAAACATTTATTAGTGAATAAGGTATAAAAGATTTCACATAAGACCTTGAAGAATATAAAAGTAAAAAAAATAGATTTTAATATAACAATAAATTTGTTCAACAAAAGAAATCTTGGGTTAAAATTGTTCACCCTTAATCATTTGAATGAACCAAATTATCATAAAATGTATGATAATCTCTGTGTATAACATCTTTGAGGGATTGTAGATCTCTGAATTTTCTCAGTTTAATTGGTACTGGCCCCGATAACAAGGGCTTTACTAATACTTTTTCAGGAACGTAGCTTTGACGACGCGAGAGACATTGCCAATCTTCTTTAAATGACAATTTAAATTGAAGACCGTCAGCAAGACTGTATTTTATAGCTCGTATGTCCACAACACGCGGCTCTCCTACTCTTGCTCCAGGTCTTAGAGATTTGTAATAGGTTATATTGGAATAATCTTTAAAGAATTTATGGTCAACATATTTCACCTGATACGGCTTATTAATCCTAGATTCCTTAATAATTTGGACAAAATTGGATGGTGCATGTAATTCTTTGTTTTTTTTGCGGGTTTCAATGGTAGCGTGTACAGAATCGCATTCCATTTGTGTATGTCCTCTCACGAGGTATTTTTGTAAGATAGTGACATTATTATTTTTGGAATAATGTAAAAGAGACAGTATAACATTGCGATTCTGCGCTGCACAACCATCACTAAAAATACTATCGGTACATTTTTGTTAGTAATATGGTTCTCAACGTAATCTAGTATGCACGAAGAGAATATGTTGGCATCCATTCCTCCTTCTCCTTCATGCCAAACATAGCAGGTGACATTTGATGTTACAACATCATAAATTGTAAACTGGTGACAAGCCAGTTTCTGTTTAAAATACAAAGATCCTGCAGGTAAGGATGGTACAAGCTGGACAGCTTGAACATCGACAGTAAACATGTTCTGAAGTCCGGCAATCGCCATTTCCTTGTCCCTTCGTTTTTCATCTCTGGCCAAGTTCTTTTCTGCAATGTGTTGTGCAAAAGCTTCAGAAGAAACAAATCTTAATTTATGTGAAAAACACGTGTCGCACTGTTCCTTACGTGGCTGAAATATTCCAAGTTGCATGGCATCGACTTGTTTCCGGAATAAATTATATCCTCCTTTCTCCTCAGAAGGTTTATCATTATCAGAAAAATACATTTCAAATGCTCTGTATACATCTTTAACTAATGCATACGTCATCTCTAAATATTGCTTCGAAGAGCTCTCTCTGCAATAGTGAGAAGGCAGTTTTGGCAGCTTACTTAAAAAGTATTTGATATGCTCTACCTTCGAAGCCTTCTTTTTATTAATGCGTTCAACACTTTTAACTTCAGAAATTATACCATGACTGTTTCCTTTTTTTACCCAGTTAAGAACAGTCCACTCTCCTAGCGACAAAGTAGACAAAAACATCCGTTTGCAGACAGGCACACGTGCATTTTCATTTTTTAAATAGTATTTAAGGGTGTTTTTCCGTCGTGATAGTACTTCGTTAGTTTTTCGTTGAACTGGAACTTTTTCTACCAGTGCGTTCACATACGCTTTTCTTTGTGGCCACGTCATGAACTCCCAGAAGGAATTAAAAATACTCTGCCTTTCACTGTTACTGATAACATCACACTGCCTTAAATGTTTACTGCGAGTGCATTTCAAACTATCGCACCTGGGTTTTAAAGCACGAGCTTGACGGACTATTTTATTACAAGGTTTTCCTCTGGCTGCCTTTTTCCTTTCAATGCTCTCATACTCATGTCCAATTTCTCTGGCTTTTATTAGTTTATTTCGCTTCCAGGCAGCAGGTTTTCCTAAACCTTTTCGTGCTCGACTCTTCTCAACCTCAACTTCATTGCGAGTTTCAATTAATAAACCTGATGCTTCGTCCAGGTAATAAGTTACTGTGTTTTCATCAATGTCTGCAAGGAATGCTAGACCAACTTCACTGGAAGACTGATTCATTATTGAAACATTGTCTGTTTCTGCAGATGAATAAAATAAACCGGTAACTTCGTTTAAAATTCCTCCCTCGATCATCTCATGTTGATTATTTTGTCTTGACTCGGCTGCCTGCTCCATAACAGTTTCACAGAAATCTTTATCCAAATTATTTCGCTATTCATCATCAACTCCCGTTCATCAGCTTGTCTTGACGAAGATGGTTGATTCATTAGGGAAAGGCACTCAATAGAATCCGGATTATGTGGTATACTCGAATTGTTCATTGCTAGTTGCAATAAACGAGTACTCCTTGTATTGTTTCGTTTCATTTTCTGTAGGAAAGTTCATGGTTAAATTGATTGCATGTATAAGTTAAACTTATATTTAGTAAATATTTCAATTAAAATAAGCAAGTTCTCACAAATTTGCAATTGAATTTTTGATAATATGTGAGGTTAAGTACTGGCTATAATATATTGTCATTATTACAGAATGCTCTTTAAATATTATGTTTAAAATTAAAACAACTTACTCTATACAATGTATATTCACTAATAAAAAAACTTTCACTAACTTCAAATAACTATTATAAACACACAAAATCAACAGTGGATGTTTACAAGACTCGACCTGTCACGCGTAGATACGAGAATGCTGCGCTAACTTCAGAGTGCTTCAGACACTATTCGCACGACAAAACAGATCGCAAACTCGTATCTTGAGATACGAGTTTGCTGCATTCGACAAACCAGATACGAGTTGGAGTTTTATCAATATAACTAATAAATAATATTTTTAAGGAAGATACGTGTTTGTGCATTAAATGCGCAAGAAAAATGCGCAGATGTTCATAATTTTATCTTAAAAATGCAAAAACTGTAGATACGAGGTTGAGTCAGAGCAGCGACGATTTGTGAACATTCCCTTGTTCTCTCTGACTCTCTCAGTACCCTCCAAAAACTTAAATCCTGTCTTCTTCATCCTGATGATCATTTTGTATGCCTTATGAGAGTGCTGATAGCCTCCATTCAAAGCTCTGGAAAAATCGTTTTGAAAAAAAAAAACTTGTTTGGATTCCTGGACATGTTGGCATAGTGGGTAACGAAATTGCAGATTCCTTGGCAAAAACAAGGAGCGTCCGACTCTGTTGTTACCCTTGCAAACCATATTCCCCTATCTGATATTTTTTCCATCATCAAAGATAGATACCGCGATGTTTGGACAGAGTATTGAAACATTGCTAGTCAATCCAAGGGTGCCCGCTATGCCTCAATACAATGGACCATCCCATCAAAACCGTAGTTTCAAAGATTGCTCCATTTTTTTCCAAAAAAGAAATTTCCTCACTTATTCGAATGAGAATCGGACATTAGTCCGTTCCTTCCCATCTTTTAAAAATTCACATCCTTGACTCCCAGATTGTACTTTCTGTGGTCAGATGTGGGAACTTTAGATCACATGTTTTTTGGTTGTCCCTCTTTAAATAAATATCCTCTCTTCTATCAATCGTTATCTAAAATTGCCTCCCCTCCATTCAACATCTCATCTCTTGCCAGTCTGAACTCTACTCCAATCTTCCATATAATTCTGAAATTTGTTCATTTAAATAAAATTAATGTATAAATTCACCTTTCCTTTCTCTGTAATTTAAAATGATGGCCTAGAACACTTGAAGGGTGAAAGCCAGAAATAATTGAAAAAAAAATTACACTTACAATTTGGGAGGTAAGTATATCGCCGCCCCAGTTACCATTTATTGAATAACAAACACCCCGGCCATAGCTCATCCCAAGGGGTTCGCTACGTTTTGTTATTTAGTTTGCCCACCTACTGTATGGCGGGTCGGATCGGGAGAGACTGGTTTAGGGACCTAGACCTCTCCAGCCGGACTCCCTCGACTCATTAGCTTGCACTGCATTGGGAAGAGTGGATTAAGGCGTCCGTCACTCCTGGAGACATTGACCCCCAGATTCCTAAAGGCTCATCAATTTCCTACCTAGAACTTAAATTCCCTAAAAAGACCCTCCACACAACTAACACATTTTTAGTATTCTATTTCACAAATATTATGTATGAAAATAATTTTGTATAAATTACCCCAATGTTTGTGGTACCGAGCTTATAGTATAACAACTGTGTTTGTATGGTCTTTGTGCTTCAGCGTAGAAAATCGAGATTTATGACATGTATTTTTTTCTGTGAAAACCCGTGGATGTTAACCATATCAAAAGTCAACAGTCTGCATGTTTTGGTAAATGGGTTCCGGGTAAATTGACATTAAATTTCTCTATTCAGTGATGCAAGAGAGAGTATATTTTTAGAGTTTGGCGTCTGTCTTGTGTTACAGGACAACAATGAATCCGAAGTGTTACGATAAGTTGCAAATATATCAAATTCTATGTATTTCACTATTCAGGGCTTCAATCTTTAATGGCTTATTATTAGGGTTCCGCTACTTTTCATCCCGCCACAAAATATCCCAGACAAAATATCCTACTTACAAAACATCCCCAACAAAATATCCACTAAAACCTAACCTAACCTAACAAAAAATGTTACAAAAATAATACGGACGTCCTATAACGACAATACATTATTTTTCAAAAATAGTAATCATTACATATTACATAGTATAAAATGAAGTCGCTTAAAATGTATGTGCGCATAGATCTTTTAAACTACGCAGCGGTGTTTTCATGCGGTTTTCACCAATAGGTAGAGTGATTCAAGAGGAAGGTTTATGTGTATAATACGTGCTTATTATAGTAGAGAAAAGCCGAGAAATTCAAATATTCAATTCAGGCAGCGGACAGCGGGCAGCGGGCAGCTGACAAGCGGGTGGTGTGGATTTTATAAAGGTTGGGTAATGGCGTTGTGTTTTGTTAGCCACAGCAACGTGTGGCCGGGTCTGCTAGTATGGGATAAAAGTAATACAGTCATCCTGTAAAGACAATAAATTATTTTTCAAAAATAGTAAAATTGGCCAAAAATAATACAGACATCCTGTAAAGTTAGGTTAGGTTAGGTTAGGTTTTCGTGGATATTTTGTAGGGGAATATTTTGTCGGTAGGATTTTTTTTCGGCATATTTTGTCGGGGATATTTTGTCACGGGATGCCATTATTAGGAACCTACCAATATTTTACTATGCATTTTGCCACCCATAGTATTAGGGCGTATTAGGGCTTATAACGGACTGCGTGCATTAAATGAAACAAAACAGTAACAAAAGTGCGATAGGGCTAATAATAATAATACTGAGAAAAGTTTTCACGTGAAGCAAACACTTTGTGGGTATACATAATTACAATAATGACAATAAAATAACTTTGTAAAATTCCACATTATTATATTTTTTTAAAAACCGGTTTCGATTCGACCTGAACCAGAATAAATAAATAAGCCTGAATACTCTGTAATCATGTATTTTATTCACTCAGTGTGAATAAAATACATGATTACAGAGTATTTATATGAAAAGAAGAACATGGAGAGAAAACATCAACTTTGGTGGGCGGCGTGGGGGAGGTATCTAAGAAGTAAGAAGGAGAGGGTAAAAATTGGCATTGAGAATGAAAATTTGATAAAAATGAGGCTGTCTTATAAATCTAACTGTTCATTTAATACATTGATTTTATTATTTTTCATTTATGTTTTTTTTATTTTATTTTAAGAGATGTAAATTATATATCAAAGCCATTATTGATTTTTCTTCCTTAACATTATTGACTGAGTGTGGCTAAGTCTTATTTTAACCCGAGATCTTTGCATTTTGCCTGTCTGTAAATTTTGTTTGTGTGTTCCAGTCAATTTTGGTCAAGGTTGATAGCCGTGTTTGGTAGTACCTCTTTACTCCGCCAGAGTTCGCATGAGCGATACAAATCGGAATAATCGATGTAACGCAGATCTACTGTTGTTCACAGAACGCCTAGTCTAAAGTAGTTAGTAAGTACAACGAAGACCCAATTTGATTCAATATTATTTCTACAACAATAAGGCTTAGAGTAAGAACTTTATACGTAATATAAAGCAGGTTGTGGGTGCAAAAACAACCAATGTTGTTTTATCCACAGTCTTTAAGTAAAAACCATAAATTATACACAATCGTAACTGTTCCAATGCCTGAGGCACTACACATTTACATACACATCTACATCGTACTGTATATTGCTTCCCATGAAACTACCCTATATTTTAAGAGTTGAAATGGTATTCCTTGTGTAAGGTCGAAGGGTAAATCGTAGTACATTTATTGTTATCAAGTTTAATTTGTAATCCATTTGAAGTCCATTTTAATTTAATGTTTTTGAAGTGTAACTTCTTTAGCCCAGTTATAATTTGATAAAACCGAAATGACGCATTACAGCACCTACGAAGCATCAAACTGCGCTCATTGGCCGCTTTGATTTGATGTCACTTTTCAAGGCTCCTATTGGTTGAGATATGAAACGGAAATGACGCTAGGTCTGCGCTCATTGGCCACTTTGATTATGACCTCATTTTTCAAGGCTCCTATTGGTTGAGATTGTTTTGGTAAAGTTTCGCTTCTACCGCTCGATTTTTTCTTTTATTTTTAATTATATAATTTATACAATAATTAACAGCGGAACTTGTAGACAATAAAAACAGTTTTTTCTTTAAATTGAATGATAATATTCTTGTAAATGTATACAAAAATATTAAAAATGTAAATCGCAGACTCAAAAACAGGAATAAGTTTGTCAAAATCACTGCTTAATTTGCTTTCCGTCGGTAAAGAAAATCGGCTTGCAAAAATATTGAGAGTGATGACGTCGCACAATTTACAATGCATAAGGTGGTTATCGGGGGATCTTGAAAAACTAAAACTTTGACATTTATTTTAACTATTAAAACTAACTCAAAAAATAAATACAAAATTATACCCTTATTTAAGTTAGAAAATTAATTTAAAAAAATAAAACAATTGGACTGGAGTTCCTTATTCTGTGAAACAACTCGTTCTTTAGACTTTAGACTTTAAAGTTTTAAAGATATACGAGTGATGATGATATTTCAATGCGAGTACAGATATAGGAGAAGTTGAAGTAGGGAGAAGATCGTTCTTGTACCATATTGATAAATCTGAATTGTCCAGTAAAGAGGATACTGAAAGAGGGTAAAATCCGATAAGGCTAACTGACGGGTGTTCCAAGAGAACAAGAAGTAAGAAGGTTTAGAGATAAGTATCCGGAGAAGAAGTTTTTTTTCTTTTATTCTGATAATAAAACGTGCGATGACATATTGCAAATATGCTTATAAACATAAAATAAATCGTAAGCCTGAAAGCAGTAACGACCTTGAGCAGTGACTTTTGAAGTGAAACTTCTATAGCCCCGTTGTGATTTGGAACTCGAATGAAACGGAAATGACGCATACAGCACTGCGAAGCATCAAACTCTTATCAAGGCTCCTATTGGTTGAGATATACAACGTAAATGACGCTGGTCTGCGCTCATTGTCCACTTTGTTTATGACCCCACTTTTCAAGGCACCTTGGTTCTTCATTGATAGAGATTGTTTTAATAAAATTTCGCTTCTACCGCGTGTTAACTGCACTTGATTTTTTTTAATAGAAGATTAAAATGGTAAAACAAAAATTGAACATGTGTTTGTTTATTTTTATTGTTAACTTAATAAGTAAAACCTCTAATTGTAATATTTAATTAAATTAAGAAAATATAAGCGAAACTCAATAGAAATTCTGAAAACAGAAAAATTAGAAAAAATTACGGTTACATCTAGGACTCGAACCCAGGTTCTTCGCTTTGCCTAATGTGTCCCTATCCGATTCGGTCATATTTAACCGCGCTACCAACCGGGTCAAATTCCGAGTTAGTAAGACCGACATTTATTTCGTGCATTAAGTGCTGCGTATATTTCCGCGTGTGTGTGCGTGATTGCCACCGAAAGTTTTCCGATCGGATGTCGGGAAGTGGATTAATTTCCACTTTCAAGATTCTCCACTTCATACAACAAACAAATATTGTTATTTTTATTTAATCCTTACCTAAATTTATACCAGAAATTTCTAAAATTCTGATGTAAATTTTATTACTATTATTCTAATATTGTTTTTGTTGTTATTTCTTTTTAATCCTGCTTCCTATCTATTAGTGTATAGGAAGACAAATAATACTATAAAAAATTAGTATTTTATTGTTTCTATTTCTATTATTACTAAGTTACACGATTGACGTAAATGCTCCAATGATGTAAATAAATAAATAAATAAATTAAAATGAATTTCAAAATGAATTCATTTTATAACCAATTGCTCTAATTATTAATTTTTCATCGTCGTTATTATTTATTATACATTTAAACCGTTTCAAAATGTACCAATTTATTACATAACATACTGTCAATATGTACCTGCTGACTAACTACATAAGTAGTTTAGCAGATTGAATAATAAATTTAAAAAAATGGAAATATAATTAATGTATTTATAAAAGCATTTATATTTGAGTGCAACATCCGGTGCGACTCGTATTTTGATTAGATTTATAAATGAACCCCACGCTGCCGCGACAGACCGACTTGAATTATAACAATTAGCGCCCGACAAGCTGCAATAATGCTAATCGCCGAGATTCCCCAAACGCAAGGCAGCTAGACCCCGAGTCTACCGAGACTACTGAGGACACAGAGTCTACCACTGCAGTGAGGTCACTTTATGGTAAAATCAAGGCGTAATTACAGCCAGCAAATCGGGGTTAATGCACATCACACTTTTTACTCCTAATGGTGATGACAAACCCGGCCACATGTTGCTGTGGCTAACGAAACACAAAGCCACGTCATTGCCCAACTTTTATAACCAAAGATATCTGTTAAATGAAATCCACACAGCCCGCTTTCCAGCTCTCTGCCCGCTGCCCGCTTGCCATCCCGCTCCCTTTATTTGTATATATAAACCAATTTACACCAAACCTTGACCAATTATATACCTAAAAACCTTCCTCATGAATCACTCTATCTATCGGTAAAACTCGCATGAAAATCCTTTGCGTAGTTTAAAAGATCTAAGCGGGAGCGACTTCATTTTATACTATGTAAAGATAATGTTTTATTCCAGGATTTGGGAAGAATAGTACAATCCCATACATCCCATACAGTTGTACATATTGATATGGTGATATGAGAATAAGTAAATTTTAAGAAAATAAACAAGTAGAATTAAATAAAACATAAATGGTATAATAACAAATAATAAATTACGTGGTCTTGAGTAAGTGAGGAGTGGCGCTTGGCGCTGGAGGGCTGCGTTCACCGCTGTGCATGTATACGAATCCGAAATTGTGTTGAATTGTACAATTCGAAGGAAGAGTTCTTGTTTTTAAATATAATACGGTTTTTTAACATAATTGTACCTACTTAATTTTATAAAGACAAAGAGCAACAAACTTTTTGAATGTATAGATATTATATAATATAGAATCTGTTATGGGCGTGTCCTCAAAATACCCTGGACTGATAGGGTTCTTACCTAACCTATTTAGAATAACGAACCTAAATAAAAATATAAAAATAACGAACTTAAATAACTTGGTATTGGCAAGCACTCCACGCTTCTCATATTTGGTCTTCTGTTAATCTGACTTTTGATATGAACAGATTCAAGTATTTTTTATAACGCTGTCCGAAACGTAGGCTCAAGAAGCGGATAACGCAACACGGCATAAACTTGTCATTGATGTTTTATGAAAAGTTTGAATTGGCATTTTTAGGTAGGTTCTTTTCTTAGTAGATATTTTCTTTCATAGTTATTGACTCTTGATAAGACAACCATTATCTATTATTTCTTTTCCAAATATGATAAACCCTTTGTGGGAAGATAACAGAAAAACAAAAACTTATAAAAATCGTTTTCCTCTCATGTTATTCCTCGTCTTTGTCTTCCGTGTTGTTCAACTTTATCCAATTTTCCCGCAGTCACGGGGAGAGTTGAACGTACCCGGTTCCGCGCACTGAATGTACTCGCTTTGTTCAAATATTTCTCACATTAGAAAGACCAGAGCCACAATTGCAAAATTGTGCCAAAGAGACTTATGTATCTTATGTCGTCTGGTATAAAATATTAAGCTTTATTTTCTGAAGTTGGACGATGATGTCAATTGTAGAATTCTGTTTAATTAATTGCACCTCTCTTAAAATAGATCTTCGAAAAATCAAATTTATACGCGAGTGCCACGATATTGCAAAAAGTTTCAATAAAATAATTTAAAAAAAGTTATTTTAGATTTTTGATGCGAAAACTCGGTGAAAGGAATAATAGCGACACTAAAAAGAGAGAAACCCATACATCTACAGGATTTAGCCAGCAAGAGAGATGCTTCGTAGCCTATCGGTTTCCACTGTTTCGTAGCCTTCCCACTCTTGTCTACTTTAGTTTTCTGAAAGTTTCACTTCTACAGCGTGTGAATCGAACACTCTTATTTTTTTATGAGAATACCGTATAAGAGTCCAAGCTGCTGCCAACCAGTGAGACTGGCACCCAGAGCCAGTGAGACTATGGCGTCTCCAATTGGGTTAAGTTTGTGAGGCTGAAAGTAATGGGGAGGGGAAGGATATGGGGAAGTATCTGACTATTCTGCTCTGGTCACCAAATACGAGTAAAGCCATTCTTAGCAACGTTTCAATTCTGAGTGGTTGTCTTACACCAGAGCGATTCTGAGAGTTTCGTCCAATCACGAACGTGCCGCAAATTTACTATATATGATTTATAATTTGTGAAAATGCAGAATTTTTCAAATAAAATTTACTTGCCCAAGCCGGAATTTTAATTCATGACCTCCAGGTCAGTAGTCGAAAGCCTTAACCCTTGACCACGCAAGCCGTCCATTATTTTCCTCTGTTCAGCTAATCACAATCTGTTTAAAAGCTCAAACGAACTTAGAATCAGCATTTAACGGGGACCTTTCAACTGTCACGAAAAAGTAGAAGTGAAACCTTCACCCACACAATCCCAACCAATAGGAGCCTTGAAAAGTGAGTTCATAATCAAAGCGGCCAATACGCGCAGTTTGACAGAGCGCGTAGGTACTGTACGTACATAAGGTTTCATTCTCTGGCATTCTCTCATTCGCTCGCTGGCTAAATCCTATAGATGTATGTGTTTGTCTCTTTTTAGTGTCACTCCTTTCTTTTCATCGTATCTCAAATCACAACGGTGCTAAAAAAGTTTCACTCCAAATAGTTTGTGTGGTTCACACACGATGGAAGTGAAACTTTCAAAAAACTAAAGTAGAAAAGAGTGAGGAGGCTACGAAGCACCGCACAAAGAGTAGACCGATTAGTCTATCTCATTCTCTCTCAAGTTAAATCCTCTCCTATAAATGAGTGTGTTTGTCTCTTTTTAGTATTGCATTTTCGTTTCATCAAGAAATTTTCACTTCAAAAACAACATGGCGCTGAATGGCCATTTGTGACAATGTTACATTTGATTTTTTTGTGAAACAACCCGTCCTTTAGCGCGCGATTTGAATAGTTAACCTGATAGCTCCGTACCACGGGACACGTGGTGCCATCAGGAATCAGGACCCGAGTCCCGAGTAATGAGTGCGGATGTCACAGTTCACTAACCTTACAGTGAAGACTCTGTTGTATCCGAAATAAGCAGGAGTTTTAAACTTAAATAACTTCTATACAAATAACAAAGCTTTTAGCAGTTAGTATCCAGTCATATTAGCCTCGCGCATAAATAGTAACAACAAATAACTACTCTTATTAGTGAGTTCTTGAAGCATTAAATAACTCGTATTATTGCTAAGTGCAAGTGAAATCTTCAGAAAACTAAAGTAGACAAGAGTGGAGGACAAGCATTTTTTTTATCAATAAGAAGGATGATTTTTTTTCCATATTTTGTGGTCGAATTCCTGTACACCTTTTCCTATAAATCATCTTATTAGTACTTGTGTTTTCTTCTTCGTAGTCGCTTTCTTTTGTATTTTCTTTGCCTGTTCATTTTTGAGTGGTTAGAAGTTTGAATATTGCTTTTACAACAAAAAAATAATTTTTGGGATTTCGTAGGATTCGACCCTTGGTCCGCTGAATGTCTAAGGCTCGTCAGGCGATTTATACCACTAGACTAAGGGAGACTTGCGTGGGATCGTGAATTTATCGTATTATATTGGAACCGAGTAGGTTACTCGTGAAATAAGTAAATATTTTATTGCTATCGCATCTCGCAGGCTAAATCCTACAGATGGATATGTTTGACTCTTTTTAGTGTCGCTCGCTTCTGTTTCATCGAGATTCAAATTACAACGGTGCTAAAGAAGTTTTCACTTCAAAAAGTCCAATAAAGGTCGAGGTTCGTCCAAATTACAAATTGCTTTATTTATAAACCTTACGATAACGTATCGTGAGGTTTATAATATTTATTAATTTATTTATTAATTTTATTATTAATATTTAACTGGACCGGCCTATTGAAAATTTAAAGTTATTCTCTAGCTACGGAACCAACACTACCTGAACCCCGCTGTCTACCGTATGTCATCGGCTATTTCTGTATCCATTCACGTATTAGACATGACGGACGATAGTCGACATTCTTCTAAAATTACTACTTAACTGAAATCTGTTGAGACATCTTAAAACCACTTATAACTATCAATACTAACGACATCTGTTGAAGGATTTTGAAACTACATGTATAATTCTATTTATCACACTTTATTACCCGTTCTTCTAAATATAATTTTCATCATAACTACAGCTATTAACTTGTGGTCGCTGCCATAACTGTACACGTGAATAGTACCTAATATATAATTATATTATCATCATCTCTAAAGTGGAATCTGGCCTCTCGACCTCGTATTATCCAATAGAGAACAATACCCGATCCGAACAATTTGCCAATCTATAAATAATTCATAACCAAGAGATGATATCGATGAATGTTGATTTGATTTTATTGGAATGACATTCGGATAAACTAGTTAATGCAAAAGGTGTATTTGGTTAGCAGAGTTTTTTTTCAATTAAATATATCAGTAAGAGGTCAATTAGTTAGTACTGAAATATTGAATCTTACACACGTACGCACTACATCATTTAACCATGAATTAAAAATTTCAAGTAATAAGATTGAATAGTATTTTCGTTTAGGCATAAAATATTTAGGGTAACCAGACAGACGATCCCCCGACCGCTGGCCCACAGAAATTACAATAATTATAAAATTACTAGCTGATCCGGCAAACTTCGTACCGCCTCAGAATCAAAAACTGTTGTCAACTTATTAGCTGAACTGATCTAAATTGTTTCTCCCTGCGTATCCTTTCCCCTCTCGCGTTCCCTCTCCCTCTCCCCACTCCACTTCTCCCCTTCCCCCGTCCCGCTAACCCCCCTTCCTGAGTTCCTTTCCCCCCTCCCCCCTCCCCCGGTTCACAGTTCAATATTATACCCCTTACAATATTGCTGCAGTTCTTTCAAAATAGGAGAATTCGTTCCATACAAAATGTATGGGGAAAATAATTTTCTTCGGAGTGGAACACCCTTTACTTTTAGGGGTATGAAAAATAGATGTTGGTCGATTCTCAGACCTACCAGATATGCACACAAAATTTCATCAAAATTGGTCCAGCCGTTTCGGAGGAGTATGGTAACAAACACCGTGACACGAGAATTTTATATATTAGATTACCAATTTCAAACCTACATTCGACTTCAAAAATTTCTTTAATAAAAAGTTGGTATGGATATCAAACGAATTTATTTACATTTACATTACTGACATATAGTTATATTTTATGTAGTGTCCGACCGAAACACGACTTTCTACCGAAACCGAATCTTCGGTATGTAACTCAATTTCGGCCGAAACCAAAACTTTTATAGACGTGTTAAAAATCTAGTGTTTACTGAAATTTGGCTTATTTATGTTTTTGACTTTTACAGACAGTTAACACGTGTTAAATGAAACAAAAAACAATAATTGAAGTAAGTCAAAAAAATACGTATTAATGTTATAAAAAAACAATACTTTATAAAATTAATTAAACATGTTAACTACTTCTTGGAACAAAAAAATGTCAATAATCAACACTTACATTATACAGAAAGGACCTCACTATTTGAGTATTTTAATGTTAATTGCATTTATTGCAACATTCTTATTCAATGTGTTAGATGAAATAAAATTTTTAAAAACGATAATTGAAGTATGTGAAAAAAAAAATTTTTTTTGGACATTACTGCTATAAAACAAACAAAAAATATGAAAATTACCACATCACAACACAATCACATTACAACACAATCACGCCGGACCGGCCGGTGAACTCAGCTGATAATGGCTGGTGATACGCGAGCCACGAACGTCAGCCGAACGACGCGCGATAATTCACGAACGCAGTTTCTGATGCCGAAACTAAATTTTTTTGCCGAAACTTGCCGAAACCAAAACCGAACCTTCGGTCGGTCACTAATTTTATGTGAGTAGGTATGTTACATTTAAGTATGCCGGGAGGGCTAACTGTCGGGGGATCAACTGTCATGGAACCCACATTTAGCTATGTAACGGTTAATCATTTTTAAAGGATAATGATTAAAAGATAATTTTAAAGGATAAGGATGATGCAAATAATCAGTGAAGAAGAAGATAATACTAATAAATCAAATTCAAACATGAAACAGATCTTTGTATAGAAAAATAAAAATAACATTGTTGAATTGAATCGCTAGTCTAAATTTAAAGGGAATTTAATAAAGCCTCTTTAAAATTATTTGCTTCTGTAAAATATATAAGAAATATAGATAACCAATTTCCTTTTAATAAGTTTCCTTGAATGGCAAATAGGAAGTGAGCGATGGATCGCATTTAATAAACCCTCACTATTCAAGAGAGTAGACTTCATTTGCATTTATTTCATATTGCTCATTCAGTTAAGAATTTAGTTATAAAATACTGTTCCTATTTCCTGCGATTCCATCACAGAGAAACATAATGTTATGTTCAATTGAAAACACTGTTTGAATATTAAATGAAGCGAATTTGTGGCCCTCAGCGCATCAAACTCTTTCATTTCCTCTGCGATTCAATTTGTCAGAACACACTCTGCAGGGAGGAGGGAGGGCCTGCTAGTTGGATAGGGTGGGGGAGTGGGGAGGCTGCTTTGAAATGAAATAACCTCTCTGGGAGTCGACGTATGAAAAGGCAATAAGCGGTGGGTCGCGCATTCAAAGGGTAAACCACTCATTGGCATTGCGTTTCTAACCTTTTCAATATCCGGGCAAGTGCAGCTTTTTCACGGCACACTTGACTTTTCTTCACGTTTGATAATTATTTGTTGATAGCCATTTTACAAAAACATTACATATTCTTATACAAAAATAAAATTTTCATAAAGAAATTATACTCCAAATTAAAGATCCGTAGTTCACAGACTGGAAAATCCCCAAGAAAGATTAAGAAAAAGAGTTTTCTGTTTTGGCTTAAATGTTTCCTCTCTTGCTTTCTTGGGAAAAGCATGACTTTAAAGCCTTTGTGAACTGAAGTTACTAATTTATTTAACCCCTCGAGCATATTCTATCAGAAGGTTAGAATATTTCCGCTTTTCAATGAAACACAAATAAACAGAATATTTATGAACGCATTCGAAAACTAAAAACTGTTTTTGAAACGTGATAAAATACACATTAAAATTTTATAATTAGATATATATATATATAATATTTTGAAACCTAAAAATTTTTATTGCAAACAAAAAAGTTCTAAAAATGTTCAAACTAAAATTACTGATAACGAAAAAAATACATTAAGGTCCAGTCCCAAAATTATGTCATTATCTAAAATAACATAAAACCATTGACGTAGTATCTCAATGTATGGTCCTCTGGAAGATAAGAATTGGAATAAAGGTATAGAAATTAGAAACTCATCCGTTGCAACTGTGGCAATAAAGAATATTCCAGGCAAATCAGAGATGCTGCACTGGTAGGCAACTAGTATTAAAAAACTTCACTTGACTTTTGGTATAATGGCAAACAGAGCTCCGGGCCAAAAGGTTACGTTTTTCTTATCATGAGTTTATATTACTTGGTTGTTGAGAAAAATTATACAATTTGGAGTTGGTTAAATTTTTTTTTTATTTATTTATTATTTTTTTTTTTTTACAGTGAATACCGCGCAAGAATCTCAACTGCTCCCGTCTGGAGCCAGTGAGACTATGGCATCCCCAATTGGGGTATGTTGTGAGGCTGAAGGTAGTGGGGAGGGGAAGGAGGTGGGGAAGAGGAAGGTTGGGAAGTACCTGGCTATTCAGATCTGGTCACCAAACACGGCTAAAGCCATTTTCAAGCAACGTTTCAATTCTGAATGGTGGTCTTACACCAGGGCGATACTGAGAGTATCTTCCACTCTGGAACATGCCACAAATATACCATATATTATTTTAAATGAATTAATTGTGAAATAACACAAATTAATCAAATAAAATTTATTTGCGCATGCCGGGTTCGAACCCGCGACCTCCGGATTGTGAGTCAAGAGCCTTACCCACTGGACTACGGAGGTCGTCAAATGTATCGCGGTCTCCAGTATATTTATGCGACCTTTACGGCCGAGGTATTATTTTGGTGTCCGGACAACTCAGAAGCACCTCAGAAAGGTTATTAAGAGTGATGATAAACAAAATATATTAAGATAAGTTTTAAGATTTTCACGGCCAAAAGCATTTTCGTTATTTGTTTTTGGGGTATATAACAAAAAAAAATATATTAAGGTTAATTTAGGTTAGGGTTACCGGCTATTTTAAAATTATTTTTTCATAGCTTAATGACCTCTCTGAGGTGTTTCTGAGTTGGTTTCATTCTGAGTTGGCATGGAACCATTATTTTACACTGGATTGGAAGGAATCGTAGATTAACTTTTTCTTCTTCTTGTAACATGATGTCGCCCGTGGTCGTGAGTTGTGACATTCCTAAGATTGGTACATTGGGTAGGCAGGACAAGTACACGATTCATTATCGAGGCTTTCTATTCATCGTAGTCCTTGCAAATAAATACTTACTCCCAGCATACTGCGCAAACAAGTGTTGAACCAAAGTCATGTTCCACTGAGATTTTCAGTAGCAATGTTGAAGCAGAGTTCTTTCAGCCTGAGAGATTGTTGCGAAGGGTCTGCGAACAGGGAAACACGTGTCGTTATATCCTGAAGACGTTTCATTAAAGTAAGTACTGGCGTCTGTTGTTTTTGTCTATGGTTACCTTTTTCTGCTTCGATTGCTCTTTCTTTAATGGCTCGCTGGAACACGTTGCGCGGGTTTTCCCTTGTCAGGAACTAAAACGTCACGTTTCTTCCTCCTACCCTGCGTTGAGCACATAGCATAGAGAATAGAACTCGGGTCTTAATGTCGTCCAAGTAAATGTGGAAACATTTTTTACGGTGATGGAATTCAAATGTTCGTAATCTGAAGGGTGGTTCTATATCTTTTGCGTTAGCCTGATGCATGGTAATCGGTGTTAAATCAGTCACGTGTAACGTACATCGATGGGGAGGGGGGGGAGTGGAGTCGGGATAGGGAAGGTGGAGGAGGCGGGGTGGGAACCCCTCCTAATACCATGCGAGCGAAACTGAGGGCAAAAGCTAGTATTTAATAATTGAGTGTGCATGTTAATTCATCCGCTGATAATTTTTTAATATTTTTTTACATTAGCTTCACATCGGAGTGTTATCTTTGAGGATGCTGTGTGGAGAGTCTTTTTAGGGAAAGAAAAGATAGATAGTTCTGGGAAGAAAAGGGTTTGAGGATGATGATATTTATTTATTTATTTATTTAACGCCAAAAGAGCTTTAACATGTTTGGTAGTACAAATAATTCATGACAGATGATTTTATACCAATCTTATAATTTTAATATCAACTAGTAATAGTTTAAAAAAAATAAATAATATGTATTTATTTAATTACTAACGCCTTTGTGATTTAGCGTACCAAGTGACTCTACCCAATATTTTTTTTAATTAACAAACTGTTTCCTTAGTTAAGAAACAATTTTCTTCCCTAAATTTCCCAAAAAATGAAGATTATTAAAATACCACAACCACACAAGAGCTCCAAATGCCCGGGGCCTGTAAACAATGGTGCCCGCAATATTCTGGTATGTTTTGGAAGCGGGTGGATGCGGGGTGGAGAAGGAAAAAGAATGAAGCATAAAGGAGAGTGGGAGAACACGTGTTGTTACTAAATTAAATATGAACATAATATTCACTTCAGGCGTATTTTCTTTATTATTATGGAAAATTTTCTAAGCAAAACTTGTGTATACTTAAAAAGTAAGACAAAACGTAAAATGGAATAAAGGAACAGTGAGATAGCATGAAATTAAAATATAACATAGTAACAGAGAAATAATACAATACTTAGGTAATTTGTACAATAATGGGTTATCATATTCGAAATTGAAAAAGCGTGATCTAACTGAAGGTGATTAATAGATAATGTGGTTTTTTTATGAATTTATGAGAATACATCTAATTTTCAACTATCGGAAATGCGGTTCCACGGTAACTCAGAATCATGCAATTTCAATACCGCTTTGAAAAGTTATGTTATGTATATGTGTTATGTATATGCTTATGTATGTAAACCGTAGGCTAAGAATTTGTACGGGTCTGAAGATGGTTTTAACGAGCTGAAACCGGTTACAGTCCATAAAATTAAAGTGGAAAAAGTTTTGTATTTGTTTTATTATATACTACCGGTTGGTTACCCAACCTTTATAACCGCCCGCTTGCCAGCCCGCTCCTTTAATATATTTCAACCAATTTACACAAAACCTCGACCAATTATGTACTTAAACCTTCCTCATGAATCACTCTATCTATTGGTAAAAACCGCATGAAAATCCGTTAATTCATTTTTGAGTTAATGGGCGAACAGACAGACAGACGCGTCGGAGGACTTTAATTTATAATATGTGGAGATCATAAGTTATGAAAAAATTGAAAAATAGCCCATGACCTAACTTAACCTATTTAACCATTTTTTTATATATTGTGCATGATTCTGAATTGTCCGATCACCTGAAAATGTATATGAACAATACTAAATTAGGTCTGTATATTCAAGTCAGATCACTCTACCTTCGCAAGATGTCGCTAGTTTATCTTTTCGACGAGACCGCTTGTTCATCATTCATTCACTTGTTTTCGCTCTCCTCTAAAACTAAAAACTCTAAACTTTTTTGACTTACGACATTTTTCTACCGAATGTACGATATTATGATCGTTTAATTAAGAGGGGATAACCAGACAAACCCGGAAATATGTCGTTTTTAAATAAAATTTTAGCTGTAATGACTCTTTTCCACAAAAAAGCACAAATTGATTTCGAAAGATTGTTCTTTTATCTAGTAAAGGTACTTTTTAAAATATGAGAAAATGTGTTTATTTTTAGCGTAATAAGGTTATACCTTAGTTCGTTGGCAGATTTGTTAAATTTTCAAACAATATTTTATATTATACAACACACATTTCAAATCATATAATCATGCAGTAAAATAAATCAATAAATTATCTGAGAAAGCATTTCAGAATTTTAATTTTAGTTTAAAAATCATTAAAATAAAGATCCGCGCACGTGTTTTGTGACAAAAATACTTCAGTTTGTCTATTTATTTACGGTCTTACAAACTAATTTATTTAAGTTTTTTTTACATTCTTATTTTGTTTAGACATTATTGAAAAATTATAAATACTAATGATCAAAAAATAATTTTAAAAAGTACATAATTTTAATAGTTTTATCATCACGCCTTTCAGCATTTTTGAATGTAGGTATAAATTAAAGCAAATTTTGAATGAAATAAAATCGATATTGAGTTATAATTTTGAAAAGCTGGTACGTAGAATGATTAATCTTTTTCATTGGAACCGCCCTGTACAATCGTAATTTTCGACGAAATTTGAATCCTCGGCCACTGACTTGTTAAAGGCCGTTAATATTTTAAACGGATGGTTATGTGAAACAGTGGCAGACGACAGATTATATCACATAATTTCCGCCATCTTAAACTGTACGAAATAGAGCGCGTCCTTTTTTTACCCAGAATGAAAAATATTTACGACTATCTTTGTATTGAAGAAAATTTATTCCTGTGAGTGGGAATTTTCAATAAGCCTCACAGCTAATGTTAGTTAATGTTAGCACCTGACTAAACAAGATAAGATGCGCGGAGAGTCAGAGCAAACACCGTCAATAAAATACTCTCAGTTTTATGTTGCGAGGCCTTCTGCACCACGTTTCTAACTGGTAATACACATCGGTTTAGGGTGGTACCGACAACTTCAGAAGGTTCTAGAAGGAAATTCCGTTTTATCCGATTACCTTTTCAAACAGTTAAATTCTACTTCACAATATAATAGGGTATGTAAAAATAATTTTAAAATTCTAATTTTAGGTTATAATTACGGGTCTTTGTGTGTTTGAAACTCTGGTTCAATTGAACTCGGATTAGTTTTTAATTTAAGTGTCATATTTTTTAAGTAAAACTTCTTTACGCACGCTTCACTTGGGGAGTAAGCTAGTGAATGCTTGACGAGAACGTTATGAAAAGAGTGATTGGGCGAGGCGAACGGTCGGGCGAGGCGAACGGAAGTTGAGAGGGAGATACAAGTTAGTGAAGTTTTACTTCAGTCGTGTGGTCTAAGGTCTAAAGCACACTCGTTTTTTTTTTAATTGAAAGGGATTCTGTTAATTGTGTCTACTTAACCATAATAATTATTTTAATTGTCATTTTCAGAATTCAAATAAGGGAACGCACCCATACTACGTGACACGTTCGGGGGGGGGGGGGTTCTTCAAAATACCACGCTTGGTACAAATGAGCGGCGGGTTGCTTAGGTTTTTGGTCACGGTGGGGGGGGGGGGTTAAAAAGTGCATAAAGTTTGTCACGTAGTATGCGTACGTTCCCTAAGCTATGTAGTACCTGCGTATCAGCTTTTTTTTAACGAAAAATTTGTTTTCAATCTATATTTGAAATATGTATTTCTTTTGTGTACATTTCTTAGACATCATAATCTTGACAAGTAAAGTCAGACTTTGTGATTTTTGTAGGGTCTTTTGAAGGTCTAGTAAGGTTGGAAGACTTTTTGACTAATGTGCATTAATTACCAATCCTACATTTATAATATCCCATGATTTTCATGGGTCTGCGCTAGTGTTTAATATGAAGATTCTGTTGCACAAACCCTTAAGGTACCGAAAATAAATTATAACTTTTTTAATGGAGTCTTAACCCTTTGGGAGACGGGTAACAACATCCCCAAGTCGTTCGCAACGTTTGCTGACTTAACAGGGGTACCCTGGTACGTGTGGTGAGGTTTGACCGGGTCTTGCTGGTGAATGCAGCTGCCCCCCAGCTGGATGACAGATCGGATCGGAAGATACTGGCTGAGGGAGACCTTTTGACCTCTCCAACAGAAAAGGTCTCTCTGTAGGACTCTCACCGTAGTGGGAGGGATTAATGCGTCCGTCCGGTCACTCCTAGGGACACCACCCCCAGATTCTAACCCACCCCTCACCCCTTTTTCCTTCCCAGAAGTGCGTTTCTTTAATTTCCTCGAAAGGTTCTTCTACAGTATCCTCGAAGACGAGTTAGACAGTGAGGGGAATTATTTTTCTCAGTACCCCCTGTGTGGAGCTATTGTAAAACAAAAAAAAAAGCAAAATTACTAGTGCTTTTTACGGATTTTCATGAATAAACCCACGACTTCAACAACACTCTAAAACACGGTGCACATAAAATATTTGGTGCTCGAGGCATTACCTCGTATGTTCGGCTATAAATTAATTAATTATGCAGTTCAATGCATTTAGTTGCATCCTACCGCACGGCTGGGTTTGTTAGCCAAAAATTACTTGATGCAAATGATTATATTATGTCTTCAATAAACAAAATAAATTCACTTTGTGGTGTCATTTTAATTAAATTGAAATAATTATCTATGTTAACACCACCATTTAATCAAAATAATCGACCTGTTTCAAAACCAATGGTTTCGTCATTGGGATAAAAGCGTAATGAAAATTAATAAATGTTAGAATAGACAAACATAGACAAATAAGTACTTTTAGACAAAAAAACATTATAATGAGTTTTGAAGTTAAAACTTCTTTAGCACCGTTGCGATTTGAAATTCGATGAAACGAAAAATAGCGACACATAAAAAGAATAAGATTTAGCCTGTGAGAGAAAGAGTTAGCAATAAAATATTTATTTATTTCACGGGTACTCGGTTCCAATATAAAACGATAATTCCCCTGTCCCTTGCAAGTCTCCTTTGGTGTAGTGATATAAAACACCTGACGAATCTCTGCAGACATTTAGCGGACCAAGGAGTGAATCCTACGAAATCCAAAGACAATTCAGTATTTTGTACGTAAAATCTATGTTGTTGTTTGGGTTAAGTGTATAATTACACAACTAATTAAATCCCGAAAACAATATAAAAATAACACTAGATAAAAATAAAATTAGCAACCAAGAAAACAAATTTAGACGGAAAGAAACTTCTCCGATTCCAAAAACCGACAGATATAATTTATTTTTCGTGTGGAATAAAGTTTTCTGAAAGTGAGTATCCTTCTATGTAAATATCGGTCCGAACCTTTCCAATCTCAATGTTTCTGTTTATAACATTTTTTTAATTCGAAGTCGGTAGTTGTCAGGTAGTTTCAGGTAGTTTCAGGTAGCTGTCATTTGGACAAAATTAAAGAACTCTATTAATTTCGCCTTTAATGTCACAAAAGCACGTGGGAGAAATATTTAATTCAAGCCAAATTCTATTTCATCACTTTATTTCGGCCTTTTCGTCTTTATTGACAAAATCGCTTAAATTTGACAGCAGCAAATGATTGTTGACGGGAAGCCATCTTACCGCAAATAAATTTACAGATCTAAAAGGTCACTAGCGTCATTCCGAACTTCCGAACAACTTCCGTGAGCAATCAGATGGACATGTAAACGCTCCTGTGAGTAACTTGTCAAAAACCTTCTTTAAGTCGTTAAATTTACTTATGAGTGTAAAGCTAGCCTTACATAATATATAATATTTTATACACCAGCTGTGTACCTAATTGCGGAGAGGTTAACTAAAGGCAAACCGTAAATCCGGGTTACATTTATAATGCACTAGCGAGTTCCCGGTATGCGTTGCTACGCCACTTAATAAATAAATTGTTTCTCCCTGCGTGTCCTTTCCCAATCGTCCCGAGCCACTCCGCCTTATCTGCCTTCCCTCTCCCGCTCCCCTCGCCCGCTTCCCCCGTCCCCCCTCCCGAGTTCCTATCCCCCCTCCTGAGTTTCCCTTCCCCCTCCCCCAGTGGACAATTCAAATGTAAAAAAATGATAAGGACACATCGTCGTAACAATTTTTATTTAACCACTAGAGGGATCGCGTGAAATAAATAAATTTGCCTCGATTGCTCGAGATTTATCAGAAGAACATTTTTTTTAATTTTTCGCCAACATTAAAAAAATCATATCTTAGAATTGTAACATGGATACATAAAAACTTATAATAGCGATATTTAGCCAATGAATGTATTTTACCGTTTATCTCATATTTGTAGGATATATAAAAAAATATTGAAAATTGTTAAATTTATAACCGCGCAAATTCTGCGTGTTTCTTACTTTGAAACTGCCGTGAGTGGTACTTATTCGAGTCAACATAGAATATTTTCGATTTCTATATGTTGTCTGTGGTAAACTTGATGATAAAATGTGCATATCTAGGTAGGTGGAAAAAGGATTTAATTTTAACCGTAAATAGTTGATCAAAAATTCGGCGTGAAAAAAAAATATTTTTAACATCGTTCTAAAAAAAAATTTATTTTTTCTAAAAATTTCATTGTCCACGAAGTTCGGATTTGCGAGATCTATGGTCATAATAGATAAAGCTTTTCATTAGTTTCGTTTTAAAATAAATGGCTGGCTAAGGAAATGTTTTAAATAATTACAATAAATGTTTTACGAATGGTAGGAAAATGTGGTCCAATTTTGAACCGCTATCAATCGCAGAAAAATGAAAGTAGTCCATTTTTCGACTTTTCGATTTTTCGTAATCGCTCCAGTGGTTAGAAAAAATGTGACGGAATTTGAAACACAACAAGTTGAATATATTTTAGTCTTGATAAGATTAAAGTGATATAATATAAACATCTCATCTTGTGGTGGTGCATCTTAATAGTATATAAGCTCTGGTAGGTAATTAATTAGCTCTTTGAAGCGAGGTAACAGTTAATATTATTCGCACCAAAGCTCTTGCCACCCTCTCGACACTCGACACTCACCTAGTGCTCTGTGCTCTGTGCAGTTTCGCGGGGAAGAAGCGCTACTAATAACCAAGCGTAATAATATCCACTTGTTTACCATCCTGCTGGCCGCCAGTTGGAGCAAGAGAACAAAATACCCCTTTCTGATTTAATCAAACGCTTACATTGCAGTCGAAGAACAGGAATATATTCTATCTATATTAATCACTCATCGTGCGCCCAACTAGTCAGTGTCAAGCTTAGACTTGTGAGATTAAACAACTAGACTCCTGCAACTTAGGTAATTATTGACCCGTTTCAAATTTACCTTTCGTATCAAAAATCTGGATAAAATTGCTATACAAATAATTCAAATAAATAATTTACAACTCAACAATCCGCCTATAGAAGGTTTTACTCAACAGAAACCGTTCTACTTCATGTGCTGTCATAGCCATAGAGTGGTAAGTTAGCACTTATCTCACTGTTAAGCCTCGATTACATTAAGCGGGTTTACAAGCTACTGGCCGGCGTATTCACTATCTGCTAGTAACTCCTTTAGTGTAAAATCTGCTAGTTAGCTCGTAATACGTTACACTGAGCGAGTTCACTAGCGTATAGTGAATACGCCGGCCAGTAGCTTGTAAACTCGCTCAATGTAATCGATGCTTTAGACATGAGTGCAGTGTGCAGCGTTTGCACGATCATGACTTCCTAATTAAGAGATTAAAGGAAATCTTTGGTTTGAGTTCAAAAATTGGTTGTGGCGACACATCTATACAATCGCTTACAACTAAACTAAACATTACCCACCGGAAATAAACTCTGTAACAGTTTCTTCTGGGGTAACTCAGGGATTCGTTTCAGGTCCACTTCTTTTCATCCTTTTTACAAATGATGTCGCCAAAATAATCTAGTCATTTCGTCTCTTGTTCCACTGCTAGGCTGACGATCAGCAAGTTTATTTTTCCTGCACTCCAAAAGAGTCTCAAAATCAGTTTAGCTGAATTCCTAGAAGCAATAACTCATTGTATCTTCAAATAAGCTGAATCTGAACCCATCTAAGTCTGAGTTTCTCTGGGCGGTCATAATCAAACGCTAACATTTCATAGACGATTCACTTATTTCCATTTCCGGCAGCGATATTATTCCAAAGACAAGAGTCAATCTTCTTGGCGTTAGTCTAAATTCAGATTTTTCACTTAAAAGTCTAATAAATAGTACTGTAAGTATCGGCTTTTTTAACTTGAACAGTACAAGGTAAGAAGTCAGGAAGTTAGAACCGTGTCTGAATGAGGTGACGACATGTTGAAAATCTAATTATTTTTTTTATATACCATATTTGCGATAAGTTTCACGAGTTTGGGCTCTTTCTCGAAAGAGTGCTCAAGAAAAACTAATTGGGAACCAGTGTTAACTGATTCACATGATAATAGTTAACAAAAAATATTTTTACAGCTTATAATACTTGTAAATAACTATGAAACAAATTACCATACGCCAGAGGACGTTTAAATTCACGTTGTTTTCTTTTTTTTTTTATTTGATTTGTTTTTAACTTCCTGAGCTAACAAATCTAGATATTTCTTGCAAATATTTAACAATAATTTCATTTTCCTCTACTTCTATGTCCGATTCTTCTTCCGAGTCTATTATACTACTCGAGCAGCTGTACTCCCAGGTGTATCCAGATCCCGTGCTCATGGAGTTGTCTGAATCCTCCCAATCGGAGAACTCGCTCTCTTCGATATTAGTAGTGACGTTACTTGTTGTGTTATTGCCGGCTGTAGAGGCTCCTGGTTTTGTTGCCTCAACAGCCGCTTTCAACTTTGGAAAATTCTTCAAATGGTCTTTGAAAGGTGAGCTTTTGGTCAGCGGGTTATCGCGCAGGTCTATGAATACCAAGTCGATCATATCGCGCAAATTTCCCAAACTTTCTTCAGACAAGGTTAACTCCGATATTTCGTTACGATTTAGATACACATACCTCAGGCGGGAGCATTTGAGGATTTCAGATGGGAAAGAATCGAACCTGTTTTTAGACAAGTTCAAATGGATGAGACTACCCAAATCTCCGAAGCCTTGTGGTAAATTTTTAAGAAGATTATTTTCTAAAGTCAGCCATGTGAGTCTTGTTAGTTTGCTGAAAGATGGGGGGAGTTCGGTGAGTTTGTTGGACCTGGCTCCAAATGAATCCAGCATCGTCAGGTTGCCGATGTTTACTGGTAGTGCGTCCATTTGTATGACGTTGCACCACAGGTTTTGTAGGTTCTCTAGCATGCCAAGTTCGTTCGGCAACTTTTTCAGCGGGTTATGACTGACGTTGAGGTTCTCGAGGTTGTAGAGGGTACCGATGTCAGAAGGCAGGTCATCCAAATTGTTGTAATCCAGAGCGAGAGTGTTCAAGAGAAATAATTGCGAAATATCAGAATCCAAACAGGATATTTTGTTTTTCTGCAAATACAGCTTCTCTAGATTGCAGCATTGAAAAAGCGCCTCAGGAAGTTTTTCCGCATTGAATCTCGATACATTCAGATATAAAGACTTTTTTTTCTTTGCTTGGTCTATAATGCGCTTAAACTGGTACGCTAGAAACATGTTGTACAGAAAACCCATCTTGTACACAGAATGAATTTAAAGGGCAGAAAGAAACCAAAGTACAGTCTTGAAATCTTGCTTCAAATTTCACACATTATGTCAGAATTATTACAACGAAAACATTTACAAAAATTTTGACACTCAAAAATGTTACAACATTGAAATTCAGAACAGTTCCATTTGAATATTTGACAGAAAATATTTCCGGAAAATAGGTACCGTTACCTTAGGTTACTAAATAAAATCAAATTTTGAAAAGTCGTTACTTATTGGTTTTGGAAATGCATTTGTTCACAAATGGCGATGTCACTGTCATTGCAGGGTTTAAATGAGTAAATAATATGTCCTGAGCTGATGACCTCCCACACCCCATGTCACCCTTCTCTACTCCCCCCCCCCCCCCCCCCCTCCCCATAAGGCATGACGTAATTTATGGATAGCCCCTAATGAGCAAAACCTCAAATTGTGAAATTTAATTAATGAAGACAATATTATCAAAACTCAATCGAAAAACTGAGACAAAAAACTCATAAAAAGATACGGTCACATCTGGGACTCAAATATTTTATAGTTTGCGTTAAGAAAATGAAGATAATGTTGGTAGTTCTTGGTCGAAGAAAGATACAAATATAACGCCTGTCTCAACATTGGCTCAGTTGGTAGAGCACTGACCTGGTTCCTGGGTTCGAGTCCCAGATGTGATCGTATCTTCTTCTAATCGTTCTGTTTCAGATTTTCGATTGAGTTTCCTTAATATTGTCTTCAATAATTAAATAATACCATTTGAGTACCTTTTAAATTAAAAATTTAAATATATACATTTCTGATACCAACTCGCGTTTTTATTTTGATTCCACAAATTAAAATACGTATTTACTTATTCTATGTTATTAATATAAATGTACTATAGTAAAGGTCCGGTCAATTACAAAAAAGTACTATAAAAATTAAACTATTTTATCTAATTTAATCAAAAAAGAAGAATGGTCACTGTTACCCATCAATATTAAAAGAAGCAAGTTACCACACGAATTCCTTTCCAATGCCCCATGATGACGTGGATACGACCTCTATCTTTTTTTACTTTAACTGTGTTTATGTGTAAGGATTCCATGTAACTCATTCTATCCTTACCTGATAATATTTGCCATAATTTTAATCCCTAACCTTACTTTTGCGTTTACCTAACCCTTTTATGTGCGTTTATTATATTATCATAATCATTGCGATAACTGTCTGTATATTGTAACATGTGAATTTACCCTCAACTCTTACTTACCTAACCTAACACAAATCCTTACTAACCTAACCTCTCCTAACCTGATCATATGCTTTGCATGATCAATTTAAGTATATGACTTTGCACATAAAACTACACGATCTTTACACATATTGTACCCTTGTGTAATCCTTAGGGAACGTACCCATACTACGTGACCAACTTTTTGCAATTTTTAACCCCCCCCCCCCCCCCCCCCCCCCGGTGACCAAAAACCTAAGCCCGCCGCCGCTCATTTGTACCAAGCGTGACATTTTGAAGACCCCCCCCCCCTAAACGTGTCACGTAGTATGGGTGTGTTCCCTTGCCTTATTCCCTCTGATTCCCCAACATACTGGCGATATAATTGATTGCCACTTTCAATATGCATCATCCGGAGGAATTTATTCCCTAATAAACATCATTTCCTTTTACATTAACTTACTATTAGTTATTGCCATTTAATTTTTATTGGGGAGGGCGGGGAAGGTGGAAGGGAACGGGGACACATGGGAAAGGACATGCAGTGAGAATCAATTTATTTCTTTGAATGGCATTGCAACGCATGCCGGGGACCAGCTAGTAATTTATAAAATGAAATGCCAAACCTTATGCATATCATATTAGTTTGAATATGAATGTAATATAAGCGAACCCGATAAATAATAAATAAACAAAATAATTTTAAAAAACAACTAACTAACCATCACGTAGTTTCTCTGCAGGGGTAGGCAGCGAGGATTGACCGCCAAAGAACGTCTTTATTCTAATGCATACATCGTCTCATACATACCTACTTCTTCTTCTTCACAATTTAAATACAAATATTTTTCGCATGTAATTATTAACCCCACTAGGGTTCGCCTGTATCGCCTATACTCTTCTATTATTATGACTTTTGACATATCCCGAATGAAGTACGAGTATTTGATTCACTTGATCGGGCCATGTTTTCCTCAGGCATCCCAGACTTCTTCTATCATTCGCATTCGTGACGTATATTCTACTTACATTCCTTTTTTTGTTCATTCGCTCTGCATGCCCCAAACTAACTAAGCATCCCTTTTCATCTTACTCGTTACACCTAGCATTATTTACGAGCCTTCACATTATCACTTTTTCACACGATCTTTCTTTTCACTCTTTGTTAAAATAACTCACTAGGTACCTAAGTACATTATTTTAGGTATAAGTTCAATGGAATAACATTTTGAAAAAGTGACAATGCAAAAAATACCTATTTACGCGTTAAATACAAATAAATACGAGTACGTAATAAAACTAATATATATAACTGGCTCACAACTAAGATTTATAACTATAACTAAGGTGCATACATCACTCACGCGAGCTCAAAAGGAGGGGGGGGTCCAGTAAAATCTCACGTTACTTGAAAATATTATACGAAGTGGTCCAAATTTATCTCACCAAGAGGGGGGGAGGGGTCTAGATTGGAAGAAAAACTGGTCACGTAATGAATGTATGCCCCCTAATGACTTTTAGCTAGCGACTTACAACTAAGACCTATAACTACTAACCTAAAGCTAGTGACGATATACGAGTAGATACATATTTACAACTGTGCCATAGATTTATAAGAACACTAGCTGATCCGGCGAACTTCGTACCGCCTCAGAATCAAAAACTGTTGTCAACTTATTAGCTGAATTGATCTAAATTGTTTCTCCCTGCGTATACCATACCTTGATCTAAATTGTTTCTCCCTGCGTATCCTTTCCCCTCTCGCGTTCCCTCTCCCTCTCCCCACTCCACTTCTCCCCTTCCCCCGTCCCGCTAACCCCCCTCCTGAGTTCCTTTCCCCCCTCCCCCTCCCCCCTCCCCCGGTTCACAGTTCAATATAATACCCCTTACAATATTGCTGCAGTTCTTTCAAAATAGGAGAATTCGTTCCATACAAAATGTATGGGGTAAATAATTTTCTTCGGAGTGGAACACCCTTTACTTTTAGGGGTATGAAAAATAGACGTTGGTCGATTCTCAGACCTACCAGATAAGCACACAAAATTTCATCAAAATTGGTCCAGCCGTTTCGGAGGAGTATGGTAACAAACACCGTGACACGAGAATTTTATATATTAGATATTTACATTTCAAAATACATATTTTTTTATTTTGCCAGGGTTAACAGTGATAAGTAATAACATTAAAAACCAAAGATATTGGAATATAAGTAGATGTGCTATCTGCTGTTTTTACTATGTGGGTCTGCGCTTCCGGGTGTCGCCGATATTGTTTACCAATTAACAAATAAACTGAAAGAAAAAATAATTAACGAATAAACCAAACGAACGTTAAATTATTAATAATTTAAAGCGTTTGATTCAATCTGCCACAAAACACTTTTTAAAAAATTAGAAAATATGGGTATCAAAGATAAAGAACTCCAACTATTGAAAAGTTATATGAGCGACAGAACACAACAAGTCAAAATTAATAACCATACTAGCAAACCACTGCCGATTACATACGGAGTTCCACAAGGAAGCATACTAGGGCCCATTCTTTTCACCATTTATATAAATGAACTTTGCAGCATGGAAATAGACGGTGAAATAATCAGTTACGCAGACGACACAGTTTTACTCTTTAAAGCTAAGGATTGGAAAAATGTATATAACAAAGCAAATCTAGGAATCACGCAAGTGAAAACATGGCTGGACTCTAACACACTTACACTAAACATATCGAAAACAAAATTCTCAACGTACAGTATAACTAACACGGGACAGCCAAAAAACGATACAAATACCATAAAAATACACGAATGCATTAACACAAACATCTGCGATTGCCCTCCTCTAGAAAAAACGGAACAAATAAAGTATCTAGGTATCGTAATTGACCATAACCTTAGATGGACACATCATATTAAACAAATCACAAATAAACTCCTCAGAACAATACACATTTTCCTAAACATAAGAAACATATATAAAATAAAACAAATGAAAACAATATATTTCGCACTTGGTCAATCAATAATAGAATATGGATTAATTGCTTGGGGAGGAGCAACAAACGCAGCTATCGCTCAAATAGAAATCGCACAGAAAACGATCTTAAAAGTAATACTTAAAAAACATAGACTAACCGATACAGATCAAATATATAAAAGTTGTGACGTACTAGATATACGCCAATTATATGTAAAAACACTACTGAACTACATTTTTGACCAAAAAAACACACTCCAACAAACCCCAAATATCACTAATAGACCAGTTAGACAAGCGTACAAAGAAAACATAAAAACTCCGACGGTAAACACTACCTTTGGAAAAAGACACCATAAATACCAAGCTATAAAAGCATTCAACAGTCTTTCACTTGAAACAAAAATTGAGGAAAATAAAAATAATTTCAGACACAAAATAAAAAAATGGATTAAAGAACAAAATAGACAATTTTACCAAAATTTCATAACATAAAAGAATAAAACGTATTCTCCCAACACACAAAACCAATATAAAACACGTAACACTCACAAACACATAAAACATAATATACGCCGATTTTCATTTAATTACTTTATTTTTTTAGTTTATTAATTTAAAATAATTTTAATTTTTGATCTCTATTTTTAGTTTAAAATTATCTTTATTTTAAATGATTTTTTTGTTTGTTTTATCACCAACTCTGTATATTTCTTTTTTTTCAAACTATAATGTATAAAGTATTATATTATAAAATGGGGGCCTCAGCACGGGTAAACAACCCAGTGAGGCCAACATTACTGGTTTGTACTATAAAAATTTGTAAAATAATACTGTATCAACAATAAAAAAAAAATAAAAAAAATTAAATGAACGAATTCTTTCCTTATTCAAAATATATTGTTAACCAATATTAATGCACATTTTCAAAAAATCAAGGAAATGAACAAATTCTTTTTGTATGAAAACTACGCTAATTAGCGCGTAGTCCGGCGACAGTTGCGCGGACACCATAGCATATCTATTCTGTATTAGAATATCTTTGTTAAAAACCAATCAACAAACAAGATTCAGTAGAAATACATATTTGCAAATTGGTAGCGTAGAAGTGAGTTATAGCTGCAGCCTTTGTAGTTACCTTTCATATAAAAACTTATCAAACTTATCACTTCACTCGAAGATACCACTCTTCACTTTCACTTATAATATGATACTTACACTTTATATAATTCCATTAACTAAATTTCCAATTAAAACTAAAATGTCACCAAGCTCTTTTTTAAGCTGTTTGTTAAAATATTTATAATGCAGCGATTGATATAATTTGACCTTTAAAAATGAAGAGAACGCTTTTTCATGGATGACATTAGCGGCTTTAGTTAGTTATTTTAAAGCAGCATAAATAATGATTCCCAAATGTTTACTCGCAAAATCAATACTGTTGTAACCTTTGACCCATGGTAATATTTGATGTTTCCAGGAAATTGTTCGATACAATCTTTTATTATGTACAATTTTGTAAACAATTTTGAAATGTTTTCAGCTGTATATTTATTCCTTTGCTCTGTCGGAAAGGAGTGTTAAACTGTTTCTGTCAATTTATTTTAATATCTTTAGCAATTTGTAGTTTTTTTGCGTAACTTTGCGACCTTTTTATTGCTATTTTCTTGTAATTTAAGTGAAATGTACGTAGTTTAACACGTTGTTGTGTGTTGTGTATAGAAGTGCAGCGGTACGTGGTGGAAACCGTATCGCTGACGACGGAGACTGAGCGACGGATTATCACTGAAACGCCGGTAACTAAAGAAGGTATGTCTAGGAGCCTCTGGTAGCGCTGGCAACTTGTGATCTTTTTACACTAGAGAGATAAAATTATCAAACACGTAGATAATTTTTTAGTGCATTCAAGCCAATGAGCGCTTTAATTATTACCGTGACGGCAAAAAAGGCAATAAACATACTTCCGTATCGCTGTAATGCTGCAGCTCTTTCTTACACATTAAAAAATGGTAAGACAAAATATGAGACACATGAAATACATGTGACTGTGTCTTCCAAAGTAACACATTTTCCTTTAGTTTCATTTTCTTTATATGTACAACGTGTCCCAAAATTCAACGATAAGCGGGCACCAGTGGTTGGGCCTGCTCATGACTCCTCGAGAAAAAAACAGAAAAAAAATATTTCTCAATTTTTTTTTTTTAAATTGAAATCCTTTGAAAATTGACACTTCTTAAGATATTTTTAACTACCACAATTTTTCAAATATTTATGATTTTTTTTGTATTGGCAACCACAAGCCTTAAAAATCCATGAATGTATGCAGTTTTTACACAAAAAAAAAAAATTGTGGCTAGTTTTCCTAGAGTATTATACCATTTTGGAATCTTGATTATATGCGTAAACTTTTTAAAAAAATTTGCTGTAGTAGTGTCCATACTTTTTTTTACACCACGATGAGTGAAAGTGGACTGAAAATAAAAAAAAATCATTATTTTTAGAAAAACAATAATTTTGTTTGATTTGTGTGTAAAACCTGCAGACATTCATGGATTTTTAAGGCTTCTGGTGGATAGCCGTGCTACTTAGATTGCCAATACAAATAAATCATAAATATTTGAAAAATTGTTGTCATGGTAGTTAAAAATATCTTAAGAGATGTCAATTTTCAAAGGATTTTAATTTTTTTTTTGTACATTAAAAAATTGAGAAATATTTTTTTTCTATTTTTTCTCGAGGAGTCATGAGCAGGCCCACCCACTGGTGCCCCGGACACGTTGTATGTGTAATGATTGTATGTTTCCTTTGGGGGGGTGCAGACATACATTCACCATTTGATTCACTTTCATGTTTAAGAACCATTTGATTCACATTGCATGTTTAAGAACAAAAGCATCAGCGCATTGACATTTGACATTTAATTTTTTTGGAATTCACACACATCTCCAATGTTAACCTTGTAACTATATTCCATACTTTCAAAATTATCGTCACGGCTAGTAGTATTGTAGAGGTCCACGGAGACGTCACGGTGCCAGAGATGTGTGAGAGAGATGCAAGAAAATTATGACTTTTTTCCTTTGGAGGAAACAGACCTGTGTACATTGCGTATCTCATCTTTTGAAAGAGCTGAAGCATTATAGCGATAAGAAACGTTTGTGTATTGTATGTTTTTGCCGTCACGGTACCGTAACCGTAAATCATTACGGTACTTTCCAGTTTTTGAAAGACCAGCCAAATTCCTAAATATTGGGTTTAGTGATTAAATTATTAAAAGTTATTCTAAATCTCAGGCCTTGAAAACAGTTGAGCTTTTACTCAAGAATTACTAGGTATTGCATTAGGGGAATTTTGCTTAGTTTTTTCACAACCAAATGGTTCCTACCGCAAAGCACGAGGAACTTTATTTCACTATCACTAAGTGAATAAAATAAAATAAAATATAAAAAAATAAATAAAATATAAAATACTATAAAATCCCTTCACAGTTAAAAATGCGATACAGATTCATGTAGGTATTTACTGTAAAATTGATTGACTCTAAAGTTCTTATTGCAATTATTCTCTTCTAGGTTTTCCTTTTCCTCGCCGTCTGTATCGCCCTTCTTTTATTTAAGACGTGCATCTAAAAGATTTCCATTAGGTATTTTGTCGTACGCTACAAACTCGTTATGCTGAATTTGCACTGACTTTTTTTAACCGCCCAGGTTAATTTGTTCGGTTTTCGGAACAACTCATTTAGGTCTCATGTAAATGTTGTCATAGTTAGAAATATAATCTAAACGGGGTTAGAAAGACAAAACGTCACTATTTATCTTAAAATCTAAAAGTTAAGATGAAGCCATCATACTAAATAATGCAAAATATGTTTTTGTTTTGAAAATTTGATTACTTAAAGGTATCATAGATGCTTCAATTAAATACTGCGTGTGGAGCATATCTTAGCCCTTAAAAATATCGATAAGTCTTTTAATAAGCCTAGAAAAAAAATAAAGTATAAGGTCTATAAAAAACACTTTCAAGTCCAAACTCTCCTATTTATAAACCGCTTTTCGGATAAGGTTTTATTGTTTAACTAGCTTTTGCCCCCGGCTTCGCTCGCATAGTATTAGGGGGGTACCCACAGCGCCTCCTCCACCTTCCCTATTACCACTCCAATCCCCCCTCCTCCTCTCCCCCGCCTCCTCTCAACCCTCACCCCTCCCCCTCCCCCTCCACCGTCCCCCACCCCCCCTCCACCAAATCTCCTCCCTCCCTCCGCCCTGCCCCCACATACTATCCCCCCTTCGCCTCCCCTCCATACCCGTTACATTCATTTTTCAAACAGCTCGCGTGCAAGTTGTTACCTATTGCAAGTTATTGCAATTTTTTAATATAAATTTCATAATGCCAGAGCTCTAAGCTATAGCCTATAGCCTATGCTGATGCATTAGCTATATTATTGTAAAGTTTCATTAAAATCCATTCAGTAGTTTTCGCGTGAAAGAGTAACAAACATACATCCATACAAACTTTCGCCTTTATAATATTAGTAGGATGTAGCAAATTCAGTTCTTTTTATAATAGTCGCAAAAAAAAATATATTTACGCCCGAAGTTCACAAAATAAAATAAAATATGAATTTTCGCGTTGTTATTTTACAATACGGCCGGCAGTAGACGAATTTGGATTTTCAAGTGAACCCTGTGCCGTCCACCGAAGGGCTACATAACTTTTATCAGTTCGCCCTCGGACGGAGCAAGGAACGGACGTTAGGCTCCGCGTCGCTTTGTTCCGTGAAATCAATTTTAAAATTTTATTACAATAAACAATGCGTAAAAAATGAGTTAATGATTTTTACAGGCCTTTACGAAATCAACCTGTAAAAAATCTCAAATACCTTTTCCAACCTCTCCAAAAGCTTTTTTTCAAGTATTTTTAAACTCCTCCCATGAAAGGGCGTGAATTCCGATTTAGATTTTTTCCTGGACTATTGGATCGCCTTAAGGCATAAGCAAAGTCATTCAAATGTACACCTTTATGGAACCATTTATTTTCAAAATTTATGAAACTATAGAAATTTTTGAAGTGAAAACTTCTTTAGCACCGTTGTGTTTTGAAACTAGTTGAAACGAAAAATAGTGACACTAAAAAGAGACAAACACATATGCTTGCGAGAGAATGAGATAATATAATCGGTCTCCTCTTTGTGCGGTGTTTCGTAGCCTCCGCACTCTTGTCTACTTTAGGTTTCTGAAGGATTCACTTCTACCACGTGTGAATTGCACACTCTGTTTTTTTAATATTTTTTTTCTAAATTAAACCACTAAAAAGTGAATTGCTTACAACGTTTATAATACATTTACCTGATAAAATACGTGCGTGTTTTTGTTTTATTTCGTTATCAGTTATTTTATTTTATTGTCACATGAGAACGGGCCGTTTCTTCGACTCGTTCATGTGCTCAACAGCTCGGCTGTGGAGATTTGCCGGCCTCTGTGTTTCCTCCTTCCTATAACATAGATCTCTTCAAGACCAATCTTCATTCCTTCCTCGCCTCAAAAAGACCCTCTACACAACATCCCAGATGACATAGGCCCTGAGGGAAATTTCCTCAGGGCCTCCTGTGTGGAGTTAATGTAAAAAAAAAACGTAGTTTTCAAACTTTTTAAAGTTTGCATTAAAAATTCTTATATTTCAAAAGTTATAGGTATGTTTATTTCGAATAATAAAATTTGAAAGCGTTTATCGTACCCTTTCAAAAAATATGTTTTCGGCAATATTCCATTTACTTTGATTTTAGTGCAAAGCTGAAATATTTTGAACTTTCAACAAAATAGGCCTATATATTTCATTAAACTGAAACAAAAAAGGTTTTTTTATTACGAAAATAGATTGCACCTAATATTCTACTTAAAGGTAAAAAGGAATAAGTATGTTCTGTGAACATTATTTTTTAAGTAAAACTTCTTTTGCACCGTTAGTGATTTGAAATTCGAATGAAACGGAAATGCATCACTGAAATGTATTATTTGACGTGTCGTCGGTTCTTATATAATGCGGTAAATTCGCACCTTGGCGCGAGCCTTCCAAAGCGCAGTGGGTAAGGCGCTTTACGGCGGCCAGGGAGACAGACATCCAGCGATCGGTGGTTCAAATCCTGAAAATCCAAAAAAAAAAACATTTTTATTTTTTGTGAAATCAATATCCAATCTTCAGACCTCTTTAAAATAAACAGGCAAAATAAAAGAAAGCGACATCTAGCAACTTCTAGTTTCACTTCTTCCGCTTATGAGTTGCACACACTGTTTTTAATTTGTTCTATTTAAAGTAGCAAATACTCCACTCTTCGTTCTCGGCAATAAATTATTCAGAATGCTGTTATTCCAAGAAATTATATTTTTTCATTGTTTACTGACTGATTTTATTATTTCTCAAATAGGAAGAACTGTACAATACAATAATTGGGGCTTAATAGAAGATTTTGCTGTCTCTTGGAACATTTGAAGTTCAGTTTGCGTTGCTTGCTTTCCTCGTTCCTCGAGTGCAGTTCTATTTATTTTATTATTGGACGCGAACGCTTTAATAATGGTAAACATAATACTCATAGCAATTATAATAAATTTGCAATAGAACAACAATCTCATACTTTCCTTAAACTGTATTTGAAGTGAAACTTCATTAGCGCCGTTAGTGATTTGAAATTCGGATGAGACGGAAATGCGTCACAAATTTATTATTTGGCGGGTCCTTGGTTCTAATATAATGCGGTAAATTCGCGCTTCAGCGCGGGCCTTCGTTAGCGCAGTGGGCAAGATGCCCACCAGTCTCAGCGGCCAGAGAGACAGACATCAAGCGAACGGAGGTTCGATTCCTACGAAAACCGAAAAAAAAATTGTGAAATCAATATCCAATCTTCAAACCACTTTAAAATAAACAGGCCAAAGAAACGAAAGCGACATCTAGCGACTTTCGAGTTTCACTTCTATCGCGTGTGAATTACACACTCTGATTTATTTTTTGCTTTAGCTCCATACGGGAGGCCATGATCAAAATAATGACCCTCAGGGCCTGTGTAATCTTTGAGGATGTTGTGTGAAGGGTCTTTTTAAGAAAGGAAGTTCCGGGGAATAAAAAGGTGTGAGGGGTGGGTAGGAAACTGGGGATCAGTGTGTCCATGAGCGACGGACGTACAAATTCATCCTTCCCACTGCAGTACAAGACGATATTTCGAGAAAGTCCTGCTGGAGAGGTCAAATTTATGCATACATACATATATTTGGAACGGTCTCCCTCTACTAGTCTCTCCCGTTTTGACCTCGTTGGTGGGCAGACTTTCAATTTGGGAAGCGGGTATGGGTACCGCCGCCCCGGGAACCATTTATTGGATTACCAACACCTCTGCCATAGGTAACCTCAAATGGTTCGCTGCATTTGGTGACTTAGCAACAGTGCCCGGGTTCGTGGAGTGAGGTTTATCCGGGTCTTGGCGGCGGATGCGTCTACCCACCACTTACATGGCAAGCCGGATCGGGATAGAATGGTTGAGAGAGTCCCTTTGACTTTTAGAGCCGCACCTCTCGGAACATCGCGGTGCACCGCAATGGGAGGGATGAATCCATACGTTCCTCACTCCTGGACACACTGACCCCCAGATTCCTACCCACCTCTAAAACCCTTTTCTTTCCCAGAATTTCCTCTCCTTCCTTTCCTAAAAAGACCCTTTACACAGCATACCCAAAGATGCATAAGCCCTGAATTATTTTCCTCAGAGCCTTCTGTGTGGAGCTAATTTAAAAAAAAAACTAATGTGCTTTTGACCACATAACTTACGTAAAACTTCTGCTCCATCTATATTCTCTATATTCTCTTCTCTCTTGCTCCTACAGTGTGATACAGACAATTTGGGAGGCGGGAATGGGTACCGCCGCCCCGGGAACCTTTATTGGATAACCAACACCTCTGCCATAGGTCACCCCAAGTGGTCGCTACGTTTGGTGATTTAGCAGGGGTGCCCGGGTTCATGGGGGTGAGGTTTGTCTAGGTCTTGGAGGCGGATGTCCAGGACACACTAAACCCTAGATTCCTACCCATCCCTCAAACCCTTTTCCTTCCCAGAACTCTCCTCTCCTTCCTTTCCTTAAAAAACCCTCCACACAGCATCCCCAAAGATGACATAGGCCCTGAGGGAAATTATTTTCCTCAGGGCCTCCTGTGTGGAGCTCATGTAAAAAAAAATAAAAAAAAATAGGCCTGCACTGTGTAACGGCTATGAGAGAAAGAGAGAAATAAAATGTGTGCTCGCACCTCTCTCTCTCTTGCTCCTACAGTAATATTCGAAACTAACTCTCTCTCTCTTTCTATCTTTACTAACGTATATCTCCCTCTCAACTACCGTTCGCCTCTCAAGTCAAGCGTGCGTAAAGAAGTTTTACTTATAAAAAAAAACGCATCCGCCTCAAAGACCCAGACAAACCTCACCCCTATGAACCCGTGCACCCTGAGTAGGTAATCCCTATCACAATAGGTAATTAATATCATTTTCGTTTAAATCTGCTTTATTTTCGGACTGTATTGCCATGCAGTGAATACGAACAACTTCTAAAGATTTAACCGAGATCCAATAACATGGATTCTCTACAATACATTCCATTGTTTTTTAATCCACGACCCACTGGCCAGTGCCCGCGCCCGCTTTCAGCTGCCACACTAAATTCGTTGTATTCCGTTGAACTCGAGTTGGGGTTTAATTCGGATCCGATACGGAATCATTTCCTAGAATATTGGATATTTCGAGGCTCAGCAACTAACGGCCTGTCGTCCAATTCCCCCTTACAAAACTTTAATATGTAACATCGTGTGTGTAAATCGAGAATTTACATGATAATAAATCGTCTGCACTATTACTTCCTCCGACATTCGCTCTATATGAAAATTTATCCCAACCATTATACCGCCCTTGTTTCACCAGCTTTACATTATTTTAACAACCGATATCTTTTGATCGGAGGATTTCGTGAATAGAAAACGAAACAATTCGTTTATTTTTCTGTTTGAAACTTAAACGTTTATTGAATTTTTGAAGTGAAACTTCTTTATGAAAATGCGTCACAACTCTGTTCTACACAAATACTCGGTTCTAATATAATGCTGTAAATTCGCACCTTGGCGCGTGCCTTCCATGGCGTAGTTGGCAAGGTGCCAGACAAGTCTCAGCGGATAGTGAGAAAGACATCAAGTGAACGGGGGGTTCGAATCCTGCGAAATCCAAAAAAAACATTTTTATTTTGTGAAATCAATATCCAATTTTCAAACCACTTTAAAAAAATAAGCAAAAGAAAATAAAGCGACATCTAGCGACTTTATAAAGGGTGTAATGAGAAAATAAATAAAAAAACGACCACTTAAGAAAGGGTCTCTGATTAAATTTACTTGAACAATTAGAAATCAGTAAACGAACGATTGACCCTAATATAAACTAATTAATAAAGTAAGGAAAAATATTTATTCCCAGTATATTTACAAGATCTAAACAATTTAACTCATGTAAATAAGTCAACATCAGTCACGTAATAATTAAACAATCATGAACATTTAATATGGGGAAAACAGATATCAGAGTACCCCTCAAAATAGAGAATCTAACGCCACAGTTATTTTCTCGGTAAATCGGTTTATGCACCTTAAAAATTGAAGTTGGGCGGGGGTAAATAGAATTATTTAAATTAAGTCGTCTTAAAGTGGTGTAACCACAGTTTGAAAATGGCCCTGTAAGCCGAAATAACTGTCACAATAATTAAGAAACTAAAATACTTTGCAGAACTTAATAATAATATTATTAAATTTAATTGACACAAAGCATTCTTTTCAGGGTGAATTGCCTATTTCAAAATACTTCAATTGAAATGCATAAAATATATTAGGGGTTGTTCTATGTTCTATATTTATTTTCCTTTCCGAATGAGAGCAGCTTTTAATGGTGAAATACTATTTTTTTTGCAAATTAGTATTAAAATCCGATACATTTAAAAAGCGATGAAGAAAGTAACAAACAAAAAATTGTTCGCAAAATAAATATTTAAGGTTACACGTTGCACACAAATTGTTACACGTAAAGGTGCACATAATTAAGGGTTAAATAATACTTCGTGCTTAAATTTGTTGTGGGACTTGGGGAAAAATCCACGTTTCCTGTGAGGCAGTTGTTAAACCTAGGAAGTCTTGATAATGTGATTCTAGTCGCATACATTCTCGGCAAATCAATTTGTGTTTTATTTCTCGGGGGGGCTGTCATTAATAATTATAAACTTTTCAAGTTAAATTAGCTGCGCGGGATTTGGTAAACAATGGATATTTTTAAGAACTGACTTACCCCTGTTTTTCTGTTACTGTACAGTGAATCGATATTTCGATGTCGAGGGACACAGCTTGCGCTAATCACTACACAAGCACATAACACATAAATTTTTTTTTAATTAAACGCACTGAGAGATCACTACATTTGATCAATGCACAGGCTTCTTTATTGATTATGCAATAATTTATATCGTAGTTATCACACACGTAGGTATATTGGCCACACTGTAGGATAGGGAGGTGATTGTATAGTGGGATTTATTGTTGTAATTTTAACACAAGTTGGTACATTGGTCACACACTGTCAGACAGGGACAGGTAATTGTAAAATAGGATGGGTGGAGGAATAAGGAACATATGTTGGAGGGAGATAAATGTAATTGCGTCAACAGTGATCTTTTGTGAAATTATGAATATTGTACCTTATTGCCTCCACCATTGAGTCGGGAAATAGCTTCCCACTTTATTTCCAATGTTTTGAAAGTTTGTGTTGTTAATTAGCTTTGTAGCGAACTTTAATAATGCATTGCTTTCAGCTGAAGCGATCGAAGCGCGCGTAAAGTCTGTTAATTGATCTACAAGATTCCACGTGTTTGCAGATGATCCCAGCGAGGGGCGGCAGAGCGACCTTCCCGGCGAGCAGCACAACTCGCCCATGCGGCTGGGCGGAATCCTCAAGGGAGGCCGACTGTGGAAGGCTTCTATGGATATGCCACCCCCCGACCAGGTAGGACATTAACCAACCACATTGGCGATTCGGAAATACATTTTAATTCGTTCTTTTACAAACCCCAATTCTGAATAATCTCATTTCGCATTCACTTTTTGAAATCAAGCTTAACAATTCTCATGAATAATATATTTTTACCTAAATTAATGTTTAACGAGATCTTGGATTTTGTGATTTATTTACTTTCTGAATATTGTGTATAAAAATAAAATTTCACAAAATTAATGGTTTCGTAGAATTTCTCACTTTCGTGTGAAAAATCATCGGTTATTTAAGCTTTTTGTAAAAAAATGTGGCACGAGGCGTCTGCTTGGAAGCGTTGCTGAGGTTGGCTTTCAAAGGCTCAATTAAAATTAATGTTGGTGTCCATTATTATCTGATATTTCACTATGTACTGTGTATTGTTATTTGCCGCGTTTTATGATATCGGGCGACAATTTTCTGCGAATTAGTAAAATTATTGGCTGTGCGATTGAAATGCGTATAATTGTGGTTGAGATTAACAAATGCAATGAGATATTTAGACATTTTGCACGTTACAGACGGAGGAAAGCACCAGCTTCAGCAACTCGGCCAGCGACGAAGAGGGACGAGGCGGGCGTGCGGTGCGCTTCAGTGAGCCCAGCGCCGGCCAGAGCGACTCCCTCTCGCAGCTGTCCTCGGTGGACGAGCCCTCCGAATCCCAGGATCAGGTCGACTCGACCGTTAAGCCGCAGGAGCTGACCCTTACCTTCAAGCTCGGGAACCACCTCCTGTCCAATAACAGCCTGCGGCCCAACTCCGCCGTTCGCCAGCTGTTCCCCGCGGGTCCGGGCTTCGTCACCCCCCCGCAGCGCTCGGACGCCGACAAGCAGTACCTCGTCACCGCCGAGTCACTGCGGGCCTTCGAGGAGGGCAAGCGCTCCAAGCTGCCCACTTCCTACCGCGATGAGGATCTTACGGTGCGCCGAACTATCGATAGAAACACCCTGAGAAGATCATTGGTCAAGGTGGAGCCGCGTAAAAAGCCAATGCAAAAGAATGATACTTCTCTCACTGAGAGAATCAAAATGCTCACATGCAATATTGAAGATGAGGAGGGACAAGAGCAAGAATCTAAATCCACAAACGTAGATCGGGGCATTTCCACAGAAGAGACGCATCCCCATCCGCCTACCACGCTGCCTTCAAAGTGCTTCTCTCCATCTTCCAGTTCGAGCAGCGCTTCGAGCTGTTCTTCCACGTCATCGGCTTACAAAAAACTGACTGATATATTCCCGAAGCGCCAGCAGGATCGCATCCCAGAATGCAACGAGGAAGGGAATGGGAATGGCAATGGGGTGGTCATCATCCCACAGGCTGACAAGCCTATGAGCCTGGGGAGCTCCAGACCCGGGGACAGGCTGTCGCAGGGCTCCGCCAGCACTGATTACTCCTCCGGGGACATAGACGGGGTGCTGGACCAGCCCACGCCGGACGTTCTCGCTGGAACACCAGGTGGGTGCAACTGTTGTCATTTTAATCTTGAAACAATAAAAATACCTAGTGGGCGTCATTGAGAAGGACACTAACTTCACTATTGAATTTATCCTCACCCCTCTTGCTACATTCGCCAAAATTTATTTCATAACAGTAATATGTATTCTATGGATTAAACAGTTTAAATTAAATTTCGTTCAATTACTATCCAACTGTTGCTACAGCCGCCCGCGCCGCTGCAGAAACTCTAATTTCACAGCCTCGCCTAATTAGCGGTCGACATTATTTGATAGCTGCAATAATAATAACTTCAGCTGTCTGCGGAATAAGTTCCACAATTCATTTCTCGGAGTGAGGAAATTAGTTTGCATTTTATAAACCCGCTTGAAATAATCCAGAAATTCTCCATCAAAATGTCGACTACGGTAGCCGGATGTTTATAATATTTCTGGTGAAATTTTCGTTATATATCTACACTTATTTTGGTATCATTGTAAGTACTTTAAAATACCCCTCTACATCATTAGAAATATAAGTTTCTTATTAATAGATACATATCTTAAGCTATTCTAGCTCTATGCTCTTCTACATCATTATAAATATAGTCTGGGATGTTCACCATCGTTGTTATCTTCAACTTGAATATCGTAAGCAGTTGATTATTTTAGAGTTGCATCATTTAAGCACTTCAATTCAAGTTCTGTTATTATCCAAGTTGTGGGAAACAACCAGCCCGTGATGTTACGATATAACAGTATGTTGTAGTTCTATCATAAGACGCATTTGAGGATTAATATTTCAAAGGATACTGTTACATGTAAAGGAGTGGAGTCTGTTGTTGAGTTGAGATGTCATTGGGGTGACTTGTTCAAGGCGCAGGGGAAGGAGACGAGCTGGCCAGGTTCGTGCAGCAGGAGGCAGCGCGCACGGAGCGTCTGAGGAAGCGCTACACGCAGCAGGCGTCCGTTGACAACAGCGACGAAGACGATCAGGACGACTATGGTAAGATATTACACTTATTACAATCAACTTCAAACAGTCGAGCATTCGAACAGTCCCACAATTCTACGGTCTATTACAATTGGACTAACTACTAATAAGGACTAACTTTAAAAAATGTAAGCCCTTTTTTAGGAGCTTTTATATTGGAATAGTAAAAATGCTTAAACTCAATCATTGAAGACGTATTAGCGACTTTCAAATGAAAATTTGAAACGGAAAAATCAAAATAAGTTTCGGTCGCATGTAAGAATTGAAATCTAACCGCTGAGCAAATTCGACCAAATCCACAAAGTCATACTTGTGTTGTTTCTTAATCATACTTTAATTTGCTGCTATCTTTAAGTATGATTGCAAGACTCTTCCCGAATTAAATTCAATCTTGATACAGAATCTTGGATAAACACATAATTTTTTGTTATTATTTTAATGAGCGATAATTATTGTCTTTTCTACAAGTCTTGGAAGAATAGCTTTTAAATTTTTGGTATAAGTTAACGAATAAATCTCAATGTAATATTTAATCATTACAGGTCCTGGGTTCGATTTCCAGATGCGACCGAATCTTTTTCTGTTTTTTCCGTTTCAAATTATCGGTTGAGAGTCGCTAATATTGTATTCAATAATTAAATATTACAAATTTAAGTATACTAATTAATTTATTCCAAAAAATAAAATTTAAAAAGTTATACAGCATTGCACATAACTATACCGTCTGTATTGAATGCCTTTTGACTCGGCGTAATTATTACCCTCCATTAGTAATCCGGGCAATCAATTTCTGCACTGAAATAAATCTTCTTTGTAATGTAGTGGAGTTCGAGCTTAAAGGAAAGCTTATCAATACAAGCAATTCAGGACTATCAAGTGCATCATTTAAAATTTTATATAGAAATACGAGTACCGAGTCAATGAAAATCCTTTTTCCGGCAATTTAAGCATATTCAGGTAATAATAGAGTTTTATAATTTGAAAAAATTAATGGAGTACTCTTTTAAAACATGGAGAGCGCAAGAATTTATTTTGTAATCTTTCGTAGGAGAATTGTACTAAAAAAATTGACTTTTAACAAAAGCAAAATTGATTACAAATACAATACAGGACATATATACAATAACAATACGAAGGGTGTTATGAGACAAGGTTTTATGCAAGCAGCCAACTTACTTTAACCATTGAGTCCTGACGTTATTTGAAGTAAAATGTGTAGGTATATTATGTTTTAGTCTCCGGTATCTTTTTACAATTTTTCGAAATGAAAACTTCTTTAGCACCGTTGTGATTTACAACTCGATAAAACGAAAAATAGCGACACTAAATAATGACACAGAAACAGAAACACGACACAAACAATATTTTCCGGTTACTGTGGTGGTATTTGCAATAACCCGACAATATTTATATACTTAGACAATATTTTTTATTTATTATTATTTATTAGACAATATTTATAGTCTTTCAACCCGTAAATGTAGGTCTTTCTCAAAAAAAAAAATTTTAATCTATAGGATTTAGCTTGCGAAAGAATGAGACAGTGTAATCGGTTTCCTCTTTGTGCGGTGCTTCGTAGCCTCCACTCTTATCTACTTTAGTTTTCTAAAGGTTTCACTTCTACCGCGTGCGAATTGCACACTCCGTTTTTTTTTTGTCAAGGGCAGGTCATGAATGGTTGAGGGCGTCCCCTTGACTTCTTCAGCGTACTCTCTCGGAGTAGGAATCACCTTGCACCGTAGTGGGGGATCGATTCATGCGTCCGTCACTACTGAACAGGTAGACCTGATTCCAAGATGACCCCAAGATTTCCCTCATACTCTTTTCCTTCCCAGTACTTACTTTCCTTCCTTTCCTAAAAAAACACCCTCCACACAGCATCCCCAAAGATGACATAGGCCCTGAGGGGAATTATTTTCCTCGGGGCCTCCAGTGTAGCTAATGTAAAAAAGGTTTTAAGTATAGTTTTTTCATAATTTTTTAATTATTTGCATCAGTTTTCAAATGTATTGTGTTTTATCAACGTTCTATTTAGTCATAAACCAATGTGTTAAACCACTTGCAATTATTGCAAACACCATTCTGGCGTATTTGTAGGTTACCTAAGGCAGTGTTGGGGATGATAATTATAAAATATTTTAAAATTATATATTTAACGGGGTTTCATTATTTTTTTAGCATTTTATTACTATCCGAGTGCGTATTTTTAGGGATGCGGTTGATTTTGTAATTATTTATTCACTTGGTAGTTCTATAAACTGCAACTACGTCGTAATCTGTAGTTTGCTGTGGGTTCCTTCAGAGCGGATGTGTACATTTGTTCACTGAACGCAAGGTTTAATTACCTAAATAAATAGAACGGGCGATTTTAGGAAACTGCTTGTTTGTGTGGATGTTTGATTTTCATGTGCTATGGACATTGCGGACTCCTCTTAAAATTCTAAACATTTCTTTTTTTTAATACATTAATATTTGAATTTTGATTTTGTTTTCGTGAACGAATGAGTACAATGCTGTTCTCAAGGAACTGCTTGTTCCGCTTGCGACTTAAGTTGCTTACACACTTGTGTGGTGTGATGTGTCGTGACTACAAATTAACCAATCATCGTCGTCGCTTGTCGACACGCCACAACCTACAAATATGTCTCTAACCATAATAAATGTATGAAACCGATGTGCTTCTGGCGCGCCACGACACACCACACCACACAAGTGTGTTTCCGCCTTTAGAAAGAAGAAATATTGAAGCAATCCTATTGTGTTTATAAACAACTGGTTTAAAAAACCAACACTAAAACAAAACAAACTGTCAGCGTATTTACGAATACATTATAAAAACACTAGTCATTAGCGCCGTTTACACGCACACTTCGGAGCGACCGAGTCCCGCGCCACTTCAGGCCGCCGCGCAGAAAAGTAAAGACCGATAGGTTTACAGCGCAGTTCACTGTGAGACTTTTCTGCGCGGCGGCCTGAAGTGGCGCGGGACTCGGTCGCTCCGAAGTGTGCGTGTAAACGGCGCTATTACCTACTGAGAGAGATGTTGCATCGTATAGTAAGTGATTAACCTAAATGACGGTAGGTTTTAGTTAAGTTCCAAACCTAATTCCGTTGAGTTTTTACTCCACAGAGGGCAATGGTAGTCCGTTTACAAGCAAATTGCTTTTTAAACTAATTTAATCACACTATCGTTATGAGTCTATTATGAGATAACCTCCGTGGTCGAGGGGTAAGGCTCTTAACTCATAATCGGAAGGTCGCGGGAATTAATCCCGGCGTGCGCCAACAAATTTCATTTGATTAAATTGTGTTATTTCACAATAAATGCATTTAAAATAATATGTAGTATATTTGCGGCACGTTCCAGAGTGGAAGATACTCTCAGTATCGCCCTGGTGTAAGACCACCATTCAAAATTGAAACGTTGCTTGAAATGGCTTTAGCCATGTTTTATGACCAGATCTGAATTGCCAGAAACTTCCCCACCTTCCCCATCTTCCCCATCTCCTTCCCTATTACGTTCAGCCTCACAACATACCCCAATTGGGAATGCCATAGTCTCACTGGCTCCAGGCTCCTCTCACTCACTCTCTCTACAGGAGCAGCTGGGACTATTGTGAGGTATTCACTTAAAAAAGTGGGATTGAAAAGAAAGAGTGGGAAAAAAGACGGCAGTATAAAAATTTGACAAGTAGGTATTAATGAGGTCTGTTTGTTTGTTGCGGTTTAGGGTTCCAGCGCCGGCCGTCTGTGCGCGGCATCAAACCCCGTTTCGGCTCCACCAACGAGATCCTTCAGCAGATGCAGAGCCAGCTCATGGCGCAGGCGCAGACCCGGCCTGGCCACATCTCCTGGCCCTACTACTCCGAGTCCAACCTCAGCCTGCCGGCGCCGCACGACCACAACATGCTGCATCACCAGCAGGATAACAGGTAACATTCTCAATAAAGATATCTAGTACATAATTAATTACTTTTGTAATTCCATTTCATTTATCAAATGAACACTTCTTTAGCCCCGTTGTGATTTGAAATTTGGATGAAACGGAAATGACGCATTACAGTATTATGATGCCACTTTTCAATGATACTTATTGGTTGAGATATGAAACGGAAATGACGCCAGGTCTGCGCTCATTGGCCACTTTGATTATGACCCCACTTTTCAAGGTTTATTGGTTGAGATTGTTTTGGTAAAGTTTCGCTTCTACCGCTTGTGGACTTCACTCGATTTTTTTTTAAATTTAATTTAAATTTCGTTCAATATATTACCAAGTTCTGCAAGTGTTTTCTCTATCTGTGTAACAGAACATAATGAAATAATAGGTTATGTTAGGTTGTGTTAGGTTTGGCTAGGTTGGGTTTGATTAGATTTTCGACAATGTTATATTTTGTCGTAAATATTGTTTTATTGTAAATAAGCAATGTTGGTTTTTTGTTGTCAGGCCCATGGAGGAGTTCCAGCAGCCCATGCAGCGGGGAGAGCGGCGAGAGCGGGAGCGCGCCGAGCAGGGCAGGGACATGCACCCTCCCCAGCAGCACCACCACATCACCACCATCGACCCGCACCATGAGAACATCTACCAGAACTGCGTCACGTACGCCAACGCGAGGTACGTCTGTCTCTCTAAATATATATGTACATTACATTTGTATGAATTTTGTTGTAAAAAGAGATCAGAACGATTACAATCGCAATTACAATGACGATTACAACGGCAATGACGATTGCAATGACAAAAACGATTACAATTAATGACGATTGCAATGACAAAAACGATTACAATGACGTCTACGATGACAATGACGATTACGATGAAAATAATGATAGGTAGCAATTAAGATGACCATGACGACTACGATAGCGGCAAGAATTACGATAAAAAAATAATAATAATAACGATAATAAATTGTCGATGACAATTATGTTGACAACAACTATTATGATATCATATCATATCACTGTAAGACGATAATAACGATTATGATAACAATGGCGATTACACTGACAATGACGATTATGGCGATAATGACAATTGCGATGACAATAACGATTACAATGACTCGGAATGACTATGACGTCTACGATGACATCGGCGATTACAGTGATGATGACGATTACGATTACAGTATCGATAGCAATGATGATGACGATAACGATAACGATTATGATAATAATGAGGATGGAATTGGCAACGATAATGATGTTTTTTTTATTCAAATTTTACATTATAATATGGTACAATCCAATATTGTTGATTTCACTGAGTATCCTACCCGTGCTGAGGCCCCGTAATTCCGATGGTAACGAAAATTGCGATTACAATGACGATGACCATTACGAAGACAATGACTATTACGATGGAAATGTCAATTGCCATGACAATGACGACTACGACGACAATGACGATGGCGACGACGTCGGCAATGAAGATGGCAATAATTACGATTACGATTATGGTAGTAAGATTTGGCCTCCTCCACAATTGTCATCCACCGGCTGCAATCCGTCGCTCTGGTCTCTTTCCGTCCAGCTCCAGCTCCAGTTCCGTCCAGCTCCTTCCACGCAGGCTAGCCACCTCTTCTTCGGTTGGCCTCTGGGTCACTTATGACGATGACGATTACGATGACAGATACGATGACGATTACGATGACAGATACGATGACGACTACGATGACGATTATTAACTGATAATGTTGATGTTTTCAGGTGCAACAGCGCAACGGGCGAGCGCGATCTGTACGCCGCCTCCATGCAGGCGTACTCGCGCGCGCATCGCCGGCCGGAGTCGCCGCCGCCCATCCGCTCTTACCACCAGACCATGGTGCTGATCCCCTACTCCAACCTGCAGCCACACTATCCGCCCTCCGAGCGCAACTACCACATGGGCCACCCCGTACCGGGTAAATCCGCTTTTACACCACTGGATATTCCACGAAGGGCAGTTGACAAGTACCTACCACAGAACGGAAAACCTCTAGTTAGGGGACCATAAGGATCTGAAGAGATAAACTGATAGAAGTGTATTATGAGTGTGTCCGTGGGTCCGGATTAAGCACAATTTTCCTTAGTTCTGGAGACATTAATCAAACATTTTGTCGATTTTCATTTTTATGCAAAAAATAAATAATTGGCCTGTCTGACGAATAAGAATCAAAAGTTCTTTATCCACTGAACAGATAAAACCAAGATTTTTTTATCTTCACTTAATGGAAAATTGACTTTCAGACAGGCCAAAAATAAATTTCTTTATTTGAAAAATTTTTGATCAATTCCACGCAAAGTAGGATAAAATTACCTTACTTCAGGCATACCGACATGCTCATAATACACTTCTATTGATTTTGCCATTCAGTGAGAATACAAATTCTTTTCACTACATAATGAATCACCTTTATGATATGATACAATGAATGAGGATCTTTTAACTGCCCTTTATAAATTAGTACGTCAGTAGATATAGCTTTTGTGATCTTATAATGATTGGCCTTTACTATATTTGTAATTATTGAATAAGTTGGGTAATTTAAAACTTCATCACATTAATTTTATAATCACCAAATCGGCGATGCGCCATTCTCAAATTTTGACATTCGAACGATCTTCGGTAAAGATCTCAGGCCGTTTTAGACTTTTATCAAGTTTGTTTAAGTGTTGAGCTTTTAAGCCTAACTACATTACCCTTGTTTGCCAGGATCAGAATTAACAAAAAAACATAAACGGTCCGAGAAGTGGCATTTAACGGGGACCGTTCAAAAATCAAATTTGTTGTCATCATGTGAGGGTTTTAAAAATCTCAAGCTTAGTAAAAAAACTCAGTAGGTATTCATATAATATTGTATGGCATTTTTTACACGGTGACAGAAAAAACGTACTACAAGTGGGCAACTGGTGGATTTAAAATACAGAGAAAGAAAAAAAACTTTTTTTTCGATCTGAGTGTTTTTATTATGTTTTTGGGCAAGGGTTAAAAAAATTTTGGAGCCGGCTTTAAAAATTAAACAGCTGATATTAACCCCCTGGCAACCGATATTTTTTTTATTTTATAAAAAAATTTAAAATTTGCACTCGATTTTCTCGAAAAAGAAATCTTACCAAATAAGTTATTTCATAAAATCGATGTAGATTCACCAGTTTCCCGCTTCTACTACGAATTTCCGGACACAGTGTACATTTGTAATATGCTTATATTTAGTAAAATTATTCTTATAAACTAATAAACTATGTGGGTAGTGTCCACGAAAACTAACCATTTTGTAACATTAACTTTAAATTTACGTAAGAGTTTTCATAATTCTTATTTATTCTTGACGATGAAAAATTAATAACGAATAATAATGTTCTAAAACTGTTAAAAATATCCAAAACCGATGGGTAAGTTCTGCATTTTGCTCCGAGATGTGTTTCCTTTTAAAAGTACTCGAGTTCTAGAAGCAGGTCCCGGTTTCGAGTTCTTGGGTATGGACTGGATACTAGGTGATGTTATGGCTACCGGGACGCACGGGTTCGGACGAAGTCGGACCTCGAAGCCTGAACCCGCGAAAGAACCTGGGACCTGCTCCCTACTCTACTCGGACCGCGAATCAGGGGACGCTGAGTCCGACTCCGAGTTCCGGGTTTGGGTTTGAGTCCTGGACCGGGTTCTCCGAGAGTAGTCGATTTTAAAAAAAGAGTAGGAGTAGGACCGGCTTCCCGCGAAAAACCTGAGTTCGGGAGCCTACTCCAGCTGAACCTACACACCGCTAGTCTCTGGTCGACCTTGAGGAGACGGGCGTGACGTCACAGTGACAGTTTTTGTTAGCAGCCAGTCAACTGCGTGAGGGGAATATATATGTCACAATAACTTCTGCCATTTACGAACAGTTTAGGTATTTGCGGTTTTAGATAATTTTTAAATCAATAAACCTTCATGAAAATATTTTTATTAATACTTTTTGTGTTACGATCAGAATAAGAAAAAAGTCTTTAAATGCAGGGTTTTATTAGCCCGCACCCGAAGGATTTTTTGAACAGCGATTCCTGTGCAAATTTGCAGTAAAAATGTAGATGACATTTTACTATCCGATAATATTTTATTTTAATTAATTAAATGAAACTGGTTTAAAATTGTTTTCTTTTAATTGAAAAACATATCAGAGGACAGCAAAATGATATCTATTTACTCCAAATATGCTGGAGAATCGCTGGTTCAAGTCCTTCGGGTATGTGCTGATACACCCTGTATTCTGCGCGTTTTTTAACCTTTTCGTATAAGAATATGTGAAAATTATCTTTTGTGTTAACATTAGAATAAGGTGGGTATATCTAAATATATTGTAAAATATATATTATCCCTTTCTTTCTTGTGATACGAAATGATAAAATGACTCAATCGAAGTATGGCGCCCAATCTTTTCTTCTTATGCTGTGCGTGGGTGATGTTACAATTTTTCTGATATTTTCATGTGGTTCGGGGTAGGTATACCTACCAAGCTTCGTCCCATTTGATTTCTTTGCCTCCCAATCCATTTGAGCTTTTGATCTAATTGTAATCTAATCACCTGTCGAGTTATTCAAGCATAACGGGCATGTGCCTGACGAATGTTCTCTATTTAATCAAAGACTAAAACGGGAATCGATATTAATTCGGATATAGTTTTACATGGCACTAATATTTGATTTGATTGTCCTTCAAATATAGCGGAGATTGAAACTTTAGAGATACCTGTCTGGATCAGTGATACTAAAAATAAGAAAATCGGATACGAATCGTCATCATTATTATAAAAATTATCGCGAAAAGTGTCGCCAACATCTCTAACCTATGCAAAACGCATCCAAGATTTTCAAAATCGTCGCCGTCGGTTGATTAATAAATAATCTGTAGGTATATATTGTTTTTTAGCGCGCGACAACCAATTTTGGATTATAAGCCATTAATAATGATAATAACATTAATAATTGGATAATTTGTAAAGCGTCTTATAAGTAATTTTGCTCAATTCAAATTATTAACGAAATCGTATTGAATGTTAATTTTTTTTTTAATTTTTTGAATTTAGTTTTAATTCAACATTTTAGTCCGTGTCACTAAATATCTTCAATTTTAAATAAATAATTTTGCTACAACGATCTTTTCATTCCCTCTTTATTAGCATTTTTGTGATGTGTATTTCTGATACCTATCAATTGAAAATTCATGAAAATACAAATTGAAGCAATGCGATTTTAAAAATTTATAAATTAAATGAATTTGTATTCTCGAATACTTAAAAAATATAATGCATGCGTAGTTAAGGCATAGTTTTAGATTACATTCAAATTCGTTGTTTTATAATAAATTCGAAAGAAATACTGACTTTTATTTTTAATTTAAACTTAAGGTGATGCACCACGTCGTGTAAAATTTGGAATCTGGCCGCTAACAATAACACTCTTCGTATAGATGGCGATAACGCTTAAAATCTCCTGTTTTCATTTATTCAGATGATATCTGGGCTTATAAAAGACAAAAAACTCGATTATTTCAAATGTGTTCTACTTTCAGTATTTAATTATAAAGCACCTAAAATATTTCTAAACGATCTAATTTTCAAGCCAAAATCACAAGATTTTGCATTGCTTAGTAGTGCAACACCTTAACCATTAGATTATAGTATTTTTTTAGTCTTTACTTTTAACTGTAAAACGCTTCTCTTTATACACGATTCCTGAGAATACTTGGAGTAAGACATGTAGATGTCATTTTGAAGTCCGTTTTGTTTCAATTAAAAACTAACAACAAAAAATTCAACAAGATGTTGCCAATGATGATCCTGCAAAACGTAGCGACGGATCTCGTTTGTTGTTGCTGAAACGAGGCGGAGTGCGAATCACGTGACCAGCTATGCTGTGCCCAACTACACAGTGTCAAGTGATGGAAATATTTTGTTTGTTTTAAATTGAAAAAAATATATCATCAGATTGCAAATTGATTTTTACGTTTTTACCTCCAAATTTGCTCAGGAATCGCTATTTAAAATCCTTCGGGTATGTATTGTTACACCCTTTACGTACATGTATTTATTTGATATTCAGAAAAAACCAACGAAAATTGTCTGAATAATTGTAGAGATGATATAAATATAGAAAAAAAAAAAAGCTGAATTTCTAAAGTCATAATAAACAAGCGCATTTTCAAGCAGTTGTGAACTAACCTTTTTCCAAATGATGCTAAACGATCACGAGCCTGACATCTACGAGAGCTAGAATGCAACAGGTTTGGGAGTTCGGCGTCGGGACGGCTCGGGGCGCCGACGCCGGTGCAAGCCTCCTTTTCAATCAGTCAGATATTTCAATTGATTAGTTCGAACGCAAGCTCTCGCAATAACATTAGAAAAAATCACATTTATAGTATAAAATATAGCGAATAGGTATAGCAAATAAAATAAAATGGTGATGTTTTGAGTGTAGGTGCATTATTTGCGTACACTTTGTTTTATGTGCAATGCGTGAATTTAAGACATCTCTCGGGAAAATAATCAATGAAAACGATAGCTTTTTAGCAAGCTGACAACGGGTTTGGTAATTTGGTTAACTGCATTTCCAAGTGGTTTACCCGAATGTACCTATTATTCGGAATATTTCTAACAACTAAAAATTGTAAATAAATAAACGTCAAGAACAACTGCTGCTTTGTCGGTGTCGTCGTCCGAAATTATAATAAATATACCTATTTCTAGCAGCCTTAATTTCGTTTTCTCTTTCCATTCATAAATTTACTTATTTTTTTTATTTCCAGGGGAACAGAACGGAGCTCATCCCGACTATCAGCACCAGCTTCCCAAGGAGCTGCCGCCCCACCTTAAGCAACAACATAATCACAATGCCCCGCAGCAGATGGTGAGCATGCCATACCAGCAGACTGGGATCCCAATGCAGGTAACAAGCGATTGTATATTATTTAAACTAGTGTTTATGGTTTTTTGCGGTACCAGTATCTAACTTATTAACCTCTATTTTTGTAGTGTATACAAAGAAACTAAAAACCTTAGAAAAATTTACAAAAAAACATGCCATCTTCAATGTACATACCTATGCAAAATGTTTTCTTGAAACATGATAATTGAACTGATTTATTCAGATGACATATGATACTGATTTATTTATTGTCCTACAGATAACTAGAGAAAAAAAATTCTAAGAAATTTTAAGAATCTTACAGAAGGTTAAGGTCAAAAATGTGTTCTATTCATCCCATTTTACGGTTATTATTTTCAGACCTAAAAATAATTTTCTGGCAGAAGTGTGTAAATACTAATAAATCTTATATTTTAAAAATATGTATTTTTTAAATTGTCTATTTTTATATTCTAATTGAGATTCAGTGCCTACTTGGCCATTGTGAGTCGTTTTTTCGATTTTTAATTTTGAAAAGTGATTTTGGCCTTTTCTCAAAAGAAAATAAAATTTATCAGTTTACAAAACAAAGGTAATGTTACCTCTGAACTAAAAAAAATTACGTCATGTATTTTGTGTGAGAGTGGGTACAATCTATGACATTACATACTATTTACCTATATAACGTCAAAGGGTACAATTACTTGTAATTACTACGAAATTTTAACCTACACTTGCAAACATTCCACAATCACTCAATCACATTTTAACCTACACTTGCAAACATTCCACAATCACTCAATCACATTTTAACCTACACTTGCAAACATTCTAGCCAGTGGCTAGAACCTTCTTTGAGGTGACAAGCCAGTAAAAAAATAAGAATATTTTGCTAATCGTAATACGAAGATGGTAAGTTTTAATTCCATTTCTAACTCGGTTGAGGGTAGGTACTAACAACTTCCACTTACCCTTGTTAACATCTGTAGCATTGATCTCACCTGGGTTATGTAGCACGGGGTAATGAAATATGACATGTGTTTGCAGATAACCTGTTCAGCCCCAATAGCTCACCTGCGCACAGTTCCAGCGAGGCCCGTTGCTCGGCACATGATCTGTTACTCAGAAAAGGTAATTGTGCTGTCGACCAGTTGGCCAATTGTCCTATTTGCCTCATAGTCGTGTCGAACTCTTGGCTATTCAACCAAATGAGCAGACAAGTCGCTTGGCTTAAGTACAAATAGTCCTGTAGAGCTTTTGGATATTTAACCAATCAGTCAGACAAGGCATTTGGTAGAAATCAACCGACTGCCCCGCAATTGTATACTTAGAGCTTTTGGTTATTCAATCAATTAAGCAATTGAGACTTTGGTAAAAATCAACCAAACCTAAGTCCATTTAGAGCTTTTGGCTATTTAACTGACCAAAAACAGACACTTTGTAAAATTCTGTCAACTTCTTCGCAATTGTGTAGAGATAGCCACTTGGCAAAAATCTAATGCCTCAGTCATGCATAACTTTTGGCTATTCAATCGATCAAATTCAGACTGGACACATGGTACAATTCAATCAACTGCCCGCAATGGTGTTAAGCTGACGGATATTCAATAAACTTTATTTGTATTTATTTTATTTTAGTTACTTTTACATCTAAGTTTACAAATGACTAATTAATTGTAGAGATATTATTAGATTTTCGCTTGCCTAATGTGGCTCCTATAATCCATCTTGAATCTACCATTTGGTGCAGGCTTTATATTTTCCAGCAGCGCATATAATCTTTCATCCCTTTGTAGAGTAAACTGTTTTGCGTATTGGCTTTTTGAATAGACAGGCACTTGGCAGAAATCAACCAAGTGCTTCAGTTGAGTAAAACTTTTGACTATCCAACCAATCAGGCAGACGAGGTACTTGGCAGCAATCAAAAAAACACCTCATAGTCATGTAGACTATTACTTATCTTTAACCTATGAGATGAGAGATGAGGAACTTGGCAGTTCAACCAACTACCTTGCTGTCATGAAGAGCTGTTGACTATTTAACCAAAGAAGCAGACAAACCACTTGGCAGAATCAAACCAATTGCCTCGCAGTTGTGTGGAGAGCTTTTGGATACTTTACCAAAGAAGCAAAAAAACATTTGACAACTCTTGAACTTAGAGTTTAAATGAAAGAGCTATTTAAAATCACTAATAGTTACATAATATTATGTTATCCTGGGACTCCTCAAGACAAAATTTAGAGTTTGCATGGTCTCTCTGAAACTCAGTTTTCTACAATATTTTTATTTTGGTAGTAGTTTCAAGTTTACACTTAGCATCGGAGCATATTCCAATAAATACCTCTTTCTCCCTTGTGGTGTTCATCTTGATAAGATGTTTGGTGTTGCAGGTACAGGCTCCCTTGTACCAGTCCGCTCCCGGGAGCGCAGAGGTGGCGGGAGATAGTGCCAATATCCCAATATACTTCTAGGTAACATTTACCTGTTTTACAGTCCATTTACAGTCCATTCCTCTCTGTAATGTTTAGTGCTTCCAGGAGCCCAGGTCGTTCATTTGTCGTCACTTGTATTTTTGCTTTTTAAGGTCATTGTCTGAAATATCATCCCTTCTCTCGCTGTGTGTAGATATGAAGCAGGTTAAAGTTTACTACACAAAACTTTTTCATATCTCTTTATTTTAGTACGCTTGAACTTTAGTGATTTTTGTAAATCTTCTTATATGGTGGGTTTTGTAAAGGTATTGTAAAGTTAACAACTTTATTTTGTAACATTTTTAAATAGTAAGATTTGGGAGACAAGTCCTGGGCTCCTAGTAAGTAAGTAGAAATCTTTCGGTGACAATAATAACGATGCCTGTTAAAGCAAAGGTTTTGGTGGTTTGGGGCTATGGAATACAATAATTTTTGTTTGAACAGCATAATATATTATTATTTAATCTTTTATTAACAAAATTTAGAGAGTGGTGTTTGTGTTTGTAGTACCTTTCAGATATTACCTACTGAACAAAATAGAAGCATGGACATGATTTGGCTGTTATAGTGCAGGGTTGACAAAAAAATTAACATTTTGGTTGAGCAATACAAATTATATTAATACATGCTTATTTATGTATCTGCTTTTCTAAACCACTTACAATACCTTTTGTGTCACTGTTCAATCTTTTCACAATTAAGTAATCATGCAAACTAAAGGTGTTTGCTTGATTCCTTGACTCTGTAGTCGACTCTGTAGAGCTGTAGCGATGATTGCTGACGAAGTGTGTGTGTGTGTGTGTGTTGCAGGTACAAGCGCCGCAGTACCAGGCTGCCGGAGGGGTCCGAGGAGCACCCGAGGGGGCCCCTGCGCCCTCCGCCTCGCCCACCGCCCCGCCGCCCTCGCACCTTCACTCGCTCTACTACGCCATGAATGTCTGACAAGGGGAATAGTTGAGTGTCAACATCAACATATACCAGAAACCGACCTGACTTTCCCAACATTGACACCAAACAAAACGGAGACCCGGGAGAGACCTGGCAAAAGCGGAGAAGACAGAAAAAGTCTTGTCTTGTCTCGGCCTAGCCTGATTTGAACATTATAAGAATTTTGTGTAAAAATTTAAATTAAGATAAAAACACAGCGCGTATTCCAATTAATATAATTCCCATTAACATGAAGGTCCACCATTTGTAGGCCCTCGTGAAACATGTTTACCATTGAGCCTAACATTATATAACTAACTATAGTAATACATATGCGCCTGTCACTTGTTACGTAGGCGTGACTTTATTTATTTATTAATTAATATGTTATAGACTCCGTTAAATTAAACGAAGAACGCCATATTACCATTTCATTCTAGCACACTTAGAACATTGAATAGACATTAATGATTTGTGTTGCCTCTCATAATAGAAATTCTTAATGAGTTTGAGAAATCAAAAGATAAAATTTAGGTACTATTTAATTATTTACCTAACTTAAGAGCATTAATGTTGTACACTTCCGTTTCAAGTATTGGAACTTCCTAGGAAATAAATATAGTTTAATTGTTTCATTCCATAATATCAAAATGGATTATATTCTGTTTATGGTATTTTATTACATTATCCTCGAAAGTTCATCCTTGATACATTTTGTTTATAATTTATTTGTTCTTAAAATATTTCATATTTAATAATTTGAATAGCTTACATAAGATCTATTGTTAATAATATTATGATACATATAACTCGTAAAATAACATAAAAAGAACACACAAAACAAATCATAACACCATTCGTGAACACGCCGTAAAACTTAAAATTTAAAGTCAGATTTCAGAAAAATACTAAGTGTAAAATTTTAATATTTTATAAGCCCTTTGTATCAAATGTTATTAAATCTCCTAAAAATTAATAAAAATAATATAATCGATTATAAAGGAAATTGTAAGCTATTCACCCTCTAAAAATATTGAATGTGTAAAGTTTTTTTTTTAACGATATATAATAATTGTCTAATGTGAATATTTTTTATTTAAATTCCATCGGTCACCCACTACAAGCGACTTTCTTGCGCATTTAAAATCACGGCAATACACAATACTTGTGTGTTGGCAACATTTCATCTTCCCTAGTACTTTTATAATTTAGATAAACCTTTATAACTTGTATTGTTTTGATACAATTTGACCACTGTATAATGTACAAATAAAATTAATTAGATTTTGAACTTTTACAGTTTTTTTGCAGAAAAATTGTCATTATATATTTTTATACGGTGAACATTTGGTTAATAATAATAATAATCAATGTAGGTCAACTTTCTTGCCGTCATAAATGATCTTTTTTTACGAAATTTCTGTATCAGCTTGTCTATATAAATATTCTTAGAAATTGTTAATAATTTGATTGAGAAAATCGAGTAGTGAAGTCAAGGAACCAGCTACAATACTTGCCAAAAAGTAGAAAAACTACGAATAAGTAGTATCGTGGTAATTGCAATGTTTTCTCTCTTTATTAGGTAAATAATATATATGATATTGTTCTATTATCTGACTAGTAGCACAATAGTTATTATGTTTGATGTGTAAGTTAATTTAATGCTTCGCTTTTCTTAGTTCGAAGAGACATTCTTCTCCTCTCCATTGAACTTGCTTGAGGAGATCACGGTGACATAGTTATCTCTGGTGTAGGCGAGATTTTAGATTTTTCATGGACAAAAGTATTATCGCGGTTTATTTTTGGGGTACGATGGCGTGTTGAGCTACCTCCCTCTTTAGCCAAAGTTTCGGACAGCATTGTAGTGTCAATCATCAGGGTAGATGTGTAATCTATAGTGGTAAAGTATGTAATTATGTGTATAGATATGATTCCGTGTTGCCTGCTCTAATCTTCGAAGAGGTACTGTATGGTATTGTATGGTAAGAGGTACTGTATGGTATTGTGATACCAATATGATACTGTACGGGATTGTAATACCAGTATGGTACTGTAATACCAGTCAGGAGGCCAAAGCTCGATATGGGCTGTAGCGCCATCGAAGTCAAGACTGTAATACCAGCTGGTAGAGAATTGGAGCTGGCGACATGGTATCCAATCTACATACATCGAAGCACATGATGGACACCGTAACACTGCTTGAAACGTTGGCTACAGAAGGAGGTAGTGCAACACGGCATAAAACTCCAAAATAAATCACCATAATCTCTGGTGTAGTTCGCCATGGAGGAGGCCAACAGTTGGCAAGTTACTTGCGGAACGGAGATAAGTTAGAGTGGATGTTCTATCTTATTATCTTCTTTGTGATAATTGCATCGAAGATTATACTTAAAATGCATAACGTAAGAGATGACTGAATTGGTCTGAACAAATTAAATTTGTGTAAAACGCCTTTTGGGTAATTTACCGGAAAAGTCGTTATACAAAATGCTGATTCAGAGAAAAAAAGACTCCAATGTTTTAAAAAGATTTGACGGGAATATGTCGCAGCGATACATAAACAATTATTTTGTTACCAGATCATGTATAAATATACCAAAGGCTGTTGAGCCATGATTGTAATTATTATCCACAACTTCCAGTACATTCATATTGCTCGAACCCATCTTGAATTATGGTAAAATATTAATTTTCAGACATTTTTTATGTACGGATGAAAAAAAGATTTTTGTTCAAGATGCCTAATATAGGAAAGATTGAACGGGTAATAATTAAACCAAATATTTTTTAGTTTAGTCATATAACATAATATATATTTAATATACTTAAGTACATATATTAAAGATCTTGGGTGTTTAGAATTTTCGGTGGCTGTGTACCCCCTTTCCTGAAAAATGCTGAAGAATATCTCGACACATGTTGAGGCCATAATTAAATGATTTGTAATATTAAATGAATGCATTTTTAAAACCTTGTTGATGTGCTATTTTTGACTCCATTAATTTATAAAATGTATGGATTTATAATATATTAGCATGTTACATAATACGTCAGGAGGTATCTTCTGTTGCTGTAAATAATAGCTTGCGCGTTTAAACTTTTGATGGTTATAAAAAAAATGTACTTTCAGAATAAAATTATATTACATATATATTATATTATATTATACTGTAAAAAATAATATCATGTTTAAGCTGTTATTTTTGGTTTTCAAGTCGAGGCTTAAAATTATAATAAAATAATATATTTTTCAAATCTACTATTTTGGATTGTAAAAATGTTTGGTTGGGGGCCACGGTAAGGTTGGTATGTGGTAATGGCATGTCGAATGACCCATTCTTGCGGTGGCTCCTTGGTCGTGAGGATCTTGTTTGTAGAAAGATTAATTATGTTGATATTTCTATATGTTGCGTTTGGGTTCTATACATATGTACTTTGTAATAAAACAATTAATATGATTTGTGCCAAATAAACTTTAGGACATATGGAATTCAGGTGTATAATACTGATGACTTGTTATGGAGCTTCAACTCTAAGAGAAATATTCTGACAGTCAATCCTACGAGGAATTTGATTACTTTGGTTTTAGTATAAATTATAGATTAGTAGGGACTTAGTTGGTGCTCAAAAAAATGACCTTAGTGAAGAAATTGGTTTGATGAATAAAATTCTTAAATTAATTTATTAAAAATATTTACCAAATGTATTATTCAATTGTTAAAAATTCTGCAATTACTATTGGTGTGAATAAATAAATTTGATATGAATAACTAATTTTATCGTTTATTAAGAAAATTAAAGTAAAAATTTCAAAGTATTTATAAATTAATGTCTAAGAATATAAACCCAGACCAGTATGTTGCCTGTTGTGAGAGATCTTTTTGGGTATTTGACTACTGTGTATCTATTAAAATTTTATATTTACGTTTCATGAAATACTTTATTTTGCATTGAATACATTATTCAATATGCCTATTGCTCTATTTGTATTAAATATTTACACTGAAAGATATCGTGTTGGCTTTGATATCTCATTTGTTAATTTTATCATCAAATTATCAATTTTATTATATTGTTAATCTTCTAAGATGTATTATTAAACATTCTAAATGTATTTTCTTTGCTGAGAAACGATTATTTTATGTGAAAATGGTCCTCTTACTATGAGCAAATTTTTTCTTTTATATTTTTTTTTTATTGTAAATTTATATTTTCCAATGTATGTATTACTTGGTAAATTAAAATAAACATATATAGAAAATGAATATGGAATAAAGAAATTCAATAAAGTACATATACATAAATAATTAAAGTTTGTTTAATTCTGAACCTAACCTTTCCTCAATACCATGTTTTTTTATATATAAACTGATAAACAACTGTTTATGACAAATAAGTGTTTGTTTATTTGTAAGCCTGTAAGTCTTTAACCTGTTGAATGTCAGGTAGTATTTCGAAAAACCGCTCGGAAATTACCTTGTTGCTCTCTGGTCAAATATCTATGTAAAACCAAAGGAATTGTTTTTTTTTGCGATTGTTTTCTGTTTACCAGATAATACATCTTATTATTCATGTATATTACATGATTAGTATAAGTTTTTCCAAAATAGCTATTATAAAATACTAAAAAAAAGATATAAAAATCTCCCATTTTGGAAATAATTGTCAAAAAAACATAATCACACAAATATAAACCGATTTTATTATTTCTACACAAATCTGAAAACATACCCAATATGAAAAAAAAACACAATTCAAAGGGGTTTTCAAATAAATAAAGACCTTTATACTTATTTGAAAACGTAAAATATGTATTTTTGGACTTTTGAGAGTTGCCAAAAGTGACCCGCAAAGTCGCTGAAAACTCATTTTAAAATATTCCGAGTAGATAGATTAATGAAATTAACGGTGAAGTCAAGAATGATATTGGCAAAAGCGATTCTGACCTTGTCCTTCATATAGTTTCTTTATACACAAGGGTTAAAATCGCATTTTAAAAAAAAAGCAAAAATGTTTTAAAAGCCCACCAGCAGGCTCGTGATAAATGACAGGTTAATTAGTCTGTTAGTCTGTTAATTAGTCTGCTAAAATTGAATAATTGTACATATTAATATGTATTATATTCAATATAACAAGGAGTCCAACTTTGGTGAAACTTATTATTGTTAGCACTGTAAGACTCGGGAGAGGGCCCGCACATAAGGGCGCTGTAGACCATCCCTAAAGGCGTCGCACATGAGGGAGCCGCGGGCCGCGGTTTGGCCGGCACTGCCTTGACAAACCAGGCAACTAATCAATACGTACAGTGCACTCACTGAGGGAACATAGGACTACTAACTACTAACTGGATACTGCCATCTACAGGCAGCTGTTGGGAGTGCAAAACACCAAATGTGAAGAGGATGAAGAGACTCTATTGACATTTGTTCCCAATGTCCCGTCTTGATGGGAACAAAACACAGATTGAAACACATTTTGTATTTTTTTTTTATTAGGATATGTATACATATAATATTTATTTATGTTCCTGTTAGACAAGATATCAATGAAAATGTATGAATCAGGGCATGTAATGAAAGACGTGTAGACTTGTATAAAAATTATATAGTTTTTATTTTAATACAATATTACATTTTTTTATTTTACACGTCATCATAACCATCTCCGGGAATATTAAATGACATTTTGACTTCATCACTTCAATCACATGGAAATATATAATGTAAAAAATAAAATGTTTTCCAAATTATGCTTAAATTAAGTTACATAGTATCTACAAACCTTAATTAATTATGAGGGCTGTCTGTAAAATAAGCTCTCTCCAAGGTGCTGCGAGGAACGATTTTACGCACTATCGCACGTGTAGCCAGGTTCCCCATGCTGCCACTCTCTGTGACGCAAACTCCATCGCGAATGGCTGCCACGCCGAGACTAAGCAACAAAAAGAGTGCAGCGTATTGGGCAATTGACGTGGGGGAACCAGGTTATATGCCAGTATTGCCAGATCGTTCCTCGCGACCGCAGCACCTTGGAGACCTTATTATACGGACAACCCTCGTAACTATTATGCTGCATTAGAAGGAATATAATTGTTCAGAAAATCACAAAAACATTTGAGGTAATGTGTTTAATAAATCAGGTACGCTTCATACATCATACATATGTCTGGTAATGTTATTATCGTGAAAACAAGCTGATGGGTCCGAGTGATATAGTATATCAAACTTTTAATAGTAAATATGATTAAAACATAATTATAGTCGATTCAGCTTAATTCGTACACCGGGATAGTCAGTTATTTGGGACAAAACCCAAGGAGCAGAAACCAAATAAAGAAACTAATACTAATTTACTTAGGTTATCTGTGCACCATTCCATTTAATTGGAACAAATTCCGAAGTGAAGTCAATGCAAAACATATCTCAGTAAACAAATTTTAGTTAAGAAGGCAGTGCGGTATACGGCGCGGGTGAGGAGAGGGGATTCGAATTTTTCAGGATAGGGTTACAAGAAATTAATAATGTGATAAAATAATATTTTAGGGAAGAGTAAAAAAAACATTTTGAAGCAGAAAAATGAAAGTTCACCTATATTTAATATTAAAATAAATACAAATATATTAATAATGACTACTAATGTACACAATAAATAAAATAAATGGAAGTCTCCATTCATATTCATGCTTAAAAATGTGTTTTTTCACTCTCATGTAAAAAAAAAAAAAATTCACCTTGGAGATATTACGTGCCCAGCGACAATATTGTGCCTACAATTGGTGCAAAATAAAATTTTGTAATAATTATTTTTTTATTTAATAGTTTAAAAACACATTTGAGAGAACTGGAATAAACGTAAAAAAAAAATTTAAATTTTGCCTCCCGTAAACTTCTCTTCTTGTAACAGCCACTTATCTGGGACAAAATGTTTGGGTCCAGATGTGTCCGAATTAAGCGGAATTGACTATATTTGAATACAAAATCTTTTAATTGTGGTTTCCATTTATTATAAGCCTTGTTTGAACTGAAAAGGATATACATACATCTTCAATCAGATTGATAAATTACAATTCGCAGGAATGCAAAAACATGAAACTTACAAAACTACATAAAAATTACATGTACATATTGAGGAATTCTTTCTGGAAGATTAGCGAGTATTTTTTTTTTCATAAAACACTCACCCAAAAACAAAGTAATAATTACGCAAATGATATAATATATTTCACCCCTCTGAGTCAGCGCTATTCATCTAGTAAAAGGTACAATTAGTAACGCTACGCATCAAGTAAAATGTCTGTTAGTTATTAAAGTAACTAGAAGAGTATTTACTCAAAAGTCTACTCAGAGGTGGTGAAATACATACGAAGTGCAGCTGTTGCTAGAAGCCCCATACAAATCGTCAAGGATAATGAAAAGACAATTCATACGCAATTTCAAAGCACCTTTAAATAATATATTATGAATACTTGTCCTAGATAGTTTTTTATTCAGATGCGTCAACAAACAAGGTTCAAATGAGTTTTGTGCGATAACGGTTAAACTTACGCATGTAGCAGAGATTTGGCCCGATTCCATGTTTATTGTTTTAAATTTCTGGTGTAAAAAAACGTTTGGTTGAAATCTGCTACATAGCCATATCTTATGAGCGCAACTATGATGTGACTTAAAAATATTACATTGCAAATGGATTGGTCAGAACAATATGTAAGTATGTACCTACGCATTGACTCGCTAATGTTTTCAGTTTATCCATCCCTTCCAATACTGCTTGCAAATCAACATCAAATTGACAATAATAAAAGATAACAAAAATACTACAGTAAAACCCTCATATAAGGTTCAACACAAGTTTTCAGCAGTTTATCAGCAGGTTATTTTGGCAAAGGATATAAGTTAAAAGCATATTTTACATGTTATTTATTCAATTCAATTCAATTATTTATTCATTTTTAAAACATTACTAAATAAAATTTCAATGCGTTTTAAAAGAGATAAAGTATAAAGATTTAAGATTTAAACAGATTTAAGCAATTTATACTTCAATGAAGCACAATCATACTAACAACTAACAGTATACTTCAATGAATCACAATCATACTAACAGCTCTCCCAACTGGTACAACCATTGGCAAGTTAGTTCTGCAAGCCGGGAGATAAAACAGTCTATGCTGTCGGTGACGGAGATAACCATTGTGAACTAGAACATAGAAACTAATGCTCTCCATGATAGCCGAGTTTTCAAACCTTCCACGAATCAGTCTGAAGAAATGTGTTACAATGAGCGCATCCCTTCTGACCCGTAGAAGGTTCACACCAAGCAAGCCCAAGAGAAAGTGGGTAGGGTAGAGCCACAGATAGTAGCCATACTTCCTCAGGTAAAGAAATCTCAGAAATTTCTTCCGAACCCTCTCCAACATGAGGGAATACTTCACTTGGTGTGGGCTCCAAACCACCAACCCACTCTCAAGCCTACTCCGAACCAAAGCATTGTATAGTACTGTGAGAACCCGGGTGTCTCTGAAGTTTCTCGCAGTGCATAGGACAAAACCCAACATTCTCAGTGAAGTACTTACTACATGTCATTATGATATGAGCATGAAAAGTTAACCTACTATCAAACAAAATATCAAGATCTTTCATAGTGGAGACACATTTTAAATTTAGAGCCCTCGTAGTATACCTCATATTATTACAGCCTCTGTAAGACGGTTATTCACCGGTCAGAGATTAAAATAAATTATGGGTAGAAGATTAATACGTACTTAAAGTAGGTACCTAAAACACCAAAAAAACCTTATAAGAGAGTTTCACTGCATTTTAAAAATATTTAACAAAATTATTCATTAGTGGTATGGGTTAGTGAGATATTTTCATAATCATTACAAAAGAATAGACTCGCCCTAATGTAAAATTTGGGTATCATTTCGAAGAGCTGGAGACAAACCAAGTGACCATCTTTTTGCTTTTCCAATGCTCTGAACAAAGTACGACATCTGTACGTTAACCACTGGAGCAACCACGCTAAATAAATAAATTTGCCTCGATTGCTCAAGATTTCCCAGAAGATCATTATTTAAATTTTTGACCAACATTAAAAAAATCATACCTCCGAATTTTTAACATGGAGACATAAAAACTTATTATAGTGCTATAAAGCCAATGAATTAACCTGTATTTTACCGTTTATCTGGTATTTGTAGGATTTATAAAAAAAACCTAAAAAAATCGTAAAGTTTATAACCGTGCGAATCCTGCGTGTTTTTTACTTTGAAACTGCCGTGAGGGGTACTTATTCGAGTCAACACAGAATATTTTCGATTTCTGTATGTTGTCTGTGGTACACTTGATAATGAAAGGTGCGTATCTATGAAAAAAGGACTTAATTTTAACCGTAAACAGCTGATCAAAAATTCGCAAAATATATTTTAAAAATTTATTTTTACATGTTCTAAAATAGTATACGAAGTTTGGATTTGCGACATCTGTGGTAATAATAGATAAAGCATTTCAATAGCTTCGGTATAAAATAAATGTCTGGCCAAGGAAATGTTTTAAATAATTATAATAAATGTTTTACGAATGGTAGGAAAATGTGCTCCAATGTTAGACTGCTATCAATCGCAGAAAAATAAAAGTGGTCCATTTTTTTACCATAATCGCTCCAGTGGTTATCTGCCGCAGAGGAGAATTGAAATAACCAGACCTTGCAGAAAAGTAAAGTTCGTCAAAGTAAGGTGACGGTTTGTAGCGCAGTCTATTGTGGGACTTTTCTGCGCAGGTTCTGAATGTTTGTTTTACCGAACCGTCTACAAATTGTGTTGCGTAGTGATGCAAAAATGAGTGAGGTGAGTAAATTATAACACATTTGTAAAAGTGTCTTAACTAAATTGTATAACAAAACATTTAATTTTGGAAACAAGCAAGCCCGAACTTTTGTTTACCCGACTTGGGATTTGGATTAAGATTTTTACGCAGTCAGCAATTTGGGCCTGGTTGTAAAAAGGACTACTTATTCATAAGCAGATTTTATTTTCAAATACTAGATACTGATAGGTTAATGTGAGTTGCCGATAATTCAGATTCATTTTTTGACAAATCACTTAAAAGGGAGATGGTCACCGCACCCCCGCTCCGGGCAACTTGATTTGTTCCCCTTACTCTCATGGGGAGGTCTATTGTTTTGCATGTCTATGGTATTTCTACTTTACTTACAGAATATTTTACAAATCAATTGGGAGGACTTTGTATGGATTGAGAATGCCCTTAGGGTCCATCAGGGTCTTGATTTCCTTCATCAGCTTCAAGGAAGACTGGTCCTTGGACAGACCGATGTACTTGGTCTTAAGGAATCCGATTCCATGTTCCGCGCTCACTGACCCCTTCAAGTTGCTGACAAAGTTGTACACAAACGGTTCGATCTTCTTTACTAAATCCGGGCAGAACTCTTTCAGAGCAATGTTCAGATGTAGGTTGCCATCGCCTAATAAAGAAAATTGAAATAAGTAAAGTAAACTAACGAACCATCACACAGAACATCATCTCCATCGTTTTCTAAAAAGACCCTCCACAAGACCCTGAGGGGAATTATTTTCCTCAAGGCTTCCTGTGTGAAGCAAATGTAAAAAAAATACTAATTTATGACTGACTAGTACTTCCCAATGCCTCCAAAATTTAAACCATATTTTTTAAATCTCATAAAGGTTTAATAAACTTGTACATATTTACCAATATGTCCGTATCCGATGACATGGAGCACCTCGCTTCCAAAACGTTTCTTCACTTCTGGAACTATTTCGTAATAGTTTTGGAGGGGCAAGCTGATATCGTATTTCAAAACGTAATAGTCCAGAAGGGAGCTCGCCATTCCTTCTCTCAGTGCCCACAAGTTCTGAAAAGATATGTAAAAGATTAACAGAGGAGGTGGACATGTCGGGCCAATTAAAAATTATCTACACTTTCACCATAACAAAACATATCTTCAAGGTTGCCTGTACACTGTCTTCTGCGCTTGTATGCTTACAGTTATTTATTTATTAGCCCATGGAGCTTTTACATTGGTTGGTGTATGGTTACAATATGGTTTACAATTGCATAAAATTAAAAAATACATTTTAATCTAAATATTATTTTGACATTAATGATTTGTTTGGGGATGTTTTAAGCATCGAATTTGTTATGTTAAAAATTAAGTTACAATATCATTTGTACATTCGTTTAATAAACTATTATATGTAAGAGAGGAATTGACGAGTTTGCTACATAATTTGTTTGTGAACAGTGACAATGAAATGGGTCCTTATGCTAATGGTGGGTTTCTTCATTTACCGAGAATGCTAAATGCAATACTAATTGTAAAAGTAAACGGTCAAATGCATAGAAATTTTTAAATTTCGATCGTTTACTTTTACAATTAGCATTGCATTTAGCATTCTCGGTAAATGAAGAAACCCACCCTTAGTGTGCCGAGTAGACACTAGATTAACTAGACTCGGGAGTTCACAACAGTCAAGCTCTGAATTTGCATTTTAAAAAAGAAGCATAAGTTGCTTATCCTTCGTGAAAAAGTGTAGTTTATTTGTTCTAAGGGACTATTCAACTTAAAATGAATAAATTATAAAAATTTTAGATATTTTTAATACGAATTTTATGGTGAGGTGACCAAACAACTGGATTATACTCTAATTGGCTACAAATGAGACAAATTAAATTTTCATGACAGGATGCAAATTTAAGTTTTTAATGGCAAAAATCCTAATGTTTTCATACTATTGCTTGTATTTTGATTTATGTGATGTACAAATTCATAAATTCAGTTGCTACAACTGCGGTATGTGAGAAATTTGATCCCATTCGCGTCATATATCTTTTGGCAATTACAGTGCAAACCTGTCCGCTCCGCTAGCAGTTTGCATAGAGATAATAAGAAGTGATCCGATATGAATTTTATGAGAGTGCTTTATCACGTATGCACGTTTTTTGTGGATCGAGAAGTTTAAAAGTTAAGTTAGTTTAAAATCTGGAGGAGTGTGATGCATGAAGAGGGAGTAAGACGCCCGTCAATCTCCTCCTCCTGTCAAGATTCAGCTCACCGAGCGATAGTTCCTGCACGTATGGGGGGTGTTGCCATTGGCAGGGTAGGGTTTTCTTTGAATATCAGTCATATTTTGCCCATCAACAAGTTGAATTTTAAGTACTAGAATAACCCAGATCTTGCTACCTCCAACTTTCATCTGTTAGGGCCACTCAAGGATGCTTTGCGAAATGGTCGATTTCTCAGATGGAAAAGAAAACCCAGCAGGAACATGCAAAAATGGCTAAGCGACCAACCGAATATTCTATTTGGAAGGTATTTGCAAGCTTGTGGACTGCTGGATAAAATGCATTGTCAAGGGAGGAGACTATGTATAAAGATGATGTAAAGAAGGCCTCCGTAGTCCAGTGGCTAAGACTCTTGACTCACATTCCGGAGGTCGCGGGTTCGAACCCGGCATGCGCAAATAAATTTTATTCGATTAATTTGTATTATTTCACAATTAATTCATATAAAATAATATATAGTATATTTGCGGCATGTTCCAGAGTGGAAGATACTATCAGTATCGCCCTGGTGTAAGACCACCATTCAGAATTGAAACGTTGCTTGAAAATGGCTTTAGCCGTGTTTAGTGACCAGATCTGAATAGCCAGGTACTTCCCAACCTTCCTCTTCCCCACCTCCTTCCCCTCCCCGCTACCTTCAGCCTCACAACATACCCCAATTGGGGATGCCATAGTCTCACTAGCTCTCTGGCTGGCTGTTGAACCCTTATAAATAAATTGTAGAAAAAAAAGTGTACATAATTTTTTACTGTGTTTCAGGGTTTTTGATGTTATTGTTAACTCAAAGATAATGAAAAATTCTCACAAAAATAATGGAAGAGGTCATTGAATAAAAATAAAATAATAGTTACCTTGATCCTGCTGGGTTCCGAACAGAGGGTCCCATCCAGTACCAGGCCGGAATCCATAGTTTCTTCAAAGAACTTTGATAGTTTTTCCATATCGTGGGTTTCATTAGACCCACTCGTCTCAATCAGTACATAAAATGGAAAGTCTCCAATGGGATTTCTGCAAATCAATAAAAATTTTGATTTACGTTCATCTATCAGAGAGAATAATGAATAAAACCTGCTCATGATAAAATTATAAAGATATGCCAATCGTCCAGTTGATTAGTCAGACATTTGAGTGGAGTTTGAAGTTATGTATAAACCTCTCTACAGTATTCAGATTACTCATAAACACTACCAAATATATATACATATATAATGCAGAAAAACTAGTAGCGGAACAACAAAATATTGATGTTTTCTGGGTCACTGGTAGGATATTTCAAAATGTCATATCAATAATGTACCGGACCGTTATGCCTTCCGGTGTTATTTTAAAGCATATTTAATTTGTAAAACATAGACTAATATTTGATTTATGGTGAGCTTTCGAATGTTGCTTTCTTCATAATCTCAAAACTCGGTATTTGGAGATGTCTGACTAATCAACGATCGTCTTGATCGATGTTTGAAAGTATGTATTAACTTTGTGTAAAGTTGTTAATAATATTTGATATACAATAATAAACCTACTGCAATTTGTAGCGTTCCATACAAGTAGAAAGGGCACCGGCATCAGCCATTTCAAAAGCGGAAAGGATTTCACCAACTGATGTTTTGGCTTTTCTGTACACCTTCAAGACACTCTCAAAGTCCTTCAGCCCTGCAAAAATAGTATGTAGATTAAAACAAAACCCGCTTACTAATAACCACTGGAGCGATTTTTGCTGAATATTCCCACCATTTTAAATGTCTCCGATTGCTTTTCGTATTAAAAAGGCCATTATCTCCATTATCTCATCTCCAAAATTATTTTTTTTTTATATTTGTAGCTCCCACGTTTGTTATTTCAGTTTTAAAACGAAGCTATTGAAATGCTTTATCTATTATGACCATGGATGTCGCAAATCTGAACATCGTAGACTATTTTATAACCATGTTAAAAAAAAAAAAAAAATTTAAATTTCACCCAGAATTTCTGATCAGCGGTTGACTCGAATAAGTACCTCTCACGACAGTTTCAAAGTAAAAAACATGCAGAATTCGTGCGGTTATAAACTTTACGATTTTTTTATATTTTTTTTATAAATCCTACAAATATGAGATAAACGGTAAAATACAGGTTAATTGGCTATATAGCACTATAATAAGTTTTTCATGTTAAAATTCGAAGGTATCATTTTTTTAATGTTGGCGAAAAATTTAAAAAATGATCTTCTCAAGAAAACGGAGAAAAAAATTTTAAAACGCGCTGTTGCTCCGGTGGTTAAATGTGTATTAAATTTAACACAACTCACAACCTACTATTTACCATACATTAATGGTTGAGTATGCCATCCGCTCATAGAAAAATTGAAAAAAAAAACAGTTGACGACTCAATCGCTATCCACAGGAAAGGAACTTGTGAATTTCATTGGCGGTCTGCACACAGGCAACTTTTTCAAGAGCAGTTGTGGTGACGCAGTGACTAGCAGTGCTGGTCGCGTTTCAGTTGCCATGTTGACAAGTTGCCATGGTAGCCACTCGCAACCTGTCAAGTTTTCGAGTAATTTGCGATACGACAGATCAGAAAAATATCAATTTTGTTCAGGAGGTCGATATATTGAGTTGTGCCGTGAATCAAGTTGCCAACCAGTTTTCGGTTTCTCCATGAGTGAAGGCCCTATCAGTTGTACAAAATTTTAAACACTTATATTAGAAAGGTTCTGAAACTATTTAATTATTCAATAACCCTGAGTAATTATTACTGTCCTATTTAGTGGCCAAACATAATGAAAGAAGATTGAATTAAAAATATGCGACCATTAGCAAAAAAGCGGTATAAAATGAATGAAGTTTCAAAAATAATGCAGGAAAAAAAATTGGTTTCATAAACATGAATAAAATTTTTTTAATTAAAAATATATAAAAATTATTGTTCCTGAAACTTACGGAGAAGGGAAAATAAACATGAGCCATTTGTAATCATAAAATCAAGGAAATATTGAAACAACGAATGAAGCTAAAGGAAATATTGATCCAGTAAACTTTCGATTTGTTATGATGGAGAGGTAATAGTGGAATTTAAAAATACCGTCGATATAAAAAAAATCGTGAGCAGATTGAATTTATTGGAGACAAATATGATAACCGAAAAATACTCTTTTGAAGAGACAGAAAGGAAAATTAATAGTCAAAATGAGTTTATTTTTTAACAAAACTCAAAAATAAAAGTTAACTTCTTCAGAATAAAATTTACTTCTTTCGAATCAGAAAGTGTTTAGAAATCGCGACATTTTATTTTATACACCTTCATTTTTATGTGAAATGTGTCTTTTTTAGGAATATTAATCATTTACGTATGATTTTTTTTTTGTATTCCCGCATTCATAGTTTCTTTCAATAGGACCCTTCAAAATGATAAGAGGTAATCATGGTACCCAAAAATCCAACGTTGACCGAAGAAGACAGGCTGGGGCAGTTGATAGACACTTTAGTGACCAGACCCAGGGTTCCCTCCGAACCGATGAACAAGTGCTTCAGGTGGTACCCCGTGTTGTCCTTCTTCAGTGTCCCCAGTAGGTCCAGTACTTCGCCGTTGGCCTTAACCTGCAACAGATAATCATATTCTTTTAATAATGTCTCTAGGAGTACTTGCTCCATCAATAAAATAACCCTGACCTGGTTAATTAATTCATTAATTATCTTTTTTGAAGAGATGACTTTTCAAAGGAGGTGTTTATGTATTAATGACAAAAGTGAAAAAAAAAATATATATATATATATATATATATATATATACATCCCGCTATCATTGCTGCGTCTTCTAATGGTCCACTTTCATTCAATCCTGCGTCCGACCGTCATTCTGCGTCCGGTATACGGACGCAGGATTGAACACATGTAATTTCAAGTTTTCCCCACTGCTGTACCCTCATACAGTCCAAAAACGAAAATAAGCCAGACGCGGTATTGGTACCTAAATCAACTGAAATATGCTATTTTAGTTCAGTGCTTTGTCACCGAGCGGCGAGCCACAGCGCTGCAGTAAACGAGCGTATATTTTTAGCAAAATATACGTTTCATTGACTAGCGTATCGCAACTCCTACATTTGGCAACATCGCTTTTTAATAGCGTTGCTTCTGTTTCCTAGAACGACGAGAACAGATCGACGAGAGCACATTGCAAAATAAGATTTCATTCAAATTCACAGAGAATAACTCTTAATCATAGTTTTGTCTAGAAAACGTGCAAATCGTGGAAATTATTGAGACAAATAAATGAATTCCAATGTACAAATGATGTTTCAAGCATTCAACCCAACCATTTTTGATTTATTCGTTGATTTTAATCAAAATTGGCGCCAAATATGACTCCAATAAATATGCATCTTGTCAAACATATACATATATAATAAACATTCCGAGTTTGGCCCCGGTGTAAGACCACCATTCAGAATTGAAACGTGGATTCAAATGGCTTTAGCCGTGTTTAGTGACAAGAGAGAGGATTACTGACGATGCTTTAAAATGGAGATATCATGAAACAATTACAGTTAATACACGTAAGCGATTGTTCTGAAACATTTAATAAAACACGACTCACTTCTAGGAATTTGAGTTAAGTATCATTTAAATAAGCAATGTGATTTTTTTCATATTAATAGCATGTTAAATGACCGAACTGTGCGAGCTTTTTATAATTTTCTAAACATATGTACCTAATATGCATTTTTTTACAGTGGGATTATTTGTGGCGTTGCTTCGTGAAATTACTTTTTTCAAATAATTTTTACATATAATAAGTAAAATTATTTAATACATTAGCTCCACACAGGAGGCCCTAAAGAAAATATTTCCCCTCAGGGCCAATGTCATCTTTGGGGATGCTGTATGGAGGGTCTTTTTAGGAAATGAAGGAGAGGAAGTTCTGCGAAAGAATTAGGTGTGAGGGGTGGGTAGAAATCTGGGGGTCAGTGTGTCCAGGAATGACGGACGTATGGATATATCCCTCCTACAGTGGTACAAAATGATGTTCCGAGAGAGACCAACTGGAGAGTTCATAGGTCTCCCTCCACCAGTCTTTCGCAAGACAAAAGATAAACCTCACTCCAAGAACCCGGGAACCCCTGCTAAGTCAAAAGGCGTAGCAAGCCACTTGGGTTGACCTGTGGCAGAGGTGTTGGTTATGTGTAGTAAATTGCTCCCGGGGCGGTGGTACCCAAACCCGCCTCCTAAATGGAAAATTATTAAAATGCGAAATATAACTACGAGATGAAGCATGAATGTGATCGACGACAAAGAGCGTTAAAATATATGGGTTATTTTACCTCCAAGCAGCACACTTTTTCATCTCATCTCGCCGACTAATAATATTTATTTGAACTGTAGTTAAACCTATGTTACGTGTTCATTATTTATGTAAACCGTTCTCAAATTACGCATCCTTATCTTAAGTAATCATATATAACTCAAAATAATTGTTTTGAGGCGATGTTTATGAAACCATAATTAAATATTTCTGGGCAGATAAAACATTTATTGACTGTCAACGCCGGTCGGGCTTCTTTACGTCTGTTAGCGTTTGATTTTTTATATATCCCATTAGGTATTTCAAATTATTTTAAACCTACGCTCCGATATTATTAGCGTTTTTCCTCTCTTTAGTTTCCTTCAGAAAGTTCCTGGCCATAAATAGATAAATATTTGTATTTCAGAAATAAGTCATCATTCTTGAATCGAAATGAAAAAAATGCTCTAATTTATGACTACCGATGTCAGATTGGTAACACTTCGACGTAAACACATTCATTTCCTCTCCTCAAAAATACGACAAATTTGAAGATAACAAAGGCCGAGTAAAATTATGTTCCCCTGTGCAGTTAATATATTATAAAGATACACTAACAAGAAACGAATACGCGGTAGTTTTATACGTGTAGGTACACCTAATTATTATGTTTTATTTTTTCATAATTTAGAGTGCCAAATGTCTAAATAGTATTTTTTTAAACCAGTTTTTCAAACTTCACAATTTTTTTTTCACGATGCATTTCATATTTAAAAAAAAAAACTTTTTTCGGTACATGCAATGGAGAAACTCTTAAATAACCGGATTTTTTTACAATAACTTTTTCTCATTAATTTGGAAGGCGGGTAAGGCCGCCCAGGGAAGCATTTAATGGATAATCAAAACCTCTGACAAACGCCACCCCAAGTGGTTCGATACGTTTTGTGACTTAGCAGGGGTGCCCGGGTTCAATGGGAGAGATTTGTCTGGATCTTAGCGGCGGATGCGTTCTTCCACCAACTGCTGGGAGAGACTGGTTTAGGAAGAACTTTTGACCTCTCTAGCAGGACTCTATCGGAACATAGCCTTGCACCGTAGTGGGAGGGATATATTCATACGTCCCGTAAGATACGATAATACACAATTAAGATCCACATCCACTCCAGCATCCCCAAAGATGACAGGCCCTGAGGTGAATTATTTTCCTCAAGGCCTCCCGCGGGGAGCTAATTTAATACAATGTTTTTATGTTTTTAAAATGAGTCTCCTGTTTTTTCATTATCATTTTAATTTTTCTTCTCCGTTTTATTTTACTTCGAATCATTTTTATTTTACTTCTTCAAACAAAGATTTTTTTTTATTTTACTTCGTTAAGCCGCCGCTACCCGAATTTCTACCGATTTGTTACATTATCTACATTAAACATTTAAAGTTCTTAAAAAAATATGTTATTTTTGAAGATAATATCTAGACGTTCCCTACAACGAAGTGCAAATCATATGAAATTCCCTCGATAGAAAAAAATCGAAAAGTATGCTCCGCAAATTAATATAAACACGTTCATTTCACTTATTTTAGAAGTTATATGTATGAAAAAATTCACGGTGTACCTTTAAATGCTACTTAGATGTTCTCCGTGAGATTTTTGCTCTATTTTAAACGAGTTGTGTTTTATTAAACGTTTTCACCCTTTTCACTTCAATTTTTTCGTTTTAAATATTAACACGCTCTCTCCAACATTTGTAACTACATATCTCTCCATCTGCTTCTTTTTGAGCGGGTATATGGCGCCTAACAATCGTTATACATTCATATTTGACAGTGTTAAGAATTTTTATTTCGATGATCAATAAAATTACGACACAAAAAATTATATGAAAGTATTGGCCAGAAAAAATTCCAGTCTTCTTGCCACAAAAACATGCCTGTTTCGCATGTCATGGGTCGAGTTTCATGGGACATTCTTTGCGCTCCAGATTTTTTTTTAACATTAGCTCCACACAAGGGGCCCCGAGGAAAATAATTTCCCTCAGGGCCTATGTCATTTTAGGGGATGCTGTGTGCGAACCACTTGGAGTGATCTATGGCAGAGTTGTTGATTATCCAATAAATGATTCCCGGGGCGGCGGTACCCATACCCGCTTCCCAAAATGTCTGTACTAGGCTGCATTTTCATGCGTGTAACACGAATGACACGAACCACGAATTGTGGGAAAGGAATGAAACAACAGCAAAGGATCAAGATGGATTGTAGGAGCTACATAAAACAAAAACAAAAAAATTTGTGATTTCAAAAAATTTTGTGAATTTAAAATATTATAATTAAAAAAAAAAAAACTGCAATATGAAATATTATAATCAATTAGAAATTTGTAAACTTAAATGTACAAATTACTAAAATAAAATTCAAATAAAAAAAAAAAAAAAAAAAAAAAGGGCGCGAAACGCCACTTGCAGATACTTCATTCCTTTCCCAAAATTCGTGGTTCGTTTCGCGTTGTTACACACATGTATGCTTTCATACTTGTAGGTGCTAGGTATCTAATATATTAAATGCATGTGTTAAAAGTATTTCTGAAGTGAAAACTTCTATAGCATTGTTGTAATTTGAAACTCAATGAAACGAAAAGTAACGACAGTAAAAAGAGACCATCTGTAGGATTTGTCCTGTAAGAGAATGAGATAGTGTAATCGGTTTCTTCTTTGTGTATTGCTTCGTAGCCTATCGGTCTCCTATTTATGCGTGCGCCGTAGCCTCCTCAATCTTGTCTTCTGAAGGTTTCACTTCTACCGCATGTGAATTGCATACTCTGACTTTGTTTTTAATTTTTAGATGATATTTTTTATTTTGTTGGTATCAGTAAAACAAACGCGAAAAAAGACTATGTATGCTAAATTGACGTTTACGCTTCAATTATTTTTGTGTTTTCTACAAACCATTAGATATTAAATGGCAAAAAAATACTAGAAATGAGTGACTTATTGTTCCGAAGTTTCTTTATAATTAATAGGTTACATAATATTTCTACTGATAATCGTGTTGTTTTAATAATTACCCACTTATAGTCAGAGTTAATTCTTTAAAACTACATAACATTAACAGATTTTATTTTATTTTATACTAGCAGACCCGGCCACACGTTGCTGTGGCTAACGAACCACAACGCCACTACCCTACCTTTATAAAATCCACACTACCCGCTTGCCAACTGCCCGCTGCCCGCTGTCTAAATTGAATATTTGAATTTCTCGGCTTTTCTCTACTAAAATAAGCATGTTTTATACATGTTAATCTTCCTCTTGAATCACTCTATTTATTGGTGAAAACCGCATAAAAATCCGTTGCGTAGTTTAAAAGATTTATGCGCACATACATTTTGAGCGACTTCATTTTGTACGTATTGATAATATATTTAATTTATTTTTGTTCTTGCTTATTCATCGATAGATTTTACGTGCGCGTTGCCGCCGAGTTGGTTAGATTCTGCAAAGTATGGGCCAGTCGTATTGGCGCCTTCATATTTTATTAATACCTTTAAAGTCGTTTAACCAAAAACTTAAATGAATAAATGGCAACGTTGCAAGACGTCCGTTTGTCGTCAACATGAAAATAAATATATAATTGGACCCTACATTGTTTACAAAATGAAAGAAAGAATATGCAGGACGCCGCACTACATTAAATATGAAAGGAGTTCAGATTGGTGAGACGTTAAAGGGCGTTTTTTTCGTTTTGTATATTTTTAAATTAATGTTTTTCAAAAATTTAAATACCTAGCAACAATCAAACACTGAAAAGATAGTATATACTTTAGTTAGAACTATGTAAAATCAAGTCCTTCAGATAGACGCAGTAATGTCGATCTGATGAAAGGACGCAGCAATGATAGCGGGATGTATATATATATATATATATATATATATAAAATTGGTTAAATTTGGGGTATGCAAAGCAAAAATTGGGGGTACGCAATATTGTGTTTTCGCATTGCCCAAAGTCATGTTTAAAATTATCACTCTGTATAAAATTGCATTAATTTTATATGTGTGGCTTCATTAATAATGAGAAATTACTTTTATTACACGTATACACAAGATAGATACAGGGTACGGGGTACAACAAATTTATAATAAGAGTCAAGGGGTATACAGGTTCAAAAAGGTTGACAACCGCTGGGTTAGGAAGTGGGCTATTTTTCAATTATTTTTTATACAACTATTTGGCAACTTTTCAAAGGGGTGTTGAAATTGCATCATTCTGAGTTATCATGGAACCATTCTTTAATGAATGTGTTTAGGAAAGGAAAAACAAATTTTGTGATAGTGGAAAAAAAAGTACCAAAATTTGATTAGATTTTAACTTCCTAAATGTGATTCAACCTCAATAAAAGACAGATCGATGTGTAAGGATAATGTTAATCCAATAAGAAAAGTGTGATTAGTATATATTTTGGGCAATATTGAATGAATGATATTCTCAGGTAAAGTTTATAGTTTGGACCTAAATTCTGTTGGGCTTGTAATGTAATGGAGGGAGTTTATTCCAATTTATTTGGCTTGCACTTAGGTTCCTTCAATCTGCTTAGATCTTTTAGAAGGCTGGCATAAATGTCATTACAGTACTCGAGAAGTGAGACTATGTAAGACTTGATTAGTAGTTTTGTTGCCTTTGTAGGAAGGTTTGTTCAGACTGACTTGAGTTGTCTTAGGTGAAAAAAAAAACAATGCTTAGGGTCCTATTTAGTTAAAGCTATTTATTTGTCTAAAGCGAAAAGTCCGAATCTAGATTAACACTGTGAAGTTTGACTGTTGTTGATATCGCTGCCGGAAATAAAAATAGGTGAATCGTCTAAGTTCACGTTCGTTTGTGGCAGCACAGATAAACTCAGTCTTAGATGGATTCAGCTTCAGCTTGTTTGAAGAGGTATGAGTTATTGCTTCTAGACATACGGCTATATGGATTTTGAGACTGTCGATTTCGTTTGGATTGCATTAAAAATAAACTTGCAGACCAAAAACAGATCCCTGGGGTACCTCCGAAGAAAGGGTTGCAAATTTAGATATTTTATTACTTAATATATATAGTGCCCTTACTGCGGGAACCGGTATGTTTACCTGATTATAAATATTGGTCCTAATACAGTTAAGTGTACTGGTCCCAGCGAGAGAACGAAATCTTTCTACTATCTTCTGTCTTTTTCATTTTCAAACAAGACGCGTCAGAGGGAAAGGAACAAACGTTGAAGATTTCCGTATGAGTTCTCGCTGGAGCTATTTTACTATGCTGTCAGATTAGATCCATTATTTACTTTAGTTTACTTCGACGGTAAAATTAATTTAGACATTACAACAGTAACTGGCAGAAGAAGGATGAAAGAAGGCTGAATTCTGTAAAAATGAAATCTCTGAGACGTATGTGATGAGATACAATGTGAATGAAGTGAATGAATGTGAATGAAGCAAGGAGTATGTGCCGAGACATAGTTGTATGGCGTTCCATCTGCATAAAATAGGAGATGGTTAATTAATTATTATTAATCACGTACAGCTTCCACACCAAGAATAGAGCCATGCAGATTGCCGAATCGGAGTAGGCGGAGGCCCCCTGCGTTGGTGCTCACGTTGCCCCCGATGTGACAGGAGCCCTTAGCCCCGAGGTCTAGGGGCATAATAAGATTATGGTCCCGCGCATGATTATCCAGGGTCTCCAACACGCAGCCACTCTCGCACACCATCACACCTAGAATTCAAATATAAACATTAATTACTGTAAAAAGTTAAAGTAACTAACTAAGAGCCGCCTTAACACTTGCTAAAATTTAAGTAAGAGTGAAAGTAATTGCTAAAGCAAAATACCTCCAAAATGCGATTTTCAAACAATTTAACTTTAGCTATTACTTTTTGAAAGCCAAAAAACAGTCAGTCACAAAAACACAAATACGAAAACAAACAATAAAAATAATATATAGTGTTGTTATAATAAGTGGTACCTACAATAATGAAGCAATCACGCATTAAGAGTAAAGGTAAAAAATAATCAATAAAAATAATAGTATTATTGTAACACCTGTAACTTGTGCCTAGAATTATTAAACAATTACGCATTAGAGCAAATACTTAATATAAAAAATTATCACTGAAAATAAGAGTATAGTGTTATTTTTACACCCATCACCTGTAGGTACCTAGAATTATGAAGCTATTACACTTTATAGCAAATTCTTAAGATAAAAAATAATAGTATGCGTTATTGTAAAAACTTTTACCTAAAATTACAAAGCAATTATTACGCATAACAGTACATACTTAAATAACAAATAATCAATATAAATAAAAGTATGGTATTATTATAACACCCGTAACATTTACTCAGAATAATGAAGCAATTAAGCATTAGAGCAAATATACACAGCGATTAAGCAATACTTAAAAAAAAAACAATAAAAATAGTAGTGTTATTATAATAACTTTTACCTGGAATTATGGAGCAATTACGCATTAGAGTAAATTCTTAACCCGTTTAATCATAGGAGACCCAAATTGTCCCAAAACACCGCATACGCTGTTATAATAATTGACTGCCCTAAAACAGGAATTCCCCTAGTTGGGCAGTCAAAACGTTTTATAATAATAATCCATAACAAATGTAAAATCTTGTACTAAATAAAAAATAAACAAATAAATTAATAACAGGAGACCCAAATTGTCCTAGAACGACCGTGCATTATTAAAAGTAAAAAAACTGTGTTCTTATCATGTGGACATTTGTGATTTATTTTATATTAGAAAGCGAAAGAAATAACGCTTTTCATTGCCTTAGAAATATACGAACTCTGTGTTCAGATATTTTACAAACCCGATCATAAGTGACGGTTTTATTTCGTGCCTATTTGTGATGTAACACACAACTAATTTTAAAATAAAATTGTATGAATGTGATAAAAAGTGAAGTGGAAGTGTTATTACAAATTTTCTTAAGAAAAGGAATCTGTATTTAAAGTTTATTCTATTTTAAGTACATACTTTAATTTGAATATTCGCAGGTATGCATTTTTTAGCCAATTTACATTACCAATATCAAAATTTTAATATTTAGAAACAAAAATGTTAATTTCTAATGAACACATAGAAAAGATTATTTTATCTAGATTTTAGAACAATTTTTGTTTTAGCAAAATGGTAAAAAAATAACCAACAAAAAGGAACATTCAAAATGCATGGGAAGAACCGGGAATATTGCGCGCAAACCTTTTCAGACAAAAGTTTATCGATATTTTTTTATTCAAAGGGTTAAAATTGAACAAAAAAATAATAGGATGGTGTTACTGTAACACCTGCAACTTGTATGTAAAATTATGAAACAGTTACGCATTAGAGCAAATACTTAAGTTAAAAAAATAATAGTACGTGTTATAATAATAACTTTCATGAAAAAGCAATTTCGCATTAGAGCAAATACTAAAAATAAAAAGTAATCAATAAAAATAATATTATGGTGTTATGAAGCAATAACGCATTAAGAAGCACATACTTAAGATAAAAAATAATAGTGTAGTTTTATTATAACAACTTTGTACCTAGAATTAAGAAGCCATTACACATGAATATCACAAATCAAAGATAAAAAATGTAAGAATGGTGTGATTATTAAAAAAAAACTTATTTATTATATTTTTTGGGCGTTAACTACGTAACAATTTCTAGAGATTTTGTTATGAAGAGTTTTATTTTATATGTACTTTTGTTATGTGAATTTTAATTTTTCTGCTACCGGTTTCGACGGAAGTGGAAAATAAAACTCTTCAAACAAAACTAAAAACTTATACCTATAATGAAGCAATCACGCATTAAGAGCACATACATTAAGCGCATACATTAAAAGCACAAAAAATAATCAATAAAAATAATAGTATGGTGTTATTATAACACCCGTAACGTGTACCTAGAATTATGAAGCAATTAAGCGTTAAGAGGATATACCTAAGATAAAAAATAATAGTATGGGGTTATTATAAAAATTAAAATTATGAAACAATTAAGACTCTGCAACCGGGCTCGAAAAGAAGATGGAGAGATACGAAATTACGAATGTTAGAGGAGAGTGCTAACATTTACAGCGACAAAATCGATGCGAAAATTGCGAAAATGTTTAATAAAACACGACTCGTTTAAAATAGAGCAAAAATCTCGCGGGCATTGTCTTAAACAGCATTTAAAGAAACACGGTGAATTTTTTCATACATAAAACTTGTAAAATAACTGAAACAAATGTGTTTATAATAATTTTTGAAGCATACTTTGCGATTTTTTCAATTGAGGGAATTTTATATAATTTGCGTTTTGGCGCGGGCAATGTCTAGATATTATCTTCAAGAATAACATATATTTTTTTAAGAGCTTTAAAACTTACCGTGACTTAAGGGAGACATGTAAGAAATCGGTAGAAATTCGAGTTGCGGGCCCTTAAGCATTAAGAGCATTTACAAAAGATAAAAAATAATCAATAAAAATACAAAATATACTACTATTATAATACTATTAGCTTATACCTAGAACTATGAAGTAATTAAACATTAAAAACGTACTTGAGATAAAAATAATGCACTGTTATTATAATACCCATAACTTATCTCGTATCCTGTTGGATTTTTTCCCCCATAAAAACCAGTATTTTATTATTTGAACAAAAATCTGATTAGGATAAGTGGATAAGTAAAGTACTTATGTTAATATCTCCCAAAAACAATATATAAAGTAACACTAGATAAAGCTCAAAAAGCACTAGGTACACACCATAACAAATGTAAAAGGAAATAAAATTTTCTGATTCCAAAAACCGAAGAGACATCATTTATTTTTCACGCGGAAAAAAAACTTTCTGAAAATGAACGTCCTTATTTTTAATTAGTTTATCAAATAACGCATTTGAATTTGAAGTCATTTGATGTCATCTGGCTGTCATTTTTTTTTTTAGCTCCACACAGGAGGCCCTGAGGAAAATAATTCCCCTCAGGGCCTATGTCATCTTTGTGGAAGCTGTGTGGAGAATCTTTTTAGGAAAGGAAGGAACTCCATTCAATTCCGCCTTTAACTGAACAAAAGCATGCGGAGAATTAAATTTCTCCAGCCAATTTCTATTCCAACACTTTATTTGGACCCTTTGATCTTTATTGCAAAATTGTAAAATTGACAAAATTGCGTAAATTTGCAGGCAGCTAATCGTTGTTGACAGAAGGCCATCTTACTGCAAATAAAACTATGTGTGTAGCGGTGGCTGGCACTTACTTCTGAACAACTTCTGTGAGCATTAATTACCAAAAGTTAGATACTTGTATATACAATCCTGAGAGTAACTTATCAAAATACTATTTAAGTCATTAATTTTACTTATGAGTGTAAAGACAGCCTTATAAAGTAAGAACACTACTTTATAAGGTAATGTGAATTGCTTATGTAAATTGGTGACATCATCTTTCTATCAACACGAAAAAGATCACACTTCTTGGGAGTATGATAGGAGTACCAATCGAATATAGAAAAGAGATTAAATAAATAAGAATAAAAATTTTAGTCTACCTGAGAACTCATCGAGGCTGATGATCTTGTTCATAAGTGCGGTGCTGATGACGATCTCGTCGAAGACGGGTACGGAGCCGCCCACCAGGCCCGTGTTGCCGCCCTGCGGGCACACCGCCAGGTTGTGCTCGTTGCAGAAGGCCAGAAGCGCCGACACCTCCTGCGTCGTCTTCGGCTTCAGCACCACTTGCGATTCACCTAGCAACATTCAAGCTATTATAAATCAATCATTTTAAATACAGTTACATTATTTAGTGTCAAACTCAGTACAAATTTTTCGGATTACGAATTACTAAAAAATATTTTAAAATCTCCTACTGTCATCATTGAAAGTGGAATATATTGCTTGTGTAATGATGGAGGACTTAGCTAGCAGAGGAATTGAACCCACAAAGCCTGGATAGGTACCTAATGCCAGTCTTGCTAATGTGCAGTTAAATACAAAGCTGCGAGTGTTCAATACAGCAGCTCGTCTAAAATGTGGTGACACTAAATACTGACACACTTGCATGAATCACAGAAAGAGTTACAAACAGAGGCGGCCGCTTCCTTAGTGCATTTGTGCACTGCACTGCCGAACACCGATATACGTCAGAAGTGTAAATTAGTACATCCTCTCACGAAGTATTCCCGCCAATTCGTTACAAAATCTTTACCAATTGACTAAACTCCCTAGCATGAGAGAAAGGAATTCGTGCACATTTTGTTATGCCCAGGCGTGACGTCACATGAAGTATATTATTATATTTCTACTGGGATCATCTCCAGATGCTGGAGTGCTCGTGCCCGTGAAATGAGCAAGGCAGGTATAGACCCATAAGGACGATTGACGTGTGAAAGCAGAGAAGACATATGGTGCCTGGGTGCACTAGCGGAGCAAATGACATAACATTAAACTTGCGTAAAGTGGTCCCGAACCTTTGGAATGAAATAGTTATGTTCAACGAATTTAAGACTAATTAACAATGTTATGTTTTAACGCCATCGGTCGCCGGCGCGGCGCATCGACCTCAGTATCGTTTCGGTTTTTAAAGTATTTTAACGGTTTTCGCAAATTTTATTCTGTAAAAAAAATTGTTTAAAAATGAGAGCTACTGAAAACATTGCGATTAATGTATATTTTATCAAATGTAACTTAATGGAGTGTTTTAGTGAAACGGTTAAACTTTTCAAAATAAGTTGTACTATTTCAATGACAACTGTTGAGTGCGAACAGTGTTTTTCTACATTAAAACGTGTAAAAATATTTCTGAGGAACACTATGTTCCAAGATCGGCATCATCATTGGCATATGTGTCAATAATGAGCATCGAAAAAGGTTTGATATCTCCTATACCAGACTTTAACAATAAGGAACTCCAGTGAAAAATATTATGGCTTTAAAAAAATATGTTCATACAGACCAATGAACGCTGATTCTGAATATATAAGTTTTATTTCATAATATTAAACGTAGAGTTCTTAAAAAATTATTAAAAAGTGCATTTTTAAACCTCTCGTCAAAACACACTGTAAAGTTGGTATTACTGAAATGGTTAGTGCTGACGTCACGCGTCACCAGTCATTGTATTGAAACTTTGATTATGTAGGTATGACATAAGCCATCAGTACTAATAACATTTCATGTTATTCGTTATTTTATACTGTTTATAGATATTTAGTTGTTGTGTTTATAAGGCATCTCTTATTAGATTATCTCTATTATTGAAAATGTTAAAAAAACTACTGTACAAAAAAAATAGTAATGCTATTTCTAGGGAGAATACTTCGAAGAACGGAATTCAAAATGGCGGCAGTAGATCAGCTGATTGCCCAATCCTATACTAATTTTTCAGGAGTGATGACGACACACGATTCACCATACATCGGTGGTTTTCGGAGGGGTCTTGAAAAATTAAAACTTTAACAATTATTTTAACTATTATAACTAACTTTAAAAATAAAAATAAATATGCAGTTATTTAAGTTAGAAGGTCATTATTTATTAAAAAGAATAAAAAAAATGTACTGGAGTTCTCTATTGTGTCATTGAAGTATTTTTAGAAATGAAAGAGCGTCGAATGGATTTTCTCTACAAGTGAACGTTTGTACTAGGTATGTCACTCCCTTTAAATCACTTTATTTTCCCATGTTAATTTTACCTTTTTTTGTGAAATGCACTGCTCACAAATTTTGTCACGGGCCGCCTCTGGTTACAAATAACTAAATTATTAAAATACTGAACATTTAGGCAATACGAAACTAACCTAACTAACCATGCCTACAAGGGGCAAGAAAACTTTCAACCATAATAATAAATATCCGAGCAGAACTTATGAATCCGAATATATATATTTACAAAATAACTAGAAAAAAAATTAATTAATCATATAAAAACATGTGTAGATAGTTCCACCGTAACTTCTTTCTAATAAACAATCCATGCATCAGAAAGAGAGGTTGCAACAGAGTCCTCAGCGGTAGAATCAAAATGCCTTGCATAATGAATAAAAATAATAAAAAAATAACAGTGAATAAAAACATGTAAAAATATTGTGTGCAGATTATAATATTACAGAAGCGAAAAAAAAATTAAAGAAGAACATTAAAAATGCCTTCCATATAGGTTTGAATGGAAAACAATGTCACCATAGACTGAGTACTGTTCTAACCCATTCAGCACGCACTCTATCTTTCTTACATCATATGTTGCCATCCCATTTGAATTTTATAATGATGTCAACTCTCTTTTCTCTCAGCCAACCTCTTGGAGAGCATAATTTAATTGTGTTTTTATCAACATTAACCTGTCATTTGCCGCTTGTGCGCCGGCGGGTCCTGATTTTGACACGCGATTTTGACCCTTATGTATAAAGAAAGTGTATGAAGAACAATGTCAGAAACGCTTGCTCTATTATCGCTCTTTACCATAGAGAAAACCGCAATTAGATTGGTGACTCCATATAATTTATATTAATGATTTACCGGAGCGCGGGAGCGTGCGCAGTTCTTGCGCATGCGCGGGAAAAATTCTTTGGTTTTGAACTTTGACCTTTCTATGTACGAAATTTCTCAAGGACGCTGTCAGAATCGCGGGACATTGGGTGTCATGGCTGCCGCTTTTTGCGAACGCTAATTGGTTACAACCAACCCCATTTACTCGCGGCATTCAACGAGTTAATAATAAAAGTATTTTTCTGTTTACCTCGGCAGTTTTTGATCCAGTCGATGTTGTATCCCAACACTTCGGACGGATCCGTAATAACCCGGTCTTTTCCCAAAACATTTTGGAAAAATGTCAAATGTTCATCTTCCACCTTGTTGAAATTCTTGCGCTCAACTTTATATTTGGTCTGAAAATGAAGAAACAATGATAATTCATTCATTTGATGTAAAAAAAACTGACGGTAAATATTTAGCTTCATGTCTCATCCAATATGCACAATTTTTTTTTATACTCTTTTTAAAAAAAACCCTCAACGCTAACACAAATTTGTCAAATAAATTAAATACATTATTTTGCTTTTCCGTGAACTGCAAATGTAATTAAACTGATCCGAAGTGATTTTTTTGGTAAATATTCCACTAACCACTGTACCTTTATTGGCATGGAATTTTGGAAATTACACTATGTTTCAACTTAATTATTACAAGAAACAACTAATTACGTTTGGACAGATAGTAAAAATGCGTTTAAATTCCATTTTTATCCAAAGTTCAAAATTTCCCGTATAAAATGATCCCTTTGCCGCTATTTTAATTTTTTTTTGTATGGATTGATATATTTGTATATTTTCATTACAATCTAAATATGTTTGAATTACTTAGTTTATCCAAACTAAGAACCTATAACCTATTTTGTGCCTATAAATAGTTGTTTCTTCTAGTAATTGTTGAAATGAAGAGGAACTTCCATAATCTGTGCCTAAAAATGCGGCAGTTAGTTAAATAATTTCCTTCTTTTTTTTAAGTAAAACTTCTTTACGACTAGGGGAGTAAGCTGGTGAATGCGTGACGAGGGCGTTACTAAAAGCGAGGCGAACGGTAGTTGAGAGGGAGATATAAGTTAGTGAATATAGAAGGAGAGAGAGTTACATTTCGTATATTACTGTAGGAGCAAGAGAGAGAGGTGCGAGCACACAATTTCTTTCTCTCAAAGCCAGTTACGTTTCGTATATCTAAAGGCCCTGGTCGACGAGCGAGTAAAACTGCGGTCTTATGGCTCGTCGGTAAAGCTCGCCGGTGTATCATTGCAATACCGCGGTTTTGTGAGTTGACGAGCCTGGCTCGCGGTTCGTCATGTTTGCTTAATTTTTTTCTCGGTTCGTCGTTCAAAACCGCGTGTTGATCACGGCCGGCGAGCCAAGTCGCCAGTTATCGGCGACAGCGCTAAGAGCACAGCAGCGAGGATGAACGTCAAATTTTTAATAATGGATCTGCGAACTCACAGTCATGTTTTCATAATAGAATTCATAAATGGCTTCCGAGAGTGTCCCTGTTTATGGCAAAGATCATATGGAGAAATAGCTTCTCGCATTGTAGTGTTTTGCTTTTGTATCACAGGTGTTACTAAAGATAATAATTCGTTGTACAATTCTTCAGACATTCTCAGATAATTTCTGTAATAGAGTGGTTCAGCTGTCAATTCTCAAATTAAATGTGTATGCGATACGCTTGCCTTTTCTCAATCCATCTTTTAACCCAAACTCTTGGGTGTTTTCGCTTGTTTTTCTTAATTTCGTGGTATGCTATAATACCAAGATAACACAAAGCTTCAGACTCCGAACAAGACATGTTAACCTCAATTCGTCTACGATACAACTGTTTCACTCGCTAGTCGATCAGCACCAACGAGCTGCGAGTAAAACTGACGATCTTTAAACAGCAGTATAGGCTCGTAAGTCGATCACCCACTTAAGACACAGGGCAGGCCTATTGTCTGTATCACACTGTAGGAGCAAGAGAGAGCAGTGCGTACGCACATTTTCTTTCTCTCTTCCTATCATATAGATGAAGCTAAAGAAGGGGAGGAATGCAGATCCGGGAACAGCTTGTTTTTGGCAAAAACCATGTTTTCACCGCGCTTTAAGTTGAGAACTTTAATCTGGAAGGTGAAAAAAAGTGCGGAAAGCAATAAAAAAAATTTTAATAAGTAACACTCCACGGGAATTGACAACATATCTACTAAACTAATTAAACACCTCAAACCTATCATCACTAAACCCCTTGAACATATTACGAATCTAAGTTTTCGAACTGGCCTTTTCCCAAATACACTAAAACATTCAACAATAATTCCTGTCTTTAAATCAGGGGACAGATCATCCGTGAATAACTACAGACCAATATCTTTGCTGAGTCCGATCTCAAAAATAATTGAAAAAACGGTAAAACGAAGACTCTACAAATTTCTTGAAGACAATGAAATCCTTTCAAGCAATCAATACGGCTTCCGCAAAGGTCGTAGTGCCTCAGATGCAATTGCAGCTTTTACTAAATTAATATCTGATAATCTCGATAAAAGTCGCAAACCCCTTGCTGTATTCTTGGACCTAGCTAAAGCCTTTGATACTGTATCTCACCGTATACTTCTGAAAAAACTCCTGCAGATCGGAATAAAAGGGATTCCGCTTGAATGGTTCAAGAGCTACCTAACAAACAGATCCCAGTCAACTATTATCAATTCCGCTAAAGAATACAGAAGTTCAAGTTTACCAATCACGTATGGCGTGCCCCAAGGCAGTGTATTAGGCCCACTTCTCTTTCTAATATACATTAACTCTTTATGCAATTTGAATACTGGTGGCACTATAATATCTTTCGCTGATGACACAGTTATTGTATTTGAAGGTGAAAATTTGAATTCAACCTTTGAAAAAGCAAACTATGGCATAAATGTAGTAAAACACTGGTTAGATTCCAACCTCCTTACTCTTAATATTGATAAAACAAAATACCTAATTTTTTCTATACAGAAACCAAATCTCCCCCAAAACTGTCATAAACTTACCATACATTCATGTTCACAGAACCCTAACACGCCTACATCACTTCACAAAAACTGTTCATGCAATGACCTAAAAATATCAAACGAAATTAAGTACTTAGGGGTTATTATTGACGATCACCTGCGTTGGGAGGCACACATCAATTCTACAACAAAAAAACTTCGCAAATTATGCTACATTTTCTACTCTCTCAGATCTATTCTTAACTTACAAACACTGAGATGTGTTTACTTTGCACTTTTTCAATCAATTGCTACGTATGGTATTGTGGGATGGGGAGGGTGTGCAATGTCAATTCTATATCCCATAGTCCTAATTCAAAAACTTCTGCTAAGGATAATATTCAAATGTAACCCATCACACCCATCAGAACCACTTTATAAAAAATTCACAGTGTTAGACATTCGACAATTATATATAAAGACAATTCTCATATTCCTATGGAAAAATGATTTGATGGAAAAAACACAAAACAAAATTCACACTCGGTACTCGTCACACCTAAAATGCATAATTCCTACGACTAAAACAACTTTCGCACAGCGACAGTTCTCCTACATTGCCCCCAAAATGTTCAACTCACTGAGTATTGAGACTAGGAAATCGAAAACTGATAAGCTTTATAGCAAAAGTGTACAGGATTGGTTATTTACAAAGGGGAGGAACTATTTTAAAAAAATGCCTGAAGTCAACGAGTTAAGTTTACTTTAAAGTTAGTAAATTTGCTTTATCACTATTATTTTAAATTTTTATTACATTCAAATTCAAAAAAAAAAAAAAAAAAAACTTTTGATAATTATCATAATAATATTTATATTTGGATAATTTATTTTCAACATCTCCACAAGTAGAGTCATTATTTATTTATCTACTTATCATGTATTTACGTACCTATTTTATTTAGCAAAACAGCAGCCTACAATAAGAATAGTTTATTTATATGTTTATTATTATATAAATCTACCTTATTGAAACCACTTAAAGGAGTCGTTGTTATATAAAAACATTGTATCTAACTAAACTATATATTAATTAACCAATAACAATTCTTACATTTATATAATTATATATTAATAATTCGACTACCATAATACGGGCATGTGCCTAGCATGGTAGTCGAACCACCTGTAAAAACTGTATAAAAAGTTATATAATGAATAAAGAAAAGAAAAAAAAAAAAAAAAAAAAAAAAATTAATTTTCAATGACGTTAAGTAAAATTTCACTTCGCGAACCGACACTATGACAACCCGGCGGCCATTTTGTCACTGATATATTGGTATCCCTGATACAAGGATGAGCAAGATACGATTGTAGCCGATTTCGTGGGATACATGGATAAGGCGCGTAATTGAAAAACAGAATTATGATTTGTTTGGCTACGCAGGGTTTGTGTAGTGGGCTTGTGTATGTTATCTTTACTTAAAAAACAGTCTACGTTTTTGTTTGGCTATGCAGGGTTTGTGTAGCGGGCTTGTGTATGTTATCTTTACTTTAAAAAACAGCCTACGTTTTTGAATGGTTTGTTTGGCTACGCAGGGTTTGTGTAGCGGGCTTGTGTATATTATCTTTATTTTAAAAAACATCCCAAGATTTGAATGGTTTGTCTCCATTCCAGTAAGACGCGCCTTATTATTTATCCCACGAAGTCGGCTACAATCGTATCTGGCTCTTGTTTGTAGGTCTGGGATACCAACATAACAGTGACAAAATGGCGGGCGAAGTGTCATAGTATCGGTTCACGAAGTGAAATTTTATTTATACTTTAAACGGCTGTATCTCCCTCAATTTTGCCAAGCGCGCCTTAATTTTTTTTTATTCAGCTTCTCCACACTTTTCTCATCTAGAAAGTGCCTTTTTATGAAATTTCCAAACTGTGCCCGGATTTGCATTTCACCCTAAAGAAGTTTAACTTCGGTCTAAAGCACACTCGTTTTTTTATTTGGTACACATTTACGAAACTTGGTGACACTGTTATAAATTAACCCTCAAAGTGCCGAAAAATCCACCATGGATGTGCTGACAAATGAATCGGTGGATGCAAACTGTTAGCCGTAAATTGATATAATAACTTGTCTAGGTAAATTTTCGAAATCACTGGACACACTAATACAAATATTTTTTAGAAAAAATCTTTAGGTTCATCTTAATTAGTTTAAAAAACAACTTTTTGCATTCAGGGCGATGGAAGACACTGCATTCGAAATTTCAATCACTAGTAATCGCCTCCATTCCATCGCCCCGAATGAAAAAAGATGTCTTTTACAGAAATTAATAAGTCAGGTGCCCCTCATGTTTGGTAATGTTGTAAATAGCTTGAAAACAAGCTTATGTGTCCGAGTGGTTAAAGTGAATCTAAAGATTTTTGCTAAAAATATTTGAATTGCGTGCGTGTTCAGTGATTTCGAAAGCTTATCCTTTTTAATAAACATGTATTTTATAAATATCTGATAAGATGGTAGAATTAACAAAAACTTAATTTTGCAAAAAAAAAGTGTTACCGTTACCCCTTGAACACTTGTCGCGGGAGGTCAGCAGTCGGCATTACAGGAGATGAATGAACACTAAATACATAATAATAACAAACCTTTGACAGATCGGGAATACTAGCCGAACCGTAGTTAAAAGTTAACTGTTTTTGTGGAACTTTTGTAACAATTCTTGAAGAATTGATTAATCTCATTAGGTTAAACGACATGTTTGAGCTTGTTTTGATTGAACAGTTCCCAAAGTATATCACAACACTACAAGTACACTGTACACTAGCATTGCTGTCACCAATAATTGAAAATTATACCGAACACGTGATAAACTTCAACTTGTAAGTTCGTAAAAGATAACGTGGTGTACTTCACTTGCTTCGTATCTTTGCTTATCGCAATATTTGTTGGTTTTTGATTTATCGTTTCTTCCTCGCACTGTTTTTAAACTGTTGTGTAACCCTGAAGCGTTTTTATCTTACGTGTGACGTCCCGTTACAGCTGATAAAACGATTTGTTATTTTGTTCAAAAGTTTTTGACAGATAACCACAGATAAGCGTAGACATAAATGATGAGCGTAGACATGTCCCGCTCTTTTCGCAACTAGTGATGTAGTGATGGGGTACCGTGCCATAAACAAGATAATATCTTTTTCGCAATTTCTACAGTTCAAAAAGACTCCAGATACTAATATCTACAGCCTGTATGTCGGACGAATATCTACAGCTCATATGTTGAACTAATATCTACGAACTTCAGAGTATTGACTAAAATCTACAGAGCTAAGGTCGGACGAATATCTATGACGGTACCAGTGTTGACTAATATCTACAGAGCGTAGGTTAAACTAATATCTACAGAGCGTATGTTGGACTAATCTGCTAAATGTGTCCAATAGTCCGATATTAGGGATTTTTACATACATACTTTCATAAATTAAGTTTTTTAAACTGCATACGCAATATTACGTTATTCCAATATGCTATACATAATTGCAAATCCAACCAGTGTTGTAGATATTCGTCAACACTTTAGTTCTCATAGATATTAGTCAGCAGTTTGAGCTGTAGATATTCGTCAACACTTTGGTTCTCATAGATATTAGTTAACAGTTTGAGCTGTAGATATTCGTCAACACTTTGGTTCTCATGGATATTAATTCGATTTTTTCAGTTTTTGGAATTCCTGTAGATATAAGTAGACGCCTCCTTCAAAAATTGATTCATGACAACAACAAAAACTATTTTGTAATCATTTATTTAGAATACATAACTATAAATGAATGAATTTACCTACATTTTTGACGTTTAAAATTAAATTGTGTAATTTCTAGTGTCCGACCGAACTTTCGATTTCAGCCTAGTTTCAGTTTCGGCTGCCATCCAGCCGAAACTACGGCCGAAACCAAAACTGAATTCGGGAGGTTTCGCACTGCGATCGGTCAGGCGAGTATAACTCCGATCCAAAATGTCGACCGAATCTTTATGTGATATCATAAGTCCCCTTCGGTTTGTTTACGGTCCAAGGCTACTACATCCACCCAGTGGCGTAGCTAGCATGGATGGCACCCGGGGCGGAAAACGTGGTGTCACCCCCCCCCCCCCCCTCCCCTCATTAAAGTTTACTTTGAGAAATTCAAAATGCAAATTTCGACCTCCTTATAAAAACATTACTAACTAGCCAAATGTACATAACAAAAATTACGCAATCCTCAAAATTAAAACACTTTTAAAAACACTAACAGAATAACAACTTTTTCAATAACCAATAGGTAATAATTCCCTTCACGAGTTCCCGTCAATCACTGTTCAATTCGACAATTCTGAGGAAAATCATTTGCTGGAATGAAAATATAATTTTAACAACCCATTCTTAAGTTAAAACCAGTTTTGTGTTCAGAGTGTAACGATAAAATTTAAATTGTGAAATAGTTAAGGTGTGAGCCCCAGCTTTAATTTTTAATGCACGCAGTAGGTACACGAAAATGGTTTTCCTCTGATCTTTGAAAAATCGATTTTTTAGAAAATTAAAATCGCCAAAAAAAAATAGAATTTTGTTGGAGAAAAATCGATTTTTAATGGATTATTTTTTCACATACCTAGTAAGTTCTGCATTTTTCCGGAGGCCTCCGAGACGTGCTTACTTTTAAAAGTACTTGAGTTCTTGGAGCAGGTCCCAGCCACTCCCGACTCGCGAATGGCCCGAGCACGCAAAAGAATTCGAACGTGCAACCTACTTCCGACTCGCAAACGCTCCGAGACGCTCGAGTTCCACCCTAGCTGGACGTCGGAGCCGGAGCTCGCAAAAGAACTCGAACGCGCGACATACTTCCGAATCGAGAAGCTCGGGTTCCACACTAGCCGGAGCTCGTAAAAGAACTCAAACCACTCCCGGAATGGCTCGAATCGAGACGTTCGGGTTCCACCCTAGCCGGACCTCGGAGCCAGAGCCCGCACGCAAAAGAACTCGAACACGCCACCTACTCCCGACTCGCACATGCGGCTCGGACCGTGACACGTGGGTTTGACGAGTGCGAACTGCCATAGCGCTGCTCCGCACCGCCACCCGACTGTGGTTCGGCCTGCCGAGTTCCGGCTACAAGTACTGTACCAGGTTCTTTGGGATTAGTCGATTTGAAAAGGGAGTAAGAGTAGAAGCCGCTTTGCGCAAAGAACCCAAGTTTAAGAGCCCAATCCAGCTGAACCTACACATCGCTACTGCTTACCCAAATCAGACGAGCTATTCGGGCGTAAATCTTGGCTTTAACCTTGAAACTGGCAAAAGCAGGACCAAATTCTTATGCCTGGATCACATGCACCGAGTAGATTGGCGAGATAGTAAAATGATACTAGGATGGACGAGTAGGTGTTTACACGTAATTTTCAATTAGTTAGCTAGATATTAGATTGGTCAATCCAGGGAAAAACCATTTTCATTATTATTTTATGTTCTGTTTGGTTATCTGACTCTAAAACTGTAAATATATGTAATTTGTTATTCAATATGAATACCGCATTATCATTTCTAATCCTTAATATTGACTATGAAGTGTGTATTTCCCAAGGCCCTGATAGAGGATTTTGCTCTCTCCACTGCTAGTCTGGTCCAACGACCAGCCAGTGGCGCCCCTAAAAACATAAAGCTAGCAGATACGGGTGATTTTCTCACATTACCCTATTCACATTTTCATAAATACCTACACATCACTCTTACGATAACAATTTAACTGTGTATTAATGGTTTCCCATTTGTACAGAATTCAATCACATTGTAACAAGACCCCTAGCCCGCAGCCTCTGATTGGTCAAGCCGCCTTCACCGACGGTACATACGGACATGCCCGGGTTCTTAGCCTACCACCTGCTAGTGCCCATTTTTGAAGTAAAACTTCTTTACGCCCGCTTGACTTGGGAGTAAGCTGGTGAATGTGTGACGAGAGCGTTACAAAAAGTGTGATCGGGCGAGGCGAACGGAAGTTGAGAGGGAGATATAAGTTAGTGAGTCATGTGGTTTTGGTTCTTCAGTCGTGTGGTCTAAAGCACACTCGTTTTTTTCTTAAGGAAGATTAATAAACCATTTCAATTCAAATGTGTACTTTATTTTTCTAGGTACATAGAAACAATTTAGACATCTTTTACAGGACATTCTAATTAATATACTACCATTCTCACAAAGGAAATTAACTTTCCAATGTTAATACAGGGTGCAGCAATTAAACCTACCGTTGTCAACTTGAGACCATCAATAATTTACTCTTCTGTAAACCGCCCATTGCAAGGACGGCTTTTTTTCAAAATAACACAATAATAAACATGTTTAAATACTAAATTGTTTATTCTATGAGGTTAAAAAATAATTTCTTACGACAAACATATTTACAGCGTATTAAATTAATGTTCGACATTGATATTTAGGTAACTCAAACAGTGAATACAATGTCGTCTGACTTTTAACATTTCATACAAAAATGACAAACACTCCTATTTCAATATATTGCAAGTAAAAATACATTCGTACCTAATTGGGTAAAAATCTCACAGATGATATTGCCAAGAATAAGAGACTAAATGAGATGCCAAAAAAAAGTTTCATTTAACAACATAGTTCAAATAACCCCACATAAACTCAATTTTGAATTGAAACAATGATTGTATTCAAACTGTAATCAACGACGCTGGAATTCATAGAGAATTGAGGAGCTGGATGCAATAATAACTTAACATTGTAATTTTGAGTAAAACGCGTTAAAAATTTTTTGAAATGCGTAATATTCACTAGTAACCAGTGTTCAAACTTTTGCGTGTGTAAGTACAGAAGTAATATTTACAAAGCAGATAAAGAAGGGATTGGAGATATCAAAACGGCGATGGGAGCAAAAACAGCTGTGCTCAAGTATAAGTTGTTATTGCATCCAGCTCCTCAATTTATATGTTTAGAATTTGTATTAAGTGATGTATACATATAAAGAAGATATGATGACATAAGTGATGGACAAGAGAGGAACTGTTCGTTAGATTTGACAATTCCTTAACAGAAGCTGTCAATAATCTGGGAACCACGCAATACATGTTTTCTTAAGTAAAACTTTTTCTCGTCAAAGCCTTACAAGATTGTTTTATTTAATAAATAGCTAATTCATAAACACAATTTATTCCAGACAGATCAACAAAAGAGGAAGTGTCTAAACTATTCGTAGATTATTACAGAATAGCTTTTCTTACATAAGATTTTTATCCCTGTTTTGTCAAAATGAGAATACATATTTAAATATCTAGTGAAATATAGTTTAAATGAAGGATAATAATTTATTTTTTCAGGTTACGAAACAACACTTTTAGATAGATTTTAGGTCACACTGTTGTTAGAACGATGTGGTGTAAGCATGTAATATACATGTTAGATAATCACAGATGAAATGTATGACTTCTAAATTATTGAGGACGATTATTCGTGGGTCAGGGTGTGAAAAATGTTATGTCAGAAAAGGTGAAAATATTTTTAAATCCATTAACTTGGTAAAAAAAACCAACACTTACACATATCCCATTGTTTTCTGTTTTATAAAATTTTATTTCTAACTCTGAATAGTAAAGTGATTGCGATTATCTGTGCCCCACGAAAACCATATTTAAGTTAGATCACTCCATCTCCTCGAGATGTCGCTAGTCTCTTTTCGATGGGACTGCTTGTTTCATCAATCATCACTCTCCCGTAAAATTTACTTTGTTTACTTAATAGGTCAGGTACGCAACGTTATAGGTAACTTGAAAATAAGCTTATGGGTCCGAGTGGCAATTTTCAACGGGATGTGCGATATTTATTTTGGTAAGGAAGGCATGAAAGGTCCAAGTTTTCTGGGCAAAAAAATTGTTTTTTTAAAACAATTATTTTTCTATAATGTTTTTAAGGCGGGAAAGCATTTAAATAACCATAACTTTAAATTTGTGGCTTTTTTGCCCTCAGACCCCGACCCAACAATTTAATCCAAAAGGTACAAGTTTAGTGTGCTCCTTGTGGTGCTACCCGTCAACAAATTTTATATGCAAGAAATAATCTAGTTTATAATAATTTTACTACATATATATATTTTTTTTAATCATTTAATAGTAAAAAATAATTGCTTTACCTAAGTAAATACAACTGTATTTTTTTAATTAACTATATTCAATTTTAGCCAAATTCAATTAAGTGTGAGTTAACGCTTTCAACAACAAAGTAACAAATAGGATTTTGTATTCTGAGTAAGCTAGCCAAATAAGCCAATGCTAATGTTAATTATTCATTATTAAACTTTAATCTTACTCAATGTACAATATTTACATAGCTGCTACTTTCTGTACATTATATACACAATCATTCATCCTCTACAGATGAATATTAATTTACAGAATCTCTCAGTAATCCGCCGCCCGATTATCAACGACTATTATAATCAGCTGTTATTTTTACCAGTTGAGAGAACAAAATCAAGCTCTATAATTCGCCGGTATTTTCGTAGTTTGTACGTTGACAGGTTTGGTTATTTTACTCTTATACACTCATTACTGTACCGCGGTCTAGCGAGCTAGAGCTGACCATTTTACAAGTCACCAGGCTTCATTATCTTTGTTTGAGGACAGTTTCAGTTAGTTATTTGTATATTGTCGTTTGTGTTTCTGTTCCTTCCGTTCTGCTACGTTTTAGTTTGAATAAGTTTACAAAATGAAGTGTGGAATGTCTTTATTTTTACGAAATACCTGTTTTAATTTTTAACACACATTTTGTATGTACGCACTATAATCTGTCGCTTCCACTAATTGGACACCAGCCCTTTATTTGGGGTGGTGGATTAGTGAGAGAGTGCTGTATAATATTTTAAACATGGTGCAGAGTGAAAGCAATGTTTACAAAATATAATATTCCAATCCTATTTTAAGAATTTGATAAATACATAAACCAAATGAACGGACACAAGTATTTTCTCTATCACGTTTTTAGAAAGTTTAGGACTCTCTAGGAAAATATAAATTAATAAGCTAAACATTTCGTTTAACAGAGTTTTAACAATTTGTATGCATTTATAAAATCAAAAAAATAAATTACAATCAAAAAATAAAGTAACACACTTATTTGTATATAAGGCTTTAGAAACAGCAGTTTTCAAATTTGGCTTAAACCTAATTCTTATCTTAAATCACTTTTCTTTGTTGAGAGCGGCAATGAATTCTTCGAGCTTTTCTTGAATCTGCCGAACTCGTTCTGGAAAGAAAGAAAAGGATAGAATTAAAATCATTATCGAATAAATAACATTGTGTCATAAATATAAGTTAACCCTCCCATTTCGCTTCACTGAACGTACAACATGTCTAATGCCATGTGTTGTTTATTTCGTGCGGTTCCGAATTAATTACTATCATACAAAACCTGCTAAAATAGATTTCATTTTACTCGCCTTAATCGCAGCACGGTTTTTGTACTATTTTACTCGATCGATTGCTGCCTGCGCCGCTTCTGACTTTAGTTGTTGTTAGACATGCATGACAGGGCGTGCGGTTATCGTTTAACTTTCTAATTTCAACCATAAAAATGAACGATCCATTGAAAAAAGTACATACTGTTCGAGAAAGATTAGAACTTGTTAAAAAAAGTAGAAAAAAATCTTGATGAAAAACATGTCGAGTAGGCAATAACAATAGTAAACAAAACATATTAATTTACACATATGTGAAATATACATCTTTTTTTTTAGAATAGTAATCATTTAAGTATGAATGTAGCTTTTTTCTATATTTCCGCATTCATAGATAATTTCAATAGAACCCTTCAAAAATGATGGATAGTGGTTTCACCTTATTCTTTTTAACATAGCTCCGAGCAGGAGGTCCTGGGGAAAATAATTCCCCTCAGGGTCTATGTCATCTTTAGGGATGCTGTGTGGGGGTATTTTTTAGGAAAGGATGGAGAGGAAATTCTGGGAAGGTAAAGTTATGACTGGTGAATAGGAATCTGGGGGTCAGTGTGTCCAGGAGTGATGGACGTACAAATCTATCCCTCCCACTGTAGTAGTACAAGTACAGGCGATGTTCTGAGTAAGACCTGCTGGAGAGATCAAAAATTCTCCCTCAACCAGTCCCTCCCGATCCAGTTAAGCAGTTGGTGGGCAGATGCATCTGCCGCCAAGATCTAAACAAACCTAATCCCATGAACCCTGCACTAAAAGTAGCAAACCACTTAAAGTGACCTGGTGGCAGAGGTGTTGGTTATCAATAAGTGGTTCCCGGGCTGTATCCTTACCGGCCTCCCAAATGCTGCCTCTATTGTAATATTATTTAGAAATTATAAGTGAAAACTTACTTAAATCTTCTGCTAGGACCACACGGCGCCCGGTGAGGAGTTGCTTCTTCTTATCAGGATCCTGTCCAAACTCATCCAGGACGTCTTTCAGTTCTTTATCCAGGCGGTGAGCTGCAACAAACCATTACATAACATCAACAAACCATTACATACCCTTAATATACACTTCAACAAACAATTACATTAGTCCATCTTCCACACAGATATATGCAAGGATCCGACAATCGACGATTCAAGAATCTTGACGACTACCGACATGCATGTACATTTTGTAAACTCGTTAGTTTCCACTCACATCGTCCAGAATTTAAATATGGCATCACTTGTGTCAGACATTTTGTAACAAAGAGATTTAGATTAGATCAATGCTAGGAACAAAACATTCACAGCAACTTGGTTTGGTTGTGAATAAGGTTATGAAAGCATTCTAGTTTTGATGTTTTGAGAATTCAACAAAGCAACGCAGGTCTCATGATAACAGTAGCATCGTTTACGGAATGGGCTTGCGACAAGAGTATAGGAAATTTGCATATCTCTGATAGCGATGTGCAAGTTCAGAGTGGGCTCTTGAACTCAGGTTCTTCGCGATCCTACTCCTACTTCTTTTTCAAATCCATTACTCCCAGAGAACCCAGTCCAGGACTCAGACCCAAATCCCGAACTCGGAGCCTCCCCATGTTCGCGACCCGAGCCACTCGAGAGTCGTGAGGGTTCTAGTCCAGGTTCGTATTCTAGTGCGGGTTCCTTCACCCAAGTCCGGCTCCGGTCGTATCCATGCATACCGGGAGCCGCAACAGCACCCAGTACCCAGTCCACACCCAAGAACTCGGACCCGGGATCTGCTCCTAGAACTCAAGTGTTTTTAAAAGGAAGCCCGTCTCGGAGGCCTCGGGCAAAATGCAGAACTTACCCATCTCTAATCTCCTGAAGAAGGCCTTACATAGTGATTCCGGCGATATGCATCATAAATAATGAATACCTTGCAATACGATACTTTTCTTTCCCATTTGTCGTAAGCGACAAGTTAAGACTTGTAAATTCATTAATGGTTATGTGTTTTACATAACGCGAAGTGTGGCTTTTTAGATTCAAACATTATAAACAATACCAGCAACAAAATAAAAACAGAATGCATCAAATTGGTGAAACACCACCTTTCAAAATTGAAATGATTTTATCCAAGAAATGATCTGATCTGTAAAAATCAGATTATCCAACCTGACCTACCACTTTGCTTACTCATTCTTATCTCCGTATTATTCAACAAAACAATATGCCACAGTCTCTTGTGGCTTCAGATTACATATTTACGACTCTAGTGTGATAAATGTGTTTTTTTATTGTATTTTTTTGACAAAGTACCTTCTCTATTCATGATCTGTTGTCTCAGAGCGTTTGCAGTCATCTTCAACATCTTCTGGATGCGGAAGAAGAGTATCACATCGCAGCACTCCATCTGGAACATTTCATTGTCATTTCATACTCTATTAGAGAACATTTCATTATTTATTTGTAACATTAAAGCCTTTCGGCTTTTACGTAATATAAAATAGTATAAGGTGTAAACTACAACATGAGAAATTAGAAAAGAGCCATGAACGTGTAAAACAGCAAAAGATAGTAAATAGTAGTTAAGAACATGTTTAAATAACAAAGTAAAATGAAATCCTGTTTAAGTAATACAAAATTGGAATGTCTAAGAAATATACATACTTAATACTTTTTTTTTTTTTTTTTTACAGTGTATACCGCACAAGAATCTCAACTGCTCCCGTCTGGAGCCAGTGAGACTATGGCATCCCCAATTGGGGTATGTTGTGAGGCTGAAGGTAGTGGGGAGGGGAAGGAGGTGGGGAAGAGGAAGGTTGGGAAGTACCTGGCTATTCAGATCTGGTCACTAAATACGGCTAAAGCCATTTTCAAGCAACGTTTCAATTCTGAATGGTGGTCTTACACCAGGGCGATACTAATAGTATCTTCCACTCTGGAACATGCCGCAAATATACTATATATTATTTTAAATGAATTAATTGTGAAATAACACAAATTAATCAAATAAAATTTATTTGCGCATGCCGGGTTCGAACCCGCGACCTCCGGAATGTGAGTCAAGAGTCTTAGCCACTGGACTACGGAGGTCGTCATACTAATTTTATTTAATTTGAAATATTTGTAAGTAGCATTAAATGAAGATGAGGTACACAGTAAATGCATCGGGGTAGGTTTATAATGAATAAAGTATTTTTCAAGTTGAAGAGATATCTAAATGAGTATTGTATACCTAGGTAAAAGATAGCTCTGATGAGCATGTAAAACATTAAAATTAGAAAATAGAAGTTGAGAAAATGTATTAATAACAAAGCAAAAAATGTGATCCTGTAAATAAAACAAAACAGCAATGATGAGAAAATATATGTAACTAACTTGAAATAAAGATAAGATATGTTGAAAATGTTTAATGGTAGTAATAAAGATCTGCCAAACACAACTCTCACTGCGAGGTATTCTTTTCGGTACGAGAGAGATAAAAAGACTATTTTATTTATGAGACTTTTGTTTCATTATTGACTTTTACATAATCGAGAGAAGCCATTGACCGCCTTGGTGGACGATGGGTAAGGCTCTCGACTACGATTCTACCGTTTAAATTCCAACACAAGGGCTTTCATAACAAGAGGAAGGTCAGGCAGGTGTACTTACGTCCCCGTCGCAGCCCTGCTGGGTGTAAAGGTAATAGCCGCGCCGACACTCATACGCCCGAGCTAATGCCTGCTTCAGGAAATGCCTAAAAATTACAACATAAATTAATTTATGTGAAAACCTTTACAGAGCAATTAACTCTAAAAGCTCAGTTAACTCCGACTCACTTCCATTCAGCCATAAATAAATAAAAATGTTAATCATAAATTAAATTCAATAATGAAAGAAAGTCATTTTTGGAAAATGCAGCACACATAAAGAGAGAAAATTTTGTGGGGCACGGGTGTTTTGTTTGTAAAATTACAAAGCATTTAATCGGGAAAATGCAGTAATAGTGAAATTAATAATTGGTTAATTTATCAGCTGTTTTTGTGAGAAATCACCTAAAGAGCTCTGTACAATTTATTATGAATTCTTAGGCTCTTTCTAATTTAATTATTTACAAATAGATACCGAAAACATTAGATAAAGATGTAGCAGTAAAGCGTTAATCTCTTAAGGACCATTCCGGTAAGAATGGTCCTTTATATCATCTACATTTTAACGCAGCATCACCTTCATTGGCCAAATGTATTGTACATATACATAGTTTTGTATATCAGTGATCGATGAACCGGTGGATGCAATCTGTTAGCCATAAGTTGTTATAATAGTTTTCTAGTTAGTAGTAATAATAGTTCGTGGAACATAAAAATAAAAATTCGAATTAACAAATTCCCGTGTAATTCAAAATTATATGAAAAAAAAATCACCAAAAATTGAGTTCCTCGGCCGCAAAATTCAAGTTCGGGTAAGTTCTTCGGAGTAAATTCGTAATAATATGACATATACCATGTAAATCAATTTTCGCAGCGTTTACTGCCGCGGTCGGCCCTATAATCGAAAAAAAATCATAAAAATACTATGTTGTCCACGTAAATTAAATTTTTGCGGCCAATTACCGCCCCTTTAAGCTCGCGATGTATTTCTGCGATGTGTTTCTGCGTAAATCGAAATTTTGCGGCCGATTTCCGCCGCAACCTTTAAATCCACACAATTGAAGTAAATTTGTTAAAATACGACATTCCAGTGTAAACCGATTCAGATATTGCAAAAAATCAATGTTTTTCAAATTACACCAACAAATTTTTATGTGAGGGCAAAAATTGTGACAGTAACAAGCCGGCAAAACTGGACATATTAGAAGACTTCGTTCAAAGCTGGAGACTTTGTGCAGAAAATTAACCAGAATAAAGCCTTACTTCCTGTAGACAGGGTGCCAGGTGTCCCTGATGTAGTCAGAATCCACATCAACGTCCTTGTGCTGCAGGTTTTTCCTGATGGCGGCGAGTTCCTCGTAGGTCAGTCCCGGGGCGCGGCGCCCATTGCCGGTCCTCAACAGACCCTCGAGCTCCGCGCGCACCGCCTGTCGGCGCAGTTGCTCGTCCGTGGTGCCCTGCCAGTACATCCACCTGCAACAAACATTCATTGGTAAAGACTAATGAATATAGTTGTGAATGATCAATACTTGAAGCAAGTGCATGAGTTTTTATATTTGGGAAGCTTGTTTACAAGAGGTGGAAAGGCTGATAAGAAAAAGAGATAAATGCGGTTCCCACTAATAAAACATTGTCCAAAGAAGTTAAGCTAGCAGTCCATAATGGACTGCTGTTATCAACCCTGATGTCAATGGTATAAGAAGGTTATGTCCAAGGAAGATATAGTGCTATCAAGAGACTCAAATAATTGATTCAGGTCATGTCATTCTACATGACAAAAGTAACAGAAGAGTATGTATGAAACAATACATAAATGTGAATGAAGCAAGGAGTTTGTGCATTTTAGCCAGTTAGTTCAATCTAAAAATAACACCACCTAAGAGTAATTTCATAATACAACTCCCCATCAAATTCGATGATTCGCTTCGAAAGCCTAAATACGGGGGTTTAGGATCACAGGGGCCTATCTACAAAAACATAGTTTTGAGATAAACGGATTTAAAGTTTTGAATGCTTTGAAACTCAGAAAATAAAAGGCATTTCAGCAAACAAAAAATATTTGTCAAAAAATATATTATCCCACTCTTTGAAAAACATATTTTTAAGTAGTTATTAAAGACTTGTGATGATTAAAAAAATATATTTGTGAAAAACGACTGAGATATGCCTTTGTGTTCCTAACTATACAGCAATACTTGACATGAGAGTTAGGATCACAGGGACATATCTACAGTTTTGATACTTTGAAACTCAGAAATTAAAACACATTTAATTGTAATACTTTTTTTTTATCAATAAACATATCGTTCCATTTCATAAATTACATATTTTACCCCAAAAAAAAAGATTTTGACAACTAAAAATTTAAAAATTGATGGATTGCCTTTGCGTTCCTTAATATTCAGCAATACTTTAACAAGGGGTGATTTAGATCACAGGGGCCATTCTACAAAAACATAGTTTTGAGATGAAGATTTTAGATGCTATCAAGAAAATATAGCATCTCAGTCCAGCACATTGCATAAAAACACTTTTTAAAATAATTGTCTTAGGCCCGGTACAATTGAATAAATTTATTGAGATATGCCTATGTGTCCCTACCTATATATTTAGCCATTATTATTATTTACAAACATGTAAACTCCTCTTGATTCCTATTTATGAATAGAGAAATAATATAAATGAACATTAATATAATAGATATCATAATTTTAACAGAATCTATGAACTATCAGTATTTTCTAGGGCAGAGCTATTTTAATTTCCTCTTACGTTATCTTCATACACGAGGCCCTGAGGCAAATATTTTCCCTCAGGACCTAGGTCATCTTTGGGGATGAAACCCAGAAGTTGGCAAATTATTCCACAGTTGGGAACTCAACTTGGGAAGTCGTAGAAACGACCCGCTCTCAAGTGATAAAGTAAAGGTCAACTGTGTAAACATGTTTTGGCGTGTTTCCCAACTGTGCACCGATGCTGACGTAAACTGTGACGATAGTTTCTTGGAGCATCTTCCATTAAAATATCGGTATATCAAGGAAAGAATTTTTGCTCTAAAGATTGCAATCCGTTTGTAAAGACAGGGGATTCTATCAAATGCACTGCCCTTTTCTGCAGTCAAGATTTTTTCAGGTATTTTATGGCTCCAGACCAAAGGTGGCTGCCAAATTCAACCGTGGGGCTATTCGTACACAGTTAGAATTTGTGTATTATCTGCAGTATTTGCTGGCCCTGTACATTACGCCCTGTTTCTGAGAGGCTAACTTGACTCTGCCTTCGATGTAGCCGCCGTTCCTGAGCTGGTCATTTAGATTAACACCAAGCATATCAATGGAAAGCTTATTGAAAAGATAGCTTCCATTGGAAGAATGATACCCACTGTTCAAAAATCCTTCAAATTTTTAATATTTTCCACTGTAAATGGTATTGGAGCATTATATTGACCGGTCAGTGGCTGAGTTGGCATTAGGTCTGGAGTCTGGATTTCTGAATCCCATCCATGAGTAGTCAGTTCAATTTCTCGGCGAAGTCCTCCATCACTACACAGGCAATACTTTCCCATCACTGTGATGGTAGTGGGAGTCTTTAAAATATTGTCAGTTTATGTATTCGTAAACCAGAAATGTTTGTCTTTCTTTTTAAAAAAGAAATAAAAAATGTAAGGTTTTTCAAATTCATAGAAGGGTTCAAAATTACATGAAAAATCGATCATGTGTGGATTATCCTTTCGGTACCTATTGAAACTATTTGATAATCAGCCAATTAACGTTTTGTTCTTCCCTGAATAACAAATGTTAGGTCAGTGTGACGCTAGTAATAAGATTTTTGTTTAATGTCACAGAGGCACAACAGGCGATAAGCCCTTGTGCTTCCAATTTTATGTCTAAATTTCTCGATTTGCTCATCATTATCTCTTAAACGGCTGTATATTCGAGATAGAGCTTCGTGTCACTAATAGATATGATTATGACATTACCGAAACCAAGCTTAACTCAAAACACCAATTTTTGTAGTTAGGCCCCTGTGATCCTAAACCCCCGAATATACAGTGAAACCCTCTTAAGAAGTTTCGTGGCTTAAGAAGTTTGGGTTTTTCGGTCCCTCGGCCCAAAATTAGCCCAATTTTTCCCACATACTTATTTATTTACGCCCTAGTGGGCTTAGATAATAGATAATAATAGTTAGGCAGGTACATAGTACACAATATATAATGATTAAATTAATAATAAAAAATAAAATTAATTAAAATTAAAATCATACATTTCATTAAAGTAATTATAAAAGCTTCATTTTATAACTAATACGGAATCTACAAACATGTCTACAATATTCCAAATTTATTGCCAAAATGATGTAATCTATTTATAGGTGTATGAGCCTCATAGTTTGTTTTAAAATTGTCCCAGAAGAAGGTAGCACTTTGCCTCGTATTTCTGGTCGGTACATAAAATTTTATTTTGGCGAGAATTTCAGGGTTGTCAATGCAATTATTAATGATTTTATTTAATAATACAAGGTCAAAGATAATCCACCTATCTGAACAGCATAATTAAGTTGAGTTGTTTCATTAAAAGGACATAGTTAATATTTTGAATTGGAATATTCAGCTTAAAGTTAATAAATCTTAGAAATTTGTGCTGTACCCTTTCTCTATTGTTGGAGTGTATTTTATACAATTGGGACCAAATGGGCGAATTATACTCTACCTGGCTTCTTACTAAAGAAGTGTACAATATTTTCAAACATTCTAGTGACTTAAAATCACTTGCTGTTCTGCATATAAAACCAAGCATTTTTATAGCTCTATTTGTTATTTCATTTACGTGCAGAATAAATGTTAACTTTTCATCAAATATAACACCTAAGTCCCACATATGCATAAGGTTTTCCTGCTTAAGAAGTTTGTTTTTTCCAGTCCCTTGAAAAACTTCTTAAGAGGGTTCCTGCTGAGGGTAAATGCAAGTTCCCTACAATATAAAACAGAGCACAAATTTATTATTCAAATCCCATGTTGTAATTTATCGGCCAATAGCAAGCCTGGAAAGCATCGCGGCACAAGATATAGAGATGAACTCAACAACCCAACTCAATGTAAACTTGGTGTACAATTTGTTCAATTTGTGGCAATCTTTTGTCGTAATTTATTGTGTGACATTGTTATTTTGCTAGAAAGAAATGTAAGATTTTTATCAATTGTTACTTCTATCGATACGCCACCTCGAAGATATCTATAATGTAATTATTTTTTTAAACACTCATATAGCTGATTAAATTTTTTTTTACATAATATAGATATCGACCACTAGCGTATCGGTACGTTTTGCCTTTTTTCATAATTTACTTCTTATAGAAGTTAGGACCTTCCAAAAATGAATAAAATTGCCTGGTTTAAACGCCGTCAAAAGACGTTCAGTATACAAACTAAACAATGTATTTTAAAAAAAGCAAAACGTACCGACATAGAATATTTTCTTCTAATACAGTTAGTGAAAAAAGAAATTAAAATCGGTCCAGTTTTGGGGAAGAAAAATGGGGAATACAAAACATCAATTTTGACGATTTTATTTAGGTATTTTCGGCCCGATATGCAGTTGTCCCTTTCGCTCAGTTCCCCTGAGGGGAGCGCGAAGTGGAACAGAAGACATTCGTTACATTACCTATCGACGATATTTTTAAATGACCGGCATAGCTCTTAATGATAAAGTCCGCAAGAGCCCCCACCTAAAATATTTCTAAGCTCCTCAATTTCATGTTTGAATCTTTGATCATGTTTGATCTTTACAAAGATAGTCTATTGAGCGTTGGGATGAACTTGCTGAAAAAAAAATTTCCTTTAGGCAGATAAAAAAAGGCAAAAAGCAATGCTTCTTCCGATCTTTTCACTGTGAGATAATTCACATTCTTTTTGATAAACATTTTTTTAAATAAATATTTTTGGTTTCGGTGTTAATTTTAAGATGCAGACTCCCTGACTAGATTATACTTGGTCGATGAGTCAACTGGTTGAAGAAAGTAGGAATAAGAACATAGACAACAAAAATGGCACCTTTCTTTGAAGGACGGTCCCATCATGATCTTCAGGGTGTCCTCGGTCTTCTTGAGCGTGTTGCGCACAGAGTCCTCGAGGAAGGCTACAGCCTTGTCCCAATCCTTCTTGTTGCATACGGTGCGGTCAGCCAGCGCGTTGAGTTGCAGGATCCGCACCATCTCCTGGGCTTTGGACTCCCAGCTGTGCCTGAGAAGAGAAGGTTTATTAAATTCACATCTATTTTACACAATGATCCAAAACAATTGCAGATGATCTGAATATTAAACCAACAATGGCCTGGTCATCTTGTAAAACTGGATCATAAGGTGCCCTTGAGTCTACATGTTTTGTAAGCAACACAAAAGATGGGATTTCTAAATCTATAGATTTGCCTCAAGGTACTAAGCATGACATCTCTTGTTAACATTACCGGGTAAACAATTAATTTTGACATGTTTCTACGGTCATTAGTCTGAGTTAAGTAGGGTGACTTATTTCGGTGATAAAGGGTTTGTTTGATACATAACATAAGTCCATAAGTGGGAGAAAAAACTTGTATGTAAATTATAAGCTGCGTACTTGCGGAGAGCTTCTTCCACGACAGCGGTCTTCAGATTGTCGAAGATATCGTCATGGTCCGACGTGAGTTTGGCTTTGTTCACAAAGTCCTTGAACTCAGCCTGGAAGGTTTCCCATCCAATCTCCACAGACCTGGAAAAATATAATCACATAAGAAACTAGTTTACACAAACATTGGAAGAAAAAATAACCAAAACTAAAAAGTTATTTTTTATGAACATAACTTAAATCACTATACTAATGAGTAAAAATTGCTACTAATGCCTGTTTTTTTTCTGGCAATATTTCTTTGCTAGCAACAAAAATCATTAATTTATTTACAGCAAATATGCCTCATAAAATTTTATATAATTTTACAATTCAGTTGAAGTCGTTTAACAACCCTTAGCGGAATTGTGGTATCCCAGTGATAGCATATTCAAAATAATTATAACCTAGTGTAGCAGTGAGCTTTTTAAAATATGTAACACAAAAATAAAAGACTGAAAGTGGCAAGAGAAGCATTGACCACGACGGCATACACATATATAATCTCCTTCCAGATAACCTAAAAATGGAGAATAATATAAATACCTTTAAAAAAAACTATTTAAACTTAAGTCGTTAGAACAAAATAAAAAATATTACTATACTATGCACTACTTTATTTATATACTACTTAACTATATATACTCTGTACTTAAGTTAAGAAAGTTAAATTATATTTATTTTAACTTAATATAATAAAATAAAATAAAATATTGAAGAAACTATTTGCAAAATATGTGCCGTTGTCAAAAACTTCATAAAAAATTTAAATAACATTGTATTTACTGACATTTTTGTCATTCAGTTCGAAATTTTGAAGCAAAAAAAAAGTCAAAAGTTCCGCTAAGGATTAACGGAGTTTAAAATTAAAAATTATATTCTACTTACTTCAGGGGAAGGGCATCCTCTGCCCACCGTTTTAATTTGATATCACAGGTTGTGTTGAAGGTACCTGAAAAATAACCAAAGTTAATTTAAAATGTGTGGATAATATATACCATTATCATCGTGAGTGAAGTCTCAAACTCTTATTAACGTTCATGGTTATAGATGACCAGTTGTTTTGCAAAAATTCAGATGTAACATTGTCATAAAATGGCCATTGAGCGCCATTTTGTTTGACATTTGACAGGTCTTCAATAAACGCCGATTGCAGGTGCGTTTCAGTTTTCTATCAAATTGTAATAAGCTGACGTGCTTAACAACATGATAGTTGTCCTCTTCCGCTGATCACAATTTGTTCAAAGGCTGAAACAGTCTTAGAATCGGCATTTAACGGGAACCTTTCAACAAAACGGCGCTGTATGGCCATTTTGATAACTTTCTCGTACCGTCACCTCATTTGGATAGGGTTCTAATTGACATTTTTTTAAAAAATGACCTTTGAATGCCCAAGCATTTCTTTTGCTCATTTCTACACACAAAATAATTTTCAGAACCATCTGTGCTGTATTTTCGTAGATATATGTACAAAGTTCAAACATCAAGCATTTGAATAATAATTCATTTAACAAGTTTCTAACATCACTTACATTCTCTATTTTGTTTGAATCTGACAGTTTCCATTTTCCATTTTCCTTACCATTTTCTAAGGTTTCTAAGTTTCCAAAGATGAATTTTCGTAATCTATTTAACAATTTTAAAGGAAAACATTTAAATAGTACATGGTCCCTACTATGGAACTGCATTAGGGAAATGTAATTAGAACCTCGTTTAATGAATTATTATGCCCTAGCTGGTTGTACAGGGTTCTATTTGCATGTGAAGGTATGTTCTAAAAGGGTAAATGTATGTCCTGTTTAAATACTTTCCTTTTAAATATATTCAATTAAAATACTTTACACAAGTTTCAACCTCAAATCGGAAATCGGTAAATAGATGATGAGAAATCACCTTTGGAAACTTTGACACCTCATATCTCAGAACAAGGTGAAGCGAAGTTAGAACCCTATCCAAATGAAGTGACGATACGTGAATTTCTGCAAAACAACTGGGCCTTAGTGTGTTAGTATCACTTTGCCATGATACCCTTCCTAACTTTAAAATAGGTCAAATATAATAAGTCAAATAATAGTAAAAGCTTACTTAATGTACATCAAAACAGATAGTTGATGACTTACTATTGTTGGGGGTCATGGCGGCGGGCAGGTAGACATTCTCGAAGACGTGCGTGCTAGTGGTCTCCCACAGGGCGTGCTCGAGGCGCTCCTCCCACAGGCGCGGCGGCACCATGGACAGGTTGATGCTCTGGTCCAGCAACTCGCAGCGAGCACGCTCAAACAGTTCATCACGGTCCATTTCCCGAATTCTGGACACAAGATACATTATTATCGACAAATATTTTGATGTAATGTTTTAACCCATTCATGACGAACTATTTTTTTTTCGAATTTCGCGCAGAAAATTCACAGAGTGGTTGGTTTTGAAAGTAGAATAAGAACGTTTTTTTCGGAATTTGAAAAAATCGTCTCCTCATCCCCCAGGAGCCTCGAGAAGGATGAGGTCCATATGGATCTTTCGGCAAATAACTAGTCAGAAATTTCATTTTTTCATCTTTATTGTTCCAAAAGTGTAATTTTCAACAACATTATTTAGTGTGATAGCCCTCGAAGCATTTCACGCATAGTCCGACCTTACATGTGATGCAACGGATGCGCTGCTTGCTTTTACAAGATGCGCAAGACAGTTTTCCTCCCTTATTAGTCTCAGTTATCGGTATTGGCCCAGGATAATGGGGGACGGAGGTATCATACTGCATTGCCGTTTGACCTATTTTGGTGAGTTTGTCGGGTGCCTTGAAGTATTTCTTGATAGAATACTTCTCACAGTAATGCTTTGATATTTCTTCACGGAATTCTAACTGCCCCAATTTAAAATTGCCCGTGGCTTTGCGCTTCAGAAGCCAGCAATTCTGAATGGTTACATCAATGGCCCAGGTAAAAATGGACCACCACCATTTCTGTTGGCGAACAGTAATGCGATAACATGCAACGTTTTGGTCCATTCTGTCAGTTCCACCCATATTCGTGTTATATTGATGAATTGCATATGGCCTCTGTATTGCTTGCTAGATCCAATGGATTCTTTCCGTATTTTGTTGAAGCTACAGAACAAACAGCGTTATCAACCCATTGAGTAACGTAGATGGGGGTCTTGCCAAATGATGTCTGCGCACTTTCAGTATGTCCTCGAGAAAGCACACCTTTGTTGTATTTTGACATTGTTGCCTTCTTCTTGGGGATAGGAGATGAACTGGGAATCCGATTGTCTCGAATTGTACCTGTGCCATTGTATCCATAAAAATGCAAATAGTACAGCAATGGCATACCCGTAAAAAGATTATCAAAGTAGAAGTGATATGGCAATTCGCGCTTTTCCACTGGCAATTGATCGACCAACATAAGTAGTGGTGAAGCATTCAAGCCTACAACACCATACTCCTTTGGAATCCGGGGATTGCTGCCTTGGTAGATCTCAAACTTTATATCCGAATCGAATGGGTTTGCCTTTTATGTATTGCTTACATCCATGGCGGCCATAGTATGGTATCATCGATTCATCATAACTTAAATTTTCTTCTGGGTGGAAGTTTCGCATAAACCGTTCAATAAGCCTATCTGTAAATGGACGTAACTTCCACATCCGGTCTGCACTATTGAACTGATTTGGTGAAGCAAAGTGTATCATTTTGTGTATCTGTTCAAATCTATCACGAGACATGGTGGACGCAATCTGCTTATTGTAGAAAGGGCGAGAGCTGCTCCAGTACAATCGAGTTGATGGAATCGGGCATAATCCCGATGTTATAAGTATACCCATGTACGCTTTGATATCCCCGACAGTTAAAGGTGATACTTTATGACTATTTTCAGGGTCTTGCTTGGTCTGATATTTGTTGGATTCTGTAACGATGAATTCGTACATTTCGTTGTCAAAATTTAGTTCAAATAATTCCACCGGTGATAAAGCAGCTACGTCGGTATAATTTCCTTCGGGAAATATGCTAGAAACAATTGGCGTCACATCGTTAGACTTCCATTGAAACATAGTTTTCGGACCAGGCATACGTTTTGGAATGCGATAAGGTGGTTCAGCGGGATCATTCACTCCGTCTCCAGTACTAACACGGCATCGTTTCAAAGGAGGCTCGAAAGAAGTGCTTGCAGACGCTTGACCGTGTGATGCTGAAGCGTCGAATAAATTTATGTCGAAGTCACTGAAAGTTGAATCCAAACGCTCGTCTCCGAAATGCTCTAGATTAGGGTTCTCTTGATCTGAATCATAATCGGGCGTATCTTGTCCCTTTTTGTGTCGACGGCGATTTACGATTTGGCAATTAGAAAACAATTGCGCTCGAGAATATTGGCAATTATTCCACCGTCATCTTCATCAGCTGAATCTGCTCCGGACAAATCACTCTCATTTGGCGGCTCCACATACACATCAACTACCTCATCATCCTCCAAATTCGTATCCGATTGTTCTTCAAGCAGTAACATCACTTCTTCAACAGTCAGACCCCTAAAAAACACGAAAAAACAATGAAATCTGCGAAAAATTACAATTTATGTATAGTGAGATCTGCCGAAAGGTCCATATGGAGCCAAAAATCAAAACTTTCAATTCAAAGTACTCTCTTTGATACAATAAGGATTATTTTTGTAACAATATGTCTATAAATAGTTAGTAAATTTCATTCTTTACGGATCATAAACGGTTTTGGAAAAAAAAATCAAATCTACACATAAGTTTAATGGATTACTTACTTCACTCGTTTTGACATTTTGAAAAATTTGCACTTTTTTTCAAACTCCGTTTATACACGTCTGTCCACGCCGGCACATGCAAACGAACTGAGCGCCTCTAAGACAAACGTGTTCGTACATGCTTGTAGACTACATAAAACTGAATTTCGCATCGCCATTTTAATATATCGGCATGATGTGACTAATTGAGGTCCAACACTTTTTCGAGGTCCATATGGCACCTTCGTCATGAATGGGTTAATTAAATATTCCTGTCTAATTTCTCCCACAACACTTACGGCCATTGCTCCCAATCCTACTAATCAACTGTTGAGCTGAAATTTTGGCTCAACACTCGTCAAATGCACTAAAGCGCTCTTCCCAACACAACTTTCTGACCAACAAGCGAATCGAGCATTACTAAACAAATCACTTAGCTGATCAGACTCAAATTGGCCGACGTAAAACTTGGGAATAACAGCCGTTAGCATGTGAAATTTGGGACCGCAAGTCAATTCTCAGGTTAACATGCCTACTAGACCATCATCATGCAGGCAAGCCACAGAGGCAATCCGGGAATGTCCTGAAAATATTGGTGACCTTGCCAACCTGACAAGCAAATAAACATAGGTGCGGATTCAAAGACTGTAGTGAGGGTCACCAAGTAACAATTAAGTGATGGAAAAATTTGATTACCTGGGGAAGCAGTTCTTCCACTCAGTCTCCAAGTTGAAACGGGTGGCTTTGAAAGCATCAGCTTGCTGCTCCACAGAGGCGTGAACCATTTTCCAGAAGCACTCTGCAACAGCAAGAGACAGGTTCCTCGTTGTGACCTGACTTGACATGATAAGTCCATCCCTGGAAAGACCAAACAGCTTTTATAAAACACCCAACAATGTAGTACAAAAAGTGAAAAGACCTCAAATTTTAGCTTATATATTGCTTATATGAAATAATTGATGATTAGTTGAATGTATAAGCTCACTTGAACATTTTGGAATGGCGGAAGAACTTTTCTTCATAATCCTTTATGGTCTGAATAGAATCATCCTTATGTCCACGGCCTGTCACAACAGCGAAATATCCCAAGGCTTTCATTGGGAACAGTTTTCCGGAAAGGATCTTCCTGATCTGTAAACAAAACACGTACATATTTAAGTATGTATCTCACATAAACTTGTTTGCAAGCTTTGAAGTTATTTGTAGTCATCTACATGTTATTATGACGTTAATATTTTACCTTATTTCCGTCTCCCATGTTGTTCTCTTCTGCCAAATCTACCTTGGTTAGAACAAAGATGGTCCTCTTGCCCGATGGATCGCACTGAGCTACGAGGTCTGTCACATTACTTCTCTCCGCATCTACCGAGCCGTCCTGAAATGAGACAAGTTAGCATGGTTTTAATGAAATGATACTATATGTATGATTGTAGTAAATATATGTCTGGGGAGAGTATAATACACTCAGTTTGCAAGAGACTTGAGATGTCCAACGTCCTACCGTTCAATTTGCATGGCTAGATCAGGTAAAATTGACTGTGTATGGATATCAATTTGAATGAGACTTGAAGCTTGATCAAATAAATAAACTTGATCATGTGTGGATATCAATTTGCATGAGACTTGAGGCTGTGTGAATGTCAATTTGTATGACAAGTGTATTTGATTCTGTCGACTTAATCAACCTTCAATCATCATGCATACTTGAACATGTGTTTACACAAGGTTGTGAGTTCAGTCAAAGTTACTCAGCCAAACATACTGCGACCACAACAGAGTACCGCAACCACTCAAAGAAGAGAACTCGCATGAACTGACCAGTGGCGGCTCGTGACTTTTGGTGTGCTAGGATGCTAATATTAAAAAAATGGTATCATGGATGTTGTCGTAGGCGAAAAATAATTTTTTTTTTTTTTCAAAAATCGGTGTTTTGTATGAAGATTTTTCAGGAAATCGGTGCGGCACACCGCCAAACTGAAACTTTCTGAAATTTTTCATACAAAAAACTGATTTTCAAAAAAAAAAAATATATATTTTTCGGCTACAACAACATCAATAATGCATTTTTTTTAATACTAGCACTCTAGCACACCCAAAATTCACAAGCCGCCACTGGAACTGACATCACTTCAAATATAATGAAATGTATGTAGTCACTATGGAAAAACTGAAAATTAGATAAAGCATCAGGTCTCATGCAAATTGGACAGTAAACTTGATTGTGTGTGTCGGCCATTAGTGAAATATTCATGGGACCGTGATATTATGACTAGAGAGGCGGTATGCAAAGCTCCCAAAAGCACTCATGCCATGACCTGAATGTCCTCTATGACTCCCTAGGTAGCTGAACCTTCTTATTTTGGACTTTGGTACCGTAGATGGGTATTCTTCAATCTTTTTGCATGTCTGATGCTTTACACTACCAACAGCTGCATGTGTCTCCTGGGATGGCAGTATCGTTTTGGTAGTCCTACTAGTTTTTTTTTTCAATTATTTCTGGCTTTCACCCTTCAAGGGTCTTCTAGGCCATTATTTAAAATTACAGGAAAAGGAAAGATGAATTTATACATTAATTTTATTTAAATGAACAAATTTCAGAATTATATGGAAGAATTATATCGAATATCATACTAAGTCGAGTTCAGACTTAGAAGAGATGAAATGTTGAATGGAGGGTAGGCAATTTTAGATAACGCTTTATAGAAGAGAGGATATTTATTTAGAGAGGGACAACCAAAAAAATATGTAATCTTAAGTTCCCACAACTAGAACAATGTCCAATTCTCATTAGAATAAGTGAGGAAATTTCTTTTTTGGAAAAATAGGGGAATTTTTGAAACCACAGTTTTGATGGGACAGCCCTTTGTATTGAAGCGTAGCGGGCACCCTTGGATTGACTAGCAATGTTCCGATACTCTGCCCAAACATTGCGGAATCTATCTTTGATGATGGAAAAAATATCAGATAGGGGTATATGGTTTATGAGAGTAACAATAGGGTTGGACGCTCCTTGTTGTATCGTTACCCACTATACCAACATGTCCAGGAATCAAACAAGATTTATGGTTTTTCCAGGGCTTTGAATGGAAGCTATCAGCACTCTAATAAGTGATCATCAGGATGAAGAAGAGGACAGGATTTAAGTTTTTAGAGGGAACTGAGAGAGTCAGAGAGGACAAGGGAATGTTCACAATTTTTTTTTTATTATGTATTTGAGAGATTCAATTATTGCAATACCTCGGCAGAAAATATTGAAAATTGGTTTGAAATTGAATAAAATATTCTATCATTAGAATTATTGTGGTAAATGTTAATACCTATACCACAGTTAGGAGAGTCTGGGGATTTAGAGCCATTGTCATTGAACATATTATTGACAATACGGGTTGGGAGATTGGAACGACTTTTAAGGATCTAACTATCCCTTCTAAATTGTTGGGGATAGGGTGATGTGACTATATTTTAATTTGACAAAGGAAGAAGATCATTTTGAACAATTTGAAGCTCTGAGAGAGAGCTAAAATCGGAAACAGAAGTACCCTCCGACTTTAAAGTGGGTGGATGGAGTAAACCATGTCTCGGAGATAGCAGCCACAGAAACAGGGTTTAAATTTAATAGGTTAACCCGTCTGCATGGTTCAATATATTCGCACCTTACAATCCGGAAGTCTCAGTATCGCTCGTAAATTCTGAAACCGTCACATGGAATCGAGATTGTAAAATATCTGTGCAAGATAGCTTTCATATTTCAAAGGCAATAAGAAGCATTATTTTGTTCTCTTTCTGATTAAAAGAAAAATTGGTATATTTGCAAGAGAGGAAGAGAGATTATAGCTTTTAAAATGTAAGGTCGCTCGGGACGTTTTTGGTCTTATGAAAGTATAACGCGATTACGTGTTTTGGGATGTATTTATTCCTAAACAAGCAGACGGGTTAAGGAGGTTCGATTTGTTAGAAATAGCACTTCGGCTATTCCACTGAAGAATTCTGACATCTTGAAGAGTCATTTTGAATAAATGATTTTAATGTGGAAATAATAGAAGCAGCGTTGGACGGTAGATTAGCTTGAGAAGAAATTAGGTCAATTAGAAACATAATAAGAGTTTGAATAAATGAAGAATTATCTTGGGAGAGTATTTCAGAAAGATTTTGAGAGTTCATTGAGGACGGATTATAATTGTTTGCGCACCCATTTGTGGTATTTGAAAGAGGTGAATCATTGGGATTTAAGAGTAGTGAGTTGTGTTGTTGCTGATCGTATCCAGGAGTCGGTTTAGAGATATGGTTTTTGTATGTGAATTTAGTTGAACGAGAAGAAATTATTGTTGCGGAGGGGAGAGGGTTGGATGAAGAATTGCTAGATAAAGCCTCGGCAAACGGTTTTTTGACAGGAGGAAATAGTTTAGAGGCCTGCATAAAAGACAAGTTCTGAAAGGCCATTGAAATTTTAATATTTTTTTGATGAAATTGTTGTGGACAAGAAGAGTTGATGGCGGATGAGCGCCTGTGCAGTCTTACTAGTTCTTTCAGTGAATATCTATCCATATTGAGTAGTTGCCTGGTTTGTTTGGGGTTAGGACTTCATGTAATAATAAGAACAAATACCTGAATGCAAAGGATGATCGCATTGGGATTGTTCATGTAGGACTGGGTCATCTCGCGAATGGCATCTCGAGTATCGGAAGCCATGTCCACTGTCTGCGTCTGTAACAAACCAATTATTTCAGGTTAATTCAAAGTATTTGGATTTCCTTCACAATCATGTTTAATTCGAGAATGACGATGACAATTCAAAGCAAATCGAGTTAATATCGCCGTCGCTCTATGCAAAGTTTGCATACATTGAAGGAAATAACAGCAAATGCAAATACGCAACACAGATCATAAAAACTAAAAGAGCAATGCATATAACATTAGGTACATTAAATTTGACTTATAAGTTGCAGAGCATTTACAGTCAAACCCTCTTAAGAAGTTTTCCAAGGGACCGGAAAAAACAAACTTCTTAAGCAGGAAAACCTTATATGTAGGAAAAATTGGGCTAATTTCGGGCCGAGGGACCGAAAAAACCAAACTTCTTAAGCCACGAAACGTCTTAAGAGAGAACTTCTTAAGAGGGTTTCACTGTATTCAATTTCTTCTATCTAAGGCTGCTTGTACACATGACAAAAAAAACGCGAGCCGAGCCACAAATAATGGGAAAAGAATGAAGCAACCGCAAGCATCGTTTCACACCACCAATGGTTGTTTCGTTCCTTTATCATAACTGATTCCCATGTGATTCGACTTGACTTTTTTTTGTCGTGTTTATGCGCAGCATAACGATTCTCTGTTAATATGTCCAAAAATTTTTTTGATATTTTATAAATTTGTTTTAATGAGAATCAAAAACAATATAATAAACTGAAACTGAAAATACACACAAAAGTAAGCATTTCAAAACGTGGCCAATTTGAAAGAGGTGTTAATCATCAAAATACAAAAATTTATCAATAATATTCATATTTTTGTTGAAACCACTTATAATCGTTAATGCATCAGTTTTATGAAACAAAGAGCAATGTAAAACAGCAATAGAGTAAAGATAAAGAAGGATCCTTACGGAGATGATTCCGGGCAGATCCACGAGCACCATCCGATGCAGGCCGGGCCCGCGCACCGACATGGAGATGACATCGCGGGATACGGTGCGCCCTCCGCGCACGCTGTTGCGCATGCGCAGCTCTACCTCCCTACACACACATTACACATTATTTTATTTTAATTTGGGAAACCAACATATTGGTTGTATTACGGGTCAAATGTAATTTTTTTTATTTCTTGTAAATACAGTCATCGCAATCGTTACGCATCTCGCAGAATTTTTTTTTTTTAATTGTTCTTAACATTAATTAATAATAAATGTTTTATTCAGTCATAATATAATATTCAACAAATAAAGAAGAACACAAGAAATGCGATGTGGGCATATTTTAATATCCAAAAGTCAGACCAATTAGACGTAAATTTCATATCAGAAACTCGCTCTCTCAGTACAAATGATATACAATTTCAGGCAGCATAATAGTGACAGAGTACGCAATGTTGATTGGCTGCCTAGATCCAATAGTCAAGATCCTAAGTCAGTGACGACATTAGTTTCCATTCAAATCTACTTGGAAGACATCTCTATTTGAAGGTGTGGGTGCATTATCTATTTTGTGCTTACATTAAAATTGAATCCTTATTTCACTCATGCACTTTGGCAAAGATGTTGACACCTTACTTTAAAGATCTCTTTAGTCTGTTTGAGAAAATTGTTGAGGGAAAATATCAAACAGCCAAATATTAATATGTACAGCAACATATGAACTGCTTACTGCGGTTTAAAGTCAATGAAACCACATAGATTACACCATTTATCTCACATTTCTAGGTTTTATAAAAAAAAAGTCACTAAATTTATAATCAATTTTTATTAATAAAAATGCGCCAAATTTGGGTAGCTATCGCTCGAGTGGATAACAATGCATAAATACAAAACTAAAATATAATTACAGTGAAACCCTCTTGAGAAGTTTTCCTGCTCAACAAGTTTGGTTTTTTCAGTCCCTTGAAGACTGAATGACCTAATTTATCCCACGTATAAGGTTTTTCTGCTCAAGAAGGATTTTTTTTCGGTCCCTTGGAAAACTTCTTGAGAGGGTTTCACTGTGTAGATTTCCAATAGTGCTTATAGCCAATGTCAGATTTACCAATAAACTAAACCAAGTAGGCTGTATTTTTAATAAAGAGGACCCATAAGCCGCTTCAATAAACAAATCTGAAGTTTAAAGTGAAGGCAAAGTCTATCACTGGCCATACATAGTTTGTGGAGGAAAAACTCTATTATTAAAATCTCTACTCTTGTTAAAGATGTATCTTACTATTTGAAAGCCCCCTGGGCGTTAAATAAAGTATAAATATATATAATTTTTTAAATCAACTTAAGCACATCAAGTCCAAAGTTGAGGTTGGAAAACTCTTGCTGGAATTCTTTATATATTATAATAATTTATCAAAATGGCATCTCTCAGGAAGATCTTTCATACCATAATTCAATGAATGCTCTTCTAGAGTTCCTATTAGTGAACGCTTCACCATTAGGACTGAAAGTTTTACATGTTGCTAAAAAAGAACACCCTACGCATCAAATTAAATTGATTGTCGCTAATGCGTACATGTATACAATCGATTCTGCTTAATTGGGACACATCGCTACCCAGACATTTGGCCCAAATAAGCAGCTCAACAAAATTTAATTTAATATACATTTTTAAGCAGGAACATGAATGGAGAAGACCATTTTCTTTTATTTATTGTGTATGTTAATAAATAATCATTATCAATACATTGATAGTAATTTTAAAATTATTTGGAGGTTCACCTTCATTTTCCTGCTTCAAAATTGGTTTTTGAACTCTCTAAAATATTATTTTCCTGATAAGTTGGCATTTGGAGGCACACATATATTACGTGAGCAGTTTTTCTTCCAATCTAGACCCCTCCTTCCCCTTGGTGAGATAAATTTGAGCCACTTCATATATTCTTTTCAAGTAACTTGAGATTTTGCTGGATCCCCCCTCCCCCCTTCTGAGCTCACGTAATTAATGTATGCCCCCTTTCCTCTCCTCACCCGCGCCGCTTACCACACTTTTTAACTTAAATTCATTTAATGAGATACGTTTTGCAACGAATTCAAATTCAAAATGGAATGGTGGCCCGGAGAGAGACAACCCAAGTAAAATAGAATTAGTTTCTTCTTCAAACTTTGCAAATAAAATAGAGGATAATGTTAATAATATAGTGATAAGTACAAAGTTATTTGTTTTCATTAGAATTAGTTTCTTTATATTTTTATTTCTGTTCTTTCAGTTTTGTCCCAATTAACTGGCTGTCCCGATAAACCAGTGTATCAATTAAGCGGAATCAACTGCAAAGGATAAAAGCTTCGTCAGAAAGTTACAATGAGCAAAGTCCACAAACACAATCAAACATATAAAAATCGTAAAAAAATTATACCAAAGGGGGATTGGAAAAACTAAAATCGACTGAACAAGCATCAAATGAAAAAACAATATTTTTACTCAAAGGGATGTGAAAAATATATGTTTCTACCAATAAGTTGGGATCAATGGTTTAAAAAAAAACCAATTTCATGAAAGACGCAATTCATGAAAGCAAAAGCTTTACTATTTTATATATTTTTTTGAACTTTAGTTTATAACATATAAGGGAACGTACCCATACTACGTGACACGTTTAGGGGGGGGGGGGGGTCTTCAAAATGTCACGCTCCATACAAATGAGCGGCGGGTTGCTTAGGATTTTGGTCACCGGGGGGGGGGGGGGGGGGGGGTTAAAAATTGCAAAAAGTTGGTCACGTAGTATGGGTACGTTCCCTAAGTTACAATCCTTTTACCTTCTAAGCTCGGCGAGGTCAGATTCTTTGGTAAGGTCGAATTCCCTGTTGGAGTCTCTGAACTGGGCAACGTGGTAGGGACCCTCCGACAGAGTCACCTTTACAGGAGCCCTGAAAGTTAAGAAAGCACAAATGTTAAGTTTGAAATACATAATGTAACAAGGTATGACTTAACGTGTAGTTGTAGACAACAGAAACTAATCACGATACCATTTACTATTGACGTTAACGAATCTAGCATATGAAAAAAATATGATCCAATGATGCCTCCAGTCTAAAATTGCAAACCAAACTGGTTATTCTACAGTCTATAGGGATGAAGGGACATTTCCCGACAGCTTTTAGTGTGTAGTATTTGTACCTGGTCATCATCTCGCCAGCGCCGCGCGGGAAGATGCGCGCCTGCGCCACCATTTCCAGCACACTAGTCTTGCCAGCGCTCTGGTCACCCACCACCACCACGCGCGGCAGGTGGTCGCTGCCCGCCCAGCCGCCACCTCCCCCGCTGTAGCCTGACAGCTCGTCCAGCACGTCCGAGTACATGTCGATCAGAGACTTCTGCAAAATAAATATAGTCATGAAATAACCAGGCAACTACTTCAATATGGACAGAAACTGGTGAATAATGATGAAATTGGTAACACATGCAGTTGTTGGGAGTGAATAACCAATGGATGCAGGAAATACGAAAAGACTCCAATTCACCTATGGGGCCAATGTCCCGCCCGGATGGGACCAAGAATCATGGTGCATGGGAAATATTCATTGTGGAACCAGGAAAAAGCTAAAATATGGACAGAAAGTTTCCTAAACTCTAGAAATCAATATGTAAAAATGTGACCCGAATACAAGAGATTTTGGAATACCCCAAGGCACCATTTTGGGACCTCTTCTATTCATCTTACATGCAGATGATACTACAATTATATTTCAAGCAAATTCGTGAAATGAAAAATAAGTACTAACCATGTTATCAATATTTATCCTGGTTTATTTTTGGGTTATTATGCCAAGAAACGCTTCTTCCTTCTTTAGTCAACTGATTTCAATGTAACACTGTCCAAAACATTGGCTAAAGAAGGAAGCAGCGCAACATAGCATAATACCCCAAGAATAAATAATGATAATACTTTTGGCCGTGAAAATCTCAAATCATACATCTTCCTTCTTCTTCAATGGCGCTACAGCCCATTTCGAGCCTTGGCCTCCTTCAAAATAAGCCTCCACCGCCCTCTGTCCTCGGCCGTCTTCTTCCATTCTGCAACCTGGAGTAATCCTCTTGCATCCTTCCTGACATCATCCTCCCATCTCAGTCTAGGTCTGCCCGCCTTTCGTTTACCTCCCGGGTGTCCTGTCAGAACCTTCTTCGGTACTCGTGTGCTTGGCATTCGGTGCACATGTCCGGCCCATCTTAATCTTTGGAGTCTTAAATGGGTGGAGAGTCTGAGAGCTTGGTAAATATCATAGAGCTCATTATTGTGGCGGATTCTCCATGCCTCTCCCTCTCGCACCGCTCCTAAGATTCTTCGAAGTACCTTTCTTTCGAAGATGTCCAGCCGTTCCGCTGACTTTGCTGTCAGTGTTCCCGCCTCACATCCATAGGCCAAGACCGTTCTGATAATTGTTTTATATAAGGTTATTTTGGTTTTCCTATGGACGTTTCGGGATTTGAACACTGGCAGCAACGCGAAGTAAGTTTTGTTAGCGGCTGTAATGCGCTTTCTTACTTCTACTGGGTCTTCATTGTCCTGCGTTATGATGGAGCCCAGGTAGGTAAACTCTTCGACCACTTCGAAATTATAATTGTCTTTGAATTTCACTTTGTCTTTTATTCTGCGGTGAGGGGTTCTGGTTTGCATCATGATTTTTGTTTTATTTTCATTGATTTGCAAACCCACCTCTCTTGCCGCAGTCTCCAAAGGGTCAAACACTTCTCTTACAGCCTGTAGGGATCTTCCGACAATGTTAAGGTCATCTGCGTAGCCAACTATTTGATTGCTTCTGTAGCAGATGTTTGAGTCGGTACTGATCATTGTCTTCCTCACGACGTGCTCCAGTACAATATTGAAAAGGGTGGGTGCTAAGCCATCACCTTGTTTCAGCCCCTGGGAAACGTTAAAATCCTCCGTTGTTTCACCTCCTATCCTTACTCGACACCGTGATCCGACCATTGTTGCTTTTACAAGCTTGACTATTTTGGGCGGTATTCCAAAATTGAGGAGTATTTCATATATTTTCTCCCTATCTATACTGTCATACGCCTGTTTGAAGTCAACAAATAGTTGATATATATCTATATCGAATTCCCAGCATTTTGTCAGGATTTGTCGAGTAGTGAAGAGTTGATCAGTGGTGGATCTCCCCCTCCTGAACCCTGCCTGATATTCTCCTAGTAAGTTTTCTGAGTAATATTCTAGTCTTTCTTTCAAAATCATTGTAAAAATTTTATACGCTGTACAAAGTAACGATATTCCTCTGTGATTTTCACACTTCAATTTGTCTCCCTTTTTATGTATGGGGCATATTATGCTGGTTTTCCATTCTTCTGGTACTCTTTCAGCAGTCCATATTTTCACAATGAGATTGTGTAGCAGGTTCTTCAGTTGTTCGTTTCCATATTTATAGAGCTCTGCAGGGATATTATCTCCTCCCGGAGTTTTATTGTTTTTCAGTTTCTTTAGGGCAGCCCTTATTTCTGCCATTGATGGCGCTCTCGTTGTTTCATCACTATTTAGCTCGTCCGGAATGTGAGTTGGTTCGACTGTCAGGTTGTTATTGGGATTTAAGAGCTGTTGAAAATATTCTTTCCACCTAGTCTTGATCTTTTCCTTATCTCCTATTATGTCTCCATTACTATCTCTGCACAGAGATGTGTTGGGTTTGAAGCCCTCTTTAAATACATTGACGCCTTTATATGCCTCACGTGGATTGTTATTTGCAAAGTCATGTTCCATTTTCAACAATATGTTGTTAAAATACAATCTCTTCTTTCTTTTAATTAAATGGTTAGCATCTCTTCGCGCTTGTTCGTAGGCTTGTCTTTTTGCTCTAGTTCCTCTTTCTATACATAATTTTTTTTTTTTTTTGTAACACTGTCCAAAACATTGGCTAAAACACTGTCCAAAACATTGGCTAAAGAAGGAAGCAGCGCAACATAGCATATTACCCCAAGAATAAATAATGATAATACTTTTGGCCGTGAAAATCTCAAATCATACTTCTTCCTACAGTGTCTTAAATCTGCAATAGTATTCCTAGAATTTTTTGGTCAGGGCTGATAATGGACCCAGAGCTGGTCGATTGCCGAACACAGAAAACTTAACGTAAATATAAAGAATCATGTATCTTTATAGTTCAGTTGTTAATGTGTTATGAAAACAATTTATTGGTAATAATAATTATTTTTGTACCTTTGTCTTCTTGAGTGAAGCAATGTCCCTTCCCCCGCGAAGAAGGATGTTCTGTTTCCTCAGTTCCCTGTTTTCCTTTTCTAATTTGTCAAATTCCCTCTGGTATCTTGCCTGGAGGGCTATTATTTCATCCTGAAGGGAATTCACCAACTGCTCGGACGAATTGCCAAATGTTTTGGGAGGGGGACTTTCTTTTGCATACGCTGTGTTTAGGTTCACTATTTCATCTTTAGTTTCTGAAAAACAAAAGATGATCAATCGGCAGTCATGCAATCAGGGCTAGTGCAGCCTAATTGAAATTATAAAAATATTTGTAAATCATTTAAATTAGTTTTTAGCTCTTGTGCTCAAACCTTAAACTTTTTAATGCAAATATATTAATGAGCTATTTAAAAAAATCAAAAGTAGATCAAATCATAATAAAGACTGAACTAAAGATAACATAAACCAATAAAAAAAAGATTATGTAATATCATAATATGTCCCCAGAGTCATTGCCTCCCAGACATAATTTATGTACTCACAGTTTATTCACACCAATTTTTACCTAACTATGTTTAGAGCAATAATGATAATTTGAGCACCACACTTAACAAACAGTGCATTTTACTCACAGCACTACATAATATTAAAGACGGTTGGTTTCTAAATACTTTTTACTAATTTGGGGATGGGGCTAGTGTTTAAATAACTTAAAGATTACATTTTATGGATGATTTAACAGAGATAATTTACCTGCAGATATTTTCTTAATATAGACTATCCCATCGTTGACACCTATTGAACAAAAGGACAAATCTTACAGAAAACAGAATGAAAGTTATTAAAAACATCAGGGTACATGGAACAGGTCATTCAAGTTTTAATTCAAATGCGAACTTTAAATCATTCCATAAAAGGCAATCTTTAATCTCTCTTGGAAGCGGGATATTTTCAAGCTGGGAATTATTGAAACGTTCGCAAAGTCAAAACATGTGGATTAAATGATTCCTTCTACAGTTCAGAAATAAAACACGTGAAATAATGTTACACTCCAAAAGAAATGATCTAACGAAAAAATATATTAGAAAGATAATCGGATATTTTAATAACCAAAATAGAAAGGGTGTTAAAGGTTAAGAATTGTACTTGAAGAGCTTTCCAATAACCTTGTTTAAATCAAAACAAATATTTGAATTTACAAAGTTAAGCCATAAATCACACTTTCATTTTTAGCTGCATTCAGATCAGAAACTTTTCTATAGAAAGCCCAAATAATTGTTGTATTTTTCAGAAATAATTTGGGTTTGAATGCTAAATTAATTTTGGTTAGAATTTTTTTTTTTTACTTTCAGCTACTAAAAATAAAAACATCTGCTTTGCCAACTGACTCCATGGGACAAAAGGTAAATTTTATCATAGACCTATTTAAGTTCATTTACCACCCAGATGTCAAATATGTCCATAAATTTAAATTACTTCAATGTTAGAAAGATCCGGCAAAGAGATGAGAGATAAAATGACCCTCTCCGTACATCCGAAAGGAAGATGGTGTTGGGAAGCAATATTTTAAGATGTTTTTCAAAAATGTATGATTATTTAGCTAAATTAATATAGATTTCAAACACACAACTCATTTCTCATAACAAAAAGATAAAAAAAAACTTGATATGCTTACGTAACGCTCCATAGTACATTTGTTTTCCTGCTCGTATGATAGAAAAAAAAGAAAAAAAAGGATTGTAAAACAAATCAGAAAGGACAATAACTGCAGTAAGTGAAAAAAAACTCTAAATAGACAGCATTAAGCGTTTCATCATGTTCCCCCTATAAAAAAGGAGTACGCTGTATTGTTTCTTAAGTCTTTCTTCCACAGGGACATGCAAGTATTCAATACTAATCAGCAAGTAATCAATGCTAGGAATAAAACAATGTTGAAGTGATGAAAGTCAACAAAGAATATAAAAAAAAAGCCATCTAGTTTTGAATTTTCAAGAAATCAGCCATGATTGGTTACAACGCGTGTGATTTCAGATATGACATGTATGAACTGGGCAAAGAAAAGTTGTTTGCGATGTGAGTACACCATGAGTATAGGATACTTGCGTATCCCTGTGGAGAAGAACCTAACAATTTTAAAGCAATTCCATAAATAAACATGGCAAGTGCAAGAAGTTAAATATTTTGTGTTGATTTTAAAAAGTGGTTGAATGATGAAATTTAAATGTAGGTAATATTTCTAAACCCATTTATAATAAAAGATGCATTTAAAAAGGTATCTTTTAAAAATGATCATTAAAGAATGTGAGATGAATGGCTGAACTTGGTATTGTTCAAGTGCTTGTAACAATATAAGGAGATACTTACGGTGGTTGGCGTTGGCTGCCTCGATGGCATTCTCCCACCGATCTCCAAACCACTGCCTCACTTCAGTGTATTTGGCCTCGGATAACATTTTCAACCTAGGATCTACATTACAAGCCATTACAAAAGGACCCAATTTATTTTAAATATTTATAAGTGACTTATTCAACACTAACACCGCTATCAAGATTGCAACAAATAAAAGACCGATATTCTGATATATTATGGGGTATTTCACCATTGTTCATAGGATTACATCCTATTTATAAAGTCCGAGTTTAATATTCGGTACGCAAACGTATGAATACTGGCTATATATCAGATAAGTTCGCCGAGCTTTTTAATGTTTATTTATTTGCTTATTTATTAATATATATTATCTTATGGATAAGATATCAAGAGGAAGGAGAAATACCCCAAATATATACTTGGGTCTCCGTAGTGAATAGATCTTTCTATTTGATTTTCCAGACGGCAGGTTGCCGGATGAATACCCGTGCAGCAAAAAAAAATATTGGCATTAGTTTTTCGTTTAAGGTCGATTATTTAGAATAACGAACCTTACAAAAATGAAAGGATAGTTATTATGTTGATCTCACCAATTATAAATAAATAAAATAAAAATGACTTGTGATCCGGCAATAGATTCTAGGTTCCAATACAAATAATGGTACAATAGTAAAATACAGTTTGAATTGATAGAAAGCATTTAGTATATTAAGTAATTCAGCAATCGATATAAAGATAATAAATTTTGCTGAAGGAATTGAATAGAGCTCAAAAGATGGGTTTAGGTATAAAAATTCAATAATTCTAAAATATAAATAAAATACATGTATTTCAAATTGTTAGTTTACAAGTATCTAATTTCATTAGCAGTTAGGTATTCATTACAATAATTAGGGTAGAAATGTATTTCAAAAATAAATTACTCAAACTGAATAATATAATGAAATAGGCATAATTACATTGATAAAATGATAATGATAATGTATTTTAAAAAAAACTTTACTTTGAGGATTTAATTAAATCTTTAATATAAATTTGTAGATTATGATCATGATTGATTCTGCTTACCTATTTTGATGTTATCGGTGACGTTATCTTTGATGGAAATCAAACTGCCGGTGAACTTCTTCCATTGGTCAGCATCTGGAATGACTCCGTTAACCCAGCCCATGTCTGGGAGGCCATCGCGCCACTCTGCATATTTCTGCAACACAACAAACTATGTCTTCAACCACAGTACAATACGCAGCATAGCAATAATCAACAAGCAAAAAATCTTCTTCTAGAGTCATTCCTTGCTAACGACAGTGACCGTCCTGGTGAGTTGTGGACACTTTGCGATGAATTGATCAATATTTCTCTGTTTCCCTGCCTTCCTCATTGCCAATACTAAGTTTCTCCAAGTTTGAGTTTTTATTTGTAGAGCGATATGAATTTACGATGCGTTATAAGAAAACAGTTGATTCCTAGTTCTTCCTAGAGTGTCTGTTACACCAAACAGGAATAACGGGAAGACAAATGCTTTTAGGAGTATTTAATATCATTCTATGAAGTTAATGTGGTAGTTACACGGATTGTATTTATACGTAAGGAGTCCATTATTCTGAATGAAAATAAATGCTCCTTCAGCAAATCGAATTAGCTTTAGAGGGTGATAGTTTTAATTCCGTATTACAGAAAACAGCAAGAACCAATTTTATTATTTTAGTGATGCAACAAATAAAATCTCGGTGCAACATAATTAGCCTGGTATTACTATCACGTAGACATTTCAGATCAGGCTATATACAGGCTATTTCAACAAAGGCATAAACTTTCTATTACAGCCAAAGTCACAGATTTTTTTATTTCATAACACCAATATTTTCGGTAAATATTTCCCTATCGAGTCCGTGCTCAAAACACACTTTAAAAAATTAAAACAAATTGTACTAGGTAGATAATGGTTAGTAATAAGTAATTCAGTGACCGGAATTGAAAAATATTGCGTTTTAATGTTTTATTTTATTTAAAAAACGCGAAATGTCATTTTTCAAGGACCGCTATGTTAATTACGACGATGAAACATGCATTTTTAAAAGAAAAAATCACTTTCTGTCAGTAAGACAATAATAAGTAAGAAATTGCAATCTTCGGAAACGTTAAATAATGCGTATTAATCATTATTTTGTTCGGTTTCATAAACATGAAAGACATCACACGAGACATTTGCCGTCGTAATTAACAACATGGCGTTTCTTGAGAAATGACATTTCGCATTTTTAAAGATAACAAAATAACCAAATGCAATATTTTTCAATTCCGGTTACTGATGTACTTATTACTAACTGTATTCTACCTAGTACAATTTGTTTTAATTTTTTAAAGTGTGTTTTGAGCGTGGACTTGATAGGGAAATATTTACCATATTTTCATCAGACGGAGGATAATCTTTTGACAAAGAAGCAAAACATTGCAAAAGAAATTAACTTTGTTGAACTTACACTATATTTTCAAACTGTGTATCCATTCAATATAAAACAAATTATCGTCTACATTCAGACAAGTCACCAAACCACAACACACAGTTTTGAGACACCACTATTTGAGAGTTAGGATATGAAGGTAAAATGATTTGTATGTTTTTTATAGTTAATGTAACAAACATTTAAAAGTTTTATCTACCTGCATAATAATAATAGAAGAAAATAAAAGCATTCAAATAAGAGTTATCATTCAAGTGGAATTTCGGTAACTCATAATTTGGGGATTGTTTGATGACTTTTTCCTTAACGAGGACGATTTTCTCTATCCATAATACAGGTATTAATGTATTTTCCATTCTATTAAAAACCAATATGATGTTTCCGCATCTAAATAAGGTGAATGAATACTCCGTACCTGCAGAACTACATGAATACTAGTACGAATTCATTTGGTTGACTGTCAAAACGGTGCTATGCACACAACGCCCTTGAGGTGATTTTTCAGAAAATCGGTGCTATACAAATCATCTAAATATTATTATAACTCTTATTCAATCAAAGAAACGTAAATATTGGAAACATTGGAAACGCAAACATTGGAAATGCAAATAAAAGAAACTTAAGATCGACAAACTAAGAAATGTTGCATCACAAATATAAATGACAATACCCGACGTGTTGATTTAAATGTTCCAGTTACCTTGTTGAGGGTGACCCCTCCGCTGACAGCGCCCCCGAGCACCAGGTACCTGATCTTCAAGGCCCCTCTCAGTACCCGCGCTATGATCATTCCGTAGTTGCGGACTTGGAGGTCTCTGGAGAAGGCATGCTGCTTCAGCAGGGGCCTGGCCCGCTCCAAACTTCTGAATGTCCAAATAGACAAATTCCTTCTGTGCACAGTTGAGATCACCTTCCTCGAATTCTTATACGAGACCGTCAAATTACTGAAAACACAGAACATTCCATTATTTACTACGAATACATCATGTCTTGTTAATATCTCTTGCACCTTACTGAAAAGTGACATCCCACATAATATTGAACATTAGCGAATGATGAATTATTTAACAATAACCTCAAAGACTCACCCAAAGTTTCCTCGCAGTATTTGTGACATTTTTCAGAATTGATTGACTAATTTAACATATTTAACCCAAACGATTTTTGATGATGAAAGCTGATTTCAGATGTTGATTAAAACGTCTGCTGGTCGCTGGACACCACCGAGAGCATTAGAAAAATAACAATTTGATTGTTGAATAAGACTAGATCTGCTCGGGCAATTCTTGGTTTTCGGTTTTTCGGCTGTCGGCTGTCGGCACGGTTCGGCAGTCCAATAAAGTTGCCAGCCTAAAAATGTATAATAATGATTATATTATAATGTTGTCAACATAAAAACACTGAACATAGCGATAATAACAAGATAGTGAACTAAATTCTAAATAATCAAAATGATTTTTACATATTGAGTGGGGAAAATAATTCAGTTTATAATAGTAGGAGACATTTATTTTATTTTATTATTTTAGGAAGCAGTAACTTACAAATTATTTTGTAAAATCAATAAACGATAAACCATAAACCAACCACCCACAATAAACCCAAAATGAAATTTTAAGTTTTTTTTTAATTTGTAATGCGATACAAAGTCTTTTTAGTACTTATAAAGTTTTTCTAAATCTATTTTGACCATGAAAAAGATTTAACCAGGGTGGAAATCGCAAAAGACATTTTTTCGAAATGTGCATTTTGCCTACAATAATACTATTCAAAATATTTAATTATCGAGAATTCCAATGCAGCTTTTTCGTTAGATATCTGACGAAAAGCTGCATTGGAATTCTCAATAATTAAATATTTTTGAATACATCAGTGTTTGAAATTGTTAAATTTCGAACATTCTGAATAGAAGGGTATATAGTAATCATTCAGTTTTAGTGTCTAATGGCATCAATCGACTTATCTTGTTAGGGCCTCTACCAGAAAGTAACTTGACGAAGTTATCTTAGCAAGCTAGGGCATCTGAATTCTTGGGGCAATAACAGACAAAACCATCTCATTTCCTAAAAACTAGTGCAACTTTCTAAGAATTATACATCGTCGATTTTCACAGATACAAGAAAGAATAAAATTAAATTATTGTTTTAACATTACCGTTGCTTTATTAAATGTAATAGAATATCGAGGTTCGTAGAAAATGCGTTTAACAAGGTTAGCTCAGACGGGCCTTTTTCGAAAAAAAAAAATCGTCGTGCAGCTTTCGAAATTTCGAATGCGTGACGTAGCTTGAATTAAAATACTAGCACTTGTATTGCAGATAATTCAAATCTCCCAGCGGAATATGGAATTCAATCTACGTCATGAATTTTGGGCTAATCAAGGGCGGATCCAGGATTTTTTTTCTGGGGGAGGAGGGGGGGCACAAGGGGCGGCCGGGCAAAAGTCAACAATTACTGTTAAAAATAAACTTGAAGTTTACTGTTAAAAATAAATGCTTCAAGTTTATTTTTACAAGTTCAAGAATGTATAGGAAGGTTTATGAAAGTGTCAAAACAATAGAAAAATTAAATGTTTAATAGAGACAGTTTACTGTATTATGATGGAATCTAAATCCGCCCCTGTGGCTAATCACCGCTCTACCCCCTCGATGAGCCAACCTTTTTAAACCCATATTCATTTGATGGAATACAAGACCGAGTTGATTGGCGGTCCGTACTCTCTGCCTACTCCTGCGGAGAAACGGCAATGGTTAGTTAGAATATAGATTCATTTTTTTAGATTCAACTAAAACTGAAAATCTCGCCGCTATAGACCTTTGCGAATATAGGCACAAGGCATTCTCTTGACATCATTTTTAATGTAAATACATTTTTTCTTTGGATATACGTAAAGCACTGTATGAAAAACTAATCGGGGGTTCATACTAGAGAAGGCAAAATTAATTACTACTTAACAATCATTTAATTATTAACATTATTAAAGATAATGGCATCTCACAGCCAAACCGACTGTTGATCATTGTGAGTATAGTAACAAGGCTTTCTATTAACTAAATTTGTGATAGGAGAACGATTTGATTATACATTTATAAGATGTATGGTATCAAAACTAGTATAATATTAGTGTTGAATCTGCCTGCATAAATTAATGCATAAAAATCAATAAATAGTAAACATTGTTAATGATGAAAATATTTCGCCTCCTAATCGATCGGTCTTGTTTTGGTTACGTTGGCGTGTATGGTTTACGCCCTTCGCAAGCCGTAAAGTTGGCTGCGCTTCTTGCAGCGCTCACCTGATGCAACGTCAGTGCAGTTAGTCTTGCCGTACACAAAAAGGTGAAGCCTGTGTTTTTCGCGTTCTGAAGTATTGAATAGTTAGTGGTATTGAAAATGGGTGAATGATAGTGAAAATGTGTTTCCGCACTGGATTAACGACTGCGTGCAACTCGGTTCGCGCAGCCCGTGCCGTGTAAGGAGTGGTTTGGAGTTTCCCAGCCGCGAAACCCTGGGCTGGGTGTTTCTCTGAGAGTGCTCACTGCTCGCCAGACGGCTGAGCCAGGGACGAACGACATCAACCAAAGGTTTTTTTACTTGTGTATGTTTTGTTTTTGAAGGATGGACAAACCGGATCGCTCTCGAGATGTTTTTTCAGCACTCCCCATGTTTTGAGATTGATATTTACCCCAGGCACAAAGCGAATCAGTATTTTTCATTGTCCGAATGCACGTAAGGTAGGCCATTTCGTGTTTTGTTCCTGGCCATTCTTGCATTCTACACATCTTCATAATGTCACCTAATGTTTATGGCTCTTATCAGCATTTGTTTAAGTGATCATTTTGGGATGTTTTTAAAAACGTTGCATCCGATTAGAAATCTGAAAATATTATGATAATTTTTAACCTCAAGTAATAATGTGGAGGTACCCCGCGGATACCATACACATACACACCAAAATAATGGTTCTGTTTGCTCGGGATCGATTTTATATTTCGGTTACCTAGGCTTTTACTTATTGCTTTTGACGGAAATGTCTCTTTGTGGCACATTGATTGATCGAAACAAAACGATTACACTCCATTAACATATTAATGAAATGATTTTATCAAATTATTTTTTGAAGTGTCGCACAAAATAATAGAAAATAATATACCTATGGCGTCCAAAATATGTATATATTTTATAACACATTTTTGTTTGTTTGTTATATTTATGCAAATGTTTACACATTCTTTCAATATGGAGACATGTGTTGGTATCAAGACGAAACAAAGGATTTAAAAAAAAATTGAAATACCTTCAATTTTAAGATACTTTTGATGCATCTTTTGGTGTAATTGATTGGGCTGTGGTCTGTTGTTGTTTGAATTGATTAGCTCTGGATTGGTTGGCTGGGTGTTGGGTGTTGGTTGGTGCACCCTTGCCCGGTGCATGCACCTGCCTGCTGGGTGGTGGGGTGGGTGGCAGCGGGTGGCCCGGTAGGGGAGTACCGCCCGCTGTAGCTCACTTCTCTTTGTTTCCTTGCTGGGATTTGCCTATTCTGCACACACGCTCCATACCTACTTAAGAGGCTAGATTTCGCAACGAACGCAGAACGTTTAGGTATTTCATTATATCTGCTTTGTCCCGCTCGGATGAAGCTCACACATACTGACGAAATTCAAAACAATAAGCGCACACACTTAGTGACAGTAGTGACACACAGCTATAATACATTGTGGGTCTAGCCGCTAGCCGCTAGCCGCTAGAGTCTAGCATCTTGTATTCGGAACTCGGAAATGCGTACAGCCGTACCTACCTAGGTACCTACCTAAGCAACCCGCATAATAATTATTTGTTCTTCGTAGTATTTAGCGACTTAGTGATTCCTCACTCAATATATTGAGAGGGTATGGGCTCCTATAATCAATTAGTGAACGTTTGGCAATAACTAGGTTAGTGAAAATGCATGTATTGTTTGATATAATATTAATATAACAATGTATTGTTTTTTTTTTAATATAATATAATAATGTATTGTTTATTGTAATATAATAGAATAAAGTATAGTTTATTATAATACTCTTATAATATATCTAATAATGTATTGTTTATTATATAATAAACTTTATTATATTATAATATATAATATAATAAATTTTATTATAATATATAATATAATATAATAATGTATTGTTTATTGTAATTCAAAATTATATGTTATACATTGTGGTATCGAAAATGGTTATTGGTGATGATTTGCCAATTTGGATGGCAGGTAACACCGCCATTGGTCTTTGTAGGAATTAGCGATCCGCGATGGTAAATTTAAAAAAAAAAATTATTGAAAATTTTTGATACAATACTTATAATAGATACATAAAATTATGAAAAGTATATAAAAAAGCTTAATATAATAAATATACGAACAAAAAAATCCACAAAGGCAATGCCTGTGCGTGGGTATAATATTGATTTTTTACTTTTATTTCTATGGTTATAGTGAATATTTTAAGTATACATAAATTAGGGATTTAAAAAAAGTAACTGAATAAATGCAATTAAAAACTACAACATAATAACAGTCTGCACTGTTATTATCGTATTTGTAAGTTTTGTAAGAATAGATGTTACAAGTGTTATTTAAAAACATAAAAATCAAACAAAAAAACATAGCAAATAATATTTTATGTCTTCTATAAAAGCTGACTAATGATAGATATACTTAACGGCTTTATTTAAACATAAGAAAAACATATCTGTTTCAGTGTTTTTTAGCCAATTAATTTCGGTACCTATATTTTTTATAAGATTGAAGATTTTGACAAATGTTCTCTTTAAAGGTTGTACATAGTAAATCATACATTTTTGGAGCTATAAAACTAATATACCTTTGGGACAACCTAGTTTTGTAGTGGAGTACTGCATACTCACATGTGCCACGTCTTTGGCTGGTACTATTTGAATTTTTTAGAAAGTTATTTGGACGCATGTAAATAAATTTAAGACATTGAAGACCATAGGTCTGTCTAAGGTCCAAAATATCAGTTTCCTTAAACAATTGGAGGGAAACGATTTTTTTTTTTATACATAATCTTAATAATTTATTTTTGGGAAATTATTCCGGTAGTTCCAATTTTTCAATATGTTTTATAAACTGGTCCCCTGACGTAAAATCCTTGGACCTTGCGCACCCGTGCTCATGCCGCCATTTTGAAAAAACCAGCCGAAATCACGCCAAAATCGTGTTTTTCTAAAATATCTCGTTACCAGTGCAAATTTTGCCCAAAGTAGCTATTTGTAACAATGACTTTTATTGACTAATTTCTTCTACTTCTAAAGCCGTAAACAATCGTACGACTTTGCACAAACAAGCATATTGCGCGACTAGGTTTGTGTTTTTGAGATCATCTCTTTTCCAGTGCATTTTTAAGAAAAAATATGAAAACCAATTTTGTAGAGCATAAAATATCATAAAAGATTTAGGTACATGTGTCATGTTTTTTTCATCTCTATTATGTACCGAGGTTCTAATCCACCAAAATCAGGTCAAAAATTGAAACAGAGGAAACAGTGTTTTACTTGGTTTACATTCTGTTGGTTTTTTCAAAACGGCAGCGCGAGCACAGGTGCTCCAAGGTCGAAAACTAGAATTTTACAACAGGCGATTAGTTTATAAAACAAATATAAAAATTGGAACTATCAGAATAATTACGATTGCGACCCCCTTATTTGCGCTAATCGTCTGACAGCAATGAAAACATACCCCTCTTAACGCGATGTATTGTTATTTTGTGATATAAAATGACAGTACACAACAAAAACTTTCAGATCTCAAAGATATTACAAAATATGGAATACAGACAGGCATCAAGGGCAGATTAAAAAATATTAAAAGATATAAAAAAAATTGTTGTGGTTTCAGACTCTTATGCAAGTAGAGATATTAGAAGTTATAGTATTACATAGTGAAAGTAAAAACTAATATTAATAATAGATAAACAATAAAAATAGTTTTGATTTAGTACATTGCGAGGTTAATTAGATTATAAATGTTTCAATGGTACAGTGGAAAATATCGATATCTTGCATTTGTATATTTTCATATCGTCAGCGTAAATAATGAAATCGGAATGACTGATGACATGTTTGATGTCATTAAAATAAAAATAAAGAGCAGGGGTCCTAAGTGGGAACCTTGAATTACCCCGAGAGAATGGTTATTATCTGTGACATGTAAACTTTAAGGGCAATAGCTTGGCTTCTATGTTTAATGTAAGATGAGAACCATCTAAGTAGATGTCCACTTACATTAATTTTTTAAAGTTTTTTTAGGAGTGTGTCATGATTCGCCTCGCCGAAAGCCTTAGAAAAATCAGTATAGTTAGAGTCAACTTGTTTATTTTTGTCCGTAGAATTAAGAACAAAATCGGTGAACTGCCCCTTCAACTCAACAGATCTGCCCGTGAAATCTGCAGTGTAAAGAACAGTGTTGTTGAGTGATAATAATTGTTTCTTCAAATTTTGCAAATTCACTTTGTGGCACCAATTTATTAATGAAATAATTAAAAACACTTTATTTTAACCACGGTAATCTTTATTTAAAAAGTCAACATGTTTTAAGAACGATGTTCTCTTCATCAGGACAAAGCTGAATGTAATTTATCACAACTAATACCTTTTTCATGTTGAAAATTTTCAGATATTTAAATAGATGTATGTATTAATATTAATCGAATTCAAATTTATTTAACTCATTTTATTATTATTGACTATATCTACATTATTTGTGGGAATGTTTTTAGTTTGAGAAAAACAGATTGAAAATAATCATTAAAAAGAATGCAAATTTGTTGCCCATCACTTAAAGAAAAGCTTCCGCGGAACATGTTATTGAATTTATCAAAGGAAGATTGTTTCGATTTCACGAAAGTCCAAAAATATTTCTTTAGTTTTTATTTATTTAGTTTGCAAGTAACGTTATGTGTTCACAGGAATTAGTTAGAGTAATATTATAAAATAGTTATATGAAAAATTATTATATTACGTATTGTAATAAATGTGTTAGACCGTAACCTCTAAAATAAATTATTATGAAACTAAATAGGAATCATAAATTAAAAAAAATATCAACCCCATCACTATTGTTGCGTAAACTATGTAGTCTTAACATCACTATTACCGAAAACGATGACGCTCCCCCCAACCATGCACTCCTTGCCTCGACCCGTAAAACGTGCGAACGGGACAACTGCTGTAAACTGTCTGATTTACCTACAGAAATCGCTCGGAGAAGGGTTTAGGGAGAAAACATTTTTCTACACCGAAACTTTCACGAAATTGTAATTTAAAAAAACAATTATATTCTGGAAAGAAGAAGCTACGTCGGTATGTTTTTATAATTTTGAAATTCTTAATGGAAATTGAGTTAGCAGCACTTGTTTCTTAAATAATATTTTTCGATAAGTTATGCAAGTTTGACAGTGAATGTTTATGTTAATACGAAACGCATCGAAAATTTAAAAACATACCGACATACCTTTAACCTTCTAAAAGGCAATTCAAAAAAATTATATTCATTTCGTGCAATTTTCGATGTAGAAAAGTGTTTTTTCCCGGGCGTCCTTTTTGTATGGGCCGAAAAACGAAGTCTATCATCTTAAGAAAGCTTAAAATACTTCCCACAATGCAGCTGTGAACGGAGAACATCACCCTAAGTTTATTTTAAGTAGGTGTTTAGCAATGGTTAGGTAGGTACCTCTCTCTAGCGATTGGACGACGTTTTCAACCTAACCGTTATGGTCCTGCACTGAGAGCTCAGTTGCCACTTCCCTTACTGATACATTAGTCGTTAAACAGTATAACGCCTTACACCATATCTCTGTATTCTGTACAAGTCTCCAAAACCATTCCTACATTTTATTCATACTTTTGTAGCTCTTCATCAAAATCAATGTTGGACGTAAGTAGACTTAAATTCCTGCCAAAATCGTTTAGCCTTGATCTGCCATCTGGAACCAGTTGTAGCTAATGTCATCGATCCATCTTGTTCGACATCCCCCTCTTTTGTAGGTACCAATAATTCTTAACCAACCTCAAGTATTTCATTGACTAGATCAGCGGTTGTCAACCTTTTTAAGCCTGCGTACCCCTTGAATTTTACTGCAGATTTGTTGTACTATTATTCGTGCCTCGGTATTTCGTATCCCCAATTGCGTTCCCCAAGGGGTGTGCGTACCTCAGGTTGAAAACCGCTGGACTAGATCATTCTATGTCTTCCTGGAGTGTCCCCGAGTTTTTAATCTACTTCCTCGTCCTCCTGAACTGAATACTTTCTTCACACACACGCAGTCTTGTGTGGATAGAGTGGATAGAACGCTATACATCTAGGTCTTTTCGTATATATACCTATTTCTTTAATTACACTCCTTGCTTCTTCAAAATTCGTGCATTTTTTTTTACAAAATCATTGTAAGTGAGCTAGCGATTCATTTCAACCTTATTTTATGGCACTACCTGCAAAAGCCAGTACTTATTATGTCATCTCCAATTTGGGATACGTTACGACCCCCTCCAATTAATATTTTTATCAACGCAATGTTTGTACCTACTACCCAAAATATTAACCATTTTCACGACAAAACTGTGAAAGTCATTTTTCTGAGATCCAAGAGAGTTTTCGAGAACTTTCTATTCTACAACATTATTAGCTCTCGTCTCAAGACAACGTTCGAATATTTAATGAACGCTCTGTATATCCCAAATAATCTTTGCTCGCCAGTCAACGATGTTCACCTCAAATTATGTTATTATCACTATTCTTTAAATGCTTATTCATTGTTTTTTCTTGACCATTTGGGATCGAACTATCTACCACCGAACCCTAAGAACAAGGTAATTAATACTTTCTGAAAGTTTGTATTTTTCAATTTAATTTGTAATGTTCTCAATCTATCTCAAGGTTTCTCCTATAAAATCACCATCGTTCCGGAAAATCAGAGAATTCATCCTCTTAGTTAAGTAAAAAAAAAACTATGGGAAACTATAATTATTTTGCCATGTAAATTGCTTTCGTAAATTTTTTCTAAATTTTTACCCATATTCCAAAAAATTTCTGAGTTTTTATAAATTGCATTACCTACGGTACCGGTAGTTTGGAGAATCAAGGAAAGATTAGTTTGGAAATATAAGTCGAAAGGTAAAAAATATTCTGCACATTTACTTGGAATGTTAAGGAATTTTGGTAATCTGTTTTTTGAGGCCACACTGTTATCCTGACCTCCCCATTAGCTGTACGATCAGACAAAAATCCAATGGTTGACACGCGCTAGCCTCAGATTCTGAATTCACCAATGAAACGCTAACCAATGATTCCTGTCAGACTCCATACTACTGAGAATCACATTTCTCCACTCTACCCAGATCTAAAATTTGTTTTTTATTTTATTTATTTATTTTAGTCTGAGAATCTTCAGACCAACCTAACAACGTCGACAAGGTATGAATGTTTTTGCGATTCCGGCAGGGTTGCCAATGCATGAAATCACGATCTAAAATACCTACAACCTACAATAGATGTTAAAATTCCCCACCAGCTCCTTTACCTCCAAAATAAAACAAAATACTATTGACATCACCATTTATTCTCTACCTAGTCATTTTCGTATTTTTATCTTTTTTTCAGGCTTTGAAAATAAATTTTTAAAATAGTTTTTTTTTTATAATAAAAAAACACATAAATTTTTTGTAGACCACTTGTATTTTATACACAATCTACCGGTTTCGGAAGCACCCTTCCTTATTCCTTACTATATAATAGTTATAATATTCTCCTGACGATGGAAGGGTGGAGTGTGTATAAAATAAAAGTGGTCTACAACAAATTTATGTGTTTTTTATTGTAAATTATGGCGAGCCACAAAGTTAATGCTTTTTACAAATACGATTTTTTTTTTAATTTGCGAAAGTAAACGTAATTGGACTCATTTTCACAATTATGTAAATATTATTTTTTTTAATGTGATTGGATTATAAATAAATTCAGAAATTATAAACCCAGAATTCCCGCATTTTCCCCACAAAAAGGTTGTCCCCGCAAAAGCTTGAAAATCTTGAAAACTCCCCGAAATTTGGGAAGTTCTTCACGAATTTGCAACCCTGGGCAACCTTCTTACCCTCCCCGGATTCCTTTTGCTTCACAAATTTCCCCACATCGTTTACTTGCTTCCAATGTTGAATCTGGGCAAAGCACAAGAAACATCGTAACAGATAAAAATTCAAAGAGATATGGGGCCGACAGACTTAGCTATAAAAGCGCCAGTGTTATTTAGCTTGGCCTTTATCAGCATATCGCTCGCCAATCTCGCCATACATTCCCATTGGAACTGTACGGCGAGCCATATGCCGAAATCGCCAAGCCAAATAAAGCTGGCGTTTTTGTAGCTGAGTCTGTCCCCAGCTTAAATCTCGTTCTATCCTCCTTTTCAATAATGGTCAGACATATAATATAAACAGACTAAGAAGGAGAACGCTAAGCTTTCTCTTTGCACTTAAAAGTTTACCATCGACGCCCTGAATGACTTGAAAAAAACTAGAAAACAGAAAATCACCCAAAGGTTTACTGGTCAAGGTTGGCCAATTGTTTTAATAATTATGTTTATAAAAAAAGTGAAGTGACAATAACCTCTATAAAACATTTGTCTAAATATGTATGTGTTTTTTTTAGTTTCGCATAAAGTGTTACATAGTGTACAAACAAAAATCATCGGCCAGAGATTTTGAAAACTGGCATATACATGGTGTTAAGGGACTACTGACTTACATTTAACCAGTGATTGCTGACATTATTTGGATTAAAAAATGTAAATAAAATTTTGGTCTCCGGTGACACTTTTGATGTTTTATTTTTTCTACAAATACATAAAAAATGGTAGGTGTTGGACAATAGGAGACAGGGTTAGGGGTTGATCGGTTACTCGGCTAAGTGACCAGTGATGACATGAGGAAGAAATTTTTCTTGTTTGATTTTGAAGAAAAAAAAAATTGAAAAAAAAAGTCGAGACCAAAATTTCATTTACATCTTTACTCCAAATAATGTCGGGAATCACTGGTTAAAGTAAGTCAAGTACGTCCCTTAACACCCTGTATACTCGCATATGTTGTTATTTCAATTTTTTTTTAATTGCTTAAATATGTCCTTTTTAAAATCTGAAAGTCTCTCATATTCCTTTCAAAAGCAGTACTTCATTTTGGGATACGTTAAAAAACAGCGAATCTATTTGAAGTTGAATATCAAGATGAGATATTTGATGTCATGAAATAATCCTGCCCGGGGGATTAACATTTTTAATGTCGTTTTGAGCGTGGTTTCATTTCGTGATTTGTTGTAAGCTAAATAATCGAGAAAGATAATGAAATTGGCGATACCTATCTCTTCATATCTTTCTTTATACAAAATATTTAGAAGTGAAACTTCTATAGCCACGCTGTGAATTGGATTTCGGATGAAACGGAAATGACGATTTCTGCACCTGCGACGCATCAAATGTGCTCATTGGCCGCTTTGATTATGATGTCACTTTTAAAGGCTCCTCTTGGTTGAGATATGAACGGAAATGATGCGAGGTCTGCGCTTATTGGTCGCTTTGATTATGACCTCACTTTTCGACTATTTAAAGTAAACTTTCGCTTCTACTGCGTGTAAAACTACATTCAATTTTTTTTTATTCGTACATTACTCGATACAGGTGCATGATCTGCCAGACAGAGAAAAAAACCCTTTGTCCTTCCAAACGATCCGTCATTTGTTTGTGCGATCCGTAACCCAAATTTACGTCATACGATTAAATTAACGTCGGTGTGCAGGAGAAATATAATTACATATATTGGTCCCAGCGAGAGATCGTACGTGACGTCATCGTTCTGGTATCTTCTGTTTTTTTCGTTTTCAAACAAGACGCGTGAGATGGAAAAGGACGAACGTGGATGACTTCCGCTGGGACTAGTCTATTATTGCATCGGAGTAATCCCAAGACTGGAACAAAGATATCTATGGTTGTGTTACTAATGCTGTCGGTCAAATTTCTCTTTTATTCATTTTCTTTGCTTCATATTTCAGCCTTGGCACGTAACAGAGTTTCTGTAATCATATTTCATATAAAGTTTAAATTATGGTACCATAACATGGGGAGGCTACTTTTGAATCGGGGGCGACTTTGTTCATCTGATATTAGCTGATATCTGCATAATTCTCGCAACCTTTATTCGCTGATCGTTTCTTTTTGGTGAATTTTTTTTCGGACAACGTGGGTACGTCAAATACTAACCCAAGTGTCAAAGTAGTTATAGATTTAGCCTGCGAGAAAATGTGATGGTAATAATTTTTTTTTCACGGTTACTATGTGTACGGTAAAATCTATGGTCCCAAGCAGGTCTTCTATAGTGTAGTAGTATGAAGCGCCTGACTATCTTTAGCGGACACACTTTCAAGTAGACAGGGATCAAATCTTACAAAATAAAAATAAAAAACAAATAATTTTATTTTTGTAAGAATCTTTAAACCACTTCAAAATGAACAGGCTAAACGCCTGTAAGAGAATGAGGTAGCAATCAATTATTTATTTATTTCACGGGTACTCGGTTCAAATACAATACGATAAATTCACGGTCCCACGCAAATCTTTAATCTTGTGGTACAAAGCGCCTGCAGAATCTCAGCGGCTAGACATCGACATTCAGTGAACCAAGGATTGAATCCGGCAAAATCTTCCGAAGAGAAATTTTTTTACGACATTAATCTATATATATATACGAGGGTTGGTTTTTAAGTTCGCGGAATGGGGGTAAGGAGTGGAAATAAAAATCCAAAATTATTTTTCCTTTTCAATATATTCACCTGCTACTGAATACATTTTTCGGATCTTTCAATTAACTTATGTAAACCCTCAAAAAAAAGATTTGTCTTTGTCTAAAAAATACGCCGAAATTGCATCCTTCACTACTTCAAAACTTCAAAACTTATTCCCACGAAGTTCTATTTTCAAGTTTGGAAATGGGTAATACTCACTGGGAGCCAGGTCAGGGCTGTAAAGTGGGTGTGGCAAAATTTCGAAGCCCACTTTCTGCTGGGCAGCCATCGCTACACGGCTCTTGTGAACAGGCGCGTTATCGTGCAGAAGGATGACACCTTTGGTCAATTTCCCCCCTCTTTTTCCTTGATGGCTTCCTTTAATTGCTCTAGGATTGAAGCCTAGTAATCTCCGGTTATGGAAACACCTTTATCTTTGTAATCGATCATCAGGATTCCTTCTGAGTCCCAAAAGACTGTCGCCATGATTTTCCTAGCCGATTGTGACACCTTAAACTTCTTGGGTGGTGGTGTGCCTTTCTGTGCCACTGCATTGAGTCCTTTTTAGACTCAGGTTCATAATTATAAACCCAAATTTTATCACCAGTAACAATTTGAGCCAACACTCCATCTTTGTTATCCCTACAGAGGTCCGAAAATGCACGAGAACACCTCACGCGCTGTTGTTGTTGAGGCGGCGGAGCATTCCCGGCACCCATCTTGCGCTGACTTTAGTCATGCCAAGATGGTCGTGGAGAATTTTGAAAATGGTTGTATCTGATACTCCAACCATTTCTGCGAGCTGTTTCTTCTTTAGTCGGGCATGCTAATATTTATATTTCGACTTATTGAATAATTTCCGGAGTGGTCATCTCGATCAGCCTGGCCGTGGGTCTTCTTCAAGTGACCCCCTGCCTTGTTTAAAGAGGGTATGCCATTGGTAAATCATAGTTTTACTTTGGCAAGAGTCCCCGTAAATGGATGACATCTCTTTCAGTATGATCTGAACTGATTTTCTTTGCTTGGAACTTTATAACAGCGCTGAACTCAATTTTCTCCACATTTCACAATTTCTTACCGATTGACTTGTTTGGTCGACGATAGCTCAAAGACTAATGACCTAATTACGATAAAAGACGGGGTTTATACTAACAATGAGTTGTTCAATTAGTATCTAATTCAGCGACACCCCCACTAATCAGCTATTTGCCCATCCCGCGAACTTAAAAACCTCCCCTCGTACTAAAATCAATATATTATGTTTTTATGTATGTGAGTTATAAATACCATCTTCCCACCCTCGCGAAGGTTTCTGGATTATTACAACCACATGACAATACATCTGAAAATTTTTTTTAATCATCACAAAAAATCTTACGACACTGTTAAAAATGTCACAATTTGAGATTGACTTTTGCAAACCATCGATTGGTATAATCAAAAATCAATTTTCGAATAAACTCTTATTAATGAATTTAATCTAAATACTCACCTATGGTACTAACCAAAATCGAACATTTTGAATCTAATCAAAAATTATATTTATTTTAAATAGGTACCAAATTTGATTGATTGTTCTTATAATATATGAATAATGAAATTTTGTAAAAAAAAATTGCAGAGGTGGCACGCGAGCTGTTTGAAAATCCGAATGTACTGGGACTGAATATATTGAACGCAAAATTATTTATTAAAAATAATTGAGAAGTTTGATCCTTTTTATATTTCTTACCTTGATCATTTTAATTCTTAAAATGGTTTGGTTAAATTTTGTTACAGTTTCGAATGATTGTTCGGTTTAATTATTTATTATTAATTCAATTCCAATACATTTTTTAAAGAATATTTCTAGATAGAGAATTTCTCTGTGTAGAGAGAATCTCTCTTCTATTATTGGGAAAATGTTACGTCTTAAAAAATCGTAGTCCAAGATGGCGTCCTTGGCCCAGTTCGCAATCAATTAATTCGAATTCGATTATCCCGTCAGTAATCGCAACTGAGTTGTTCCACTGTAATGGAATATTTCGTTCGAATATTATTCATCTATTAACAACTCCGGCATCCCCTTCTAAATACTATATTAAACCAAGCAGGGCGTTTCAGGGTGCTTCGCCACGTTTGGTGACTTATTATTTGGGCTCGGGTTCATGGGATGAGGTTTTTCTAGGTCTTGGTGGCGGTTGCGCCTGCCCGTCTACTGCATGGCACGCCGGAAGAGACTGATCGGAGGAGACCTTTTGACTTCTCCAGCAGAACCCTCTCGGAAAATCGCCTAGCACCGCAGTGGGATGGTTGGATTCATATGTCCGGTACTCCTGGACACATTGACCTCCAGATGCCTACTCACCACTCATACTTTTTTCCTTCCTTTAACTTCCTTTTCTAAAAATACCCTCAACCAGCATCTCCAAATACGACGTGGACCCTGACGGGAATTACTTTCCTAAGGACCTTCGTTAGCCTTATCGTTCTCACACGTCTTGTGTGTAAAAACAAAAGAGACAGAAGATTCTGGAACGAAGACGTCGTGTACGACTTCTCTCTAGGACAAGTATTACAGCCATCATTATCAATTTCAAAGTCGTATCATATTGAAGTAATAACTTCTAAACATCACATCAAATCGACGCTATTTTAATGTCAACGTTATTTTAATCTCTCCACATTTGAATGGCCTCCGCTAAACGTCAATTCTCGGCCCATTTTATCTCTTCTCTAATCCATTTGCTCAAAAGCTGAGACGGGCCGAGAACGGACGCAAAGATTGACAAGCGTAACGACATGGCAACCGTTACGCTTGTCAATGCCGAAACTTGCCGAGAATCGGAGTTTAAGGGCCCGCTACCTGAATTACTACCGATTTCTTACATATCTCCCTTAAACACGTTAAGTTAAGTTTTAAAGCTCTTAAAAAAAATGTTATTCTTGTAGATAATATCTAGACTTTGCCCGCGCCGAAACGCAAATTGTATAAAATTCCCTCGATAGAAAAAAATCGCAAACTATGCTCCAAAAATTATTATAAACAAGTTTGTTTCAGTTATTTTACAAGTTATATGTATCACAGTGTTTCTTTAAATGCTGTTTAAGACAATGCCCGTGAGATTTTGGCTCTATTTTAAACGAGTCGTGTTTTATTAAACATTTTCGTATCGATTTTGTCGCTGTAAATGTTAGCGCTCTCCTCTAACATTCGTAATTTCGTATCTCTCCATCTTCTTTTTTTTGGGGCCCGGTTGCGGAGCCTTAACGGGAAATGCCTAAATTTCGAAATGCATATTGTGATTTGTTTGCAAATCAAATATTTTTTCCTGGATTTTGATTTTTATTAATTATGTTCGATTATTTCGACATGGTTGTTTCGATTATTCCCGTATCGATTATTCCCATTCGGTCCTGACGTGAACCTTCGATTGTCCGCAGCGTACACCTTCGACGCTGTTCATCCGTTTTTTTTTCATACCTAACCTTGCCCCCTTTTAAACACCGGTCAAACCGGCCATCACTGGGTATATATTATTACAGTGTATGCGACGAACAAACTAAAACACGTTGGGCAAACAGTTACACGGAATAACATAGCGTGGTGATGTGATTTATTCCAAACTAGACATTAAAGGTATCGACCACTGTACACTGAACAAATAATCTCTAGAAGTGTGACCTATAAATCTGCTACGAGTAGCTAAGGCCTGTTTCAATTCGACCGTTTTGCATTTCGTCTGTATGTAAATTTGTTTGTACGTTCCGTTTCAAGATGATGGCATGTTCAAATGTAAAATCGTGTTTATTTGGAATTCATTTTTACAATTTTATGTTACCCACCTATCAGTGGCGGTCCGTGAGTTTTCAGTCAGCTAGAGTGCTAAATTGAAAAATACGAAGTTATTGATGTTGTACCTGAAAATGATTTTTGAAGTAAAACTTCTTTACGCACGCTTGACTTGGGGAGTTGGTGACGTGGGCGTTACGAAAAGCAAGGCGAACGGTAGTTGAGAGGGAGATATAAGTTAGTGAAGATAGAAAGAGAGTTACGTTTCGTATTTTACTGTAGGGGCAAGAGAGAGAGATGCGAGCACACATTTGCTTTCTCTCATAGCCAGTTACGTTTCGTATATATCTAAGACACAGTACAGGCTTATTGTCTATCACACTGTAGGAGCAAGAGAGAGCAGTGCGCGCGCACATTTTCTTTCTCTCTTCCTATCATATAGATGGAACTAAAGAAGCTTTACTTCAGTCGTGTGGTCTAAAGTCTAAAGCACACTTTTTTTTTTCAAAATTTTATATATTGAATGAAGATTTTCAGGATTCTATCAGTTTGGGGATGCGCCGCATCTACATTTCAGTATATCTTCATACAAAAAGTAAAATTTTGAAAAAAAAATAAAATTCGTTTTCAGTTACAACAACATCAATAACATTGTATTTTTCAATCTTAGCACTGAAAACTCACGGACCGCCACTGCTACTTACCTGTCTGAAGAAAGTTAAAAACAATCTTCTTTGAGATGTAATTAGGGAATGCAATCCCGCAAGACCATGTCAATCCAGGTATTTGCGGGACTGAACAATCTTAGTCCCGCTGGATCCAGGTATTTGCGGGATCCAGCAGGGTGGACTTAGATATCTAATCAATCGTATAATAAGGACCTAATACCTTGATCTACCAACCTTGTTTTTAGAGTTTTAAATTGATACCTAATTAAACACGTTCTTTGGGACATTTTAAATGGTTTATTAATATACCTTTAATTAGACATAGGTAAAGTTTAAGTCATAAATTAGCAAAGAATAAGATACGACATAAATTTTCATAACAACCTAAATTTAAATAATAACAATAAAAATATTCTTGCACAATAAGCATCATAAGTTTAAACATTATTTTGGAAATAGCTTCGTAAAAAAGTTAAAGTATTCATTGTGTCGTCTGATAAACGGCTTCTGATATTGGACACAAGGTAGCCAGCGGCTGAAAAAGCTCCTTCAGCTTCCACGCTGGTTGGCACAGTAGTCTTTAGCGCATTGTAAGTGTATTGAAGATATGTCCTTTTAATCCACCGGACTCGAAGTAATTCATTTCCTTCGTTATCAAAACCTCAAGGTTGCTCATATTGCCAGATCTAGGTTGTTGGGCTGTTGATCTCGAACTCTTCATACTGACCAAAGTAAGTTCGAGTTCGTCTTGAAGTGACATTGGTGTTGCTGCTGCTGCTGTTGCGTAAGTCTCCAGATTAGCGAGCGAGAGGAGTGTCGTCATCGTAAGAATCGTAAGGATCATCAGCGTCAGCAGGAACAGTAGGTACTGCGCTGTTACCCGTGTCCGTGTACTCTAGCCTTACGACTATAGTTTTGATTGCCTTGCATATTACACTTTTTGAAGGTAGACTAAATGTATCATCAACGTTAATAAATTGACTTCTGTCTTCTTCGTATTTATATGGATCATGTAAGTATAATAAAACCGCTGTCAAATTAGTTGAACTACGCTTCTCTGTAATCCCGCCAGTCCAGCGGGATCCCGCAAAATTTTCGACCGAGATTAGTCCCGCAAAATGTCTGCGGGATCCCGGTATACCGGGATTGCATTCCCTAGATGTAATGTTTCCTTGTTTGAAAATTTAAAAAATGTTAATTTAAATAATCTGTAATTCTTTATCATTTAATTTAATTAATTAACTATGTAACAATTTCTAGATATTTGGTTTAGAAGAGTTTTATTTTCCACTGTTACTTAATTTTTTTTAAATGAAAACTTCTTTTCCCCACTCTTTTCTACTTCGGTTTTCTGAAGGTTTCACTTCTACCGTGTGTGAACAGCACACTTGTATTTTTTTTATCTGTTACCGGTTTCGACACATCCGTGTCATTCAAAAAATAACGCGAGGTCTACTGTTCACAGAACTATTATTAGTCTAAACGGATTTGAAATTAAACTGATGTCGCCAATTCAGAGAGGTCGTCGAAATTGATTATTTGTTCAACAAAGAATTTTTATATTCGAAATAATCTTCCATCAATTTCAGAAGAGTAAGGGAAAATTGAGCTTACTTCGTGCACACAAACACTCCATCCTTTTAGCTCTTCCCTGTTTTCATAATCACGGACTCTTGGAATCGCAAGGTTCTACATGGCAGAGCAATGTCGTGCGATAATAGACTCTAGGGAAGTACACTTTGGGTGTCATTCTCTCATAATAGTGCTCTGATCAAATAGGACCTTCTTATCCCGTGGGCCGATGAATCAAAAATATAGATTACAACTGTAAAAATATTCTCTGTCTAATATAAATTCTCCAAAGTAGGGATTTTATTATTTTTTATTAAGAAAGTTATTCTGAATGAGATTATCTTTTTATGTGTTGTTTTTAATCCCTCGACTCATATAGGTCTCGTAAAAATCGTTGTCTACCTTACTATTATGGAAGTTATGAGCTTTCAAAGTGAACGTGGGTAAAACGTACACAATCGTGTTTCGTGACATCACACGAGATACAATTCAGTGCAATTTATAATGCGAACGGCAGTAGGTGCTGCAGTACTTCCGCGCCGGTCATTAAATATTTACCGTGACAGCCGCAAATATCAAAATTTTAATTTTTTGTTATTTTTCAAAAATTCTAATAGTTCTGTCCTCCGCAGTGTTGCTAACTCGATTTTTAAAATAAAGCCAGACCCCAAAAGGAGCCAAAAAGAGCTAAAACTTGTCTATCCTAAGTTGGGACCGAAAATTCTCCACCCGGGAAGGAGCGGGGGGGGGGGGGCTAGAGAAGTTATCAGAACCAATAAACCGGTTCCTTCCAATTTTCGTGAATCCTGGGGGCGGGGGAGGCAGCTAGAGAAATTCTTGAGTAAAAACCAAGTGTTCAATGCGAAAATCAACCAGTTCCTGTGGAAATACCTCTAGAATTGTCATTTTTTTCATTAGTTTTGTAAAAAAAATGGAGTTAGATTAAAATTAAATCACTTTTTTGGAGTACAAAAGGTATACCAATCCCATAGCCAACGGATCTAAGTCACCAGGCGGAGCCAATTGATATCAGTTCTGTAAACAAAGAAATTACCCGATTAGACATGAAGTGCATCACAGGCATAAACTTCTTATCTATAAAGCAGAAAATCTGTGCAAGCAGTAAGTCACACGATAAGCTTTGGCGTAATGAAATTTGCGCAGTCTTCCTCTGTTATTTAGCCCCTGCAGACTCACAGCGAGAAGCCCCGAGAACACCCGAGAAGCGTGAATGTGATGAGTTTCTCGCATTCTCTTTCTCGGGCTCGCCTGTTCTCGGATAGCTGTCGGTAAATTTAGCCGCTTCAAAGGATTTCTCGGGCGAGAAGCGAGAAGACTACTACACTCACGTTTTGTCTCAGTGTTGTTTAGTGAGCGGTTGAGAATTTTGTTTCCTTGTGTTAAAAATGTGGAACAATCAACAAGAGTTGTAATTTATCGCACACAGCCAAACCTGCAGCATTTTGAATATCGTCTGTAATGTCGTTCATACCGGATGGGAAACAGATCACGAGTGAGAAAAATGAGAGTGTGGATAAGTGCTTGTTCTCGCGAGAAGTCTCGGCGAGAACTTCTCGCCGCGAGTCTGGAATCAGCATAAGCTAACGTAAATGATAGCTATTAGGTATATCATACTATATTCTAGACGTTTTGAACGAGAAGATTCGAAAGGAAATATAAAATTAATTTATTAGATAAGGCAAGACATATGCGTTTGATGGATAAAGCAGAAAGCAGTATTGAAAGTTGGGAAAGAAGTGGTACGATCGAGTGAACCAAATACGTGTAATGTTTTTCCGAATCAAGGATTTCTGCGTAAATTCTACCTATTTATTTTATTTATTAACGCCCTGGTGAGCTTTTTAATTAAAATTTTACATTTGATCACAGTATTTAAGTATAACATAATATTTAATATACCAGTAGTTATACCAATAAAAAACCAATATAAATTAGATAATAAGACTCGACATAAAACAAGGTGTAATGTATAAAGCTAGAATGTAGATATATAGATAAAATCCAAACTCCATTTTATTTTTTTCACCTTTTATATATTCAATAATATTATTATTCAATTTATAAAAGCAGTTTATTTATAAACCAAGTTCTGCTATCACGCATAGTAATAAGAACACAGCAGAACTTGTTTATAAATAAACTGTTTTTTATAAATTGTATAATAATATTTTTAAATAGAAAAAAAACATCGTTTTTTCAAACTTTCCCATACTTCCTAATTCGTTATTTTTTTCTCCGCAGAAATAACGCTCTTTTCTCGCTGTACGGTTTTTTGTCGCACGTTAAAAAACCGTACGGGCACATTCTTTTAGTGGAGGGAAAAGGACGTGGAACTTTTCATACTAAAGGTTCACGACACAGCACCGTGCAGTTATCAGCCGTTCATTGGCAGTGGAATCAACGGCTTTCGAGCCGTGACTTGACCCAGTGGTCTACGTGATTAAATGCATGCTTTCATATGTATTGTACGTTTTTAGTCATACGGCAGCTCCTCCCATTCGAGCTTACAGCGGAAAAAAACGTGACCAGTGTGAAAACAGCGTACATGCACAGCAAACAGCCGTACGGTTTTTTATTGCCGTGCTGTGACTCGTCACATCGGAAGGACAAGGTTCTTACTGAAATTTTAAAACATTTTTGCCATTTTAATGGTCATGCCAGTCGGGAGAGCTGTCTTGTTTTTAAATAGAATCACTTCGAATACCGATATTTTTAACATCAATGAAGCACAATGTGGACATCAAGCTTTGTTGCTGTTAGTTTAAATCTGCTCATCTTATCTTAAACATTTTCTCTTTTGAAAACGCTTTGATATGTTGTGGTGTTTTTAAAATGAATTAAATTGCATGCAAAACCAATACTTTTGCTCATTTCTACAACCAAAATTATTTTCAGAGCCATCTGTGTTGAATTTCTGTAGATACTTGTAAGAGGAAGTTATAACATCAAGTTTTTAAAACATTCATTTATTTTACAAGGTTCTAACATCAATTTGAACGTTTTGCAATTGTCATTATGTTTGTATCTGGCAGTTGATTGTTTTTATAGGGCGCAGTATAGTTCACTTTAGTTGCCTTACCATGTTCTGAGATGTCAAAATTTGCAAAAGCGGATTCTCGTAATTTACGAGTATATAACAATTTCTGATTTTGAAGTTCAATCTTGTCTAAAGTAATTTAGTATTATTAAAATTCTTAAAGGAAAATATTTAGTTAGAACATGGCCCTGTCTGGGAATGGCATTAGGGAAATGTAGTTAGAACTTTATGCAATGAATTACTATGCCTTAAGCCTGTTGCATATGGTTGTATCTGCAAATTTATCTGAACGTTTCGGTATGTTCCAAAGTGGTAAGTATCAGTGGAGATTCGTGAGTTTCCATTGAGCTAGAGTGCTAAGTTTGAAAAAAACGACATTACTGATGTTGTAGCTGAAAACGATTTTTATTTTGTTCAAAATTTCAACTTTTGTATGAAGATCTTCAGGATTCTTTCAGTCAAGAGATGCGCCGCATCACATACTGAAAAATCTTCATACAAAAACATGAAATTTTGAAAAAAAAAAAAAGATTTTCAACTACAACATCAGTAAAGTCGTCTTTTTCAATCTTAGCACTCTAGCTCATTGAAAACTCACAGACCGCCACTGGTAAGTATACGTCGTATTTAAATAGTTAATAAAAATACTTTACTCAAGATTCTACCTCAAAATTAGAAATCGGTAATTAGACTATGAGAAATATTTTTTGCATACTTTGATACCTTTTATCTCAGAAAAAGGTTAAGTGAAGTTAGAACCCTGTCCAAGCAAAGTGACTTACTGCTTTATGGTATGGTGTGGTTCGTAGGTTAATCATATAAGAAGTAAAATGTACACCTTTAGAAACCAACGGTTTGGATGGCAATAAAATTATGAAACTTTGGGAATGTTTTATTCATTACTAGCTGACCCGGCCACGCGTTCCTATGGCTAACGAAATACAACTGGATGGTTACCCAACCTTTTAACTCACACCGCCATCTGTTAATTTACATACAAATCAAATCGATTGGTCGCTCCATTTATATTAGTATGACGTGTTCCCGGTATGCATTTCCACGCCACTTAATAAATAAATTGTTTCCCCCTGCGCGTCCTTCCCATTCGTCCCGTTCCCCTTCCGCCTCCCCTTCCTCACCCGCGTCTCTTCCCTTCTCACGTTCCGACTCCGCCTTTCCTCTCCCCACTCCCCTCGCCCACTTCCCCTGTCCCGCTTCGTTCTCTCGAGTTTCCCTCCCCGGTTCCTCTTCCCTCCTCCCGCGAACCCCCCCTCCCCGCGAGTTCCTCTCCCCCCTCGTGGGTTCCCCTTCCCCACCATCCGCAAACCTCCCTCCCGAGTTACCCTCACCCTTCCGCATTCTATTCATTCAGTTTTCGAACAGCTTGCGTGCCAAATATTAAATAAATAGACAAGCAGTGGCGTAGGCTAGCATGGGTGGCACCCGGGGCGGATAGCACAACGGAAGAGGTGTAAGGGAACGTACCCATACTACGTGACACTTTTAGGGGGGGGGGGGTCTTCAAAATGTCACGCTCCATACAAATGAGCGGCAGGTTGCTTAAGATTTTGGTCACCGGGGGGGGGGGGGGGGGGTTAAAAATTGCAAAAAGTTGGTCACTTAGTATGGGTACGTTCCCTAATGGGATAGGGTTTTAGCAGAATATTTACCACAACGGAGGAGGCGGAATGGGACATGGGAATCTTGACACATCAGTTACAATTTTTAAATGACACTTACATTCAAAACTAATTCAAGTTCTTTGAACAAGATTTTGATTCGTTATTTGTTATTGTTTGCCCCCACCTACCCGGTTAGTTGAAACGGGCACCGTGTGAAGTACATACCTTATAAACAAGTTAGTATGCAGTACGTTACCCCAAATTCCTTTTTTTTTATTGTGAGTGTTTAACGAACAGCGTACACGTATATATATTTTTACAACAGCTCCACACAGGAAGCCCTGAGGAAAAAATCCCTCAGAACCTATGCCATCTTTGGGAATGCTGAAAAGAGGGAGGGGCTTTTTAGAAAAAGAAAGGAGACGAAGTTCTGGGAAGAAAAACGTATGTGGGGTGGATATGAATCTAAGAGGAAATGTGTTCAGGAATGAATCCACCCCTCCCAATGTGGTGCAGGGCGATGGTTCGAGAGTCCGACTGGAGAGTTCAAACGGCTTCCCTCAACTAGTCTCTCAAACAAACGTATCAGTGGACAAACGCATCTGCCGCCAAGATCTAGATAAACCTCACCCCACGAACCCGGGCACCCTTCCAACAAATGAATGTACAATACATATTTTCATTCATATGCATCAAGGAAAAATACTTGGCTATATGGTGACCAGACAACTCAGCAACTTCAACAACTCTCTTTGAAAAATCATTAAAAATGCGTAAAAGTACAAAAAATTTGACGCTATAAATAAATTCGTTTGATATTCATACTAATTATTATTAGACGTATTTTTTAAGACGACTGTAGGTTTGAAATTGATGAATAATGCATAAAAAGTTATAATTTTACAAAAATTGTAATTTCGGGGGTCAACTGTCGGGGGATCAAACTACTTAGTGCTCGCCCCGCCACCTAATTCCTTTTAAAGTGAAAACATCTTTAGCAACGTCAATAATATCATCTTGAATCTACAAAGAATGAGGTAGTATACTCGGTCTCCTCTTTTTGCGGTGCTTCGTAGCCTTCCCACTTTTGTCTATTTTAGTTAAATGAAGGTTTTACTTGTACCGCGTGTGAATTGCACACTCCGATTTTTTTTTGTTGTATTGCGAGTGTTTAGCGTATTTTCCATATACATAAGTATAATGATTATGTAATGTAGATGGTTTCCGTTATTACTATTTACTTTGTGTATATTTCCCCAAGATTACACTTGCGAGTTACAAACATTACTCAATCACACTTGACATTGCCTAGAACACTTTTTTGGGATGAAAAGCCAGTTTTTATTTTAAAAACATAAAGTAGGTGGCGAGTAGGAGCAGAAGCGGGCAGCGCACGGGGGCGCGGCGGTCCGGGGGGGCGCGCTCGCAGAAGCAGCGCCGGCGATCAATAAAGCGATGACACGTTTCGTGGGAACTCGTCGGGCCGGGGCGAAGAACGACGCAGCCCAAACCACAAATCTATTCAACAAATATGGCGTCTCTGGCTTTGATCGTTGTTAATAATAATTCATAATTTAAATATTACTTCTTGTTAGACGACTGAATTGCAAAAAAACCACCTAACTGATTACAGCCTTATGAACCGTTTTGAGTTTGTAAAGCGCTGCATCAAATTAATTAAAATAAACAACCATTTTTTGCCCGTTGCACTCAGAGGTAATTATATTTTTAATTAAAATTAATAGAAAAGTCGTTTATGGGAGGTAACATCAAGTTATCATGCTTCTGACAGCAATATTTTATTTTTATGTGAATACTGCACAATAGTCAAAACTGCTTCCAACCGCCTGGAGCCAGTGTGACCATGGCATCTCAAATGCGGGTTTCTTGTGAGGTTGAAAGTGGAGGGGAGAGGAAGGATTTGGGGAAGAGGAAGTTAGATAAGTACCTGGCTAATTTGATCTGGTCACCAAGCACTGCTAAAGCCATTTTAAGCAACGTTTCAATTCTGATTGGTGATCTTACACCAGACCGATACTGATATAAATATGCCGAACTTTATTTAAAATGATTAAATTGAAAAATAACATATGTTATTATGTCAAAAGTCAGAATAATAGAAGAGAATGTATGAGACGATGTATGAATGTGAGTAAGGCAAATAGTGTGTGCCAAGAGCGAGTTGTTTGGCGGTCCGTCCTCTCTACCTACTCCTGCGGAGAAACGGTGATGGTTAGTTAGTTAGTAATTATGTATACCAAATAAAAATTACTTGTCAAAGCCGGGACTTGAAGCCGCGACCTTTGGTTTTGCTAGTCGAGAGCCTTACTCCTAAACCACGGAGGTCTATTTATATCACAACTCGTGAAAAATCATGAGATATTATAGATAATTGCAGAATTTGTGAAGCTGAACTTTATGTACATAACACAACAGATAAACGACAATTACTGCGAAATAATCTAGATTTTTTTATTTCGCGCAAATGAACTATACGTAGGTACTTTATCGCCTATCTTAATTTTTTACACATCAGTTCCAATTTCGAAAATGACAGTTGAAATATTATATTATGGGTGGATTACCTTATAGCTTTTCTGACTTCTTCAAACAATGAGTTCCAATTTTGCAAAATTAAAAACTTAAATTCAAAGCAGAATCGAGTTCTCGTGTTCATAGAACCTGCATTAGCATTTGTGAAGACTCACACCAAATTTCAAGTAAATTGGTTCATTAGAACTCGAGATATCATGACAACCACCTCGAAAAAAGTATTTTTAAGAAAAACGCGTTCTTTTTAGATTCTAGTTAGATTTCGTGTAAACCGCGCCACTAAAATAGCTATAACTTTTAAAAATAATTTGAATTTCGAAAATCCTTTCATGGAGATATTTTTGAATGTCGAAACTATCGAAATATGAAAAAAAATCTAGACTTGAATACCCCCATAATTTAAAATGAACCTGTATCCCCAAAAATAATTTATGAGTACAGAGTTAATAAATCTCATTTCTAAATTCTAGGATGAATTAAACTGACCAAACGGGAGAACGATTGGATTGGGTCCATTATCAAACATAACCTCATTTCGATTTGTGTGACAGAAATCTAAATCAGGCCAAAGCGATTCGAGTGGCTATTCGTCGTGTAAAGATATTGTGACTGGTATTTCATGCTAAATTTGAACCGTCGAATTATCCCACCTTGCGCAGGCATTACATACAACACTTAATTTTGGATATAAGGCCAAAATACTTTTTTTAATCAAGAAGTATAGCAAATATCTAGTTCGGATGTTTGCTACTTTATTTTTCAATTTAGTTTTGAATTATAAAATATATAGGTGTTTTAAGAAATCAATTTTCGTGATTTTGGAGGCAACTTTAGCCTTTGGCCTAATATGTCAATTAATGATAATTATCTAAAAAAATAATTTAGCCTTATTTACTACAGAAATCTTACTAATATTATAATCGCGAAAATTTGTATGGATGTTTGTGTGTTTGTTACTCTTCACACAAAAACTAGTAAATGGATTTGAATGAAACTTTACAATAATATAGCTGTGGGACGCGGGAGGGGAATGAGGATGCACGGGAAAGGTGATTCTGGGAGAAACAATGTATTTCTTGGAATATGGCTTTGCAACGCATGTCGAGAACCAGCTAGTATGAAATAAAAATGATAAAAACGCATTTTTATGGGCAATCGCAAATTTCAGATATGCGCTGAAAAGCGGTCTACACATGAACTGCATGTAGTGACTGCGGCAGTGACAGAAGAGAGCGTGGAGTTGAGCGAACTAGTGCTGTCTCGTTTGTTAAAGGGCCGCTAGAACGAGACAGCGTTAGTTCGCTCAAACCCACACTCCCTGCAGTTACTGCCACAGTCACTACATGCAGTGTCGTGTGTAGGCCGCTTTTGCACTAATTTGTTGCGTGTAAATTAAAAATTCGACCCAAAGAAATGCTATTTTTACGATGTTTATTAAAAAAAAAAAACATTGTTCAGAGCCTTAAGGGACATACTTGAATTACAAACAGTGATTCCTATATACAAACATTATTTGGAATAAAACTGCGACTTTTTAGAAATTTTGAAAAAATATTTCAAAAACATTTTTTAGATTTTGGATACATTTATAAATATTCCTTTTATTTAGAGTTTTTGCAAAACGGAAACATTTTGCCCCATTGACAAAATATCGTCGAGGACTAAGGGGTTAAATACCAGAATTGGCATGGCATGATTTTTTCAGATCTCTAGTAGAGATTTGAAGTATTTTGTATTATCAGTAGAAATTCTCTACTAATAATACAAAATACTTTAGTATTATGGCACCCATTTATCCTTATTCCCTTCTCGGTAGCGGCTTGGTTTAGAATCTCGGCCACGCTCGAAACACAATGCGTCCATGATTAAATTCCACTGAAATTGTTCCTGGTTGGTGAGTCCACTCAATACGCTCGAGTCTTCTCCAGCAGCCGGCCGGCCTAGCGCAGTCATTCGGTGCGCCCTTTGTTCTGCGGCCGGCGTGGCTGTGGCTGTGGATAGCTGATCAGATCATCATATTATTATTGCTCGTCCGATCGTGGACCACATACTACCCGGACAAAGGGCGGCTTTAATAAGATTAACCGCACTTAAATGCGATTGTTCTGGGCCAAAATATTTTCACTTATTCGTAAGTTTCTACCTCTCTCTCCCTCGTTCTCATCATGATGGTACTGACACATATGCTCATTATCTCTTCTACCCGCAAATTAACGAGCATGCTCAATAATCAACGGCCGGTTGATTTGTGAGAGAGCATACGACTAATGAACATAGCTTAATGAACATACTAAATTTCAAGTGTGCAGTTCACACACGGTAGAATTGAAACCTTCAAAAACTAAAGTAGACAAGAGTGGGGAGGCTGTGAAGAACCGCACAAATAGGGAACCGATTATTTTATCTCATTTTCTCTCAGGTTCAATCCTATAAATGTATGTGTTTGTCTCTTAATAGTGTCGCTTCTTCATTTCATCGAGTTTCAAATCACAACGCCGTTAAACAAGTTTTCACTTCAAAAACTTTAAAAAGAATATCTGTGATATTTTCTAATTTCTCCACTAAAAACTGTCTAATCCCGCCAAACTATCTGATTCTTAATAGATGATCTACTATTCCTTGCTAACTTTTAGTATGCTTTCCAAATCATCGTTTCTCAAAGTATGTACCATACGTTCGTTTTTTGAGAATCACGTGACATGGCACGAGGGAATCAATTGCTTTAGTCATGTCATGTTAAAGTGTTGTGGGCGTGTCCGTGTGCCGAAGTAAGCTCAATTTTTTTCTCATTTCTGATGAAATTGATCAAACATTTTAAAATAATCTCTCAATTCTTTGTAGAATTCAGATAATCAATTGGCCTGCCTGAGGCATAAAATTTGAGTTGAAAAGTTGTTGTCTACATTCAAATCACTTCTAGAGATTATTTGTTCAGCGCATAAATCATTGTGATATCCTTTTACACTTCAAACGGAAAAGGTCGTGAATATTTTTATTTGCCTGGTAGAATTTATAAGCACCCATTAAATAGATGCATACAAAATTTATGTATTATTTTTGTTTTGAGGCAACACATATCTGCGAATCAACAACGGCTTAGATTTATTTATAGTTGTTTTTTTTTACAATTTAACAGGTTGGTTGAGAAGTGCTTCAAGGGCACCAACAGCCCGATGTGCTCAATGTTCATACCTGTGTCTGCCAATGTGGTCAGAGATTTATTTTTTTAAGTCGCAGATCTCTTTTAATTCTTCGTTGATTTGTTTTAATAAGGGGGATTTAATAGTGTTAAATATTTTGTTATGGTAAATTTTGAAAACGTTTTTAAAAAGGCTCCCACTCTAGGGTCCCGCCAGAGATTGCCGATGAAAAGCTTATGGTGTAATCAAATATTTTAATATACCTCCTGGCCCAAGGGTTGTGGCGCCAAGTGGCGTGTATATTCTGAAATTAAAACATTGCCCGTTTTTTAGCCATCGAGCGGGAAGGGGAGATCAGTTAAGATCCTCGAAAATCACTCTGCTCGACCAACGGAAAGGGTTACATGAGTTATTCGTGCGTCGTCGTGTAGATCTTGAGGTGCTATTAAACAGTAAGCTGAGCTGAAAATATGAACTATGCCCAGCGAGAACGAAAGACCTTTCCACGCAAAAAAGTGACGGTAGTGTAGTGGTACTACCCACCCCAATTTTTTTTTATTGAATCGTGCAAATCGTACAAAAGTCCCTAAATTGGAACCAGTTGGACTATGCACTTTCCTAACTGGAGATTTTTAATGATACTCTGTCCTAAAGATAGTTTTACTTTTTTCATTAGTACTAAAATACTTCACTCGGGTCATGCCAAGAGTACGTATGAATGTGAATGAGGCGAGGAGCGGTGCCAAGACAGAATGTGGCGGTCAATCCTCTGCCTGCACCTGCGAGGAAACGGCTACTCCTCGTCGGGGTAAGCAGAGATGATGGACCGCCGAACAACTCGTTTTTGGCACACACCCCTTGCTTCATTCACATTCGTACATCGCCTCAAACCCTTCTATCAATCTTACTCTTGACACGTCCCAACTTATGTCTTTATTTTACTTGGAGTGGCCCTTAAAAAACGGAAATCATTTATTTTATTTTCTAATTATAACAATTATCGTGATTTGTTTTTAGGATATTTTGCCGTGTTGCACTTTCTCCTTCCTGAAGACAAAAATACTTTAAATTTCTCTATGTGTCTTATTGTGACAGTGGAAAGAACTTTATTACAAACTGTAAAATTTACAGCGGTGAAAATATGGAAACTTGATTAATTAAAAATAACAACCTAACCATCAAGCAGTTTCTCCGCTGGAGCAGGCAGATAGAACGGACCGCCACACTTCTTGATTTATTCAATTCGTTTATTCTCTTAAAAACAATACAAAATTTTACCACACATAATACAAACAGTGGTTATATACTATACTAGTAGTAATAAAACTTGCCCTATTTTCGCTTTTATACATTCATCATTCACATTCATTCATCGTCTTATACATACCCTTCCGTTATTCAGACCATTGAAATGTCTGAATAATCTTCACTTGACCACGCCTTGTTTTCCTCGAGCGTCCCCGACTTCTTCTACCATTCGCATTCGCGTCAAAAATACCCTTTTCAATGAACACAAACAAATTTTTTCCTTCGTTCACACGTTCTAGGTGCCCAACCATCTAAACATATCTTTCCTAATCTTACTCATTTCGCTTACATCAACCTTACATTCTTTGCTAATCTTCACATTTCTTATACTACCATACGTGATGTTACTACACTTACACAAATGCTTCAGGGATCTCGCTTCTACACCGTTCTTTCTTTAAGACCGGTACTAAGCGCTCAAAAAGAAGAAGGGGAGATACGTAAATATGAATGTTAGAGGGAGCGCACTATAATATTTAAGCGAAAATTGTGAAAATGTTTAATAAATCGCGACTAGTTTAAAAGAGAGCAAGAATCTCAGGAGAAATGTCTTCAATAGCATTTAAAGAAATACTGTGAATTTTTTCATTCATATAACTTAACGTGTATAACGTGTTTAAAATAATTTTCGGAGCATACTTTGCGATTCTTTTCTATCGAGGAAATTTTATATAATTACCGTTTCGTCGTGGCAAATATATATATATATAATGTATATACATATAATATATATATATATATATACATTAGCTTCAAAAATAACATAATATGCGTTATAAAACGGTAGAAATTCGGAATGCCACGGCTTAAGACTGTTAAGAGAGTATAACCAGAGAAAACCTTGAATATGTCATTTTTAAATAAAATTTTAGATGAATTGACTCTTTTTCACAAAAAAAATAAAATTGATTTCGAAAGACTGTTCTTTTATCTGGTAAACGAATGTTTTAAATTTTGAGAAAAAAAAATTGATTTTCACGGCCAAAAGTATTTTCGTGATTTGTTTTTGGGGTGTTATGCCGTGTTGCGCTACCTCCTTTAGCCAATTTGAGAAACAATGTTTATTTTTAGTATAATGAGGTTATAACATAAATCGTTGGCAGATTTATTAAATTTTCAAACGAATAATCTTAATTTACAAGACATATTTCGTACCATGTAATCATTCATTATTATAAATCAATACGTTATCTAGTAAACGCATGTTTAAAAATTTTAATTCTAATAAAATCATAAAAAAATATATCCGAAAACTTATTTATGACGAAAATTTCTCTATTTTTTTTATCTATTTACGGTCTTGCAAATTAATATATTTAAGATTTTTATACATTCATATTTTGCTTAGATATTATTGAAAAATGATAAATACTTTTGATCAAAAAATAATTACAAAAAGTACATAATTTTAATAGTTTTATCATCACGCCTTTCAGCGTGGGTATAAATTAAAGCAAATTTTGAATGAAATAAAATCGATATTGAGTTATTATTTTAAAAAGCTGGTATGGAGAATAATTAATCTTTCTCATTGGAACCGCCCTGTACGACCGTAAGAACATCTTTCGACGAAATATGAATTCTCGGCCGCTGGCTGGTTAATGGCCCTTGAGGTTTTTTTGCAATCATCCAGAGCTAGTGGGATTGTGCTATCCCGAATGTGAGTAATGTAAGATTGTTAAAATAAAATGGCTATTCAGATATGGAAATTGCAAAAAAGTATTGATTCTGAATAGTGCTATCACCCACCGGGGCTAACTGAAAACGACAGAATTAAGATGCCTGAAAACGTTCTTTCAAGAATTGGGAAGTTTTTCCAACTTTAGTTTTTCACTCAAAATTCTTTTTGCTTCATAATTTGATTAGATAACCTATTTTATAAATATCGACATTTCAGGAAATTGGGTCATTGGGTGGTAGGCAGAACGCAGGTATTAATTATACAAACAGCAAAACAAAGTAATAACGGTGTTATTATGATGTTATTTTCTACTACCTCCGCCTACCTAAACTCCATTTATATAAATCATAAGTCCTTTGCAACGATTATTTTCTCAGAGAGTAAAAATAAACGTTACAAAGGACTGGTTTATTTTTACTCTCTGAGAAAATAATCTTTTGTTTATAAAGTTATAACGTTGACTTTAAATATAGCTCAACAAGGGTTCTGAATGAAAGGGAGCACAGTTTTACGAGTTTTTAACGTCGTTACGTAGGTCGGTTAAGCCGAGAATGGCCTATTTTCGGATAAGCCAACGGAACGATCGATACAAGCGAACTGGGCTAAAGGTATAAAATCGGAATCGCTCAATTAGCTGCCATTGTTTGCACGCACATCAATTTAATGTGCTTTGCGTACAACTTTTCAACGCGTTTTGGAACAAGGCTCCCAGAAACGCCCGCGTTTCTTACTTTTTACTGCAAGTTGGTGCGAGAGAGCCATTCCGGTAAATTGCCAATTACGATCGGTGGACAATAACATTTTTGTTTGTATTGCGTTTTCAAGACGTGATGATCTGGAAACAGTGGAATGACATCAACTGGCTTCAAATGGCGATTTCATTTGATGAAATTGCATTCGATATGGGTAACGGAATTACTCTATGCAATAAATGTCATATTATATGGCACATGCATTTCTTCGTTGATCATAGTGATTCGGAGAGGTCATGAAAGACAAAAATATTACGATTTTTATTATGCCGTATTGCGCTACCTCTTTATTTAGCCAACGTTTCCGACAGAGTTACAGTGTGCTCATCAGTGCACGGCTGGAAACATCTACCCTGACACTAACGCTGTCCGAAACGTTGGCTAAAAATAAATATCGGTAACACTTTTGGCCGTAAAAATCTAAAATCTATCTTTTATATTTAAGATACACAAAACATACAATTCTCAAGGGTTTTAATGGAAAAGTCGTCTTAAAAGATGCAATTAATAAGCCCAACACTATTCATTAATAACTCAACATTGATAGTTTTATTGAATAGAACATTATTCTGGACAAGGACTCGATTATTATTTTGTTAACATTTAGCGCTGGCAGTGCTGGCACGTGTTTCCGCCACATTTAGTTAATTATTTATTTAACACGGAACCATGACAAGTGTGAATCGATTATCGTAAGTACCAGTTTAACACATAATTTTAAAATAACCTATAATCAATAATTTTACTGACAATATAATAATACAATAAAAGCAGAGTGTGTAATTCACACGTGGTAGAAATTAAACCTTCAGAAAACTAAAATAGACAAGAGTGAGGAGGCTACGAAGCACCTCACGAAGAGGAGATCGATAGGCTACGATGCACGCGATCTCATTCTCTCGCAGGCTAAATTTTATAGATGTACGTGTTTGTCTCTTTACATTAGTTACACACGCAATAATTTCCCTCAGGACCTACATCGCCTTTGGGGCTGCTGTGTGGAGGGTTTTTTAGGGAAAGGAAGGAGAGGAAGTCGTGGGAAGGAAAAAAGTGTAAGAGGTGGGTAGGAATCTGGGGGGTCAGTGTGTCCAGGAGTGACGGACGTATGAATCAATCCCCCCACTGCGGGTAAGGCGATGTTCCGAGAGTCAGGACCTGTAGACCACTCCAGGAGACTGAAGTGGTCTACAGGTCTTCCTCAACCAGTCTCTCCCGATCTGGCCTGCCACGCAGTTTGTGGGCGGAAGCATTCGCCGCCAAGATCTGGACAAACCTCACCCTATGAACCCGGGCACCCCTGTTAAGTCACCAAACGTACCGAACCACTTGGGGTGACCTATAGCAGATTTGTTGGTAATCCAATGAATGGTTCCCGGGGCGGCGGTACCTGTACCCGCCAACCAATTTGTAATTTTTAGTGTCGCTTTTTCGTTTCATCGAGTTTTTAATGTCAACGGTGCTTAAGAAGTTTCACATCATTAAAATATAACATGTACAAGTAAAACCTTGACTTGAAACCGATTTGAAAAAGAATGATAAAATTTTCATTTTCTTTAATGCAAATTTACACCTTTGCAGTGCATGGACGGTCACGTGGAATAATTGCGTTGTTCTGTGTCTAGATTATGTTGTTCTCAAATGTGCAGAACCTTGTACTGTTTTAACTCTGTCCTGATTTACTGCTCTCTTATTTTCTCTGCGGTAATGACTATTTTGATAAGAAATACTAAATATAATTATTATTGGCGACATGAAAGGCGCTTCGCTATTGTCGAGAAACGTTAATGCCGATCGTAGCGAAACTATTCAATATTTATGACAATGCGCCGAAGATATCTGTAGAGTGATGGATTACTAATTTCGGAGGCGGTTAAGGGGAACTGCCGCCCCGGGAACCATTTAATGGATGATAAACACTTCTGCCATAGATCACCCCAAGTGATTCGCTACGTTTGGTGAACAGGATTGCCCGTGTACATGGAATGAGGTTTGATCGGGCCTTGGCGGCTCACCAACTGCGTGGCAGGTCGGACTGGTTGATGGAGACCTTTTGACCTCTCCAGCAGGCTTTCCCGCCTTGCACCGCAGTGGGAGGGATGGGGTCATTCATCCATCATTCCTGAACACACTGACGCCCAGTTCCTACCCATCTCATACCTCTTTCTATCCAGTTCAGGGTTCATGGGGTGAGGTTTGTCTAGATTTTGGAGACGGAGGACCAGGACACACTGAACCCCAGATTCCTACCCACCCCTTAAACCCTTTTCCTTCCCAGAACTCTCCTCTCCTACCTTTCCTTAAAAAAAACCCTCCACACAGCATCCTCAAAGATGACATAGGCCCTGAGGGAAATTATTATCCTCAGGGCCTCCTGTGTGGAGCTCATGTAAAAAAAAAAACCAGAACTTCCTCTCCTAAAAATACCCTTCACATAACACCCACAAAGTGGCACAGGACCCGAGGGGAATTATTTTCCCCATGGCCTAGTGTGTGTGTGTATAGCAAATGAAAAAAAAATGTTTTCAAATTTCAATCACACCACACGGAAGGAGGAAATACGGGCAACTTTTTTCTGTAGTTACTTACGCAAATATTTTAATCCTATATAGATATCAACCATCGGCATACCCTATCTTTTTGGTTTTTTGTTAAGTTACTTCTTGTAGGAATAAGGATCCCCAGAAAACCTTAAAATTGTCTAGTTTGAAAGTTCAGTATGCAAATATGTCAAATGTATTTTTTAAAAAGCAAAACTTACAAATATTTAGTATTTTCTTTTAATACAGTTTGTGAAAAATATCTTAAAAGTCGGTCCAGTTGTGGTGGAGAAAAGTCAAGTGTTAATAAATAAAATAAATATGTCTCCACTGACGAGTCTCGATACTGTCCACAGTGTCCACCGCAAGATTGGATTGTTTATCGTGTTGAAAATAGGACGCTAATTATTAATGACTTGTAGTGCAATGCAGTCTGAGGATCAGTAGAATAATTAACGCCACACTTTAACACCTACCTGACATTGATACAAAAATCGTCGCGGTAGGCAAGTTTAAGGTTCGGAAAGCGGCAAGCCTCTCCCCGCCTTTCTCTGTCGCACGTAGTTTTAGGCATTTTTCTCTTTCGCTTATGGTCATTGTAAATTCAGTAAAACGACGAGAATTAATGGTATCAAGTTCAGGTCGGTTTTTAAGTTTAAGTGAACATACTAGTGTTTGTTGTATCTTAGTAGGTACCTGGGATTTCAGGTTTCTCCTAATATTGTCTTTTGAACTTTTTGTTCGCTTACGAAACCTTATTTTAATGCAATAATTCTATTCATTGCAGCTAGGTATTAACGTATTTTATTTCTTAGAATTTATTTATTTGCATTGTCTTTTGGTACTGACACACATGTTCATGAATGAACATTGAACATGCTTATTTTCCCTTCCACCCGCGAATCCAGGAGCATGCTAACAAATCAACAGTCAATTGATTTGTGATTCTACACGCGACACTAGGTAGCACTTGCTCATTAGTAGTAAGAGAGCATGCTACTAATGAGCATGTCTGTCAGTAGCATTATGCAGCTCGGCGAGTAACGTAGAAATGACATAAAAACGTTTTATGTTATTTGCTTCTTTTACTATTGGAAATGAATGTTATTTTGGAATGTTTCAGATTTTACTGCTCGCTAGTGTGTGCATACAATAACATTTTGAAATTTTGTAAGATTTGATACGCTGAATAACTAAACCGATTGAAGTGTATTGTGTATTTAAAGTGAGATCTATTTAGTCTTACTTCGGCTGAAATTGATAAAAAAACATTCAAATATTGAAATTCTTACGATGACACAATACCCTAAAATACATTCAGAATTTTAACCTTACCGGACCTACCTCACTATCGAAATTACCCTAGAAAATACTCTAAAATTGTAGGAATCTTAACGACGTAAGTGAAAAAGGCGTGTACAGTGTGTACACGAATATATAAGGCGCGCGGCCCGGCAGATTATTAGCCCTAGCAGGCCTGGAAATTTGATCTTTCCGCGAGGTATATTTTAATTAATTCTGTTGAACATTACTAAAATTTCAGACGTTTCGAAATGAATCCCTCCAAAAATTATTAATTGATCGTTTAGAAAAATAAAAAAATAAGTTTTGTAAAATGGGTTATAAAATTTTCAAACCGTTTTAGTATTTCGATGGAAAGATGGTGATTTTATTAATCCTACTTCCTACTATCCTACTAATATTATAAAGGGGAAAGTTTGTATGGATGTACATTTGTTACTCTTTCACGCGAAAACTACTGAATGGATTTGAATGAAATTTACAATAATATAGCTCATACATCAGAATAGTCTATAGGCTATAGCTTAGAGCTCGGGCGTTATGAAAAATAATTTAATTTTTCATACATTTTCTGTCGGTAACAAAATCGATTTATTGCAAACGTCAGAAAAAAACAAACCAATTGTCACCTTGGAAACGATGTTTTTTTTTTTTTTTTTTTAATTTGGCAATTCACCCTAAAAAGATTGCTTTGCTGGCGTCGTACTTAATAACTATCTCTAAAAATGAATCGCCGAAATGTATGTATGCGCATAAATCCGAACGACTGCACCAAATTGGACTATTCTTTTTTTTGTTGTTCGTTATTTTGTATAAAACTACCGTTGAGTTCTGGCATTATGAAATTTGTATAAAAAATTATAATAGGTTGCACGCGTGTAGTTTGAAAACTGAATGTATCGGGAATGAATGCGTGGAATGCGAGAGGTGAGAGGGGGGAGTGGGGAGGATGTTAGGGGAGGGAGAGGCGGGAGGGAAGGAAGGGGAAGGATGGAGGAGGGTGTGGGGAGGAGTAGGGGATGGGGGGAAGGGGGTTGATGGGGGGAGTGGTGTGGGGAGAGGGAAGGTGGAGGAGGCGGAGTGGGGTGGGAGAGGTCGGAGGGAAGTAAGGGGTAGGGGTGAGGGGAGGGGTGGGTGGAGGTATAGGGGGAGTGGGTTGATGGGAGTGGAGAGAGGGAAGGTGGAGGAGGCGGAGTGGGAGGGGCATGGGGTGGGGGAGGGGTCGGTGGAGAAGGAGATGGAGGGAGAGGGGGTTTGATGGATGAGTGGAGTGGGGAGAGGAATGGTGGAGGGTGGAGGAGTTCGGGGTAGGGGGAGGGGGAGGGTGGTTGAAGGGGGGAGTGGAATGGGTGGAGGGGGAGGGGGGTTGATGAGGGTGGTGGAGTGGGGAGAGGGAAGGTGGAGGAGGCGGAGTGGGAAACCCCTAAAACCATGCGAGCGAAGCCGCAGGAAAAGCTAGTCTTAAATAAAGGGTGTAAAGAGACGTACCTGACTTACTTAACCAGTGATTCCTTAAATTATTTTGAGAAAAAAAAAATTATGATTGCCTTTTTTGATTTTGATTTTTTTTTTCAATTTTTTTTCTCTCCAAAATCAAACTAAAAAATATTCTTCCACGTACCGTCACTAAGTCGAGTAACCTCCCCTAACCATTAATTACAAACTGATTTTTATGTTTTCACTTGAAAAAAAAATTCATCAAAACTGTCAACGGAGACCAAAACTTCATTTACATGTTTAGCTAAAAAAAGTTATCAAGGGAAATATGTCTTCAGTAGAAATTCGGAATTCGGGGTCTTAAGGCGCCCTTGATGTAAATGTTCACTAGAATGGCTCTACGAGCTTTAAAATATACTTCTCGTATATGTAAAATGTATATTATACATGATATATTGAAGAAGTGGGTTTAATATTTACGATTGTAACTCCGTTATCTTCTTCTTCCAAGCGTCTTTATTACGCAAGTCATCATTCTAATTGGTTGGTTAGAAGTTAGAATCTACTAATCCTCGCTCGGATTCAGGTAGGTACCGGGAGACTTTCATTCATATCCAAGATACCATTACGCAAGGCCTATTGCTCAAGTGTTACACGGACTTGAAGCATGCTCGCTGTTGGCTGGCTGGCCTCAGATATGTTGTTTTATTGGTTTGCGACTCTCCTGCATCAATCTACCCAAGTCTCTCGCGTGCTGCGGCCGCTCACTAACGACTCCCCTCGCCCCTCGCCTCTCATCTCGGCCCTTATCCCCGCTACAACTCCTCAGACCTCATCACTATCTATTATCAACCTACTACTGTCCGTACTGCCCGCCGCTAGGAGCACTCAAATAATTCCCCTTGTTACGGACAGTGGCTCATCTGGTGTTACAGACTGTAGAACCCTCTGCCGCCTCGGGACAGACACATTTAACATACTGACTTATTGCTAAGAGCAGGTTGCGTGACGGGATGAGTATTATTTTGTGGGTCGGGGTATAAAATCGGATTTTCTATAAATAGCTAGTATATGTTTGTACAATTTTCTTTTGTAATAATGCCTTTCTGAAAAACCATCTTAATGGTAACTTCTAAACTGCTCTTTTAATTTTCAATATCTTTAATTGTTCAGTATGAAAATATGGTTCCATGATAACTAAGAAAACTGGCATTTCAACGACCCTGAAAAGTCATTAAAAGTGATGAAAAATAGTAGCTTATAACCTAACCTAACCCAACCTATTTTACATAAAAAAAAGTTTATCACTTTTAATGATATTTTAAAGGAGTAATGAAGAAGTACCACTTTGTTGAGTTGTCTGGTCACCGAAAATATAAATAAATTAAAAAAGAGTGTGCAATTCACAAGGGTAGAAGTGAAACTTTCCGAAAACTAAAGTAGACAAGAGTTGGCAGGCTACGAAGCACGACACAAAGAGGAGCCCGATTATACTATCTCATTTTCTCGCACACTAAATCCTGTAGATGTATGTGTTTGTATCTGTTTAGTGTCGCTATTTTTCGTTTCATCGAGTTTCAAATCACAATGGTGTTAAAGAAGTTTTCACTTCAAAAATATGTTGAGACTTAAGCGAAATCAAGCAATAACCAGGTATCTACTAGTCATTAACTCGTTTATTAATTTGGAGTTGGTGTGAAGGTAGTTATATCAATGCTCTTGAAAACCTCTTTAGCATCGTTGTGATATGAAACTCGATGAAACGAAAAAGCGACACTAAAAAGAGACAAACACGCACATCAATAGGATTTAGCGTGCGAGAGAATTTGATAGAAAAATGGATATCCTCTTTGTGCTTGGTGCTTCGTAGCCTCCCCACTATTTTCTACTTTATTTTTCTGAAGGTTTCACTTATACCGCTTGTGAACAGCACACTTATATTTTTTTAATTAAAGTTGATCAAAGAATATTTTCTGATTGAATGGACATCACGCCCGACCCAAGATTTTTTTAAGGCTGACTAGAAACTTCGACACTAACAAGTATAGTGTTTTATTGAGTGGTGATCGGTTCTTCTTTTACCGTGCGTCCAGTGAACCGTCGCGTCTCGGTCGGCCCGAAGAACGCTCCCAACTCCCATAATAAATTCATTGCTTTATGGAATGTCATCGTTCTGAGCATTCTGCCGCGGCCCGTTGTGGTACGGTTACCTGTGTTCACGCAACACTTTCCTATGTAAATGCCTAGACAAAGAAAACTAAGACGGCCGCCGTTCAGACAAAATTTCTTATAAGTTGGATGGTTACTTGTTGACAAATAATCATTGCGATAAACAACTGATCCAAATAATATCCTCAAGATCTCACATTTCGATTTTGCCTACTAGTGCAAGAACACGCCGAATTTCAATGTCCGTCTGAATTCGATAGATTCGTTATATAGTCACTTAAAACCCTTTTAATCACAGGAGACCGTATTTGTCCCAGCTCACATAGGTCTCATAGAAATCGTTGTGTCTCCCTTACTATCATAAGAGAAAAATGATTTAAAATCTAAACGGTATGGAAAAGAGAAAACAACACGCCATATATTCAAATCTAAAAATTTATCACAAAGTAATTAAAATGCACATCTTTATGAAACCAAAGTTTCCGACCGCAATTTGAAAAAAAATGATGAAATCCGTGAATTTAAAAAATATATTTTTACACGAAACGATAAAAAAGCGGGGTGACGATAACGTTTCGAATTCATTTGTCTAATAAATTATATAGGTGTTTTAATTTTTTTTCGTTATAAGTAATTTTAGTTAGAAAAAACGTAAGGTGAGCCATTTTAAAAAACTTTAAAGTTTGCGATAAAAAAATTATATTTAAAATATTACGTCGTTATTTCTAATAATAAAATTTGAAAGCATATTTCATCGCCTGTAAAAACATTTTTTAGCTTTCGGAAACGTTAACAAATATTCCCAACTAGCTGGTACCCTGCATGCGTTGCTATGCCATTTAGTAAACAAATTGTTTCTCGCTGCGTGTCCTTTCCCATTCCTTCCGTTTCCCTTCCGCCTCCCCTTCCCTTCTCGCGTTCCCTCTCCGCCTCCTCCACCTTCCCTCTCCCCACTTAAATCCCCCCTTCTCCCGTCCCGTGAACCCCCCTCCAGAGTTCCCTTCCCCCCTCCAAGTTTCCCTTCCTCCCTCCCTTGTTCCCCTCCGCCCCCCTCCCGCGAACCCTCTACCCGAATTCCCCTCCCGCATTCCATACGTTTAGTCCCAGTACATTCAGTTTTCAAACAGCTTGCGTACCACCTATTGCAATTTTTTTTATACAAATTTCATAATGCTAGAGCTCACCAGTAGTTTTATACTAACCTTGTCCTTACAATAATGAACACAAAAAAAGAGATTTATCCAATTTGGTGCAGTCGTTCGGAAGTTATGCGCATGGGTTTATTGTTTTTACAATGACTGTAAGCGAAAGAGAAAGATGAGTAAAACATACGCGCGACATAGAAAGGCGTGAGTGAGGAGGCATGCCGCTTTCCGGACCTTAAACTTGATTGCGACCAATTGGCATACACTCCTTGCCTCCTTCACATTCATACATCGTCTCATATATGCTCTTCTATTATTCTGACTCTTGACATGACCCGACTCAAGTATCTGATTCACTTAATTGTTCCATGTCTTTCTCGGGTGTCCCCGACTTCTTCTACCATTCACATTTGCTATATATATTCTTCTTACACTCCTTTCCTCGTTCATTCGCTGTACATGCCAAACCATCGGAGCGTTCCTTTCTTAATCTTACTAATTACGCTTACCAAGTAGCAGTACCAAATTTGTTTTATCTTTATTATTATTATTTACTTCATTATTGACTTAATCTTCACCCTGAAGTGGGGGCACGCTGAGCACGTTGCACGACTAACAGATTACTGCTGGAATTAAAATGACGTCCTTGGTTTGGAGAAATAAATTAGTTGCGCGACTGACTGCGAGAATGACTGACGACCTATAAATAACTGCCTGCTTCGGATGGGTCACCAATAATTGGCAAAAATGGAGACATTTGTCAAAAGACACTGTGTCGAAATCTGGTTACAAGAAGGTTTATAAAGAAGAAAGCAATATTAAATTTTACAAGAAAGCCACCATTTCATGGCTTAACATAACTTACGGTTTTACTCCGAGATTGATGAAATTTTGCACATTTTGCCTTCAAAACGTGAGGAAGGTCACAACTACATGGGATTTCGAAAAACTCTGCGTAAGAGTGGGCAACGCCGGGTATTCAGCTAGTATTAAATAAGAAACAATAATTGGAATGAGATGATCCTTCGGCTTACTTTTTTCAAGCGTGGTTTATGAGTACGCAAGTTAAGTCGTAATGGAGCTATCGACGGTGTGTCTGCATGATTTTCCCATTATTCCCTCTTAGACTTATGTCAGTGTTTAGGCGTGCACAAATCTTAGGTTAATTATTACAATTAGGTAATGCCGAAATAAACTTCTTGAAGTTTCTTACAAAACCATACCTTTATTTCCTGTACATGTCGATCGTCCAGTTGATTAGTCATACTTCTCCAAATATCCATTTAGATAATGATAAATGCAATATTCGAATACTCGCCGTAAATCATATATTATTTTCACGTGTCCATGTTTTACATATTAAATATGCTACAATATAACACCGGGTGTCATTACGGTCCGGTACATTTTAGTATGACATTTTGAAATATCCCACTAGTGATCCAGAAAACTTCAACATTTTGTTTTATTCTCTACAATTTTTTTTACATTATAATTGATTTGGTGGTGTTTATGAGTAATATGTGTTGTATCAGGTAGAGGGTACCCTTTCAGTCAGAATCATGCAACTTCGACACCTCCTTTGAGGAGTGATGAAAAAAAATCAATTGTGTGCAATTTAAACGCGGTTGAAGTGAAACCTTCAGAAAACTAAAATAGATAAGATTGGGGAGACTACGAAAGAGGAGACCGATTTTATCTGTCTAATTATCTGGCAGACTAAATTCTACAGATGTAGGTGTTTGTCTCTTTTTAGTGTCGCTTTTTCGTTTCATCGAGTTTCAAACAAAGGTGGTAAAGAAGATTTCATTTAAAAAATTGGTTAAAAATGTTAAGTTAGATTATGAGCTATTTAAAAAAATCATTAATTTTAATGACTTTTCAAAGAAGTTTTGAAATGGCATGTTTCTGAGTTGTCATGGAACCCACTTTTTCATATAACAGCATACTGAACTCAAATTTCGACTTTTCGGAGATGTCTGACTAATCAACTGAACGATCGATGTGTATGTTACAAACACAGTCCATGTTTGTGGTATTATGTATGGTTTAATGTGACTCGAAAAGGCTGATTTTGGAATTACCTAGTTGTAATTATCCCGCGTAATGAAGGTGTTGGTGTTATTTGTTAGCGGAATCGCAGCGTGCTACCGGCGCAGCCAGTGAGCCAGTGTCCGAGCGTAAGGCCGCGAGCACGCGCGACCCACTTCGGTCGCAGCACAGCATTTAGGAAGTCTAGCTCTCCGCTAGGCCGCGGCCGGGTCGATGACCTGCCCATTCCTGCTCCTGGGGGCTGGGGCTGCCTTCTGGACCCGCCACCGCAACCAGCCACTCACCTCACAGGCTACCAGGCATTCCTCTAATACCAACCAAACAATCAACCAACCAGCCAACCAACAAGACTAGCAATATGTTATCAATATGTTTAAATTATTTATAGCTAGGGTTTGTAAATCCCTCGGGATTTTTAGTAAGGGATTTTTAATTGAGATAATTTAATAGCCCCGCTGTGAGTTGGATTTCGGAAGAAACGGAATTGACGATTACTGCAACTGCGCTTATTGGCCGCTTTGGTTGTGATGTCACTTTTAAAGGCTCCTATTGGTTGAGATATGATACTGAAAGTACGATAGGTTTGCGCTCATTGGTCGCTTTGATTATGACCTCACTTTTCAAGTATCGGTTGAGATTGTTTGGTAAAGTTTCGCTTCTACAGCATGTAAACTGCACTCGAAATTTTTTATATGAATACCACACAAGAGTCCCCAACTACTCCCGTCTGGAGCTAAAGAGACTATGGCATCCCCAATTGGGGTATGTGTGAGGCAGAAGGTAGTGGTGAGGGGAAGAGAAAGGTGGGGGAGTACCTGGCTATTCAGATCTGGTCACCAAACACTGCTAAAGCCAAAATAAAAAAAAGACATTAAAAAGGTAACACAGTAAGTCATTTAAGAGGACTTTTCGTATCAATCATCTTTGTAGGCACTGCTAATATTTTTTAACATATTTTTAAATATTTTTTATTGTAATATAAATAATATCAGTTGCATTTATGTACATATATATTTTACAAAATATTGGTCATGAATAATATCTTATCAGAAAAGATGAGCTCTTGTGCCTGATATGGGAACCACGATTCTTACTTAGGTTATATGTTACAATATGTTTTGTATAAAATATTTACTTTTTACTATAAGTTTATTTTTTAAATTGTTTAATTTTATTTATTTGTTCTGATTGGTTGATGATACAGCGCAATTCAGAAGGGGGGTTATCATAGTTTTCTATGACCTGGTAAATATAATGGCTTTGATTTGTTTTCAAATTAGGTGTAATAAATTGGTTTCCATTTCTCAATAATTAGCAAACTCCTTGATATTCTTTGTCATTTTATTCTTTACACATTTTTATAATGGAAGCTTGCTTGAATATGGGATCAATGGTAAGCTACTTTAGAGTTAACTATCCAGGATTTATTTGGTACCATTTTTAGTTCGTTCATTTATTTATTATTTTCTGCTGAATGTCTACGTATAATATTTTAAAAGGTATAATAATAAATAACTTGTAGTTTGCAATTTCAATGTGCTTCTTTTCGTCCAATTTTCCACACAACCTCCCCCCCTTCAAGCAAGTTTCAAATTTAACTTCATTTAAACTTGTTGATATACGTTAGACCGCCAAGCAAATTAAAAATGAATATCCTTCAACTTTCACTTGGCGAGATAACTCACCGTTTCGTGCATCGGCAGTCAATCAAGTGAGCATGCTGCGACTTCTGCCTAGTTAGAGTAGGCTAGGTTGACTAGTTTGTAGGTACCTAGTTAAACCTGCAATTTGTTTCCATAAAGCAACCTACCTGCACGTGACCAACGATAGAGCGTGCGGCTAAACCGACTGCAAACTTTCAAACGTTCGTTGTCAAATTTTGTTGTGGTGTAACGTTTACTAGTAGTATCTAGTGATGTGCATGTGATGTAAATTCCGTACGTCGGGAATTTTATTATTTTTTCTAAATGAAGTTGCCCTTTTTTTGAATATGCATTATATTTAATAAGTTAATAACGATAGTAAATTTAGTTTTTCGATATTTCCAAAAATGACTAAGCTAGGAGCTTTCAAAGTGAACATGGGTAAAATGTATAAAATCGTGTCTCGTGACGTCACACTATGCAATTCAACAAAATTTATAATTCGAATGGCATTGCTGTATCATTCATTGTATGTACTTTGGCATCACAAGCTTATCGGCCGGCTGCAAATATCTATATTTTGATGGCTTATATCTTGTGTTCTATTCGGAATTTTACATTCTAAAAGTTATGTCCTCAGAATACTCTAATCAATATAGTACACGTTGTAAATGACATGAAATTTCTTTGCAGGAGGTAACCTTACGGGGTTTTCCCCGTTTAGACGAAAATTCCCTGTTTTAAGATTATTCCCCAAAAATTATTTCCTGGGAATACACCCATCACTAATTGATGCCAAGGACTGTATGATTATTTTTCAATAGTCTTACGATTACAATAAATTACTAATTGAACCAATAGTCATAAGAATACATTTTTTGTATCCAATCTATTCTCTCAAGCGTACCTGTCGGAAGGTAATATATTTGCTTGATTGTTGTTAATTGTTGTCAACTTTAACAAATATGGCACTACGGTTTTTAATAACATTGATAAATAAAGATTCTTGAAGATAAAAACCTTCTACAAATAATCATTTGTTAAGCGTGCTGCAACTTTTTGTTTCCATAAATTTCACTTATTGTAACTTGATTTGCCAAGAAGAAAACTGATAAATTTAGTTTCTGCAGTAGCACATTGCAAATGTAAAACAAAAATAATCGCATTGTAAAAACATACTAGAGGTAGATAAGGTACTATCTCTAGTACAACTCTATCGCTTTTCTGGGATTTCTTTTTATAATTCTAATTAACACATGCATCACTTCTAATTTTGAAAATGTCAAACCCGTTACCAAATGAAATTATATTGTTTAATGAGAACGGGTGAAGAATTTATAAATATGTCGAGTTCGCCAAAATGTGTATACAGAAGATTGAATTTGTTGACCAGCACCATTCGTGTTAATTGAAAAAGCACACATCACGTGATAAAACTCCGACCATCGTAAGCTGGCGGCGGTGAAAACGGGAACTATACATGTTAACGTAAAGTTTTATTTTTTTGTTGTTTTTTAATATGATTGGATACCAACGGCTCTCGGGTCCATCGGTAAACTTGCGGTAGTCAGGGTTTGGACTTTGAACCGTTGAACCCAATGTAGGCGGTCATTTCTACCTAATATAATAAGTCATGTAGGCAGTTAGTAGCCAAGAAAGATTTGAAAAAATGAAGATTTGCGATTTGCCTTATATCTTGTCTATTCAGTGCTCTTGTGTATCTGCCCTCATCATTTCTGGCAGAAAACTTAAACTCAACCTAATTGTTTTTGGCTATAGGCGTTTCGCCTGTCAATACTTCTGTAAACGTCGCGTAACGTTTACTGTATGTTTTTTGCTTTTGTTTGACAGTTCGACTGGAATATTATTTTTTAAAACAGATGTGATGTAAACGTGTAGTGAGGCGGTCAATTTGGAATAAAAACCTAACAGCAAAAGGAAAAAACCCTAAAACGAAAAAATCGAGAGCAATTTACACGCAGTAGAAGCGAAACTTTACCAAAACAATCTCAACCAATGGAAGCCTTGAAAAGTGAGTTTATAATCAAAGCGGCCAATGAGCGCAAACCTATCGTCATTTCCGTTTCATATATCAACCAATAGGAGCCTTGAAAAATTGCATCATAATCAAAGCGGCCAATGAGTAATTGCTACAATTTTTGAAATAAACTTAAAAACCGGCTGTTCGTAATAAAAAAATTAAACACACACAAATTTAAAAAAAACGAGTATGCTTTTGACCACACGACCAAAGACTAACTTCTTTAGCTCCATCTATATCAAGGTTTCCCAACCTTTATTTCGCCGAGCCTCCCCGAACCAAAAAAAAATATTTTGATACCCCCCTTAATTAAGTTTCAACAAAAATAAGAAACACATTTTTTTTTATATTAACTAAATTATTTATTTGAAATTCAAATAGGTACAATACAGACACAATATATTTATTTATTATAGATCTTTAATAGAAGAGTAGGTACATTTTTAATCATTAATTACTTTTTATTTCTTTACATTTCTTAGTTTTCTTTTAATTATACGTATTATTCTATTATTATTATTTTATTTATTTGAATAATATTTTTATAATTAGATAACGTCTAACAACTTTCAAAGTAATTTTAGAACAAATAAATAAAAACTTTTAAAGTGCTAATGAAATACTTGAGCTTGCATGCTCTGTACCAGTTGATCGATTCTGGATTCATTCTTTGCTAGAGCTTTGGTTAAAACCTATTATGCCCCCCCTGACATTTTTCTACGCTCCCCTAGGAGGGCGTGCCCCCCTGGTTGGGAAGTCCTGATCTATATGATAGGAAGAGGGAAAGAAAATGTGCGCGCGCACTGTTCTCTCTTGCTCCTACAGTGTGATACAGTATACAGACAATGAGACAATAGGTGTGCACTGTGTCTTAGATATACGAAACGTAACTGGCTATGAGAGAAAGAAAATGTGTGCTCGTTTTTCTCTCTCTTGCCCCTACAGTAATATAGGAAACGTATTTCTCTCTCTTTCTATCTTCACTAACTTATATCTCCCTCTCAACTACCTTTCGCCTCGTTTTTCGTAACGCTCTCATCACGCATTCACCAGCTTACTCCCCAAGTCAAGCGTGCGTAAAGAAGTTTTACTTATAAAAACAGAGTGCCCAATTCACAGGTGGTAGAAGTGAAATCTTCAGAAAACTAAAGTAGACAAGAGTGGGAGGATACGAAGCACCGCACATAGAGGAGACCGTGTATTCTATCCCATTCTCTCGCAGGCTAAATCCTATAGATACTCGTATATGTGTATGTTTCTTTATAGTGTCGCTTTTTCATTTCATCGAGTTTCAAATCACAACGGTTTAAAGTAATTTTAACTTAACCACGATATCATATTTTGTATATCAACACAAAATGCAATTTAATCGAAAAAGAAGATAAATTGTTTGAAGTTGGTAAAAAACTTGACACCTTGTTTTCTCTAAACTGTGAAGTTAAAGTTGATTTTAATATTCCCATGATAAAAATTAATAATTGGAGGAGTAAAAAAGGGCAGACTGAGCAACTAACTGGAAAAATCCTGTGGTTTCGTTCTGGTGGCTTTCAATTTGTGAATAAATCGTAAGTTTTATCTCTCACGGTCTTCCATAAACACACTTTAGAATGATCCAAACGTAATGTGTGCTCTGCACACTCGACTAGATTACACGAGGGAGTGCGTAGTCGTCTCGCCTGTATTTTATCTTTGTGAAAATTGCATTCTTGGATTTTTCTATTTTGCTTCTTTTGCAGGAACGTTTTTATATTTATTTTTTGTATTAGTTTTTATTTTTAAGTTATTCTTTCTTTCAATCATTTTTATTTACTTCAACGTGTAACAGCACATTTGTGTCATGTTTACACCTTTTCTATGGTTCTCGTACGTCAAACTTTAAAAATAACTTTGTGGTTATAAACTAACGGCACTCGCCCGTCTCTTCTCCGAAAATTACTAATAATATCAAGCCGTCGTCTAACTTATTGTAACTAGATCAAAAGCCTCGCTGGAGCATTTAATGAATCAGACATAGAGTGTTTTAATCAATCAAGTTAGCAATCCATCCGCTATATTCCTCCACTACCGCAAACTCCATACACAAGGTCCAGTATATACGACCCTGGTCAAACAGAGTTGAGTTGAGTTGCACATAGTGATTTGCACACGGGAATGTTCCCCGACCTTTTTTTAAAGTTATTTTGAATTATGTTTTATTTTTTTGGTGAAAATATAACATATTTAAAAAAAGGTAATAACCTTAGAAAGTTAGGTTTTCGATATTTCCAAAACTGACAAAGTTATGAGTTTTCAAAGTGAACTTGGGAAAAACGTATACAATTATGTCTCATGACGTCATTCGAGACACAATTCATAATTCAAATGGCTGTACTGCAGTACTGGTTCGCCATTTATTGTATAGGTATACCTTGACATCACATGTTTATCGGCCGGCCGAAAATATCAACATTTTGACGGCTTGTTATATCTTCGGAATTTTCCATAAATTCTAAAAAATCTGTTACGCATGCTCTAATTAATGATACATCGATCGTCCAGTTGATCTGTCAGACATTTCTGAAAAAATGAAATTTTAATCGAGTATGCGGGTATATGCAAAAGTGAACCCTCTGTCTGGAACAATACTTATACACACAACTAAATCAATTATAATAAAAAAAAAATCTGCAGTGAATTAAACTAAATGTTGATGTTTACTGGGTCACTAGTAGGATATTTCAAAAAAGTGTTATGTACCGGAGCGTTATTTAAAAAATATTTAATATGTAACACACATAAACGTATAAATAATTTTTGATTTATGGTGAGCATTCGTATATTCTTCATTATCTCAAAACTTTGTATTTGGAGACGTCTGACTGATGTATTGGATGATCGACATTTCTAAATAATGTGAAATTTCGTTGTAAGAGACAACCTTATGGTGATTTCACAATTTATATAAACACTCCCAAAAAAAATTCCCGGAAATTTGCCTATCACTACTAGTATGTACAAATTAATGTATCTATATGTTGCTAATGTAGATTTTGTGTGTACCTGCTGTCCCACTGCCAGCGACAGTTGGGTCTTTTGTGCGGTATCAAGTATGAGGTATAAATGTAACAAAAGAACAACTTAGATTCTTTTTTTCGTGACAGTTCTCCAAAGGCTGTATTTTTCCATTGTTTCCCTATTCCTCCCCGGTCATTCGCCGCCCCGTTCGCAAACCGCTCCTGCAAAGTGCTGCCATTTCCAGGGCATTAGACCTTTCCAGCCCCCTTACCCCGTGCTCACTGCTCGTACCCGCTGATTGTTCCCTGCTCGCCGCGGTCACGACTCGTAAATAAATGTACCCAAGAACAAGAGAGTGATAAATGTCCTTTTAGTAAACATTGTACTATTTACAGATTTCCGGGCGAACCTGTACTATGTTAAGAAGCTTTCGAAGTTATATGCAAAACTCAAAACGTAGAATTAAAATTATGGCTGAATGATGCAGATGCCGAAACACTTTTCCTATGAATTCTTTGTAAACTTACATGTTTCAGTTGTGAATACAAATCTTCGGTAACTTCAAGACTAACTTTATTTACTTTCTTGAAACTATAACAAAAAATCAACAAAAAAGCACATTTTTTCACAGATACCTAAATTTCTAAACCTTTACTTTAGAATTAACACTTTTTTGTACTTATTGATGTAATTTAGTATTTTTGTTTATATTACCCACACACAGGCAGTGTCTTAGTGGGTTCCCATCACCTACTTTTGATTATTATGTACATATTTACTTATTTCTAACTTTTACATTACTTGTACCTTACGTTTACATTTTACTGTATTTAGAAAATATGTAAAATTACTTTTGAAGTGTATATATATGTAGATATAATGGGAAAAAATAAAGATATATTACACCTACAAAAACTTTTAAAGTACAAAAACTACACTCCTTTAAAGTGCTAAATCTCATACTAACGAAACCAATTTCGGTTATGGTTGTTTTGAACAATGTTACATTAAGTTCTCTAGATAACGATCGATTTTTTTTTGTATTTGTGCCTGAATTTCATAAAATGAAACTTGACAAAATGACTTAAAAAAATTGCCGATGTTTTTTTTGCGTAAATCAAAACGGCCATAAATAGGCCATGTTTTCGATTTGGGCCCGGTGTGCTACGTGGTGCTTCCCTTAAATTGCGTTTATGTAATCGGCATTACATTTTCCGAATAATACCTACCTTTTATTTCCTTTTGTAAAGTTATTTTTGTTTTTGGCTTAAATTGGAACATAACAATACGTTGTTTTTATTTAACTTTTTATTTTTGCCTTAAATTAGGTAGGGGCAGAGAGGACGGACCACCAAACAACTCGGTCTTGGCGCACATTTTTTGCTTCATTCACATTCATACATTGTCTCATGCGTACTCTTTTATTATTCTGAGTCTTGATATGGCCAGACTAGAGTATCTGATTCACTTGATTGCGCCATGTCTTCCTCAGGCGTCCCCGACTTCTTCTGTCATTCACATTTGCTTCATATATTCTCCTTACACTCCTTTCTTCGTTCATTCATTCTACTTGCCTAAACTTATGCACATTATTTATCTTACTCATTACGCTTACATCAACATTGCATTCTTTGTGGATCTTCACATTTCTCACACGATTAAACATGATTTCACCACACATACTCATGTTTCAGGGATATCATTTATACATCATCCAGTCTTTCGTCCTTTCTCTGCCAGTTCCATGCCTCACTGCCTTACATCAGGGTAGGTACTAGCTCTACATTGTGGACTGCTGGCTTCGCTTCTTTGGACAGTTTTTATTTATTCAAACTGCTTTCAGTTCTGTATTTCAGACAACGGTGCTGATTTAGTTGCTCGGGTAGAAAGTTACGCAATCTAAACGCGCTTGACAATAATCTGAATAGCCCGAGTTTGAGTGATTTTCAAGAATTTTTCGTAACAGACTGGGTCAGCAGTCATCAAAAGTTCGCATCGCGATCCATTGCCATTACGATTTGCAGCGGAATTTCTGTTCGACTACAAAGTCGCATACGCTCGACAGTCACCGAATGAACGAGCGTCATCCGGGACGTTTCCCGCTTTTAACAAATTCGGTTCGGGTCAGCAAACAGCACAAAATCCGTAACGGGAGCCGTTAAGAGTAGAGTAGTTAAAGTGGAGTTGCAACTCGAGTACAAAGTCACGCAATCTACGATCACCAAAAGAGTGAGCACTCCAGCTTGTTCCGGATATTTCCAGTATTTAAAGCGAAGAAATGCAAAATCGTGTGATTTTGGTAACATTTAAGTGTGCCTGAACTTAAGAAAATCAAATTAAGCATGCATTCTGGCGTTGTTTATTTGCATATATCAAAAGAGGCGGCCGGTGAAGTGGGAATTTTAATCTTATCGCCATCTGCGTAACGAGTGCGTGATTTTGCCCGATTCTGAATGCTACACGTCGAGGTGGATCGTCTTAGTTTTATTTTATGCTACCGCACAAGAGTCCCCAACTGCTCCCATCTGGAGTCAGTGAGACTATGGCATCCCCAATTGGGGTATGTTGTGAGGCTGAATGTAGTGGTGAGGGGAAGGAGATGGGGAAGAGTAAGGTGGAGAAGTACCTGGGGAAGAGTAAGGTGGGGAAGTACCTGGCTATTCAGATCTGGTCACCTAATACGGCTAAAGCCATTTCCAGCGATGTTTCAATTCTGAATGGTGGTCTTACACCAGGGCGATACTGATAGTATCTTCCAATGTGGAACGTGCCGCTATATATGTTATTTTTAATTATTTAATTGTGAAATGAAAACTCTGAACTATGTTGCCTATACACTATATAATTCGCTACCAGATATGTACAAGGGAATTCAGCTAAATAAAAAAAATCAGAGTAATGCTTTAAAAGAATATTTTTTAAGTATGTATAAGGATGAAACTTTGTAATTTTCTTGTCATGTTTCAATTGTCTTGTCTCTTTTCTCTTCTTTTCTTTTCCATTAAGTTGTAATCATCCATATCTGTATAACCTTGTTCTCTTTTTCTTTAATTGTTTTCCATTGCTGTTTATTCTACTCAACCTGTCTTTTATTTTTCTTCTACATTGTATGTGAAACTTATATTTTAATATCCAAATTCCTATGTAAAATTTTAACTTTTACCTCCCACCCATGATTTGTATGTTCCTCCTGTCCTAAAATGAGTTCTGTAACTCATCGGGATTGCTATAGCAAGAAATAAAAACAATAAAATACCACAAAATTAATCAAATAAAATTTATTTGCGCACGCCGGGTTCGAACCCGAGACTTTCGGATTATGACTCGAGAGTCTTACCTCGGGACCACGGAGGCCTTCAAAATACTTTGCTAGACCGCTGATTAATAGATAGGTTAGTAAGTAGATTTTGATTTCGTTATATTAGTATTACTTTATTAGTGATTTTTAGTTTCGACCGACTCCAACCGTTTTTTTTAAAGCGTTCAAAAGATAATCGTAGTTTCTGAGGCGTATGTGTGATAAAACCATGTATGAAATGTGGAGTTTTAAGTAAAATTTGTAAGATTAAGAAAGGATGGCTTAGATGGTTTGGACGTGTAGAGCGAATGAACGAAGAAAGGAATGTAAGGAGAATATATGAAGCGAATTTGATTGGTGTAAGAAGTCGGGGACGCCCGAGGAAGTCAAGGCACGATAAAGTGAACCGGATAGGTCCTCGAATGGGGTCATGTCAAGAGTCTGAATAACAGAACAGAATAAATGAGACGATATATTTTTTTACATTAGCTCCACACAGGAGACCCCAAAGAAAATAATTTCTCTCAGGGCCTATTTCATCTTTGAGGATGCTTTGGGGTCTTTTTAGGGAGAGGAAATTTTGGGAAAGAAAAAGGTATGAGGGGTGGGTATGGAATCCGGGGGTCAGTTTGTTCAGAAGTGACGGACGTAAGGGGGCATACCATTAATTGCGTGAGCAGTTTTTCTTCCAATCTAGACCCCCCCCCCTCCCCTTGGTGAGATAAATTTGGGCCACTTCGAATTCTTTTCAAGTAGACCTGAGATTTTGCTGGACACCTCCCCCCCCCCTTTTGAGCTCAAGTAATTAATGTATGTCCCCTATGAATCCATTCCTCCCACCGCCATGCAAGGCGATGGATCGAGAGAGTCCGGCTGGAGAGGTCAAAAGGTCTCCCTCAACCAAAAGTCACTCCTGATCAGGCCCGCCACGCAAAAGGTGGGCATACGCATCCGCCGCCAAAACCTAGACAAACCTCACCCGATGATCCCAGGCACCCCAGCTAAGTCACCAAACGAATCCAAGCAATTGGGGTGACCTACAGCAGGGGATTTGTTATCCGAGAATAGTTTCTTGGGGCGGCGGTATCCATATCGACCGAGTTGTTTTGCGGGCCTTCCTTGCTGCCTCTCCCTGTGGGGGAAACGGCGTGGTGGTTAGGCTGAAGTCACACGGTTCACTCGGATGAAGGTTTACTCGACGAAATGTTCCATTCTCGTTTCACCGCGTGTTCAGACGGTTCCTTCGAAAGAAGTGTTCACTCGACATTCTCGCTACGAAGTCATCGAGCGTAGTCGCGGCGCTGACGGCTAAGTTCGGGAATATTTACCATTTCAATTGACATTTCCAATAACGTCGAACTAAAATTGGCGATTCTTGTAAACAGTAAATAAATATCAGCACCATGAAATGAACATATGGTTAAATAATAACCTGAAAACTGATATCTACCAGTAATTTGCACCGTGAAAATTTTTGTATTCCAAAATAGGCCTCGGCTTGCAATAAAATCCATATAAATGGAATATTTATTAATGTATACAAAAAGTGAAAACTGTTTTGGAAAGGTGATGAAATATGCTTCCAAAGTTTATTATTAGAAATAACCACGTAATTTTTTAAATAGAATATTTTTTAATGTGAACTTTTAAAAGTTTAAAAAATGGATCTCCTTCCGTTTATTCTAACTAAAATTACTGGTAACAAAAAAATAAAAACACACACTAATTTTGTTAGACAAATAAATTATAAACGTTTCTGTCACCTCACTTTTTTGTCGTTTCATATAAAAATTATTCATAAAAAATTCACAATATTTCATAATTTTTTTTTCAAATTCGATCAGAAACTTTGGTTCCATAAAAGTGTACATTCGTATTATTTTGTGGTTAATTGTTATATTGCATATATAGAGCATTGTTTTCTCTTTCAAATACAGTTTAGATGATATTTTTCGCTGCGATAGTAAGGGAGAAACAACGATTTCTATGAGACGTGTAGGAGTTATTTCGAAAAGCAATCTAAACGGAGTATTTTGACGTCTAAGCCGCTCCGGCTACTCGTCCTCACGCCAGAACATTCTCGGCCGAACATTCTCGGCCATTCGCGAGTGAAAGACTGTTCACTGAGTGTTCACACACATCATTCGCGTCACGTGATGTTAAATTCCGGTTGCGAGTGAACAGTGCCGATTCATTCGGCACTGTCTTTCTTCACTTTCGTGTTCACACGGTTCATTTCGAGGGAAAGAGGCGGAATTAAATCACGAAATGTAAGAAATGAACCGTGTGACTTAGCTCTTAGTTACTTGACAAGATGACAAAAGACAACAACAAAAGCATACGGTATTATTGATGAAAAGCACTTGTACTTCAAAAATAGATTTTCTCCCTTATTATTGAGATTATTACGGCCGCAGCGAGTAGGCAGTGCAATTCCAAATACTGTTATCATCTCGAAATAACTGTCACCTGTAATCTGTGTAAACAGCCTGAGATTTGTATATAATAATAAAAATGTTAGTAAGTGTAATGCCTACTGTGGAAGACATAATCTCTAAATTCCACTTAAGAGATAAAGAGTTTAGTGGACACGTCTCCTTGTGACCGAAGCACGCTCAAAAAGTTTCCCTTTGCTGAAATTGGTCAAATGTTTCAAATATCGAAATTCTTTCTTGAACTTGTAATCAATTTGTTGACCTAAATGGGCTTCAGAAGTCGAAAGGTGTTACGTAAACGGCGACTCAGTTTTCTTTCAGTGTGGATCACACTTCTTGCGTTTACCCGTTCAGTGGTAAATTAGCTTGGAATGTTCGTTGTTGTGAATCACCTTATGCAGAAATCAAGAATGTCCCTCCTTTTTACTGCCGTATCGAATATTCTCGTAAATAATGAAATTCCTCGACTATTTTTGTATAGGCTAATTATTATGTTCATTTGAGGGCGAATAACAAAATAAAATTTAATACAACAATTAAAAATTTGAACACATTTTGAGTGCTTGTAGACCTTGCTTTCATTTTATTATTAAATCAGAACGTTTGGGTAATTTGCTATAACTGCAACACGTGGAACTTGAGTTTTATCCTGAACTATCTTTCTATCACGAAGTTTCCCCGCAGTCTTGCATCTCGGTCTTGTCACACGCTCCTTGCTTCATTCACATTCATACAGCGTCTCATATAAACCTTTTTGTTTTTTTTTATCCTATCCTTCTACCATTCTCATTTGTGTCTTATATTCTACTTACACTACTTTCTTAGTTAATTCGCTCCCCATGCTCACACCGTTTAAGCGTCCCTTTCTTAACCTCCCCTAATATTTTACAGTTTTATAATATTAAAGATGTGCGGATTTACCTTAACCTTTAACTGCGGGCATGGGACCCCTCAGGCCGAGCAATAATAATAATATCGAAATACTCCCCCGCGCGTGACGCATACGCCGCTTACAGTAGCTTCGAATCTAGTAACGCCAGAGCCGTAAGTTTTAAATTTTTAAAGTTTAATTTCTGTAAGTAAATTAATTTCATTTTTTTGCGGGCTTCTCTGACCCATCGTCAGTAGGTACTTACGTGACTTTTTAAAGTTGATTTTTACTATGTCAAAATAAACTCAAACTTTACTAAAGTTTTATATGTACAGTTTATTCGAGACACTTTAGAAATATTATAATAAAAGTGAGTTCATTGTTTTTTTTTTTAATTTAGTTTAATAGATAATACAGACTGATTTCAGATCTCAAGTGATTTTTGCCAAAAATTATTACATAATATCCAAATAGTCAAGCATAAATATAAGTTAGTTAATAATAAAAAAGTTTTTTATTTTATTAAAATATTTTAAAATTGTCCAATAAATAATAATTTGCACTTCAAAATTTTTATGGATCTCAGTCAGAGAATACGTAAAAAAAAATCACGTCAGCAGTTAAGGGTTAAAAATCTTGTTTTTATTTATAATCTAACTTATCTTTGTGGCACTAAAGTAATTTTTTTTTGGTTTTTCCTTGTTTTATTTTTATATTTTATTATATATTCTATCTACGGTCAAAATATTGTCCTTATCTTATTGTCCTCACATTCAAACCTTTACCTCTGCCGAGCGATTCTCTATGTTTTGTGAGATCGAGATAGATCTCGGGCGAGATCTCCTATCAGATTTGTGTGTTTTTCTTTGGCTGTTGTTTGCTTTTTCTATGGACCGATGTCAGATTTTCCGCTGTGAGCTGTCACTTAGTTTAGGTCGTTTTAAACACGAATTCATGCAACTATGCGTGATTATTTATTCATATCATGTGATGCGAAGTTATGACTGATTTTTTGGTCGCGCAGAGTGAATTTCGAGGCTCTTATCTAACCCCTCCCCGCTCCATGAGTGAGCGTACTAACAATCAACGACAGTGGTGTATATTTAGAATATAAGCTATAGTGAAACTACCATGAGCATTTTGGATTAGGGAATGAGACCTTTCGATACTACACTACCTTTATATACTACTATATATTTATACCTACCTACTATACTACACTACCTTTCCATATCGCTTTGTTTTCGAATAAAGCCTCAATTACATTAAGCGAATTTACAAGCTACTAGCCGGCGTATTCACTATCTGATAGTGAACTCGCTCAGTGTAATCATATTACTAGCTAACTAACAGATTTTACATTGAACGAGTTTACCAGCAGATAGTGAATTCACCGGCTAGCAGCTTGTAAACTCGCTCAATGTAATTGAGACTTAACCGTAGTGACCCGTTGCACGCAAGAGTTTATATTGCCAAACAAATCAACATATTTTTTTGCTTTTCCATGTTCTATGGTCAACAATTCCCATTCTTTTCTTCTATTCAGCCTAAGGAAAACATAAAGGCGCACAATTTTTAATATTTTTATGAAGTGCGTACAAGAAGGCATTGTTTTAATACGCTGAGCACCCTCTTATTTTTTATTAGAGAAAGAAACCTTTCGATACCGCTTTGTCATAATAACCGTCGTAACCCGTTGCACGCAAGAATTGATATTACCAAACAAATCAACATGTTTTTTGTTTTTCCATTTTCCATGGTCAACGATTTCCATTATTTTCTTTTATTCAGCCAAGGAACGAAAACCTAAAAGCGCATAATTTTTAATATTTGTACGAAGTGTGTACAAACAGGCATTGTTTTATTCCCCGGGTGCACGGTGCACGTGTTGCATGTTTGTCGACTCACCTAGTGGTGTTTTGAGCTTTGCCGTCCTTCCCCTACCAGTCTGTTTCCGTGCTTTACAATTCGCACCACAAGACACGTGCATGAAGCTGTCTCACTTCTGATTATCGTTATCGTTATTATAATTATGATTATCGATATAGCTTGACTATCTCGTACTTAACCATGAAGCAGAAAATTTGTGTGCTAAAGCAGCGAAACTCTAAAGCTAAAATTTTACTATCTTTCCTGCTGACTTTTCTAGGTAAACGATATTTTAACGCCTCTTGCCTCGACCGTATTTTGTCAGAGGGTCAAAATATTTCCGCTTGGCAGAAAAATTGAATATTTCTGAACATTTCCTATAAATAAAAACTGTTTATGAAAGGTGATAAAATACGCTTTCAAATTTTATAAATCGAAATTATCATTAAATTTTTTAAGTAGGTATGAAACTTTTGCCTTTACATATATTTTTTTTAATTATGGCTCACCTCATGTTTTCTCTCACTGAAATTACTGATAACGAATTAAAAATTATTGTACTATAAACATTATTGTCACCTAATTTTTTTGTCATGCCATGTAAAAATAATTAATAAAAAATTTCATAATTTTTTTTTCAAGTTGCGATCCGAAACTTTTGTTCCATAGTGGAGTAAATTTTACTTCTATCGTGGTAAATTTTTAAATTTGAATAGAAAGCGTGGAGTTCTGTCTTTCAAACAGCATTTAGATCATATTTCTCACTATTATAGTAAGGGAGACACAACAATTTCTATGAGATCTATATGAGTTGTTCCGAAAAGCGAACAAAACAGCCTGACCGGTTAAGAACTGCAAATGTACTTTGTGGCGTTATATTTATTAAATGAAAACAAATCATTACGTATACCCCAATTATTTCATTAAAAAAATCATAATGTTTTAAAACCAATGGTTCCGTTTGGTTCTGTTGTACCACGGACATATGAATATATCTGGACCTGCCCTAAGTGATAAAAACGTATTATTTCCCCCTCCCCATGGAGCCGGCTAGAGCTCCGTCTTGAAGCCAGCTCGCTCCATGGGGAGGGGAGAGAACCTCGCTTGAATCTAAAATATGTGACGTCATCATTCTTGTCCTGAACAGCGCGGAAGTAACATCCATACATTTTTCGAAATAACACGCCAAAAACTTGTGCTATACATTTTACCCACATATTATATGGCCATAGCGAATGTGGGCGGTTCTCCAATGTGCTCGGCGCTGGTTACAGGGGTAAGTAAATTATGAAACATTTGTAAAAGTGTCTTAACTAAACACGGCAACAAAATATCGCTATGTGAATTGGGGCGAATCTTTTCGGGGCGAGCATTTGGCCTTAGCAAATATGTTATTAACGTGGCAAGCAATTCGCGCTCCCATGTAAAAAGGTCTATTCATTCAAAGCAGATTTTTGCTTTTAAGAACTAAATGGTGATATTATAATGCGAGATGCCTATATACTGTCAGATTGATTTTTTAATGAATCAGTCATTTTTCCTCTCTTCGCCCCCCCGTAGTTTGGTTTAACCCCTCATCTGTATGTTCTGGTCTATTGAATTCTGATGTCTATGTGTTGTACCTATATTTATAAATGGCAATGAGCATTACGAATCCAGAGCTATTGAGTGCTACTATTCAACCATCCCTTTAACTGCCAAAAAGTATAACACGACGCCTCCATAATGTGCGTAATGTGATTGGTAAATCGTCTTTTGACATCTTTACCGCATGGACAAAAGACTTTTGTCCATGCGGTAAAGATGTATTTATTGATCAGAAAGCTGATTTCGTTTGCTTGTCTGGGTCCTAGGAGTTGACAGGTCTTCTGTCAAATGTGGACATCACAGTTCTTTGAAATCAGTAGAGCTCACACATCTAGGAATTAGCCGTTTATCTGGTATTTAAGAAAGAATAGTAAAGAAGCAAAATATCGAAAAAGTAAAAAAAAAAGTACGGCTAATTTATTTGAAAACATTAAACATACTTGTCGATGTACTGTGGGTACCTATTGCGTTGATAAGATAACGTTACGGACTGCACTGCGTGGACTATGGAGCAAGCGGTAGATACAAAAATCGTCGGTTGCGTTTGACGTTGAAAGACGAACCTGCCTTGGAAAGTCAACACCGACTACATAAATTAGACTACACGTGTAATGTTGTTTATTGCGGCGTCACTTTAATCTTTTTTCATTCACCTACCCCTGAAACATTATTCTTATACAACTCCCCTCCATCTCCTGCCCCTCACCCTACCTTGAGCATTAAGTAAGTCTCATTTGTTCCAGACGGTTGGGGTTGGGAGCAGTTGGGGCACTTGTGCGGTAATAACAAAAAAAATGTTTTTTTAAACACCATGTTTTACATCGAAATTAAACATTAACCCGTTTATTCACGGAGACCAGATCACATACCTCATAGATATCTTTGTGGCTTCCTTACTATCAACGTAAGAAGTACGATCTAAACAAGTGGTTCCCAAACTGTTTTGACCCACCCCTTTTTGGGTGGTCCACCCCTCTGGCCCAACCCACCCCATTCCATCTCGTCCCAACCCATCCCTTTACGCCTCTCCCCCCCCCGTTGTGGATATTAACCTTGCGCGGACCCTTGCCTTGTTCAGGGACCCCGAACTCAATTTTAATTTTCCACGGACCCCCTAAATGATCCTGCGGACCCCCGGGGGTCCGTACGGACCACTTTGGGAACCACTGATCTAAACGGTACTGGAAAGAAAAAAAATCTAAAAGATAAGTACATAATAATTAAAATGTAGAGCAGATTTACAAAAAAAATCTGAGTGTGTAATTCACTCGCGGTAGAAGTGAAACTAGTCGCTAGATGTCGTTTTCTCTTCTTTTGCTTGTTTTTTTTAAAGTGGTTTGAAGATTGGATATTGATTTCACAAAATAATATTTTTTTTTCGTAGGATTCAAACTCCCGTTCGCTTGATGTCTGTCTCTCTAGCCGCTGAGACTTGTCAGGCACCTTGCCAACTACCGAATACTGACAAAATACGCCCGATTTTTGAAGGGTTAATTATTTTTTATATCAAATTTTCTCACCTTCCTTTTGGAAGGACTCTTTCCAAAGCACAATTTGAAACGCGCTCTTAGTTGGATTATTTCAATAGGTATTAGTATTTTCCAATGGTCCAACTCTTGCATCTCATCAAAACAATGGAACCTATTTGTTTCTATAAATCTAATGACTTAGAACCTGGGCACGAATCGATTTAGTGATGGCTTGGATTTGCCCGAAGCCTTGGAGCCCGTGCACGTTACTCCCGTCTGCTGAAGTTAGTTATTTATTATTTCACAAATAACAACACGTCAATCCTTGTGAATGAGATATTGACCAGTAAAAAAAGCAATGAATTGCAATTTTTTATGCATTTCTGTTTTGCGGAATAATGTTGAATTATGAACCACCAAAGAAATACAATAATTTATCTGTTGAACGTGGGATGGTATTTCAGAAACCGCCCGAAAATTACCTTGATGAGTTCTGGTCAAATATCGATATAAAACAAAGCGATTGTTTTTTTGATGTGAAACTTCCTTAGCCCCCCGTTAGAGTGATTTAAATTCGGATGAAATGGAAATGACGCATCAAACTCCACGCACAGTGGCTGAGTGGGCATCGCGTTTGGGTCCCACCCGGGCGACCCTTGTTCGATTCCTCGGCTGGCTAAGTCCTCCATCACGACACAAGCAATATTTTCTACTCAGTGTGGTGATAATAAGAGATTTTCAAACATTGTTGGGTTAAAACCGGAAATGTTTGTCTTTCTTTAAAAAAAAATCGAGTGAAGTTAGAAGGTAGAAGCGAAACTTTACCAAAACAATCTTAACCAATGGGAGCCTTAAAAGTGAGGTCATAATAAAAGCGGCCAATGAGCGCAGATTTCGCGTCTTTTCCGTTTCATATCTCAACCAACAGGAGCCTTGACATCATAGTTTGATGCTTCGCAGGTGCGGTAAAGCGTCGTTTCATCCGAATTCCAAATCATAACGGGGCTAAAAAAGTTTCACTTTTAAAAAAAACATGAGTCGGGCCATGTCAAGAGTCAGAATAACAGAAAGGTGTATATGAGAAGATGTATGCACGTGAATGAAGCAAGAGGAATTTGTCGGTACATCCTCTCTACCTTGCGAAAGGCGTGATAGTTAGTTGTTACCTATATTAGTTACATTACGTCTATTGCTTAGTATTCTGATTTAGTAAATCAATCGGCACACATCATTTTATTCCTGCCTCGATGATGATCTTGGACTTGGTGCGGAACCATCAGTGCACACTACAGAACATCGCGACTCCTTTATATTACTCTAAATATAGTGAAACAGTTCGATAAGATGAAATAATCGATAGTACCTATATTGGATCGATATCTCCGTGTAAATCTGTAATGCAAAACAACTACTCCCCGTGTGAGATGATGTTTATATTCAAATTTTACATTTGCTCTTGGCGTTGATGTATTCAAATACCCTTTTCCAACTTGAGAATTCAAATGGTATTTTTAATACCAGCGGTTTCTCGAATAAATCATGAATACATTATGGCGTAAAAATGGAGGAGCATAAACTTCTCGGACGGTACATAATGCAGTTTCGTGCCTTTTTCTCTATTTTAAGGCTATTCATTATGAGCTTTTTATTTGTTATGGAACAATGCACTTGCCGAGCATTATTATGGGCATTTAAATAAAATAATGTTATCAAGCTAACTATACAGGGTATAATGGCAAGTATAGCTATTTTAACCAACGATTCCGGAGCATATTTGGAGTAAAAAAATGAGTAGTTGGGTTCCAGCACGGGTGACGTGATGCACAATGAGTTTCGTTCTAGCAGAACGTTAAGATGAAGCTGTACATAAAATTCTATTTAGATACTATTTAGATTAATCTTTACGGCGAATCGGTTTAGAGTATGAACATCAAAAAATATGTTACGGATAAATTGAAGCTTTTACTACCTTTTCTATGTACTGGAATTACAATAAAATTATTATTTACGTAACAAAAAATATATACGTAAACCACTAAAAAAATACCCCTTTATGACTAAGACTATTTTTGAGGTTTTGTACGTTCTAACTTTTTTCATTCTTATAAAGTTGTGCACAAAATAAATAAAAAACCACTGTTTCGCTTATTTGCCTCGTGTAATTTTTTTTTATTTTTTTTTATTCGTTTATTCCAGATCTCGGGGAGGGTTGTGCAGTCCCACGAGTTCCATATTATACATATATAATACATTAAATTAAAATATTTCAAGATGAAAGAAAAAAAATATTTACATAATGAAAGAAAATAAATAAAAGAAAATAATAATAATACAAAAATAAAAAAAATAAATTGAAAAAAAAGTTTACTTTTTGTTATCTAGGTCATCAGGAAGTGGCTCCATCGATTATAAATGGGACCCTGCCAGAAGTGGAATGCTGCCATCACAAGAGTGTTTTCGCTCGAGGCCAATCGCGTTCTGTAGCTGGTGATCCGATTTTTTATTAGTGTTCGGAATCCGGGAACGCGCCCTTCTTCAACCATCTCGGTGGCACCGCAGTACCAGGACAACCCAAAAAGCGTTCGATATGAATTGTTGTACTGTATTTCCATTCTTTTTAGTGACGCTTTGTTGAAGTTTGTCCACAGCTCCGAGGTATATAGGCTCGTGCAGTACGTGTTAAAAGTTGCCCTTTTTCAGCTGGGCTGCACTTGTTAAATCTTCGAGAAATCATATTTGCGATCTTCTCTGTCGCTCAATATCCGAATCATCACTGAGGTCCGCTGCTACGATGCGTCCCAAGTATTTGACCTCGAAACGCTGGATTTTAATTTGTGACGGCATGAGGAACGAAATATTTCTAGCGTTTATTTTCCTCTTAACATGGGAGAGAGAGCGCATATCACTTGATCCAGTCGCCACACGTAGCAGTGTGAACAGTGGTGATGTATGAGAGAAACATTTTTGTTTTTTTGTTTAATTGAAAAATTAATCATTATTTGACAACAAAATGACCTCGACGTTTTTTACACTAAATATGCTCAGGAATCGCTGGTAAAAATCCTTCGGAAACGTGCTGTTACATCCTTTATATATTTAAAAAAAATATCTTTATTTTTTGCAGTATATCCGTTTTTGAACTGTTTTTTTTAAGGAAATAAATTTTATAATTTTGTATTTCATTTAGAAACTACACCCTTGAAGTTTTATAGTATGTATTAACTTTTTTATTAAATATTCAACACATTCAACTTTTTCGTTAAAGTGAGGCTCTGCCCGTTTATGAGATTCGAACTTTTCTGTCCTACTTTTAAGTTTAAGCCAATCATTCAACGCACTGGACTATTATTCCGCTTCTAGATTAACAGATATTTTTGGATTTAGTAAGTAAAAGTTTTGAACTTTGCTTTAAATTAAATTAAAAATACTTATTGAAGAAGAAGATAACACTAATAATCCAAACGAAAATATTAAGAGAGAACAAGACACAGAAAAATAATAGGATAACGGTCGCAACTGGGACTCGAACCCAGAACCTCTAGTCTAACCGAGACGGACGCCTCTACCAATTCAATGGGAATAATCTACAAAAGTTATAAAAAGAGAGTTGTTCTTATAAAAAATACTTTCGGTTAGTTATTTAGTTCAACTCTACAACTTTGATTTCGCACATCCCATGGAAAAGTGTCTTCGAGCGACAATAAATGAATGATTGAAGAAGAAGCGGTTCTGTCGAAAAAATATACTAGCTACTTCTTGCGGAGTTGTCATTTAAAACCTAAAAAAACTACACTTAATTGCCAAACTGTACCAACACGCTGGTGGTCGATTTCAAAAAATATTTGCACTAGTATTAAAATCCAGAGAGGAAACAGAGGAATTCGTTTAAGTGTATTGTGTGCTTTGCAAAGGCTTAATTTATTCCCTTTTATTTTAAACAAATTAAAAAAATTTTACGGTTCCCAACAAGGCGATTCTATGCCAATTCAGAATCAACCCTACTCAGCACCTCTTTGGAAAGTCATTAAAAACTACGAAAAAGAAAGTTGAAAAATTCCCCATAACCTGTTGTATTTCTGAGTTGTCTGGTCACCAGTGAGCACGCAAGACGCTCGCATTGCCGCGCATATGAACATGTCCATCGGGACTCGGGACGTAGTCGGTCCGAGGTTATGAACCCCCCACATAGTTGCTATTTGCGTAGCCGGCGAATCGCTGGGTCAGCAGCAGCAAGCGCTCACTCCACTCTGAAGATAACGTTTGTTTTGAATTTATTGCGCGTTTGTGATGCTCCTCATTTCTTATCAATCAATTATAACTATATTAATATTTCTATTATAAATGGCTGCTTTTGTTGTGTTGAAATGAACAGTTGAAGAACGTTTTGTGGAGCTCACTGTTTAATTCCTCGACAATTTTAATCATATCTTGTTGAAGTTGTTAAAACATGATGATTACTGACATTCTCGTAGGCACGTAGACACAAAGCTGATTTTACGCTGAAATCGACATTTTTTTGATGGTATTACACAAATCGGATTGATAATATGTATTTATCTTTTTGGGTCTGAACTGAAGTATGCTGCCGTCGTAGTTGAGAATCATCGTCCTACTTGAGATGGTTATTTCCTTTTGGGGTATTATGCCGTGTTGCGCTACCTCCTCCTTTAGCCAACGTTTCGGACAGCGTTACAGTGTCCATCATCAGGGCAGATGTGCACATCAACATCTGCCCTGATGATGGACACTGTAACGCTGTCCGAAACGTTGGCTAAAGGAGGAGGTAGCGCAACACGGCATAATACCCCAAAAGGAAATAACCATAAAATTTTTGGCCGTGAAAATCTAAAATCATATCGTCCTACTTGAGAGTTTCTAAGACGATACTGTGTTTTTACTTACGCCGGCAGTGTGATGGTTTAAACTTCAAACACGTGTAGCGGATGGACGGAGAATAGAGTGTCAGAAAAATAATATACATCGCGCAAGTGGTGATGGGTAAATTCCCGGGAATATTCCCGAAACTGGCAATATTGAGGGAATTTTCATATGAATTGTGAAATTCCCGGGAATATTTCCGAAACTGGGAATATTGAGGGAATTTTCATATAAATTGTGAAATCCCTATGAGTTCGTCTCCAACAACGATATTTACAAATGTATCATTTTAATTAGAGCATGCTGAGGATAGAACGTTTAGAATTTTTGGAAAATATCGAGCCGTACATAGCCGTCAAAATGTTGATATTTGCGGTCGGCTGATCAAAACATTTTAACCAATATATCAGAAGTTAATGATGATGATGACTTTTGATTTTTTTTATTTATTGGCTTTTTTACGTTAGCTCCACACCGGAGACCCCGAGGAAAGAATTTCCCTCCGGGCCTACGTCATCTTCGGAGATGTTGTGTGGAGGGTCCTTTTGGGGAAAGGAAAGAGAAGAAGTTCTGGGATTTAGGTATGAGGGAAGGGTAGGAATCTGGGATTAATGTGTCCAGGAGTGATGGACGTGTGAATCCATTCCTCCCCCCAGGAGTGAGTGCGGCTGGAGAGGTCAAAATGTCTCCCTCAACAAGTCTCCTGATCCGGCCGGCAAGTGAGCTAACGCCATCGCCGCCAAGACCTAGACAAACTTCACCCCATGAACACCGGCACCCTGCTAAGTCATCAAAGGTGAAGCGGACCACTTGGGGTGGCCTGTGGCAGGGGTGTTGGTTATCCAATAAATGGTTATATAATGAATTCACCCAGTAATATTAAACTTTGTTTTTGTGATTCAATTACATTATTCGAACCCCAGTCAAAAGCAAAAAAAAATGTTTGTTTACTGAAACATTAATCCATTTGAATAACAATCATTAAAGGAAATTTTATCACTGTTACGATTTCCTGAAGGTGAGACCTTTTCAAAGGGAAACCATACTCATTAAAATGAAATGTAATATGAAACTTTGTTTGGCTTGTTGTTTTGAGTTCTGTTTGAAACAAAACATGTTCATATAACTAACTTAAAATGAAATAATGTTGTATTTTAATAATCCTGTGAGCTTTGTTATAACTTTTATTTCTGTTACACGTGTCGTTCAGAGGGATTGTTGTTTACTATATGTTAGTATATGTGGCAAAACCCCAGCACGGGTAAGACATCCAGTAAGGCCAACATGATTAAATCTTTACATAATATAAATTGAATTCGCTGGGCTGTCTGTGCACTTAGATCGGAAGTTGAGAGCAGTGGCGGCCGCTGACTTGAGAATGTGGTGGTTCACTTTTTTTTACATGAATACCACACAAACTGCTCCCGTCTGGAGCCAGTGGGACTATGGCATCCCCAATTGGGGTATGTTGTGAGGCTGAAGGTGGAGGGGAGGGGAAGGAGATAGGGAAGAGGAAGGTGGGGATAGTACCTGGCTATTCAGATGTGATCACCAAACACGGCTAACGCCATTTCAAGCAACGTTTCAATTTTGAATGGTGGTCTTACACCAGGGCGATACTGAGAGTATCTTCCACTCTGGAACGTGCCGCAAATATACTATATATAATTTTAAATGAATAAATTGTGAAATAACACAAATTAATCAAATATAATTTATTTTCCACGCCGGGATTCAATCCCGCGACCTTCGTAATGCTAGTCAAGAGCCTTATCGCTGGACTATGCCGGCCGTCAGTCAATCCGTATCTACTTATGACAAAAAATTATTAATTAGGAATTTTCAATAATTAATTTATTTTCAAACAAACTGTTATTTCCTCTTATATATTCAACACTGGTTGCACTCATTTTTGTAATCAAATTAAATATTCATAAATTAGGTTATTGGTATTTAATATAATCAATACAAAATAACAAAACAATGACAATTACCACGTCACTTCAAGCGCTAGACTGCACTAGACGCAAACTGATCTATGTATGATCTTCGCCGAAATTCGATTGTATTCGTGTCACCTCGGGTCATGGTTCGGGTCAATGATTGACCGCCAATCGGTAAACTTCGGCAAGGATCGGAATAGCTTGGGTGGGTGGCACACCAATTGAAGCCATATTCTGATACAAATAGCGAAATCCACGCGCTTTCGATGTTTTAAATATTTCATACAAAAATATGATTTCGTTCGTTTGCAAACCGAATTCACACCGATACGGCTGATACGAGGGCGCTAGGCGGCCGCGCTATACGAGATTAAAAGCATTCTCCCTGTTAATATTCGTAGCATTATATTGGTAACTAATATTTTGAAATGATTAAATTAGAGATTCTATAGATTTAAATTAGAGATTTTATAGTCTTCAGTAAGTAAATAAAGTAAATTTAGACATTATAATTTGCCAGTGCTGCACACAAACACACTGTGCGACTAGCCGCCCTTGGTTGAGAGGGAGATATAAGTTATGGAAGTTTTACGTCAGTCGTGTGGTCTAAAGCACACTAGTTTTTTTGGTAAGTATATAATTTGTCAAGGTTTGTGTAAATTAGTTGAAATATATAAATAAAGGGAGCGGGCTGGCAAGCGGGCGGTGTGAATTTGATTTAACAGATGGCGTTAGTTATAAAGGATGGGTAATGGCGTGGTGTTGTGTTTCGTTGGCCACAGCAACGTGTGACCGGGTCGTCTAGTTATACTATAACATGTGAAATATTGTATCAAAATAAAAATTAATTATATGTTTATGTATTGAGTATGTTTTTATGATAAATGTGTTCAATCGTCTATGAATTACGAGTGTAATTTTAGTTAAATGAAAACAAATCTTACCACTACTTTAATCAAAATTGTCAACATATTTCGATACCAATGGTTTCTTCGTCAGCATAAAGAGAAAAATAACAATAGACAAACAAGTATGCAGACAAATAACTACGTATGGGCAACAAAACATGCAAAGCGTGGTTATTAAATTCATTAAATGGGTAATCGGACAACTCAGAATAATCTCAACTCAACACCTCCTTTGAAAGTCATTAAAAGTGACGAAAAAATATTTAAAAAAAATTGTTAAAAGGTTACGTTGGGTTAGGTCACGGGCTATTTTTCATTTTTTTACAGAGCTTTTAATGACTTTTCAAAGCGTTGTTGAGTTGAGTTTATTCTGATTTATCATGGAACCGTTAAATGTATCCTAAAAAACAATTATAAGTGTAAAAAATTATGAACTTATTTTAGAATAGGTAATAATTGCATTTATACTTTGAAAACTTTTATAAATTAACATAAAATAAAATCAAAGAGTCACCAAGATGTCTAAATAAAAAAATATTCGAATTGATATGAAAATAAATTTAAAAGATGACTATTTTTTTATATTTTGGTTATTTTAATAACACCATTTCTAATTTCTAAATTATCTAATTGTTAATTATGATCGTATAAATGTTTTCTTTATTTGTATCATAATAATGATCTGTTTCTAAAATGTGGTTGACAAATTGAGAATTATTATTCAAACACATCAGATGCTCTTTTTTTTTTTTGAAGGAAATATAAACCGGATAAAAAGATTCCCGGGTTACGAATAACCCAACAATGTTTGAAAATCTACTACCACCACAGAAAGCCGAAAATGTTGCTTGTGTTGTGATGGAGGACTTAGCCAGCCGAGGAATCGAACACGCGACGCCCGGGTGGGACCCAAGCGCTATACCCACTCAACCACTGACCGGTCGTCAGTATTAAAATTTCTAGATGTTTTCTTTTTACAAAAAAGTTACATCGTTATAAATTAATTTATAGACCCCAAATTTGTTCGTAAAATCCAAATTCTCACCGGTCACAAAGCAAATATATTCTACCACCATTATTCTTGTTATTTAAAATAAACTTTGTTATTAGTAGATATAAAAAGCTTGTTTGGATAGTATTTGCAATGTTTTAAATTATTAAATTTAAAGTATTATTATATTAAAATACAATTTTTCTTTGATTAAAATGACGCCACTAAGTGAATTTACTTATTTTATTTATTTAAATTGCTAATGTGTGCTTTCCTTTTGTTACAGGAGGATGTAAAATCGTCAAAAGTGCGGCCGTGCAAGTCAAGTCAAGTTCCCACCAAAGCCTTTGCGGATAAGGCCTAATGTATAGGGTGCCATCTGTCTACTAGAATAACCATTCTACCGCTACTTCAGTGTTAACCGTTTTAATAATAAGTTCGTAAGCGTAATAATAATTACCACAAATATAATCATAACATTAAGAGAGAATATTAAATTTTACGAATTAAGATTAACATTCGCAACCGGGATAATAACACCGCAGCAAAACAAGAATATATTTATGGAAAATAGTTTTTTTTTCATCAAACTATTATATTCAATAAATGTTAACTGTAATCACATATTAATCAATTAGTGTAATAATAATACTAGTTATTATTATTATTCATCGCATCGTAAATCTATAAGTGTATATCTTAATCACTTCATAATCAGTAATAGCGTAGTGTTTGTGTTAATCTCATCACTGTCAAGAATTTTAAATTTAAAAAGTATATGCATAATTGTAAATTTAAAAGCAACTATTCACCGCTTACTGCAGAGAGTTGCGAGTGTACATTGTTTGCAATTGAGAGCAATTTGTTTGTGAATATTGAGACACTTGTTGTGGGTATGCGTTTCTCGTCAGGGGAAGAGAAGGCAGCGCTCCAGTGACGTGAGCTACGAGCTGTGAGCTACGAGCTACGAGAGTCGGTGTGCAGTGCGTGGTTGGTTGCGCCGCTCGCGCTCAGTGCATCCCGGACTCCCGCGCGAGCCGGACAATGTGCTACGAGGGTCTTGCGGCCCCCGTGTAATCGCGCGCTAGTGCATTGCCACCACTGACAGGGTGTGCGCGCCACGGCCGCGGCGAGCCCCCTTGGGGGGCCCACCCCCCGACCCACGGTAAGTCACTGCCTGCTTATTATTTATGTGATTATTATCGTCCTTTTTAGGGGCTTTTACATATACACGTACATAACTGAACTTTAAAAAAATAAATTATGTGGATACCGCACAAGAGTTCCAACAGGAGCCAGTGAGACTATGGCATCCCCAATTGGGTTATGTTGCGAGGCTGATGGTAGTAGGGAGGGAAAGGAGATGAGGAAGTACCTGATTATTTAGTTCTGATCACCAAACACGGCTAAAGCCGTTTCAAATCTGAATGGTGGTCTTACACCAGGGCGATTCTAAGAGTGTCTTCCTCTCTGGAACGTGCCACAAATACATAATACTCGTATATTATTTTTAGTTATGTAATTGTGAAATAACAATATTTAATCAAATGAAATTTATTTGCGCACGCCAGGGTTTGAACCTGCGATCTTCGGATTGCTAGTCCTTGTCCACGGAGGCCGTCATTATCAATATTTTGTACTTATTTAGTGATAAATTGAATACTTCCACTAACTCGGCATAATTTTTTCCCTGCATTTTGGGCAATGAGAAAAACATATGGTAGTTAGACCCAGAATTTCTGTGCTGAAATAAATAAATAAATAAAAATAAAAAAAGCCATTTATTTCTTGCACCGAGTTAAAAAAGTATAATTAATGTTATTTACAATCTTATTGAAAAATGTTATACAGGTATCTTAAATTATTATTACTGAAATAAATACCGACTTCATATTGCGTAGTGGAATCCGAAAGCTTACCAATGCAAGCAATTCTGGACTGTCAAATGCATAAATTTAAACTTTATATAGAAATCCCAAGTCAATCATAATCCTCCTGTCCTACAGTTTACACATTTTCACACCTTTTAAAAGAGTGTTAAGTATCATAGTTCAACAAAATTGCTGAAATACCCATTTTAAAACTTATTAAGCGTAATAACTTTTTGGTTCCACGCAGAAGAATTTTACTTAAGTTGACTTTTAACAAAATCAAAACAGTTCAATTCACTTAATATTGTGGAAATTTCTCGTTAATCTAGTATCTAGTTCATGCATACATCGCGCAGGCAGTCCAAGTTTTGCGTGGCATGGGTGCCATAGGGGTTTATTTAACATATTTTTGAGAAATGAGGGAACCGGGTCTTCGTCAAAAAAAAATCGCCAAAAGTGGGTGTTTTATTTTATTTGTGAAGTTCAGACAAAAATCTTAAAATGTTTTCTGATCATAAACTAAAGAACGTAATCAGCCACGCAATACAACAAAATCATATCCGAATAGGGGCTCGTAAGTAGGAAATTTCGCACTTAGAAGTATTTTTTTTAACCTTATATTTTATTTTTTATAGGCTTTTAAAAAAATGGGTTAAATTTTAGCAAAGGCTACGTATTTTAATTAATTCGCATTGCATAGTCTTAAAGATAAATAGTAAAATGCGAAAAAAAACTGAAGCTGATTTATATGGGATTTAGTTAACATTTCATGAAAACGCCTTCTTGGCGTCTTCTTCATCGATTTATCTTTACAATTTTTACGACATTTTTTATCAACAGACCAAAACGCCCACCTCCGTTGTCAACAATTATTAGTCTAAAATCTCACCACATATCACCACAGGGGGGGGGGGTTAAAAAGTTGCTAAAAAACATCACGTGATTAATGGACGACCCCTTTGAGGTTTTTAGTAGCTTCTTAATTTGTTGTTAGGCATCGTTCAGTGGTTTAGTACAGCGCGCGCATTGGCGCAGAGTGGACGTGTGACATTTATTTACCTGTTATCGATATTTTAGGTAAGTAAAAATTACTACCCAAAAATCCTAATAATGATTAATTCTTATTTTTATAATATTTTATTATTCTTAATACTTTTATTCAGTAGATTTCAGAGTTTTTTTTTAAATTAACACATGAAAAAGTTTTTTTTTTAATTAAGAGTGCAAAAAATGATGTTCTTTTAGGAGGCTTAGTTAAAAGTCAGTTTCTACCAAATAAAGTTAAAGTTTTAATATTTTTTTAATATTTTTCTCAATTTAATTATTCCACATTCTATACATATATTAAACAACAACAATGCTTAAAAAAGTATATGATTAAATTATACAGACGAGATGAAATCTCGGTCTGAGACACCGAGCGCGTGTATATGCAGTTGGGCGCGAGAATGCGAAGGTTATGTACCTTAAACACAATGCCCCTAAACATCACTTAAATATATATGTACATTTGTTGTCCCGCTAATAACCTATAAAGAGGCGTAAGCAAGACAAAATGTTATGTATCCGTGACTTTTCGCAAGGACGTGTCCATTAGGAAAAGTATAGATATAGATGCATATGCACCAATCCCAAGTTTGTGTTGTTTGGCTCAGCTATGCCGAATCTGTTAGCAGACAAGACTTGAAATATTTTCTTCAGAGAATGGGCGTTTTTCCCCATTATTGTGCAATTAAAAAAAAAATTATTCAATAACTCACGAAAAAATCTACCAGAAGACATTACTATCTTGTTTTCGCCTTGACTGATATTTCTTTCCCTTTGTCTTCATAGCTTGTCCGCTGGAAAAAATCATAGTTGTTGTACTTTCTTTAACTTAAACTGTAATTGTTACTATCATTATTTATCCATTCATCTAAAATCCTAATTTCGGTTTTCTGTGCGTCCTGCCTAAGTATGTTTCAATAAATTTATTTCTTTTCAATACATAGAAGTGATAATGCACCTTCCTTTAATATATTTTTTTAAATTATTTTTTGTTTAATTTTTAAAATTGGAATAATCTGATGGTATTAATACGCTAGCGTCTATACGGTTGAAATTTAAGAACCCGACTTATAGTACATCTCTGTTTAGACATTTTAGTTTATGACAAAACTACCGCCGCGGAGTGGGTTTTTAACTGCTTGTTGTCAATAATAAGGAACTCCAGTCAATTTTTTTTCTCTTTTTTTAATGAATAATGACCTCCTAACTTAAATAACTGCATATTTATTTTTATTTTTAGAGTTAGTTTAATAGTTAAAATAATTGTCAAAGTTTTAATTTTTCAAGATCCCCGAAAACCACCGTGTGTGTAGTAAATCGTGTGACGTCATCACTCCCGAAAAGTTACTACAAAGATCGGACAATCAGATTCTCCCTATTCAGTAGTTGTTGAATATTTTCAATAAGAGATACCTTTATTTTTTAAACTGAATTATTTAGGCCTAAATAATGTTTCAATAAACACAATAACTAAATCACTATTAACGGTATGTAAATAAACGAATAAGATGAAACGTTGTTAATACGATGGCTTGTGTCATACCCACATTCCCACACAATGACTTTACGGTGTTCAGTGACGTCACCACTAAACATTTCAATAATACCAACTTGACGGCGTGTTTCTATGACCCGATTAAAAATGGACTTTTTAATAATTTTTTAAAAACTCTGCGTTTAATATTATTAAATAAAATTTATATATTTAGAATCAGCGTTTATTGGTCTGTAGTCTATACTATATGAACATATTTTTTTAAAGTCAAAATATTTTGCACTGGAGTTCCTTATTCTAACTGTCCAAAGAGTTTTTACCTGTCTGCGCTTATTATGTAATAATATCCTATTACACTAATACATATTGTGTATTATAAAACTAAAATATCAATTTTATAAAATATTTTATTTGAATTCAGTAATAAATAATACGGAATAATTAAACAGATAACACTTCTTATCATTCGTAGGTTCTGAGATAAGGGTTAACCCTCTGACACCAGCCATGTGGAGATAACCAATGCTCTTAAAATTTGTCTTTTGGTCAATATTATTATGCGCGCTCAATCCTATGTTTTGTATTTTTTTTAAATATTTTATGTTTTTAACCCCTCAGGCTAATTTGTTTTCTTTTCGAAATAACTCATATTGGTCTCATAGAAATCAAGGTGTGTCCCTTACTACAATGACTAGAATATGATCTAAACGGTATTAGAGAGAGAGAACGTACCACGCTTATATTCAAATTTGAAAATTAACCACACAATAATTAAAAAGCACACCTTACGAAAAACAAATTTTTTATTAATTATTTTTACATGAAACGACAAAAAAGTGAGTTGACGACAACGTTTATACTCGTAATATATTTTCGTAATAAAATATGTGTGGGTTTCTAATTTTTTTTCGTTATCAGTAGTTTTAGTTAAAAAAAAATTAGGTGAGTCATTAAAAAAAAAAAAATTGTGTGTTTCATAAATTATATGTTTATTTCGAATTATAAAATTGGAAAACGTATTACACCACCTTTCAGTGCATTCCATTATTTGGATTATTTATGCAAAACCGCGACCTCCGTAGTCCAGTGGGTAAGACTCTTGACTCACAATCCGGAGGTCGCGGGTTCGAACTCGGCATGCGCAAATAAATTTTATTTGATTAATTTGTGTTATTTCACAATTAATTCATTTAAAATAATATATAGTATATTTGCGGCATGTTCCAGAGTGGAAGATACTATCAGTATCGCCCTGGTGTAAGACCACCATTCAGAATTGAAACGTTGCTTGAAAATGGCTTTAGCCGTGTTTGGTGACCAGATCTGAATAGCCAGGTACTTCCCAACCTTCCTCTTCCCCTCCTCCTTCCCCTCCCCGCTACCTTCAGCCTCACAACATACCCCAATTGGGGATGCCATAGTCTCACTGGCTCCAGACGGGAGCAGTTGAGATTCTTGTGCGGTATTCACTGTAAAAAAAAAAAAAAAAAACAGAAATATTTTGAACTTCTGACAAAATATGCCTTAGGGGTTAATACAAAAAATATATCATCGGACACCAAATTGACATCTAAAATTGTACTCCAAATATGCTCAGGAATCGCTGGTTAACATCCTTTGGGTACGTGCTGTTATACCCTGTGTGTAATGTTACAACCCTTTGAGGTTATATAACGGTACCTAACTTGTTGTAAAGTATATTTGTTGTTGTTACATTTATTACGTAGGGCCAAAACCTTGTAAACTCACCCCGAAGGTTTCAAAGACTACGTCAAATTTTTCATCTACCATACTCAGGGGTCGCTCTCCCCATAAATTTCAGATACATATTTGTACGACTCGCTCGACAATACAACGAGTTGAGGCGACGCCCCCAAGTGTGAGACTCCAGCACAGATGTTTGATTTAAGAATCTCGGATCGCGGTTAAATTAATAATTACACATTTTAAACAAGCCAAACATCTCATTTCTAGTGAATGGTAGTTAGTTGACGGCCTCCGTGGTCGAGGGGTAAGACTCTCGACTCGCAATCCGAAGGTCGCGGATCGAACTCCGGCGTGCGCAAATAAATTTTATTTGATCCATTTGTGTTTTTTCACAATTAATAATTTTTTTATTTTTTTTTGCTTTACAGTGAATACAGCACAAGAATCTCAACTGCTCCCGTCTGGAGCCAGTGAGACTATGGCATCCCCAATTGGGGTATGTTGTGAGGCTGAAGGTAGTGGGGAGGGGAAGGAGGTGGGGAAGAGGAAGGTTGGGAAGTACCTGGCTATTCAGATCTGGTCACTAAACACGGCTAAAGCCATTTTCAAGCAACGTTTCAATTCTGAATGGTGGTCTTACACCAGGGCGATACTGATAGTATCTTCCACTCTGAAATGATATATAATATATTTGCGACACATTCCAGAGAGGAAGATACTCTCAGTATCGCCGTAGTGTAAGACCACCATTCAGAATTAAAACGTTGCTTGAGTTGGCTTTAGCCATGTTTGGTGATCAGATCTGAATAGCCAGGTCAACAGATCTGTCAGAAGTCAGATCTGAATAGCCAGGTAACCTTCATCTTCCCTCCTTCCACTCCCCACTATCTTTAGCCGCACAACTTACCTACAGTAATGCCATAGTCCCACTGACTTCAAAGAGGAGCAGTTGAGACTCTCGTGCGGTATACACATATATTTTTTAAAGTTAGTGATCAGCCGTTAAATGGCAATAGCCGTGTTTACCAGACCAGAATAACCAGAAACTTCTTAACCTTCCCCTTCACCATTTTCATCATCTCCCCACTTCCTCTACTAGTAGATGTCATTGTCCCACTTGCTCTGGGCAGTTAGGATTCTTTATTACGAAAAATGGGGGTGTACTTTTATCACAGCATAAAATTTTAACGATATTTCAATTTTCCATTGCAAATCGAGGTTTCCCTGATTAAAAATTGATTATTTAAATTGGAAAAAGTTAAGCGTAAAACTTATTTATGGAAAGGCATTTCGTCCAACATGCCATCATTTCTCAATATCTTTGGCAGCGCTGTCAGCTGATGGACGGCCATCATATTTCAATCAATTCGTGACAACTCGGACAACAAATAAAGAATTGATTCCGCCAGAAAACGTTTCTGTCGTCCTGTTAGTGCGAAAGGGAGATATAATTTTCGAAAGGGAATGAAAAAAATTGACGACTTGCCGATATTGAATGAAATATGTATATACGGAATATACTTGCATTTGTACATAGAATATATAATTTATAAAATGAATCTTAATGTAGGTGCCAGCCTACTAAGAAAATATAATGGTCCTAACATTTAATAGAAAATATAATTGTCCCCGGCTTCGCTCGCAAGGTATTAGGGGGGTTGTACATTCATTCCCGGTACATTCAGTTTTTAAACTGCTCGCGTGCCACCTATTACAATTTTTTATACAAATTTCGTAATGCCAGAGCTTAACAGTAGTTTTATACAAAATAACGAACAAAGAAAAGAATTATCCAATTTGGTGCAGTCGTTCGGAAGTTATGCGCATATCTATTTGTACTAGTTTAATTATCCACCAGCGCCAGCGAATAACTGTAACCCCCAGCTTTAAGCCGCGCGCCGCTACCCGAATTTCTACCGATTTCTTGCAAACCTCCCTTAAACATTTGAAGTTTTTAAGCTCTTAAAAAAATATATGTTATTTTTGAAGATAATATCTAGACATTCGTCGCGCGGAAACGCAAATTATATAAAATTCCCTCGATAGAAAAAAAAACGCAATGCTCCAAAAATTATTATAAACACGTTTGTTTCAGTTATTTTACAAGTTGTATGTATGAAATAATTCACAGTGTTTCTTTAAATGCTGTTTAAGACAACCCCCGCGAGATTTTTGCTCTATTTTAAACGAGTCGTGTTTTATTAAACATTTTCATAATTTTCGCATCGATTTTATCGCTTTAAATATTAGCGCGCTCCTCTAACAATTGTACTTACATATATCTCCATCTTCTTCTTTTTGTGTAATACATACAACGTGGTTATGTTCTTCTTTGCTCCTACAAAGAATTATTTACTTTTTATACCTTTACCTTTTAGAAGTGAAAACTTCTTTAGCATCGTTGTGATTTGAAACTCGACGAAACGAAAAATAGCGACACTAAAAAGAGACAAACACATACATCTGTAGGATTTAACCTGCGAGAGAATGGGATAAAGTAATCGGTGTCCTCTTCGTGCGGTGCTTCGTAGTCCATCGTTGTCCTCTTTGTGCGGTGCTTCGTAGTCCATCCGTCTCCTCTTTGTGCGGTGCTTCGTAGCCTTCCCACTTTTGTCTATTTAGTTTTCTGAAGATTTCACTTTTACCGCGTGTGAATCTCACTGTTTTTATTATCATTACATAGTATAAAATGAAGTCGCTCAAAATGTTTGTGCGCATAGATCTTTTAAACTATTTTCATGCGGTTTTCACCAATAGATGGAGTGATTCAAGAGGAAGGTTAATATGTATAATACATGGTTATTATAGTAGAGAAAAGCTGAGAAATTCAATTCAGACAGCGGGCAAGCGGGTGGTGTGGATTTTATAAAGGTTGGGTTATGGCGTTGTTTCGTTAGCAATAAAATGCTAAAGCCTCCAAAATAACGCAAAATTGAATTCTTAATGGGTCCATATTACATAATTTATATATATTAGATATTTGCTATACCTTTCGATGGCAAAAAAGATTTTTTAATTTTGGTTAGGTGTTTTGGCCTCAATACCAAATTTAAGTATGTTTTGTTTATTGATAGTATTCTTGATTTTGCACCCGTTGCTATTGGTTTTATTTTCTCCCCTATTTATAAACATAACTTCGTAACTTTCGTTCCGTTCACTTTATAAAAAAACAATTGTATTGGAAGAAATTCTTATTGCCACAGTCCTGAGTGACACTGTTGTGTTACGGACTCTTAGACGGAGTTGCCTTTAAGTACCTACATCCAAAGGTCGAAGTACCTAAATGTTACTTAATATAACTAACACGCTGATATTACTTGAATCACAATTTGTGACAGCTAAATACCCGGGAAATTTATTTTTGGTAAATATTGTGGGAATTTTCACCTAATTTGGTGAAATCTTACATAACCTAACCTAATTTAAAAGGACGATATTACTAGAATCGTAATTTACGACCTCTAAGTTCCCGGAATTTATTTATGGGGAATATTGCGGGAATTCTCATCTAATCTGATGAAATCCGGAAATTTTTATCTAATATGATGAAATCTCCGTGAGGTTGTTCTTGCAACGAATTTTCCTGTTATTAACGAATAATGTTATAATATTAATAAAGAAATAAAGAAATTTTTTAAATTTTTGCTAAATGCCGAATTGTACCGAATTTATATTCCGTCAAAATGTTGATATTTGCGACCGGCCGTTAAGCATGTGATGTCAATCTACATAATGCATTTGTCAGACCACCCTGTATGCGCGCTATATTCACGTGGCTTGGCCTATGTATTTCAGCAAATCACTCGCCGTTCATTCCTAATGGGAATGTACGATTGTATTCGTTTTTGCAAGTTCACTTTGAAATTTCATAACTTTGTCATTTTTGGAGATATCACAAAACTAATATAATGCCTATATTTTCATCACAAAAGACAACATTAGTCAAAATGTCTTTCTTAATTAATAAAGATAGAGTGTGCAATTCACACGCGGTAAATGTGAAACCTTCAGACAACTAAAGTAGAAAAGAGTGGGGAGGCTACGAAGCACCGCACAAAGAGTAGACCGATTGTACTATCTCATTCTCTCGCAAGCTAAATCCTATAGTATGTGTGCCATGTGTGTGTCTGTTATTCTTTTTAGTGTCGCTATTTTTCGTTTCATCGAGTTTCAAATCACAACGGTGCTAAAGAAGTTAATAACGTAATGACATTTCTAGACTTTTCTATTCTCGTTCTCCACCCTTGCTGACACGAGATAGTGTTAATGACTCTGGCTGCCTCCACCCGCCCACGCGCTGCCTCCTGCCGAATCATCTCAGAGGCGTCGCGTTATTCGTTTTTTCGCTCGAGATGAACACTGAACATCTGAACAACGACAGAGTCCTTCTCGGCGCCCTTGGCACGTACGCCGCGCGCCTCTCTCTCCGTCTCTCTGCCTCTCTGCCTCACTTCTGTCCCTATCTCGCTCGGCGCGGCCGGTGACACACGTGCTGCCAATTATTGTTATATCTTTCAGACCGATTATTCGGCGATTGCCGTTACATACTTAAATTTTAGATCGTTTTTGATACGAGTTTGTTACTTTGTATTATAATCGGTAGATCGTTTCTGGAACCGTTACAACATGTGGATATCTTTTGAAGATTGCAAAGAATAGGCCACTTGCATGGATTTCATAACAACTTGGAATAAATTGTGTGGATAGATTTTTTTACTAAGATTACGAAAATGTTAGTAATTTTTTTTAGAAATGTACAGTTTTTATTTTTAAATAAATAAGTCCATTATTTGGGCCCGTGACGTCACTACATGAAAATGTTCCGTCTCCGAAAATGTTCCTATTAATTTTGTAAAATTTCATCCTGATTTATTTTTTTTATTTGGCAACACTTTGATTTCAGGCGAATTCTTGAATTTGACATTTAACGTTCACTAGATTTATTGTTTGTTCTCTGCGAACTTATCATTTGGTTTAACTTTTTGACAGATGTTATGAACAGAACCCCCGTACATTTTACGCTGTCTGTACGTGTTTTAGAGGTACAATGGCAGTGGTACTGATTTTAACAAAATAAAATTTTATAATATTCTTATTATTATTATAATTTACAAATATTACATTGGATTTAGTAATATGGACGTTGAACATTATAATGATTTATGAACAATAAGATGAATCAAGGAAAAAAATATTTATGAGATGTAATATTTTTGGTATGCCTCGTTATTCCCCTATGCCATTCGTGTGAAAAACGTTCTTTTTAAAAATGATTTTCGGCTACGTAATTATCGTTTTTTCGCATCCATTAAATTATGTCCTATCTTTCCGGTTTATAAAAAATGATCTGATTTTTCGAATTGAAATTTTCAAAAAATCGCCAGTGCGATTAAAAAAAATACAGAATGTCTTAGAATATTTGCCTAAACCGGATTTTTTTTTAAATGTGATGCAAGTGGCCTGTTAAAACAAATTGTTTTTCTTATTTGAGTAAAACTGTTAAATTATGCAAATAGTTTCATTTTCTTAGGACGATTTGTTGAATACATTCAATCCGTATAATACTACCGTTTCTCGTAACAATATCGATCGTCCAGTTGATTAGTCAGACATCTCCAAATACTAAGTTTTGTTATAACGAGGAAAGCAATATTCGATTATTCACCATAAATTAAATATTATTAACATGTGTCAGTGTTTACATATTAAATATGCTCCAAAATGACACCGGTAGGCACAAAAGTCCGGTGCATTAGTGTGACAATTTGAAATAACCCACCAATGAGCCAAAAACATCAACATTTTGTTTGATTCACAACAAGTTTTTCTGCATTATAATTAATTTGGTCGTGTTTTTTTTTTTTTTTACAGTGAATACCGCACAAGAATCTCAACTGCTTCCGTCTGGAGCCAGTGAGACTATGGCATCCCCAATTGGGGTATGTTGTGAGGCTGAAGGTAGAGGGGAGGGGAAGGAGGTGGGGAAGAGGAAGGTTGGGAAGTACCTGGCTATTCAGATCTGGTCACTAAACACGGCTAAAGCCATTTTCAAGCAACGTTTCAATTCTGAATGGTGGTCTTACACCAGGGCGATACTGATAGTATCTTCCACTCTGGAACATGCCGCAAATATACTATATATTATTTTAAATGAATTAATTGTGAAATAACACAAATTGATCAAATAAAATTTATTTGCGCATGCCGGGTTCGAACCCGCGACCTCCGGATTGTGAATCAAGAGTCTTACCCACTGGACTACGGAGGTCGTAGTAATACGGAGGTCGTAGTAGTTTACGAGTAATCTGATTATTGTACCAGAGAGAGGGTACACTTTACACATAACTGCATACTTATCTCAATTTTCGATTTTTCGGAGATGTTTGACTAATCAACGATCAATATGATAGTGTGTTTTTGCTTATGGCTGCAGAATAAAACTTATCTAAAACGTGAGAACACCTCTGCACAAGTTCTTCTAGTGAGGTGTTCACAAAACACTAGTACCAAACTATTTACTCACAGTGACTGGTTATTATTAACATCTTTTTATTTTACTTGAACTTATATAAGAGAATAGAAATAAATAAATAAAACAATACTTAGGCAAATTATGTATTATAATTCAATCCGAATGAAACGGAATTGACGCATACAGCACCTGCGAAGCATGAAACTCCTATCATGGCTCCTATTGGTTGAGATATAAAACGGAAATGGCGCCAGGGGTCCTAGCATGGTCGATCGATATAACCCTATATCAATACGATATCGGTAAAATCCGTCATTTATGGTCAGTTATCAATAAGTGCTAGCACGCTCAACAATTGTTAAGGGATATTCCGACCGACGATTGACAAAAGCCTGCCAAATCGTATGCATTCTTGGTTGATAAAACCCCAATATTAATACGAAATGTAATAAATCCGTCGTCTATGGTCAGTTAGCGATATTTGCGAGCACAGTGAACCTACGATTCCGACAGTCGGTTGACAAAAGATGCCGTTTTTACCGTGGCTTCCGGAGTGACAGATAAGCTGTCAATGTACAGATTTTTTTTAAATAATGTCGTTTGTTACGCAAAATAACTGGCTAATTAATGAGTAAAGGTGAACTAAAAAAACTCTCAGAATTTAAAGAAATCGTATACGAGACCCATAGACTCAGTTATTCATGAGGCGATCAATTAATTGCTTTAAATTCGAGAAACGAAATTTGTTAAAATGTCGTTTAGTCTCAAAAAGTATCTACATGCGAAACACCAATATTTATTTGAGTTCGAATTTCAATTCTAAATTGTCAATTTATTGGTATTTTTCATTTTTACGCAGCACATTTCAAATTAAGAAACCAAAATTCATTAAAAGATCCCCAGTGTTGCCATCGTGTGAGATCGTATGTCGATTCCTTATTTATTTCCCTTCGACGTCGGTCTGCCTATCGATGGCGCAAGCGTGCTAGGGCAATCGGTTCGTTATCGATACGAGATTGTAAGTCACCCTGTCCTTTGTTTGACTGGCGATATACCTACGCAACTTTATTAATAATGACATTCTTTCTGCATAATTACTGGTTTATTAATGAACGGAGGCAGATTATCGAAGATTGCAGGATTGAATTAAATCGGAATTCAGACGTTTTCGTTTGACAGTTTCGTACTAACGAATATATCTCGTATTATGGCTAATGATCTCATTGTCCAATTAACTCCTTTTTATTGTCAAAAAATACATGCGGACTTCCTACGTACATTAAAGGGTGTGTATTTAATATTATTATGATATCTCAGCAAAAATCTCGGTGTAAATGGATCTTTAAATGTTCAAAAGAAAAGATTATTAGTTAATTGTCATATTATTACATTAATGGATTACGATGTTTTTGACAGGTATTATAGACCGGGAGCCTGGCAATACAAACACACGTCATCGAGTACACAGATGAAACTACTTTGTAGTGATAATGTACATTTAGTAAGCCTTAAACAAGCTAGTCTGCCGGTGCACATCTTGGAAGGTTCCACGCAGTCATGGAAATAGTGAGCGATTTTTGAAGTAAAACTTCTTTATGCACGCTCGACATGGGGGGTAGGCTGGTGAATGCGTTTCGAAAGAGGATATTATATACATTTTATGCGAACGGTAATCGATGCGAACGGTGGGCGAACGGTTGGGCCTTTGGGGGGATGGGAATGGGAAAGGGGATGGGGATTGGGATGGGGATGGGGATTGGGAAGGGGATTGGGATGGGGATTGGGATGGGGATTGGGATGGGGATGGGTACCCGGCACGAGTTGCAAGGAAACTGTAACCTTGGGGTCAACTTAACTGTAATGGTTCCATCCTATATAACATTATATACAACGGGTACCCGGCATAAGTTAGTGAAGTTTTACTTAAGTCGTGTGGTCTAAAGCACACTCGTTTTTATTCGAAAAAATTACGTCATCGGGTGCACGAACGGGAATGGTTTCATATGATAAAGGTCGATTAGTAGATGAGAAAATTAGCAGGTCTGCCAACCGGCAGCCTGGCACGTTCGCAGGCAGCCGGTGTTAAATTGGGCTAGAAATTAGTAAATTTTACGTCATCGAGTACACGAATGAAACCAACGAATAACTGTAGTCTATATTCTAAACCATCCCATTGAAGAATTTCTCTAGTTCCATGACTGCGCGGAATCTACCAAGAGTCCATTATCACTTCAAAGTAGTTTCATTCGTGTACTCGTAAGGTTTGTGTACCGGCTCCCGGTCTAAAACTCTGATTCCATAGACATTGTGACAGCTACATAGAAAGTACCTCAAGTGTTGCCAGCGTATAACAATTTCTTTTTGATTACCTTACATTGCTTATGAATATCGGTTCGGTACAAAATCGTCGGTTGTTATGCCATGTCGATTCGATATTGTAAAGATAACGATTTCAGTGTGCTAGGACCCCAGGTCTGCGCTCATTGGCTGCTTTGATTATGACCTTACTTTTCAAAAGGCTCCTTGGTTTTTCATTGATTGAGATTGTATTGGTAAAGTTTCGCTTCTACCGCGTGTTAACTGCACTCGGTTTTTTTTATGTACAGACCAGCACAATATTAATTTTTCTTTATAATACCAAACGGTATTGAATCGAATGAAACGTTAGCTTTTTGGATGAGCCTTTTTTTTGGTTTGGCCTTTTAGATTCTTTTTGTTCTCAACATGGTCCTCACAATAACCCCATTTTGATCAATCTAGCTTTTAGCTCGGTCATCTCCTGAGCCCCTGATTCTAATTGTCTATCTGCTTTGTGTGGTCATCCGGTTTTTTGAGGTTTGTCCAGGTCTTACAACAGATACGTCCGCCCAACTATTGCGTGGCGGGTCGGATCGAGAGAAGCCGTTTGAGCTTTTGCCCTTTTCAGCAGGACCCTCTCCACCCATCACCTTTTACCGTAGTGGGATGGATGGAATCCTTCCGTCACACTGACCATCAGATATACTTACACTTCATATATTTTTCATCCCGGAACTTCCTCTCCTTCCTTTCCCTTAAAAAAACCCTTCACAGAGCATCCCTAAAGACCCGACCTTTAATTGTAATAAACCGCTTTTTTTGGTATGATCAAACATCCTGGATTATCTTTAACTTGTTTGATCAACCTGACTTTTATATCATTTAGCCCCAAAGCTATCAATTTAATTACACAAACCTAATTCGTGTGGTCAACCAGTTTATTGATATTATGATCAACCTGTCCCTTCATTTATACTCTTCAGGCTCTTTCAATCGTCAAGTAACTTTGCTTGATCGACCGGTGAATACAAATAATATTGGTATAAGTATAGATTTGTATGGTGATAATAATTTGTCAATATGAAATACTGGTTAAACATCCTATTCAGCTTAAATCTTTCCGGGATTCCCTTTTTGTTTAGTCTCATGCAGAAGTTCTCTCGGTGGGAGGTGATGCAGTCAACTCTGCGATCGGAGCATTGGACGAATTAACAACATTATTCGATAAACATGCCGATTTTGCGGTGGTTTATAAATAATTTCGAGTGCGGCACCGCGCACTGTATTCAGGCACCTACTCGAATGTTTATGTCCGCATTTTTAGTGTTGAAATATTGATATTCATAACTAACCAGGTTGCATTTTATGGGCAGATTTAACTCGTTTTGAAATATTAAATCGAAATATTTTGTTTACGCACATTTATTATTTGGTATCCTTATTGAATGCATCGTCCAGTTGATTAGTTAAACATCTCCAAATACCAAGTTTTGGGATAATGAAGAAAGCATTATTCGAATGCTCACCATAAATCACATATTATTTATAAGTTGCCATGTTTTATATATTAAGGATGCTATAAAATAACATTGGTAGGCATAACGGTCCGGTACATTAGTATTGCATTTTGAAATTTAATATCCTACTAGTGATCTAGAAAACATCAACATTTTGTTGATTCACTAAAAGTTTTCATGCGTTATAATTGATTTGATGGTGTTTATGAGTAATCTGAGTATTGTACCAGATAGAGGGTTCACTTTTACATATAACTGCCCACTCAACTCAAATTTCTATTTCTAGGAGATGTCTGACTAATATTGGACGATCGACTAATTTATATTGTTTACTAACTGACCCGGCAAAGCGTTGCTGTGGCTAATAAAACACTTTGTAAAATCCAACCTTTGTAACCACCGCCGTCTTTGAGTTCATTGCGAAGAGATCATCAGTGCGGTTTGCACGTGAGGTACTCGTAGCTCGTCGCCCATTTGATTGACTGCTCGTCTTTTCCTTGACATATTAAAACAGTAAATAAAGTTCTCACGCACTGACAAACTGGTGATAGAAGATTTTAAATGGTAACAGAATGACAGGTAACGTTTGACAGCGACTGAAATATGACAATCGGAATTCTTTTTCTTTTGCATTCCAATTCTAGATTACGTTGTGCTTCTGAAAGTAGGTAGAACTGTTTATTTTAATTTTTGTTTTTACTATCTTCCTCACAATTTTTTCATATTATCTCACCGTTTAAACCTTCCCTGGGCTATGCCAAACATTTCAAAACCAAAATCACCTAAATCGGCCCAGCCGCTCTCGAGTTTTAGCGAGACAAACGAACAGCAATTGATAAGAATAATAAGATAAGAAGATATAATGTGTATAGTAAGCTGTCCGTAAAAGATAGATATATGCCTTCGCGGACTTTTTTGTAGATCTATAAATGAGGAATATCCCACCATTAATTGTTTTGTTATATGTTATATCCCAAAAGAATTAAGCAGCGTTTTCGATGAAAGCTACCAGGCGGCTGGACTTTTTTCCGACACTTCTAACAATTATCGTTATGTTTCAACCAATTAACACAAATTCTTGACAAATTACATACCTAAACCTTCTTCACGAAACACTCTATCTATTGGTGAAAACCGCATGAAAATCCGTTCAGTAGTTTTAGAGTTTATCGCGAACAGACAGACAGACGGCGCGGGGGACTTTACTTCATAATATGTAGAGATTAATTTTATTTCAGAAATTTTTACTTCAAATTTTACAAATTACTAATTAATTATAATACATTGTGTATACCCACTACATTTTCTCCTGATTGATGTGACTCCTACAGCACATCTTGAACCTACCAATTGATGCAGACTTAATTTTTTTCCGAAACGCATTATAATACTTTGTCTCATTGTAGGGTAAAAGATTTTGCTTACTCGCTTTGGCCTTTTTTGGTAACCTGATTTCATTGGGCGTTCTTGTTGTATATAATTTTATTGTAAAATAATTTTGTTAACAGGTTGTTTATTATTTTATGTGAAAATACCATCGTGTTCAAGGTTAGCATCTGTTTCACCGTTAGCCAATTTATTTCCTTTAACATTTTATTTACTTTTATTTTAATTATTTTCTAAAAGTCAGTGGGTCTTTCTTCCACAATGAAATAAAGTCTGTGCCTTTGAAAATGAAGGGTTAGGTTTCATAACATATTTTTGTATCTAACACTCATCCAGCGTACGTGATGGCCGGCGTAGTGCAGCGGTAAGGCGCTTGACTCGCATTCCGAAGATCGCGGGATCGAATCCCGGCGTGGCAAATAAATTTTATTTGATTAATTTGCGTATTTCACAATTTATTCATTTAAAATAATATATAGTATATTTGCGGCACGTTCCAGAGTGGAAGATACTCTCAGTATCGCCCTGGTGTAAGACCACCATTCAGAATTGAAACGTTGCCTGAAATGGCTTTAACCGTGTTTGGTGACGAAATCTGAATAGCCAAGTACTTCCCCACCTTCCTCTTCCCTATCTCCTTCCCCTCCCCACCACTTTCAGCCTCACAACATACCCCGATTGGGGATGCCATAGTCTCACTGGCTCCAGGCGGGAGCATTTGGGAGTCTTGTGCGGTATTCATGTAATTTTTTTTTTTTAAAACCCATTACTCCAATAAGGCATGGTAGCTACGCGACAAGTCTTTACACCGTTACAGGAACAAACTTCCACGGCCCTCCTAACTGTTATACAATATAAATTTGATTTCGCGCTTCAGGAAGGTAAACGTTTTTGATTCGAGTGCATTTTATAATTTAGGAAGCGGGAATGGGTACCGCCGCCCCGGGAAAGGATTTATTGGATAACCAACACCTCTGCCATTTGTGGTTCGCTACTTTTGGTGATTTAGTAGAAGTGCCCGGGTTCATGGAGGGAGGTTTGTCTAGGTCTTGGAGGTGGATGATCAGGATCCACTGAACCCCAGATTCCTACCCACCCCTTTTAACCCTCTTCCTTCCCAGAACTCTCCTCTCCTTCCTTTCCTTAAAAAAAACCCTCCATACAGTATTCCTAAAGATGAAATAGGCCTTGACGTAAATCATTTTCCTCAGGGCGTCCTATGTGGAGCTCATGTAAAAAAAAATTCTCAAACACTAATGAGGAGTTGTTTCTCAGAATTTGAACAATTCATCAAATTTTAAAGTTGTAGATGTCATATTTAAATCTGTTATTTTATCATAATTAACCAGTTGTTACACATAACTGAAATAATAACAGAATTTTGATGAATTGTTCAAATTCTGTGAAACCAAGGTCGGGTTGTTCAAAATAATTTGAACAATTCTTCAAATACTTAAGGTCAATTTTAAAGTTCTATGTATGTAAGTTCTAGAACTTTCACGGAACGTGAAAATTGATCTCGAATATTTGGGAATTGTTAAAATTTTTATAAACAACCCGTCCTAAGCCAAACTTAGGACCTCGCACAGAATGTTTAACAAAATTTTAACAATTCATCAAATTTCGAAGTTATATTCAAGTTCTGTTACTTTATCATTATTAGCCAGTTGTTACACATAACAGAAGTTTCACAGAATTTGAAAATTAATTTTGAAACTTGATGAGTTGTCCAAATTCTGTGAAACAACTGGCCCTGGAAATTAACAGTTCTTTCATCTAGAATTCTCGACCCAGCTTTAAACCGGTCGCGACACACTTATCGAGAATCCTTGACGATGATTGCTACGCAATTAATTTCGCATCGAAGTTCGGAGATACGGCAAATGTTTTAAGATAATATAGTGATTAATATTCAGGGACCTACAAAAGGGTTATACAAATCCTGACTAAGGAGTTGTTGCTATTTCACTAAAAGGGGAATTTGCGCAAATTCTTGGAATAAATTAACCAAGCATAGAGAAGAAAATACGTACTTTGAACCCTCGGATTCGATTTCAGCTAGTTATTTCAGTAACCCGCACAGCTCCACGGATAAAATATAACGCAACTGTTCCCAGTTACTAGTCATAACTTACATGTCGCAGGCTGAGAAAATCGCTGTTAACTGGGCTTTGCATAAATATTTCTGCTTTGATTTAGCAGCGGAATCTTAAATATTTTCTTTCCATATTTCATTTTCCGCAAGTCGGAAGTAAGCAAGCGTAAGTTTATTTTTAAATTTTGTATATTTATACACGTGTGTAACTAGGTAGCCTGGTAGTTAAGATGAAGATTATTGCGAAGTATCGAGGTAACTAGGTAATGGCAACCATTTAAAAAAAAAACACAACGTAGGTAATCAAGTTTTTAGCCCATTTGGTACAGTTAAATTTTATTAAAAATAATATTCAATTTATTAGGAATAACTTATTGAAGGTTATAAACCTCATTGAAATATTTAATTATTGAAGAAGATAATAAATATGAAACAGATAAAGACGCAGAAAATAAATCAGGTAACGGTCGCAAATGTGAATTCAATCAAGATTGTCTAATCGGCCAACTCAGAATCAAGTCAACTTAACACCTCTTTGAAAAGTCATTAAAAACTATGTAAAAAATAATTTTAAAATAAACCTAACGTAACCTATTTAACCATTTAAAAAATATTTTAATGACTTTTCTAAAGAGGTTCTGAGTTGGCCGGTCACCGTCTAATCTTACCGTGATTGTTGTATTACGGTTTGCAAATATATTTGGTTTGAACTTTGCAAACGTACCAAAAATGGCAGCCATGAACATCAAGAGAATTAATTTATTGACTTTAATGTTTAATGATTGATAAAAATGACCAAATGGCTGCTTTTATAACTCCCGCGGAAGCGCCTCGCGGCGTCTCATTTCTTTAATTCGAGTGAGGGAGATGCATGAAGCTGACTACTTTTTTCCTTTGGAGGAAGCAGACGTACGTACTTCGTTTGTCTCACGATCATTTAGTGTAAAGATATATTATTATTATTATTATTGTGATAAGGAACGTGCGTTTATTGCCTTCTTTGTGCCGCATCGTAACCGTGACTGTTGGTCCCGATAAGACTGGATTCCCAGTTGCGACTGATACTATAATAAATAGAATAATCGTTTGCGGTGCTTCGTAGTCTCCCCACGCTTGCCAACTTTAGTTTTCTGAAGGTTTCACTTCTACCGCGTGTGAACTGCGCATTTATTTTTTTCTGTTTTGTTATTAATTGTTTAATACAAATTTTATTGAAACTCAAATGTTATCTTCATTTATTATATCTCATTCTCTCGCAGGCTAATACCCCCTATCACGTCCCCCCAACGTTGGCGATCATTTAGATTTTTAGATTATCAAATTATTCTAAATAATCTTCTTCCCTTATACAAATGAAAATACACTCACGTCCCCCTTTCACTAACAATTTTAGCAGCGATTGGCAGTCTCCCGGCCCGTACTCTCCAACTCTTCTCTTTAATTTTGTGATGGCTCCAAATCTCCAAAATCTCCTAACTGTGATATGGGTGATAACGCAACAACACAATAATTCTAATGACGCACAGACATAATAAACAGAAGACATGCCATAACACAACATCTGAGTATCATTTCGACGAGCTGGAGACAAATGCATTCACATATTCCCCTCTCTGACAATTTTCTATCCTCAACGATAGATTTCGCAATGTTTCGGCAAAGTATTGGCACGTTGCTAGTCAATCTAAGGGAACCTGCTATGCCTTAATCCAAGCACCATACTATCAAAATAGTTGTTTCAACAATTCGCCCTTTTTTTCCAAATAAGAAATTTCCTCACTTACTCGAATGAGATGATTTCTTTCCTAGAATTTAAAGCTCTGGAATCTGAGAATGCAAAATATCAATTTTTAAATAAATATTGAAAACATTCTTAAATACGTGTACTAAAACTATTAAAGCTTACACAGTTTAAAGATTGAAAATACCGCACACTCTTCTTGATTTTTTTCCAAGAATTTTTGATCCAATATTTTTCAGAATGCTAAGTATTTTGTCTTTGTTGTATAAACTATGTCAATCTTAGATTAGTGGTGGGTTTTGTAGATATTTATTAATAGTTGATAGTTGGTACCCACCTAATGAATTTTGTGGTGCTTTTTTAAATTTTCTTTACTCGTGTGAGCGTTTAGTTTGGTAATAGCAAGATAGTACAGTTTGGATGGGAAAAGGTCACAAAGGTTACAAGATTGCTTTCGTGGAAACCTTATCTTTTTTGAAGTGAAAACTTCTTTCGTTCCGTTGTTTTTTTTTTATATAGTGATACCTCACAAGAGTCTCAGCTTCTCCCGTCTGGAGCCAGTGAGACTATGGCATCCCCAATTGGGATATGTTGTGAGGCTGAAGGTAATGTGGAGGGGAAGGATATAGTGAAGAGGAAGGTGGGGAAGTCCCTGGCTATTCAGATCTGGTCACCAAACACGGCCAATGCCATTTCAAGTAACGTTTCAATTCTGAATGGTGGTCTTACACCAGGGCGATACTGAGAGTATCTTCCACTCTGGAACGTGCCGCAAATATACTATATATTATTTTAATTATAATTTATTTGTACGCCGGGATTCGATCCCGCGATTTTCGGAATGCTAGTCTTACCGCTGGCCTACGCCGGCCGTCAATTATGATTTGAAACTCGCCGAAACGATAAATAGCTACACTAAAAAGAAGCAAACACGTACATCTGTAGGATTTAGCCTGCGAGAGAATGAGATAGTATAATCGGTCTCCTCATTGTGCTCTGCTTCGTAGCCTCCCCATTCTTCTGTCAATTGGACAACCTATTTTTTTTAATCTTTCTAGTTATCTACTTCTCGCTTTAGGGTATTGGTAATATTTTTTCAATGTTGATAAAAATCACGTGTGCAATTCACACGCGGTAGAAGTGAAACCTTCAGAAAACTAAACATCGAGCGAATGAGACGAATGTTACCAAGTTAAAAAAAATATTTTACATTTTATTCTACGAAGCACCGCACAAAGAGGACGCCAATTTGTTTATCCCATTCTCTATTTAGTGTCGCTATTTTTCGTTTCGTCGAGTTTCAAATCACAACGGTGATAAAGAAGTTTTCACTTCAAAATACTAAGGGCCTAGAGTACCGTCACCTTGGCGCAGACCGCATTGCGCCCGGCTCGCGAAATACGGTAACGTCTGCATACAATTGTGATATGATGTCCGCCGTGTCAATTTCGCCTAATGGGGCAATTGATCAAACGGTGGTACTTGCTCCATCGCCCCATACAGGCCTTATATACTGACAAAGTGCACTGATTGCGGCAATGCATTGACAAAGCCCCCGTTACCAGCTGCTACCTCGCTGGTAGACACCTTGTGGCCCTTGGTACCCTGTCCAGTATTGTACGGCTATGAGAAATTCACAGATTCAAAAAAACGAGTGCTTTACACCACACGACTGAAGTAAAACTTCTTTAGCTCCATCTATATGATAGGAAGAGAGAAAGAAAATGTGTGCGGGCACTGCTCTCTCTTGCTCATACAGTGTGATACAGACTGACAAACAAACCTGCACTGTGTCTTAGATATACGAAACGTAACTGGCTATGAGAGAAAAAGAGAAAGAAAATGTGTGCTCGCACCTCTTTCTCTTGCCCCTACAGTAATATACGAAACGTAACTCTCTGTATTTCTTTTTTTTATTTTTTATTTTAACTTTATGAGTAAAACCTCAAATTGTAATATTTAAATAAATGAAGACAATATTAGCGAAACTCAATCGAAAATCTGGAAACAGAAAAATCAGAAAAACGTATTGACACCTCTGGGACACGAACCCAGGACCTCTTGCTTTCCGGGCAAACGCGCTCACCACTGCGCCACGGTGTCAATATGAAATTCGGTCATGTTTTAACTGTACCATACTTCGACTAAGAACCACCTACATTATGAGAGGTGTCAATATGTCTCAGAGGTGTCAATATGTTTTTTCTGATTTTTCTGTTTCCAGATTTTCGATTGAGTTTCGCTAATATTATCTTCATTTATTTAAATATTACAATTTGAGGTTTTACTCATAAAGTTAAAATAAAAAATAAAATATTCATCCTAGACTTGCAGAAAAGTCGATAGATGTCGCATATTAAATCATACATAAAGATAGTTGCCAATAATATATGCGTTAAAGAAAATGAAGATAATGTAGGTGGTTCTTAGTCGAAGTAAGGTACAGTTAAAACATGACCGAATTTCATATCGACACCGTGGCGCAGTGGTTAGCGCGTTTGACCGGAAAGCAAGAGGTCCTGGGTTCGTGTCCCAGAGGTGTCAATATGTTTTTCTGATTTTTCTGTTTCCAGATTTTCGATTGAGTTTCGCTTATATTGTCTTCGTTTATTTAAATTCTATATTTCTATCTTCACTAACTTATATCTCTCTCTCAACTACCGTTCACCTCGCTTTTCGTAACGCTCGCGTCACGCATTCACCAGCTTACTCCCCAAGTCAAGCGTGCGTAAAGAAGTTTTACTTAAAAAAAATGCCCCAAAAATAAATCACGATAATACTTTTCGCCATGAACATTTCAAATCGTATCTGGTGTTGACATGTTTATTAAATTAAGAAAAATGGCAGAATCTGCAGGCAAGTTAGCATTTCTATTGGCATTCTTGAAATATCAATGCTTTATATTAAATAAATAATGTACAACACAAACAAAATAAAATCTCGGCTGGTTTTGACAGGAACAGGCGAAATAATATTGTACGCCGATGATACATTCGTTTAAACCTCTCTCTCATTTTCATAAAAGACGCGTGCATCAGAATGATATGTATCAACGGATCTCTCAGTGGCAGATCCATGAGTTTAATAATTTTTCATCATATAATTTACGTTAGCATCAAAATATGTATTTACGTTAGCTCCATTTAGGAGGCCCCGAAATAATATCCCGTCAGGGCCTACGTCATCTTTGGGTATGATGTGTGGAGAGTCTTTTTAGGGAAATCATGCAGAAAGTTCTGTGGAGGAAAACGTTGGGTTGGGTAGGAATCTAGGGGTCAATGTGTCCAGGAGTGACTGACGAAGGGAAGGAAAAGTGGTATCTAGAGGTGAATGTGTCCAGGTGTGACGGACTTGTGAATCCTTCTCTTCCTCTGCGGTACGTGGTGATGGGTCAAGAGTTCAAGAGAGTCCAGCTGGAGAAGTTTAGGTTAGGTCTCCCATTCCGGCCCACCATGCACGCATTTCGTGTACTTTTCCACCGGAATTTTTCCTCAATCATCGGAAAATAAAAGTAGCCAATTTGTAAAAGAGATACACCGATATAAGCGTGTTGTGGGCGTGCAGGCGTGTCCGAAGAAAGCAAAGTTTTTGCTTACTTCTGATCAAATTGATCCAAACAGTTGTAAAACAACAAATTCAACAAACATCCAAACAACAAATTTCAGTTTTTTTGAGCAAATAATCAATTTCATTAACCTGTACGGAGGATTCCGTGGTCGAGGTGTGAGGCTCTCGACTAACGATCCGGAGGTCGCGGGTTCAAATCACAACGCGTGAAAGTAAATTTTATTTGACAAATTTGTGCTTTTCACGATTTAATGATTTAAAAATAATACAAGGTATGTTTGGGGCACGTTCAGTGTGGAAGATACTCTCAGTATCGCTCTAATGTAAGACCTCCATTCAGAATTGAAACGTTGCTTTAAATGGCTTTAGCCGTGTTTGGTGACTCGATCTGAATAGCCAGGTACTTCGTCACATTCTTCTTCTTGATTTCCTTTCCAGCCCAATGCGTTCAGCCTCACAACATACCTCAATTGGAGATGTCATATTCTCACTGACTCCAGGCGGTTGGGAGCAGTTGGGATTCTTGTGTTTTTTTTTTTACATGAATACCGCACAAGAGTCCCAACTGCTCCCGTCTGGAGCCAGTGGGACTATGGCATCCCCAATTGGGGTATGTTGTAAGACTGAAGGTAGTGGGGAGGGGACGCAGATAGGGAAGAGGAAGGTGGGGAATTACCTGGCTATTCAGATCTGGTCACCAAACACGGCTAAAGCCATTTCAAGCAACGTTTCAATTCTGAATGGTGGTCTTACGAAGCACCCACAAAGAGGAGACCGATAGGCTACGAATCACCGCACAAATAGGAGACCGATTATACTATCTCATTCTCTTGCACGCTAAATCCTTTAGATGTATGTGTTTTTCTCTTTTAGTGTCGCTATTTATCGTTTCATCGAGTTTCAAATCAAAACGGTGCTAAAGAAGTTTTCACTTCAAAAGTTAACACATGACCTATTCCCTTCAAACTCTACTATCTTTCTTGCTAAACCAAGCGCTCACACGAGTAGAGAAAATTAAACAAAAAACATGCTTTGCTGCTACCAACTAATCTTAGACTAAGACTTAGTTTATACAACGAAGCCAAAATACTAATTTAAAAAATGATATTCTGAGATAATTATGGATTCAAAATTCTGGGGAAAAAAATCAAAGATGGTGTGTGGTATTTTCTGTCTTTAAATTTTGTTTAGTTCGTTTATTATTGTGTGTTTACGCCCCCTTTTGGGCGTTCGAGACTGTCAGGGGGGTGGGAGAAGACCCAGATAAAATTATTTTATTAATAATATTATTATTTAAGGCGTGGGTAAATAAAAAAAAAATATTGTCAAAAAAAAGACGCTTATCACGTACTAATAAAGCAAAGTTAACTGTACTATTTGTTAATTTTTAATATTGTTTGTATTGTAATCATTTTTATCACGTGTGCGAAAATTCAGATCTACATTAAATTGGATGATATGAATTTTTTTTATCATGTAATATTTTCATCTTACGTGAATTATTGATATTATATCATGAATACAAGAAGGAAGGAAATTGCAACTTGGTACTTAAATACAAAAGAATAGATTTTTTTTATTTGCTAAACAAAAAGGTATAACAAATAATTTAATATATTTTTTATCGAATTATCGCCTCCGTGACAGTTGACCCCCACCCCCCCGCAAGAAAATGTGTCCCCAAAGGGGGCGGTAGGCAAAATACATCATAGTTTACATCATAGATTCTCAACCTTTTTTTGCTCCACGCCCTCTTTGAGAATACTTTTTTTTTCGCGCCCCCTGATACGTGAGTCTGAAACTGCAAACGTCGTCACGATTATATTTACAAAAAAGGGGGGAGGGGGCGTAATGGGATGGGCTGGGGCAAGATGGGATGGGTTTCTTTGGGTCTGAAACGCCTTCCAATTTTCTATTTGTCTTCTACCGCCCCCTTGAAGGTCTGAAACGCCCTTAATAACTCCTGTATGCCTCCTACGACTGGTAGTGTTATATTATCGTGTAAACAAGCTTATGGGTCCGAGTGGTTAAGGAGGACGTTATCGCCCGCGTTGAATACCTGCGGTTTAGATTATCTGCTTACTATCGGTGGGCCATCTATGTGTTTGGAACAATTTACTAACCAACCATCACGCCGTTTCCCCGGAGGGGTAGGCAGGGAGGACGGACCGCCAAACAACTCGGTCTTGGCACACACTCTTTGCCTCACTCACACTCGTACATACTCTTCTATTATTCTAACTTTTGACATGGCCCGACTCAAGTATCTGATTCACTTGATCGTGCCAATTCTTCCTCGGGCGTCCCCGACTTCTTCTTCCATTCACATTTGCGTCATACATTCTTCTCACACTATTTTCTTCTTTCATTCGCTCTACATGCCCAAACCATCTGAGGTTAATTTTACTCATTATTTGTTTTACCACACATCCGCCTCGCGGATCTCATCTCAAGAATCTCAGGCAAAGGGGTAAAGATAAGCTCGGCGAGGGTTAAGTTGGAATTCTCGAGGAATTCGGTTTAGCGCGACCACTCTGCGCCCGTTGCAGAGTTGCTCTCCCAGCGCAGCAAAGGCGTGCGAGTGGAGTTATTCCAGTTTCGTGCTATTCTCGCCCGAGTTACATAGTCGGCCGGCTCACAAATTAATGTTCGCTTCCGATATTGAGCTCGTCAAAGCCAAGAGGTCTATTTTTAGTTGCATTGCTTGTGCATGTGCAGTGAAAACCGTAGGACACTAAATAATATATGGACACTACGCCAGTGTTATTATCTTTTGTCATTTAGAGAGCGGCTTTCAAAGAACTGCACTCTTTAACATCCGTTTCATTTCAATTTCTTGGTATCATGTCCTGTCGGTTAGTTCTATCAACGTCTGCTCTTCACTGAACCAATCACTGAATAAATCCAATATGGACTTGAATACATATATGCTATATTTAAAATCGAAGATACACTATCTCAATCAATATACAAGATTAATACAGGGCATAGAAAGATGGAGTCAAATTTTTTCCATATTACAAAACTTATTCCTGCCCCCGTACCAGAAGAAAATGAAGTTTAGAAAAAAGAAAAGGGTATTGAAAGAAGCGAAAATCTCCAGGGAAATTTTCTAACCCTAGGGGGGAGATGTAAAGGAATACCTACCTAGAAATGCATAGGGATTCCTTCGTGTTCGAATAATGAATTACTTTTCAAATGTCATTCATTGATGTGTGGTCAAGGTGACGTACAAACAGATTATTATTGTTTTTGATTAGCTACGTAGCAGACATTCAATTAATCAAGATATCAGAAAAATAAGTGTTAAAGTGTTATAATGTTTTTAAGATCGACAAATAAACTTCAAATGTAGTTTCTTTGTTAACAGAGCAACACATGATTTGTTTTGTCATTACTAGACATCGGATTACATGCATTTGCATATTTGCATATACAAATGCATATAACTCTCTAATTACGACGTTAATGCATATTTCAGCCGTTTTTCCCAAATCGTGCATATTTCGTTTAATAGCGGGAGGTATCATCTACGTATAGGGAGCTAGGTGACGATGACGCGTAGGGCACCAGCGCGGTGGCTGACATGAAAGTTGGCCAAGCCTTACGAACTTTTTATCCAAATTTACTACACATTACCTGCTTAGCTCACGGGTTTCATCGCCTTGCAGAAGAGATACGGCAAGAGTATGGGAATGTTAATAAATTGATTTCCTTTACAAAAAAGTGTTTTTAAAAGCACCGTTGCGTGTGCAGTCTTATAAAGAGCAATTGCCAAATCTAGCATTGCCGCCAGAACCCATAATTACTCGATGGGGTAGTAGGGATTATTCTATGTTGAAAATTTTGAGGCCGTAAAGCAAGTAGTTGGGCAATTTGACAGTTCTGAGGCCATTGCAATTCATTTAAGCAAGCTAGCATTTGAAGACGCATCCATTAAACAGAATATCGCCCTCAACTCAACACATTTCCACAAGTTACCAGATGCCATAAAAAAATTGGAAACAAAAAACCTTCCTCTATTTAAAGCAATAGAAACAATGATCGAACTCGCCAACGCCCTTACTAATACAATATCAGAAAAGATTCGTAAAAAGTTAGCCTCTATTTTGCTTAAAAACCCCATTGCAATTCATTCAAGCAAGCTAGCATTTGAAGACGCATCCATTAAACAGAATATCGCCCTCATCTCAACATATTTCCACAAGTTACCAGATGCCATAAAAAAATTGGGAACAAAAAACCTTCCTCTATTTAAAGCAATAGAAATACTGGAAACTGATCGAACTCGCTAACGCCCTTCCTAATTCAATATCAGAAAAGATTCGTAAAAAGTTAGCCTCTATTTTGCTTAAAAACCCGAGTCTTGAAGACATGAAGAACATTAATGCCTACATCAATGGCACAGGTCATACCCTGCCTAAACAGGTATCTCCAGAAATGGCGCCAAATTTTAAATTTTGTCCAATGACGTCAGTTGACGTAGAGAGGTCGTTTTCGGTGTACAAATTAATACTGAGTGACAAACGTCACAAATTTGAGCTCGAAAATTTGGAAAAATAATTAGTTGTATATTATCACAAAAACTATGCATAATTTTAAGAATATTTCGCTGTTTTTGTACGGTCTTTAATTAACATATAAATGGTTTTTTGATTTTGCATTGTGCATATTTTGGGCAAATCAAGAGTTTTTAGTGCATATTTCGGCCTTTTTTAGTGTATATTTGCATGCATATTTTGGCACTTTGTTAGTGCATATAATACGATGTCTAGTCATTACCAATAAAGAAGTACAACCAATAGACAAATTGTCTTATATATATTTTTATTAGTTTATCATTATGGTCTACCATCAAAATGGGGGCATTCGCCTAATTTGGTTCATCTATTTTTTTTTAAATAAATATACAGGGTGGTATGGGATGTACTTGAATTACTTGTAACTGGTGATCCCTGACGTTATTTGGAGTAAAGAAGGTTAATGAAATTTTATGCCTCTGGTAACATTTTCGACGTTTTTTTCCAACTTAAAACATTTAAAAAATCAATATGTCTCGGACCGATAGGGTCAAGGTGAGGGGTTGGGCGGTAACTCCACCGAGTTTCGAGTGATGTCGTGTGGAATATTTTTTTGTTTGGTTTTGAAGAAAAAAAATTGAATAACAAAAAACATCAAGCATTTTTTCATTTACATCTTTTACTCCAAATAATGTCAGGATTAACAGGTTTCTTAACATCTTGATTGTGTAAGTGCAAAACTTACATTTTCTAGAAGGACAGCTGGAAATTTTCGTGATGGATTTATCATAAAAGTGAAATTTTTGCATTTTTGCTTCGATGAAAGACACAATTCAACATTTTTACTCTCATTACCACAATTTATTTATTTATACTTTCTTTACATTATAGGGATTATTTTCAATTTTTGAAAATAGGACTAATTGTGTTGTGATTTAATTTTATAAAGAAAAAAAACCACCGAAAATAATATATGTATATTGAAAGAACAATGTTGTTATATAAATTTTCTTATAAGAATAGGATTTAGCGGCAAACGTCCACCTATTGCGTGGCGGGCCGGATCTGAAGAAACTGGTTGAGAGTGATATATTGAACTCTCCAACTGAACTCTATCGACCCATCACCTTGCACCGCAATGGGAAGGATGGAATGATCCGTTATTTCTGGACATATTGATCCCAAGATTTTTACACCCCTCATACCTTTTTCTTTACCAGAAATTTCCATCCTTTTTTTATTTCATACAAAAGAAAATTGTTTACTTAATTCACTTCGAGTAGAATGGTTACCGAAATACGCACATTACAATAAAATAAAATAATAATTAGTCCGGGAGACTTTAGAGAAGTGACCCAGTACATTGATAAAAATTAAGTAAATTTTGTACTTTTTCGTATAGAATTTTGATTAAACCTTCTATCTCACGGTTCAGTCTTTAGTCTTTCTCTATGTCCATACAAAATTGCGAACATTGGTCGTGCGAGAAGTGAAACGCACCCCCAGGCATTATACAATACGGTAACCAGATTGCGGCAGTGCATTACTCGAGATATATTTTCGAGTCCGAGCTTACTAGGCACAGTTGATATAGTTATGAAATAATGACCCTTTGCGGCAGGCAAATTTGATTTTTTTTGGAGTGAAACTTCTATAGCCCCGCTATGATTTGGATTTCGGATGAAACGGAAATGATGATTACTGAACCTGCGACGCTCAACTGCGCTCATTGACCGTTTTGATTATGTTGTCACTTTTAAAAGCTCCTATTGGTTGAGATATGAAACTGCACTTATTGGTCGCTTTGATTACGACTTTTCGAATATTGTTTTGGTAAAGTTTCGCTTCTACCGGGTGGGTGTAAACTGCACTCAATTTTGTTAATGGTCCATAAGCACGGGGTCGTCCCTGATTGCATTTGACCAGAATTACCAAACAGAAAATCTATTCTAATTTCATGGGGACAGGTTTTCAGTATAATATACTCGTTTTTATTACACACGATCGTCGTATAAGTTTTCGCTTTGAATTTTAATTCCAAAATTTATTGTAAATGGGTTCGCATTTTGAAGGCATTATTTAGGAAGAATTATGAGGGTGAGTTCACAAAAACCTGCGGAAGTAGTGAAGGGGGTGAGTCGGGTCATACGAGGTCTCCTTAAGGCGGATAGGTACCAATTGCCTGAATACTTCACCCGACTTAAATGGGACACATTCATTGTTTATTCATTAGATGTAATTACAATTTGAGATTGGCGCTGCCAAAATAATTATGGTAATTGATTTTTAAGGTATCATGCCGTGTCGCGCTTCCTCGTTTAGGCAACGTTTCAGATGGTCAGACCTCACCGGGTAGATTACTGTGTGCGGTGAGTTGTTTGTTTGTCATCTGCCCTGATGTTTTCCACAGCAAGACTGTCTGAATCTTTAGTTTAGAGGAGGAAGCGCAGTACGGCTTGATACCCATTAAATCAATCACCATATAATTTTATACAAAACAAAGCGTATAAAACGACGCAGATATAATATGCTCTACATAAAATCACAATTCAAAGATAAGTTGTACCGAAAATCATCCTCAATTTAGTTGGCGGATAAGGGTACCGCAACCCCGGGAACTATTTTTTGGATAATCAATCCCTATGCCATAGGTCACCCCAAGTGATTCGATAGGTTTGGTGATTAAGCAGGGGTGCCCGGATTCGTGGGGTGAGGATTGTCTAGGTCTTGCCGACGGATGACCTTTTGAACTCCCGGAAACCTTTTGAACTCCCCAGTCGCACTCTCTGGATCTAAATCCATCACCTTGCCGCAGTGGAGGGGATGGATTTCTATGTCCGCCAGATTCCTATCCGCCCCTCATACCTTTTCTTTTCCAAAAGTTCCTCTCCTCCCTTTTCCTAAAAACCATTAACACAGCATCTCCAAAGATGACACAGGCCCTGACCGAATATTTTTTCCATTGGGCCATCTGCGTGGAGCTAATGTCAAAAAAGTGTTTTTTTCGGAGTGTAATGTTTATTTCGTACAGCTTAAAACTTTCGAACATAAGCCTACTCTCCGTAAAAAAACAAATAACAAATATGTTTTTTTAAACCATTAAAATTGAAACAGCTTGATGGTCAGAAGTTGACAACATGAAAATAATGTTTGTTTTAGTGGCGAATTAAACTAATTATATAAATTGAACTAGCTCAGACAATTTCAGTTACAAGTTTGAGTTATTATTTTCAAACATAAACAAATAGAACTACATATTCTAATTACGCAATCTAATAATGTAATATCGACACAAATGATACCTACTCGAATTCTAAAAACATGTTTGAGGCGCTAAGGCAAGTTTGGCCCATAACCCCAATGACGTTACATAAATAAATAGACTCGCCATAGTCTCATATACTCACAATATAATGCGGAAAGTAAGGAACACTCTTTTGTTTTCAGCGATTTTCAGTATAATTTCTTAATTCAAAAGTTTATTCCTGTGTGATAAAGATAGACAATCAAATAATGTGTGTGTATGAATGCAATGAATATAGGAGCGGGCAGCGTATTGCCTGTCACTTTTTGATGGAACGTTCGCTGTCTTCTTTTCTTGAGGCCCGCTAGAATAAAAGGTCCGGCTGCCTGTCGGAGTTTGATATGTCGAGCTATACAATAAATACAATAAGGCAACGACAGTTTTCAAATGGTGGCGATTGTCATCAATACTTGTTAGAACTACTGATTTATGTGTTGTTTTACCGCAAGCAAACAAATAAAAAGAGTGTTTAGGCTGATTAGTCTACTTTAAAACAGTGAAGTTTACTTAGCAACAGAAATTTGGCTATTGCGCGTCCAGACCCTTTACTTTAGTAGGACTTGAATTTTCTCTAATGACATGTAAAACCGCGAGCGGGAAACATGAAAATTAATTGTAATATTTATAATAATCGATAATATTAAGTAATTTACGTGTTCTTACAAATGAAATGTTATTCATTCGCCTTTACTATTATTTGCCGTGTAATTGAAACATTTTCTCATCACACAGGAGGGCATTTTGACACTTTTTAAAACGCAATTTACTTACTGGTAAGTGCTGGTAAGACACAACCTTACTCGACGTGTAGCAGTTTAGTACTAAAGTACTAGATATCGAGATCGTTACAATTGTCTTGTTCTTGTCTTCCCACTTTGAGATTTCTACCCCTCGTCTAATAGTATGTAACGTCATAACATAACTCACAAAAATTTGTCATCAGCGAACACATCATTTTTTTAAAATATTTTTGTCATATCTATTTTACTATTTCAAAGATTCTTTGAAATCAGTGATTTCGTTCATGTGAGTTGGGCCACTCTTGCGCTGAGCGCCTCATTTCAAAACTGTACAACAATATGAACCTCCTTACTAATAAAATAGATTTCAACTTCACACCACTGACAAACCACCATCTGTATATCGTAAACGGCTGCTTACCAGCTGCGTAAATTTTCAAAAAAGATCATTAGTAAGGCCTTAAAATGTTGACTAATGAATTACCTACCTTGTGGTATTTATTTATTAAGAATCTTGTGGTATTTAGTTATATTAATATACGCCTTACAAAACATGTGGTATAATCACATGTTTGGAATAGTAATCATGAGATAGATTATGCTAATTAAATTATATAGGTACAACCCATTCCGACGAATAGTAGGTACTATTAGGCCAATATGCTAACATTGATTTATTGAGGTATGTTATTAAAGTCTTTTTGTGTATTATTGGAGAAAGTATTTCCAACTGCATGCAATCTAGATACAATATAGTGTCTAAATGACTCAGTCCTGATATTGTTGTTGCAATTAAAAATAATTTTAGATCGAGTAGATCTTGTTGATATATGAAAGGTTATTAAGCTTAATAAATCGGGTTATCAATCAATATCATTACCAGTTTGAGTTGTGTGGCAGTCTATCCCCTCTGCCTATCCCTGCGGGTAAATTACATTATGGCTAATTCGTTAGTTTACTTAAAAATGAGGGCAGTTCATTTAATTTCGTCGCCTTTTTTTCCCGGAAAAACGAGAATTCAATTAAATAAAGTGCAAAGTTGCAGTACGTCTTCGATAACCTCGCTCGGTAGCTTCGCTTCGCGGCACCACGTCCCAACGGATACAGATACAGGGAATGTCGCCTCGACACGTGGACTATACATAGGTAATACAGTAATACTTATATGTGTATAACAGTCGGTCGGTTGGTCGGTCTGTTGGTTGGTTGCGAAAGCGGGCGCACACGCCGTCCCGGCGCCCCCCGGCCCGCCGCGCCCGGTGCGCTCACCCCACGGGCGGTAACTCTAACTTTATATTATTTGTGTGACGGAAAATTCCCACAGAAGAGACAATCTCTCTCTGGCCGATCAATAGTCCGCATTCGCTACTAATTGGACACCGCCGCTGCTCTTCTCGTTGCTTTTCAAACCGAGATATTATATTATTTATATTTTATTTATTGTAGTGAAAACTTCTCGATGAAACGAAAAGCGACACTAAAAAGAGTAACCCATTCATCGACCGGTCAGTGGTTGAGTGGGCATCGCGCTAAGTCCTCCACCACAACACAAGCAACATTTTCGGCTTTCTGTGGTGGTAGTAGGAGATTTATCTACAAAAATTGTTGGGTTATTCAGGATATTCATAAAGGAATGATTGCCTTTCTTTAAATTTTTTTTTTAATCTGTAGGATTTAGCCTGCGAGATAATGAGATGGAATAATCGGTCTCTTCTTCGTGTGATGCATCGTAGCTTCCCCACTCTTGTCTACTGTCTACTTAGGTTTCACTTTTACCGCGTGTGAACTGCACACATGTTGTATTTTTTATAGTAAATATACATACATCTATTTAAACTACTTAAAAATAATACAGAATAAACTTATATAAAAAAAACAGAGTGTGCAGTTCACACGCGGTAGAAGTGAAACCTTCATTAAACTAAATAATGAGATGAATAAGGGTCTGCCTTGAGCACTCACACAGAGCGACTCAATATAGCCCAAAAAGGAGTACTAAAGACAATACTGAAAGTTCCGCTTAGAACTCCGACGGAAGAAATATTTAATAACTTTCAAGTCTTCAATGTACAGAAACTTTATTCAAAAAATATTTTATTTAAACTGAAAAAAAAAACATATATGAATACTCCACTGCCCAACATAAATACTCAACCAGGGCAGTAAGCAATAACATCCTGGTTACTCCCAGTTTGAACACATCTTTTGGACAGAGAAATAATAAATTCCATGCTATGAAATTATACAATGCTCTACCAGATCAAATCAAAAATATAAAGGAAATGAATATATTTAAAACAAAAGTAAAAACATGGCTGAGAGATCAAAGTGATAATAAAATTACAAACATCATGAAGACGATATAAAGACAATCCATAACCAAATACAAATATTTTAAAAAACTACAGGCCACCTCAGAACAGGAAATCCTAGTGAGGAGGTCTGTGAAAAAAAAAAGAATCTATACTTATACTATACATTATACATATATGCACAAACCTTGCTATTGAAACTAATAATAATAATAATAAAAAAGGAGTATCAGGAGCAGGATAATTGTAAGGTTTATTTATTCCAATCTTGTTACCAAATTATTTTACATTTTATTCTACGAAGCACGACACAAAGAGGAGGCCGACAGGCTACAAAGCATCGCACAAAGAGGACACCGATTAGTCTATCTCATTTTCTCGCAAGCTAAATCCTATAGATGTATTATGTGTTTGTCTCTTTTTAGTGTCGCTTGTTTCCGTTTCATCTGGTTTCAAATCACAACGGTGCTAATGAAGTTTTCACTTCATAAATGACATAATCCAGATACCCTCGCAAATAAAAGAACCCCAAAAAAAATTTTACTGAAAATCAAAAAAATTATAAATTTAACGTAATATATTTATTAAGCTTCCGTAGTAAGCGTTAAAAAAGAAGAAGAAGATGGTTTATAAGGAAGATATGTAAATATGAATGTTAGACTAAGCTCGTTAATATAAAAAAAAAAAACATAATTAGCGAAAATTGTGAAAATAAGCTATTATAGAGAGAGAATGAGATACTACAATCGGTCTCCTATTTGTGCGGTGCTTTGTAGCCTCCTCACTCTTGTCTACTTTAGTTTTCTGAAGGTTTCACTTCTACCGCGTATGAACTGCACACTTGTATTTTTTGTACGTAATTAAGTTAAGAAAGCGAAATGTGTTCTATCTTTTTCTAGTCAGAAAAATGGAAGAGTATGTACGAGACGAAGTACGAGTATGAATGAGATAGAGGAAGAAGTGTGTGCTAAGACCGAGTTGTTTGGCGGTCCGTCCTCTCCGCCAACCCCAAAGGAAAAACGGCCTAGATGGTTAGATAATAAATTAGTAATAAAGGGTCCGCCAAATAACTTTTTTTTTTGAAAATGCTATAAAAAAAAAACTACTGAATATTTTCTCAAATTTCTTTTTTTATTTGAAAATACAATCCTTCCGGTTAATAATGGAAAATAATTTCATTCAAATGGCTGCCTCGGCTGGCCATGCAGTAGCCTACACGATCGGTCCAATTTTTAAGCACATTATCGATTGTGTGCAGCTGTATTTCACCAATTTCGCCACTCCTTGCTCATTTTCGAAGAAAAATGGCCCAATTATGCCTCTGGACCAAAATCCGCACCAAACAGTGACTCGTTTTGGGTATATCGGCTTTTCAATGTATGCGTGCGGGTTTTCTGTGCCCCAAATGCGACAATTTTGCTTGTTTACATACCCGCCAAGATCAAAATGAGCTTCATCTGAAAAGATGATTTTTTTGGCAAAATCGGCATCTTCTGTAAGTCGATCGCAGGCCCACTCAGCGAAGCGAAAACGCATTGGATGGTCAGTTGGCTTCAACTTAAAAATTGGACCGATCGTGTAAGCTACTGCATGGCCAGCCGAGGCAGCCATTTGAATGAAATTATTTTCCATTATTAACCGGAAGGATTGTATTTTCAAATAAAAAAAGAAATTTGAGAAAATATTCAGTAGTTTTTTTTTTATAGCATTTTCAAAAAAAAAAAGTTATTTGGCGGACCCTTTAGTTCAAATCATAGATAAGAAACAAAGAGAGATACGGCAAGGAAAGTTCTGTAGCAAAACATAATGCATTCGTATGTAAAACCAACCAAACATTTACAGTCTTACTAAAAAACCCAGTGAAAATTTTATTCAATTGACAAACGGCCGCGGATGTGAAAACATTACTAATTGAAAAATTGTTCATTGAAAGAAATACACATAGTTTACACGGCCTGAGAGGGTAGTTTATCTCTGTTTTAACGATTGATGTCCGAACGATATTTTTATAATTTTTCAAAGTATTTTGAATGTTCTATATATTTCTTATTTTTGAAGGTGTCGTAAAAACAAATACCATTTATGAAAACTAGATTAAATTACCTTTTAGATTTGTGTATTTGAAATACACTTTAGTTTTCAAAAACTGCCATATTTTAAGATTCAAACTCGGAAAAAAATTTCCTCCCAAAACATTTTTGACCAAAATGTAGAGAAATTTAAAAAAAATCAAAGTTTCAAAAACACAATCACGCGCGCCGATAATGCCCCTGGCGGAGAATAATTAAAACAACATTTTTTCCTAGTAAATTATAACCATATACGACGTTGTCAGATCTTTATGCATTTTCACAGCGTGACCAAGTAAGAAAGCTTATTGGTAATGAAACGTGTTTAAGTGTATACGGGGTTTATTTATGTTATTAGAATAACACAGTTAATCGGTCGCGCTGTGTTTTTTTTTAGTAAGGCTGCTAACGTTTAAAGGGAGTTAATTGAACATTTTAAAACCTTTAAAATAAATATTGCTTTGTGTTACCAATCAATTTGTCTTATGAAGGCTAAAATCGTTGCAGTTTCTCGTATCCAAGAACTTTTCTAAATACTAACGCTTTTTGACATGTTTTGATCTCGTATTATTTTACTTATAAAAAATTACTAGGGTTTTGCAGACTCAACGTTGCCACACATTTTAAATATTGAGTTGTCCTTGCAAAACGTGAATGAGAAACCGCCTTGTTTGGTGGAAGTGAAACGGAAATGACACTAAAAAGAGACAAACACATACTTAGAATTTAGCCTGCGAGATGAGATAGAATGAAACCTTACCACATTGGCCGTTTTGATTATGAGCTCACTTTTCAAGGCTCCTATTGGTTGAGATTGTGTCGTTGAAGGTTTCATTCTACCGCCTGTTAACTGCGCTCGATTTTTTTATTATTTTTAGCTAGAAAGGGATAAGATTTTAGGCTCGTAGTACTTGAATAATGAAGAAATATTACAGTATGTTTTGTTTGTGTTATAAATATTTTTTGTCTTCAATTTCGCTACAATTTTCCTTTTGAAAAACAATAACAAGTTCGGGAATTGTTGTATGCACGCAATACGTTTGAGTGAGATACACTCAAAATTCGCTGATATTCCAACTTTTGCAAATAGATTTATCACAAAAAAAAATTTATATCGATCAAGAATCTCATATTTCGTTTTGTATCAACATTTCGGCTTGATGCAAGCTATGCTTTTCTGTTCCACGACAACTCAGAATCACGCTATTTCAACACCACTTTGAAAAGTCATTAAAAGTTATGAAAAAAATAATTTAACAATTGCCCATAACCTCACCTAACGTAAAGTTTTTTCATCACTTTTAATGATTTTTCAATGGAGGTGTGGTGAGTTAATTTTATGGATACTAAGCCTTATTGAGATTCCTCCTCTAAATTAAAGTTTCAGACAGTCTTGCTGTGTAAAACATCAGGGTATATGGCAAAATAAACAACTCACCACACCTCCTTTAAAAAGTCGTTAAATGTATGATTCTGAGTTTTCCGGTCACCATATATTTCATACGCGCAAAACACATTATTAACCCAATAAATTCAGTTCACAGTACCAGTTTTTGACAGTGACCGGACAACTCAAAAAAGTGGCACTTCATCCCTTAATTGAAAAGTCATTAAATTTGATGGAAGAAAACTAGGTTACGTTTGGTTATATTAGAGGCCATACATTAATTACGTGAGTTCAAAAGAGGGGGGGGGGAGTCCAGCGAAATCTCACGTTGCTTGAAAAGAATATACGAAGTGGCCCAAATTTATCTCATCAAGGGGGGGGGAGGGGTCTCGATTGGAAGAAAAACTGCTCACGTAATTAATGTATGCCCCCTTGTGGGCTAGTTTTTTCATCACTTTTAATGACTTTTCAAAGGGGTGTTGAAGTGCCTTTTTGTTCAGTTGTCATAGAATCGTTTTTGAAAACTTTTTGAACTTAATCGAAAGCGCAGTAATGTTTATGGAAGTACGCAAAATTCAGCCTGAAACGTGCATCTTTTTGAAGTGAAACTTCTATAGCCCTGCTATGATTTGGGTTTCGGATGAAACGGAAACGATGATAACTGCACCTGCGACGCATCAACTACGCTCATTGACCGCTTTGATTATAATGTCACTTTTAAAGGCTCCTATTGGTTGAGGTATGAAACGGAAATTACGCTGGTCTGCGCTCATTGGTCGCTTTGATTATGACCTCACTTTTCAAGTATTAGATTGAGATTGTTTTGGTAAAGTTTTGCTTCTACCGCGTGTAAACTGCACTCGAATTTTTAAATAATAAATGTTACCTACGGTAATACGTGGTACCCATGACTGAACCTGGATCTTGAAGAGTCTCTCGCTATAGGAAGGAGAAAACACAGAAGCCGGAAAACAATTTCTCAGTGGGATTAATTTCATTGCTTTGGTTTTGACCTTAGAAACTTTCCAGCCAAGCGTCGGACTGCACTAAATCGCGGTCAAATATTTGCATTGTCTACTTGCTTATCATATAATCATTTTCCGGTCGATATCGCAGCGCAGGAATTGCTGGGTGCACTAGGCGCTAGCTAGACCGCCCCGTGGTTACCATTAATGGAGCAATCACTGTTCCCTCGTCAGAGCTATTCAAAAGTATAATTGAACCTCAAATTAGGGGTTTCATATACAGTATAAGTACAAAACATCTGTCTCCACCTAATAAAAGTAAAGTGATATGGAGTGTTGTTGTTGAAATGGATGGAGTCTTTTCTTTGTTTTTTTTTTTGTCATGAATACGTTGATTAGTTTCAAGATTATTCCATCGTGTTCGTAGCTCCATTTTAATCTTAATATATAAAAATGAATGTTTCTTTGTTTGTCTTATATGCGGTACGTATCTCCATTCATCCGATTGCAATGAAACTTTTTTTTTTGGTTTATTGGTTTTGTGATTTATCGTATGCATGTATTAAAATTTTACAATTGTTGCGCGCGAGTTGTTTGAAAAATTTGTGATTCGCAGGGGAGGGTTGAAGGAGGAGTGGGGGGGATGTGGGAGGGAACGTTGAAGGCAATTGCGGGGGGAGGGGATCACAGGGAGAAACAATTTCTTTATTTAATTGGCATTGCAACGCATGCCGGGAGCCGGCTAGTTTTTCTTATAGATTTTACACAGTTTTTGGTTTTTTTGAAGGTTGACAATGTGACTTTTTTTGGAGACTGGTTTCGAAAAGAAGCAGAATTTTGACACTTCTTGACAACATTTTTCGCACTTGTCAAAATAAAAGAAAAATTACGATCTCTGTGAAAACCCCGTGCAACGCCGGAAATATTGTTAGTTTCTTATAATTTTTTTACATAAATTTAGTTCCATGTTTCTTAAAAAGTTAATATTTTTTTGCGAGATTGTTTTTTTGTTTTTATAGCGCTCAAATTAATAATAATATTTACGTACGTTTGAATAATTCTCAAATTACGTGGACAGTAATTTTAACTTGCTTTACCAACCGGTTTATTCCAAGATTTCGATATGCATTTTTTAAAACTTGTTGCAGAGTTGAACAATATTTTACCCACAACATTGTTTGTCTTATTTTCTATGGCATCTAATGAATATTTCGGAGCTCTTAATTGAAGCATTTTGCTAGCTGAAAGTAGTTTCAATTTTTTATAAGAAATATTCTTTTTTATAACGTTTTAAGGTTATTCCTATCAATGTAAAATATCATTGAAGAAGAAGATAACAATAATAATCTAAACGGAAATATGAAAGAGAACAAGACACATAAAAATATAATGGTCGCAACTGGAATAAATAGTAATATTCATTTAGATTTTATAAAAAAGTCGATACTTCCATATGAATAAATTCGGATACATTTTTCCAAGACGCTATCCAGGTTACAAACCAATTCTTAGAATGATTGTTTCCAATAAAAAGGGTTGTTGCCCGTAATATGGAAAAAGAATTAGTTGAAGATAATATTGTTAATTCTAAAATTTAAAATATTGTAACGTAATTATGTAATTATTTTCATGGTAGTTATTCAGTCGGTTCCTGCTCAGAATGAGTATTATTAATTTCGGCGTGCCGTTGGAACGACTGATAACAAATTCAAATTGCCTGGACGTTTCTCGATTGTTTTTAAAAAGAAAAAAAAAAACTGTTGCAAGGACGTCATGACATAACAATGGATTGGTCGGAAGTTTGATTTGTAAGGAGTTTTGATTCTCGTAAATGATTGTGTAAATTTGCAATATAATGCAACTACACCTTCAAATTAGTGCTGTGAATATTGCTTGACGCTCGTAATGACGCGGCAAACAACCCACCGATAAATAGCCATCGGGATTTACTGATCACAGCTTGTTACATAAATGTTTTGGTCGGGCGTGTTTACAGCCACGTACAATCCAATAACACCGAGGACAACTTTGATGAAGATTGCAGGCGCTTCTTAAATGACATCAACAATCTAGAACTGCGGGTTATATCCTTTCAATGTTCAGAGATGGCCATCGGACGCATTGTGATCAGCGGGCCTTTGTGGATGTACTGGAATCTCGGCTGCTTCACGGTATCATGGGCTTGCGAAGCGGCAGCTCGGGGGCTCTTCTCCAGTCTTGTCGCTGAGGTTAGAAGAGGTGCTCCATATTAACTATCGCAAGCTACGAATGATCATTTGGAGTGGATTCTACTAAAATAACTGAATTCTCTCTCTCTCTACATTTTTTTGAGTTTTCAAAGGTATTTATGTAGATTATGTTTTTGCTTGTCAATAATAACAAGTACATTTTTTTTAATGTGAGTTCTTTTATTTACATCAGATAGTAGCTTTCTTTTTATCCCACGCAGGACCCTGAGATGATGATGAGAGCTTATGCATACGGAATTTCTCTGCTAACTGAGCAAGGTACGTGTCAATATGAGGTTGACAAATATGACGGTTTGACAGAAGGTGGCAATAGCGAAATTGGTTAACGTGCACGTCCCGGTTAGACGAGAGGCCTGGGTTCGTGTCCCAGTGGCGACCATTGTATTTTCTGTTTTTCTGTGTCCGTTCTCTTTCATATTTTCGTTTAGATTATTATTGTTATCTTCTTCAATGAAAAATAGTTTCGTTGACCTAGAAATTTCAGAATAAAGGAGCTGTTCAAATTGCATGACGCCACAGGAGAGAGAGAGAGAGAGAGAGAGTTTGTTGAGAGAAACAAAGTTTTTGAAGTAAAACTTCTTTACGCACGCTTGAGTTGGGGAGTAAGCTTGTGAACGCGTGACGAGAGCGTTACGAAAAGTGTGATCGGGCGAGGCGAACGGTCGGGCCTTTACGCACGCTTGACTTGGGGAGTAAGCTGGGAATGCGTGACGAGAACGTTATGAAAAGTGTGATCGGGCGAGGCGAACGGAAGTTGAGAGGGAGATATAAGTTAGTGAAGTTTTACCTCAGTCGTGTGGTCTAAAGCACTCGTTTTTTTAACTCATTAGGAACTCTTCTACGTGTTTCTTGACAAATTGAATGACGAGAGGTCTGTACATTACCATTTTCATTCCTTATTCTAGTTTTTTTGCAGACTGCTTTGGCAGTCACTTCTTAAACATCGCTTCCGAAACCAGGACAGGACAGTGAATCAAATCGACCTCATAATATTTATTGATGAGATGAGGTTCAAGCACCGATAAAATAACTAATGATTAGCCCTCCCATACGTAATTTCAACCAAAAGTAACACTAAGAACGGGTTGTTTTAAAAAAATTGACGGATTCATCAAATATTTGAAGTTAATTTTCATGTTCTGTGTAAGTTCTATTCAAGTTCTGTGATTATTTCCGTTTTATGGAGCAACTGGCATATAATGATATAATGGCATATAATGATGTATTTTTAAAACAACCCGTCCTAAGAGTAATTTCATAATAACTACCCATCGATTTCCGTCGCATCTCTTGCGTGACGTAGTTGTTTTGCTAGGAAGAAATTAAATATTTTTTTATCAAATGTTACTTTTCTCGATATGCTGCCGCGAATCTATGTGTTACGTTTATATATATACATATATATTTTTTTAAGTATTTATATGGCCCATGCCTAAAATATTTCTAACTGCCTCAATTTTGTAATTTAAAAATGATAAAGCTAGAGATTCGCTTGCCGCGAACTATTTGGAAAACAAATTAGCTCCCCGCAGACCAATAAAGATAAAAAACAAATGCTTGCAATCTTTTGAGTGTCAGATAATACACTTTTTTTTTGTTAAAAATGTTTTCGTAAACCAATATTTCTGGTTTCATTTTTAGGGCACACACGCCTTGTCTAGATATACTTGCTCGAAGGGTTCAAGTCATATGAATCCACTCAGTCCTCGAGCCTATTTTGTCGGAAGGTCAAAATATTTTGGCTTTACAATAAAATCCAAATAAATGGAATATTTCTGAACGCACCCGAAATCTTAAAACTGTTTTGTAAGGTGAAGAAATACGCTTTCAAATTTTATAATTTTAAATAAACACATATTTTTGAAGTATAAAAAAATATATCAAGTGCAGTTTACACGCGGTAAAAGCGAAACTTAACTAAAAAAAACTTAACCAATAAGAGCCTTTAAAGGTGACATCATAGTGCGTCATTTCCGTTTCATCCTAATTCCAAATCATAACGGGGCTAAAGAAGTTTTACTTAAAAAATTGGAATGCAAACCTAAAAAAGTTTTATATATAGCTTGGTATTTTATCTTTCTCACACCATTTAGATCATATTTCTAACCATTATAGTAAGGGAGACAACGTTTCAATGAGCCCTGTATGTGTTGTTCCGAAAACCTAACAAATTAGCCCGAGGGGTTAAAGAGCGCAATGAATGTAATAGGCCACTTGCATCACATTTAAAAAAAAATCCGGCTTAGGCAAATATTCTAAGACATTCTGTATTTTTTTTTAATCGTATTTTTGAAACCCTGGCGATTTTTTGAAAATTTCAATCCGAAAAATCAGACCATTTTTTATAAACCGGAAAGACGGGACATAATTTTATAGGTGCGAAAAAACGATAATTACATAGCCGAAAATCATTTAAAAAAAAGAACGTTTTCCACACGAATGGCACAGGAGAATAACGAGGCATACCAAAAATATTACATCTCATAAATATTTTTTTCCTTGATTCATCTTATTGATCATAAATCATTATAATGTTCAACGTCTGTATTACTAAATCTAATGTAATATACTTGTACTTGTAAATTATAATAATAATAAGAATATTATAAAATTTGATTTTGTTAAAATCCGCACCATTATCATTATACCTCTAAAACACGTACGGACAACGTAAAATATACAGGGTTCTCTTCATTAAATATGTCAAAAAATCAAACCAAATGATACGTTCGCAGAGAACAAACAATAAATCTAGTGAACGTTAAATGTCAAATTCAAAAATTCGCCTAAAATCAAAGTGATGCCATATAAAAAAATAAATCAGTGTGGAATTTTATAAAATTAATAGGAACATTTTCGGAGACGGGACATTTTCATGTAATGACGTCACGAGCCCAAATAATGGATTCATGTATTTAAAAATATAAAAAACTGTACATTTCTAAAAAAATTTACTAACATTTTCGTAATCTTAGTAAAAAAATCTATCCGCACGATTTTTTCCAAGTCGTTATGAAGTCCATGCAAGTGGCCTCTTGTGTACACCAATTGTTTTGAAAGTTTCGAAAAAGTTTTTAACTTGTTTGAAACACCCGCCCGCAATTAATAGTCTAAGATGCTGGGTAGGTATGTAACGATTAAAATAATCATTTTCATCTAGCGTCAATACCTACTTTACTTACAGAAGTAAACCACTTAAATTTAGATTCGCGTCGAGATATTTTTACATTTTATAACGTCCACTTTCATACATGTATGTTTTTTTTGTTTATTGTTAATTGGGTTAGCTGTGATAATTTCAATTTGGTTGGCGGATTTGAGTACAACCGCCCCGAGAACCATTTATTGGATAACCAACCCCCCTGCCATAGCTCGCCCTGCCTTTGTGACTTAGCAGGGGTGCTCGGGTTCATGAGGTGATGTTTGTCGGGCTTTTGGCGGCAGATGAATCTGCCCGCAAATCTCGTGGCAGGCCGGATCGGGGGAGACTGGTTGGGAGAGACCTTTTGACCTCTCTGGCAGAACTCTCATGAACCATTGCATTGCACTACACTGACTCCCCGATTCCTACCTACCCCTTATATCTTCTTCCTTCCCAGAACTTCATCTTCTTTCTTTGTTCAAAATACCCTCCACATAGCATCCCTAAAGGCCATAGGCGAAAATGATATGGGCCCTAAGGAGAATTATTAAAGTGAAACTTTTATAGCCCCGCTATGATTTGGATTTCGGATGAAACGGAAACGACGATAACTGCACCTGCGACGCATCAACTACGCTCATTGACCGCTTTGATTATTCTATCACTTTTAAAGGCTCCTATTGGTTGATGTATGAAACGGAAATTATAATAGGTCTGCGCTCATTGGTCGCTTTGATTATGACCTCACTTTTCAAGTGTAGGTTGAGATGGTTTTGGTAAAGTTTCCCTTCTACCGCGTGTAAACTGCACTCGAATTTTTTTTCTCAGGGCCTCCTATCCAAAAAAAAATAAAAATGGAATATTTCATTAAGCTGTTTACCCTGTGTTATTTAATTTATTTTTAGCGTCTTTTTAAGGTTGTTTTTATTGGTTTAATAAAACTTATAGAGTATTATATATATAATTGAGCTGCCTCAGCAACAATTTATTTATTTATTAATTTTGTGATAAATTGAAGAAGACGCTAAGAATTGATCGATACAAGTGTTCCGTTTCAACTAATAATAAATCGTCAATAGTCCCTTTCCACTATTTTTGTTACATTGAATATCTGTGAGGGGGGATATACGTCGGCGTGATCTCTTGGGGTTTTTTTTATTCTTACTTTCTGTTCACATTTTTACGTGCGTATTTTGTTGTTAATTTTTTTTTTTCTTTATGCTTATATTTATAAGTATTTACAATAACAGTGATAAAAACAACTTGTAAAATAAAATCTAAAAGCCCACAAGTGCTTGTAATAAATAAATTACGTAGTGATATGCGAAAGCTTATCGATGTGAAAAAATCGGTCCATGATGAATTTAATAACAGAACTTGAATTTTAACTTCGAAATTTTAAAAATTGTTCAAATAATGTGAAACAACCCGTCCTTCGAATTTTGTATGGAAATACCAAGTCAGTGAAAAACCTTCGGTCCGATAAATTTAAGTAAATATTTTTTTTTACGATAAAGATATTTAGAATTTGATTCCGCGTTAAAGGCGTTAAAAATGAAAATAATCGTTATTTTTAATTCATCCATTACCTACACCACTACGCTTTAAGATTTGATAAGAGCCTATGTCATCAGAGATGCTGTGTGGAGGGTCTTTTTGAGGAGAGGAAGGAGTGAACATTGGTCTTGAAGAGTTCCATGTTGTAGGAAGGAGAAAACACAGAAGCCGGCAAATCATTCCACAGCCAAGCTGTTGAACACAAGAACGAGTCGAAGAAGCGACCCGTTCTCACGTGACAAATGTCAACCGTGTACAAATGTTGGGCACGCGTTTGGCGTGTTTCCCGACTACCGCCTATGCACCGACTATGCACCGGTGCCGAAGGGATCAATTACGCTAATTCCTCGGAGCATCTTCCATTGTAATACCGGTAGAACAAAGATAGCATTCTCAACCGACGCCTGTGCTTTAAAGATTGCAATCCGTCTGTTAAGATGGGAGAATCTTTCAAGCGTACCGCCCGTTTTTGCACCGAATCGAGGTTATTTTTCAGGTATTTTGGAGCTCCAGACCAGAGGTGGCTGCCAAATTCAACCGTGATTTGTACAGGGTTAGCAGTTTTGTACTATTAAAGTATCTGCGGGCCTTGTAGAGTACGGCCAGTTTTTGGGAGGCTGTTCTAATAAGTATTATGGCTGGTTGTGCAACATTAATTCTTCATTCCATGGTTTTAATTTAAAAAAAAAAAAACATCAAAATTACTGTTTAAAAAATCGCTAATTTAGACTATTAACAATTGTACTCGGACATGTAAAAAACATTCATAATAGAAAACAGCTTTCGCCCAGCGACTGTTGTCGTCTTATATATTGCTCCCAAAATGTTCAATTCCTAAGGCTCCGGCCAGGTATCAAAATGATATACGAGTATCTACATTGAGGATTCACTAAAAAAAATCACATGTAAAAATAAATTTAAGGAAATTTTCCTTGTGCAATGTTGGAGGACTTACCTAGCAGAGGATTGAATTAGTGAAGCCTGGGTGCGAAACCGAAGCATTTGTCCGATCGGCTACTAATATTAAGAGCGTGTCACCAGCCAGCGGACGTCCACATTTCGTCGAAAGATGTTCTTACGATCGTGCAGGGCGGTTACAATGAGAAAGATTAATTATTCTCCGTACCAGCTTTTTAAAATTATAATATACATTTTATTTCATTTCAAATTTGCTTTAATTTATACCTACATCCAAAAATGCTGAAAGGCGTGATGATAAAACTGTTCAAATTTTGTACTTTTTGTAATTTTATTTTGATTATAAGTATTTATCATTTTTCAATAATGTCTAAGTTAAATATAAAGTTAAAAAAATCTGAAATATATTAGTTTGTAAGTGCGCAAATAAATACACAAACGGACCATGTACGTATATATTTTTTAATGATTTTATTTAAATTAAAATTCTAAAACTTACGATAGTAGCCAGATAATGTATTGATTTATTTTACTGCATGATTATATGATTTGAAATATGTGAGGTATAATACAAAATCTTTTTTGAAAATTTAACATTTCTATCAACGACCTGTGGTATAACCTTATTATACTAAAAATAAACATTTTTTCTCAAAATTTAAAGCATGCGAATGCTAGATAAAAGAACAATCTTTCGAAATCCATTTATAATTATTGTGGAAAAGAGTCAATACGTCTAAAATCTGATTTAAAAATGACATATTTCTGGTTTTCTCTGATAATACCCTCTTAAAAGACTTCCATTAAATAAAATACTTAAGAATTTTCGTCTACATATTGTCGAGATTCTGACTTTCCGAAAAATAAAAATTGATAGCTTTATTGATTTATCCTTCGACCTAGAAATATTTTCGCGTGCGGTGCTTTTACCGTGTCTTTTTGGGTATAAATATTCATATTCCTTTACCCACCTACACGGTACCTATACCATTTGGGGATACAATGGAAAAAAAATTCGCTTGCGGCGCTTTTTCTTGTCGTTTAAAAAGAATTATAACTCATTTTCCACTACACTCTTGTAGAATTTTTTAATATTTCCATTGTTGATACTGACAATTCGCGATGAAATTCCATTTTAATAATGTAATATAAAATACATATATAAAACTTATTTCCACTTAATTTAACTTAACCGTGACCGTTTTCAGCCCAAGTCATTTTCAGAAGTTTTTTTTTGATTTTTTTTTATGTGAATACCTCGCAAGAGTCCCAACTGCTCCCGTCTGGAGCCAGTGAGTCTATTGCATCCCCAATTGGGGTATGTTATGAGGCTGAAGGTAGTGGGGAAGGGAAGGAGATGGGGGAGAGAAGGTAGGGAAGTACTTGGCTATTCAGGTCTGGTCACCAAACACGGCTAAAGCCATTTCAGCAACTTTTCAATTCTGAATGGCGGTCTTACACCAGGGCGATACTGAGAGTATCTTCCACTCTGGAACGTCCCGCAAATATGCTATATATTATTTTAAATGAATTAATCGTGAAATAACACAAATTAATCAAATGACATTTAAATGCCCACGCCGGGATTCAATCCCGCAACCCTCGGATTGCGAGTCAGAAGCCTTTCCGCTAGATCACGCCGGCCGTGATGACCAGATGGCTTCAACAAGCTGAGACACTTATGGTCACAAATAAATTAGTTGAAAATAATTTTTTTTGTATTCATATTTATTCTTTCGGCATCGTACCCTCTCCTCTTTCTCATAAACATAGTATGTAACAGAGAGAGTAGTTACGACGGAACTCACTGGAGGCAAGACCATAATGCGACATTGTCAAACTACCTTCTCGGTCTGAATATGCGTAGTTCCGCATCGGAATCTCGGATTCTAAATTCTCTATATTCATGGGCCCAAACTTATAGCCTCACCAGCAGTTTCTTCGTAAAGCAAAATACACGATATGTAATTAATTCCGATATGAGGGGCAATCGGAAGAAAGAAATCATAATTTTTTAATAGTGCATTACATATACATATGAACACTGTGGTGAAATTAAAATTATCTCAATTTACTATAAAACTATTGCATATTATTTATTTATTTGCGGTACAAGTAACTTTAAAAACAGATTAATATAATAATTAAAATAAAATCACACAATTGAATACCACTTTATTATGTTGTATATTCGGTTCTGTTCAACCTGAACCTCCATTAGGGTGTAAAAAACACACATTAATACTTTTTTTACCAAAAAAGGATTGCAAAACAGTGTAAACATACTGATATGATTTAATTTATCTAAAATTTTCAATCAGACTTTAAAAAACTAAACCTAAACTATAGTTGTTTTAAAAAAAATATGTGATTAACTATTTTGTGAGTTCTTTCGGTGCTATTAAAAATATCTGGTACTTCTGCGTATTGGTTAACGAAGCTGTGTATGCGTGGTATGAGGGGATATACACGAATTAGTATTGACACCATCTGACGACACGTCTGATGGACACTGTTACGCTCTCCGAAAATCAGGCTAAAGTAGAAAGTAGCGCAACACGGGATAACACAATTTTGTAGCTCCTAAATATATGAAAAACGGGTGGTCCGTTTGATAGATTTTCCCATCTTAACATACGGATTGCAATCTTTAGAGCACATGCATCGGGTGGGAATGCTATCCTTGTTCTACCGGTATTGCAATGGAAGATGCTCCGGGGAACTAGCGTCATTGATCCCTTTGGCACCGGTGCATAGTCGGGAAACATATGTACACGGTTGACATTTGTCACATGAGAACGCTTCGCTTCTTCGCCTCGTTCTTGTGTTCAACAGCTCGGCCGTGGAACGATTTGCCGGCCACTGTGTTTCCTCCTTCCGACAGTATAGTTCTCTTCAAGACCAATGTTCATTCCTTCCTCTACTAAAAAAAAACCCTCCATACAGCATCTCAGATGACATAGGCCCTGAGGGAAATTATTTTACTCAGAGCCTCCTGTGTGGAGTTAATGTAAAAAAAATACTCCAAAAATAAATCACGATCTTTCTTTTCGCCATGAACATTTCAAATTGTGTCTGGTGTTGATATGTTTATTAAATTAAGAACAATGGTAGAACCTTCAGGCAAGTTAGCGTTTCTATTGGCATTCTTGAAATGTCAATGCTTTATATTAAGTAAATTACGTACAACACAAACAAAATACAAATTTGACTGGTTTTGACAGGAATAGGCGAAATAATATTGTACGCTGATGATACATTCGTTGAAACCTCTCTCTCATTTTCATAAAAGACGCGTGCATCAGAACGATATGTATCAACGGATCTCTCAGTGGCAGGTCCATAAGTTTAATAATTTTGCATCATAGTGCGTCATTTAAAGCTCGCATTCAGCGGGGGAGGGGAATGGGTGGTTTTGGGAGGCGGGTGGTAGCCCGGGCGCGACCGGCCGCGGTGGTCCGCGCGCGCTCCGAAGCGCGCCGTCGGGAAAATAAAATGAAAAGAACCGCTGCGGGAAAAAGCGGGCCGGGGTCGGCGCGTTGCTAGGAGGAGGGCCCGTTGCCGGGAGACGGCTATCGATCCGGGTAGGGGCGCGTGCGCGTTCCCACCGCCCCTTCCGCCCCCTGCCCCCCCGCAGCCTGCCTGCGAGCCCCACACAACCAGGTTCATTATTCATCACAAATACTGAACTAGGGGGAGGCCATTTCTTAGCCGATCCGTTGGAAAGATTCTAAATTATGAAACACAACTTTAAGCTGATGAGTTCGGGTTACACTAAATTGAAACTTTTTAAATCATTGAACAACTCTGGAACGAAAAAATTGAAACAGAAAAAAATCAGAAAAGGTTACGGTCGCATCTAGGATTTGAATGCAGCCTTTCCGGGACTTTGCTCTAACCACTGAGCTAATTCGACCTTATCAACTTAATATTTATTTAACTTCGTCTAAGAAGAATGTAACTATTTTTATTTTATACGAGATATGCTATTTTTGTCAGCATCCTTCGTAAAATCTATTAAACAAGTGTTCATTTTGGGAGGCGGGTATGAGTCACCCCGAATGGTTCGGTATGTTTGGTCACTTAACAGGGGTGCTCGAGTATATGGGGTTAGTTTTGTCCGGGTCTTGGCGGCAGACGCGTCTGCCCGCCAGCTGCTTGGCAGGCCGGATCGAGAGAAAATGGTTGAGGACCTTTGACTTCTCCAGCTGTTCTTTCTCCGAATATCAGCAGTGGGAGGGATGAATTCATACGTCCGTCACTCCTGGACCCACTGACCCCCAGATTCCTACCCACCCCTCATGCCCTCTTCCTTCCCAGAACTTCCTTAATAAATAAAACTATGTAAATAACTTCTCCATTTCTTCATCCTTACAAAATACCTGATTTGGTGATGCCGTAGTCTCACTGGCTCCAGACGGTTGGGAGCTGTTGTGACTCTTCTGCGGTGGGTACAATAAAAATCGTTGGCGATCTGCGATCAAGTATTAACAAATATCCGATATTGTTCGTGTAACTTTTATTGATTTCTTTTTGCTGCATTTGGCCCAGGATGAAATGAATGATTTCATGATTGGCGAAAGCCTTTAGCTGCTTTAGCAACCCATGTTTTAAAGATATTGAAATATTTACTTCACTTAGAAATGCACAGAAAACGACCTTAAAGGTAATACTTAAAAAACATAGACTAACTGATACGGACCAAATATTCAACAGTTGTGACGTACTATATATACACCAATTATACGTTAAAACTCTACTAAACTACATTTTCGACCAAAAAAAACAAATTTCAACAATCTCAAAATATCACTAACACACCAGTAAGACAATCGTACAAAAATAACATAAAAACTCTGACAATGAATACAAGCTTTGGACAAAGGCACTATAAATATCATGCTATAAAAGCATTCCAGTCTTTAGTCCAGTAAACGAATGGTCCAAAAGGAGGTGTAGAGTGCGTGAGCAGGAACCTAAGCGATTCTTTCAGGACTTGTTTAGGGTGCTTAGGGTGTGAACATACTGAAAGTCCTGACGTCTAGGTAGTGAGCTATGGGGGGGGGGAGGGGGGGAGGGAAGGTCCCGATTTTCGGGTTTCCGTTTATATCTCACAAACGGTGCGTCGCAGAGGAAAACTTTTTTAGAATAAGTAAAAGCTCATAAAATTATCTACAACTTTTATTCTATACGTAATTTTGGAAATCCCAACCGTTTTTGAGTTATACGCTCCACAAATGTCAATATTTTCGAAAATAATTATTTTACCTCACATTTTTCATCAAACATTCCTTCATATCGTCTAAAATATTCATCCAAGAAAGAAATTCATTTGAAAAAAGTTGTAAATAATTTTATTACCTTTTAGAATACATATACATATGTAAATAAACCTCCAACCAGTAAATATTTACAGCAATTTTAAGTTTTTTCGTAAAATGTCATTTTCAGAAAGAGCTGTTTTTTCTTACCAAATTATTAAGACGGGTTTTTTGTTCATGGGAAATTCCTTATTAATTTTTGCACGCAAGAAAGCAGGTAAGTTGTTCTCGAACAGATGATTAGTGGAATTCATTTTATAATCATTATTATTGTGATGGGTGATTAGGTTAGTCGTCGGAGATGCTACAATAACGTGCTACGATGCTGTTCGAGTTGGTGAAAAGGCAATGAATGCGATAGTGGGCTTGACATTCTCAGACATCAAGTTGTCCCGCAAAGTTCGGGCATTCCCAATGTCTTCTGCCAGCTCGTCGATAAAAATTCACGATGAAAAGGTTGCAATTGACCCAACATTGCTGTTTCAGCGGATGTGTATAAGCAAACGATCAGATGAGGATTTGATGAAATTCTTTGAGTATGAGTTGGCCCGATTTCCCTTGGCACTGTTCAATGAAAGTGGGATGCGAAAGACAACTAAATCTGTTCTGTATAGCTTATTCGAGCCTACCAAAAAAACTGTTCTACTGTCTCAGATGAACATAGTTGTGGACGGAGGATTTTTACTACACAGAGTAATTTGACAAAAAGGGGCCAATGGGGCCAACTCATACTCAAAGAATTTCATCAAATCCTCATCTGATCGTTTGCTTATACACATCCGCTGAAACAGCAATGTTGGGTCAATTGCAACCTTTTCATCGTGAATTTTTATCGACGAGCTGACAGAAGACATTGGGAATGCCCGAACTTTGCGGGACAACTTGATGTCTGAGAATGTCAAGCCCACTATCGCATTCATTGCCTTTTCACCAACTCGAACAGCATCGTAGCACGTTATTGTAGCATCTCCGACGACTAACCTAATCACCCATCACAATAATAATGATTATAAAATGAATTCCACTAATCGTCTGTTCGAGAACAACTTACCTGCTTTTTTGCGTGCAAAAATTAATAAGGAATTTCCCATGAACAAAAAACCCGTCTTAATAATTTGGTAAGAAAAAACAGCTCTTTCTGAAAATGACATTTTACGAAAAAACTTATAAGTATTTATTTTTTCAATTTTACGTTGATAATTAACTGTTACTTGTAATATTGTGTTATTATTTGTACTTTGTATGTGTTATTATTATAAACTGCTCATGCTAAGCGCCTGCTCTCAACACAGGTTCTCCTAGTGAGACAGGCATAGAATAAAACAAATTGTTACTCAAAACTAATAAAGATGAATAATAAAAAAAAAATAAAAAAAACTAAGTCTTTGTTAAGGGGGCATACATTAATTACGTGAGCTAAAGGGGGGAGAGGATGGAGCAAAATTTCACGTTACTTGAAAAGAATATACGACGTGGCCCAAATTTATCTCACCAAGGGGGGGAGGGGGTCCAGATTGGAAGAAAAACTGCTCACGTAATTAATGTATAGTTTTCGTCCTTCAAATTAGCACAAAAAACGAAACGTTCTTGTTGGTCGCAAAGCATCTGCTTCAGCTTGCTCTATTGTAGCCAATATCGCCGGTAAATCAGCCACTATGGAACCTTAACCGGTCTTAATCGTAAGCAGATTTACTCGTTAAAATAACAATAGCAGTCAAGTACAATAAAACAACAAAAATACGATGCTGTCCCCCGAAGAGCGCGCGGGAAACGATCTTCGGCTATGAATACTAGATTTTGACAGTTTTGTCCAAGACAAGTCGATGTCGACTTAATTGACCCACTCATTATTCGAGTGAAATGACTTTTGACGATTGGCGTCTAAGTATGCACCTTCGACGGCGATTGCGAGCGGCCTGGATTGGAAAATTGGGCCCCAGAGAGGAAGAAAATCATATTCATACCTATGCAATATCAATCTGCTGATAACTTTGCTTAGTGTCTAGATCTGAATAGCCAACTTACTATTATTTCCAAACGTTTTCCTCTCCACTAATTTTCCCGACATTTCCCATTAAAATGAATATGCCATTTCACTCCCGCCAGTTGGGACTTCTGTGCGATATCATTATAATTTAGTTATCTTTTCTGTCTGCACAAAATTCCCCAATATTGGGTATTTGGTTTCTGTTTTGTCTCACCAATTCCGGGTATCTCACTTCTTACTTAGTAGATATTACATTTAAAAAATGCGTGTTTTGGTTCGTCCGGGATCTTTAAAATAAAATTTTTTCGTTTTAAAATTGGACCATCTACAATTTTATTATTTTCCAGGTCATGCATGTGTGTAACATTCGGAATCGGTTGAAATCAGACACTCCTTACATGAGTGATCTAGTTTTGGACATAAACATTTTAATGATCGCATCATGTTGCGAGTACGGTCGATGCGCGACGTATAATTAATAAGTATGATACTTGACATCCGAAGAAAATAAAGATAATAATAATATTATGGATGATTAGTATAGCGCCGTTAAAAATCGCCCCAACGGCGCTGTACAATTTTTTTTCAAGGTTTTATTTTCTACTAACTTTGGACACTACGTAAATATAAAGTCGGTGCAGAAATTCTAGGACTACCATTATGTTCTCCCCATTGTTCAGAATTCTGATGGAGGACAATCTATCTTCTAATATATAAAATTCTCATGTCACGGTCATATTCCTCAATATCATACTCTATCAAAATATTCATATCATACTCCTCCGAAACGGCTGGACCAATTTTGATGAAATTTTGTGTGCTTATCTGGTAGGTCTGAGAATCGACCAACATCTATTTTTCATACCCCTAAAAGTAAAGGGTGTTCCACTCCGAATTTTTATTTTATTTTTTTGGACAAATTTTTTATTTTTTATTTGTTTTATGGTGAGGCATTAAAAATACATGCAGCCCTAAATTTTCACCCTTCTACCATTAACCCTTATTTTAAGTGATGTTAGTAATTCAAACCGGTGTCACTTCTGACTCGATGAGAACGAAGCCGGCCTCTTTTCTCTAATTTTAAATTTTTTACTAATCAATTACTGTTTGATATTGTTACTACAAACACGATTCACGGTCCATGCGGTAAAGTCGGGTTAGTTACACTATTTATAACTCGAGAACGGCTGGGCCGATTTTGATGATCTTTGATTTGTTGGATTTGTCTCCGCCCCGGATAGGATAATAACTATTAAAACATCACAAAAGTTAACGAAATAAATCGTTAAAAACGAAAATTATTTTCCCCATACATTTTGTATGGAACGAATTCTCCTATTTTGAAAGAACTGCAGCAATATTGTGAGGGGTGTAATATTGAACTGTGCATGAATTCCAAACATTCAAAAACGTCAAATATCAATGCGTTATTGTTGTGCATTTGTTTTTAATCATATAATGCTGCCCTTCTTTCTTACATACTCAATGCCAATAGTCGAAAATGAGACAAATGGTGAACGTATGTCTGCACACCTCCAAAGGAAAAATACAATAATTACAATAAATCTCTGGAATGAAACCAAATGAAACGCATTTTTTTACATAAGCTCCACACAGGAGGCCTTTTAAGGATCTTTTTAAGGAATGGGGAGGATAGAAAGTTCTGGGAAGGAAAAAGGTATGAGGGGTGGGTAGGAATCTGGGGGTCAGTGTGTCCGGAAGTGACGGACGTATGAATCCATCCCTCCAACTGTGGTGCAAGACAATGGGTCGAGAGAGTCCGGCTGGAAAGGTCAAAAGGCCTCCCTCAACCAGTCTCTCTCGAACTGGCCCGCCACGCAGCAGGTGGGCAGGCGCATCAACTGCCAAGACCCGGACATAAGTCACCTCATGAACCCGGGCACCCCTGCTAAATCACCAAACGTAGCGAACCACTTGGGGTGATCTATGGCAGAGGTGTTGGTTGTTAAATAAATGATTCCCGGGGCTGCGGCACCCGTATCCGCCTCCCGAATTCCCGTAAGTAATTGTAAAAGTAAGACAATCACAAAAATATAAATCCGTACACAACGCCATCTCTGATAATGACAAAAACAAAACACGGACAGTTGCGCATTGATAATTGCTTCATTGCGTAATTTTTAACTTAATAAAAAAACTGAATTTAATTCAACAGTTATTGATTCTGAGGCGGTACGAAGTTCGTCGGGTCAGCTAGTAACAATGTATTTTAAAAAAAAATTCTCTATTTATTGCTTATTTAAATAAATTATAAATTGGGTATTTTTCAACCAGCATGCTAGGCACATGCCCGAGTTATGGTGGTCGAGTCAGTGAACATCTTTGATTTAGGGGGCATACGTTAATTACGTGAGCAGTTATTCTTCCAATCTCGACCCCTCCCCCCCCCTTGGTGAGATAAATTTGGGCCATTTCGTATATTCTTTTCAAGTAACGTGAGATTTTGCTGGGCCCCCTCCCCCTCCCCCCTTTTATGCTCACGTAATTATTGTATGCCCCCTTATCAGGCCGGGGCATTTCAGCTACGTATGAAAAGGCTAGATCATTTTTACTATTCTTGTGTAAAAGCCCCTAACAAAGGTGTTAATAATAATTAAATAAATAAATAATATAACCTTACAACTTGAAAACAAACAAATATTTAAGCTTAGACTATATTTTATAAAAACGGCGACCCTTTAAAAGTCCACGCTATTATTTCGTAAAATTATTTGATCCGACTGCCTCCTGGAGAACCCCGAGGTCGCGATATCGAATCCCGACGTGCAGATTTAAATTTTGTTTAATAAAATTGTGTTACGTCACATTTAATTCATTAAAAATAATTCATACAGTTTTCAGTCCGTTCCAGACTGATATATGCTCTCAGTAAAGCCTAGGCAAAAGTCTACCATTCAGAATTATTGAAACATTGATTGAAACCAGATATGAATAGCCAGGTACTTCTCCCACTTGCTCTTCTGCATTTTCTTTTCCTCTCCATACCTTTCAGATTCACAAAATACCCCAATAGGGATGCCTCTCACTGTCTCCTCCGGTTAACATGGCGCAATTGGGACTCTTGTGTGGCATTTTTACTTTGGATTGTAGATCGCGCGATTAGTGTTGACCAAAAAACTCAAAATCAGCATTGTTTGTATTAGTGCCTATGTATCCACTTCCGACAGTAATGTCCTTGTCAAACGCCACTGGTAAACAGTCTTTAGTATTGCTTACGCGTGTTTATTGTTTTTAACGAGAAATGCGCAATTCCGATGTTGATTAAATTTTACAGACTTGACCTTTAAAGCAAAGGGAACAATGGCAGTCTAAACAAGGTTTCGAAAAATCACCCCTTTCTCATCCCTTTTTTTTCCCTTCCATTTTTTTCCCATCCCTAAAAGCTATATTTTGTTACTTTTTGAAGAAATTTTGCACACTTGACGTTCAAAATTAGAGGGAAATTACTGTCCACATCTAATTCGAAATTTTTTGGGTTAAGCTTGGGCAACACCGGGGACATCGGCTACGTATATATTAGGTCCTTACATATGAAATTGGCGTTTTGCCGTACTGGCAACTTTGATCTCAAATATCTTCTCTTTGGTTAGGAATTCCAAATTCAAATTTATACAGCTATTTACTCATGTATTTGTGTTTCGATAATTATAATTCATTTGTTTTTTCCTTAATTGTTTTTTTCTTTGCGTCACTTAGTTTACAAAATGGAAAACTTGAAATATCGCGTTATTTACGAGTGCGAGTTCCACCGTGGCACCAGTGCTGCAGAAACGGCTCGAAGGATTAATGATGTTTATGGCCACGGTGCCGCAAAAGAAAACACACGGCGTTTTTGGTTCCAACGTTTTCGTTTTGAAAATTTCGACCTGCAGAACAAGCCCCTTGGACGGCCGGAGACCAAAGTTGATAATGAAGAATTGAAGGCTATTGTGGAAGCGGATCCATCGCAAACCACGTCCGAGTTAGCTGCAGGCTGCGGTGTTAGTGATAAAACTGTTTTAATCCACTTGAAGCAAATTGGGATGGTGAAAAAGCTTGAAAGGTGGGTACCTCACAAATTGAGCGAAGCAAATCAACAAACGCGCATTAGAACGCTAGACCACACACTGCACAACAGACGGCTACCAAATTAGAGGAGCTTCAATTGGAATGTCTAAGACATCCACCGTACTCTCCGGACCTTGCCCCAACAGATTACACCATTTTTTTCGAAATTTGGATAACTTCTTGCAAGGGAAAAAATTCAACTCCGATGGGGCAGTCCAAACCGCCTTCAAAGATTTAATTGATTCCCGTCCGAATGGTTTTTTTTAGTAAAGGGATCGATGAACTACCTATGAGATGGCAAAAGTGCATAGATAGCAATGATACATACTTTGATTAAATAAATATATTACATTAAAAAAAAATCGACTTTATGTTCCTCCCATACAATTTCATATGTAAGGACCTAATATTATCTGTCTATACTGGTTGTTAAGAGGTGGACTGAACCTACTTTAACGGTGATTCCTGACATTATTTGGACAAAAAAATTTAAATGAAATTTCGGTCTTCGTCTCCGTCTCTAGTTATAAGTTTGTCCTATGTGTAAGTCACTAGTTATCCATCTTAGTTAAAAGCCATTCGTAATTAATCGAAATTGTTGTAAGTCTAAGTGATACGGTATAGGTTAAAAAAGTTGTAAAGCGCCCTTGAGGTGATCTTCTGACGAAAACGGCGCTATAGAAATGATCTAATTATTATGGCAGCCACTATTCGTAGGTTGCAGTAGTAAACTCGTACTTTAAAAATGTTTTAATTCGTAAATCTAAAATAACACGTTATCCCATGGATACATTAACGGGGGCATACATTAATTACGTGAACAGTTTTTCTTCCCCCCTTGGTGAGATAAATTTGGGCCACTTCGTATATTCTTTTAAGTAATGTGAGATTTTTCTGGACCCCCCCCCCTCTTTTGAGCTCACGTAACATGTGGCTGCGTGCGTGTGTGTGTGTGTGTGATTGTGTGAACACTGTGTTCAGGTCAACTCTGGTTACGGTATCTAGATTTATCTACCGATAAATTCACTCAATTGAATTAAATTTGAGCAAATTATGTCAGTTTTTAAATACATCTCTTTAAATTTTACTTTTGTTTTCTTGACTGAATGAATGTACGAATATGTGGAATCTTGAAAATTGAAATTAACCCACTTCCCGACATCCGATCGAGCTAAAACTCGGCAGATAGTCTCGTTGTCGATGATGATGCATTCTGTCATATGGTAGCAATCACGCACACACACGCGGACAATTCATTGCCCATTCCAGAATATTGTGTTTATACTTTGTATCGAAACGGGTCGTGTTTTCCGACGAAATCAAACCAGTCTCAAACCCTATCAAGTTAAATAAAGCCAGTTCCACCCCCTTTGATGTAGGACATCCCTCTCCCCCTCCACACCCTTCCAACAACAAGTTACATTCGCCCTGTGTTTTAGATATATGAGTTGTGTAGGCACGTATTTAGGCAATCAACTTTTTTAAGGCCGTTCCAAATTCAAAAAAGTTAAAAAACACCGAAAACAGAATCTACAATATTGGGTTGACTTTTCATGCTTATTTATTTATTTACGCCCTTGGAGCATTTACATCAATCGTGTAACATAGTAATAATAGAAATAGAAACAATAAAATACCAATTATTATTTCTCTTCCTTTACACTAATAGAAAGGAAGCAGAATTAAAAAGAAATAACATCAAAAACAATATTAGAAGAATAATAATAAAAATTTTATCAGAATTTTTGAATTTTCTGATATAAATTTAGGTAGGGAATAAATGAAAATATCAACGGAACTGAATTTATTACCAAGCCTATGTAGTCTTTGGATTGGGGAATTAATTAAGTAGTTAGTTTTAGACGGATAAACAAAGAACAGCTCTGGAAGTCTCGTGTCACGATTTGGTACTCGGAATGTTATTAGTTTTATTAAGTCAGGTGCGTCAAGTGATCCATTAACCAATTTGAATAAAAGAACCAAATCGCTCCCGGTTCTTCTACAGGATAGGTCAGTTAAATTAAGTATTTTCATTAAGTTAACATAATTAATTTGTTTAATGGGTATGGAGAGTTTGAAATTAATGTACCTTAAAAATTTATGTTGAACTTTCTCAATTTTTATTTGATGTGCTTTATAGTATGGAGACCAAATAGTGGAATTGTATTCTAAATTACTTCTTACTAAAGCAGTGAAGAGAATTTTAAATGAATAAAGTGACTTAAAATCTTTTACTGTTCAATAAATCCCAAATATTTCATTACATAGCCTTATTAGTAATACGTGGAACAAATGTTAATTTTTCATCAAATACGATACCCAAATCCTTGATATGAGACATCAAGGATCTGGGTATCGTATTTGATGAAAATATATTTTTATATCGTAATGACGTGTGCTAGTACTTCACTGAGAATGCTGGGTTTTGTCCTACGCAATGTCAGAAGGGATATGCTCATTGTAACTCATTTCTTCAGACTGATTCATGGATGGTTCGAAAACTTAACTATCACGGAGAGCATTAGTTTCTATGTTCCCGATGGTTATCTCCATCACCGACAGCATAGACTGTTTTATCTCCCGGCTTGCAGAACTAACTAACAGAACCAATGGTCTGGCCAGTCGGGAGAGCTGTGATGTTGTTAAGTAGAATCGCTTTGAATATCTATATGTTTAACATCAATGAAGCACAATTTAGTTGGCAAGCTCTGTTGCTGTTAGTCTAATAATTATGCTTCATTGATGTTTAAATTGCTTCAATCTGTTTGTCTAATTATCTTTTAAAAACGCTTTGAAATTTTAATTTTGTAATGTTTTTAAAGTGAATAAATTAAATTGAATTGAGTTGAATACCCTGCAGAAGGCTTTATATATTTGTTGGCACAGGCATCCCGTGTTAGATTTCTCGGCTGACTTAAGTCCTTCATCATGACTTAAGCAACATTTTCAGCCTAGTAAGGTGGTGGTAGTAGGTGATTTTCAAATATTGTTGCGTTATTCGTAACCCGGGAATGTTTGTTTTCAAAAAAAATATATTTTGTCATCTGTTGGGTAAAGGGCCGGCTTTCTAGAATTTGGAGGTGTTGAATCCACAAAAACATTACATGTGGAAACAAACTATTAACATGAAGAAAACTATATGAATACAATACGTGTCTCCTTATTTACAAAAATAAACAATAAACTCGCACATACAAACACAGAATTCATTAAAACGTCCCAAGTACACAAACACTTTACACGACAACACGATAACATACATTTAAACACTACCCACACTAACTATGGTAAACAATCCATTGGTTACGAAGGGGGCAAATTATATAATTGCATCCCAAACGACAATAAATAACGAAAATAAGCTGGGTATATATAAAAAAAATATATTAAAATCGTAAGCTTATAGTTTGTTCGGCCAAAAGAGATTTGTAGAGTGTAAAGTTACGGTATACATACACAAATAAAACTGCACTTATACCTTTCACATCTGCCCAGATGAATGCAACTACAAGGCTGTTGCCAAGAAGGTGGACCGCTAAAACTAGGTCTTTTGGCTCACATTTCTTGCGTCATTTACATTCATACATCGTCTCGTACCCTTCTTTTTTTATCTTGACACGACCGACTCAAGTATTTGCTTCTATCCTACAAATGAGCTCATTTTCAATATTTTTTTCTCAATTTAATCAATACAAAATTATTAAGAATCTAACAATATAATATGGCTTATTTTTTAATAATTTTTATTTATTTATTTATTTAAAAAAAAAAAAAAAAAACAATTATGTTATTCTGATATGCTCTTGTGTTATTCTGACTCTTGACATGAACCCGACTAAAGTATTTGATTCATTTGGTCGTGTCATGTCTTCCTTGGGCGTCTCTGACTTTTTCTACTATTAATTTCCGCATCATATATTTTCCGTACACTCCTGTCTTCGTCCATCCGCTCTCCGTGAAAACAATCTAAACGTTCCTTAATCTTCACGATTTCATCCGCGTTGTATTATTTCCTTCATCTTCATAGTTTTTAACACGGTCTGTCTTACAAAGTTTTAACACACTTACGCCTCAGAGATCTCATTTGACACCGTGAAGCATGATTATTAATTATAATTAATATTGAAATAAGTTTGAAATTGTGACCGGTCAGTGGCAAAGTTGGAACCAAAGCGTTTGGGTACCACCCAGGCGTCGCGTGTTCGATTCCTCGGCTGGCTGAGTTCTCCGACACAAGCAACATTTTCCGCTTGTTGTTATGGTAGTAGGAGATTTTCAAATATTGTCAGGTTATTCGTAACCCGGAAAAGTATATCTTTAAAAAAATTAGAAAATTGATCTAAAGAAAGCCTGTATTTCTCTCTTCACGCTCGTTGTGTATTACTTAGTTATAAGAATTAAAAGGTACCGTCCATTTGTTATTATAAAGATGTTCCTTAACATAATATCAAATTGAAGTATAGAGAATTTTCTGATTTTTTTTTTATTTCTTTCAACTATGAAATCCTTAGTATGGAAGTACCTCAAGATGGTCACAAAACCTGAGAAGAAGAATAAGGTTAATAATTATTGCTATGGTCTAACAAACGCCCCCAAAATTATGTTTGTCGGCCGCGGAATAGGTTAACAAAATACTTCATACACAAAATTACCAAAAAATTTCGTTAATTGTTTCTTGAGTAGATAATTTCATTATTATTTTTTATGTGAATACCGCACAAGCACTTGACTTCCTGGCTATTTAGATCTGGTCACCAAACTCAGCTGAAGCCAATTCAAGCGTAGTATTCTGAATGGTTGTTCTTCACCAGGGCCATGTTGAGAGTATCCTACATTCTAGAACGTGACTAAACTTTCGTTTTCGAGTAAATTGTATGGCGATATAGAATTTAGTTGAAATTTTTTAGGTCATATTCGAAAAAAAAATCGATACCTGCGGAGCTAATATTAGCTGTCTAAAGTCTTTTAAAATGGGTCAAAGCGTAGACCCGTCTCTAAAAGTATTTTTTTAGCCCTTCAGTTGCCGAAAAAAGTTAAAAAAAGATCGTTCGGAAAAAGTAAGTTTTGAATTCTCTGTGTGATATAGTTTCTCAATGTGACCAGTTTCCCGCCTTTACCACGATATTCCGGACACCGTGTTTATTATTTTTAATGAATGAATTTTGAAACAACACTTATAACATGACACTAGTATTAGCACTTCACTACATTCTATACACCTGCCCTGATGATGGACACTGCAATACTGTCCGAAATGTTAGCTGGAAGGGGAACGCAACAAGGCATAATATCTCAAAAATAGATCACATGATAATACTTTTGGCCGTAAAAATCTCAAATTATAATTTTGATAAAGATAATCTTGATTATTTTTCCCTAAATTCACCGATTAAATATAATGTTCCTAATGGCTTTCGATTGTATACATCGGTTAATGGTTAATGTATTCGTCGAATGACCTTTCGAAATAATCGCTCAATTATGGATGTCGGCAACGAAGATCTCGGTCATGAGGCTGCTTGTAGACATGCGAGCCGAACCTGCGCCTGCGAACCGAACCACGAATTATGGGAAAGGAACGAAGCAATCGCAAAGGCTGCTTAGGTTGCTTCGTTCTTTTCCCATAATTCATAGTTCGGCTCGCGCTTATATTCGCAAATGTATATGCAGGATAATGTATCCGAACGATTTTATTTCGATCATCCATTGATATAAAACTATAGAATAGCCCTCCCATACCTAATTTCAATCCAAGAGTAACACCATGGTTGTTTTGCTAGGAAGAAACGAATTTTTTTTTTGCAGAAACACACAGTACATTATTACATAATGGAAAATAGTTACAAAGTTATAGAATTAATACAATAATTGGTACCAATGACATGTCGCTGTTATATGCTTATGTTTTTGTGAGATAAATAATACATTATACCTAAATTAAATTAGTAAATTATTGAAGGAGAGGGGTGTGTGAGAGTGTTGGTATGTGTGAGGGTGCGCGTGTGAGTGTGTGGATGTGTGAGGATGTGTGTGTTATGTGTACGAATTCAGTGTGCTAAAAATGTTTTTCTTAATAGAGGGAGGGAATCAAAAAATATATCGGTATTTGTGGTTTTTTGAATTGAGTTGAATCTTTGAAGGATGCGGGAAATGGGGGAGTTGGCCACAGCGTTCGTATTACTAGTTGTGTAAAAAAGGTTGGTGTGGCGAGTTCTTTTAGATGGGATGTTAAAATTTATTTGAGATAGAAGTTCTGGGCAGTCTATTTCGTTATGTATTATTTTATGGAGAAATATCATGTCAGGTTCGCCTGGATTTCAGGGATTGGAGAGTGCAGATGTAATTATTGTTGTATTTATAATCGAGATACTTAATAAATTTATTTTGTATGCGCTCTAAATTATTGACGTATTGGGTGTATTTGGGATTCCAGACAGGCGATGTACTTCTGACTAGTGAGGAGTAAAGCATTACTAGAGTATGTGGAATTCTAACCAATTCTCAGACGTAGTATGAAACCCAACATTTTGTAATATCTATCAGTGATTGAATCAATGTGCGTATTAAATATAAGTTTACTGTCTAAATAGACTCCAAGGTCCTTACATTCATTTTTTGAGATCACGGGTTCATCGCAGGACATAGTGTGGCATTTAGAAACATGGCATTCAAAGGACATAGTGTGGCATTTAGAAACATTGAGGTCTAAATAGTTAGCTGTGCAATAGTTGCAGAGCCTATCTAAGTCACTTTGTAGCTCTTTACAGTCCGATAGAGAGCGAACCGTTTTGTAAATGTTCATATCATCTGCAAACAATAAAAATTTTGAGTGTTGGAAACATGAGCCTATGTCATTTAAGTATATATTAAACAAGAGCGGACCAAGGTGGGAACCCTGAGGGACACCCGAGGTTACGTTAATTATTTTGGATAAAACTCCATTTATTGACATAACTTGACTACGATTGCTAATGTATGATTTAATCCATCTAAACAAGTCACCGTGTATTCCAAGACGAGTGAGTTTATTTAACAGAATTGAGTGGATAACGCGGTCGAAGGCCTTTGAGAAGTCGGTGTACATAGCGTCGACCTGCACCCTTTCGTCCATATTGCTCTGCAAATAGTTGACAAATAGGGCAAGGTTAGATGTTGTAGACCGATTTTTCATGAAACCGTGTTGGTTCTGTAAAATTGTTAGAGTGATAGTCGGGTAAAGTTGGTCGTAAACGATTTTTTCAAGAATTTTACTTAAGATGGGAAGTTGAGAGATAGGTCTGTAGTTTTATGAAATGTTATTTTTATCGATACACTGCCTCGAATCTACATGTTACTTATATATTTTTAAGTATTTATATTCATCATTAAGGCGCGGTATACCCGCTCAAAAAGAAGAAGATGGAGTAAATACGAATGTTAGAAAGAGCGCGCTAATATTAAAATCGATAATATTTAAGCGAAAATTGTGAAAATGTTTAACAAAACACGACTCGTTTAAAATAGAGCAAAAATAGATCGGAGGTTGTCTAAAACAGCATTTAAAGAAACACTGAATTTTTTCATACGTTTAACTTATAAAATAACTAAAACAAACGTATTTTCGGAGCATACTTTGCGTTTTTTTTTTCGCGGGAATTTCATATAATTTGCGTTTTGGCGTGGGGAATATACTATGACATTATATAAATAGACTCGCCATAGTCTCACTTACTCGCAAAATAATGTGCAAGTAAGCAACACTCTTTTGTTTTCAGCGGTTGTCAGTAATTTCTTAATTCAAAAGTTATTTATGTATTAAAAAGATATGCTCCATCCACACCGAAGCCAAACTTCCAACTCAAACTTCCAACGCAAGAACTACCCTTCTACACAATCGTCCGAAAGTTTGAAGTTGGAAGTTGGCCTCAGTATTGCTTGTAATAATAAGTAATTTCTGTATTCATATAAATGAAATATTATTTCTTCACTTTTACTACGCTGTTTGCCGTGTTTGGAAACATTTTCTCATCACACATGAGGGCATTTTGGCGCTTTTTAAATGCAATTTTCCTACTGGTAAGACACGATCTTACTCGACGAGTGACAGTTTAGAACTAAAGTACCAGAAGACGAGACCAGTGCAATTGTATTGCTTTTGATTTCCCACTTTGAGATTTCTACCCCGCGTCTACAGTATATAACGTCTTTGGGAATATATAGATTTATTATCTTCAAGAATAACATATATATTTTTTCATGAGCTTTAAAACTTAAAATGTTTGAGGTACATACGTAATAAATCGGTAGAAATGGGGTATGCCGCGGCTTAAATTGTTCTTAATAAAGTCCGCGGTAGCCCGTACCTAAAATATTTCTTATTTGCCTCAATTTTGTGCATTAAAAATGAATTTCACTAAGATTACGTTGCCGCGAACTTGCTGGAAAACAAATTAGTTCCACGTAGATCAACAAAAGGTAAAAACCAATGCTTCTTACGATCTTTTGACTGTGAGATAATGTACTTTCTATTTGATAAATGTTTTCGTAAACCAATATTTTTGGTTCCGGTGTCATTTTAATACCCACACGCCTTGTCTAGGTCTAGGATATACTCGTACTTAGTCGAAGGATCCATCCCATGTTATTGTTGCATCAAATTAATCAATTAATTTGTCTGAATTCACGTAAGTCTCGTACGGTAATATCTGGAGTCGTGAAATTTGCACGTATTTTAAGACCCCGGATTCAGAATTTACACCGATATAACATACTTCCCTTGACCACCTTAAGTAAAATAAAAAAAAAATTGTGAAGTGAAACTTCTTTAGCCCCGTTGTGACTTTGAATTCGGATGAAACGAAAATGACGCACTACAACACCTGCGAATCATCAAACTGCGCGCATTGGCAGCTTTGATTATGATGTCACTTTTCAAGACTCCTATTGGTTGAGATATGAAACGGAAATGGCGCTAGGTCTGCGCTCATTGGCCGCTTTTATTATGACCACACTTTTCAAGGCTGTTTTGACACAAATTTGTTGAGATTGTTTTGGTAAAGTTTCGCTTCTACCGCGTGTGAGCTGCACTCAATTTCTTTAAAAGATAATCCAAGTTCAGGTGCCGAGTTGAAAAAGTAATTATATGAAATTCACTGTACAGAAAAAATTATAAAAAACACTACTGGTTCAGTTATATATGTTATAGGTGTGAAAAAAATGACAGTTTGTAATATAAGAGCGCCCCCTTTTATCATTCGTGGTGACCGGACAACTCGGAATGAATTCAACTCAATACCTCCTTTGAAAAGTCATTAAAAATAATGAAAATCTGTTTTATTTCGCTGGCTCTAAGTGTCCATGTTTCCAGTGGACTGTACGGTGTGGAAACTTTCCACACCGTACAGAAATGTGCGGAAAATCAACGCCCGGACGAATCTCATCTCATAATGCCTCTGTCACTCCATATCGTTTGCATTTTACTCATGGCGTCTTTTGTCATGAAAATTCTTCTTTTCACTTCTGTTTCACAACGTCCTTCGCCTTCCAGCCAGCCTATTTATTTATTTATTTTTATTTAAGTACATAAAACAGGCATTATGCCCAAAAATTTATATACATGGATGATTTAAATTACAAAAATTATAACAAAAATAATATCAGTAATAATTAGCTACTCGTAAATATGCAAAAGTGAATGACGAACAAGAATGAGTAAAAGGTGGAGTACAAAAGAATCACCAACAATTTATTATTGGCACCTGTGCTGATGGGACAATGATTTAGTAGGTACAATATTTCCTGTCTTTGAATATAGGGCTTCATCACAATATCAGCTTTATACGATTGATGGTAAAATATATTTTTTGAAGTGATTGAATTGGTTATTAAAAATGTGAATTTAATTATTAGAGCAGTGTATAGTGTTATAATGTCTTAATGTTCGTGGTAAAGGGGAGAAATATCCTGTATTTGTGTGGTAGGTAGATATATAGAAAATATCTTGCATCCTCCTTGTTGAATTTCTTGACGGTGTGTTAATGTTAATTTGGGATAAAATGTTTGGTGTATCAACTGATGCATGTATAATTTTGTGCAGAAGCAATAAATCAGAAAGTTTCCGTCTTCCTGTCAGAGAGTATATTTTATATTGTAGAATTCGGTCTTTATACGTTCCAAATTGATCAGATATACCCAGTGGCGTAGCTAGCATGGGTGGCACCCGGGGCGGAAAACGCGGTGTCACCCCCCCCCCCCCCATTAATTTTTTTTTGAGAAATTCAAAATACAAATTTTGACTTCCTAAAATATAAAAAACATTTCTAGCTAGTCAAATATGTAAAAAAAATAGTTCCGTGTGGAGTCTTCAATTCTTATATGCTGCAGAAATCTGAAAATAAAATCATTTGCTGTCATGAAAACATAATAACCAATACTTAGGTTAAAACCAGTTTTGTGTTCAGAGTGTAAGGATAAAATTTTAATCGTGAAATAGTAAAGGGGGCGTTCAAGTATAACGTAACGCAATTTTTGAATTTTTTTACTCTCTCTCCCCCCACGCAACGCGCCGTAACATTTTTCTGCACCTCCCTTCCCCTAAACGTTACGAACACCCAAGTGACTATTTTTACCTAAAAGTCTCAATTAAAGTGCGAAAAGTACTGGAAAGTCGCTTAAATTTCTTTTTCTTGTTTTAATCGCGTTTACGGTAAAAATAAAACAAGAGATTTCAAACTCGCAATAGTTCCATGCGTTTATTGTTTATTTTATTGTTTTAAATTGTAATTCATAAAAAAATTGGGAAAATATTATTATTTTTATCGGCCTTTCATTCATAATTTAATACTGTCTTACCTTTAATACACCTACATGGTTTTACAACACATATTTCGTTTTACATTAGCTACACTGAGGAGGCCCTGAAGAAAGTAATTTTACAAAGGTTTCCATATGGAGCAACACTTTACTCCACTATGATTCATAAGCTTACTCAGAGTGGAGTAAAACCTTTTTCATGATCTGAATGCAGTTATACAAGTCCTCAAAACGAAGATTTAAAAGTCCACAGTATGATTCACAGAAGAGAAAACCTTTTTCATGTCCTGATTGTAACTATTCGTGTTCACAAAAGGGATACATAAGAAGTCAGTTGCTGACTCAGTGTGGAGAAAACCTTTTTCAAGTTCCAACTGCAACTATTCATGTACTATGAAGAGAAATCTAAAAATCTTTTTCATGTCCTGACTGCAACTATTCTTATTCTCGAAAAAATAACTAAAACGGCACTTTCTAACTCACAGTGATGAAAAACCTTTTTCTTGTCCCGACTGTAACTATTCATGCGCTACAAAACGGTATCTAAAAATTCACATGCTTACCCATACTGGACAAAAACCTTTTTCATTTCGCGACTGCAGTAACACAAGTTTTCAAAGGGAAGATTTAAAAATCCACAGTACGATTCACAGAAGAGAAAAACCTTTTTCATGTCCTGATTGTAACTATTAGTGTTCTCAAAAGGGATACATAAGAAGTCAGTTGCTGACTCAGTGCGGAGAAAATCTAAAAATTCACACCTACCTGCCTTGTTTTTCAAACTGGTCTTACAGCACTATTAAACACGCTAACACAATAAAAACTTCTTCACTAATTCACGTCAGTCCATAGATAACAATTCACTTCATGAGTCTACGTTAATCACAATATACGAACGAAATTAGAATGACACAATGAATATTTCAGGGAAATCTCCGACTGAGCTAGGTACAAAAAAAAAACCTTTTTTGGGAATCCCCGACCAACCAAGCCATAGAGAGAAATAACAGTCAGTGTTAACATGCAAAATATTTTTTACGGCAATTTTGCACTTTCGTAAGTTTTTTCTCCACGTTCGAGTGTCACCCCCTCCTCGGGTGGCACCCGGGCGGTCCGCCCCCCCCGCCCCCCCCTCGCTACGCTACTGGATATACCTTCGCGATAAGCAATAACACGGGTTAATTTTCTTTGTATGGATTCGATTCTATAATTATGAATCTCATAATTGGGAGACCAAATAGTGGATCCGTATTCGAGAATACTTCGCACAATTGATTTAGTCGTTCACCATTCTTTTGCCCTTTTGATCACCATTAGTTTGGTTTTGCCATTGACCATTAGACCCAGATTACGATTTTCTTCCTCTATTTTAGCAAGGAGGTGCTTCATTTCCTGTTCAGAAGAAGGGTAGTGCCATCTGCATATCGGAGATTTGAAATTTATTTTTAGTAACTTAAAATTGAGCTAACTATTTGGATCCAACAGCCCATCAAACAATACAATAGTTCATGGACACATATGTATAATGCATACGATCAATGAGCGTGTAAAAATGTACACAGTTTAAAGTGGAATATATGTACTATTAGCTATCGACTGGTGAAAGACCACCATTCAGAATTGAAACTTTGCTTCAAATGGTTTTAACCGCGTTTGATGATATGAATAGCCAGGTACGTCCACACCTTCCTCTTCCCCATCTCTTTTCCATCCCCTTACCATCCTCACAACGTACCCCATTTGGGGATGCCATAGTCGCACCTACTTGAAACATTTGGTCGCAGTTGGGACTTTTGTGCGATATTCCCATTTAAAAAAGTTGTATTCAGATAATTTATGTAACTATTAATCGTAAACCGTCTCCGCAAAGGAAAAAAATAACCCTTTGATCCCTGAACATAGATTAAGAGGACTTTCACACATATTTTGTGAACTGTTTGTTGTTGGTAGCTTGAAAATCATTCCGATTTTTTTTGGAATTTTCCGTATACTCCTTTTAGGGAAATTTCCTCCCGTAGATTTTTATACCGTCAGGGAATAAGTACCAATTTATCTTAAAATTTAATTGTTTTCATTATAGTTTTTAATATGGTTAATTGTTTACTTCTAAATAGCTAACATTTTTGATAGATAATGCAATATTGGTTTGCAATATGAAAAAAAAAAATCTCATTCTATCGAAAAATACCTCGATTAACCACGTGACGACTCAACGTAAAACACTTTCTCCTGGTGTCCTTTCGTAACTAAGCTTTAAAAAATTGCCGACTATAAAATAATGTCCAATAATGATCTGACAGGAATAATATGCAAAAAAGGTTTTTGGTATAGAAATTACATAGAATTTTATAGAGGAGTACAAATTTGTCACTTCGGGGAGCAAATGGTTCATTTTATAATGTTATTGATAAATTCGCCAATTTTCTTTTGTGACGGATATATTTCCACGTTCAAATCCATTATCAGTGTTAATCTAAATTGACCTATCGGGTAAGAATTGTAATGCGTATTATCTGCCTGTGCCTATCTATCTTCTATATCTATAATATAAAAATGAATCGCTAAATGTGTTGGTAAGCGCAAATCTCGAGATCAGCTGAACCGATTTCGCTAATTATTTTTTAGAATATTTCTTGAAGTACGAGGATGGTTCTTACGGAGAGAAAAATTAAGAAAATTGCGCAGAAAATTGGATAATTTCAGAAAACATGAGTATATTTGACAGTTCGCGTGTTTGAGAATGACATTTTGCAAAACATTGATTGTTCAATCAGGATTCTATTTTTGAAAATCTTTAATAAATTTATTTAAAGTAGGTACTCCCCTAATAGTTTTAATCGAATCAAGAATTTTAGATATTTTAAATAGGTACCTATGTTAGGTACCAAATTTAATATACATGAAAAATGGAAATTTGAATAAACATTGTAAAAGGTGGCACACGGGCTGTTTAATAACTGAATGTACTGGGATTGAATATATGGAACGCGGGAGGAGGGTTGACGGGACGAGGGAGCGGGAAAGGGAAGAGGGAAGGCGGGGAAGGTGGAAGGGGAACGCGGGAGGGGAAGGGGACGTGTGAGGGGGTAGGGGGGTTCGTGGGACGGGGGAAGGGGGGGAGTGGAGTGTGGAGAGGGAAGGTGGAGGTGACGGAGTGGAAAGCGAGAGGGTAAGAGGACGCAGGAGAAGAAGGGGAGGCGGAAGGGGAACGGGAAGAACGGGAAAGGACACTCAGTGAGAAACAATTTCTTTATTAAATGGCGTAGCAACGCATGCCGGGACCAGCTAGTACATAATATAAATAATCAATAATATTTTAACTCAACATCGAATTCATTGGTCAAATGCATTGTACCTAATATATGTTTTATATTGTTTTGTGTTAGTGATCGACTAACCGGTAGGTGCAATATGTTAGTCATACGTTACTATTTGATATAATAGAGTAGCTAATTCGTTGATAATTAAAGTATTTGAAAAAAATATCTTTGAGGTAATTTTATACAAAAACGGCTCTATATAAATCTTCCAAATATTGTTATTTTTATCGCCCTGTCTTATTTGATATCTTTTCTTGTCAGTTTGATAATGGAATTGCAATATTTACAAAAAAATGCAGAATCTAACAATACTAGGGCTAATCGGAAAGTAACCACCGCAACCGTAACAAAATATACCCAGCCCATGGATGTTGTCAGATGCATGGTTTTACCCACGGAGGAAAGAATAGAGTGGAGATGGCACTAGGGCAAACAAGCCCAGCGCATCAAACAATCTCAAACAAGCCCAAATGGGCGGGGCATGAGCGTGGCTTACTACCTTACTAGGCCAATAAGATTTTACCGCTCGGCTTGAGCTTCTTATTCCAAAGAGTGTGTATGATTACCAGTTATGGCTATTTTTTGCTGCAGGTATATTATTGATATTTTGATCTTAGAGGTTTCCGGTTGATTCAGTGGTAAGAGAGCAGTGGAAGAAGCTTGTTGATAAAGATGGTTGGAATCCAACAAAATATTCAAAAATTTGCTCTAACCACTAAAGATAACGGCTTTTATACCACCAAAAACGGACGTGGAAAACTGCGACCTGGAACTATCCCTGATTTGTACTTGGAAAATGAGGGGTGTATCATTAAAAGTACCTATTATAAAGATAGGTTGGACAATTCTATTACAATAATGAGGGAGTATTTCGCCATACTCTTGATAGCTTATCCATATGATAACGTATATTGTAGTACTATCATATTTCATATAATTCATTTTTGTGGGAACCTCTTCCTTTAGAACCAATGCAGGCGCTGAAATCTGAGCCCGAGTTTTCTGAAGTAGGTGCAAATGTAGAGATAAATTTGCTCTTGGGAAATCAGGTTTGTATAATTTTCTATATTCTCCTATATAAAAAATGAATGAATATGGAAAATGAATGAGATACGAGGTGGCAAAGTGAAAATCACACATCGAAATCTATAAAAATAGCAATTTTAAAAACTTCCGGAGAACTTTCCAGGCAAAACGACTAAACTACTAGTGAGGTTAACAATTGAAATAATTACTAACATATCAATAATACAATAAAGTATCTACCTGTGAATAAACAATAAATTTAAAAAAATGGGTTTTAATGTGAGCATTGAATACCATTATGAATTGTTGCTTAAAATGACTATTTTTTTGTTATAATTTTACATGAAGGTAGTGCTTATTTTTGTTGTTGTGTAGTTTACTATGAAGATATCTAATAAAAGAAAGTTTATTAATATTTGATATTGTTTGTATTATCTAACTCTTGATAAAAAAAACCCTTGCAATAAATTTCCAAAAATTAAATAATATAAGAAATAATAAGTAAAAATGAAATAATAAGAAATAATAGTGTGAAGTGGTTAAAACTGGGGATTATCCCCCATTCTGGCCAGAGGGATGGGCATATTCATTTTAAATCCCACCCATACTTCCCGCGCGTCCCTTACCTCTTACCGCAAACTGGCGACAAAATTATCGAAGAAAAAGTCCCTATCGCCACCTCCACTCTATTCTTTCCTCCGTGGTTTTACCATAACATATGTTATGTGTTCACCATAACACAAGTTATCCATTTTAAAACATACATTTCTGTATAATTCTACAATTTAATTAAAAATATACCAAGTTCTGCCAGTATTTTAGTTTTGTTATTATTATGACAGCTGTTTCGGCGCTCAAAGCCATTTCTAATCTGTGGTTAGGCCACTCGGTGACCCTTATTCACATGGTTTTATTTACTCCTACCATTTATATTTTTATGATTTTTAAAATTAATGATTTTACAGACACGTCATCGATCTGAGAACCTTCGATTTTTGATCTGAGTATTGAATATAATAAATTAAATGCCCTCATAAAAAATGTTGTCTTTCGATTCCAAATGTGATATGGAATCACCCGATTCCCAGACCCGAGTCTGGAGTTTCCGGACACCATCCATGTATAATTATAATGAAAACAAAACATTTCTGAGGCATTTACGTCTCTGAAAGTAAATATGTGTAATGTATTGTAACTCTTTTGTAGGTACTTATTCTTTGGATAGGTTTATAAAAGTTGTGATGACTTTCATGATAGGATAGTCCAGAATCTAGAATCTGAAGGCTTCCATTCTGCCGCGCATATTGCTAGGGCGGGCTGTTTCCCGGCTCAGTTAGGCCAATCTCCCCCGCTCCATACAACACATCTAACACAAACCAACACAATCAACACTACAAACACAACCAATACACTGGCACTCTAACATTGCTGCACTCATTGCATCACATTGTCGACTGACTGACCATTTCTTGTGCAAACACATCCCATGTATCCCAATGGCACCCCCAGCGGGGAAATGTCGCGAGTTAGGCGTAAAGGGGGGAGAAAATCGTGGGAAAATTCCTTGCAAAAAGACTGAAAAGAAAAACTAAAATTATATGTCGTCATTCATATGTCGTCATTTATCCAGTTGGCCACTACAATCATCAATGACTAGCAGTTAAAAACCCGCTCCGCAGGTTTTTCCTGCTAGGCCTTGCGGGCGGCCTTTGATTCGGCTTCGCCCAGTTAGTGTAGGTGACTATTTTATAAATCCAAAAGGAACTGGTTCCAAAAATAGTTCGTTCCTCGGATCCACTGTCATCCAGTGTAGCTAGTCACCGGGACAAGATAACCGAGAAAGACAATGACGTCATATGTAATATACCTATAGCCGCTTGATACAACTATGTATTACCGTCAATCTTTCCATATCCGGAGAGATACTAGGTACATATTCACAAATTCTTTGTAGTTAGTAGTTACACCTGGGGGAGGGGGGACACGCCCCTATCCGATCTGCTGACGGAAGTGGCGACATCTTGTGACGAATTCTAGAAATCGAAACCGAATTACAACATTAGCTTTGTTTGAAATTCCACATACACAGATGTTATTTGTGGTGACGCAAGCCTTTATAATTAATTCTATTCGATAATAAATTGGTTTATCCTTTGACTTTGTAGTTTTCTACTTTTACCATGCAACTTTACAAATTTACAAAGATAATATTCTAAATAAAACTGACCGTTTAAAAAATAATAGAAATTGATGAAAAGGCAAATATGGCCAATACTTGGTCAAATATACTATCCATACAAGGTTACATCGCGATTTTTGCCAAATGTGCCAAATAGGCGAATACGAAGAGCCATGTGAAATACCAACATATAAGGCCAACATTTTGTCATATATGCTGTCCACACATGGTTATTATTTGCCAAATACGAATAGCCAAGTAATATGTCCCTCCAATCAGTTTGGTGTCAAACTTGAACCTATCTTCAATATTTAGAATCTACTGCTCAAAATAACAAGTTTGTTTAACGTAAAATCACATATACCTACTCATTTCGGTTGTGTGTGATGATGTTAATAGACCGGGAGGGGAGATAGGTAAACCCTACGTCATCGACTACACGGATGAAACTACTTTTAAGTGATAACGGGCATTTAGAAAACTTTAAAAAAGCTGGTCTGCCGGTGCGCCTCTTGGCAGGAGCCGCGCAGTCATGGAAATATTCAGCGATTTTTTTGGTCAAAATTACGTCATCGACTACACGAACGGGAATGGTCTCATATGATAAAAGCCGATTAGAAAATGAGAAAAAAGCAGGTCTGCCAACCGGCAGCCTGGCAAGTTCGGAGGCAGCCGGCGTCAAAGTGGGGAAAAAATTGGTCGATTTTACGTCATCGACTACACGAATGAAACCAATGAATAACTATAGTCCAGATCATTCCATATAAGAATTTTGCGGTCTGCCGACCAGCAGCCTGGCAAATTTTAGTTTAATAATATGGGCACGCGTTGACGGCGAAGGGCTCCGCGGCCAGTTTCCAGTAAGTTGTTTCACGTCGAAAGGCTCTCCCGTCCGATGGGTACACTCGGAACACTCAAAATTTATTTTTTTATGATTACAACTTATTTTATTTAAAATCTTGCATTAAAGTTTTTAAAACCATATTCAAATAAAAATAATAATAAAGATATTGAAATTTTTAAACTTTAAAAGATCGTACACAAAAAACTGCCAGGCTGCTGCTGGTCGGTAGACGAAAGAAGTCATAAATGGGATGATTTAGACTACAGGTTTTCTTTAGTTCCGATCTTGTATTCGATGTAATCAATGCAGCAGGGCAAGCGAAACCGATATGAAACGGACGGGGTTCGGAAATTTCCGTCGTTTTTCGGACGAAAGCAGCTCTTACGGCGACGGTGGGTTGGTTGTTCGAACTTCTAACTACTATGGACTATTAGGCAATCTTAAAAGGACTATCTTCTAATATATAAAATTCTCGTGTCACGGTGTTTGTTGCCATACTCCTCCGAAACGGCTGGACCAATTTTGATGAAATTTTGTGTGCTTATCTGGTAGGTCTGAGAATCGACCAACATCTATTTTTCATACCCCTAAAAGTAAAGGGTGTTCCACTCCGAAGAAAATTATTTTCCCCATACATTTTGTATGGAACGAATTCTCCTATTTTGAAAGAACTGCAGCAATATTGTAAGGGGTATAATATTGAACTGTGAACCGGGGGAGGGGTGAGGGGGGAGAGGGAGGGGGAGGAGGGAGGGGAGAGGGGGGGAGGAGGGAGGGGGGAAAGGAACTCAGGAAGGGGGGGTTAGCGGGACGGGGGAAGGGGAGAAGTGGAGTGGGGAGAGGGAGAGGGAGAGGGAGAGGGAGAGGGAGAGGGAGAGGGAGAGGGAGAGGGAGAGGGAGAGGGAGAGGGAGAGGGAGAGGGAGAGGGAGAGGGAGAGGGAGAGGGAGAGGGAGAGGGAGAGGGAGAGGGAGAGGGAGAGGGAGAGGGAGAGGGAGAGGGAGAGGGAGAGGGAGAGGGAGAGGGAGAGGGAGAGGGAGAGGGAGAGGGAGAGGGAACGCGAGAGGGGAAAGGATACGCAGGGAGAAACAATTTAGATCAATTCAGCTAATAAGTTGACAACAGTTTTTGATTCTGAGGCGGTACGAAGTTCGCCGGATCAGCTAGTTTTTATTATAAATTTGTACAAAAATATTAACACGCGACAGCGGTGAGGGGCACCGCGGCAGGTTTCGTAAGTGGTTTGGCGTCTAAAGGCTCGCCTGACGGATGGGTACATCGGGAACTCTTAAATTATTTTTTTTTATATTGTTCGTTAATTTTTGTAAAATATGGCATTCAAAGTTTTTTAAAATATAGTGAAATAAAAATATTAATAAAGATAAACGAAAATTAAAAAAAAAAAAACTTTAAAAAATCGTACACAAAAATTTGCCAGGCTGCTGGTCGGCAGACCGCGAAATTCTTTTATGGAATGATCTGGACTATAGTTATTCATTGGTTTCATTCGTGTAGTCGATGATGTAAAATCGACCAAATTTTTCCCCACTTTGACGCCGGCTGCCTCCGAACTTGCCAGGCTGCCGGTTGGCAGACCTGCTTTTTTCTGATTTTCTAATCGACCTTTATCATATGAGACCATTCCCGTTCGTGTAGTCGATGACGTAATTTTGACCAAAAAAATCTCTGACTATTTCCATGACTGCGCGGCTCCTGCCAAGAGGCGCACCGGCAGACCAGCTTTTTAAAGGTTTTCTAAATGCCCGTTATCACTTAAAAGTAGTTTCATCCGTGTAGTCGATGACGTAGGGTTTACCTATCTGCCCTCCCGGTCTATAAGAAGTATTATTGCAAATTGCTGTGTTATGTAATGCGTAAAATTAAGAGGGCATTACCAGAGAAAGCCGGAAATACGTCATTTTCAAAAAAGTTTTTAGACGTATTGACTCTTTTCCACGAAAAATTATAAATGGATTTCGAAAGATTATTCTTTTATCTAGTGAAGTTATGTAATAAATTTTTAGATTTTTTTTTAATTTTTAGCATAATAAGGTTATTCCATAGGTCGTTGGCAGATTTGTTAAATTTTCAAAAAAGTTTTTGTATTATACCACACCCATTTCAAATAATGTAATCATGCAGTAAAATAAATCAATACATTATCTAGCAGAGTTATGTATTAGAATTTTAATTTTAGTTTCAATAAAATCATTAAAAAATATGCACGTACATGTGTTTCTTGACGAAAATTGGTCCATTTGTGTATTTATTTGCGCACTTACACACTAATATATTTCAGATTTTTTTAACATTCTTATTAAATTTAGACATTATTGAAAAATGATAAATACTTATAATCAAAAAATAACTACAAAAAGTACAGTATTTTAATAGTTTTATCATCACGCCTTTCAGCATTTTTGGATGAAGGTATAAATGAAAGCTAATTTGGATTGAAATAAATTCAATATTGAGTTATAATTTAAAAAAGCTGGTACGGAGAATAATCAATCTTTCTCCTTGTAACCGCCCTGCACGATCGGAAGAACAACTTTCGACGAAATGTGGATTTTCGTCCGCTGGCTGGTTAAACGCTCTTAAGCTTTTAATTTTCAAAATTGAATCTCATTGTGGGAACCTACCTATAAAGTAGGTAGCTAAATTGTACTATTTTAATAATAATTGTATATTATTTGAAATGTATATATCTTCTGATTAATTTTTTTGAAGATGTAATTAATTAATTTAATACCGTTAATTGACGGATAATAATAAATTTCTGATCGTCTCTCTTAATTATTTTTTTAAAGGCAATAATTTTGAGGCAGATATTTTATAACCATTATCAGCATTACAAATCTTACTTAATTATAATATCCCTTGATTTTCATGGTTCTGCGCTAGTCCTATAATGGTTTAGAATGACAAAAAATAAAAGATTTTGTTATGATGATTTTTATCAATATCATCGCTCGGTAAATCGTCGTAGTCCATACTGATAAAAGTGGGCAATTTGCTTAAATTTTGACGAGAAGAAAATATGCAATTATTTATGTAAATGTCAAATCCTGACTAGCTGCCACCGGATCTACTTGTTTGCGGCAAGCAATGATTAAGGTGATACTTAAAAGAATTCAAAATCTACTCTTTCACAGGTGATAGTTGAATTATTTTAGGAAAACACTTTTCGTAAGTTTTGCTTTAAAATATTTTAATAAATTAATGAATATGAATAAATAGTTTTGTCCATTAATAAACTCAAATCTTTCAAGAAAGGCTAACAAATACAATACTGTAACGGTGACTCAATCCAGTATCTCCCCCCACCACCAAAGTTAATGTCCTCTCTCCCTCGTCTATTTTTTAATTAAAAATTCTCTGTAACTCTGCAATTTATTTAATACTAGCAGACCCGGCCACACTTTGCTGTGGCTAACGAAACACAACGCCATTACCCAACCTTTATAACAAACGCCATGTGTTAATTTGCATACATATCAAATCCACACCGCCCGCTTGCCAGCCCTCTCCCTTTATATATTATTATTTCAACCAATTTACAAAACAGACAGCGCGAGCGACTTTACTTAGTACTACGTGATATATGTTTTGTACCCCCAGGCCCCCTAGCATTGTCGATCGATATAGGTTTTATCGAAAATACCGACCATGCTAAGACCTCTGATGAAGGTTCAGGTCGACCTGAAACCGTTTGGTTAAAAATATATAATAAAATGGTTTTCAATAAGAGTTATTTTATTGTAATTATTATTATTATTTAACGCTTTGCAATGGAGATAATTGTATGGATAGGTGATTTTTTGTATTTTTGATATATGTGTATCGACGTACTCTTTATTTTTTAGACGTTAAATCAAAATATTAAGCAAAATTTAATACGCAGAACTATTTTTTTTAAATCGGATTACATTGTTTTCAATAATGTTAGTTGTAAGCCGGGTCTCCAGCGGCAATATTACCACAAACATTAAACCAAATGAAATATGCAATTATGAAACAAAGGTGCAATTATGAAACATTGGGGCAGGGCCACAACATTTTTGTTTTCCGTTGCCGATGCAAAACAAAAAAAAAACGTTGTGACCGCGACCCAATGTTTAGGTTTTTGTCCGATGTTTTGAAAACATTTGTCGCTGGAGATCCAATTTAAAACGAACTGTCAAACTCGAATGTGAAGAAATGTAATGCGAAGAACACATTTTTAAGGTGTGTAGCTTGGTGTTGTGGTAATGAAAAATATTAGTACCAATTGAATAAATTTCTACATTATTTCGGCAAGTTATACGTCTCGATTGTCTGCTGACGCTTCAACTAACTACACCTGATGTGCCCAACTCAAATCGTTTCGTGGACCAAAAAAAAACTGAGCTTAGTTGGGCCACCTACGCCTATGTATGTCCTTTGCACTCACACACGAAAGTTTTAATTTCACAAATATAATATAAATGTGATAAATTGAAAGAACATTATTTATAAGTATTCCAAAATGAAGAAAGTTGCAAACCGCATTGTGGGCCGCAAAAAATATAATTTTGATAATTATCATTGGACAGCAAAAAGACATTTATATTTTTTACTTCAAACATGCTCAGAATCGCTGGTTAAAATCCTTCATGTATACAATATATTCACTGCCCTGATACTAATTTTAAAATATTATGGGATGCCCAGAATCAATGTCAAATCAATGCCCAGAATCAATGTTTAGGAACAGCAAAATACCTTATGGGAAGAATTTACCACAGTGCTTGACTAAGGGTTAAAATGGTGTTAAAAGATTTATTGTGTACTAGCAGACCCGGCCACACGTTGCTGTGGCTAACGAAACACAACGCCATTACCCAACCTTTATAAAATCCACACCACCCGCTTGCTGCCAGCTGCCCGCTGCCCGCTGCCCGCTGCCCGCTGCCCGCTGCCTGAATTGAATATTTGAATTTCTCGACTTTTCTCTACCATAATAAGCATGTTTTTATACATATAAACCTTTCTCTTGAATCACTCTATCTATTGGTGAAAACCGCATGAATATCCGTTGCGTAGTTTAAAAGATCTATGCGCACATACATTTTGAGCGACTTCATCAAATAAAATAATTCAAATCAAATACCTACTTACTCTAGTTACAATTTCTTCCTTAGAACGAATTTCAAAAGTGACTATATATAGTACGGCCCGCCAGCCGTTTTAAATCACACAAAAATATGTTTTCTTTAAATTTCTCGGCTTTTCTCTAATATAATTTACATGTATTATACATATAAACATTCTTCTTCAATCACTCTATCTATTGGTGAAAACCCTATGAAAATCCGTTGCGTAGTTTAAAAGATTAACGCGCACATACATTTTGAGCGACTTTATCATTACATAGTATAAAATAAAGTTTCATTCGTATTTGGTATAGAATAAAGAATAACACAAGAAGTGCTTTGTGGGCGTGACCCAAATATTTGCCCAGTTGGGGCCTGTATTTTCATGAAAAACTGTTTTTTTCGAAATTCAATAGAGATGAAGATCTGTGATGTCAGGCAGCAAGTGAGACGAAACGCTGGGAAGTTGAGCTAAATGAAACATTTGTTGGTTTGTAATGAACTTCTAGTGTTATAATATTTGTTCTATGGCATGTACGTACAGCCTGTCAAAGGGTTGCAGGTTTCGCTAGTAATTAATGAAATTGGAACTAGTGTTTTAACAAAGTGTTCAATCAAAGGCAATAAATTTTTGAAGTGAAAACTTCTTTAGCACCATTGTGATTGAAACTCGACGAAATTAAAAAGCGACACTAAAAAGAGACAAACACATTCACATACATGTATAGGATTTAGCGTGCGAGAGTTGTGCGTTGCTTCGTAGCCTCCCCAGCGTTGTCTACTTTTGTTTTCTGAAGGTTCCACTCCCACCGCGTGCGAACTGCACACAATTTAAAAAAAACATTATTGCTTATTACATTGCTTATTACATTACTAGCAGACCCGGCCACACGTTGCTGTAGCTAACGAAACACAACACCATTACCCAATCTTTATAAAATCCACACCACCCGCTTGCCAGCTGCCCGCTGCCCGCTGCCCGCTGCCTGAATTGAATATTTGAATTTATCGGCTTTTCTCTACTATAATAAGCTTGTATTATACATATAAACTAATTAACTCGCCACTAAGGGTGGGTTTCTTCATTGGCACTCTACTTTAGCTTAGCAGTTTACAGTTCCTTTCGCAGTGCATTTGACATTTACGGCAAAATGGGTTTTTTCACGATGCCAACTGCTTAGGTAAAAGTAAATAGGGATGACAGCATAAAAAATAACCTAATTCCCTCATTTTCGTATTGGGAACTGTGTATATATATTTTTTTCATGTGGCAACCCACACAATAAATGTCAAACATTGTGTGCGAATTGCTTCATATATGGTTGCGTTGTTGTTTGTTTCACGTTTTAACTAACTAACTAACCATCACGCCGTTTCCCCGCAGGGGTAGGCAGAGAGAACGGACCGCCAAACTTGGTCTTGGCTTGCCTCACGTACATTCATACATCGTCTCATACATTCTCTTCTATTATTCTGACTTTTGACATGGCCCGACTCAAGTATCTGATTCACTTGATCGTGCCATGTCTTCCTCGGGCGTCCCCGACTTCTCCTACCATTCACATTTTCGTTGTATATTCTTCTTACACTACTTTCTTCGTTCATTCGCTCTACATGCCCAAACCATCTGAGGGTCCCTTTCTTAATCTTACGCACTATGCTTACATCAGCCTTACATTCTTTGCGGATATCCACATTACTCACACGATCGTACATTGTTTTACCACACATAATCACAGGATCACGTTTTAAATCGTAATAAAATTATTAGCAATGAGTAATTCTTTCGAATAACGTATCATATCATATCTGCAATTAATGTAGTCAAAAGTCGAGCACTTTCTTTAAACGCGAAATCGGCATACGAAATCTAGGTCTTCCATTAGATAGAAATTCCTGCGTATATTATGTCGCTTTACACGTCGTGTCATATAACTAATTATTAGTTCATCGTCAGAACCTGATGAACTGTCACTTGTTGCGAACGTAATGATGAAATACTAGCAAATACCGTAAAATAGATTGCAAGAACATCTCTGAACTGTCACCAAAGTGACATTTAGATAACGGCCGCCATTTTGGTTACCTTTACTTTAGCATTTGCAGCACCATTGTGGGCCTGTTGGTGATAAGATGTAAGGTGAAAGTAAACGGTAAATGTCAAATGAAAAAACCCATTTCTACGACTTTGACCGTTTACAATTCGCATTGCATTTAGCATTCTCGGTAAATGAAGAAACCCACCCTAATTATACAATGCTTACAATGCAACACTGAATATTTAAAAAGGGAAAATTAAATACCTACTTACTCTAGGACATCTATTTTCCAATTTCTTCCGTAGAACGAATTTCAAAAGTGACTATAGTACGGCCCGCCAGACGTTTTAAATCGCACAAAAATATGTTTTCTTTGAATTTCTCGGCTTTTCTCTAATATAATTTACATGCATTATACATATAAACATTCCTCTTCAATCACTCTATCTATTGGTGAAAACCGTATGAAAATCCGTTGCGTAGTTTAAAAGATTAACGCGCACATACATTTTGAGCGACTTCATTTTATACTATGTAATGATGATGATGATGATTTGAGGATTTTTCGACCACCATGCTAGACACGTGTTTAAAATCTACTATTGGTGGTAGATTTTACACAGTGCAAAAACATATGAAAGTAGAAGTAGTAGGTATGTCCGTAAGTTTGTAGGTATTGAAGGTAGATGTAAAGTGTAAGCCATTACCGGGAACTCGTGTTGTGTACACAGTGCACGGTGGAGAGGTGTGTGGCTGTGTGATATTCCTCCCCCGCCTTTGAGGTGCCGGTCGGAAAATTTCCGCCCTTCTAGGTGCGTCTATAAATACATTCCATTTCCTATTAAATATCGCCAATCGGCGCCCCCGCCTGCAGTCTGCAGCTCTCCGCCGCGCCGGCCGGGACGCCGGAACGTCGGAATATCGGAACGTCTGAACGCCACGCCGACTGCGTTCCGTACAGACAGTAAAGTCAGACCAAAGTACCTACCATATGGTTCGCTTTACCCTGGCATAACAAACTTAACCGAGGATCTCCTAACTGCTACTCGATACCCGATCGTTTAATGCATGTCGACGAGACATGAATATCAGCCCTCACGATGGTGTGTCTGCTCTACCCAATTACGAACATTCCCAGATGTTTATTAGAACAGCGTATGGATTTACCGGGGTATGTATGATAGCTTCCTTCTTTTGACCTCCAATCTGTCGTGTTTGCTTCTCATATTGTGGTACTCGGTCAATAATTGAATAGGTTCTGCTTAGATAGTGGAAGACGTTTGGGTGTACCTACAGCGTACATTTGCATTCGTGCACACACCTGATAACTGTTACGCGTCGCATTATTGTCCTATTTTCATTATTAGTTGCCTACCCTCATTATATTACTTTGCAATTTAAGGCACCAGCCCACTGTAAAAAAATTGTAATTTTTTTTAAATTTCGTTTTCTGAAAGATGCATTTGTTAAAAATGCTCTCACCATTTTTTTAAAAAGAAATTCGTAAAATTGACGGAGATGCAGAAAGGGTTATCCTTCAGCAAAACTTTGAACGCGTTTTTCTCGAAACGTAAACGTACGTGGTGCCGTAAACCTTTACGTCTAGTTTCTAAATATATTATTTTATTTTTCTGATGAACCGTATTAGCCGGTTCACACGTTTCAACTTTAGTTGATCAACTCGACACTTGAAAGCATATTGACAGGTGTGAACCTTCTTTCAACAAAGTTGAACAAGTTTTTTGTTGACTAGCTAAAGTTGATAGCCCGTCTACTTTTGACGTTCAAGTATGATCGCGCCATCTTGGTTACCATAGTTACTCGCGTGCACAACTAGACGTCAAACATTTATGTCCATATTCGTAGTATTATTCGTAGTAGTATTCCAACATTCCTAGTTCTACCGTCATGGAATCCGTTTCAACGAAAAAATATTTGAAATGGTCGGATGATTTGATGTTCAGATTTATGCATCCCTGTCTTTGGGATCAAAAGCAAGAAGTGTACACAAATAGAAATGCCCGTGATACTGCAATAAATAATATGTGTTTCATTTACACTACCTACCCAATATATTATGTTAATGACAAAAAAATAACGGTAAATATTCAGAGCATGCGTCACCATTAATACGCATAAATTAAAAGAAAAAAAACTTTGTACAAATCTAATAACAATAACTACCTATGTCAAAGTATGACGTTTGGCGTTGTTGTTTTTAAGTTATGGTAAAGCTAATTTTAACGAAATATGGATTATTTCCTTGCTTCTCCGGTTATTGTAGTTAGTAGTAATTATTATTAATTTAAACATCTCTGAAAAATTTTATCGCCAATTTTGTAAAGCAGCTCATCAAATTGTTTTTCTGTCATCCATATCCTTCGGAGTCTTCTAGTTCCATCTCTTTCAAAATTGTGTTGGATGTGCCTAATTCATGATCCATTTTCTCGCCCAAATACGACGTTTTTTATGCTTTTTCATAATCTCGAGCTCATCTCGCAAAACATCAGAAGTTAGAGAGACGCACGCACTGACAATTTCAGTTGACGCCATCTTGAATGTCAAATTCGGTTCTACTTAAATTGAAACGTGTGAACATAATCTCGTTCAACTTTTTACGTTAAATAAAAGTGGATCAACAAAAATTGAAACGTCTGAACGCGCCATATGGCTTAATCGCTGTCAACCACCGAGCAGCAATCTCATCGGAGAGTCCTGTTGAAAGCGGCGTAGGTACACCGCAAACCATTATACTTTGATTCGTATACAAAAATTTGTATAGAGTCTTCTATATGTATATATGGACTATGAGTTTTAATTTTAAAAATCCATTCTTCGTTTGCTTGAAAATAATTACGAAAAATACACCCTATTACCGCCCACTCACCGTGCATTAAGCTTTGCAAAAAAGATTTTTTCTATTTACAATCTTATGTCGATCCATGTTTTATGTCGGCTATTTTATGTTTTAATTGGTTATTTTTTTTTTTATTTTATTCTTTCTCTTCTCCTTTTCTTTCTTTTTTTCTACAACACCTGTATGTAGGACTATAATATGCAATGCATACAGAAGTTACCGAAATGTTTTAACCCTCTTTAATCCAGTCAAAATAGACATTCCACCTCGCATTAATTCTTTAAAAGCTGAATTTTTGTATAAGTCTTGAATACGTCATTACGAATGCTATGTCAAAAGTCCCCATCGATCCCGCTCTGGCAAGGTTTTTTTTTTCGAGGTCAAAGGTCACCATTTTTTGTTTTTTGCGTATATCTCTGAAACGGTAAGAGCTATCGAAAAAATATTGAGTAAAAGTTTGTAGATCGTAAAATTCTCTACAAAAAAGTATGTGTACTATTTTCTCTACGAAGCACCGTTCTCGAATTATCGCGATTTCAGACCGTAGGTATGCACACATTTCCGCACCACCTTTGAGGTAGTGTAGGTACTTGGCGCTTTTTTTAAAATGTGGTTTCCCCAGTAGAAATACTCCACGATACAGGGTGTCCGGGGGTAAAGTGCATTAACTTCGGGAGGAGATTCTACACGATAGTACAAGTAAAAAAGATAAATACCTTTTTTCGAAATTCAAATTTTTAGAGGCACTTTTCAGGTAAAAAGGTAAAATTGGTCCGGCGTGTGCGGCCAATTGTAGCAGCAAGAAATTTACATTATTCATCATCAGATTCTACATTATCACTCGTTTCTTCTTCCTCGCTCTCTTCTTCCTCTTTTTGCTCAATTTGTGTTGACTGCTCTAAGAAGAGAGATATATCAGTTAGATCCTCATCGTTTTCGAAAGAATCTTCATCTGTTGCATTTGATTCAGCATTAGTGCAAGAGTGGCCTTGACAGTTTGTGCAGACTGGTGAACAAAACAATCCAACTTTTCTGCATCCACAATTGTTCGTACAGCCTTTTTTGCAATTACAAAAAATTGTATTCAGCAGTTTCTCTGAAGCAGGTGGAAGTAAAGTACGGATTGGCTCCAAACTATTATTCATCAATTTCCAGCCTCAGTCTTCAGAGCGTTTAACCAGCCAGTGGACGAAAATCCACATTTCGTCGAAAGTTGTCCTTACGATCGTGCAGGGCGGTTACAATGAGAAAGACTAATTATTCTCCGTACCAGCTTTTTTAAATTTTAACTCAATATCGAATTTATTTCAATTCAAATTAGCTTTATTTATACCTTCATCCAAAAATGCTGAAAGGCGTGATGATAAAACTATTATAATAACATATTTTTTGTAGTTATTTTTTGATTAAAGTATTTATCATTTTTCAATAATGTCTAAATTTAATAAGAATGTTAAAAAAATCTGAAATATATTAGTTTGTAAGTGCGTAAATAAATACACAAATGGACCAATTTTCGTCAAGAAACACATGTACGTACATATTTTTTAATGATTTTATTGAAACTAAAATTAAAATTCTAAAACATGCGTTTGCTAGATAATGTATTGATTTATTTTATTGCATGATTATATTATTTGAAATGGGTGTGGTATAATACAAAATCTTTTTTTGAAAATTTAATAAATCTGCCAACGACCTATGGAATAACCTTATTAAACTAAAAATATTTAAAAAAATTATTACATGCGAATGCTAGATAAAAGAACAATCTTTCGGAATCCATTTATATTTTTTTGTGGAAAAGAGTCAATACGTCTAAAATCTGATTTGAAAATGACATATTTCTGGTTTTCTCTGGTAATGCCCTCTTCAGGATTCAGTTGATTGCCCAGCCACACTTGCACTTGGTAGAATACACGAAACACGTGTTGATAAGCAGAAGCAGATGTTGGAGGGAGACAAGATAACTGCACTCTTTTATTGTTCCTTGTATTTTTCACGAAATTCAAAAATCTATACTTGTCTATCGATTCCATTTTTTTCGGAGCTCCATATAAAGCAAGAAGAAAGTGAATTCCGTAAGTGAGGATGACGTCTGCTGAAGAGTTGATGTTTTTAAATACTTCTGCGTTATCTATCAAATCATTACGTTTTTCAAACAATTTAAATACTGCAGTTTTTCCCCCTTTGAAAATTGCTGATGTCGTATCGCAGCCAGTTATCGCATATAGGAATAAAATATGAGCTCGACATTTTGGATATGCAGTTAAACTTTGTGACTAATATATTTTTGTTGGAATTTGAGCTTTCCCAGGTTTTAAAAAGTAAATGATCTTATCACTTGGAGTTCGTGCAGTCAGTATTATTAATAAATCTACATCTTCTCCAACAACGACAGTTATATTGTTGCTACCGAATCGATCTATTGCGGTTTCAATAATGAGGACATCAGCATCATTATTAGCTTGTTTCACAAGAATTTTGGCAGCTGCGAATTCTTCACACAACATCGAAATCAAGCGAGTTTTATTGTGAACATTAGCGAGAAATTGTTGTTGGTTTGTTGGAACAGTCATTGATCGATCAAAAACTACATCAGACGATGAAGATATTTTTGTAGCTCGACGACGTTGTTATGCAGCATTGATATTTTTCATGCAATCGGTATAACCATCAAATACTATGGTAACGTTGTGACCGAAGTGTCTACGAACATACTGAAGATATAAAATCCGAAAAATGCAGGTTTACGCCGGTTCCTATGGAAAATCCCAAAAATGCAGGTGTGCGCCGGCAGTAGCAGGCAGACATAAGGCCAACCGACTAATGAATTAGGGATGGACGTTGATTTACTCAGAATCGTGTATTTTCCACGTATGAGTCACAAAAACCAATATTCCAATTGATACACCCGCGCCTCATGGCGGGTTCAAACTAAAACTATAAACTTAAAAGTAAGGAGGAACAAATTAAAAAAGCTACTGATTTAAGAAACGATACATTTATTCTAGTAGGACACAAAAGGCTAATGTTAATTATTAATCTAGTGTTAGTCTTAAAATTACTTAATTAATTAGCCTTAAAATTAGAAAGTCTGTTTGCTTAATTCTACGGTAAAGTCTTTGTGCAATTGTTCAGAATCGAATCACTTCGGTGGTTAATATAATTAAAATGTTCAGTCACTTCCCTTTGGATGCTGATGATGGAGTCTCCGCGTACGCATACAGTCACTAGGCACTTTAAACTTAGTTATCTATTTCTTTCACTTGTTATTGCACTTTCACGGTCACTTGGTTAGACTTCTTGGCGGAATTTCACGAACGTATCGGTGGTTCCTGGTCGAAACCCGCGAGCTTGTCTGTTAATTTCGTATTTTCTAGGTTTGAAATCGTGATAAAATGAGAACGGTATTTCGTAGAGAAAAAAGTATTGATATCATTTTTGTAGAGAATTTTACGATCTACAAACTTTTACAAGATATTTTTTCGATAGCTCTTACCGTTTCAGAGATATACGCAAAAAACAAAAAATGTGACCTTTGACCTCGAAAAAAAAACCTTGCCAGAGCGGGATCGATGGGGACTTTTGACATAGCATTCGTAATGATGTATTCAAGACTTATACAAAAATTCAGCTTTTTAAGAATTAATGTGAGGTCAGCACCTTTTTTCGTCTATTTTGACTGGAGTACTTAATTTCTCTTAGTTACCTATATATGTACCTATTTACCTTTTCTTTTTAAAATTTATATTATTTTCATAACTATGCTAAACAAATAATAGTTACTAGGTTTTAAACTTTTTTTTATTTTATTTTATATTATTTCTGTTCTTTTTATTTTCTCGTTTTATTTGATCAATTTTCTTTCTTTTTTGTACAAATCATGTTCCATTTGTTTACACCCATAATAATTTGACTGTCCTAAAACGGGAATACTCCTAGTAGGGCAGTCAAAAAAATTAATGAATTATGTAAATACACGTATAATCTTGTACTAAATAAACAAACAAATAAATAAATAAATTTGCAATTTTCCGTAATATTTTGATTATCCAGCGAGTACGTTTCAATATTATTTTATCTGCTGCCAACTTATTTGTACCAACTATTATTCCAACGATCTCTCGATCGTAATATCTACTAGACAAATTCCGAGAAACGCATGATCAATGATCACTTCGAGCCTTGTTACATTTGGCTGAAGGACTGAATCTGCCAAATCCATCTGGACTATTCTGCTCGTGCACTCATTTCAAGTGCACCATTTTCTTTTCATCAAGTTCTTCGCTTACATTATATTATACGGACAGGTTGGTGTTAAGTGCGGGAATCACTATTTGCTAAGTAATTTTGAAATCAATGCCGATTTTTCATGCATGTGTATGCTATGGATTGGAATGGAACATGGAATCAATTAACCATCTAAAGTTTAACCTTTAACCCCTCAGGATAATTTATTCGCTTTTTAGTTCTACTCATAAAGGTCTCGTAGAAATCGTTTTATCTCCAAGGTCTCATAGAAAGAAAAAAATACGAGTGTGCTTTAGACCACACAACTGAAGTAAAAATTCACTAACTTCTAAAAGAAGATAGAAAGAAAATGTGCGTGCGCACTGCTCTCTCTTGCTCCTACAGTGTGATACAGACAATAGGCTTGCACTGTGTCTTAAATATACGAAACGTAACTGGCTATGACAGAAAGAGAGAAAGAAAATGTGTGCTCGCACCTCTCTCTCTTGCCCTTACAGTAATATACGAAAAGTAACTCTCTCTCTTCTTCACTAACTTATATCTCCCTCTCAACTTCCGTTCGCCTCGCCCGATCACACTTTTCGTAACGCTCTCGCCACGCATTCACAAGCTTACTCCCAAGTCAAGCGTGTGTAAAGAAGTTTTACTTAAAAAACACCACGTTTACATAAATTCAAACCTCGAATGTTTCCGACCGCAATTTGAAATAAATCTATGAAACATTGGCTTTTTTAACAATTTTTTTTTACATGAAACTGCAAAAAAAAGTCGACGATAACGTTTATACTTAACACATATTTGCCTAATAAAATATGGGTTTGTTTTTTATTTTTTCGTTATTAGCAATTTTAGTTAGAAAAACGTTAGGTGAACCATTTTTAAAACTTTTTTATGTTTGCAATTCAATTTTTTTGTATTTAATTATAAAATTTGGAGCGTACTTCATCTCCTTTCAAACACGGTTTTTAGTTCTCGGATGCGTTCAGAAATATTCCATTTATTTGGATTTTATTGAAAAACAGAAATATTTTGACTTTCTGAAAAAATATGCCCGAGAACTGAGGGGTTAACTCTGATGAAGATATTTGTGACGACCTTTTACTTTCGCAGCATTTTGTAGGTCATTGAGACTTATTATTTGGAATAAACAATAAGGCGTTTTGATTATTTTTTTAACTTTAAGAGGCAATAACCAGACACAACCGAAAATATGTCATCTATAATATATAAAAAAGCTCGTGTCTCGGTGTTTGTGGTCGCACTCCTCCGAAACGGCTAGACCGATTTTTATGATTTTTTTTATGTATGGTGTGTAGGTATGAGAATAGGTCGTAAAGTATATTTCATAACGCTAAGTGATTAGAGTGTCCCGCATCCAGAAAAAAATAGGTTCCTTTTGTTTGTTTCCGCAAATCTTCGAAAGTAATCGATGGATTGGCTCAAAATGTTTACAGAACATTGCATTTTAGCAGAAGAGTGTTCTACATATAATGGTAAACTCTGGCGTTATGAAATGTGTATAAAAATACTACAGATAGTGCGCGAGTGGTTTGAAAATGTGTGTATTTCTATTTAAGCGGCAGAGAGGGCAGACAAGAGGGGAATGGTAACGAAGGAGGTGGGGTTCGCGGGAAGGTGACAAGGGAGGGAAAGGCGGGATAGGTGGAAGGGGAACGCAGGAAAGGAAGGGGACGCGGGACGTGCAGGGAGAAACAATTTATTTCTTTGAATAGCATTGCAACGCATGCCGGGTACCAACTTGTTTTTAAATAAAATTCTATATGAGTTAACTTTTTTCCACAAAAAAGTATGAACCGGTTTGAAAGTTGTTCTTTTATCTCGTAAAAGTGTGTTTTAAATTTTGAGTAAATGTTTATTTTAGTATAATATTAAGGTTATACCGCAGAAGATTGTCAGATTTGTTAAATTTTCAAACAAAATTTGGTATTATACAACACATATTTGTAATTACATAATCAAGCGGTAAAATAAATCAATAAATTATCTGGGAAAGCTACATTTCGGAATTTAAATTTTAGTTCAAATAAAATCTTAAAAAAAAATCGGAGCACGTGTTTTGTGACGAAAATACTTCAGTTTGTCTATTTATTTATGGACTTACAAACTAACATGTATCAAATGAAAAAACACACTCTGTTAAACACCACTTTTTATTTGAATTAATATTTAACAATTAATATTTTAATATTTTATTAATATTTTTATTTGAATTGATATTTAGGCTGTTAAATATTAATTCAAATAAAAAATGGTGTTTTACAAAGTGTTTTTTTTTTCATTTAATATATGTTTGACACCCAGTTAAATTTTATAAATCACATACAACAAATAACCAACAAAGACATGAAGACACTAGGATTTATAATCGGAACCATCAAAGACTTTGATTCGTAATAAAAATTGTATATCTGTCACTAGTACGCAGCATGCTGGAATACAATTCCATAGTTTGGTCCCCATATTATCAAATTCATATTAAAAAAATTGAACGAGTGCAGTACAAATTTTTACGATTTATTAACTTCAAGTTACATATACCTATTCAACACATTAACTATACATTCTTACTAAATATACTTAAATTACATTCCCTAGAAAACAGAAGAAAAATAAATGACCTAACTTTTTTGTTTAAAATTATTCCCTCCGAATTAGACTGTTGTGAACTCCTGCATCTCATTGACTTAAAAGTACCAACTCGAGCGACAAGGCAAAACATAGTATTCGGCAACAATAATAATTCTGGAACCAACCACCTCATAGATGCACCTATTTCTCGATTTCACACACTTGCAAACAAATTCACCTCAAGTATCGATGTATTTAACAAAATTTATCATTATTTAAGAAATACTTGAAAGATATTTTTATGTAGTATATGATATTTAGGGAGAATCACATAGCACAATGCATATATTTGTGTATTTTTATATTTATCTACAATATAAAAACCTGTTGCCGTTTTCTTTTTATGTACGGTGACATTTAATTCGATTTGTCAAGAATTGTTTTTAAGTAAATTTTGTTAACACACTATACTATTTATGCCATTTGCAACTTTAAAAACTTCCTCTTGTATTGTAATGCATTATTTTTACTAAAATGTATCTTTAACCTTCCATTCATGTGATGTTTACTTTTTCAAGTTCATCTTTTTTATTTAAAACTGTGTCTCTGTATTATAAACTTATCATGTAAAAGCCCATCAGGGCGTTGAAATATTAATAAATAAAATAAATAAAAAATAACATAAATATCAGTTTTTTTTTACATTTTTATTTTGCTTAGACGTTATTGAAAAATTATAAATACTTATGATCAAAAAATAATTACAAAAAGTACATAATTTTAATAGTTTTATTATCACACGTTTGAGAAGTTTTGAATATAGGTATACCAAAGCAAATTCTTATTAAAATAAAACCGATATTGAGTTATTATTTCGCAATGCTGATACGGAGAATAAATAATCTTTCTCATCGGGACCGCCCTGTAAAGTTGCAAGGGTACAATCGCAAGACCGTCTTTCGACGAAATTTGAATTCTCGGCCGCTGGTTAATCGACCTTAATGCATATTATGTGAATATTCATTAAAGTTTAAAAAAATAATCAAAAAGAAATGAAATTTTCGTTACACCAGAGTTCACGGTTTGAAGGATTTTAGCTGCCTCGTACAAATAGACATTTTACTCAACTATTTACACAACTATAGAATTAGAAGTACTCAATAATGCCATGCTTCGTTATACAAATATTTGTCCAATCGGGCCTTAAATTTCCAATACAAAACTGGGTTTACGAAATTCAAGTGGAATGGATATCTGCTATGTCGATAAGTGTAAGTGAGACAGAGCGCTGGGTTAAATGGCTTAGTGAATCATTTTTTACTTTCAATAATTTTGTATGGAAGCCACTTCCAGTTTTTAAACGACTTCAAAAAGGAGTAGGTTCTCAATTCGATTGTATTTTTAAACGACTTCGAAAAGGAGAAGGTTCTCAATTCGACTGTATTTTTTTTTTTTTTTTTTTTTTTTTTTTTTTTTTTTTTTTTTTTTTTTTTAATGTTTGTTACCTCAGAACTTTCGACTGGGTGAACCGATATTGATGATTCTTTTTTTATTTGAAAGTTGGTGCTTCCCGTGTGGTCCCATTTTGATTTGGTCCAGTTCTGACAATGGCATCCATGAGAAAATCATATAAGTCTTAAATTTGCATCAAGTATGTGCGCGACAAATGGACGAATAACTCAATATCACGCCAACCGATTTCGATGATTCTTTTTTTATTGGACAGGATGTACTTTAAGGGTAGTTTGATGAGAGTTTGGTTAGGTTCTGATTATGGGATCCATGACAAAGTAACGGAACTCTCCAATTCTGAAGAACAAATTTACGATACTCGGCCGAATCTTAATCAAATTAGTTAGTGTACTTCAGATTCACTAAAAATCAAAAAATAATTTTTTTTTTTAACAAAACAAAAAAACGACTTAAAAAAATGCACTAAAAAGTAAAAAAATAATTTCGTATTCTTCTACAACTTTATAATCAACTTACCTTTTCTACTCATCAATATGTAGGTACGATTTTTATTTTTGGAGTCGGTGTCAACCAAGGTACCCGCGGCCCGGCGTGTTCACTTGACAGCTCCTCTCCCGCCGACACCGACTCCAAAAATAACAATCGTACGTACATATTGATGAGTAGAAAAGGTAAGTTGATTATAAAGTTGTAGAAGAATACGAAATTATTTTTTTACTTTTTAGTGCATTTTTTGAAGTCGTTTTTTTGTTTTGTTAAAATTTTTGTTTATTAAATTTAATTTTTATGTTTGTTACCTCAGAACTTTCGACTGGGTGAACTGATATTGATGATTCTTTTTTATTTGAAAGCTGGTGCTTCCCGTGTAGTCCCATTTCAATTTGGTCCAGTTCTGACAATGTCATCCATGAGAAAACCATATAGTCTTAAATTTGCATTAAGTATGTGCGTGAAAAATGGACGAATAACTCAATATCACGCCAACCGATTTCGATGATTCTTTTTTATTGGAAAGGGTGTACTTCATGACAAAGTAACGGAGCTCTTCAATTCTTAGGAGCATATTAACGATACTCGGCTGAATCTTTTATAAGCATTCCGGATATTTGAGTCACCTACCGTAACGTCGTTATGGTCAAGTAATGTCTGTCTCATATGAGCAGCACGTTTAGTAGGTCTACCCATATTTTTTTTAATGTTTGTTACTTCAGAACTTTCGATTGGGTGAACCGATATTGATGATTCTTTTTTTTTTATTTGAAAGCTGGTGCTTCCCGTGTGATCCTATTTCAATTTGGTCCAGTTCTGACAACGGCATCCATGAGAAAAGCATATAAGGCTTAAATTTGCATTAAGTATGTGCGCAACAAATGGACGAATAACTCAATATCACGCCAACCGATTTCGATGATTCTTTTTGAAGTAAAACCTCTTTACGGACGCTTGACTTAGGGAGTAAGCTGGTGAATGCGTGACGAGAGAGTTATGAAAAGTGTGATCGGGCGAGGCGAACGGAAGTTGAGAGGGATAAGTTAGTCAAGTTTTACTTCAGTCGTGTGGTCTAATTTTTTTATTGGAAAGGATGTACTTCAAGGGTAGTTTGATGAGAGTTTGGTTAGGTTATGATTATGGGATCCATGACAAAGTAACGGAACTCTTCAATTCCGAGGAGCAAATTAACGATACTCGACCGAATCTTTTATAGGCTATCCGGATCTTTGAGTCACCTACCTTAACATCGTTATGGTCAAGTAATGTCTGTCTCATTTGAGCAGCACGTTTAGTAGGTTTACGCATATTCAGACAAATTAGTTAGTGTACTTGAGATTCACTAAAAATCAAAACATAAACAAAAATTTTAACAAAACAAAAAAACGACTTAAAAAAATGAACTAAAAAGTAAAAAAATAATTTCGTATTCTTCTACAGCTTAATAATCAACTTTCTTTTTCTACTTATCAATATGTAGGTACGATTGTTATTTTTGGAGTCGGTGTCAGCCAAGGTACCCGGCTCGGCGTGTTCATTTGACAGCTCCCCTCCCGCCGCGGCCCCGCTCTCGCCTCTCGCCTCGTTAAGTTGCGCGTGCGACACAAGCACATCTCACTTATAACTATGTTCGTAGTTACAAACCTACCTTAGCTGACACTGACTCCAAAAATAACAATCGTACCTACATAATGATTAGTAGAAAAAGTAAATTGATTGTTGTAGAAGAATACGAAATTATTTTTTTAACTTTTTAGTGCATTTTTTTAAAAGTTGTTTTGTTTGTCTTATTTATTCTATGTACCACAACAGGTGGAGGGTTAACACAAAAAATACAAAACAATAACAAAGAATTCATACCAACCGTTTAATGACGGTGTGCAACAATATTATTAGGAATAACACAATAGCATCTATAATATAAAAATGAATCGCTAAATGTGTTGGTAAGCGCAAATCTCGAGATCAGCTGAACCGATTTCGCTAATTCTTTTTTTAGAATATCCCTTGAAGTACGAGGATGGTTCTTACGGAGAGAAAAATTAAGAAAATTGCGCAGAAAATTGGATAATTTCAGAAAACATGAGCATGTTTGACAGTTCGCGTGTTTGAGAATGACATTTTGCAAAACATTGATTGTTCAATCAGGATTCTATTTTTGAAAATCTTCAATAAATTTATTTAAAGTAGGTACTCCCCTAATAGTTTGAATCGAATCAAGAATTTTTGATATTTTAAATAGGTACCTATGTTAGGTACCAAATTTAATATACATGAAAAATGGAAATTTGAATAAACATTGTAAAAGGTGGCACACGGGCTGTTTAACAACTGAATGTACTGGGATTGAATATATGGAATGCAATATAATACATTAACAATGATTTATAAACTTAAAAATAATATGCTCCCAAATTATCTGAAGAGTACTATTATGTTTCAAGAAAATGTTCACAATTATCCTACGAGAAGACGCGGAGACTTTAGGCTTCCCAAAACTAAACTTTCGTGCACACAAAATAGGGCATTTTATAAAGGGCAAAAACTCTATAACAGTCTGCCAAATGCCGTAAAGGAAGCCTCAAGTCTCAGCAATTTTCGTAGGATGTGTGCATTATATGTAAAAAATATTTTTTGATTACTCACCAATGTTATTCTCAGGTCTTGTTCTTTTATAATGTATTTTTGTATAGTTATCTTTTTTATTTAGTATTCTTTTTTTAAATGTAGTTGTGAATATTCCTGTACCTACTTCGTAAATTGTATTTTTTATATTTTCCTACTAGATGTATGAAAATATTTACATACATCTAAATAAAAAATTCAAAAACAAAAACAAAAGGAGGAGGGTTGACGGGACGAGGGAGGGAGGGAGGGAGGGAGGGAGGGAGCGGGAAAGGGAAGAGGGAAGGCGGGGAAGGTGGAAGGGGAACGCGGGAGGGGAAGGGGACGTGTGAGGGGGGAGGGGGGTTCGTGGGACGGGGGAAGGGGGGGGGGGGAGTGGGGAGAGGGAAGGTGGAGGTGACGGAGTGGGAACGCGAGAGGGTAAGAGGACGCAGGAGAAGAAGGGGAGGCGGAAGGGGAACGGGAAGAACGGGAAAGGACACTCACGGAGAAACAATTTCTTTATTAAATGGCATAGCAACGCATGCCGGGACCAGCTATTTATTAATAAAAAAACACTTCCCTACCGTTGACGAGTATTTTAATTATACAAGTACATTGAATGAAGACTTTCCAAGCTTTATATTTTTATTAAAGAGAATGCACTTTATATTATTTTAAATGAACAATTTGCGAAATAACTTAAATTAATCAAGTAAAATTTGCTTGCACACGCCGGAATTTCCGAATTGCTATACGAGAGCCTTACCCCTTGACCACAGAGTCCATAACTTCCTTTTGAAATTTGAAAATTAACTAACCATCATGCCTTTTTTCCTCAGGGGTAGGCAGAAAGGACGGACCGCCAATCAATTCGATCTTGGCACACAGTCTTTGCTTCAATCACATTCATACATTGTCTCCCAATAGTATCCTAAATGGAAATGTCGTAGGTAGGAATCATATTAAAATAACTAAAGAGAATTTTGGTGGCCAGATTCTGTTTTAAAGTTATGGGCGTTATGGCCATTGCTCACTGACCCAGAAAACCCGGAAATATTACAGTGTTTTTTAAAACTTTTATGTGGCCATCCTCACACGAAGAATTTTGCGTGTTGTACAGAATGCACAGATGAATCATTTTAAAGCAGTGGTTCTCAACCGGTGGTCCGCGAGATCTAAAATTCAAATATTTATTCATTTACCAAAAAACCGAATCGAAAGGTATCCAAAAGCTGATTCTTAACCCTTTTAATGATGGAGAGGTAGCTGAACAGGGTGGCCACAGACCTGGAAATCCTGGAAAACCTGGAATTATCAGGGAATTTTACCGAACCTGGAATTATCAGGGAAATATCAGAGAATTTCGAAATTTTATAATATCAGGGAATTCCAAAAATAAAACTAAATTCGTTATTTTGCGATTTGTGAAACCCTAAAGTTGTGTTATTACTTTTACTTGCGACTTGTATAACAAAAGATACGCCGACAAAGACAAACTAGATCTAGGTATTTTTTTATTATTATTTTCGTTAATGCCCTTGCAACACAATCATGTCATCTAGTTGATGTATTTAAATCAAGGTTTTTAGTATTTATAAAATTACATTGCAATACTATTTATACCATAGCTTCGTGTAAATACATAATAAACCTCTTTCTAAACTTTAGTCGAATGCTATGGTTCAGTTTTCTCTACCATATTTTCTTTGTTTTATCTAATGTCCTAACTGCTTACCCAAAGGGTATATTGTTTTTTTTTAATTATTAATATTCTGAATCTAAACTGTTCCCTAGTATTGTTGCTTGTTTCATGTGATATTTTTTTTGTATCTCTTCTAATGTTAATGTTTTTTTTGTCTATTTTGTCTCGTCTTTTCATTTCTTCACAAATTGTCTTCAGGCGAAATATCATAAATTTATAACAAGTGTATTTTGTTTTTAATAGATTATTGTAATGCAAAGAAATAATAAATGCTATAGATGACGGAATTCCCTTTATTATTTATTTAACAAACGATATCCCCTTATATCAAATTAAACAAATCAGGGAAAAATGAATGTATCGCCCGAATAACATTGCAAACAACAAAAACAAGATTTTTCAGAAACAAGAAAAAACGTTTTTTAAATGATTTTTTATTAGAAAACATCCCATTTTTACAGCTTTATATTACTTAGACATAAACAAGGGTACATGTGAAAAAATATTTTAAAAAACCATTAAAATAAAGGAAATAATCGACATAAAACAAAAAAAAAATGTGGAACAACGTTGCTTAAGCTGCCACTTGCAACGTTTTTCCACTGTAGAGCATACATTTACTGAGCCGGTAGGTTTTCATAAAAGCTTCTGTTGATTTTTGGTAAGTATTGAGACATACCTACTGTACAGACGACATGTCGGCTCGCGCAACGTTTTTCCACTGAGACTGGCTCCCCAGCGCACTTTGGATGCTACTAAAAGAGGGAGATAGATTTTTTTTCATGATGTGAAAGAGTAGGATAGATAGGTATACACATCAAGAACATTATTCCACCAAAAAATCACTTTACGATTTTTTGTTGTTTGCAACGTTATTCGGGCGATGCATTCAAATGTAGAAACTGCCCTGGAAAACCTGGAATTATCAGGGAATTTACACCCTGCATTTGCCACCCTGCTGAAGTAGTCTAAGAAGAGCACAATGAATTGCAAAATGATGGTATTTGCAGGAACGCATTCAATTATGCGATCAACAGTTTACCATAACAGTTTACCAGCACAATGAATTGCAAAATGATGGTATTTGCAGGAACGCATTCAATTATGCGATCAACAGTTTACCATTATTGTACCTTGTGGTCCCTGTGAGAACAGATAAATGTTATAGTGTTCCCTGGTCAAAAAAGGTCAGGAACCACTGTTTTAAAGAGACCCTTGCTAGTGTAGTGGTGAACTGGAGGGATAAAAAATTGTATTATAATTTATTTTTTTAGGAAGCTGAACAATGAAACAGAAAAACATTGTACATTTGACTGGTCAGTGGTTGAGTGGGCATAGCGCTTGGGTCCCACCTGGGCGTCGCGTGTTCGATTCCTCGGCTGGCTAAGTCCTCCATCACAACATAAGCAACATTTTAGGCTTTCTGTGGTGGTAGTAGGAGATTTTCAAACATTGTTGGGTTATTCGTAACCCGGGAATGTTTGTCTTTCTTTTAAAAAAAAAAAAAATTTAAAATTAGTAAAATGTAACCGTGAGCATAAATTCAAATGAAAATGATGAACGTCGCTACGCATCCAGTATCTTTGGGTCGTATTCCAAACTGGTTTAAAATTTTTTTTGAAGCTTTTCGATGTCTACTGTCGCATCTAGGAATTGAACCCAGGACCTTGCCTTGCCGGCTCTGCTTTGACCTCTGAACTAATTCCATCCTCTCCCCTTCAATCAATTTAACTGTATAATAACGACTAAGAACTGCCAACATTATTTTAATTTTCTTAACGCATATTTTTATTGGCTGCTGGTTTCAAATTGGTCTCTACTAGATTTTGTCAGATTTTCAGTATTGATTGTAAAAAAACACTTCTATTAGCCATACCTATTTCGCAAAAGTTGGCACAATTTTTTTACTTTTCTTTTTCTTGTTCATAACATTATTTTCGACTGTAATTACCCACTTGATTTTATTAATATCCTTTGCCTCGCCTGTAAGTAGAGTACAAATGTTTGTTGTTTGTTTCAGGATGAAGAGAGATGGTGGCGGTGCCGGCGGCGTGCCGTGCAAGCTGCCGCTGGCCCGGCTGGGCGCGCTGCTGCCGCGCCTGGCCCCCGCGGCCCTTCTGCCCGCCCCCATGCCGCCGCCGCCCGCGCGCGCGCTCTGCCTGTACTGCGAGCGCACCTTCACCAGCGCGCAGCTGCTGCACAAGCATGCGGCGCGCGTGCACCAGCTGCCGCCCAACCGCCGCCAGAGCTCGCGCCACTCGCCCGCGCCCGACTCCTTCCACCCCGGCTGCAACCTCTGCGCCAAGAATAGCGGCGTTCAGACCGCCTCCGATCTCCCCGCTCTCTTCCACCACTTCATCGACAAACACCCCGCACACTACTTCGCCTGCGCAACCTGTACCTTAAGGTTTTCTACACAAAATATCCTCATATCCCACCATAAAGATATCCATGGACTTAAAGGAGGAAACACCCAAACCCCCTTGGAAAATAGACTTAACGACACTTTTGTTGGAAAAGGCAATAGCGATCCTGAGGAAAATATTTGCTTAGAAAATGATATCTCATCTAAAGGATCAGGGGTTAGTGATCAACTTACCTGTGAAGTTGTGCGGTATGATGGAGATAATATAAATGTGAAAAGTTTGACCAAAAATGTTACATTAAATATACCTAGAGAAGTTTCAGCGGCATCCATAGGAGATGTCGCAGGCAAAAAGAATAACAAGGGAAAGGCTTTAAAGAAAACTAAGAGTCAAACTCTGAAAAATGTTGATACTTCTTTAAATGATGTCAGCAATCATTCAGATGCTGGCCAACAGTTGGAAAATAATACTCCTAACACTGAAGGCATGGAAGACTTTGAGGAAAATATAGTGGCTAACTTGATCATGCCTAGGGGAGTGACTGAATTAGATCAATTAGAGAAACAAGCTAACAAAAAGAAACTATTGCCCGACAGCAATGGAAAGAAGAATGTGCGAACAAGTGAACCGTCTGTGTCACTAGCTCGTTTACAGTTCAAGTCCGACTCTAAAGACTCGCCGATGCTATCCCGGCTCGGGTTGACGCAGAACCGATCTCCGCGAGCCCAGAGCCTGCGGCGCTGCCGTAAAGCTCCCGTCACTGAAAATAGATCTGCTTCTGAAATGTCGCGAAAGGATAAATTAAAAGCTAAGAATAACGACGATTTCATCATCAATAAAAGTAAGAATGATCCCAGCACTAAATTTGATCCAGATTTCTATTGTAACGTTAGTGCTAATGTTCGAGAAAATATCCTCGAGCACTTGGACGGGAAGTTGGGAAAAGCAAATGCTATCGGAGATGTTCCTGATATTATTGATCCAAAAATAAAGAGCACCCACGTCGTTATGCCTTCTCCTCAAGAGCAACCTGCTGAAATACACGGAAGTGACATTAGGTTGAATGCCATCACTGTGTTTCCCACTCTGCTGACCTCCGACCAGTATGGCTCGGACAAAATCCCCCACTATTCGTACGGCGCCAAGGTACAGACTTTCAAGAAAATCATTACAAAGAATAGCTGGAAATGGAAATGGGATCCCATCAAAAAATATAAATACTGTAATGAAGATGGTAAAATTGTTAGAAAAATCAAACCTCTCCTACACATGAGTCCAAGAGATCTCTCAAAATTGGATATTTGGACTCAATTATCAATGCGAGAAAAGTATGACAAGTGTGTTGAGAGCAAAGCTCCAGACATTAATGAAGTAGGTAAATGTGAAAGGCAAAAACAGATCAACGAACTCAACACAATATTAGATAGTAGAGTATTTCCAGAAATAGAATGCTCAGAAATCAGCAGCAATGAAAGAGAAAAGGAAGAAGAAGTGGAGGAAAAGGAGGCCGTAGATGAGAAGGAGAAGGAGGAACAGCAGCTGAACCCGGTGCTGGCGGGGCTGGGGCTGGTGAGGAGCGGAGGGGGGGCCGGGAGCTCGGCGGGCCCCGTGCTGACGGGCGAGTGGGCGCGGCCGCGCTGCTACGTGTGCTGTGTGTGCGGGCGGCGCGCACCCTGCCTTCGCTTGCTGCAGGCGCACCAGGCCTCGCAGCACCCCCATGTGCACGCCACGCACTATGAGCTCGTGGGCCAGGAGCTACTGCAGACACAGCTCTACAAGCATCTTTACCTGCCTGGCATCCGCAGGGGCCCAAATCACCAAACAGGGGACAAAACCAAACTGAGGAAGCAATCCATCGCTAGGCAGATCAAGAATGCAACCAATCCTCGCAACACCAGGATACTCCGCACCACCACTAGAACCATCAAGTCCTTGGAGAGGGAATGCACTAAATGCAACAAGTCCCTTCTGCCCTCTGAACTTTACAGGCATATTTTGGAGTGCGCGGGAGATTATGGGTGGATTATGGCCAAGAAGAAATGCAAGTACAAGCCATTTGGAGCAAGAAGGAGGAAATTGAAAGGTCTTTACAAAAGAGAGAGACCTGAGGAAGATGAAGACAAATCTGAAGTTAAAGAAAGAGTTACCAGGCCCAAGTTACCTTCCAGACCCCGAACCAAGCCCAGTGATGGTATGTTTTTTATTTATCCTTTTCTTATAAAAAAATAATGCTACCATGTTTTATATTAGTTTATTCATAACATTTTTAGAATTTATTTATAAAATGTGTTTTTTAATGTTTGGATTGTTCTTAATTTCAGCTGAAACAATTCAGCGAATGCTCGCCAATCTCCCTGCCAAAAGAGCATCTAGACAAATTATGAATATACCATCACCAAAAATAAGACCATTCTTGAATGACAATAAAAAACAAGGGCACATTGTGCGCCATATGGTATCAACCAAAACTAGAATCCAAAGAAGTAAAATGATGTGCACATCATCCGTGATCACCGTGACCGAAGGACTTGGTAAAAAAATACGGCGTGTGACAAGGTCTGTGGCTAACACGGTCCAGGCCCTGCAGCAGAGGAACTATCTACGCAACAGGAAGAATCTAACTTGTAAGAAGGGTGATAAGGAGCACACGGTGGCCACCCACAAGTCTCTGCCCGCTGTCTCTGCGAGTCCCGCTGAGGAAACCCTTGAGCCAATTTCGCCTGTTCCAGCTGTTCCAACTAAACCCAATAAAACTTCAATAATTAAGAAAAAATCTCCAATTGTTGCAACTTCAAAGTCTGATATTACCATCTCTTCTAAATGCAAAAAGGAAGAATCACTTCCTAGACTGTCAGAAGAGAAGAAGTCCAAGCATTATAATAGAGTTCCCAGAAACATAGTTTCTACGGTTGATGTTGCAAAAACCAACGATGAAGAAATCAAGACAAAGAAGCATAAGTTACAAAGAATACTGCGAAGAAGGCCAGTTCTCAGCAGTAAGATTATTGATTCTTCTAAATCTCTAAAGAAAAGGACTCTTAGGAAAACTCCTGTGGAACGTGAACTGATAGAAGAGTCCTCTGGGATGGATGACGACATAGTACTAGCCAAAATAGATAAGGAGACATTTTCTTCAGAAAAACAACCCTTGAAGGCAAAGGAATCCATTCTGACTGTGGATAAGCCTAAATTACCTATTCGAAAATCTAAAAAGAATGCTAGAAAATCATTAGGATTCCCGCTGAAATGGATCGGCACCAAGAAAACCCGGGGTGAAAAACTTAAGGATGACCAAGTGAACCAAGAATTAGAGAAAATTACTAGCAACATTCCCGAAACTGAAAGAATCGTGGAAGAAAATAGTCTACAAGTATCCAAGGTTATTGAAGAAACCTCAACTGCCGAGATTGACTCTGATATATTACATAGGGAAATGACTGAGATTCTTGATTCGGAGCCTTTAAGCAATCTGAAATCTAATATGCAAGCTGTAACCGAGGTGACTTCAGACCCTTCTGTGGTATCAGACAAGTTAAATGATACGCAAAGTGAAATTGTACAAGTTTCACCAAAACAAAGCACAACAGAACCAGAAAAGTCACCGGATCTTATAATTGCGGCGAGCTGTGGAAATTGGTCTAATCCTGGATTTCCTCAACCACGAAATACATCAAATAATGCAGATAAAGAGCTTCCTCTTCAGCCCGAGCGTGACGTGTTCAGCAACAAGGGACAAACAGCGAGTATAGTCAATAAAGAGATCTTAACCAATTTCAACCAAGGAAAGTATTCTTTCCAGGAGTCTGTGGAAATTATAAACAAAATTAACTCTAAAATTACTATTGAACCTGTTCGTCCATTGAATAATGCAGAAGAATTTGAAATTGACAACATTGACAAACCACCTTTGTTCAGTGTTGTGAGCAGCATTCAATCTAAGCTTAATAGCATGCATCAACTGAATCCGTTTGCTAGGTACGAGCAATACGTTTACAGCGCATATGAACTGCAACATGCTAACTCTAGTTTGCAGACAAGTCAGCCAAATCTCGAGTCAGATGCTTCCTCAAAGCAGTCGGCTAAGATGAAGGCAGCCAAATCTCGGCGTGGACTCAATGACTGCATTGCCATGCTCAAGGGAAAGTTGAATGACAAACCTGATATAGAAGAACCCTCGAGGGCCATCCCAACAAATGTTGCAAGTACTATTGAAAAGATGCAAGTTCTGCCATTGGCAACTACCAACACAATTTGCTCTCCATTAACGGATACGAAAACTCTAAAGGAAAATGAATCTGTACCTTTTACTAAGGCAGTTTTCCCAGCTGATTCACCGATTACAGCCGCGGTATTGCCAGTTGAGGATACCAGTTATTTCCCAGCTACAAATTCTTTACTTCCTAAAGAAAATATGAATTATTTCCCAGCTTTGAATTCAGGTTCGCCCAGTGAAAAGATTAGTTATTTCCCAGCATCATTGCAGAGTGAAAAGAACAATTGTTTCCCGGTTACAAATACCGAAATGGCAACAGAAAAGTTAACCTATTTCCCTGTTGTGAATACAGAATGTCCAACTGAGAAGATTAATTATTTTCCAGTTACAAATGTACTACTGCCTATTGAAAAGAAAAATTATTTTCCGGTTACAAATACGGTTTTGCCAAGTGAACAGTCACATTGTTTCCCCGTGTCAAATGCAGTGACGCCGCTTGAACATGAGAACAGCGTAACATCACGAAACACAGTTATTCCACCAGAAATTAAAAACCTTACAAATACAGTGTCTCCAACTGAAAAGGTTAATTATTTACCGATTACAACTACAGTTTTGTCAACCGAAAACATTAATTATTCACAGATTTCAAATACAGTTTTGTCAACAGAAAAGATTAAATATTCACCTATTACCAATACGGTTTTGCCATCTGAAAATATTAATTATTCGTCGATTACAAATACTGCATCGCCAAGTGAAAATATTAAATATTCACCGATTGCACATTCAGTTTTGCCAACTGAAAAGATTAATTATTCACCGATTGCAAATACAGTTTTTTCTACTGAAAAAATGAAGTATTCACCAATATCAAATACAGTTTTGGCAACTGAAAAGAATAATTATCCACAAATTAAAAATCAAGAATTGCCAAAGGAAAAAAGTAATGAATCGCTATTTTTAAAGAGTACTGTTTTACCAACTGAAAATTGTAATTATTCACCAGCGATAGAAAAAGTAGTACCGACTAACAAGATAAATGATTTACTTGTTCATAATACAATTGAAAAGATAAAGGATGTTGAAAACAATGAGAAGAGTGAAAGTGAATCTGAAGATGATGATAATCTTCAGCCATTAGACTTATCTGGACGTGTTCCAAAAGCAGAGGACTTGTCTATTAAATCTATTATGGAAAAGGAATTAAAGAGTTCTTTATCAAAAGTACTTTCACGCAAAGCTGTTTATGATCCAACTTTACGCATTCCTCAGTACTCCTTAGGACAAGGGAAAAGTAAAGCAAGTCATGCATCACGACCAAAGAAGAAAGCAGACAGTTTACCATATTATACGGATGAATCGGAGAAGAAGTCAAGTCCTTCTGCACACAAGGCTCACCGGTGTCCCTCACCACCAGATTTTCACGAGTGTCCATCGCCTCCGAGGGATAAGATACAGAATCTGACAAGCACTGAATTAGAACTTTTACCAAAGGCATTTCTGGATAAGATAGAGAGCCTGCCAATCCACCATCGAAACGAAATTTTCAGGGCATTACCTAATGCTTTTGCTGAAGCTATAGAAAATATGCAAATGAAAAAGATAGCAGTTCTTTCTCAATGCAAAACTGCCAAAGAAGTTCCTAGACATAAAACTAAACCCGAGCCTGAGGCTTTACCTAGAATCAGAAATTCCGAACCAAGCCAAACCTCCGGCCGCCTGACATCTGAAATCTCCACACAGACTCTGGCCTCTGCCCAACCTGCCAAGGCATCTCAACACTCTTCGGAATTCACCAATTTGGATACTGACCACTTTCTGATAGATCCCGTAACGGGAAGTATTATTGAAAGAACTAACATAGAAGAACCACCAATGCCAATTGATCCTCAAAATGATCTACTTGGCCAGCCTGACAACAATTCTCCACAGATTTTGTCTCTTCCTGCGACCAATACTAATGAAGATAATGTAATAGATCTAACCAATGAAAATCATGATATTGACTTCCTCAGGAACAGTAAGATTGAAGATACTCTGACCGTAGACCCCCAAACTATTGAGGAAGGGATAGACTCAAGGAACAATGAGTCACAGCACAACATCGCAGTTGTAGCCAAGGAGGCCTCACCAACAGATTCTCGTGATGTCCAGAAAGCCTCTCCCGACAAGGGCACCTTAAGTCTGAGGTCTGTACGGATTAAAACCACAACAGAAAAACTTAAACAGAAATCCTTTGATCTACAAAAGGAAGAAAGCAAAGGGAATGGTTTGTTAGGATTGCATCCAGAAGTTTTAACCGAGATATCTAATCCAACACCCCAAGCTGAAGCCTGCAGTGCTGGTGATCACAGTGACAATGTCAATATTCCTACTGAGAATACTATATCCTCTTCAAAAGATTTAAGACTGGACAGTGGTGTATCAGACTGCCTAGTAAATGTGGCTTTGAAATTAAGTGAACCGGCTATCCAACAAGATGAGGTGAGCAGCACGCAGCACTCGGTGGCAGAAGATAGTTCGGACTTTTCACCCACAGAATGTGTCATCAACAAGGATTCTACTTTGCCCGACAATAAACCGATTCCTCCTTCGGTAGATTTTCTGAATTTTGAATCTAATGTTGTTGTCATGACTGACAAATTAAAAACAGATTCTGAAAAACAAACTGAGAATGTGTCCATCTTATTAACACCAACTGGAACTCTCCAAAATTCATTTAAAAACCTCGTCAGGGACAAGGAAGTTATTGATATAGATAAAGCAGGTGATTCAACATTTAATGAAAAAAGTCCAAAGAAAACAGCAACTAAAAGAAAAAAAGGAATTAAACTCACCCCAAATTCGGAAAGCAAGGAGCACTCTGTACAAACATCAGAGGTGAAAGACTCTATTGAAGAAATTATTCCAGTAGTTCCTGAATATTTGGAAAAATCTAGTAATGATTTTGATGGCAAGCCGGAAACTGTAACATGTGAACAACAAAAAACATCATTCAACAAACTGTTAATGATTGAAAGCAATATATTGTCAGAAACTGCTTTGACACCCTCTAATGTCATCGATTTCCACCCGGTTAGCTCAGAGAAATGTGAAACCTCACAAATAAATGAATTGGATAAAAGTGAAGTTAAGGATGAGTCTATCGTTCGACGCAGTTCAAGGAAGAGCAAAAGCAAATTGCCTGTAAAAGAAGATGAAAAAATTAGTGATGAGAAATCGGAAACCCTTCAAAATGTAGAAAATTGTAATGATGTTTTGAATCCTGATATGTCTGGTGCGGCAATCATCCCCGGAGAATCCTGCCAGGCCAACCTCGGAGAGGCGGGGGTAAGTCCAAGCCACAACCAGAAACCAGACTCAGATGACGAAGACGACATCTGCCTCGCTGTCGTCGCCAAGAAGAAAGCCATCATAGTCCCAACAGCGGAGTCGAGCAATGAAATCACACAAAAGGAATCCATATGTGCAGATCTCTCAACAGTTGAGGAAACTATTTCGAAGGTTGATAAAGTCGCCGGCAAAAGAAAGAATAAAACTATCAAAAGGAAAATAATAAGGAAAGCTAAACACAAAGTTCAAAGCAGAATTACCCGATCTCGTTTTGTGGAGGCGACCCTCGACGGCACCAAAGTACCAGTCACTTCAGTCACCCCTAAGCCCCCGCCAGCAGAGAGGAAGGCAGGAACTGACAGTACCACTCAGAAAAATATAATTCCTCTGAAGAAACGCAAAATAAAAGCTTTTGAAGAAGATGCCATTCCATTAAATACCGATGTTAGTGTGCTAACTGAGGAAGAGCAAGATGAATCCTCAGTGTTCAGGTCGGACAAGCTGACTGATGAAGAATCTAGCCAGAACAATGAACAAATTGCGTCAGTGAACTATGTGAAACTCAATGAAAATGGACATCTTATTTTCAAGATGTTCAAGAAAGTTAAGAAAACCAGGCAAGTTGATTCGTCTAAACCTGATAATAAAATTAAGGACATTGCTAAGAAACTGTTTGGATCAACTAAAAATAGTAACAAAATTAAAAAAGATGAAAGCGGCAAGTACACGATTGATGAAACTCAGCAACCTAATGATTTGTCCTCAGTTGTCGGAAGCGATCCTGTAAGTGTTCCTATAGACAGTCAAAATATAAATGTACCACCGACGAGTGAATCCTCAAAGCAGCTTTCTGTACAAGGAAAGTGTGAAAAAACTGTTACCCGAAAACGTATTTCAAATCGAAACTCAGAAAATGATAAGAATGAAGAGAATAAAGAAGTTACCACTGACAAAATATCCAATTCAGATTCTTCTATACTGCCTGATGATCAACTTCTAACAACTTTTCCTAAAATCATTAAAAGCACTAAGAAGAAATCTTCTAAAATTGGATTGGAACTCTTGGAAAGCCTTATTCCCAATGATTCAGAACCCTTGAGTGAGAGAATCACAGTAGTGGATATGATTTCATCTGCTCTAGAAAAGATGATAACGCGAGAAGCTGAGGCACTCAAAATAAAACGTGAGAATGAGATCAAATCTAAGACAGGGAAACGCAAAAAGAAATCCACAAATATGACAGATGACTTCAAGAAGGACGAGCAGGATTTATCTGAATCAGCAAAAGTTAATGCGTCTGAAATTGACAAAGAAAGCGAACAAAATAATTCTAAAGTTTTACACACAATTAGAAAGGGGGTATGTGAATCAACTACTAATATGAAAATGTGCCATGTCGAATTAAATTCCATTATACATCCCGATGTGTCTGTGGACGCCCTTAAAACTCCCGTGAAATCAACAGTAAAAGAAGTCAAAATTGTGTCCGACTCATCAAATACTATTAATGAGTCTGAGGAGAGTCCCAATACCAAAAAATCTAGAAGGAAGTCTCCCAGAGATCTACGAAAAAATGGAGAAACACTATTAAATTGCTCTAATTTGACAGATATTAACAAAAAATGCCCAGAAACTCTTAAAGACAATGTCAAATCTAGTGTGGATAATATCGACGCACCGAAAGTTGTTCAAATTAACAAAAAATCAATGATTGAAGAAACCGTTAACGGAAAGAAATCGCTGGAAGTAATTGTTGCAAATCCCCAAGAACCTTTTTCTAACATTTGGAATAATACAAGCGATCTTGTTGACAAAGATACCACATTGGAGACTAGTGCAGATCAAATGAAGGAGGCGCCACAACCCAAACCTGGCGCCGGCAAGAAGGATAAGTCTTTGGCTCAATACCTAGGAAGAGAAGATAAAACTGCAAAAAAACTGAAGAAGTCTTTGAATCGCGAAAATTTATCTGATATTATTATTCCAGAAACTAAAGCTAAGAAAGTTAGCAAGAAACTAAATAAACCTGCTAATGAAAACTTGCTTAAAAAGCTCAAGGGAAATCTGAAAGTGGCTGATAAAGGAAATTCACTCGAGTCACCTGTTGATGAAAACCAACCACTATCCAATTCGATCAAATCTTCAGACTTAAGAGGCTCCCAATATGTTTTTGAAGACAGTGATTTTGAAAATTTATCTGATATTGCATTTTCTTACAAAAAATTAAAAGAGAAGAAAAAAAATGAGAAGATTCAATTAAAAGACTCTAAAATGGATTCACTAAATGCAAATTGTGATTTATCAGATTTAAGCATTTCTGACCACCTGCTTTCAGACTCTAAAAATGAAATGATGGAAAAAGATAAGACCCAGAAAATAAAATCCACCGAGTTTGTCGTTCTTTCAGAGTCCAAAAATGAACTAATGAAAAGAGATAATACTCAGAAAACAAAATCAATTGAATTGGCCCCTCCTTCTGACTCCAAAAATGAAATGATGAAAAAAGATAAAATCCAGAAAACAAAATCAATTGAGTTGGCCCCTCCTTCTGACTTAAAAAATGAAATGATGAAAAAAGATAAAATCCAGAAAACAAAATTAATTGAGTTGGCCCCTCCTTCTGACTTAAAAAATGAAATGATGAAAAAAGATAAAATCCAGAAAACAAAATCAATTGAGTTGGCCTCTCCTTCTGACTTAAAAAATGAAATGATTAAAAAAGATAAAATCCAGAAAACAAAATCAATAGAGTTAGCCCCTCCTTCTGCGTTAAAAAATGAAATGATGAAAAAAGATAAAACCCAGAAAACAAAATCAATTCCGTTGGTCCCACTTTCCGACTCCAACAGTGAACTTAAAAAGAAAGATGAAATCCAGAAAACGAAGTCAATTGAGCTGGCTCCTCTTTCCGAATCCAGCAATGAAATGATGAAAAAAGACATTATCCAGAAAACAAAGTCAATTGAGTTGCCCTCTCTCTCCGACTCCAACAATAAAATGATGGAAAAAGATACAATCCAGAAAACTAAATCAATTGACTTGGCCCCTCTTTCCGACTCTAACAATGAAATGATGAAAAAAGATACAATCCAGAAAACGAAGTCAATTGAGCTGGCCCCTCTTTCCGACTCTAACAATGAAATGATGAATAAAGATACAATCCAGAAAACCCCTTTTTCCGACTCTAACAATGAAATGATGAAAAAAGATACAATCCAGAAAACAAAAACAATTGACTTGGCCTCTTTTTCTGACTCTAACAATGAAATGATGAAAAAAGACAAAATTCAGAAAACAAAGTCAATTGAGTTGGCCCCTCTTTCCGAATCAAACAAAGAAATGATGAAAAAAGATAAAACCCAGAAAATGAAATCTATTGATTTGGCCTCTCTTTCCGACTCTAACAATGAAATGATGAAAAAAGATAAAATCCAGAAAACAAAATTAATTGACTTGGCCCCTCTTTCCGACTCTAACAATGAAATGATGAAAAAAGATAAAATCCAGAAAACAAAATTAATTGACTTGGCCCCTCTTTCCGACTCTAACAATGAAATGATGAAAAAAGATAAAATCCAGAAAACAAAATTAATTGACTTGGCCCCTCTTTCCGACTCTAACAATGAAATTATGAAAAAAGATAAAATCCAGAAAATGAAATCAATTGACTTGACCTCTCTTTCCGACTCTAATAATGAAATGACGAAAAAAGATAAAATCCAGAAAATAAAATCAGTTGAGTTGGCCGCTCTTTCCGACTACAACAATGAAATGATGAAAAAAGACAAAATCCAGAAAACAAAATCAATTGAGTTGGCCCCTCATTCCGACTCCAACAATAAAATGACGAAAAAAGATAAAATCCAGAAAACAAAATTAATTGAGTTGTCCCCTCTTTTCGACTCCAACGATGAAATGATTAAAAAAGATAAAATCCAGAAAACAAAATCAATTGAGTTGGCCCCTCCTTCTGATTCCAACAATGAAATTATGAAAAAAGATAAAATTCAGAAAACAAAACCAATTGAGCTGGCGCCTCTTTCAGAATCCAAAAATGAAATCACCAAAAAAGATAAAACCCAGAAAACGAAATCTATAGAGTTAACCCTTGTTGCCAACTCTAAAAATGAAATTATGAAAAAAAGTAAATCCCAGAAAATAAAATCAATTGAGTTAACCCCTCTTGAAGACTCTAAAAATGAAATTTTGAAAAAAGATAAGATCCAGAAAATAAAGTCCGTTGCGGAAACAAAACATTCTCATAATGAAGTACTTAAAAATAATTCACATAAATCTAGCGAAAACATTCCTGATTTAATTATAAAAGCTTCAGATCCAGAGAATGACAATAATACAGTAAAAAAGAAAGAGTTAAGAAAGAAGTTGATTTCAGAGACTGATCCAGCGCTTAAAGTTAACCAACAAGCAATCGCTCCTACACCTTCACCCATACCCTCACCTTCACCAGTTACTGGAGAACAGTTGCTCCTGGAGAAGTCCAACGCAAGACGGAATAAACAAACCATGACAACTCGCGCGAAGCGTATTGGTCAACGTAGAAGTACATTAGCAACCTGTGAATCTATAAACACTAATGATCTTGTTTCAAGTGATGATGAGTCTGTTATTCAAGACAAATATTTAGCAAACTTCGGTATGTTCACAGAAAAAAGACCCAGAAAATCCACTATCTTGGCTATAAAGAAAATATCGCAGACATTTAGGCCCGAAACAAGTGACACAGATGACTTGGATCATAATGGTAGTAGCCAACCCCTTCGCCGTAGTGAAAGACCACAGAAAAAGAAAACAAGGAAAGTGTCTACAAACCTAGACATTGTTGTCAGCGACACGTCTGCTATAGAAGCAGACCCCATCGGTGATGCTCTCAAACCGTCAGCCGAATCCACGCCTAAAGGGGCTAACTTGGCTCAATCCACACAATACACGGATGATGGCTTATCAACTGATGATACTTCGGTATTTTCCAAAGAAGACAATGGAAAAGAAACTGACAATTATTGTTCTATTTGCAACAGAAAATTTAGGCGAGCTGAAAATCTTGCTAAACATAAAATGACATTAATGCATATTTCTAAATTGTCTGAAATAGAAGCTAAGACCCTGAAAGCTGATGATGGTGATAAATCCATTGAAGAATTGATTGATGATGGCATTCCTTCTAAGAAGTCTGTTGTAGAACTCGTGTTTGATTCTACAGTCAAGAATATTTCCACCAGAGCTTATAAGAATTTAGCTGAAAGAAAAAGCTTCAATAACGATGACTCCTCCTTGGAGTGTGCTTTGTCTCCTGATAAACAACAGCCATCACCTCAGGAAAATTTGATCACTTCTAAGGATCTTCTTGAACAGACCTTGTCTGAGGTGAATTCCAGTCCTAATCATGATGCATCTAGAAAAACTTTAAGTTGTGATGAAGCATTATTCTTTGAGTGCTGTAGCCTCCTGAAAGAATCTAAGTCAACTCGAAAGGACGTTAAAATAGTTGAACCATTCAAATCCTCAGAAAAATATTCTAAAGCTTATCCCAATAGCACTGACGCTCCAGTTATAATTTCCCACGTAGAATCTGCTAATACTTATGAGTTAAATTTACCAAGTTACGCAAAGGAATTTGAGCCAAGGATGGAAGACTTTGATCTGGCAGATATTTCTATACCGGCAGGTGTCGAGGAAGTCTTTTATGATTGCACCGATCAGATCGAACCATTTGAACTACCAACACGAAAGTCAACGGAATATGATTTTGATACCTTGAACAAAGACTTGACCAAAACACGTACCATCGATCAAGACAGTATTGCTGTTGAGCAGACCGCCAAGTCAATAATAGAGGAAATGGATGAGAAGTCATGTGGAGCTGAGTTTGACCCATATTCTGCTGAATCGCTCATGGTGAGATCGAATTCTGATGATTTTTCAGACAACGGCGATAGTATGCTATCTACTCATGACACTGAACATCATACGCCACAAAGATCTTCAAAACGGCGATCTGAGCCAGAGCCGTTTAATCCTTTAATGGAGTTTGAAGATAAGTTTGACAAGATCAAGCGTAAAGCACGAGAGAAGGCGCAGGCGGCGCAGGAGGCCATCACGGCGGCTATCACCCCCCGCGGATCCAAAAGAACCATGAAGAAGAATCGCTCCAAGTCCAGGTTAGTGCACTTCATCATGAGCAAGCATTTCAGAGTCATTTTTCTAACACTCATGTAGAGTAAAGCGTCATACACTTTTAAGGCGCTGAAAAATTTATTAACTTGTGGAGAGCCATTTTTGAAACTTGAGTGCATCACTTTGAACTAATATTTAGTGGATTTATTTTGAGCTATAGTATATTTTATTTACCGAAACACATTCCTTGAACAATAAACTATCTATAAAAACAACATTACTTGCGTTTGTTTGATAAATTGATAGGTTTTTCAATGTTTTTGTGAACTATCATGCAGATGTGAGATATCACTTTTCGACAGTTCAAATCGTGGCAAAATCTGACACCCAGATTCCATAGATAATTCATTTAAAAATATTCTGGTGTTGCTAGGTGAAAGAAACTTTTGGCTACATCAAGAATGATATTGGCGCCAGCGATTCTGACCTTGTCCTTCATACAGTTTTTTTTTTTTTTTTACATTAACTCCACACAGGAGGCCCTGAGGAAAATAATTTCCCTCAGGGCCTATGTCATCTGGGATGCTGTGTGGAGGGTCTTTTTGAGAAGAGGAAGGAATGAACATTGGTCTTGAAGAGACCAATGTTGTAGGAAGGAGGAAACACAGAGGCCGGCAAATCATTCCACAGCCGAGCTGTTGAACACAAGAACGAGTCGAAGAAACGACCAGTTCTCATGTGACAAATGTTGGGCACGTGTTTGGCGTGTTTCCCGACTACGCACCGGTGCCGAAGGGATCAATGATGCTAGATCTATGATGCTAGATCAATGATAACAGTTTCTTTATACATAGGGTTAAAATCGCATTTAATTTTTTTTTTCGAAAATTTGTTCTGCGTGCTTCCGGCCAATAAGAGGTTAAGTGATTTTTTTAATCACAATGACTCAGTAATTCCATACTAAGCAAATATTACTTAGTACTAATATGTATATTTTTATGTGCATATTTCAGGAAATCTAAGGGAACACACGAAGAACATTCAAAATCTGGGAAGTCTTTAACCAAAGATAGCAGCATCAACAAAAAGAGAAGTCATGGATCCCTTGGCCAAAAGGCCAATTCCAAAAAGGTTCTGACTAAAGGTGCTTTAAAAGGCTTTGATGGCGTTAAAGTGTCCATATTGACAAACGAAATTAACCTGCACAGTATTCTTGATAATAACAAGTCAAATACTCACGAGCATGCAGTTCATGAACATTCCTCTAAGATCTTCAACTCCTTTGATGAGAAGAGTGACCGAGCCGAATCCAACGTTAGTGATATGGACAAGGGTACCAATGACTCCGATGAAACCATCAATTCTAAGATAACCAAGAAACAGCGTACAAAGAAATTAAGCAGTAAACAAAAACGCAACAAGGTTCATCAGGAAAGCGACAGAAGTGCTGTGAACAATGTAGAACCCGTCATTCCTACTAATGTGGATAAGCAGCATTTGGATGTTTATGACTTCTTTGATGAAGATGAGGATGATGTGTCTGACAAATTTAAATTCCGTACTCCCGCTACCTTGAGCAGCAGCAAGGATAGAGTCACCACTAACAAGAAGAATGATAACTTAGGAATGTCTGTGTTGAGCACAAATAAGAATAATTTAGAAGCTCTAAATGAAGACTCCCAAATCTCAAGTCTGAGTTTTTCCGATCGAGATGACTTTACTTACATGTCTGATGATTACAGAGCAAACGAAAGCGAAGATGAAACCAATCAAAGCTCTGTAGACATGTCAGCCAATACATCTAAATCTAATAAAAAACATAAAAGATCTTCCAAAAGTCAGACAAACACCAAAAAGAGTGCCATAATGGGAAAAATCTTTAAAAATAATGCTATCAGGAATGATCAAAAAAATGCCAACCACAGTGCTAATGAGACAGAATCCGATGATATTGTAACAACTGGGCAAACAGATATGGACCAATTGTTTGATAGTCTCCTCGAACAAACCATTGCCAACAATAATGAAAGTAAGTTAACAAATAAGAAAACTTCTGTTTTGAACGAGGATGCAGATAGTGCTAGCCGAGATGCAGTGACCACAGATCTACCTGAAGATACAGATGTCAGAAGTCCCAGTGCCGATGAGTACTCTGATAATGATGAGTCCATTGATAAGGATATTCCTCCATATCCTCGAGTCAGTAAACGCAAGATTGTTCCTCGACTCAAAGCCAGGTCTTCAGATGACGAACTTCCCAGGAATCCATCTCCCGCCAAACAGCCAGCTCCCAAAGTGACAGAAGACGACACAGGTGATGGTGATATCGGCGTAGCAAGTCACAAATCCCAGAGGAAATGTACAACTGGAAAACAAAATGTTCTGGTTGAAAGCTGGAGTTCTGAGTCAGACTATGAAGACTTCAGACAGTTTGAGGAGTATTCCTCCATCCCCCGCACACAAGGCCATCACCGGAAGCCGAGAAGAAGCGGGCGTAATCGACACAGTGAAGATGGGAAAAATTCAGCCAGTGACCAAAACACCAAATCTGAGTTGGGTGACCAACGTGACCAACGTGACCAAAGTTCTACAAGTGAGAAAAGTCAAAAAATCCAATTCACACCAGAGGATGAAAAGATTCACAAGAACTTCCAGGAAAGTGAAACACATTCAGATTCCTTTAGAAACCAATCTCCTTGTGAAGAAAATTACCCAGAAAAATCATCCGAGAGACAGTCTAGTAATTCTGCTAGAAGAGTGTCTTTCAACACATCCAACCCCAATCCTGTTCCAAACAAAGGAAGGAGCTCTAGACGCAAACGCAGGCAATCCCAAAAACCTTTTGACTATGATGATGAGTTCAAGCCCACCAGAATAGCGGAACCACCGTCCACGCAGCGGAGGAACAAGCGGGCTGCGTCGGAGATGCTCTACTACTGGTCCTCATCCAGCGAAGATGATGCGCAGAGTGCTTCGGTGGACAACAACAGCCGCGACCCGGAACCCATCGAGCAGCACGGCTGGATAGTGGGAGACTCCCACAAGAAGCTGGTCACCATGCTGGCTCACGCCAAGGGACGCAAGATAGACGACAACGCTACCGTCAAGGAGAAAAGATCTCGCCCATCTACATAAATTTCAGTAAGTATTTTTTCAACAGAAGTTCTTACCTAATTTAACAATAATTATTGAAATTAATTTGCTTGTACCTACATTATCATTATTATGAATTGCGTTTTGTCTACCGATTATCCAATGCGATTGTATACTATGCGTAGTTTAACTCGGCACAAGTGGGAAAATTACTTAACTGTTTTCTTAATTACTTCATTTACAAATTCCTTTCAAGGTTCAAAGACATTCCTTTTTGTCTTGTCAACCCGTATTATGTCATTTTAAGTAATACAGATCTGGACTTATACATTTATTTATAATTTAGTAATATCTATTTTTCCCTCATTGCCCCATACCATTTTTGAATGTAGAGTTCTTCAAGGACACATATTAATGTTACGACAGTTAACTATGGAATTTATTAACATAAGTGAATTTTGCTAATTATTAATGTTCTTTCTAGGTTCTGCGAATTCTCCTGAAATGAAAAATGTTTTGATAATTTGGTTATCAGGATTTAAAGGCCCATTATTCGATGTTCTCTAATTTGTGTATTTTTGTTTTTACTTCAACCTGAAATAATAATTGTGAAATATATATATATAATAATATTGAAAACTTTTAATATCTATAGAATTATGCACACTCCATCATTTAAGAATTGATGTGGTAACATTCTGATAGGTCTTGTCTAGGAATATAGGATGAAATATATATTTCTGTAATTTCTAAAGTTATTTTTTACAACTTTTAATAATTATTTGTGATGTTGACAAAATTACGAGAAAAAAAAAACAAATTTAATTACTTATATCATCTCATTGTAAATACGAATTATTGGTGGTTTATTTAGAGTTAATTTAGGAAGATATGTTAGGAAATATGTTATATCTGTCTTCATATTGATTTAATGATTTATTAAAATAACATTGTTTTAGAATTCTATTATCTAAAAATATGTTCAGTGCTTTCGCATTCATCATTCTGAATTTGATAAGTTGCTTTTAAAATTGGTGAAGATTTTATGTTCTGACTATGACTGCTTTAAAACTAAAGCTATTATGAGTTTCAAGAATATAAGGATTATTTAATGTAATATTTCAACATATATATAATATTATTTAAATCTATAAGGTGTAATAACAGTTTGTGTTTAAATTTAGTCAGATTGATGTAATCTAGATTATTATTATAGTATATAATATTATTGAATAGGATCTGTGTATAATATGTATCATGCTGGAGATCACTCTTTATTTGGTATACTTTCAGATTTACCTTTTTGGATTGTTGACGTTATGGGTTATGGTTTCCTTTGATAAGTTACAGACGTAAAGTTACATCCTCGATGCATTTAAAGACGGCTCAAAGAGCTGTCTCTAGGCGTTCTGCATTCTCCGTGATTTCAAATAGACTTGAACCATGCAGTGGTCCGGTCCGACTGTTTCCCACATTTTATCATTATTCCCTTAGTTTTACCAATGAATTTGGTTGAGGAAATAAATCCCGCTTTTATTATTATTTGCTATCCACTTCAAAGTATTATTGAGTACTTTAGCGATTTATTTGTTTCTAATATTTTATATTGACATTTTTTTTTGTTTCTAACATGTTATATTGACTACCAAATTTGATCATGTGACAAACCTCTTATTTTTTAAAATACTTTTTTTTGTTTCTAACATGTTATATTGACTACCAATTTGATCATGTGACAAACCTCTTATTTTTTAAAATCCTTTTTTTTTGTTTCTAACATGTTATATTGACTACCAATTTGATCATGTGACAAACCTCTTATTTTTTAAATTTTTTTTTTATTATTTCTAACATGTTGCATTGGCAACCAATTTGCTCATGTGTCAAACAAACCTCTTTTATTGAAGAAAAAATATCCATTCACATAAATTACATGAAAAATTTTACAACCTTTTCAATAGATTTGTACAATGAGCTAATAATGTTTTGCGTTTACATTTTTTAAAAATTCTTTTCAAAAATAGATGAGTCAACTGTGAATTGGTTTGAAATTGGTACCTTGTTTGCCATAAGCATCACGTACCCACTTTCTTTTAGCACAGCTCTTTCAGTGGGCATTTACTTCCTCACTTGACCTTTCTATGAACATAGTATCACAATTTGAGTTCTAATTGGTTGCCAAGATTGATGATTGCGAAAAATGTGTTGTGTTTTATTACATTATGTATTTATTCTTTTTTTTATCACGCATCTCTAATTATTTATAATTTAATAAGCCTTCCGTCGCCTAGTGCGATTTATCATTTATTTGAATTATCTTGGCTTTGACTTACATTGCTAGCCTACTTCACTTGTTTATTTATTTGCTGGTGCAATGAGCCAGTCACTGGTTAGGACAGCAGAAGTGTCGCCTAGGATCACATTCTGTTAGGTTCTAAGACCCCATAGTAATTTCATCATTCAATCTCCACCGTTTTTAAGGTTTGTTTTACACGCTTCAGAGAGATTTGTTATATTTTTCTTTGTGATAGAATTGAAGAAGAATAAAGAAAGCACCCCTTGCAACGCAATTCCTATTATCCTTTCATCATTTTCTATGTACATATTTATAATGTACTACTAAACTAGTAAAAATGAAGAAACATTTATTGTATGCATAGTTATTTGGCTGATAGAATATTTGTCATTTCATGTATAACTAAAATATTATGAATCTAAATAAAATGAATTTAAAAATACCAATTTGTTATTAATTTTTAGATTAGTGGTCAACTTCTTCATTTACAATTTTGACAAATTGCAAGATAATCATTTCTTTTTAATTGTCGGTAGCGAATTCACGTGGCATATTTTGTGTTCTTCAGAATTACTGAAAACAGAGCTCCATAAGTTATTTGAAGTATCCACAGGATATTCAGAGATGGAAATTTTGCAACCCAACTTTATTTTGACATACATTTTATACACATTCCATACAGTGAATGCATGTTCGGTGTAAATTTTCATTGTAATATCTTTGTTTTTTAGATTTTTTTACATTGTATGCGTAGCAAAATATAATCTGCTTCTAAAACTTTTTTTATGATGAAAATTTATGCAGTTTTACAAATTGTTGTAGAATTAATTTGGATTGGGAATAAGGGGGAATGTTTTCAACGACCAATAGATAAAATCTGCTTTACACAAAAAGTCAGTTTGATTCATTGAACTCTCTAAAGCTTCTTGTTAGTGTTTTTCGGCAAACACTCGCTCTCAAAACTTTCAACTTATTTTTTGTAATTAGTCAAAAACGCAAATATGAAGTTAGTATTAAGTCAGGCTAGGTCTAAAAAAAGTGTTTATCTGTGGACTGCTTACGTAAATTTCTTTCAGCAAAATAGCTTTAACCACTCATTTGCCGCTCGTGCGCCGGCGTGTCCTGATTTTGACACGCGATTTTGACCCTTATGTATAAAGAAAGTGTATGAAGAACACGGTCAGAATCGCTTGCTCTATTATCGCTCTTTACCATAGAGAAAACCGCAATTCGCTTGGTGACTCCGTATAATTTATATTAATGATTTACCGGAGCGCGGGAACGTGCGCAGTTCTTGCGCATGCGCGGGAAAAAATTCTTTGGTCTTCAACTTTGACCTTTCTATGTACGAAATTTCTCAAGGACGCTGTCAGAATCGCCGGACATTGGGTGTCATGGCTGCCGCTTTTTGCGAACGCTAATTGGTTACAACCAACCCCATTTACTCGCGGCATTCAACGAGTTAAACTAATTTAATGCTTGTTCGCAGAATACTAGAAGTTACAACAATTGTTTAGTCACAGCTTCGCATCCAACAATATGACTTTCCATTCGGTTTAGCAATAGAGTTGTACACAAAGTTAGATTCATTAGTTTCAACTTCAAATATGGTTATGTGTGGTGATGCATGTTGAAACATGAACATCTACATGACCAAATTACAAGATGCGATTAACTTAGTTGTGTTACTCATAGGTGGGCACATTCATCTTGAAAATATGTAAGATATACCAAATGGAAGGTCCCATCTCAGTAATTTGAACAACAAAAAAACTACAGATATCAGGCCAATTAGCTTTACATTTCACTTCCTACATTATTCAGAATCTACTCTTGAAAAATACAAATTTAATAATATTTAATGAAACCGGTTGTGATCCTAATTTTTATTTCCTCATTTTATTTTATAACACAATTTTTTTTAATTGTGTTCAACTTGTTTAATTTCCTGTAATATATATATTTTTTTACTTCTCAATTGGTTATTGCTGTTCATTTTTTCTTGTTAAAAAAAAATAACTCTTGCAAAATATCCTTTACAACACTGGTGAACTCCTAGCGTGGAGGACATTATACATTTCTCTTGCAAAATAAAATTAGTAAATGAAATTTAAAAAAAAACTAATTTCAAATTCGTAACTTTAATAAAAGTAATGCATAGGTATAGGTACACAAAATTTCAGAAATAATTAGAGTTGTTTGCCGCGTGCCTAGACTCGGAGCACCAAACTTTTTATGTATACTGACGGGTTAGGTTAGGTTACGGGTTAGGTTACACTCTAAAGCCATATCATCTGCGAACTGTAAATGTGATCGATGCAGAAATAGTAATCGAGCCCTAGTGAATACGCTGGGGCTTTTATACAGGCGTCTTGTATTCTAGCAACTGTCGCACATGTTTCTGCCACGTTATGTTTGAAAAAGTTTACAAAGTATAAATTTCACGAAAGTTTGAAAGCGGTGTTTGTTTGTTTGTTTTAAATTGTATCCACTGTAATCCACCACTTTCACTATTTTGACATTTACCAGGATACCTTTGGGCTTGGCGGAGTAGTGAGAGAGTACTGTATATAATTATTCTTGTTTATGTGCCATTGGCACGGAAAAAATAACTACTGGATGGAGCGCCTTTATTTTGTGTGCGCCAATTTGATGGACACAATTCGTCGCCTTATTTCTTAATATTGTCCAAACAATCATTTTAGTTTTTGTTCAATCTCAACATTAAAATTAAAAATAAAGCATAAAAAACATAGATATTGAAATATAAGTAGATGTGCTATCTGCAGCTTTTACTACGTGGGACTGCACTTCCGGGTGCCGCCAATATTGTTTACCAATTAACAAATAAACTAAATGAACGAATGATTAACGAATAAACCAAACGAACGTTAAACCTAATGAACGAATTCTTTCTGTATTGAAACTATATTGTTAACCAATACTAATGCACATCTTCAAAAAATCAACGAAATGAACAAATTCTTTTCGTACGCAAACTACTCTAATTAGGGCGGAGTCCGCCGACAGTTGCGTGGACACCATAGCATATCTCTTTTATATTTGAATATCTTTGATAAAAGATGATAGTTAATCTCATTAAATTCCTATTTTTTATTTTTTTATTTATTTAAAAAAAAAAAAAAGAAAAACATTCCCGGGTTACGAATAACCCAACAATGTTTGAAAATCTCCTGCTACCACCACAGAAAGCCAAAAATGTTGCTTGTGTTGTGATGGAGGACTTAGCCAGCCGAGGAATCGAAAACGCGACGCTCGGTTGGGACCCAAGCGCTATGCCCACTCAACCACTGACCGGTCAATATCACTATTATAATGTTTCATTGAAATAATGAAAGAAAACCTTCTCCTCCTGTAAATTTTTCTAAAGTAAGGCGACGAATTAGCAAATTGCAGTTGTTTTATTTCAATTGATACTAGATTCTAGTTCTCATAACACATTCTAACTAATAATTGTTATTTTATTTATTATTCATGTATGTAGATTTCATATTATAAATCTAGAGATAATTTAATGAAAATCTTTACCCGAAAACCATCAAAGGAGTGCTGACTGCTGAGAGAACAGGTGAGTAGTTTGCCCATCCCTATATATTTCATTGAGCGTCCCTGCGATGTAAACTATTTTAATGACACTGTACATATTCACATCCTAACAAAATGCATACTCTTAACTCTTTTTCCTTGCTTTATTTTTCAGCTACTGAATAGTATTTTTTTTGTCCTTTGCTTCAAAAAATAAATTCTTTTTACTCAACACATCTAACTATTGGGTGACTGATTGTACTTCATCAATATTCGCCTCCTTGCACATATAGAATTATGTATTTTAAAAAGTTTTACTTACAAAGAAATATTATTATTGGTATTACAACAGTACTGTACACATCTTGACAATTTGATTAAAATATTGCAAATAGCTGTGGTTACATTGCTTCCGATTTTAAATGTCTATCAGTTGTAAATTAAATATTATGAAACATGGAAATCATACAAGAACCAATAATTTTATTGTACGATACTGGCTAAAAAATTAGTATGTGGTCTTTGTGAATGCCATATTCAAGGGTTCGAAGGTCTATTTTGTTTGAAAGACTACTTTGGTGACACACGATTCTGGATTATCAAAAATTACATCCTTATGCAGTATTTTTATCATTCAGAAGAAAAGTTTAAAAAAAACTGTTCACTGCCAAATCCTAATACATACCTAATCATTGGCAACCTATTTGAAATCATCTTCCTGTCAAATTATTGCGGCGATCATTTCTTTCAAACTAATTTGTGTTGTCTCTTTCAGTCATAATAATTTCAAAATACCAATATAAATTTTGATTTTTAATAGATGTTTTCGTTTTAACTCGGTCATATAGCTATTTTTATAAGAGTAGACAGAAAAGATGAAATGCCACAAATCTCTCACCTGCCACACACTCCTTGCTGCATCCACATTCATATATCGATTGGCCAGTTGATTAGTCAGACACCTCAAAACACAATATTTTGTGATAATGCGGAAAGCAATATTAGAATGCTCACCATAAATCAAACATTATTTACACGTGTCTGTGTTTTACATCCTACTAATATTATAAACGTGAAAGTTTGTATGGATGTATGTATGTTTGTTACTCTTTCACGCAAAAACTACTGAATGAATTTAAATGAAACTTTACAATAATATAGCTCGTACATCAGAAGGAATAGGTGGCACGCGAGCTGTTTGAAAAATGAATACAAAGGGTTTGGGAGGGGGTACGGGGGGTTGTGGGGGGAAGGGGAGGAGGGGTATGGGAAGGAGGCGGAGTGGAAACCCCCCTAATACTACGCGAGCGAAGCCGGGGGCAAAAGCTAGTACTAAATATGTTACAAAATAATATGTTATTTTGAAATATCCTACTTGTAAACATCAACATTTTGTTTAATTTACTAAAAGTTTTTGCGCATTATAATTGTTTTGGTGGAGTTTATTAGTAATCTAAGTTTTGTACCTAATAATTTTACATATAATTGCGCCCTTTTACCTTCAACTATTGCCCACTTTTACATAAAATGGCGCTACATAAGCCATCCAAATATTATTAAAATACTAGCTATACATACAGCATGCGTTGCAATGCCATATTGAAAGAAATACATTGTTTCTCCTTTCCCGTGCGTCCCCGTCCCCGTCCCCTTCCCCTTCCTAGCTAGTAACATAAATTATAGCCTATATGTTATTCTGATGTATGAACTATATAGTCCAGTAAACGAATGGTCCAAAAGGAGGTGTAGAGTGCGTGAGCAGGGACCTAAGCGATTCTTTCAGGACTTGTTTAGGATGCTTAGGGTGTGAACATACTAAAATACTAGCTATACAGCATGCGTTGCAATGCCATATTGAAAGAAATACATTGTTTCTCCTTTCCCGTGCGTCCCCGTCCCCGTCCCCTTCCCCTTCCTAGCTAGTAACATAAATTATAGCCTATATGTTATTCTGATGTATGAACTATATAGTCCAGTAAACGAATGGTCCAAAAGGAGGTGTAGAGTGCGTGAGCAGGGACCTAAGCGATTCTTTCAGGACTTGTTTAGGATGCTTAGGGTGTGAACATACTAAAATACTAGCTATACAGCATGCGTTGCAATGCCATATTGAAAGAAATACATTGTTTCTCCTTTCCCGTGCGTCCCCGTCCCCGTCCCCTTCCTAGCTAGTAACATAAATTATAGCCTATATGTTATTCTGATGTATGAACTATATTATTGTAAAGTTTCATTCAAATGCATTCACTAGTTTTTGCTTAAAAGAGTAACAAACACACATACATCCATATAAACTTTTGCGTTTATAATATTAGTAAGATTATTAACTGCATACTCAACCCGTCATATTATACTCCTTGATTGTGTAAAGTCTCTTTGGAACATTCCCAAATCCCCTTTTCTACCACATTCAGTCTACTTTTGTCCTTTCTCCATCGTTGCTCCAGTTTCAAACCTCTGCCATTTACAAAGGAACACACATTATTTTTACTCCTGAGCAGTTCAACAACTGGCTGCCAAATGACGGTCGCCAATGGTTTTTGTGTTAATCAATTAAAGTCAAGTGTTGACTGACTTCAGGACGGTGGGAAAAACAAACTTTTTCAAGTGAAACTTCTTTAGCACCGTTGCGATACGAAACTCGATGAAATGAAAAATAGCCACACTAAAAAGAGACAAACACATACATGTGTAAGATTTAGCCTGTGAGAGAATGAGATAGTACAATCGGTCTCCTACTTAAGCGGTGCTTCATAGCCTCCCCAATCTTGTACACTTTAGTTTTCTGTAGGTTTGACTTCTATCGCGTGTGTATTGCACACTCTGTTTTTATTTATTATTATGTATGTATTTTACCTGAGCCCATTCTTCAGAATGGTTGATTCTCTGCGAAAGCGTCTGTTATGTCATAATATGCCGATAATAGAATGATACATGGATGCATTTCTAATTTGAGTATTTACTTTGTTACAGGTGTATAACGACATTCATTTCAAACATTTGTTTCATATTCCAGAACTGTTAAATTAATATAGATGTAAATATTTTGTACATACGAACTAATAGATTGAACCTATTTATCTGTATATTTGTGTCTTTTAAAGAAACATAGAAATTATCTAAAATAAATTACTTTATAAATAATAACCGACCGTGTTTTTAATTATCCTACCTTTATTTTAAATTTTTCCTGTCCAATACCAATTTATTTTATATTTCCGTTGGTTTTATGGTTTAAAAGGGACATGACATTTTTACTTCTTATCCTCCAATTATTTTCTAATATCTAATTCTTACGAGAATTGGTTACTTCTTACTTCACATTGGTTTTGATGGGCCCTTTGGACTGAAGGCAATCTGTAAAAATCTGGCACTTTAAAAAAAAGTTATTGAAAATAAAGGAATATGAGGAATAACTAATTTTATGAAGATAAGAAAATTTCTGCTTTCTAAAAACAAAAATAATTATCTCTGAAAGCAACCATAATCCTTGATTGTATTTTGTTGTGGTAACGGGTACCGCCGCCCCGAGAACCATTTATTAGATAACCAAAACCTCAATAGGTCACCTCAAGTAGTTCGCCACGTTTGGCGATTTAGCAGGGGTGCCCGGGTTCATGGGGTGAGGTTTGTCTAGGTCTTGGTGACGGATGACCTGGACACGTTGAACCCCAGACTCCTACCCCCCATACCTTTTTCTTTCCTTTCCATAGAAAGACCCTCCACACAGCATCCCCAAAGATAGCATAAGCCCTGAGGAAAATTATTTTCCACAGGGTCTGCCGTGTGGAGCTAATGCAAAAAAAAACTATGTAAAAACAAAAAGCAGCCCAGGGTCACTATAGGTAGAATTACTGATTGGAAGAAACAAAAAGTTGTGAAAACAAATTACAATGTGACAATTTTTATTTTTATTTATTTTAGACAAAACTGTATTCACAACACAACAGGCTAACGACGCAATAGATTAGAATATGCAGTCAGTGTACAGTCTATATGACTTTTTTGATTTCATCATAGAAAACCAGCACAAGAGCGCCTCCGGTGCCGCGGAGCACATTGGAGAAGGCGCCCTTGAAGAAGGCACTCGGGCCCTCCGTGGCCAAGATCTTCCTCCAGCAGTCCAGCGTGTTCCGGTACTGCATCTCCTCCTTCTTCTTGCCCGACTGCATCATCATCCTTCTCCGCACCGTGTCAAATGGATACGATATGACGCCAGACATCGTGGTTACGGCCTGAAACCAAATATTCAATAGTCAACAAACAAACGTCCATTAGAGGAAACTTTTAATAAATAATAGATTCATGAAATAATTTTACTTTGTATAAACCACTTATTTGATGTGCAAATCCGACCGTTTTCGGAACAAACGTTCCTTCGTCAGGGAAAGCTTATACTGACGAAGGAACGTTTGTTCCGAAAACGGTCGGATTTGCACATCAAATAAGTGGTTTATACAAAGTAAAATTATTTCATTATTCTATAATGGATAACCACAAAGTAATAGCTACATTCAAAAATATAATAATAGATTCATTTGTAAAACATTAACAAGTGATTCCTGACATTATTTGGAGTAAAAAATGTAAATGTAATTTGGTCTCCCTTGACTTGTTTGATTTTTTTTAAAATTATTGTTTCAAAATCAAGCAAAAAAATTCTTCCACATTTAGTCATTGGTAATTCAGCCGAATAATCATCTAAACCCTCATCCTGACCTTAACTGTCTAATTACTGTTTTTTTAATGTTTTTAGTTGAAAAAAAAACATAAAAAATTGCCATTTATCAAAATTTCATTTTCTTTTTTTTTCACTCAAAATAATGTCAGAAAGCTAGCAATGTGTAGGTTCAGCTGGAATGGGCTCTTAAGCTTGGCTCTTTTAATTTTTCTCCTTTTTTTTTCTCTTTCGATCTGCATTGTAGAAATATTTCTAGGAAAATAAGTGCATTTTTTTTTTCAAATTCTTTCATATTTTTTTCTAAAAATTAAAAATAAATTAAATGCTGTTATATAAATTTAATAAAACAAATATTAAACTTATTTTTTACTTTTATTTGGCGTTTATATACATATCATATGGGGGAGGGAGAGAGTTTACAATGATTTTATTCCATAACATAGGTTTTCTTAAGTCGTCTTTGACTGTTGAATTTCTAATTATTTTGGTTATTCCCAGTAGGCTTAATTACCTCGGGTTTGAAGCTAACTTAAATATTGTTCTGGGAAAACCTTGCAGGTAATTTTAAATTATTAAGGACCTAATTTTATTATTGCCAAATTGTTATTATGTATAAAGTATTTACGATGATATGGAATTTTTGATTGATTTATTTATTTTTAAAGGGACCCATATTTTACATTGGAGTAGGAATAATCTTATAATAGTCGTTATGTAAAAAAAATCGTAATAATAGGTCTACAAAAAGAGAAGTTAAGATTTTTTGAAAAAAATTAAAAATTTTCTTTTCGCTCTCGTAAATAATTAACATTTCGTCCTTTACTGCTTTTCAAATATACTTCTCATTGCTCACCATACTATTGGGGGGTGATAATTTGAATTTTTCCAGGGATATTTTCAATTTATCACTTAATCAATACAAAAGATGGTTGCTGGGGCAGTTTAGTTAAATACAAAAAAATACAAGTGTGCAGTTCACACGCGGAAGTAGTGAAACCTTCAGAAAACTAAAGTAGAGTGGGGAGGCTATGATGCACCGCACAATGAGGAGACTGATTATTCTATCTCTTTCTCTCACAGGCAAAATTTTTCTTGGGAAAATAATTTCCCTCAGGGCCTAAGTGCTCTTTGGGGATGCTGTATAGGCGGTCTTTTTAGGGAAAGGAAGGTGAGGAAGTTCTGCGAAGAAAAAGGTTTGAGGGGTGGGTAGGAATCTTGTGGTCAGTGAGTCTAGAAGTGACGGACGAATGAATTCATTCCTTCCAATGCATAGCTCAGGTCCAAATCATGCTGAGAGTCCTGCTAGAGAGATCAAAAGATTTCTCTCAACCAGTCTCTCCCAATCCGGCCTGCCACACAGTTGGTGAGCAGATGCATCTCCCGCCAAGATTCGGACAAACCTAACCCTATGAACCCAGGCACCCCTGCTAACTCACAAAATCACCTATGGTAGAGGTGTTGGTTATGGTTCCCGGGTAATGGTTCCTTGGTAATGGTTCCCGAAGTGGCGGTACCCATACCCGTATCCATCCCAAATTGTAATTATTAATTTAACCATTAAATCCTATAGATGTATATGTTTGTCTTTTTTTAGTGTTGCTTTTTTGTTTCATCGAATTTTAAATCACAACAGTGCTAAAGAAGTTTTAAAATGTTTTATAAAACTACGATTCTATTTTGATTGGAATAACTTTTTTAAGTTCTTTTTTATCCTTCAATGAAATATATCATTGAAGAAGAAGATAATACTAATAAATCTAAATGAAACATGGAACAGAACAAGATAAAGAAAAATATAAAGGTAACGGTCACAACTGGGACTTGAGGAAATTCATGGAATGCTCCGCTCCTAAGAGCTAGCCGCCACTGCTGGTTATGTGAACTTTGGCTTAATCATCAATAAACAGTTACTTATATACAAATTTACTACTACAGACTATTATTTGACGTACTCCAACAAAATAAGTTTAACAAAAGTTATGCCACAAAATTTACTTGAAATGTGATGTAGATTCACTAGTTTCCCAGAGTTTCCGGACATCATGAATTGATATAATTATTTCTTCAATAATCGCAAATTTTAATTAAATGAAAACAAATTACTTTGTATTCACCACATATTTAATCAAAATCAACATGTTTCCAAACCAAAGGTTTCTTCTTCGTGATAAAATGAAAATATTCATAAATTTCATTTTATCCTGATGACGAAACCATTGGTTTTGAAACATGTTGATAATTTTGATTAATTAATTAAATAATTTATTCCACATTCAATGGCTTACCCACTACTAATAAATTAAATACTATAACATTTGCGAACGTTGAACTTTCTGTAAGCAGGTTGCTGTATTGTTTTTTTTTTAAGTGAAAACTTCTTTAGCAAGGGAAACAAATTCCAAACCCTACATAATACTTTCTCAATTAGTGTTCAGCAAATTGACTTAACCGGTAATAAATCAATTTAGACACCTTCAAAAATTGACATTTAAAATCGTATAAATAGGTCGTCTCAATGTGGATTAACCATAGTTTGAAAATGGTCTCGGAAACTGAAACAGCTGTAACAAAAGTACATACTAAAATACTTGCAGAACTCGATAATAACATTATCAAATTTTATTTCAATTAAATTTAAAAAAATTCTTTAGTACCATTGTGATTTGTGATGAAACAAAATATAACGACACTAAAAAGAGCCAAACACATACATCTATAGGATTTAGCCTTGCGGGAGAATGTGCCTCGTAGCCTGTTGGTCTCGTCTTTGTGCGATGCTTAGTAGCCTCCCCACTCTTGTCTATTAAGTGTTGTACATAAGTGTGCTTGGGTGCGGCCGTATATTGCCTGGCCAAACCGAGAGAAAAGGCGAATAATTTTTAAAGTTGGTAGTATTATAATATATATATATTTTTTTTTAAATAATCGGAGACGGTTTACATATATATAGTTCCCGAGAGCACTTAGGCCATAGACCCATTGTATTATCTCCCATTTTACCTCATTCCTTTGACAGTTCCTTTTATAAAGTTCACCAGGATTGTCATTCGAAATGAAGCTATATCTTCTGGTCCGACAATGTGTCTTCCCAGGTCTCATTTCCCCTCTTCACTCCTCCTTGGTTCCCTGAAGGCCCCACGACGGAAGAGGGCTTCATCTCTCCTCTCCACTCCTTAGTTCCCCGAAGGCTCCACGATGGAGAGTCCATCTCCCCTTGGTTTCCTAAAGGCCCCACAAGGGAAGAGTCCACTCCACCTTGGCTCCCCGGGGGCGCCAGGAGGGAAGAGAACTTCATCTCTCCTCCTTGGTTCCTCTAAGGCCCCACAGAGGAAGAGTTCACCAAGATGGTCTCATTTCTCCTCTTCACTCCTACATGGTTCCTCGAAGGCCCCACATGGGAAGAGGACATTATCTCTCCACTTCACTCCTCCTTGGTTCCACAAAGGCCCCGCGCTGGAAGGGTGCCCTTCCCCTTGGTTCCTTGAAGGCCCCACAAGGGAAGAGTTCATGGAGGTGGCCTCAGTTCACCTCTCCACGGTTTCTCCTCTTAGTTCCTCCTACGGCCCCAAGAAAGAAATCCACAGAGGTGGCCTCAGCATTCCTAGATTCCCAAAAGGCCCCTAGTTTTCGAATGGTCCAATTTTTTTGTCCCACGAGTTACCAGGGAAATAGAAGGTCCACTCCAGCAGAGCCCTGAGTGCTGGCCTCATTTCTCCTCTTCACTCCTACATGGTTCCTCGAAGGCCCCACATGGGAAGAGGACATTATCTCTCCACTTCACTCCTCCTTGGTTCCACAAAGGCCCCGCGCTGAAAGGGTGCCCTTCCCCTTGGTTCCTTGAAGGCCCCACAAGGGAAGAGTTCATGGAGGTGGCCTCAGTTCACCTCTCCACGGTTTCTCCTCTTAGTTCCTCCTACGGCCCCAAGAAAGAAATCCACAGAGGTGGCCTCAGCATTCCTAGATTCCCAAAAGGCCCCTAGTTTTCGAATGGTCCAATTTTTTTGTCCCACGAGTTACCAGGGAAATAGAAGGTCCACTCCAGCAGAGCCCTGAGTGCTGGCCTCATTTCTCCTCTTCACTCCTACATGGTTCCTCGAAGGCCCCACATGGGAAGAGGACATTATCTCTCCACTTCACTCCTCCTTGGTTCCACAAAGGCCCCGCGCTGGAAGGGTGCCCTTCCCCTTGGTTCCTTGAAGGCCCCACAAGGGAAGAGTTCATGGAGGTGGCCTCAGTTCACCTCTCCACGGTTTCTCCTCTTAGTTCCTCCTACGGCCCCAAGAAAGAAATCCACAGAGGTGGCCTCAGCATTCCTAGATTCCCAAAAGGCCCCTAGTTTTCGAATGGTCCAATTTTTTTGTGCCACGAGTTACCAGGAAAATAGAAGGTCCACTCCAGCAGAGCCCTGAGTGCTGGCCTCATTTCTCCTCTTCACTCCTTCATGGTTCCTCGAAGGCCCCACATGGGAAGAGGACATTATCTCTCCACTTCACTCCTCCTTGGTTCCACAAAGGCCCCGCGCTGGAAGGGTGCCCTTCCCCTTGGTTCCTTGAAGGCCCCACAAGGGAAGAGTTCATGGAGGTGGCCTCAGCTCATTTCTCCACGGTTTCTCCTCTTGGTTCCTCTTACGGCCCCAGGAAGGAAATCCACAGAGGTGGCCTCAGCATTCCTTGGTTCCCAAAAGGCCCCTAGTTTTCGAATGGTCCAATTTTTTTTTTTGTCCCACGAGTTACCAGGGAAATAGAAGGTCCACTCCAGCAGAGCCCTGAGTGCTGGAGTGAGGTCTAAATACTCCGAGATGCGACCTTGTTTCTCGGAGCACCGTTCATGACGCTGTTCTCCAGGACATTCAGCCTGAGCACGGTAGCTCACACCTTGGCTTGGGATGGCTGTTGCAGGTTTGTGTTTTCCACTCCCTGAGCGATGGGTTCGCCACACTCCCTACGCTATTGTATTATAATAAATAAACCCTATAATTATCCTACTCCTGACACATGCATTCTTCCCATTCTCTCGAAGTTCAAAGGTTCAAAATTTTCTAAAGGTTTCACTTCTATCGCATGTGAACTGCACTCGTTTTTGCTACAAATGAATAGTCTAGTCAGTATGAATGAGTATCACCAGGTATCGAAAATAACATAAATACCTGAGCTATGCCCCACGACACGAAAAAGCTAGTATTTTTGGGGTCCGGCAGTAGGCCCTTCACCGTGTCAAAGCAGCCGAAGTAAGATGCCCTGTAGATGATGATGCCTTGAACGGAGACACTAAAGCCACGGTACAGTCCCACCGGGCCGTCGCTTTTTACCGTCTTAACGAGGCAATCCACAAGCCCCTGATATTCCCTCTCCTTGCCACTTTTTCCGACATCTGCACCCAACCTGTAAGCAACGTTAATAAGCTGTGCTTCAACTCGATGATCTTAAGTTTGAATCCAGAAAAATATATATTTGGCAATTGATATAGTGCATTATATTTTTAGGGGCAGACATTGTCCAGACAACGTATACACCAGGACTGAACATGTAAAAAATAATCCTTGGTTCAAAATTATTTTACATTAGGTTCTTTAGATTAGATTTTTTTACGTTTGGTGACTTTGCAGGGGTGCCCGGGTTCATGGGGTGAGGTTTGTCCGGGTCTTGGCGGCTAATGCATCAACCCACCGGCTGCTTGGCAGGGCGAATCAGGAAAGAATGGTCGAGGGAGTCCCTTTGACTTCTCCAACCATACTCTCTCGGAAAATCTCCTTGCACCGCAGTGGGAGGGATGGATTCATACGTCTATCACTCCTGGACACACTGACACGCAGATTCCTTCTTCTTCTTCAATGGCGCCACAGCCCATTTCGAGCCTTGGCCTCCTTCAAGATAAGCCTCTACCGCCCTCTGTCCTCGGCCGTCGTCTTCCGATCTGCAACATTTAGTAGTCCTCTTGCATCCTTCCTGACATCATTCTTCCATCGCAGCCTAGGTCTGCCCACCTTTTGCTTACCTCCCAGATTCCTACCCACCCCTAAAACTTCCCAGAACTTCCTCTCCTTCCTTTCCTAAAAAGATTCTCCACACAGCATCCCTAAAGATGACACAGGCCCTGAGGGGAATTATTTTCGTCAGGGCCTCCTGTGTGGAGCTAATGTTAAAAAAAACATATCAAAACAAATCATACAAGAGAGACCCTGCGGAAAAAAATTTCCTCAGGGTCTATTTTCTTTGGGGATGATATACGGGGGGACCTTTTTGGGGAAAGGAAGGAGAAGAAATTGGGTAGGAATCTAGGGGTGATGTGTCCAGGAGTGACGGATGTATGAACCCATCCCTCCCAATGCTACAGTCAGTTTGAAAACATCTTTTGGACAAAGAAATATGAAATTCAATGCGACAAAACAATAAAATAAATAAATTTAAAACAAAAGTAAAAATATGGTTGAGAGAACAAAGTGAAAATGAACTATCAAACATACTGAAGACCATGTAAAGATAACTGGATACTAAATAAAAATGTGGAAAAACTACAGGCCGCCTCAGAACAGGAAACCCCAGTGAGGACTGTGAAAAAAAATAATATACTTTATAATACCTTAATATAATATAATTTATAAGTACATTATGTACAAATTTTGCTATAGATACTAATAAAAAATGCGGTGCAAGGCGATGGGTCGAGATTCCGGTTAGAGAGATCAAAACTCAGCCAGTCTCTCCCGATCCGGCCCGCCACGCAGTGAATGGGTAAATGTATTGCCGCCAAAATTTCCTTTCATCTTTCATCACCCAACAAGTCACAGTGATGACCTCAACCATCAAAATAAATAAAAAAAACCACTCCCTCTTTCCATGAGGTTATCTTTGTGACATGTAAAAAAGGTGATTAAATTGATACCATTCGCTTTTGAAGCTGATGGTTGGAGATGAGTTTTTCTTCATCATTATTATTTTATCTTTGTGAATATGTTAGTTTTTAGACTGACTCAACACAGGAGGCCCTGAGAAAAATAATTCCCCTCAGGGCCTATGTCATCTTTGGGGATGCCGTGTGGAAGATCTTTTTAAGTAAAGAAAGATGGAGTTTTTGGGTGGAAAAAGATCTGGGGGGTCAGTGAGTCCAAGAGAAAAATATAAATCCAACCCTCCCACTGCCGTGCAAGGTAAAGGTTTTTTTTTACGTTAGCTCCACACATGAGGTCCTGAGGAAAATAATTTCCCCATGGCCTATGTCATCTTAGGGGATGCTGTGTGGAGGGTTTTTTTAAGAAGAGGAAGTTTTTAAGAAGGGAAGGAAATAGGTACGAGGGGTGGATAGGAAGCTGGGGGTCAGTGTGCCCAAAAATGATGAAGGTATGAATCCATCCCTTCAAGTGCGGTGCAAGGCGATGAGTCAAGGTGGTTGGAGAGGTCAAAAGATCTCCTCAACTCCTCCTCCTCCTCTTGATCCGGCCGACCATGCAGCATATGGGCAGACACATTGGCCGCCAAGACCTTAACAAACCTCACCTAATGAATCCGGGCACCCTTGCTAAGTCACCAGGGTGTATATAGTCCAGCTGTAGAAGTCATATGCAGTGAACTGCTTGGGATGAACAATGGCAGAGGTGTTGGTTATCTAATGAATTGTTAAAAATGTCTACTGAAAACAAAAACAAAAAATACCTTGTCCTGGCGTAATCCAATGGATAAACGAATAACAAAGATGTTGCTCCAGCTGCCCCTCCAGAAGCCAAATTTCCAGCAAAATATCTCCAAAATTGGGTGTTTTTATTCACTCCTTCCAAAAACATCGATTTATAAATATCTTTGAATGCGAAGTTCAATGCTTGAGTAGGAAAATATCTTATAACATTTGCTAGGTTCCCCCTCCAAAATGCCGCAAAACCCTGTTCTTTTGGAATTCGTCTAAAGCAATCAACCATTCCTTGAAATAGAAAAACGCAGATTTATTATTTTTTAAACTTTTTTTCCCTTAAAATTTCGTTTAAAAATATTTTGTTTATTTATATTGTATAAATTAATCATCACCTTTGTATCGCTGATCTTCTGTTATTTGTTTGGAGACATGCTGCACTTGGAGTAGTAGTTTGACTCTTTCAATGGGCGCTACAGCCGTTTTAGAAACTGCGGCAGAAACACCACCAGCCATAAAGTCCTTTGCAAACGACAGGGCATCTTTGGACCCACTTCCCCCACCAGATGATTCACCGTCCCCCATGATTACTCTGAGAATTCAATATTATACTTAAAACACATTTATCATAATCAATTTTTAAAATAAGACAGATCGCACGCTTGAATTAGGGCAATGACCGAGAAATCGCGAAATAACAATCGTAATGTTAGAACTTTTGTTTTAAAATTTTTAAAATCTGTCATATGGAATAATTTTTTTTACATACCTACCTGTAAAATTCACGACTCACAAATATTTTTTTGTTCGTTTTATTATTTTGATCTATGATTATATTCCATAGATAAATAAAGTGGGTATTTGATTATCTATGGTATTGAGTAGTCAGAAATCAGAAATGTCAGAAACACAGAAACTACACTAGAAACAAGAGAATAGAAGTTTACTTTACGAATTTGGCAATATTAATATATTATTAGTTTATTTTAAATGTGTTTTTTGATCTGATAATATAAAGGAAATTACTATACGCCACAAGGTAAATATTTTTCAACAATTTCGTCCTAATAAGGGTAAAAACCGAATTATTTTCTAATGCAGCTTGCAGAAGACGAATCAATAATAATCAATCAGTTAGCATTAGAGGTAATAATTCCATAAGCCGCCGCACTTTTAATTGATACAGATTATGGAAAATACACTACTTTTAAACTAGTTACCACAAGAAACATCGGTCTCAGTCGGAATAGATGGAAAAATATGTATAAATTTATATTTGATAAAAACTTTTTTGGGTAAATATCGGTTCGGACTGGCCACGCTTATTACGAATAATTTTTAGAAAAAAACTTTAGATTCGCCTTAATTACTATGAAAGGAAACTTTTTGGCTTTGGGGCGGCGGAAAATAATGCATTTTAATTTTCAATTGCATAAAACCAAAATTCACTTCGCGAACCGACGACGCAGCGAAAATCCGCAGCCGTAGCTGTCACTGTTATGGACTGTAGCTGACTTCGTGGGATAAAGCGCGTAATTATGAAATTTCTCTAGCGGGCTTGTTTGTGTAACATGGTTTGTGATACAAAAGAATGTGCCCCTGTATAACGCCTACTCGCGTCAACGCAAGAAAAACATCCCAGTTTTCAAGTGGTTTAGCGGCTACGCTAGGTTTGTGCAACATGGTTTGTGATTCGCGGTATTTCATGCAGGTATCCCACGAAGTCAGCTACAGTCCATAACAGTGACAGCTACGGCCGCGGATTTTCGCTGTGTCGATTCGCGAAGTGAATTTTGGTTTTATGCAATTGAAAATTAAAATGCATTATTTTCCGCCGCCCCAAAGCCAAAAAGTTTCCTTTTATAGTACTTAAGGCGAATCTAAAGTTTTTTTCTAAAAATTATTCGTAATAAGCGTGGCCAATCCGAACCGATAATTACCCTTTTTTGTAGTAATTTCTCGTTTACGGCTGTAATTCATGTTACATTCCTTCAAGTATTGAACATTTGGAAAAACCCTGCTTGCTGTATAAACCATTAAAAACCTGGGATGTATATCTAAAGAACCCCTCACAAGCTGTTATTTTGTTATTGGCTTTGTAAACTAAGTAATTCATGCCTATTTAGATTGAAACGAAACTTGAAATGTCAAATTGATACAAAAAATTCCAAATGGCGGCAATAGGATTGTTTTATATGGGAAATTTCGAACTTTGTTTGAATAAAAATGTTATTTCAATGCATCTTTTACCGGACGGTATACCTTACGTGACGCATAGTAGTTTTATACTAAAACTACGTAATTGAAGACAATACAATTGACTTGTTTTTGGCTTGCCACTTGGAGATATATTACATTGCCTGCAGTGACTGAATTGCAGAGACCATAAATTATGAGGACCTTGAAATGAAAGAATTGTGATAATTGTAATCATTCATTGTCTTTCATAATATTTTATATTTGGTTGGCTAATGATCAGCCGAGTGATTCTCTACGTTTTGTGAGATCGAGATAAATCTCGGGCGAGATCTTCTGTCAGAGTTGTGTGATTGTTTGGCTATTACTTGCTTTTTCTATGGGCCGATGTCAGAATTTCAGTTGTGAGCTGTCACGAATTTTAGTTTAGGTCGTTTTAAACACGAATTCATGCAAGTATGCATGATTATTTATTCATTTAACAGCATTAGAAAATTACACAAATCTGACAAGAGTTCACACAAATCTGACAGAGAAAAGAGAGATATCTATCTCGATCGAGACGGATATAGGGCGAGATCTCTTGTCAGATTTGTGTGATTTTCTAAGGCTGTTTGTTAAATGAATAAATAATCATGCATACTTGCATGAATTCGTGTTTAAAATAACCTAAACTAAAATACGTGACAGCTCAGCTGAAATTCTGACATCGGCCCATAGTAAAAGTAAACAACAGCCATAGAAAATCACACAAATCTGACAGGAGATCTCGCCCGAGATCTATCTCGATCTCACAAAAGATAGAGAACCGCTCGGCAGGACAAAAGAACTGGCAAGCTCAAGAATTATTCTGAATTATTACATACTAAAAATTTGTCATCACACCACTATGGCTGACGAGTTTTGCCTCCTTTGCAGCATCAGCAGTCTTGGGAAATTCCTCCTTCCAGGTGGTGATAAACAGCCGACGGTTGGTAACGCGGTGAATTCTGTGGATCAGCATATTAGTGGTCATTGGCATCTTGAGTTCAATGAATTCATTACAGTCAAATAAGTCTTGAACCATAATATATGTGAAAAATCACTTCATCTTAGTATTCTTAATGGTAAAACTAACTATGCCGTAGACACTGGTACATCATTTTAACGTGGTTAAAGTGATATAAAACGTTACTTCAATAATTTCACGATATATTTTTTTGGTCCTTAGCCGGCATGTAACAATTATGTATTGTATTTTACAAATTAGCCTGTACATTTACAGATATAATAAAATGTGTTTAATTATTTCAGGAATTGCCTGGGAACGGAGATTGTAACTACATAAACCAATCCAACATAATATAATTCATTGCTTGGCGTCCGCAAGAACGCAGGAACATATTACAGCAATTACGCAAAGTAATAATAAATTAAGTTTCTAAACCAGCCTTTGAATCACGATAAGGAGAAACCTCGGAGACTTTTCAATGTCGTTTAAAATGGAAAAGTAAGTTTGACAAAAGATTGTTTATTTTGGTAACTGTTCTCTTATTTCCAGTACAACAGAGATAACTTTTGGTAAAGAAAGAAAGGAAAAGGATAAAAAAGATGGGCCATTTAATTTTTTTTTTACCCTAAAACAACATTATTTTCGTTTACCATAAACTTAAGTTGCAACCAGTGGCAGTCTTTCACCTCAGGTCAATTAGACAATGACAAATGACAATAAAACAATATTATGAAATACTAGCTGCTTCCCGGCATGCGTTGCGATGACATATTCAAAGAAATACATTGTTTCTCCCTGATCACGTTTCCCTTGCGTCCTCATTCCCCTCCCGCGTCCCCTTTTAAAATTTTAGATTATAGCCTGTGTGTTATTCTGATGTATGAGCTATATTATTGTAAAGTTTCATTCAAATTCATTCTGTAGTTTTTGCCTGAAAGAGTAACAAACACACATTCATCCATACAAACTTTCACATTTATAATATTAGCAAGATTTGTCTTCTATGTCGTTTTTATTGCCTTCATTTGGGTTTTTTCATTGACCTCTTTCAGCCATACATACATCTATAGGATTTATAAATATTTTATGCGAGAGAATGAGATAGTATAATCGGTCTCATCTTTGTGCGGTGCTTCGTAGCCTATCGGTCTCCTCTTTGTGCGGTGCTCCCACCTCACAAAGCCTCCCCACTCTTGTCTGCTTTATTTTTCTGAAGGTTTCACTTCTACCGCATGTGAACTGCACCTGTATTTTTAATTAGCAGTGTTGCACCAAATTATGCATTATATCATAATTATTAGTTAATTAGCTCCTATCTAATTTCGCAATAAGTTTAACTGTAATTGATTGAATTGATTTAATTAATAAAATAAGTCAATCCTTTCTTCTCTCCAAATGAGAATCTAGCATTAAATTTATTTATATTTGTAGCACGATGACATGTTGTGGAAATTGTTGAAAAGTAATAAAAAAATGATTTTAGATTTTCACGGCCAAAAGTATTTTTGCTATTTGTTTTTGGGGTGTTATGCCATGTTGCGCTACCTCTTCCTTTAGCCAATGTTTCGGACATCGTTACAGTGTCCATCATCAGGGCAGATGTGTGATCACACACAAACGTTGGTTAAAGGAGGAGGTTGTGCAACACGGCATAACACCCCAAAAACAAATAACAAAAATAAAAAAAAATTGTGCATGTGTGTGTCTGGGTGGGTGTGTGTGTGTACGTGTGTATGTATGTGAATGTTTATTTGGACAATTTGTATGTGTTTGGTATGGTCAATTTGTGTATGTTTGGTATGGACAATTTGTATATGTTTGGTTTGGACAATTTGTTTGCATCGTGAATACACAACGCAAGTATTGACTACTTGGAATAAGGGTTGTTCTGTAAAAAAATATTTTTGAATTGGTATATTAACATCAACACATTCAATCTAATATTTGATTTTTTCAGAATCAAAGAGGAACCTGTGGAAACACCTTCTATGGAAACACCTCCAATCAAGATCGAGGTCATCGATGATAGTGAAGAAGAACTAGAAGACCCTTGGTCATTTTTGACCAGGAAGATCAAAGTATGCCCTTTGTTTTGTTTATGTGTACACTCACTCCACAGGTTATTAGCAATATTGTGTACTAGAAGAGAATTGGGAAAGTATGAGGATTTTAAAGCCTTTCCAAATTCCATTTACATCAAATAAAGTCATTTTTAAAAATTATATAGTGATCAAAAAAACTAAACTTCACATCTGGCCACATTATACCTGTATTTCACTGCACATATATATATATCGATCGTCCAGTAGATTAGTCAGACACCTCCAAATACTAAGTTTTGAGATAATGAGGAAAGCAATACTCGAATGCTCACCATAAATCAAATATTATTTACGTGCGTTTCGATTTTTCAGAGATGTCCGAATAATCAACTGCGATATTAATTAATGTATTATTCTTGCATGTAATTTAACTGTAATGTCACATATGTATATATATTCTGCATTGTTCTGTAACTGGAAAAAATCTGTTAGCAGATTTATTTGCGAATTTGCGAGTGAAAAAATCAGGCTATATATATATATATATACTTCAAACATTTTATCTGTACAACAGAAGTACTGTGATAGCTTTCACGTCTATTTCAGATTCATTTTATTCCTAAATCGAGATTTTTAAGTTTATTACTAAAGTTTAAAAAAATCCTTCCAATTAGATGTGTGAAAAATTCTAAATTTGAACAAGTTAAAAAAGGTTTAAAAAAATCATATATTTTAAGGTGGGCCCTTTATCATCTGTATGAATTACTTATACATCAGTTACAATTTTGAAAATGACACTAAAATACATAATAAGTTTGAGTTCATTGAACCAGAGTTACAATCACACATAGACAGATCACAACTATGATAATATACTAATCTGAAATAAGCGTTTTGTAAATTTTACCCTAAAGGTCAGCTTTGACCTTGCGATGTCTCGTACAAGTAAAGACCTTAACTGACCACAAAACTTTACATCTATTACAATTCTGCCATCATAAACAAAAAGGCAGCTGAAATTTTCAATGGTCACATTCTGATATCTGAGACCTTTAATTTTTATCAACTTACTAGCAAGTACCCGGCATGCGTTGCAGTGCCACTCAAAGAAATAATGAGTTTCCCCTCTCCTCTCCCGCATTCCCCTTTCCCCTTCCTGCCTCTAAACTAAATGAAATACACAGATTTTACAAGAAACTTATGCGCCACCTATTGTAAAATTTGTATACCCATAGCTCACCATTACATATAGAAACTTTTCTGTGGGAGTGCGCACAACGTATCGCCAAAGTTTCATCGCAACTGCTTGAATGGTATCAGAAATAATTTGTATACCCATAGCTCACCATTACATATAGAAACTTTTCTGTGGGAGTGCGCACAACGTATCGCCAAAGTTTCATCGCAACTGGTTGAATGGTATCAGAAATAATTTGTATACCCATAGCTCACCATTACATATAGAAACTTTTCTGTGGGAGTGCGCACAACGTATCGCCAAAGTTTCATCGCAACTGCTTGAATGGTATCAGAAATAATTCATAATGCTGGAGCTCACCATTATATAAAGAATCCTTCTTGGGCATGCGCACCACTAATCACCCAAGTTTAATAAAGAATTCATTTTTATATATTAAGTCTGTAAAAAGTACATCAGAATGTGACCATTGAAAATTTACAGCTGCCTTTTTGTTTATTACAGCTGAATTATTGCGATTTTTATTGTTTTAGCTATGCAATGCGAATGTTATTGGATTTTTTTTTTCTTGTGGTCTCGTTAATTTTATGTTGATTTTAGCAAACCAAAGTATGATTTAATTTAAATGATATCTGTTCTGAAGTTGGTTTTCAACCTGTCATGGATTTTCCATGGATGTCAAATCAAGTCATTATCAAGTCTGCGTTCTCATTAATTAATTACCCGTCAATGTCATTAGTTTTCCTTTTTAATACCAGTTATCTTGTAACCCTTTAATTTCAGCTGGAGCCTCTTGACTCCTCCCCAAGTCCCATCATAGCCAGCGAGAGTCATGAGGATTTGAAGCCAATATTGGACGTGAAGCAGGAGGTGTTGTCTTCTGGACATATTCTTAAGCATCTTTTGACAAAGAAAAAACAACCAACATTACAAACTACTATAAAAGAAGAAATACACAAATCTCCCACTAAAACGATTAAAGAAGAGGTTCTGGATATTGACGATGTTCATTCAATTAATTCTGAAGCCAGAATTCAACCAAATTATTCTTCACCTAAAAACAAACAGAAAATTATCGTTACTAGACCTTTGATATCTAATGTCAAAACTATCAGAATCTTAAACACAGAACTTCTGAAGAAAGAAAAATATGATGAGCCTGAAACTTTTGAACCCATCATCACTACTAATGCGCAAGAATCCGCCGTCACTCGGAATGAAAAAATTAAGGCCCCGCAAAAGGTCATGAAAACTTACAAAAGTCACAAATTATGCAACACTTTGTTAAAAGAATACTTGTGTGGCACTTGCAAAAAGCCTTTTAAAAATATTGTATCTCTACATGAACATGAACAGACGCACATAATTACAGAAGCTTTTACCTGCAAAGTGTGCAATTACATAAGCAGCAGTCAAAGAAGTCTCACTAAACACTCGTTTGTCCATCGAAAGCACAGTCAGATCTTCCAGTGCCCGGGCTGCCGGTTTAGCACCTCGGTGCTGCGGCAGTTCAAGCTGCACAAGGCGGCGCACATGGCCAACAACACCTTCAAGTGCCAAGACTGCCCGTTCATGTGCTCGGACTACGAGATGCTGTCGCGCCACAAGCTGATACACAAGAACCAGATGTTCCAATGCGACAAGTGCGTGTTCACCTCGCGCCGCCTCTACTACCTGGACATGCACAAACTCATCCACAGGGGCTCCGACCAGGCCAACAAGTGCGACAGCTGTGACTACGTTGGTTCGCACCCGCGCTACCTCCGCCTGCACAAGAAGTTGAATTACCATTAGCATCCAACACACATACATTTATTTTTTATCCACTCGAGCGATGGAGGTTTCCTGGTGTTCGGTTTGCGATTCGGCCTTCCGATACAATAATTAAAATCAAACCCCCAAATATCAATATGGAAACATATGAGCTGCTTATTGTGGTTTACCAATGAATCCGCCTAGATTTCAACATTGTCCCATTTTCTTTAGATGTTTTATAAACGAAACTCGTTAAATTTATAATTAATTTTGTTTTATCAAATTCATCAGTAATTATTCCACTAACCGCTGCACTTTTAATCACAGATTATGGAAATTACACTTCATTTTAACAATTACTAAAAGAAACAACTATTTACATGTACAAAATAGTTTATTAGGTTCTTAGTTTGGGTTACCTAAGTAGTCCACACATATTTAGTTGAAACAAAACTCACGCAAATGTCAATCATTGTATAAAAAAAATGGCAGCAAAGGAATCATTTTGTACAGGAAATTTTGAACTTTGAATAAAAATAGAATATTAATGCGTCTTTTACCGTCTGTCCAAACGTAATTATTTGTTTTTTGTCTTAATTAAGTTGAAATGTCCTGTAATTCCCAATATCTGTGCCTATTAAAAGTGCGGCGGTTAGTGGAATATTTACCAATTCATCTAATTTGGGTAGTTATCGTTCGAGTGGTTTAATAATTAAACACTGTTTTTGCATGCTGGATAATTGTTATTCAAATATTTCGTTATTTAAGATAATTTTTTTTAAACGTAATTTAACCCTTTAAATAAAATTGTTTGCCACAATATAAAAATTGCTGCATTGGAAAAATCATTTTGCTACTGTAAATATAGACTTTTTTGTTAACCTGTGTTATGTGTGATGATAAAATAGTAGATTTTGACACCTGTTTGGAAAAAAATCATACTATGTACAAAAATCAATTTGCCACATCGAAATGATGTTATGTAATGAGCGAAAAAATTATGTGTTTTAGTTATACATTGACCTCCTTACTAATAAACATGTTTTAAAATTTACACAAGTGATAAATAACCATTTACCATACATTAATGGTTATTTAACAACTTTAAAGTTTAAATAAGTGTTTAGTTTATTTGATTATCATTTTTAAAGTGAACATGCATAATATCTACACAGGATACAAATTGCTTTTGTAAAAATTAAAAAAAATTGCTTTTGTAAATTTTTTTTAATATTTATTAGTAAGGTGGTAAGTCTGTGTAAAGCAAAAGTTACACATTATTTTAGGGTTCTTTCTTAGAAACTTAATTATTATAATGAAACAAGAACCCACATCTCATGATAATAAAGGACTCCCTTCATGCCTTCTAGCATGAAACACCGGATCTATTTAAAAGGATTCATAAACTGCTTGTTCACAGATGGCTCTATGTAATTGAATTATTTTAGGGAAAAACACTTTGCAAGTTGCTTCAAAATATTAAGATGAGTTATTTGTTTGCGTCTGTACAAACATTATATGAATATGAATAGATAGCTTCGTCCTTACAAAAACTCAATTCTTTAAAAAAACACAAATATGTACCGGTGATATTGTATCGGTGATTCAATCTAATAACCTAATTGTTGGCCTTTCTTAAAAGAATTGAGTTTGTTCATATTGCATATGTACGGGCGCAAGCAATTAATTCATCTTAATATTTTGAAGCATAATTTGCAAAAAAAGTTTTTTCTTAAAATAATTTTATTAACACCATCTACGAAAGAACAAATTATGAATTCTTTTAAGTATACCCTTAATTAAATATCCTTTTACATGAAATTTAGCATTAAGTTCATTTTGTAGAAATACAGAAGACGGTCAAGCATAATACAGAGAAACTCTCATCATACCATCGCTGCTAATCGCACCGTGATATTAGACTTTCGAGGTATGAAGTCATTGTGCACTTGCTCCTCCTTGAACCAACGTTTTGGACTACCGTGCAGTGTCCATTTCATAGAGAGCATAGAAAAAAAAATCCACGCCTCCTTGAATCAACAAAATGTTTTCTAAACCGTATGATATTTTTGTATATATATATATATATATATATATCTGTCCTGATGACACTGCAAGTTTGTCTAATAGCATAAAGCAGGGTACTCACCTAGAGTGTAGCATGTAATGTATCTGATACTGTATCAATCTGCAAGTGGGTAAGGCTCGTCCACGGTAACCGCGTATCCAGCTACGACCTCCCGGATCCGCAGTGCTCGTGACGATATCACGCCGACGACATGTCTTAAATGGTGGCAGTTTTCGCCCGACGTACCCATGGCTTGTCCAATATTTTCCCAAGCATCCACTTTTAGATTTTTTTAATAATAATTATTATCTTTAGGCTCCCACAATACCGGAGCATTTTGATAAAGTTCAATTAAATTTAACACTTTTTCATCTGTCCACTCCATGATGAAAACGTTCGTTTGAAGCTCGCGCCTTCGTACTCACTACACAAGCGGCTGTGTCGCCGTCCACAAGCACGCTGCGAGCCGCCTTTGTGCTCGCAGTGACCCGCCGACGGCAGTTTCACTTGTTTTTGTGCTCGCAGTGAAACCGCCGTCGACAGGTCACTGCGAGCACACTGCGCTCCACGCGCGAGCGGTCGCAGTAGACTCGTGCCTACGTACTCACTTGATACAGTATCAGATACGTTACAGGTTACACGGTTAGGTGAGTACCCTGCTTAAAATCCATGCAACTGTAATATGTCGTGAGCCACCACATACGCAAAAATGCTTTTTTATTATTTTATATATATTGGTGGTAATACATCATCTGGCAAAATACCATAACCTAGAAAAATAGTTTGATCTCTATATTTACAGTTGACGTACATGTCTTATCCCACTTGGGTTAAAATAGCTTAGTTGCGATTTGTCGTAAGCGACATTATGTATGATATGACATATTACATCGACGCATTCTTTGGATTTTACTTAATATTTTCTAAATTTATATGTCGGAAGCCACAATATTTGAGTTTATTATTTGTGAAGTTATGCTGTTTTTTCACTCTCTTGTAAAATTTGTATATTTGCATGAACGATAACACAGCAGTTGGCCGTGGGAATTTTAAATCATGTCTGCTGCTTAAGTTGTCAACCTGAAATGCCATTTGACGGTGACAATAAACCTGCATCTGTAGAAATCAAATTCGACTTCTTATTAAAGTAGAGTGACGGTCCCAAAATGATAATCATATCACTGGCGCACCAAATTTCCAAATGCATTAAATCTCGGTTCCCGACTATAATCGCAGCAAAACATTTCCACCAGTAGATGGCCTACTTCTCACCTCTTAAGTCGTACTTTATTTTAGTTTTGACAAGTATAAGGCAAACCCTACACATTTACAGCCTTACTAAAAAAAAAACACAGCACGCCCGATTACCCGTGTTGCTGCAGCAACATGAATAAAACAAAAATACACTAAAACACGATAACATTACCAATAAGATTTGGTCTTAAAACGTACTGTAAATCCGGCAACCACGCATATTTAAGTACTAAATTGTTTGTTTTCCTTCATAAGCGGCGCGCGGCGCCTGCGCATTCGTGTTCGCGGTCGAAAAAGACGCTGGAAGCGCGAAATGATTTCTGTGTGTCCAATATTACTTATGTGATGGTTAATTTCTATTAATATGAATAATTTACTCTTATATTTATATCATTGATATATTTACCGTGTGTTGTGTGGTTTTTCATAAGTTTTAGTCAAGTTATAAAACAATAATCGTACTTTGAAAATTGAAGTGTCAAAAACTTTTTTTTATGATACATGAGAATTCAAATTTACATTTAAAGGTTTTATTTTATGATAATTTTATGACAGTGGTGTTTTTTTTTAAATAATATTATCTAATACATGTGTGGGTAAATGCATCAAAGTAATTAACGTCTTTAGAGATGCAAGAAATCTGATTTAAAAGACGGTATTATTTATAGGTTAGTTTTTTAGCAGTAAAAAAAACTTTGAAATTTTTTATTATTTTTTTATTGTATGCCCGAGGAAAAAGTGAGGTGATAGTTTCCTTCCAAATTTATTACATAAAAGGACTGTGTTTTTGAAATTTTGTTTTTTTCTTAATTTCTCTACATTTTAGTCAAAAAAACTTTGGTAAGAAATTTTTTTCCATTTATTTCCGAGTTTGAATCTTAAAATATGTCAGTTTTTGAAAACTAAACTGTATTTCAAATATACAAATCTAAAAGGTAATTTTATCTAGTTTTCATAAATGGTATTTGTTTTTACGACACCTTCAAAAATAAGAAATATATAGAACATTCAAAATACTACGGAAAAAATACAAATATCGTTCGGACATTAAAGGTTAAAACAGAGATAAACTACCCTCTCAGGCCGTGGAAACCATGTGTATTTCTTTCAATGAACAAATTTTTAATTAGTAATGTTTTCACATCCGCGGCCGTTTGTCAATTGAATAAAATTTTCACTAGGTTTTTTAGTAAGGCTGTTAATATTTATTGTGTTCGGTCAATATTTATCAAATATCGTGTATTTATATTTATTGAACATGTAGGTTAGCGTGACGGATCACAATATTTATTGCAGATGTCTAGATTCCTGAATTCCGTATCGTGAACCCACGGATCTTGATAAATATTGATGTGTAGGCTACACATTCAGATATTGACAGATCACAATAAACACTGAAAATGTAGGGTATCACGGTAACACCGATTCATATTGATCGATAATGATCACGATCCATCAGTTAATCTGAAATTATGTCTTGTTATGAATTTATAACTATCAAATATTTTTAAAACATGTAGTTATTATTTTCTTTCCTGATTTGGGACGGTTCTTTTTAACAGTATATTAAGGTAGAATCACACTGAGCCGAGACGACGCGACGCAATGTTCCTGTGACCACGTGACAAGGGGTCTCTGGTTGAGCGCAGGCGCGTTTGATTTGACGCATTTTATATTTATTTTTTAGGTTATGTTTATGTGATTCTCTTCTCAGCAGACGATAGCTTTGCCATGTCTTCTGAAAGCGAATTTGAAGATGATTTGCTACCATTATTATTATTAAATCAATATTCTCGTAAAAAGAAAAATAAAAAAAAAACTGAGAAGAAGTATTTGGGTCCACAACATTAACAAACAAAGACAAATGTTTGGAGAGTTCCATACTTTAGTAAAGGAACTAGAATCTGATGATAGACGATTCTTCATGTACTTCTATATGAGTAAAGTGGTATTTGAAGAGCTTCACAGTGTAATTGAATATGGCATAAAATATATATAGCAGAATCTCTATAATCCTGTGATTTGATCTTATAAATAACTTCGTGCTGTCTAACAGTTTCAATGAACTGTTCGACACCCATTTTTTAATATTATCTATCAAAAAAACATCCACAGATATAGCGAAACATAACGTTAGATGCTTAGATAACACCACAAAGATGTAAAATCATCTCGTAGTAGGCGTCACCATACGGCAGATCCGCGTCGCGAAGGGAACGTCGGTTTGCATTGCGTGGGGCTAGTGTGATTTTAAAACACCCATTTCCATAAAAAATGTATGGATGGTAAGTAGTCCAGATATGGAAATGGTGATGTCTACCTACGTCGCGTGGGCTCAGTGTGATTCTACCTTTATTATTAGCTTTCAGTTTTTTTTTATTTTGTTAAGTAACTTAATTGTGTGCATAATACTGATTATACGGTGATCGGACAACTCAGAATCACGCAACTTAATACCTCCTTTGAAAAGTCATAGTGATGAAAAAAAAATTGGTTAAATAGGTTACATTAGGTTAGATTACGAGCTATTTTTCAATTTTTTTTTCATAATTTTTAATGACTTTTAAAACTGGTGTTGGATTATACATTATTTAATATTATTTTTATCTACATAAATATTTATTTCAATTTATTTATAGATTTACAAACTTTATAATAATTAAATATCAATTTCCAATCGATATTCCTCTCTAAGAAGAGTGCCGAAACACTACTTTATAATGTGAAGGCATTTTTATTATTTCTTTGTAAATATTTAATGATAATAAATACATATTTGATAAACAGAAAAGGTTTTTGTTTTGTTTTTTTTTTTGAATTGTGATAAAATATTTGTCGGTTTTGTTTTGCATTACATAAATAATAATTATTATTTTCTAATGATTTGCATAGTGCCATTTTATGTTGAAAATTGAAAAATCACCTCACGGGCACTTAGATATTGTTTCTCCATGCGTGTCCTTTCCTATTCGTACCACCTGTTGCAAAAATTTTATACAAATTTCATAATGACAGAGCTCATCAGTGAATATAGAAACCTTTGTGGATGTGCACACAATAACTTGCCAAAGTTTCATCGCAATTGGATGAATAGTAAAGGAAATAATTTCATAATGCCAGAGCACATCATTACATATAGGAACCATCGCGGGCACGTGCACATCAAAACAACAAAGTTTCATCACAATCGGATGAATGGTTTAGGAGTATAAGGGACAAACAAAGAAACTTTCATTTTTATGTATTAAGATTTCCACAAGGTTACTTCTAACTACAGACTAGACCAACTATTATTTATGGCTAACAAATTGCACCCACTATAGTTCACCGATCACTAATGCAAAACTATATATACAATGCATTAGACCAATGAATATAATGCTGCATTAAAATGTATGTATATTGTTTTATTTATATTTTGTACAGGCCAAAAGATACAGGACCATACTTACCTGGGAGGTCACTTGCGATTAGCACTGTTTTTGTTTATTAGAAAAATTTAGCTACTGTTTCCACGCAGAGATCCTTTTCCTTCCCAGAACTCTCCTCTCCTTCCCTTCCTTAAAAAAACCCTCCACACAGCATCCCCAAAGATGACATGGGCCCTGAGGGAAATTATTTTCCTCAGGGCCTCCTGTGTGGAGCTCATGTAAAAAAAAAAAGAGAACGTATTTGGGAGCACATGTTATTGGAAATGCTTTTTATTTTTGAGGTAAAACTTCTTTACGCACGCTTGACTTGGTGAATGCGTGACGAGAGCGTTATGAAAAGTGTGATCGGGCGAGGCGAACGGAATTTGAGAGGGAGATATAAGTTAGTGAAGTTTTACTTTAATCATGTGGTTTAAAGCACACTCGTTTTTTTATTATTAGTGGAGATAGTTTACATATAGTTCCCGTGAGCACTTAGGCCATAGGCCCATTGTGGTGTCTCCTATTTTATCTCATTGCTTTGACAGTAACCCAGTCCCTTTTATAAAGTTCACTAGGATTGTCATTCACAATGTGTCTTCCCAGGTCTCATTTCTCCTCTTCACTCCTACATGGTTCCCTGAAGGCCCCACATGGGAAGAGGACATCATCTCTCCGCTCCACTCCTCCTTGGTTTTCTGAAGGCCCCACAAGGGAAGAATTCATGGAGGTGGCCTCAGCTCTCCTCTCCACGGCTTCTCTTCTTGGTTCCTCCTGCAGGCCCCATGAAGGAAGTCCACAGAGGTGGCCCCAGCACTCCTATGTTCTTTGCTTTTATTTAATCCTGGTGTGTATTATAATAATATGTTCTTTAATAAACATGTTTGGGAAAGCAAAAGCAAAATTTTATAATAGGCGGTACAATAGTACAAGTATTTGATTAGAATATTTATCTTCTTAACCCGGTGTCAATGATGTGAAAAAATGACGCCGGGTAAACGTGACCCGAATTTTATTGATGGGTTGTACCAAAACTGAAAGGGTTATCTTGATTTTGAAAATCATTTATTATTTATGGGTTCTTTGCTCATAAAAAAAAATATAAATAATACCATTATATTTTATAAATCAACTTTTTATTAGAAGTGGGTTGATTCACTCATTTTACGGAATCGATTCCGGACCCGTATTCGACTGAGTGGACTCGATTCACTGGACTCGCTCCTTTGATTCCGGCGATTCCACCGGACTCGCCGAATCAAACTCATTGTGGCGCTCCGCCGGAGTCGTTGAATCGGCCGGAACCAAACTCAGTTTGGCTCCTGCTGATTCAATGCCTAGAGTTGATTCCGCCGGACTCGCCGAACCAAACTCATTGTGGCACTCCGCCGGAGTTGTTGAATCGGCCGGAACCAAACTCAATTTGACTCCTGCTGATTCAACGCCGAGAGTTGATTCAGCTGGACTCGCCGTACTCGGTGGAATCGTGGAACGTTAGGGAGTTGGGGAATCGTGTTTATGTAGCCGGGCGTGTGTACATTAACATTATATTGTTTATTGCGAGCGAGAAGTCTTATCTTTATATAGTTAATATTAATGTGTTTGAGATGATCGATATCTTTGTCGGCTATATGAGAACCGTGTAAGATATTTACGTCAAATTTGAAACTTACGAACTATGGAGTCCTTGTATAGCAGTGAGCCATGGAACTGGCGGAGGAAGGATGAAAGTAAACTGAATGCTGTTGAAATGAGATCCCTGAGGCGTATTTGTGGTGAAACTATGTATGATCGTGAGAGAAATGTCTCCACATTTCTCTCCATCTCCATCCGTAAAGAATGTAAGGCTGATGTAAGCATAATGAGTAAGATTAAGAAGGGGACCCTCAGATAGTTTGGGCAAGTAGAGCGAATGAACGAAGAAAGTAGTGTAAGAAGAATATATGGCAAAATGTGAATGGTGGAAGAAGTTGGGGACGCCCGGGGAAGACATGGCAAGATCAAGTGAATCAGATACTTGAGTCGGGCCATGTCAAAAGTCAGAATAAAAGAAGAGTATGTTTGAGACTATGTATGAATGTGAGTGAAGCAAGGAGTGCGTGCCAAGATCGAGTTGTTTGGCGGTCATTCCTCTCTGCCTACCCCTGCGGAGAAACGGCGTGATGGTTAGTTAGTTTGTACTATCACTATCAACGCCGTGGCCGCCCGGCCCGCGCCGCACACCTCCTTCCGCCTCAACCTCGCCCGTGTGCGAATGACTCCGGAATCGATTCATTACATTTTGCGGACTCGGAGCGAATCAAACGCATTCGGACTCGGAATCATCGGATTCGTTCCGGCCGGAACGACACACTTCTACTTTTTATTACCTTAGTAAGAAACACATGCAAAATCAACTATGAAAAAATAACTATAGAATTTCATTTCAACTATAGGAAATATGTACCCTTTTTAACTTGACGCACGTGTATCTCCTTCCGCAAGCGGCGTCGCACTGAGCACGCCGGCGGTGCGGGTAGAAGGGGGTTGTATCTCCAGCTAATGAAGCGCTGGAGTCAAACGGTTGACGGGAAAAAAAAAAAAGGCCGTTTTAAATCGCCTCGGGTCATTATGACCCAGCGTCATCGACGCCGGATTAAATATGATTCGTCCCTCAGTAAGAGACAGATTGATGTGTAGTGCTTTGAATAATTTAATCCAATAAGAAAAGTGTGATTGAGATATACACGGTGTCCGGAAACTTGTAGTTCAAGCGGGAAACTGGTAAATCTACATCACATTCGAGGTCGATTTGTGATATAACTTTTTTGATTTGAGCTTTCGTTTTCGAGTAAATCGGGTCCGAAGTTGGAATTTTTTTGGTTAAATTTGAAAAAATTTTTCCCTAGGGGGTTGATTTCAGCTGTGTAATGTCTTATAAAATGCATCGAAGGGTAAACCGGGCTCAAACATTTTTTTAACCCTTTAGTTGCCGAAAAAATGGAAAAATAGAAAAAAAATAATATTAAAATCGAAATGCTCAGATCGAAAAAAATAAGTTTTTTGGGTACTCTACGTGATGTAGATTCACCAGTTTCCCGCTTGTACTACGAGTTTCCGGACACGTTGTATATTACAGGCAATACGAGAATGATAATCTAAGGTAGATAGATATATTTAATTTAAGGGTATGAGAGCCTAAAAAGGTAAGTTTTAGTTTGGACCTAAATTCTGTAGGGCTTGTTACGCATCTTTGTTCTGGAGGGGGTTTATTCCAAGCCTTAGGCCCAGATACTCCGAAAGCGCAATCTCCAAACTAAGTATTATCTTGCGCTTAGGTTCTATCAGTCTGCCCATAGCTGATGATGTTGCTGATCTAAAAGTTGACTGCCTCGGACCAGTTTTTCGGGGCTCATACTTCAGAGATGTAAGGTGGGGCCAATTTGTTGATGGATTTAAACACTAATTTACATTTACACAATTTTTACTGGATTCTTTCAAGCCAGTGAAGGAGTTCTGAAATGTGCAAATATTTAGAGACCCTGGTTATGAGCCGTGCCGCTGCATTAAACATGTATTGAAGTTTGATATTTTGGAAGGCTAGCATAAATGTCGTTACAGTGCTTGAGATGTGTGATGTAAGAGTTGATTAGTAGTTTTGTTGCCTCTATAGGAAGGTTTCTTCTGACTGACTTGAGTTGTCTTAGGTGAAAAAAGCATTGCTTACACTCCTAAAATATAAATATGTTTATTATTATAACCCTTTGCAATTGGCAAACTTTTCCCAATTGTAGTTGGCCACACTAGTATAGTTCTTAATTACGATCTCCAAGGGCTACTTATCGAGTGAGCTTGAGACACGTGCTTGTACCTTCACCCTATACAAACAACTCCCGCACATCATCAACATTGGTTGTGTTCCCAATTTTTTTTTGTCTTATTGATCTATTTACTGTCAGGATGTTTACAAGGACAAATTCACTCAAATCATCACAAGATAGGGTCTTAAATCTTTATTATTTGCAAATAATATGTAAATAATTAGGTGGTCGATGGCTTGTGAACCGATTTGTAAAGATTTTTAAAAATTTCATCTGAAGTAAGGGAAAATTAGTTTCGTCACAAAGACATCCATAATACACTTCTATTGGTTTATCTCTTCAGTCGATTTATCACTGGATGATGACCCACACCAAGATTTATTATACTAACCCAAACAAGAGAACATTATGTTTTACAAGTACCTATCTAGAAAGTTTATCTTTAATTTAAAAAATATATATTTCTAAAAATAAAAATCATTTTGTGAAGTGACAAGTCACCTTTTTTGTTTTTGGGTCTATTTTTTCACTCCGGGCAGGGAGTGATATTAAAATTATAAAGTTTAAAAATTACAGTAAATTAACGGTGGAATTTTCAGTATACATAATATTCTCGATCTTCTGAAGTACAGCAGTGCAAAAAATAGTAAAAGTTTTTAACTTTTGGTACCTTTTCACCTAAATTAAATATGTATATTTTGTAGATGTTAAACATGCAGGCATCTGTTGGTATTAGTTGATTTATTTACTTTAATATTGTTTGTTTTTTTAGATAACAGAATATACCTTTCTATAAGATAATATACCCACTTTTGCAAAATGGACGCGGGTATGCCGAGTACTGAATTGGTTGCAAAATTGAAAGAAATTTCTGCAATGGTAGAAAAAAACGAATCAACGATAAACAGAATAAAAAAAAACCTTGAAGAAATAAAAAAAGTAAGGATCAGTAAACACATTAGGCATAAGTAACTAATAAAGGTATGTGTAGGAGCCGGACTAACCTCGCCCCATGAACTGAACCACTTGGGGTTGTGGTTAACCAATAAATAAATGGAATCTTTATATTAGCTCTATTTATAGATTTTTAACCAGTTTGAATGAATGGGTTTGAATTTCCTTATATGTATTGTTGCAGATCTTCCAAGAATACTTAGAAGAATAAATAAGCACAATAACATAGTCAGGGGTGCTCCAATATTTGCTTTGAATCTCCAATATAGAATTGCTAGAGAAACAAAATAGTGGCATGGTACAGGCAAAGTGACAAATTAAACACTGGGTCAGTTAAACTCCTTTCGTCAGTGGAATTTGTAGTGTTGAGGGGAAATGTACACTAAAGATTTCCATGGAGAAGTTAGTGCCCTCAAATGAGTCTATAACTTTAAAACCACTTATAATATATCTCTTCTGTGGACTGCAATAACTTTATCATATCGGTATATTAGGTTTGTTTATTTATCAGCACGATGCTATAAAATATATTTTTTTATTATTGATAAAGAAATAATTGATTGAAATAGTTGATGAAATGGGAAAAAAAATTATAATATTGTGTAATAATACAGATGAAAGTATGATAGCTGTATTACAAAAAATCCACAATAATCAGAGAAGATTTAGAAAGATTTTTCAGATTAATGATTGTGCTGGTATTCACGGTGTCCAGAAACTCACAGTTCAAACGGTAAACTGGTCAATCTACATCTACTACGTTGGGTAAAAAAAATTTATTTCGAATCGATATTGTCATATACTTGACTTATTTAGATTTGAGCTTTCGTTTTCAAGTAAATTGAGTCCAAAGATCGAATTTTTTGGTCAAATTTAAAAGAATTTGGTCATTACAGGGATACTATCAGCTGTTTATTGTGATTTAAAATAAGTGGAAGGGTAGATCTGGCTCCAAAAGTTTTAATTGCCCAAAAAAAATTTTAACACTTGGATTGAGGAAAAAAAATTTTTTTTTGGGTTCTCTACATAGTTTATTTCCCGCTTTCAGGAGTTTCCGGACATTGCATGAGAAAAAAAAGTTTATTCATTAAAATTGTACCTTTTTAAACATTGTTAGCCCTGTTGTTGCACCCCTGACAAATTTAACCAATGAATTAATATTATAAAATAATTATACAGAATAGTTTCTACAATCCAAACAACTAAAAACGAGTCTGTTCGGTTAAATGAATTTTCGGATTACTGGAATCTTTAAGGGCCCGCAACCCGAATTTCTACTGATTTCTTACATATCTCCCTTAAACATATTAAAGTTTTAAAGCTCTTAAAATATATGTTATTCTTGAAGATAATATCTAGACATTGCCCGCGCCGAAACGCAAATTATATAAAATTCCCTCGATAGAAAAAAATCGCAAAGTATGCTCCAAAAATTATTATAAACACGTTTGTCTCAGTTATTTTACAAGTTATATATATGAAAAAATTCACAGTGTTTCTTTAAATGCTGTTTAAGACAATGCCGGCGAGATTTTCGCTCTATTTTAAACGAGTCGTGTTTTATTAAACATTTTGTCGCTGTAAATGTTAGCGCTCTCCTCTAACATTCGTAATTCGTATCTCTCCATCTTCTTCTTTTTGAGCCCGGTTGCGGAGCCTTAAGAAACAGCTGGATTTGATAAGCATTTGAGAGTTTGACCTTTTCTGGGATCTTGGTACCTTTTACCTTTCAAATTGGATGTTGCATATTAATCAATGTTAAATTCACACTAACTTGTTAGAACTCTCCCCACTTTCAAGTCTTCTGAATATTAACCTTTTTTTTCAATGTTTTCTACCCACCCCAAAATATGTAACAATTTACTTACCTAATAGTAAAATGTTACATATTTTGAGTTGAGCAGAGAGATTGTAAATTATATTCTGTATTTCAGAAAACAAATGTAACAGATGAAGATAGCAAAGAATTACATAAGAATTATGAACTGTTGAAGCAAGAGTTATTGAATCAAAGCAATTTAACACGTCAGTTGCAAATACTAACAAGCGGTACTCCGTGCGGCAATGATCCCAAATCAAGTATGACAGTCAGATATGATTTTAGATTTTCACGACCCAAACTATTATCGTGATTTATTTTTGGGCATTACGTTGTGTTACGCTACCCCCCTCTTTAGCCAACATTTCACACAGCGTTACAGTGTCCATCATCAGGGCAGATATATAATCTATAGTGGTAAAGACCTTACTTTGTATGTATATATGATACCATGTTTCTAGCTCCAAACCTCCACGAGCTGGTATTATAGTATAGCGTAAAGTGGTTTTCTGCATATAGTTTCGGTGTAGCCGTCAATTAACGGCTACCATCAACTATTGAGCTTAACCCCATCATCTTCACTAATAATAATGAGATTTTTTTAATTTCAATTGCCTCTGTAATTAGGCGTGCTCTATGTGTTTTGGGTCTTCCAAGGACTTCACAAACAAATCGGAAGTTTTTATTTTTTTATATGAATACCGCAGAAGAGTCTCAACTGCTCCCAATCGTCTGGAGCCAGTGAGACTATGGCATCCCCAATTGGGGTACGTTGTGAGGCTGAAGGTAGCAGGGAAAGAGGAAAAGATAGGTGGGGATGTACTTGGCAATTCAGATCTGGTCACCAAACATGACTAAACATATTTCAAGCAACATTTCAATTCTGAATGTTGGTCTACCACTAGGGCGATGCTGAGAATATCTTTCACTTTGGAACGTGCAAATTAATCAAATTAAATTTATTGCGATTTGAACCCGCCACCACCGGAAAGGTTTTTTATTTTCTTTTGAAGATTGTCTTCCGTTGAACACTATTTGAAACTTTGGCTAAAAAGGAGATGCGCAACACAACATAATACCCCAAAATTAAATCATTTTGAGTGTGACAGTGTTTTAATTTGTTTTCCCGGAAAATGCCTCGTGAAGAACTTTATAATAAATCTCTTAATGGAAATATTTTCTTTTAGCCTGTCCACACGCTTGTAACAAGGATCAGTTGTTCTTGCCCCAGATATTGGTGTGTGGAGACCCAGATGACATTCTGCCAAAGGTTATAATTTGGTAAACAGCAGAGGAGTAAATTAAGTACCTACCCTAATTGAAATATTTGAAATCACAATACGACATTTTTATAAGAAAAAATATGTGTATAATATAACACTACCTTCATGATTTAGTTTTATTTATTTTATTAATAATGTATTTTTAAAATACTATATATACCAACATACATAGAGGATGTCAGAGAGTGTCTTAAGAATATGTGGAGGTTTCCTGAACTCAACTCCTGTGCATGTTTTACAAAGTGAAATGAGTGCCCCTCCTTTGCATATAAGATCTTGGAAACTAGCTGCAAGATTTTGGCTTAGATCTGTATCCATTGAAAATAATCCACTAGTTTTAGAGGTTCTCAAACTTAAATCCTTGATACAAAATAGATTCTGGAACAATAAAAAATTACAAATGTTGATTAAAATTTGTTCGGAAACAATTGATTGGAAAATAAATAAAAATAAATGTCTAGATATGTACTCCTCCGATACCTGGGTAGGAGCACTTAATTTGGAATGTATTTCAGTTGAGATTGACAATTTCAATTCCCCAAAAAGACTACTCTTACCAAATGAAATTAGTAATATTGTAAACGATATGCTAATTAAAAAGTATTCGGGATTCAACCAGATCTTCACTGATGGATCAAAAAAATCAGACCAAGTTGGAGCAGCTTTCCTCTCAATGCCAAACAATTTTTCCCATCAAATAAAATTGAATAAAAATTGTACTATTATGAATGCAGAATTGATAGCAATCAAAGAAGCGGTGGAATATGCAATAAAAAATAAGTGGAAACAAATTGTAATATTAAGTGATTCTAAAAGTGCACTTCAACATATTAAAAGTATTCCGAAAGGAGTTCCCTGTAGGAAAACAGCCTACAATATTGTTGAACAAATAAGGTGGCTACAACAGAAAGGTGTGTCCATATGTTTACAATGGATTCCATCTCATGTAGGAAAACATGGGAATGAAGAGGCGGATTTGTTGGCAAACGAAGCATGTGTGAATGGAATCATCTACGACTGGACGCCAGACGCTGAAGATTACTGCCAAAAAATAAATTCCATATGTAATAATATGTGGAATAATCATTTTGAAACGTTGTCTACCAATAAAGGAATATGGTACAGAAAGCTCCAAAACGAACCTTTTAAAAGACCAAGGTTCACTGAGGTTAATCTGAAAAGATCGGAAATGAGAATCATTTTTAGATTAAGATCCGGACATGCACTAATTGGAAGAATATTGTGTTTGATAGGCCTCTCTGATTCTCCATTGTGCTCGATATGTGAACAAATTGAAGATGTCGAGCACACATTATCGAAGTACATTAAATATGAACGACAGAGAGTTACAATATTAATGACCTCGAACTCATCGGAAGTTCAGAATTTAATAACCTCAACCGAGTTTCATGCCATATCGAGAATAATGAAATTTATTAGATCATGTAAACTGGAAAATATTTGAAAGTGATTTTTTATACGAAATGAATATAAAAGGACTCTAAGTACCTTTTAAAGATTATGGAAAGGTGTTTTTCTTACCAAATCAACAATTATTATAATTATATATATTAATCATTAGAGATTATAATGATAATATTATAATTTAAAAACAGATGAGGCAAAAAATGACAACATTGTGTGAGTCAGAAGCCTCGATAATATATGTTTAAAAAAAAAAAATACATAGAGGCAAGGGCGTAGCTAGGATTTTGTTAAGGGGGGGGCAGGTGTAGACAAACCAAGAATATATCTAATGTAAATGCTGCTACAAAATATTACCTACGAGGGGGGGAGGGGGTGGCTAGAGAATTTCAGAAATAGGCTAGTTTCGTCTATAAAAAGACTGTCAGGCACAAAGACAATATCCTTAGTAGTGTCACCTCTCCATCGAAAGACCTGCCCCCCCCTCGCTAAGCTACTGCGTTCAAACGGTTTTTAGTCATTGTTGATCTCAGCCATGTTTTAATTAAGTATTGCTTTTTTTGTTGCGGGAAAGAAAATGTTCGCCTCCTTAAACACTTCAGTAAAATCTAGTTTTTCGAGATCTTTTCTGGTCATACCCTTGTTCTGCCATTTTTTACACCATAGTTCGGCTTCTTGATTAAAATGAAGTAAATCGTAGTATAGGCAATAATTTTGTGCTTTTTCTTTAAAATCAATTAATGACGTATTCAACAATGCATTGTACAGGGATGTAGCGACATTAATCCGAAAGTAGGCAAATTTTGGTCACCAAAACGCTGCTCCAATGCAGATATTAGGGGATCTAAATACGGAATGATATAATCGATCGATCTCCAAAAATCGCATGGAGTCTCAGCAAGGTAATTGGACCGATGTTGTTGGCAAGATGCAATGCGTGAGACTTGTATATCAGTTCCAAAGGCAGTTGCAGTTCTAATTGAAATATCTAAAATATTTTGGTTTCTATGTCTACGTTGCTTCGATGATCATTTATAACAGAAATTAAACCATTAATATGACACATACATGCATACATATGGATAGTTTCCAATTGTAAAGCATTGGCAATAGGTTTCAGTATACCCGAGTACTTGGCTATCAGTTGAACACATATAATGAAAACTGATTTAATAACAGTGCAATGTAACAACTGATAGGCACGTTTTCTTGATGCTTCATTAATCATGATAAGCTAAAAAGGTAATAATAAAAATTAAATTGATTCTCACAAACAATAGGCTACCGACGTAAACTTTATGGTTTGTGAGCATTTCTGCACCTTCTAGGGGGGGGGGGGCAGCTGCCCCCCCTGCCCGTACCTCGCTACGCCCTTGCGTAGAGGATGTTAAGGGACATATTTGACTTTTTTTTAAATAATCGGAGACGGTTTACATATATATAGTTCCCGTGAGTACTTAGGCCATAGACCCATTGTACTATCTCCCATTTTACCTCATTCCTTTGACAGTAACCCAGTCCCTTTTATAAAGTTCACCAGGATTGTCATTGGAAATGAAGCTATATCTTCTGGTTCGACAATGTGTCGCAGCAGCGCGACCGGTGGAGTAATTTTCCATTCGCCGGCAATGTGTACACTGGAAGGTACTGGAACATACCCGGTGCTGAATATTCAGGCGGCTTATAAACTCTAGACCTTTCTAGGCGGTGGCGATATTATTATTCGACGAGACGGCCACGGCAGGCGAGCAAAGTAGACGGCCGGCATATGTAGGTACCTAGGCAAGTGCCGGCGCCGCGCGAATATTAGATGTTTCTCGTACGTTCCTTCTGATGACGAAAAGATTATGATGTGTCGCCACAGATATACAATAGCTGAAGTCTCCGGCATTGCACCGACTTTATATAATTTTTCAAAATCAGATCAACAGTAATTTTGGTATTTTTTGTGAAGTGCAAAATTTCATCGAGAAATATCAAAATACTTCTTTTAGGGATGTGAGTAGTTTATCTAATTCTCATGTAAATGCTGACATTTCTCTTATTTTGATGGTCAAGTGTGCAAAATTTCTTCAATCCTGAATAAATTTTTTATAAAAACCAAAGCCATACCAGAATATTCTTTATGAATATTAATATTATATAACTGATGTCCCCGGCATTGCCCAGTTCATTAATTTTCCTCTTATTTTGAATAGACTCATGATGTCAGAATCAGCGTTTTCAGTGGCACCATCCTAAAGGCTGAAACACATTTGTGTGGTGTGGTGTGTCGTGACTACAAATTAACCAATCATCATCGTCGCTCATCGACACGCCACAACCTACAAATATGTCTCTTACCATAATAAATGTATGAAACCGATGTGCTTCTGGCGCGCCACAACACACCCACACCACACAAGTGTGTTTCCGCCTTAATGGTATATTTTAACTCTTTTTTTAAGTGATGATTTAAAAATTCTGTTTAATAACGAAAGCTATTGAAATACAAGAGATATGGGTAAATTTATACAAAGCCGGGACCAGCTCATTTTTTTAAATTTAAGAAATTAACGATAGTGTACATTTTTTTCAATTTCCGCTCACGGAATTAATTACATCTAATTATTACCTATCTACTGGCGTAAAAATTTATTTTTTTTAGTGTAAAATGAGCTGGTCCCGGTTTTGTATAAAATTAATTATTTTTCACTAGAGGTCCTACATTGGCATAATATAGAAAAAAATTATATTTTAGAATATTTTTATTCAGCATAACAAGGGAATGATCATAGCGATTTTTTTTTGTGTTTTGCCCCCTGCTTCTTATAGTGATATGGATGTGCTGAAAGTTCTGCTTCATTGATGACTACATGCAAAATCATGTTTATTCCTATCTGACCTGTAATAAATGCATGTCAAAGTCAAACCCCAACCCCAATGCCCCAAACCAATTGCAATTCAATCAACCGCGATGTCCGCGATCAACATCAACCATAAATAAACCAGTCATTAGATTGATAACTTCGTGGTTTTACTATGGACCAAGTGTCAACGCTATTTGACCATATACATACCTATATTTGACGACTTTTTATTCGATATGCGCAAAGATGTCGTCACACATACCATAGACAAGGGGATAGAGGAAACAAAATAAAATGCTCGACCATAGACAATATAATTATCTTTCAGTACCTACCCAATTTATTGGCCTAAAATATTATTTTAAAAATAAAATTAAATGTCAAAATACTCCCCAGGGAACAGAGCTGGATCTGACAATCGCTGCCTTGAGAAAATGAGCTTACTTTTCTTTACTGCTCATTTTCTCCGGACAGAGCTTTGTCAGATTGAAACCCGTTGCCCTATGAAGAAACCAACTGTCGTAAAAATAACCTAAAATTACTTGAAATTTCAATCCCTTCAAAAGGGGAAGAACAATTTCAAATAAGATTTAGCTTTCCTACGATAGTATCGACTTTGACATTTCTCTGGTTTCAACAGAAAAATGAAAAACTCAATTAAACGTTTAAGTATTTTATTAAAAACAGGAAATACAAGAAAAACTAACTAAACATCACGCCGTTTCCCCGCAGGGGTAGGCCGATAGGATGGACAATAAAACAACTTGGTCTTGGCACACACTCTTTGCCTCATTCACACTCACACATCGACTCATACATACTATTTCTGACTCTTGACGTGGCCCGATGCAAGTATCGGATTCCCTTGATCGTGTCAGGTTTTCCTCTGGCGTCCCTGACTTCATCTATCACTCACATCTGCGTCATATATTCTACTTACACCCCACGCTTCGTTCATTCGCTCTACATGCCCAAACCATCTGAGGGTCCCTTTCAATCTTACTCATTATGATCAGCCTTGCATTGCATTGCTTGATCATAAATAATAATATTTGGATGATTTGTATAGCGCCATTTTTTGTAAAAAAATACCTCAAAGGTACTCTGCACAAACTTATATTTCTGCAATCTAATTCCAACTACAAAGTAGACAATCCATTATAACAACTTATGGATAAAACTTGCATCCACCGGTTCATCGATCATTGATATGAAACTACCTGTACTATACGTACAACGATTTGACCGATGAACGCTTTGCTGCATATAAAATGTACATATTATATTATTTATACTCTGTACAGGCAGAAAATATACAGTATCGTACGTAGTTTTACCACACATCCTCAGGGGTGTCATTTCTACAGCATTCAGTCCACTTTCCTCTGCCAGTTCCATGCCTCACTGCCATACATAAGGGTAGGTACCAGCATTCCGTTGTGGACTGCTAGTTTCACTTCTTTACACAGTTTTTTGTTAGCGCCAACAGCATTCAGTCCTCCATTAATAGAATTACCTACATTTACCCTTCTTTCAATATCTCTATCAGCCTTCCCGTCTCTCATACACATACTTCCCACGATATACAAACTCATCCACCTGCTCCAAGTTCACAACTATATTGCACAATGTGTTCGTACTCTCTTTAACGATAAAAATAGAACAAATTTAGAAAAGCTAAGCGTACTGAGAATATATTGGTCCTGCTGCATCCTGGTCCAGTCCATGGAGTACTCTTCCTCCTTCTTATGTTCGCTCAAGAACAGCGGTGAAAGAGAGTGGTGGCACACGTCAGCCCCATCTCCTGACATGACACCACAACGTTACTGTCCCACATACCTACAACAATCATATGTCATTATTAAGGTGCTAAATTAATGCTTTTATATGTATTATTATAACAAGGTAAAATGCAAACAAACCCGGAGATCAGTAGGCGCAGGCCGTCGTTCGTGGAACGTGCTCTCTTCTCTAGGGGAATGACACCAGTACACCAGTTATCTCCACCGGCCTGTCAGCTGTAAGGATAGGATTTAGTGTTTCGAGCTGAAAATATTAAAGAAAACATCTCATGAGATACATCAAGACAGACTGACAGATAAAAACAAAACAAGATAAATGCAGAAATGTTTCATATAAATGTTTGTACCTTTTTGTTTGCAGGTTATAATGGTTTTCACGAGCATAATCATATCGCGAAATGAGACGTTTTGCGATACTAGTAGCCACAAACATATGCACGAGGTCTCAAAATTGGATAATAAACGTATTCAATTCTATTTCACTTGTTTAGGAAGCAAATTTTGAATTCGCGTCGCATTGAAATAAACCGTTGAGAGCAATCCGGATATATTATTTCACCCAGCTGTCAAAAGCTTAAATTCAAAGTTTTCCCATTGGTGGAGAGAGATTGCGCAAAGATGACGTCACACAGTCATAGATATTATCTATCTTCGGTCTTGGTTGAAAATTTGGATCGGAGTTATACCCCCCTGACATCAACTGTCAAATCAATACATAGATATTTTATTTTATAGTACCATTCAATCAAAACAAACATATGCATATTCATAGATAATATCACTCAGAGACGTCAAATCAACTCGATGGAGGCGTGACCGCGTGACGGTGAGTGGTATATCTATGGGTTCTCTTGTCAGAACTCTTCTTTTTGTACGTCAATGTCTATGAAATCTCTTTGTTGTCTATAGTATATTTATGGTCTATAGTGTAATTATTAGTTGTGAAGTGAAATGTGAAAGGTTTTTGTCAGTTTTTCATCAAATTTTCTTTAATTTTTTGTGAGTATTGTGAATGTCGGAAACTAATAATTTACAATTACAAGTGATTTTTGTACCTTACATTTCGATTTCTACGGCTGTTGATATTGATTGATCACTGTGATGAGTTTATTGGACGCTCGTTGACAAGCTAAATGGTAAATATTCTGTCAAGATAAAATTTATGTCGATATGTCATCTTTGGTCATCCATGTTTTGACGGACGCTGGGTTCCTAATCTCGGGTTCCCATAACGCGAGAGGTGATTATGTTGTTTACCTTATAGAGACAACCTCTTTCTGCTCTCAAAGTGCAGCGCTACACTCGATTCTCTGTCGCCTTATGGCAGCCTCTGTCGAAGTCTTCTTTCGAATTATTAACTTCAAAATTTCATAGTAATTACTGTTTATCGTCAGGCCTGCATATTGCCTATGTTTGTGGTTACTTTTTGTATTGCTGCCCTAAAGTTCGTTTTTTGGCCTCACATTACTTTATAAGTAGCCCCTTGTGTATGCTGGTAATATCCCCAAAACTAATCACTCACTTTATTTTATGAAGTAAACTTTTACGATACAGACTGTCATTATGTTTATTGTCATGTTATAATTAAATGTGATTTATACTAGGTATCTCTAGTTCACACTTCAAGAGAGATTATTGTATTCAACGCTTTATTTGTATGTTTGACCTAGAATATCTCTTCACCCACAGTATCTGTCATTCAACCTCAATTATTATCGGTAATGTAATTCCTTACTCTGCTTACTGCTAAATACTACTCAATTTATTGAAGTAATAGCGTTTCAACTTGATTAGTATAAGTAACAACTATTTATGTTGTGGGAGATGGAAAAACATTCAGAAAATGGGTTCTTAGTTTGTATATTATTTAAATAATTTGTGCATATTAAGAAGTAAGCGGAGTAAGGAACTCAATTTATTTAACTTCAATTATTATTAGTTCACTTTATTTGTCACTTGCTTATTTCAAATCCTAATTATAATTTATTCCAAAATTAATAGATTACTTCGGTTTAACCACGTTTATTGTTCATAAAAAACCAACATGTTTCAAGAGCAATGCTCACTTCCTCGGGGTTTACTTAAAACTAATAACAACAATAGACACAGACTTCATGGTGTCAATGGAAAGTTGGGAAAAGGAAGGGGGTAATAGAGCATAATTTACAAAAGGGAACAAGTTTTATAATATTTAAACTCGTTTTTACTCTCTTTCTAATATCTAAGATTTTTAATTGGTCCAAATGAACACCATTAAAATTACAATGTGGTAACTTAATTCCACTATTAAAGTCAAAAGTGTGACTCTTCTCCAACAAATGATTAGCAAACTCCGAGAAACTATTATTGTCTAAACATCTTATGTGTTCCTTTATCCTAAGTTTGCTGTGTTCGAAGAAGTGAAAATATAATTCATTGATTGTTTGTTTTTCAGATTTAAGATGGGGCTTTTGATATCAAAGATCTGGAGCTTATTTGGGAATGAAGGTAATACAAAACATTATTACATATTCCACAACTATTATTGTTATTTATATTTGGAGTATTATGGCGTGCTGTGTTACTGCCTTTTTTAACCTATAGGATGGATAAATCCATTAGGTAATGGACACTGTAATGCTGTCTGAAACTTTGGCTAAAGAATACCGCAAATATAAATCACGATAAAACTTTTGACGGTGAAAACCTCAAATCTGGTATCGCATCAACGTACATAAGCACACTTCATAACAATACTTTATATTATAACACATCCATAACAATATAAGAATACTTCTTTGATTTAGTTAGAATCACGAAAGGCCATTGTTATAAGCACCAGCTAGTTATAGGATTATGTATTATAAAAAAATACAATCTTCGATTAGACATCTGCCCTGATGATGGACACTTTGTCTAAATCATTGGCGGACAAGGAAGGTAGCGCAAAATGGTATAATACCCCAAAAAACTCTCAATGGTGCTATATAATGTTTGGGCAGACAATGTTTAACAATAATAATATAATAAATCTTAGTGCGTCAAGCAGTTTTGTTCAACCAGAGTTTCCAACTTTAGATTTTTCATAATAAAATTCATAAATAACCCCATTTAACCCCCTTAGGCCTAAGGCGTATTCTGTCAGAATGTTGGAAAATTTCCACTTTGCAATAACATCCACATAAATGGAATATTTCTCAGTGCATCAGAAAACTAAAAACTATTTTGAAAGGTGATGAAATACGCTCTCAAATGTTATTACAACAAATAAACATATTTTTTTTGAAGTATTAAAATTTTGAATGCAAATATAAACAAGTTTTATAAATGGCTCACCTTGTGTTTTTTACTAACTAAAATTACAGATAACGAAAAAAAATAAAAGCACTTACATATTTTATTAGACAAATTTATTTATTAATTTATTTATTTATCTATAAAAAGTATGTTTGTATTACATTATTCGATGCCTGTCTCACTAGGGTATACCTGTGTTGAGACAGGCGTAGAGGTACATAAATGAGTATCATACATAAGAATATTTAATTACAACATAAGAATATTTAAGGTAAGATACATACTGATTTATACAATTCAAGCAGAAAGATGATTAAGATTGAGGGTTAATATCATAAAGAGAGCATTATATAGGTGAAGGAAGAGATGAATAAAGTAGTAAATCCTTGTATTTTAAACGTTATTGTCACCTAACTTTATCATCGTTTCATAAAAAAAATTATAAATATGAAATTCACAAATTTTCACAATTTTTTCTCAAATTGCTGTCGTAAACTTTGGTATCACAGATATGTACATTTTAATTTTTCTGTAATTAACTTTTAGATTTGAATATGAAGCGGGCTGTTTTCTCTTTCTAAGTCCGTTTAGATCATATTTCTCACCATGACAGTAAGGGAGACACAACGATTTCTATGAGACCTTATGAGCTGTTCCCAAAAGCGAACAAATTTGCCTGAAGAGTTATGTAATTTATCTTTTTTTTTAAATTTTTATATGAATACCGCACAAGAGACACCAACTGCTCCCGTCTGGAGCCAGTGAGACTATGGCATCCCCAATTGGGGTATGTTGTGAGGTAGAAGGTAGTGGGGAGGGGAAGGAGATGGGGAAGAAGAAGGTGGGGAAATACCTGGCTATTCAGATCTGGTCATCAAACACGGCTAAAACTATTTCAAGCAATGTTTCAATTCTGAATGGTGGTCTTACACCACGGCGATACTGAGAGTGTCTTCCTCTCTGGAAAGTGTTGCAAATATACAATAAATTATTTTAAATGAATTAATTGTCAAATATCACAAATTAATCAAACAAAATTTATTTGCGCATGCCCCCGACCTTCGGATTGTGAATCGAGAGTCTTACCTCGGGAAAATCTAATTATACATAAAGACATAATAATTTGAATGTATTGAAAGAGCTTCTATCGGATGCCGACAGATGCCAGCAGGGAAAGTGCTTCTATCACTTGATTCAATTCAATTAGCCGCTAGTATAGACAGGTTGTGTGACTTGTAGTATAATTATTATAAATATATAAACTCATAATAAACCAGTTTGTATCAAGAACATATTGTTATTAAGAAGTACCCCCACAGAACTAATAGTGTTTGAATGTAAATAATACCAAACATTACAACAATAATAATGTTATCTGCTCCATTGCTTCTCAGTATTTGAACACTGATTGACGATGTATTGTCGGCTGTGTTTATTTATGTCTTATTGACTTTCAAAATCAAAATCATCTGTATATTGACAGTTAGACCCGACTACTTTGGTGTAATTATCTCTGCATACAAATTGAATACGATTGGTGATAATGAATACTATGTTATCTTGGCTTGTTAGCTTGATTTCAGTGTTTCTTTCTGGATGGTATATCATTCTTGTCTACCCCTTCTGAGATGTGCGTATTTAACTGCAGTCAAAGCTTTCTTGTATCATTGAAATAATTTACTACACTGAATAATGCAAATCCAATTGTTCCATATGCAAACTGCGAGTCACTTACCAATTATTAGGATTTTCTCTATTTTCTGATGTGCAACTCTTCCAGAAATATTTTGAAGACTTTATCCGTACATCTTGTAAGTCTGATGTCAGAAATTTATACACACAGTGAATCCTCTCTCTATCAATTTGAAGAGTCATGTTGAAGTAAACTATGGATGGATGCATAATATAGAAAAAAGCTTCATTCACACTTCAGTATTTAATATTCTAAAAAAGGTTAAAATTGAATCCTAGTCACTTGGCTTTCTCCAATGACGTTATGTATATACGATACTAGTTGGTTCCCGGCATGCGTTTCTATGCCATTTAATAAAGAAATTGTTTCTCCGTGCATGTCCTTTGGCTTTCAAAAGGCTTTTACTGGTGTTTGCCGTGTAATGGAAACATTTTTTCTTCACACATGAGGGCATTTTGGCGCTCTTGTGCGATGCATGGTAGTTGAATACTAAAGCTAAGAAATCAAAGACAAATATTGCCCCTTTTTTGGCTTACCACTTTTGAGATTTCTACCATGCATTTATACATTATACATAACGTCATTGGCTATATCGACCTGTTTTTCAGTAAGTTACTTTTCGCACTTCACGGTTCATTTTTAAGGTTGAAACATAATCTTGCCTGTCCAAAGACGTTTGTTAGTATGTTGCCTATTCTGACAAAGTTTTACTGTTTTGAAGCCAATGAAACTCCTTTATTGCAGAGCATAAGTTGGTATTAGTGGGACTTGACAATGCGGGCAAAACCACAATCCTGTACCAACTTCTGTTGGGGGAAGCTGTTCACACGAGTCCAACCATCGGATCCAACGTAGAAGAGGTTCAATGGAGGAACCTGCGCTTCGTCATGTGGGACCTCGGTGGCCAACAGAGCCTGAGGGCAGCCTGGAATACTTATTATACTAATAGTGAGGTATGTATGTTTTTTTATCATTAACTTTTCAATTTGGGAGGCAGATATGGGTACCGCCGCCCCGGGAATCATTTATTGGATAACCAACACCCCTGCTGTTGGTGGTTCGCTACGTGGTTCCCCAAGTGGCTCGCTACGTTGTGGTGACTTAGCATGGTGCCCGGGTTCATGGTTTGTCTAATTAGGTCTTGGTGGCCAATGCATTTGCCCATCTACTGGGCTGGATCGAGAGAGATTGGTTAGGGTGACCTAACCTAGAACTCTCCAGCCGATCTCTCTCAACCCATCGCCTTGCACCGAGATGGAGGGATGGTTTCGTGCATCTGTCACTCCTAGACACATTGACCCCCAGATTCCTACCCACCAAATGAATACCCTTCCCAGAACTTCCTCCCTTCCCTTTCCCTAAAAAAACCCTCCACACAGCATCCCCAAAGATGACATTGGCCCTGAGGGAAATTATTTTTCTCAGAGCCTTCTGTGTTGAGCTAATGTAAAAAAAAAACACCGTGCTGGAGGTTCTGAGGAAAATAATTTCCCTCGAATCTATGTATATATTTTTTGAGAGGAAGGAGTGAATATGTGTTTTGAAGAGATCGGCAAATCGAACTCAAGAATGAGTTATAGAAATGACCCATTCTTATGTACCAAATGTTAACCATGTACAAATGTTAGCATGTTTCCCGACTATGCGCCGGTGGCGAAGGGATAAATGACGCTAGTTCCTCGTAACATCTTCCATTGAAATACCGATAGAACAAGGAAAGCATTTTCACCTGACGCCTGTGCTCTAAAGATTGCAAGATAACCACCCGTTTCCGCACTGTATTTTAGGGCCTAGGCCAGAGGTTGCTGTAAAATTCAACCGTGGGGAGTACTTGCGATTTGTTTGCTGTCAGCAGTAGTGCACTACCTACTGATCTGCTATATCTGAATCCTGGTAGTGTCTTATTGTTAGACTAGTTAACATTAACTAATTAGAGAGTGATTCTGTTGCAGTTCATCATCATGGTGATTGACTCTACGGACCGCGCGCGCCTAGCCGTGTCCCGTGAGGAGCTCCACCGGATGTTGGCGCATGAAGAACTCAGCCACGCTTGTCTCCTGGTGTTTGCCAACAAGCAGGTTACTACTACACATAATAAAATGCGATCTCATCATTTCCCTTGGCTGTATTTACTGACTTGGAATGGTTTATGATAGCTGCGATTAATCTGATATGTGTGTGCAACCAGAACTACTAGATCTCCTTAAATCTTCTAGTTCTGATGAGACTGTAGTCTGCGATACTTTGCTGTTTGTCACTTTAGCACTTTTGTTTGTGGAATTTATGTTTTATTGTTTTTGATTACATATTATGTGAAATGATATTTTTTGTCAACTTTTAGACTAGAGGAACCAATTTGCATCGCTTGTCTGCGATTCTAAAATTTGTTTAACAATCCTGCATCCTCTCTTTAACCATTTACGTATCTGAAGGTATCACCCAAAGGGGAGGGGTCACTGGGTTCCCCCATATGTTGCGGAGCAATCGTATCTCTTAACCATAAGCTATCGCTACTCGTTTACGTTGCCTGGGTTCATGGGGTGAGGTTTGTCTGGGTCTTTGCAGGGGATGCGTCTGCCCACTTACTGCGTGGCGGGCTGGCCGTGGCGGACCGGAGAGATTGATTGAGGGAGACTTTTTGACCTATCCAGCTGGACTCTCGACCCATCGCCTTGCAACACAGTGGGGGGAATGGATTCATACATCCATCTCTCCTGGACACATTGGCACTCACATTCCTATCCACCCCTCATACTTCCTCTCCTTCATTTCCCTCCACACAACATTCCCAAAAAAGACATAGGCCTGAGGGAAGTTGTTTTCCTCAGCACCAAGCGTGCCAACATATCCTTAGGATATTTTCAAAAAATTATTTCCCTATTGTAGAATTTACACTATTTTTACAAATAAATGTATAAACACATCTAGTAAGAATCTAATAAAATCAGTTTGTGCATGTTGGCGATCAAGAAGTTCATATACACACTTTTATCCTTTGTAGTAAAACGCAAATATTTATTGTTTTTAATCTTCGCCCAGCAGTCATCATTAAGTAATGAAAAACGGTAAAAGTGATAGTACAACATCGAGCGTAACTCAAATATATATTATTCTATCCCTTTCCAGTAAAATACACTTCTGCACTCCCGGCTTCTTTGCGATTTTTACTTAGTTACAATTTATTAAAATTATTATTTTATTTTATAAATCATCGTATTCATAAGGCAGGTTGAGCAATATTTTTTTCAAAAATAAATATTTGCCAAAGCTTTCAAAATCCTATCATCATTAATGTTGAATTCCTGAATTGAATTGAATTGATTTAGACTATGAAGTGCCAGTGTTTCAATCCATGACTAAATTTGGTTTAAAACAGGCACCGCTTGCTTTTCTCTTAATGGCGAAATATAATCAGACAGTGTTGTCACTAAATTTGATCTTGGCTGAAGTTTTGTATGTTATTTGTTTCAGGACATCAAAGGTTCGATGACGGCTGCGGAGATCTCACAACAACTGCAGTTGACGGCCATCAAGAGGCAGCCGTGGCACATACAGCCTTGCTGTGCGTTAACTGGCGAAGGGTATGATGTTCTTCTCTTTACAATAATTGTGATAACAAACTTATTGTTTTATTTTAAGCTAACGAGTTCCGGCATGCGTCGCAATGCCTTATAAATAAACGCAATCCCGCCTCCCCACCCTGCCGCTAAACTAAATGAAATGTGCAAACTATTCATAGGCCACCTATTGTAATTTGTTTAAATAAATTTTATAAAACCAGAGTTTGTCAGTGTACATAGAAACCTTCACGGGCATGCGTCCAACAAATCACCAAAGTTTATTAGCAATAGTGTAGGAAATAATTTTATTACGCCTGAGCTCAGTATTATATACAAAAACCATCGCGGGCATGTGCACATCAAATCCCCAAAGTTTCATCACAATCAGATGAATGGTTTAGGAGAGCAGAAGGGACAACAAAGAAACATTCTTTTTTATATATGAAGATAGTTGCTAATATTGTATTTTTTTTGTTTTAGATTACTTCTCGGGTTGGAATGGATCGCCAATAGGATAAAGAAGAAGTAGACGGTTGACTCGGATACAAAGAAGAGAGGGACTCCTCCACTGGATCTGCTGAATAAAGGACATGGGTGTGTTCACCATTGAAGAAAGAGAACTTCTCACTGTATATAATAGATTGCTCCATTCAGTGTTCAAGTAACAACTAAATCTGGTAAACTATATTCTAAAACTATGTTTAACACTGACGTACTTCTCTTAACTTTAACTACATGTTTATGAAATAATATCATTTAAGCAGTATGTTATTGTAAATTCTGTACCAAATCTGTTATTTTTCTAATCACCTTATTTTTATCTACTTTTAAGAGGGAATAACCAGACAAAACCGGAAATATGTCATTTTTAAATCAAATTTTAGAAGTGACTTTTCCACAAAAAAATTATAAATTGATTTCAAAAGATTGTTCTTTTATCTAGTAAAGGTATGTTTTAAATTTTGAAAAAAAAATGTTTATTTTTAGTACAATTAGGTTTTACCGTAGGTCATTGGCAGATTTGTTAAATTTTCAAACAAAATTTAGTATTATACAACACACATTTCAAATCATATAATCATGAAGTAAAATAAATTAACAAATTGTCTGGGAAAGCTGTTTCAGAATTTTAATTTTCGTTTAAATAAAATCATTAAAAGAAAGATCCATGCACATGTTTTGTGACGATAATACTTCAGTTTGTCTATTTATTTACGCTCTTACAAACTAATATATTTAACATTTTTTTTACATTATTATTTTGCTTAGACATTATTGAAAAATTGTAAATATTTATGATCAAAAAATAATTACAAAAAGTACATAATTTTAATAGTTTTATCATCACGCCTTTCAGCATTTTTGAATGTAGGTATAAATTTAAGCAAATTTAGAATGAAATAAAATCAATATTGAGTTATTATTTTAAAAAGCTGGTACGGAGAATAATAAATCTTTCTCATTGGAACCGCCCTGTACGATCGTAAGAACATCTTTTGAAGAAATTTGAATTCTCGGCCGCTGGCTGATTAATGGCCCTTAACTTTAACTACATGTTTATGAAATAATATAATTTAGACAGTATGTTATTGTAATCCCTTACCAAATCTGTTATTTTTCTAATCACCTTATTTTTATCTACTTTTAACGAAACTCATCACCATAAAAAGATTGGCTTAATTTTGTATTTCATATAGGACCTGGATAAGTTAGTCTGTAGAATTTATAAATATTTTATACGCTCATCGCTTATATCACAATCCAAGCAAATGAGAAAGTGATGGCAAAGACTTTGCATGAAAATATGTAAATATTTAATTTAACATAGTGAAAAAATAATATTATTGTTTTTAAGAACAATAAAAACATATTTTATTCTGCTCATTAAACGAGGTGCATTTTAAATAATTATCAAAATTATTGCATCCATTTATTTATTAACATGTAGGTAGGTATGTGTAATTTAAAATAAGTGCGTCTTTATGTTAATTTCAATGTGTAGTTGTTGATTAATTTAGCATTAAGGGCTGCGGCACACGAAGCGCTTTACGCTACTAGATAATCTGCAGATTAGCTCATTAGCTAATTAAAGTAAAGCTAACTCAAGTCATTACTCGAAGCGTTTCGTGTGTAAATGCTCTAACTGTCCATCGAACCCGGTGAAGCGATTTCAATGCAAATAGTATTGTTTTTTTTATCATCAGTGTTTTATACAGATCGACAGTCTCGAAGAAAAATGTCGGATGTGCGATTTTGCGGTTTTGCAGTAGAGCTGTTTAAAGTTTCGTTTCCCCATTTTTACTGTTTTAAAGATCAATAAATATGAGAAAAATATACATATTTTATTTCATTTTTAAATCAACAAAAAGAAATTAAAATAAGTTAACAACGATTTTCAATTTTTAGCAGAACTGACATTGTTTTTCGGTACCGTCGAGATCGTCACAAGTTAACCCCTCATACCTCGGGCATATTTTGTCATAAGGCCAGAATATTTCCACTTTTCAATTAAATCCAAATAAATGGAATATTTCTGAACTTATCCAAAAACTAAAAACTGTTTTTGAAAGGTGATGAAATATGCTTTGAAATTTTGTTATTAGATATGTAATAAACATGTAATTTTATTACATATCTAATAACAAAACATGTAATTTTTATTACATACCTAATAACAAAACATGTAATTTTTTAAATGTTATAATTTTTAAACATGTAATTTTTGAAACATTAAAATTTTTAATGCAAACATAAAAAAGCTTTAAAAATGGCTCACCTTACTTTTTTTCTAACAAAAACAAATAAAAAAAACATTTTAAAATTTGTATTTTATTAGACAAATGTATTATAAAAGTTATTATCACCTCACTTTTTTGTTTTTTCATGTAAAAATAATTGTTTTTAAATTGCAGTTGGACACTTTTTATAAAGGTGTAAGTTTCATCAGTGGCGTAGTGACGGGGAGGCAGCACTTTTAAGGGGCGGCAAAATTTCACAATAAATTATAATATATCTTGTCAAAATTTTAACCATTTTATTTCATATTTTTGTCGCACCTACGTTTCAGACCGATTGAAATGAGCACAGAATTTTTCATTACCTATTCTGTGTCGAAACTGGGGAATCCCCTTTCTTTAAATGAATGAATAATAATGTCATCTTGATAACTGTAGCGACTTGCAAGAATTCCTAGTATTTTGTTTTGCGCTTGGACTGTTTATGACTAAAATTCAGTGAGAATGATTGAGGGAGGTCCGTGGGAGATGCTTTGACAATTCTAAGAAAAAATTTCATGGATCTTCATGTGTTCCGATGGATCATCAAACCATCCATGTGTTCCAAGTGCAAAAATAGGAGGAAAACATTTTCGTGTTCTGGGTGTATTATCAATAAAGCTGAAGACCCGCATGAAGATTCACTCTTAGGTTAAACCGTTTTCATGTTCCGAATGATCTGTCAAAATTCCAGTAGCGGATTAATCTACTGGCGCATTTCGAAGAAAATCATTCTAATATTTCGAGTGGAGTTTTGTTTCAAACCATTCTTCAAAATTCGAAATTTGTAGGAAAACCATCCGCATTTTATGAGAGTAATACTAATTAAAGCTGGGGACTCGCAAGCAGATTCACTCTTAATTTAAAACCAGTTTTCCAGTTGTGGATTCATCTGCATTCAACCATTTTGAAGTAAAACATTCTCTTATTTGAAGTGCAGTTATAAAATTCTAGTTGCAGACAGTGTATGTGCTGCTAGAATCAAAGAAAAACTGTTTCATGGTCTGAGTGTGTTTTAATTCGCCACACACAGATTTTATTTAAATCAATTTCGTGTGCAGAATGTAAAATTCGAGTTCGTGGATTCATCTGCTGACACATTTCCAAGGAAAACATTCTCTTATTAAATAAATAAATGTTTATTCCAGTATGTGGGGAGGAGAGTGCAATCCCACACATTCCATAAGGGTATAATATACACATACATACACAAAGTATTTGAAAGGAAAAAAAAGAAAAAGAAGGATTATTGCAGTTATAAAATTCTAGTTGCAGACAATGTATGAGTGCTGCCAGAATCAAAGAGAAACCATTTTCATGTTCTGAGTGTAGTATTAATTCGCCGCATGCAGTTTTAATTTAAATCAGTTTTGTGTTCAGAATGTAACGATTAAATAAATAACAAGTTGCAGATTCATGGAGTACCGAGTGAAGATTTACATTTGAGTTGCAAAGTCAAATGCAAAGTCTGAGAAATTGAATGTTCGGTTTGTATTTATTATTTTGGGACTCATGCAGAATTAATCTTAAAAGTTATTAAGTTAAAACGTCCCTTGTGTTCACACACTGTAAAAATTCGAGATGCGAAATCCTATTACATGGATGCCATGAGTCACGTGTATAAAAATCGGTATAAAAAAATTGGATTTCTATGCACCCTCCCCCCCCGGCGCTTGAACGAACCTCTGCGGAAACCCGGGTGGCTGACACCCACACTACGCCACTGAGTTTCATACATTCTTTTGTAGTTAACTTTTAGATTTGAATAAAATCCGTGCTGTTTTCTCTTTCTGTCACCATTTACATCATATTTCTCGGCTACTGTGATAGTAAGGGAGACACAACGATTTCTATGAGACCTATAGTAGTTCTTCCCAAAAGCTAATAAATTAACCTGACCGGGTTAAATTCACTTCTTTCATTTCATATAATTTCTCTAATAAAGAATAAATATTTAAAATTATTTTATTCTGATTTATTTTTGGGGTATTATGCCGTGTTGTGCTTCCTTCTTCTTTTTTTTATTGATATCTATTTAAAGCTTCATAAGCCAACTTTCGAACAGCGTTACCGTGAAAATCTCAAATCAGTTGATATTTTCAGTATTTATTCTTGATCATATCAATGCTTCTTATGGCAGCTTTTTTATTAAAGTAAAATTCATCTTTTGTTTTAAAATAAAATCATCATCACAACACCTAGCCCATGCAGCATCCATGTATTTATTTATTTAATTTCATGTATTAACCTTTAAATGCTCGTGGGCCGCGTGCAATAAAGGTAGCTCACTGTCAAAACATTTTTTGTGAAATATTATAATAATAAATCAATGCAATCCGATAGCGTAATCACCGGTTCCGTACGGGACCGTTAAACGACACAAATCCACAGTCCCGTACGGGCCTCTAAAGGTTAATATAAACATTTGATATCAATATATCTCACTAGATATAAAATGTATTTTTTCACAAATATTTGTGAAACCCCTTTATATAATATTTGTTCAAATTAAAAGAATCTAGCTGAAATATTTTTCGTAAAAGTCTAATTCATATTAGAAGCAAGTCAGATTCATGAGTATAGATTTTTGTTATTGAAAATTTCATGTTTTTTACAAATGTATCATTTTATTTAGAGCGTGCTGAAGACAGAATTTGTGGAAAATACCAAATAGTAGCGAAGATAAGCCGTCAAAATATTGATATTTAACCGGCCGATATTATGTAATTACTGGCGCAGCAATACTGTAGTATTGGCCATTTGAATTATGAATTGTATCACGTGTGAAGTCACGAGTTACAATTGCATAGTTTTACCCAAGGTCACTTGAAAGCTAATAACTTTGTCATTTTTGGAGATATCGAAAAACTGAATTTACCATTGTTATTAACACTTTAAATACAGGTAGTACATATTCACCAAACAAAAAACCAACTCATTAGCAAGTCATTAATAGCTGACTGAGAGAGTGCCTGGCGTTTATATAGTTGAGCAGTTCCGACAGTTTTGAAAGCTGTGAAAGGCTGGCTGTGTATTCTCCGTATATTTCGAAGCTTCTAGTTTGCGTGGATTGTCAAAAAGCTGCGATTCCCCATTTTATTTTAAACACTCAACACTTTGGTCGATGTTCATTGCTGAGGATCATTATCCCCACTCCAATAGCCCTGATGAACCAGGCTCCTCCACTTCTCACGGTCTGTACTGCATGAGAGCTGCAAAAATCGATGTACCTGTAATATTTGATCATCGCAACGAATCGGTAATATTCCTCTGCTTCTCCTGCCTTCCACTTTGTCAGTGGCCATGAATATCTCCAGGTTTGAGTTCTCAGTTTGGCCAGCAACATATAAGAAACTCGATAGACACTGCACTGGAAACCATTTCATTGGAACTATCACCTTCGAGATTACTATTTTCTTCAAGGATCAACTATTCTTTTGTCATGTTTTTCCGGTTCCCTTAATTTACATGTCTAAGACATCTTAGGATATGTAATACATAGGAAAACGTTTCTTTGGAACTATCACCTTTGAGGTTGTTACTTTCTTCGAGGAACGACTATTCTTCTGGCATTTTTCCGGTTCCCGTAATTTACTTATCAAAGGCATCTTAGGATATGTATTAAATACGAAACCGTTTCGTTGGAACTATCACCTTCAAGATTTTAACTTTTTTTGAGGAATTACTATTCATCTGGCATTTTTTCCATTACCCTTAATTTACATATCCAAGGCATCTTACGATATATATTCTGGTTCTACTTCTACTCAACTAGTACAGATTCCTCGGGGGCGGCTACCGTCAGCAACTCGATAGACTGGAATGAAAATTAAAAATACAGTGAAGATACTCTTAAGAAGTTTGGTTTTTTCGGTCCCTTGGCCCAATTTTTCCCACATATAAGGTTTTCCTGCAAGAAGTTTGTTTTTTCCGGTCCTTTGGAAAACTTCTTAAGAGGATTATACTATTAAAGTCAAACATAATCTACGAAAATGACTATTAGACACAGATGATTTATGTTGAAGCCCTACTCAAGCCCTATATAATTGGAATTCAGATTACGAATTATAATTTTGTAATACCTCATGTACCTACTTATATCTATTAAACTATTGATGTGACTGTTCATTTATACGTGTTTGTTATTTAAGCTTATACTGCTATTTATATATTTATACTATTCTGATAAGATTTGAGATTTTCACGGCCAAAAGTATTATCGTCATTTATTTTTAGATTATTATGCCGTGTTGCGCTACCTCCTTCTGTAGCTAACTTTTCGGACAGTATTACAGCATAGTAGCCCCGATAAAGACGGGGCTAAGCTCAATAGTTCTTGGTATTCGGTATTTGACGTCTACACCAAAACTAAATGCAGAAAACTATTTTAAATTCCACTGTAATACAAGCCCTTAGAAGGTTGGAGCTGGCAACACGGTATCGCCTCTACATACATAAGCACACACTTCATCACAATCTTTGATTATGCGTCTGCCCTGATAATGGACACTGTAAAGCATTGCAAAAAATAAGAAGGAGGTAGCGCAACACACCATAATAATCCAAAAATAAATTGGGATTATACTATTCTGTTAATTTAACCCACTGATCTAACTGTTAATTTATCATCATCATTATTAATATTATACATTTATATATTCTGTTTGAAAATGTACCACATTATTATATAAAATGTTGTCAATATGTACCTGCTGACAAACTACAAAAGTAGTTTAGCAGGTTTAAATGATAATAAAGAAAAAATCAACCCGTAAAAAATAAAGTTTTTTTACTAAATATGTACATCTATTTCCAAATATCCTTACAAACCTTCCTCCTCAGGGATTTCAGTCAACAACACTAACAACTGAGGCAAATCCCAATTGGTCACGACCGACATTTATTTTGTATATTAACTGTTATGTCATCCAATTTCAGTGAAATGCGTACATGTCCGCATGTTTGTGCGTGGTTGCCACCACAAGTAGACAGAGTGCATTGTCATTGACGATGAGTCTTCTTATGGAGATAATCAATTTCAGTGAACTGTCTGGGGCTAAGGAGTCTAAAGGTCTAATAATAGCGCTGTTTTTGTGAAAATCACCTCAAGGACAAATACCACGTACGAATACCACCTCCTACGCTATAGAACGTAGGCTAAAGCCCAGGAGGTCTTATTTGTACAATGATCTATCTGAGTTCTTCTATTCTGGGGATCTGTTGTTATATGATTGGGATCTAATTAGTGAAAATCTCTGGTTTTGTGATCTATATCTAATTAGTGAAAAAATCTGTGGTTTTGTGATCGAGATCTAATAAGTGAAAATCTGTGGTTATAGGATTGGAATCTATTTAGTAAAAATCTGTTGTAATACGATTGGGATCTATTTAGTGAAAGTCTGTGGTTATATGATTGGGATATATTTAGTAAAAATCTGTCACAGTTAGCAAATTAAAATTCCTGTACACAGTATTCTGTCCTATGTAATTTTAGGACGGGTTGTTTAAAAGAATTTGAACAATTCATCAAGTTTCGAGGTTAATTTTCTAACTAACCATCACGCCGTTTCATCATCATCCGTTGTAGGCAGAGAGGACGGACCGCTAAACAACTCGGTCTTGGAATACACTCCTTGCCTCATTCACAGATACTCTTTTATTATTTTGACTCTTGACATGGCCCGACTTAAGTATCAGATCCACTTGGTCGTGCCATGTTTTACTCAAGCGTCCCTGACTTCTTCTACCTTTCACATTTGATTCATATATTCTCCCTACACTCCTTTCCTCGCTCTACATGCCCAAACCATCTGATCATTCCTTTCTTAATCTTACTCATTACGCTTACATCAGCCTTGCATTCTTTGTTGTTCTCCATGTTTCTCATACAATCAAGTTAATTTTCAAGTTCTGTAAAGGTTTGATAAGTTCTGTTATTATATCATTATTAGCCTGTTGCTTCATATAACAGAACTTCAATAGAACTTGAAATTTAAGTATGAAATTTTATGAATTGCTCAAATTCCGTGAAACAACTGACCTTTAGTATTATCTCTTCTGCGACACAAACTCACTACTTCAAGCAGTTTGAAAAATAGTCAAATAAATGGGTGCTCTGCAACACACAAGGAATATATTTTTTCAATCTTTTAAACAAAATAAAGATTTTGTATTAAAAGATTGAAAAAACATAGGAAAGCATAAATAGGAAAGCCTATCAACATCAAGAGTTAAAAGAATCGCTCCTATTTCTTACAAATCACAAGTGTTGCAATTTGAATTTGGAAGCCACCTCTAGTCTGAAGCCCCAAAAATACCTAAAAAACACTTGACCATGTGCAGAAATGATCATGGGAACCATTTATTGGATAATCGACACCACTAACAGAGGCCACCCCAAGTGGTGCCATGGTTCATGCGAGGTTTGTCTTGGTCGTGGTGGCAGATGTATTTGCCCACCTACTGTGGGCTGGATCAGGAGAGACTGGTTAAGGGAGACCTTTTGACCTCTCTAGCCGAACTCTCTCGACCCATCGTCTTGCATCGCAGTGGGAGGAAGATTCATAGTCCATCACTCCTGGACACATTGGCCCCCAGATTCCTACCCATCCCTCATACCGTTTTTTTATTCCCAGAACTTCCTCTTCCTTTCCCTAAAAAGACCCTCCACACACAATCCCCAAAGATGATATAGGCCCTAAGAGAAATTGTTTTCCTTAGGGCCTCCTGTGCAGAACATAAAAAATAATTAAAAACATGTGCAGATAGTTTGGAAGATTCCCCTACCTTATCAGTTGGCAGTCTTTGGAGCACAGACGACATGTGCATATGCTGTCCTTGTTCCACCCATAATTATACCGATTTCAATGGAAAGTGCTCAGAGGAACTTCTGACCACTTCGGGAACGATGCACACACACTGTACGCGCACTCAATACAGTTGAATTCATGTAAACTCAACATTTATTTTACATTCACAATTTGATTGTTTTTAACTTTAGTTATTTTTGAATAAATGTTTTAACTAATATACATTGAGGTTTTTTAATACCCTATTTCTATTCTTTATTTCCGTATATAAGAATGTTTTCTAGTCCTCAGTTGAGCTCTAAATGATAGCTACATATTTGTGTAGCTATCATTTAGATGTCATTAGACAATATATAAACTACACATCAACGTACAGCATATTGACACCGAGAGTCTCTTCGTAAGGGCATATTGGCTCGGAACACATATTCAGAAAGTATTTATTTTTGGTTTTGCTTTGAGAATTCACCCAATTCTTGTGTTTCGCCATTCCGTATCTTACTTCAGACAAACATAAATTATAGTTTTAACTAAACATTCAGAATTCTTTTATTGAAAATAAATTGCCCAATAGGATGCTTTTATCCCAACTGACCATATTGTAAATAAAATGACAATGTACAATAATAATATATATTCTGGTAACTGAATTCATACAAAAGTGATGTTAACTGTGTGTAATTCCATGGGTTGAAGTTGGATATCACGTAGAGTTTGGAGGGATTGCAGAATGTGAAGGCCAGTGAGAGAGGTAGTTGTCAGGGATTGCACCTTGAGCCCGGTGAAGGGGGCGGTCTCACTGAGCCGACCTTTGGGAGTGCTGCTATTGGTACACCTGGAACCCATCCGATGAAGGACTAGCAGGGCTTCTCGGGAAGGAAACTGCGGGAACTGACTGTCGGTCAATGTACGAAGTGTCATTATATGAACGTCATCAGGCAAGGGTGCTTGTAGTAAATGTATTGGATCGTAGCTGATGTCCACTTTCTCAGAGTTATCTATCGTGAAAATGTTCACGGGGTAGTTGAGTTCCAGGCTCAAGTGCACGGCAACTGAACTCGGCAGTTCATAAACCTTTTTGGAATTTGTAAATGAGAATCTGCGCAAGTTTTCCTTTGATTTAGGAGCGGGAGGCTCTTCAAAGATTGCCCGCTTGGATTGCGAATGTGGGTTTGGATAAACAAAGCTCACAGACTTGTCGTTGAGCGATCGCTTTAATCTCTTTGGGAGCTTGTCAGGTGAGAGAGATTCAGAGAGTAGCCACGAGCGGAATCTGGTTTTGCGATTGTCCACCAAGCCTTCTCCCATTCCCCGGGAATCATCGTACAGGGTGCGACGGTCCAACATTACTTCTAGCCTCCCCGGTTCGAATGACGAAGCTCCCTGGGCATGGCCGGTCAAGTACGTCAGCCTCCATTCCCTGTCTTGGAGAAAAGCCATTGTAGTTATAGGATAGTAATTTCCTTCAATTTCTATCTTAGCTACTTTTACCCGCTTTTGATACTGAAAGCCATTCTGATCTGTGTAGAATTCTGGAGGGTCACCATTTTGTATATCCGTTTGCATTCGCATGTACAGCTCAGTTTCTCTGTTTTTAGGGGGATTTTCAAAATCCACTTCATTTTCTATATAAATGGCATCTGATAATGAACCATTTTCCATATTGTAGATTTTTAATGTATGAGTTAGGAAGGGTCCATATATACTCGTAACTTGGGTAGAAATGGGACCGGATGTTATAAAAATTAAATTAGTTTTTGATCCATCGCCACCTTCTGATTTTCTCGAATACTCTTCAAGAACATCTTTTTCTGGAGTGTTGATATCTGGCTTGAACAGATATGCACCCGAGTGCAACTGGGCACTTTGGTAGGCGGCAAATTCAATGGCACATTGTCTTATCTTCCCGGACTGCTTCTTAGTAATTGTTTTCAAGAAACCCGTGACTCCATCAATGAGAAGTTTCATTTTGTGATTTTCTAACTGGATATCTCCTGGGAGGATGCTCTTGATGTGAAAGCTGTTCTGAGCGGCCTCCAGCTCTTCCTTGAACAGTGGCTGTTTGGTATTGGGGAGTTGACCGGGGCTCGAGGTGGCATGCTCGAGTACGTCGAACACGCAGCTGTCGCAGTACACCGTGGTCACCTTGTCATTGGCCTTGTCGTTGGCCGACCTCTCCACCACGTGGTACGTCGTGATGCTGAGGGGAGGCAGCTCAGCCACAAACATTACTTCAAACTCTTTAGTCGATATTTCTACATTGTTCAAGGGGTTCCAGCTCCAAACCGGGTTTATTTGGAATATTATATTTTCATTCAAATTATTGACAATCTTTATGTTTGTGGAGTTAACACGAATAATAGTGATCTCGGTGCGACTTTGTGCCAACGAATTTAGTAATATGATTTTTCTGTCCTTATCAACGAGAATCGGCAATTTCCTCGGCAGTTTATCGTAACTGTCTCTCTCCATGTCATTAAGGATAAAGCTTTGTAACTGGTTACTGGACTTATCGCTGGTTGAATTAGTGAGAAGAGATTCTAAGCAAGATTCTTGCAACTTGATCATGTCTTGAATACTTTCGAATAGTTTCAGCCCATAGTCCCTCATGACGGCAGCTCTAGAAGTTCCAGTGATCGCATCGTGGTGCTGGAAAAGCCCAAGGTTGCGCCTAGCTTTTACAATAGATTCATATTTTTTTTCCAAGACTCTCAATATATTTTTATACCCGTATTGGCGAGCCGTATTTAAGGTAATTGTGAATAAGATTTCTGCGTTCCTCAGATTATGTTCCAGCTCACGATCCATGATCTTTAAAAATGGTCGAGTGGTATAGTAACCGGACCAATAGGCCGGCCGGCCTTCCGTGAAAATATCAGAATAAACAAAGAAGTCCCCCTTTAGGGTGGGAAAGCGGTCATATCTTTCTTTGATAGCCTTGAAATAATCCCTCGGGGTCCCAAACACTACTTCCGCATTGTATTTGTCCTTGTTGAGATTTATGTAGTCAGCCAGCTTCTGATAGTTGAGGTATTGCTGATCGAACTCGACATGGTGATTGTATCGGAAGTCGTCCCCCAGAGGGATGAGAGCGACATTGTGCGGCAGCAGCGAGCCGGTTCGCGCATACTGCTCCAACAACAGCTCCGCCTTGGTCTTCAGGTTTCGGTCGTTGATAAATTCTGACTTGAGGGAGTATTCCGTGTATTCTCCTCTGATCTTTCTGAAGTCGAAGTTGAGGCAGATGTAGGGGTGAGGGCCGCACGAGTGTTTGATAGAGTATATGTCGAAGGGTTGGTTGTGAGTGAGGTAGGGGGTGGCAGAGCTGGCCTCCCACGGAGGCAGCCACAGGAAGTCGCCCCACTGGTGGTGTGCCAGCCACTGCTTCCAGGCGTAGTGAATGCGCTGAACCACGCCGCTGGTGACGCCCGACCGCGCCAGCAGGTACGGTACGGTGGCACCGTGGCCAAATGGGTCGATGGACCAGCCTGTCTCGGGGTTCACTCCAATGTTGTTCTTGATCCACTGATGTCCTTCGATGTACTGGTCTAGTAAGGCGTACACATGTGTTGTAGCTTCGTCCGGCATCACCCAGCCTCCCGTAGTGATTTCTAAACGGCCAGACTGAATCAGATTCTTCAAAGCCTAAAAATATATTATTCAAACAATATGAAATAGAAAAAGACTAGTATTATTAGTAGTAGGTGTGACACGTAGGCAAGTAGGTAAGTGCTAACCTTTTGTTTGATGGGATGCGCCGAGTCCCACCACGCCGTGAGAAATGATATTTCACTCCAAATGAAGGTCATTCCCGGATACTGTTGTAATTTGGCAACAATATTATTGATAATCCTTTTGGTGTCGAATTGAAAGTAATGCTCAAAAGTATGAAGCCATCCCGGGTCGTTGTGAGAATGAGGAACAATGATCACCTGAGGTGAAATAAAAACATTCCTAAATTAGCATATTCATTCTTCAACTTTATTAATATTGTCATGGATACTACACAGTGTACGGATACGGTGAAACTTATTTAAGAAGTTTTTAAGTTTAAGAGGGTATAACCAGACACAACCGGAAATATACCATTTTAAATCAAATTCTACACTTATCGACTATCGTTTCTATAAAAAAATATAAATTATTTTTGAAAGTTGGTTGTTTTATCTAGTAAAGTTATGTTTTAAAATATATGTTTATTTTCTTATTACAAGGTTGGTTGTTTTTAAATTTTTTAACTGAAAAACTGTATTATGTAACACACATTTAAAATTAAATAATCATTCAATAAAATAAATCAATAAATTATCAAAGAAAGCTACTTTTTAAAATTTTAATTTTAAATAAAATCATTAAAAAAAGGTGTGCAATTCACACGCAGCGGGAGTGAAGCCTTCAGAAAACTAAAGTAGACAAGAGTGGGGAGGGTTTCAACTAAATGACTCACCTTGAGAGGAGGCCTGTTTTTATCCGTCTTCTGCTGCTCGTACCGCTCCTCGAAAGCACTGTCCCAATACTCTGTACTCCGCATCCATTCTGGCTACAGAACAACACCCAAACAGAGATTAACTACAATACTTCTGTGACTTTAAATGCATTTAAATTATTGTAACCATTTAATTAAAGCACAAGAGTTATTATTTTTACATTTGGGAAGATAAGTACAGTGATACCTCAAGATACGAGTTTAATTCGTTCCGTAACCTTGCTTGTATGTCAATTTGCTCGTATCTCAAAGCAATTTTTCCCATTGAAATTAATTGAAATGCCAATAATCTGTTCTAGCCTCCAAAATTTCAAAATCTCCCTTATGGGAAGATGACTACATAGTCATAACAAAAGGTTTTTTTATGCTATCAGTCAACATGTGGTTCGTGAGAGAACTTTTTTGATTAAACGATATTTTAAAGTCGGAAAATGAAAAGGGTTTTTCTCTGCTGTGTGTCAGCATGTGGTATGTCAAAGATTGTTTTTGATAAAACGACTTTTTACAGTCCAAACATGAAAAGGGTTTTTCTCCACTGTGTCTCAGCGTGGGGTTTTTCAAACATAGGTACTTAAAAAAAAATATATATATTTTTTGCAGACAGAACATGAAATGGGGTTTTTCTCTAAGAAAACGATTTTACGCAGTTGGAACATGAAAAAAGTTTTTTTCCCGTTGTGAATCAGCATGTGGTTCGTCAAAGATCCCTTTCGAGTAAATGATTGTTTGCAGACAGAACCTGAAAAAGGTTTTCTCCATTGTGGACCAAAATGTGTTTCTCCAAATCTCTCTTATGAGAAGATGAATACGTACAGTTATAAGAAGCAAAAGGTTTTTTTACGCTGTGAGTCAGCCAGCCGTTCCTCGTATCTCAAATGTTGCTCGTATGTCAAAGCAAAACTTCGCTTGCATGACGGCTCGTATCTCAAATATCTCTTATGTTAGGGCACTCCTATATCGAGGTACTACTATATACAATTGTTTTAAAGGTTATTAAATAAAATATCTGCAAATAAAAAAAATTAAAAAATATATATATATATATGAAATTTCACCATCCTCTTGTCATGCTATGCTAGTGTGCTAGAACATCTGTTCTGCCTTGTGGTGCCTTGAATAAGTGATGACTACTACCGAAGCATTGGTGACCGGACAACTCAATGCCACTTTGTTGAATGGTCATGGAACCATGGCATTCTAAGAGGAATTGGCTACCAACAGTAACACCCTTCAGGCGGGAGAAAACAAGGTACCAAAATGGAATTGGTTTTAAGCCAATATATCTTAGAAAATAATAAGCAAGAATGAATAAATATTTTATATAGTGCTCACCATACCCCAACTATAAAAGTTTTGTCCAAAATTATAATACACCCTGTAATAGGATTCCATAAAGTTAAAGTCAGTGTAGGGCCATGTCATTTAGTGACGTTTTACATGAAAAAAATAACAATTTGCAACCTCTAGTGCCAAAGAGTAAGCATCCTTTTGGTGGTAAAATATTCTTCCACACAAAAGACAAGGAGATAAGAACATTTCCCCATCTTGTATCACACATATATTTATATTACTTATATACGAGGGTTGTTCCAGAAGTACCCGACCTGACGTAGTGGTTGTTTCTTTAAAAAAATTTTACGGTAGAAAGCAACCTTATTTAAGGCTTAAGTTTAAGTTTTAAGGCGCTACATTGTTTAGTGTTTTTTTGACAGCCATCAATAGCGAACCCTCTCAGTTTATTTGTAAACATGGAAAAATTGGTCATCGTTATGTGATACAAAACTTTTATTTGAAATGGCTAAGTCTAACCAATATCAAAGCCGGCTTAGATTCTATTCCGGGGGAGTCTGCCTCTTCGTTTACAACAATAAAATATTGGGTGGCAGAGTTTAAATGAGGACGTACGAGCTGTCGAGACGAACATCGCAGTGGTCGACCAAATGAGGTGACCACGCCAGAAAAGGTGAAGAAAATCCACAAAATGGTATTGAATGACCATCGATTGAAAGTGCGCAAGCTAGCAGACACAGTAGGCATTTCAAAAAATTCTGTACATCGCATATTGACTGAAAATTTGGACATGAGAAAGCTGTGCGCAAGATGGCTGCCGCATTTGCTCACAATGACCAAAAACAGCGTCGTGATTAGGGACACGATATCGAATAGAAAGTATCGATACTGTACTAATGAGTAGTATCGGAAAAAAGTATCGTACTCATAAAAGTATTGAAACATAAGTATCGAGTACATTTCATAGGGCCTGATTTACAGCTCTGACCAGGCTGACTACTTAACAAACCCCCCTCTCCAGGATCAGAATTTTCATATTCAAGTATCTATTTTAGTTAGAGAAGGTAAAATGACATCAAGGTCAGTGAAATGAAAGAAGAAACAATCAAATTTAAGTACGTATAATCCTACTTCCTACTAATATTATAAAGGGGAAAGTTTGTATGGATGTATGTTTGTTACTCTTTCACGCGAAAACTACTGAATGGATTTGAATGAAACTTTACAATAATATAGCTCATACATCAGAATAGTCTATAGGCTATAGCTTAGAGCTCGGGCGTTATGAATAATCTCTGGCGTTATGAAATTATTTTTCATAAATTTTCTGTCGGTAACAAAATCGATTTATTGCAAACGTCAGAAAAAAACAAACCAATTGTCACCTTGGAAACGATGTTTTTTTTAAATTTTTTTATTTGGCAATTCACCCTAAAAAGATTGCTTTGCAGGCGTCGTACTTAATAACTATCTCTAAAAATGAATCGCCGAAATGTATGTATGCGCATAAATCCGAACGACTGCACCAAATTGGACTATTCTTTTTTTTGTTGTTCGTTATTTTGTATAAAACTACCGTTGAGTTCTGGCATTATGAAATTTGTATAAAAAATTTTAATAGGTTGCACGCGAGTAGTTTGAAAATTGAATGTATCGGGAATGAATGTGTGGAATGCGAGAGGTGAGAGGGGGGAGTGGGGAGGGGGTTAAGGGAGGGAGAGGCGGGAGGGAAGGAAGGGGAAAGGGGAAGGATGGAGGAGGGTGTGGGGAGGAGTAGGGGATGGGGGGAAGGGGGTTGATGGGGGGAGTGGTGTGGGGAGAGGGAAGGTGGAGGAGGCGGAGTGGGGTGGGAGAGGCGGAGGGAAGTAAGGGGTAGGGGTGAGGGGAGGGGTGGGTGGAGGTATAGGGGGAGTGGGTTGATGGGAGTGGAGAGAGGGAAGGTGGAGGAGGCGGAGTGGGGTGGGAGGGAAAGAAGTGGAAGGGGGAGGGGTGGAGGAAGGTGGGGGGAGGTGGAGTGGGAAGGGTATGGGGTGGGGGAGGGATCGGTGGAGAAGGAGATGGAGGGAGAGGGGGGTCGATGGATGAGTGGAGTTGGGAGAGGAAAGGTGGAGGGTGGAGGAGTTTGGGGAGGGGTGAGGGGGAGGGGGGTTGATGAGGGTGGTGGAGTGGGGAGAGGGAAGGTGGAGGAGGCGAAGTGGGAAACCCCTAATACCATGCGAGCGAAGCCGCGGGAAAAAGCTAGTCAATAATAAAAAAGGACATGTAAATACACAAATCGCTATCTGAGGTACTCCTAAAAAAAGTGTCATATTTTTTATGTTTATAATCAACTGCAAAACTAAGGGCGGCTTGCACCAACTTTCGCTAATTTTATCTTAAATTATATTTAACTAAATGAATTTAAGTCACTAAATACATTTAACATAAATGTGTTTAGTTTCGTCCTGTACCAAACAGTTGGAGCGGTTATTTAGTTAAATGTCATTTAGCGTCGGTAAAACAGTTACCGCCGTTAACGCGTCGGTAAAACAGTTGCTTCGTTCCTTAGCACCACCCACACGCACACTTTCTGCACAGCGACTTGAAGTGGCGAGGGGCACGATCGCTCCAAATTGTCCATGTGGGGTGCTTAAATTTGCAAGGGTCAAAATATTTTGAGGTTATGTTGTGGTTGCGTAGTTTATTATTTTATTTTGATCTAGAAAATGAGTGCCCAAATAAATAAATCCCGAGCGAGAGCTCATAACTTTTCGAAGGAGGAACAATTTTTGTCTTTGAAAGTAATGGAGTTGGTTCAGCTACAAAAAGAGTAATTACAAATAGAAATTGAGAACAAGAAACAAATTAATGAATTATCTAGATTAGAAGAAAAAAAAATAAAACAAATATCTGAGTAAACTTTCTGGCACTGAGTATTAAATAATTTTGTTCTTGTGTTTACTTCTCTCATTACAAACGGTCTACTTATAAAATCTATAATTTCTTCTTCAACTTCAAAATAAAAAACCTAAATGTCCATCGTGAATACAAATTAATAAATGAGACAGATTTCAGAAATATTAGACAATCGGAAATCGAAGGAATAACCTAAATTGCTCGCTAAACATGTTTAACTCAGTTAAACAGCCCTTTTTGGGTATTTAACTTTGACAGTTCTTTAAATGCGTTTAACGACATAAATTTTGTGGTGCAAGACGCCAAGTCGACTTAAATCAAATAATGTGTTTAACTTACGATACGATACGATACGATTGTACCACCCCAGCCAGGAGTACTCCTGTCCCGGTGAGACCGGTACACCAGGGGGCACTGATTTGTTAGGACTAGGAACACGTGCTCTGAGGATGGGAAGGAGGTTGGAGTTCAATCGACCGGTATACATGGCAACCTAATAAGCCAATATTGGAATTTAGGCTGGGCAGGAATAAAGGAATGGATTGAGCATTACGATATTTTTTTAAATCCTTTCTTTATGGGTTCTTTCTTCTTGCCTATTCTCGGCTCTTCTCGGATCTTCTTGTCTATTTCTCGCTTATCTTGAATCTTCTCGTTTCTTCTTGACTCTTCTTGTCTCTTATTGATCGCAATTATTGTCCCTTCTTGTCTCTTCTTGGATCTTCTTGTCTCTTCCGGCTCTTCTTGGCTCTCCTTGCCCCTTCGTGGCTTTTCTTGTCTCTGCTCTTTGCTTCTTCTTGTCCCTTCTGTGATTTTTCTGTCTCTCCTTGGCCCTTTCTACTTCTTCTAGTCTCTTCTTGCCTGTTCTTGATTCTTCTTATCTCTTCTTTGCCCTCCTTGGATCTTCTTTCTATTTCTCGTCTCTTAATGTCTCTTCTTGGCTCTTCATGTTTCTTCAGATCTTCTCGTCTCTTCTCTGCTTTTCTCATCTCTTCTTGCCCCTTCTTGGATCTTCTTATCTCTTCACGGCTATTCTTGTCTCTTCATAGCGTTTCTTGTCTCTTCTTGGCTCTTCTTTTCTTTTTTTGGATCCTCTTGCCTCTTCTTGCATCTTCTTACATCTTCTTGCCTTTTCTTGCATCTTTTAACTTCTCGCCCCTCCTTGGCTCGTTTTGTCTCTTCTTGAGTCTTCCAACTGCTCACTAACCCTCCTTGTTTATTCTTGTTTTATCGTCTCTTCTTGACTCTTACTTCTTCTTAGATCTTCACGTCCCTTCTTGGCTGGGCTTCTATCTTCTTGCCTCTTCGTGAATCTTCTCGTCTCTTCTTGAATCTTTTTGTCTCTTCTCAACTTTTCTTGGCTCTTCTTGCTTCTTCTCGTTTCTTATTGACTCTTCTTGGCTCTTCTTGTCTCTTCTTGGATCTTCTGGGACCTTCTGGGACCTTATCGTATCTTCCTTCTGGGATCTCGTAGTCTCTGCTTTCATCTTCTTGCTTTTTTATTTTTATTATTATTTTTTTTTTATTATTTTTCTGGCTTTATCTTGCATCCTCATTTTCTTTCTTGCTTCTCTTGATTTTCTTGGCTCTCCTAGTCTCTGCTGACATTTCCTTGCTTCATCTCGACTTTTTTTCTTATCGTGGCCTTTCTCGCTTCTTCTTGCATCTTACAGATGTTTATTAGATCTTCATACTTTCCCTTGCCTATTCGTGGCTCGTGCGGCTCTTCTTGGTTTTTCCTGTCTCTACTTATTTCTTCTAGCCTCTTCTTTCTTTCTTGGATATTCGAATCAGATCCTCAAATAGGTTTTGAAAAGACAGAATTGCTTGAATTGACAAGCTCTCGGGTTGCACTTAATGCTGTAAGTCGGGATCTATTTCAGTGCAAGAACAATATCTAAATAAAATAAAATAAAAACCTAAGAATGAAAATAAAAAATTAAATAACTTGTCTGTTAATTCCGTGTACAATACAAGGGACACCCTCCGAAATGTGATGACAAAAGACCCACTTGAAATTATCAAAATAATCTCTGCAGGAATAAGAGACCTCATACGGGGACGAAACGCGTCAACAAGTTTTTGATGAACATAAACAATTTAAATAAATATTTTAAAATCAGGCTGACTGGAAAAAAACAACAATTAAGAAAAAAATTCAAGAACGACCTCTAAGTGGTTTGTTTATGTTGGTATCCGAGTTCAATGCTCTGAAATATTATGTTATATAAACAATCTACGCCATCAACTAATATTTATAAACAAAAGTAAGGTGGATCTTATCTTTCAGTATTGATGTCAGGTCTTTGTGTCAAACCCTTTGTGTTCACTTGAATTCCTTGCAAACTTTGTCATTTTTACCACTGTTGCAACTATGCAAAACCAAATTTCGTAATCAAATTATGAAGCTATAACTAAACCACGTATTTTGACACTATGCAAAACCAAATTTCGTAATCAAATTATGAAGCTATAACTAAACCACGTATTTTGACACATTTTCAAAGAGTGCGTTTAACTTGATATTTAAATCAAATTTAACTTTTGGTGCAAGCCGCCCTAAATGTGCGTAATTAAATAAATAATGAAACACAGCTGCCCCGTTAAAACACGAACTAAAAAGTCAAACAAAATTTTTGCAATACATTTTTTTCTCTACTTTGTGTTTTGGTAGGACAGTCGAGGCATTTTAGTGTATTAAATTATCTATTTATTACTTTACCAGTTATGGACATTATTTTTTCTTATCACTATTCTAGACGTGGAGTCTCAGAGGCTTCTGAGTTGACAAAGGATTTTTTTATAACAAAACATTAATTTTAAAACCTAATAGATTTATGACAATGAAAAAACGTAAACATGAGCCGCTTAGCCAAATTTTTAAAGGTATCGATACTTGCCAAAAAAGTACTCATTGAGTAAAAGTATCTAACACAAGGTATCGAGTACAAAAGTATCGGTATGGAAAGGAAAAGTACTCGATACCACAAAGTATCGATACTTTTTTCGTGTCCCTAGTCGTGAGGATGTTTCAATCGAGTGTTTGGCGATGTTTCACAGCTATAAAGCCGAGTTTTTGCATTAATTCAAAACCATGAGTCATCACTTCACACCTGATACGAAGGAACAGTCAAAACAATGGACTAAAAGGGGAGAATCGGCTGCAAAAAAGGCAAAGATAGTTCCATCAGCAGGCAAGGTCATGGCATCAGTTTTGGGACTCATAGGATAATTTTTATTGATTATCTTCAAAAAGAATAAACAATCAACGGCGAGTAATATGTGAACTTATTGGAGCATTTGAGTAATTAAATCAAGAAAAAACGGCTGCATTTGGTGATAAAGAAAGTGTTGTTTCATCAAGACAATGCACTAGTTCAAACATTTGTTATCCTGATGGCCAAAATAAATGAATTAAAGTTTGAATTGCTTGCTCACGCACCCTATTCGCCGGATTTAACCCTCTCGCATTATTTTATTTTTCCAAACTAGAAAAAATGGCTCAGTGGTAAAAGATTTGCCAACAATGAAGAGGTGGAATCTGCAGTAGATGGTATCGAAGCTATTGAACAACGCTGGGAAAAGTGTGTCGAGCTGAAAGGCGGGTACTTTTGGGACAACCCTCATATATATATGATTTATACATGTACGTATATATATATATATATATAGTTAAGACCCTTAAAAGGAGATAATCGTATAAAAATATTTTACAGCACCGCCTTTCCAGGGATTCAAGTAGGACTGGTGTAGAATAGTGGAATAATAGTAAGTATAGTAGCACAACATCTGTTTTCTAGGCCCAATTTATTTGTTACCTCAAGTCCATATGGTAAAAGAACTACGGTTAAGTTCCATGCATCTGCATGCTTCCATGACAACTCAGAATCAAGTCAACTCAACACCTTTCTGAAAAGTCATTTAAAGCTATGAAAAAAAATAAGAAGTGCAATTCACACGCGGTAGAAGTGAAACCTTCAGAAAACTAAAGAGGACACAAGAGTGGAAAGGCTACGAAGCACCGCACAAAGAGGAGACCGATTATACTATCTTATTCTCTCAGAGGTTAAATCCTATAGATGATGTATGTGTTTCAAATCACAACGGTGCTAAAGAAGTTTTCACTGACTGACTTGAATGACTTTTCAAAGGAGTTGGGATGATTTCATTGGGAGTTGTCCGGTATACCTGAAGAATTTATTGTTTCTGGATTTATTCCAGCATATTTATATATTTAGATGTGAGTGCAGAGTGCAGAGTGCAGAGTTCATACTCCATCTCCAGCTTGCAACTTATAATGTCATTGAACATGCTTTTCTTTGCATTTTGGTTAATAAATAGCTTAAATTGTGTGCTTTTAAAATTCACACTGCAACGGCACGCCCCATTTCAATTCTTTAATATGTGTGAGGGAGACAGTATGATAATGATGGCATTTCTTCTTTGGGGGAAACAGACATATGTACATTGTTTGTCTCACTATTATTTAGTGTGTAAGAAAGAGATGCAGCATAACGATAAAGAATGCACGTTTTATGCTTTTTTACCATTGCCGTAGGAATTTTAAAAGCGCTCAATGACCATAGTTTTAAAGTCAATGTTTTGTTGTAGATAATGCAAAGTAATATTTACCTGAAATTCAAAATTGGGGTATTCCTTCAAAGTGTCAATATGCGTTTTCTGTATTCTTATCACAGGACATACGTCATCCAAATGTTGAGTATCAAAAAAATAGCTACCATTTGCATTATTTCTAGTAGAGAGATTAATCTAAAAGAAAGGAAAAAAACATTACAAAAACCAAAGGCAAATAAAATTGTCATAAAAATCACTTGTATACTAATTACACAGAAATAATAATGCATGGTATGTATTATAATATCGCACATTTCACAGAAAAATGTCAAAAGCCAAAATTTTTCTATTTTATGTGTAATCTCTGAAAAGTAATTGTGAATTAACACGAAAACCTTATCTAAGTTAGATCACCCCATCTCCGCAAGATGTCGCTAGTATCTCTTTTCGACGAGACCACTCGTTCATCATTCGTACATTTGTTATCGTTCTCCTGTAAAATTAACTTTTTTGACTTACAACACTTCTCTATAGGATGTGCGATATAAGAGCGTAATATGGTCTTACCAATTGATTCTTTCCTAGTTGCTCATTATAAAGAATATTTGAATCGTCATTGTCATGGACATCTGAAATTAAATCCACAATAAATTTATGACAATGTTATACCACTCTAGAAGGCGCATGTTGGCAAAGTCAGACATCTTTCGCAGATAGTTAGTTACACAATATGATCAATTTCAGCAAAAATTTTTGGTTTGGAAATGTCCGGCCCTCTGAATTTTAACATGGAGACATAAAGCGCTTAGTTTTAGAGAGCCATTGAATGCACCTACATTTAGCGGTTTATACCTTATTTTAGTATTCATAAAAAAATATTAAAAAAATCGCTACATTTATATTGGCATGAGTACTACATATTATTTACTTTAAAATTGCATTTTGTGGGATTTGAAGCAATATTAAATATTATCATTCCTGGATTTTGTCTATGGCCTAGTAGATAATCAGAGATATAAATTTAAATTCGAACACACATTTTTTAGTATACAAACACATATATTTTAATAATTTCAGTCTGCAGAATGTCAATAATAAATATTTAAGAAGAGATGTGAGACATCTCTTGTCAAACTGGGAAATTACTAAGTTAGCCTTGTGATTATTGAAGATCCCAATGTGCGGAAACTTTCAAAATAAATCCAAAAATGTTTTAAAATATCTCTTCAATTTGGCCACATTTTGGTCAGCGGGCGCTCGCGTGTGTTTGTAAATTGGACAATATGGGACCAAAAACGCACCAGTATTTGAGTTATCAACAAAAAAAAAAATACATCTTTCACGAATGTCAAAATAATCAGAGAATTTGTTTTTCACATACAAATACACGGACATTCGCAGGAATAATAATAATTTCCTCAATTGTCACAGCTATGGAATTTTTACACTATGGTTTTTTTTTTTAATACTGATCCCCATATGGAAACTATATTTGGTTTGTATTAAACTATAAATCTTTGCTTTATGAAAACATCATTTTCATCAGAAGATTTGCCATCAGAAGAAATTAAAATAACTAAACTAAATACGTACTGAATCTTCAAAAAATGGCAACACCTTGAACATACAGATAACATGATAGAATCTGTTATTTGCTATATAGTTACATAAAATGATGGACCATCTTAAAATGTACAAAAATCGGTACCAAATCAGTAGGAACAAACCATATGAAAACTTGGCAAAAAAAAGCTTTGAGTATTAATATTATTAAGTGCGCAACATGGGTTTTTATATACTATACAATATCTATCGTATTATCAAAACTCAAAAGCTAAAAGCAAATCATGATCATGACAATTTGTCTTATGATGCGGGAAGAGTACTGCTTGGAAAAAGATTAAAAAAAATGCCCGGGATAGTAGCAATGAAATTTAAATGAATATCATTTTTGAATTTAAGATTTTTTTTTGATTTTGAGAGATGGCAGTTTTTGCAAATTTTAGTTCTTACTCAATTGAAAGTGAAGTAAATGTTATACAATGAGCAATTATTAACTTGTTAATAATTAATACATAATAGGAGATGCATCCACTTAATTGAATAAACTGTTATGCATTCTTTAAAATGTTCAGGGCATGATATGCCAACACTCATTTTCTTAGTTTCAAGATAAACTGAAAATAAATATGTTGTAAGTGCAGATACAATACCCACATTGCATAAATCCATAATTTAAAGGACTTCATGTAAAATTTGGTTCCATGAAAACTCAGGACAATGGCAATTCAACATAATTTTGAAAAGTGATGAAAAAAAAGTCTAACGCAACCTATTTAACATAGTTTTTTTTCATCACTTTTCATGACTTTAAAGCCGAGTCAATAGGGTGTCAAAAGGGAGAAATACTTTGCAAAAGGTAATGTAGTTCTGTTATAAATACTATGTTGTATGTACTTAAGTGGTGGTACTAAAAAAACCAAGTTTTCTGACAAATTGCACAATGCACATGCGCAGAACTGCGTGAATCTAACAACATCTTGCCTGAATGAGTAATATGCATTTATTAACAAAAAAGCAAGTTACTACAAGCGCATCAACACATTTGCTCGCGGGCGTTTTAATATAAAAGTACAAACATGTTTTGATGCAAGTCGGCACGGATTGCCGTGGTCCCACTTAAACTAAATTTTATTTATAAGTGTTTCATCATTATTGAAAAAAAATTAGAGGGTATGCGTTGAAAAATAACAACTTTCATTTTTTTGGGACACCCTACTGCACATGCGCGCGCATTGTTAATTACATTTGTGTCATTATTTTACATTTTCGCTAAAAAATGCTTAAATAATGCAACCTTCAAAAAAATTTATTGTAGAACTTTTTTGGAGGGGGAAAGTGGGAGGGGGTGAGGTTGGAAGGCTGGGAAGATGGAAGGGGTACTCGGGAGGGGGTAGGGAATGCGGAAGGGGAACAGGGGTGGGAACGGGGACGCATGGGAAAGGACATGCAGGGGAGGGAGAAGGAGGAATTAGGGAGGGGCAGAGGGAGGGGCAGAGGGAGGGATTGCAAAGGAGACATAGAAGCAGTAGGGATAGCAGTCTATATAAGATCCATGCTTCTCACACAGCGGCGATAACTGTGGCGTATTTCATATAGTTTAGCGGCAGGTAGGGAAGGAGGGAAGGGAACCAGGGTGGGGGGGAAGGTATCGAAGGAGAGGGGAGAGAAACGAAAGGAGACGAGGGATGAGGGAATGCGGGGAAGGTACAAGGGGAACGCGGGATAGGAAGAGGACGCGGAAGGGGTGAAAAGGGGCGGGAAAGGAAACGCAGGAGAGGGGTGGGGGATGATGGAGGGGCAGAGGGAGGGATTGCAAAGGAGACATAGTAGCGGTAGGGGATAACAGGGGGTAAATACTGAAAATATGTGCATCTCACACGGACAACTGTTTGTGGCATGCTCATTAATTTATTCATGATCGCACCAGACGGTCAAACAAAAAATATTGCATATCCAAAAGCACTTTAATAAACAGAATTTACAATTAAAAACACATCACTTTCTTTCTTTCTTCAAGTGGCATTGCAATGCATGCCGAATACTCGTTAGTGGATAATATAATGTAGACTTCAACTTTGCAATCTGAAGAGTTACATGAATAAAGATCTGGGTCTCAGGCAGAAATTAATTTTACAACTCATCGGCATTGCTTTGCAGCAAGATATAAAATTCCTAAATAATAATCTATCTTCTATATATAAAGTAAAGTGTCAGTGACTTATGGTGGGCATGCTTATCGATTTGCATAAAAACCTACAGTTTTACTATGGCGCTGATTTAATTTTGCACACTTGACATTCAAAACAAGAGGAAAGTCGTTGTCTACATGAGATTTCGAAAAACCATTCCCATCCCCATTTCCTAAGCCTTAAAGCAGAATTTTCGTACTTCTTGATGAAATTTTGCACACTTGACCTTCAAAATAAGAGGAAAATTACTGTCTTATTGCGAAAAACTCTGCGTAAAGCCAGAGTAACGCCGGGGACTTCAGCCAAATATCTATCTATTAACATATTTAAAGAAGTGTCCTGGTGTAGCTTTGTTTTTTATACAAATCTACAGTTTTTATTACCAAATAAGAGGAAGGTAACTGCCTATCTGAGATTGTGAAAATCAACCAATTCTGCTTTTCCTATGCCTTAAATTAGAATTTTCATACTTCTTGATGAAATTTTGCAAACTTGCCCATTTGACGTTCAAAATAAGAGGAAAATTACTGTCTGATTTCAAAAACTTTGCGTAAAATCTGGGCAAAGTCGGGGACTTCAACTAGTAAAAATAAAAAATTAAATAAAATTCCCACCACCAAAATTTTTAATTAATTTTTTGAATAGGCTAAAAATCCATTCAGTATTTTGCTTCTATTTCGAAATGGTACTTGTTTACATTCATTATTGTTGTGGAAATAATTATTGCAAACACGCCATCTAATTATATCTTTTAAACCTGTACGCTATCATCTGACAATTAAAATTGTTACAACCATGTCATGGTACTCACCCATACGGCCCCCTATTTTAACTCTGTAAATAATATTAATGTTGGAAAACTCTGAAGCTCTGTCTATCGGCCTAACGAGGAAATAATATATTTTTAATTATTTTTTCAATCAATTTTTTTATTAAAACAACAATTGTAATATATCATTGAAGAAGATAACACTAATAAATCTAAAGGAAAATATGAAAAAGTACAAGATGTAGAAAAATAAAAAGCTAACGGTAGCAACTGGGACATTAAAATTAAATCAATTAGCTACATACAGCTAAAAATGTGGGTAAAAAAATTGTTTTTTTTTTAATAAAAATTTAATGATCAACTAGTTGAAATTTCTTAGCACTACCTAATGATTTGCTGGCCTCTGTGTTTCCTCCTTCCTACAACATGGGTCTCTTCAAGACCAATGTTCATTCCTTCCTCTCCTCAAAAAGACCCTCCACGCAGCATCCCAGATGACATAGGCCCTGAGGGAAATCATTTTCCTCAGGGCCCCCTGTGTGGAGTTAATATAAAAAAAAACTACTGACAGACTGAATGTGAAATGAGGATTGCCATAATATGATATAACCTTATTGTGTACTTTTAATCACTCGGCAATTTTAGGCAGATCCAATTTTTTTGTATGTTTTAAAACTAGTCCCCTGTTGTAAAATTCAGTTTTGCGCGCCTGTGCATATGCCACCATATAAAAAAAAAGCCGAAATTGCTCCAAAATCTAATTTTTCTTACACCCTACAAACGAGATCTCTGAGCTAGATCTAATGCTAAAAGTTGTGAAAAATGTAGAGATCCAGAAAGAATGCAAGGCTGATAAAAGCGTTTCGGTTAAGATTAGAAAAGGAATGTTTAAATAGTTTGGGCATGTAGATCGGATGAACGAAAGGGTGTAAGGAGAATGAACAACGTGGAAGTTAGTGGTAGAACAAGTCGGGAACACCCGAGGAAGACACAGCACATTCAAGAGAATCAAATACTTGAGTCGGGTCATGTCAAGATGAGAACAACAGAAGAGTTTGTTTGAGAAGTGCATGTCGAGAAAGAGTTGTGTGACAGCCTACTCTCTCTGCCTACCCTTGCGGCGAAAAAGCCTGACAGTTATTTATTAGTTTTACCTTGAACGCAGATCTAGTCAGGTTATTCTGACCATAAGATTCTTATAATCCAGCAGAAAATGATATTTAGCTTAAAATACCATATAGGTTCATACATTTTGTTTATTTATTTTAGTTGCTAAATGTTAAGTTAATAAAAAATATATAATTAACACAAAAAAGTTTTTATTCCCAAAGTAAAGAATTAAATGTTTAAAAAAAAAAAGTTTAAACCAGCAATGAAATTTAAATGAGTGAAATTTATAACTCCACACTAGAGGCCCCGAGGAATATAATTTCCCTCAAGTTCCTCATCTTTGGGGATGCTGTGAAGTGAGTCTTTTAAAGAAAAGTACATCCATCCCTCCCACTGTGGTGTAAGGCGATTGATCGAGAGAATCCTGCAAAGGAGGCCAAATGGTCTCCCTCAATCGGTCCCTCCCAATCCGGCCTGGCATGCAGTAAATGGGTAGACGCTTCCGCCGCCAAGACCTAGACAAACCTCACCCCTGTGAAGTCACCAAATGTCCACTTGGGAATATCTATAGCAGGGGTGTTGGTTACCCAACAAATGGTTCCCGGGGCGGCGGTACCCACACCCTCCTCCCAAATTGAAAATATACAATCAATTGGAAAAAAAATAAGACAAAACACGCCATTCAATACATAATAAATACAGAAGAGTTTTATAAAATCAAGCAAACCCTATAAGACCATAAGAATAATACATAAGATATGTAGCTGTAAAATCATTGTCGCAAATTCCAGCAAAACTAACAATCAATCTTACAGCACGCAGACGATCACCGCAAATCTAAAATGCAAAGGACAGCTTCAGCTCACCTTTCACCCCTTCAACCAATTTACAAGTTAATTAATTATCTCCATTAACCTCATTGACCCCACCAGATAGTGCCATATGTACTAGGCTAGTACGACATCGACTTGAGGATTTTGTTTGGCAGAAATGAATACTTCAATCATTTGGCTTTATGATATAAAACACGCTTTCTACTGATTTGCCATTACACTACATATGGTTAAATTTGTGCATGATTATGTAGACAAGCGAAGGAATCAAACAGGATAAGTCGCAGAATTATGAGAATCAAACAATTTCATAAAAAATCGATGCATAAAATTGAACTTTTTTTCAATATTAAAAATATTGTTTAGCTGAATACCACTGATTAATTGTATCAAAAACTTATTTCAAGGGTTGTACACAGTTTTTCTTACATTCTTTCCATACAAAATGAATTTAGATGAAGCAAAATGTTATAAAAACATTATAAAACTATTTATTTTCTTTGCCTACTATTTAATTTCTTATCAAAAACATTAATTTATAAAGTTCTGTTTGAATAACTTTAATTATTGATGACAGTTTTGTAATATGTACATAGAAACCAAAAGATAACACGGTTTATAAGTATAACATGTGAACAGCGTGTGAAACTTAGTAAAGGAGATGTGGAATTATAAAGTAGTGCAATAGAGAAACGACGCACAACGCAGATAAGAACACAAATAAAGAGTCGCTGATGCTAGTAAAGTAAGCGAAAGAAAGAGAACTCACCTTTGTAGAGAGCTGGGCGGAGAGCGAGTTTTGTAGATAATCCAGAGTAGTAATATAATAGCAGTAGGGTGACAGCTATGGCGCCTCCCGCTACCCACTTTGGTCTTATCAAGCACATCATAATACCATTTTTTACACCTAATATCATTAGATACCCTTTTCCAAATTACTTAAATTATTAACCTACGTAATCAAAATGCGTGACAGCAGTTTTGCTCTAAACTATGTGATGATCTTAATAAATATATACACTTGTGTAGTTACACCACGCAAGCCTTTCACAGTTTAATTATTGTTGTTCAAACAATCAGGAATGTATTGCGATGTAATCTGTGATGTGTACAATCAGAAATGATCCACATTTCTTTAAAAAATATATATTTTCATAATAATTGTATATGTTTGTTTAAAGCTAAATAAAAATGAGATAGTTAGATCAGATCAGATCAGCTGCAATAGCAGGGCAACAAGCGAGCGTCGTCTTATGTCATGTTCGAGTCGGGTCAGTGAGTCAAGTACTCACGCGGGGACTATGTCTCCATCTGTGGTACATCTTTCATTTTCAAACTTTGTTCAAGTACGAGTATTGGACATTTTACTAAAAAACTATAAATTTTAATAGTTTTATGTTGTGTGATGCGATTTGTATGTGATGTTTAATTTCAGTCCAGCATCTGGAAATAAATAAATAATAAATCAGTTAACAAATTTGCAATTATAATAATTGGTACGATACAAATGTCTTGGCTGCGAAATGTACGAGAGTGGACCGGTATTAGAAGGGTGGAGGAGCTATTCCGGGCAGCGCAAGCCCTGATAGGGCACACCAAGAAGAAGAAGAATTATAATAAACTAGGTTAGGTTAAGCTTACGAAAGCTGTGATGCTTGTTGATGGAACTACAACCAGTTGTACAATGTCCTATTAACCCTTAGCGGAATTGTGGCTGTGCACATACATCCGAATGGGCATATAAACAAAATAACCTTCAGAAAACTAAAGTCTAGTTTGTCTCTTTTTCATTTCAAAAGTTCCAGTAAGGGTTAACACATTTTCAGGACTTGGTAGATATGAAATAAACTGCAAAGCAACAACCCGTCACACTTTTAGGCACAGATTATGGAAATTACACTTCATTTTAACAATTACTGCAAGAAAAAACTATTTACATCCACAAAGTAGATTATTAGGTTATTTGGTTAGTATACCGCACAAGAATCTCAACTGCTCCCGTCTGGAGCCAGTGAGACTATGGCATCCCCAATTGGGGTATGTTGTGAGGCTGAAGGTAGTGGGGAGGGGAAGGAGGTGGGGAAGAGGAAGGTTGGGAAGTACCTGGCTATTCAGATCTGGTCACTAAACACGACTAAAGCCATTTTCAAGCAACGTTTCAATTCTGAATGGTGGTCTTACACCAGGGCGATACTGATTGTATCTTCCACTCTGGAACATGCCGCAAATATACTATATATTATTTTAAATGAATTAATTGTGAAATAACACAAATTAATCAAATAAAATTTATTTGCGCATGCCGGGTTCGAACCCGCGACCTCCGGAATGTGAGTCAAGAGTCTTAGCCACTGGACTACGGAGGTCGTCAAAGTTGAAACACAACTCAAAAAAAAAACAAAAAACAAGTGTGCTTTAGACCACACGACTGAAGTAAAACATCACTAACTTATATCTCCCTCTCAACTTCCGTTCGCCTCGCCCGATCACACTTTTTATAACGCTCTCATCAGCTTACTCCCCAAGTTAAGCGTGCGTAAAAGCCCGATCGTTTGCCTCGCCCGATCACACTTTTCGTAACGCTCTCGTCACGCATTCACCAGCTTACTCCCCAAGTCAAGCGTGCGCAAAAACGTGTTACACCGAAAAAACATAATTGTTTTATAAGCGAAATTTTGAACTTTTTAAAAAATATTATTTGAATGTGTCTATTCAAATGTAGGTAGTTAGTTTTTTCTTGTGGTAAAAGTTGGGTAAAATTTTCTAAATCACTGGACACACTTAATATGAATATTTTTTGGAAAAATCTTTAGATTCGCCTTAATTACTATAAAAGATAACTATTTGCATTCAGGGCGATGAAAAATACTGCATTAAAAATTTCATTTATGAGATTGGGGCATTCGCACAAATGGCCGCAAACTCATATACTCGTCCGTCGTTTTGCCCCAAATGAATAAAGTTGTCTTTCACAGTAATTAAGGTGAATCAAAATGTTTTCTTTGTTTTAAATATTCATACGAAAGTTTGTCCAGTGATTTTGAAAGTTAACTTTAATTTTAAATGCAGTGTAATTCACCAAATCTGTGCTTAACAAAAGTAATTGACAGATTATTTTTAAACATGTTTGAGCATCGCTGATGTCTTTGAACTTAAGACCTTTACACCAATTAAGTTACGATAAGATTGTTGAATAATATCGACGGTCCCGAAGAACAATGTCGGATGTGCGATTTTATAGTTCGCAGTAGAGCTGTTTCCTTTCTGAATTTTAGCTGTTTTTGAGATCAAAAAAGATAGCGTTGCTTTGATATTTGGCATTTCATTTCATTAAAAATTCCGAAATGCAGACTTTTAAATTAACAAAATAAGGCAATAGATAAGCCAACATAACGATTTTCAATTTTTAGCAGATCCGACATTGTTCTTCGGGACCGTCGAATTATTATCCAACACTTGTTTTTTTCCAAACAAAAATGTGCAGATAAGAAATAGTGTTACCAATGTGGAAATTCAAACTCTAATGAACCATTTTTATTTAAAAAAAAAATGCTTTTACAATTTCAAACCAGGAATGAATGCATTTTTCACGAATTGTTTTTTTTTTAGTTACGAATTAGGAAAATTCCGACGAGACATGAAACACCGCACTGAATGAAATTAAATTAAATTTAGTGAATATTACAATAATTTACCCCGGCACGACATGCCGTGTCTGAAAACCGCAGGAAACCTATTGTTTGTACTGTCACATGAAACATATACGCGTCATTGTGGCCTTTACAAATTAGCATAGTTCGACGGATTCACGTTATAATGGACGGTTTCCAGGAAAACGACATAGAATATAATGTAGAATCATCAAATGTCCGCACTCAGAATGTGGAGAAACAACATTCCATTCAGGTTTAGCCTAGACAATATATAATTGCATTAGTCCCAAACTAGTACACTGTTAGCGCCTAACCTTAGAAAGTGCAGACTATATATTGTAAGTGAATAAAATTATCAGCAAACCACACGTAAAAACACCATCTATTGCATTTATAATATTACCAAACCAGTAAAAAGTCGAATCAAACCTACTCTTTCAAACGTAGACATGTTCTTTCGAGATGTCAAAAGGCGAAACAGACGCAGCCATTTTGACAGTGTGAAATTCAAAGAAACCATAATTTTTAGATGCTCTTTTTATTCACGTTCCAAAGAAATTCAAACTGGGGCTTGTTCTTATTTATCGCAAATGAGCGCTTTTATCATTGCCGTGACGATTAGACGTGGGCAAGAATGAATTACCTAAATAAATTAATAAATTCAATCTTTGACATACTCGATTCTCAATTTAAACAGGAATTAATTCTTAATTCCTTAAATTCATTAACCTATATTTCGCCGCTAACACTCCCCGTGATCAGATTTTGATGAAATTTGGATATGTTGTATATAAACACCCATTGAAAATAAAAAAAAATAAAAAATGTAAAAACATATACCTACTTACAAAAATATTAGATGTTGCGTTTTCGCATCGTCAGCGAAGTAAGGGGGTAAAACGTAAATGTATGAAACCAAACAAGTTTATTTGAAAGCAAATTCATTTCTATTCATTTATAAATTATACTACCAACGTTAACTAAAATTAAAGTACGTGTCATATTTCAACCTATCTATACAATTACATCTCACATTATGTTCACACATCCTCTGCATATTTTTGTTATTGACGTGATTGGCATGGCCTGGCTTACAGATTCTATTTCTAGTGTCCGACCGAAACTAGTTTTTACGGCCGAAACCAAAGATATTGAAATATACCTAAGTAGATGTGCTATCTGCTGTTTTTACTATGTGGGTCTGCGCCTCCTAATTAATTAACAAATAAACTACAAGAACAAATAATTAACGAATAAACCAAACGAACGTTAAACTGAATGAACGAATTCTTTCCTTATTCAAAATATATTGTTAACCAATATTAATGCACATTTTCAAAAAATCAACGAAATGAACAAATTCTTTTTGTATGAAAACTACGCTAATTAGCGCGTAGTCCGCCGACAGTTGCGCGGACACGATAGCATATCTCTTCTGTATTTGAATATCTTTGGCCGAAACCAAAACTGAAACCGAGTTTCGGCTTCAGTCTCAGGTTCGGCCGAAACCGAAACTTCCATTATAAGGTCATGATTTCGTGGAAAAAATAGTCAATATTAATCAATCAGCCTTTATGTTTAAATCATATATTAATCATTCAGTCTCTGATATTTGAAGTAAAAAAAACATATGTAATATAATTATCATTCCTTATTTCAAATAAATTATTTATGCTTTTTGAAATCGCAATCGTAAATCGCTTCATAAATAATATAAAAAAAAGAAATAGTAGGTATTATCTATTTGAACATTATTAACAAAAAACATAAAATAAAAGGTAGAAAAAAAAATCTTTTTTTTAGGTACACTAAACAAAAAATACTCTTTCATCTTAAGAACAAAATAATTTGGGAGGCGGGAATGGGTACCACCGCCCAGGAAACTTTATTGGATAACCAACACCTCTGCCATAGGTCACCCCAAGTGGTTCACTACGTTTAGTGATTTAGCAGGGATGCCCGGGTTCATGGGATGAGGTTTGTCTAGGTCTTGAAGGTGGATGACCAGAACACACTGAACCCCAGATTCCTACCCATCCATTTTCCTTCCCAGAACTCTCCTCTCCTTCCTTTCCCTAAAAAACCCGCCACACAGCATCCCCAAAGACAACATAGGCCCCCAGGGAAATTATTTTCCTCAGGGTCTATCATGAACTAAATCATTTCAATAGCGAAATAAAACTTACCTATTTCGAAATAATGTTACGTATAAACACCTCCAATTTCACAACAAATGAACCAAACTACCGGAAAGTTCGCGGAGCGAACGCAAACAAGTGAATAAAGTCCTGACACGACTATGATCGCGGACGCAGCAAAATGACACTTTGTGGCTCACAGTTCAGTGCACCGAACATTTCCGATCGCAGAACGAAGCCTCCCAAATTAAGTCGAAATCGAAACTAAGCTGAAACTCGTTTTTTAGCCGAAACTAGGAAAAAACCGAAACCGAAAGTTCGGTCGGACACTATCTATTTCAGATGGGGAGCTTTTGGACTCAAGATACAATGTACTCCGACGCGACAGAAGTATCCAAGGTGTAACAATGAGTGGTGGGGTGCTCTTGGCTGTAAAAAAGGAACTCAATGCAATTAGTAATTACTCTTGGTGTTCTACAGATGAAGACATTTGGGTGACTCTTCGCATCCCACGTGCAAATGGATTTACTAGCGTTCATCTTTGTTGTATTTACCTGTCCAAAAGCTTCAACTTCAATGCTCGAATCTTCACATTTTCAAATGATCTATGTAGGTATTAAGCTTTTGAATCAACCTGACGACAAATTTCTTATCATGGGAGACTTTAACCTTTCCGATATTACCGACTCTTCCTGCGGGTGAGGTAAACATGATTCCTTGCAACTATACCTCTACAATAAGCGTAACATTTATCGACAATATTAATTACTGTAACTTCCACCAATATAATGGTGTTCAAAATATGTTAGGAAGAATTCTTGATCTCGTTCTCTGTAATTTATCGGTACGCGTTGCTCCCGCGAACGATCCGTTGGTTCCTGAGGATACTCACCATAAATCCATAATTATCACTGCTGAGTTCGTTGAACCACCGGTCGTAAAGGAAAAATCAATTAAAAGGCCCTCATTCCACAAGGCTAATTATGATGACATAAGAGACAGCCTGGCACAAGTAGATTGGAACGTACTTAACTCAACCGATCCCGTCAATCCTGCAGTATCACATTTTTACAATATTATTAATAATTTGATCTCGGATAAGGTTCCATTGAGGCGTACTGATACACATTCCTACCCCCGTGGTATAGCTCATTATTAATAAAACTTATTCGCGAAAAGCAGAAATCTCACAGATTATATATAGTCCAGTCAAGGAAGGAGGTGTAGAGTGCGTAAGCAGGAACCTAAGCGATTCCATCAGGACTTGTTGAGGGTGCTTAGGGTGTGAACATACTAAAAGTCCTGACGTCTAGGCGGTCAGCTAGGGGGGGAGGGGGGAGGGGGGGCAAGGTCCCGACTTTCGGGTTTCCGTTTATATCTCGAAAACGGTGCGTCGTAGAGGAAAACTTTTTTAAAATAAGTAAAATTATCTACAACTTTTATTCTTTAGGTAATTTTGGAAAATCCCAGCCGTTTTTGAGTTATACGCTCCACAAATGTCGATATTTTCGAAAAAAATCATTTTACCTAAAATTTTTCATCAAACATTCCTACATATCGTCTTAAATATTCATCAAAGAAAAAAATTCATTTAAAAGAAGTTGTAAATAATTTAATTACCTTTTAGAATATACATATGTAAATAAATCTCCAACCAGTAAATATTTATCAACAAGATTGAACCGTGTGAACCGGCTATAACGGACAACGTAATCAACACGGGTTTCTGGTTTGACTGGTTTATTTATTCTTGGCATTATTCGTGCATACATCGTGCATACATGGTGCATATCTACAGGCGAGCGGCTTCAAGACTTCAAAATGACTGGTAATTAGTTTATAATTTTTTTTACCTTTGATTTATCTTATTTCTTTTATTTAAATTTTAAAATTAAAATAATTTTAGAATTATAAAAGCGTTATACTGACCGATATGCTTGGATAAATATTTACAAAATAGGGACACGCCCTTTAAAAAAACAAAAAAAACTTGTACTTGTAGTAGTTAGACAATAGTTCGAAATAAGTCATTAAGTTACTGAAAATTATTAATTTTAATGGTTATTTTGTTAACTTTAATAAACGCCAAAAGTAATTTTTCAAGGACCACCATGTTATAAATTAAGACGGTAAATAACTACGCAATTTAAGATAAAACGCTTTGAATCAGTTTGAAAGGGGTGGGAGTGGCTAGAGAATTTCGGGGATAAAAATTTCTCCATAAATATACGCTATTTTCGCCTACAAAGTAATTATGTAATTTGTTACTTTATTCGAATCCGCCAGAAAATCCGTTACCTGTAAATTCCGTCACAAAATTTTCCCCTTTCGGGACATTCCAATTTCCAATCCGCCAGATACGACGGAAATCCGTTTGTTTGCAACACTGTTGATATTTCCAAATTTCCAATCCAACAGGGGCGTTAATCTCGGCTTTGACCTTGGAACTGACAGGAGCGGACCAAATTCTTATAGATAAAGCTTAATTATAGATAGGTCTAACTTTTAACGTCAAATTGCATCATACGATTGTCAAACGAATATGAATTCGTATTTGAATTTGTATTGTTGACATCGCCGATGGGCATATTTCATTCAAAAATCGTTTACACGAATTACAGAGGTGGAAAACTGGTTAAAGTTTGTCCGCAATTGATCCAGAAATCAGGTAATTACATACGACATTAACATTCAGCTTAATTTATCTTTAAAGCTATTTGAGGTTAAATGACATGTGTTTGTATTGATAAAAATAATATGCTTTCGATTTTACTTTAATAAGTTACGTACGCCTCGTACGTCATACATATGTCTGTTAATGTTATATTATCGTTAAAACAAGCTTATGGGTCCGAGTGGTTAATGTTTCACAAATATTGTTTCAGAAAATGTTCCAGACTTTGGATGATTTTGAAGCTTTACATTAGGAACACCTTATAACATTGTTTGGCAGACCATAACATTTGGCAAGTAAAATTAATAATGCTTTAAGTAACTAATTGTCATGCTGTTTTCCCGCAGGGCATTCAGAGAGGACGGACCGCCAAACAACTCGGTCTTGGCATACATTCCTTGCCTCATTCACATTTATACATACTATTCTATTATTCTGACTCTTGACGTGCCCCACGCAAGCAAGCAATTATTTACTTGATCGTGCCAAGTCTTCCTCTGGTGTCCCCGAGGAAGACTTGGCACTTCACTACCACTCACATCTGCGTTATATATACTTCTTCCATTCATTGTACATTCGCTTTTCACGCCCAAACCATCTGAGGGTTTCTTTCTCAATCTTACTCATTACGCTTACATCAGCCTTGCATTTTTTGCGGATCTCCAACGATCTTACGTGGTTTTTTCATTCTTCATATGAACAGAAGGGAGAATATTTTTCCCTTGTGATAAACAAAGTATGTCATCACAAGGGAAAAATATTATACATATATTATGTTCACAAACTTTTTTTAATGTGATATATTTTTTTCAGAACACATGATGTGGTTTTTACTGTGAGATGGCTGAAATGGGTCCTCGATGAAGGACTCTGTTTAATTTCGGTTGAAAGGAAATTTAGAATATGCAGATTTTTTATTTCATTCTACAAGAACTAAGATATGTACGGTGACTGCTAGAAAGGAAAAATGACTAAAGCGCCATATAGATGTGACATTAAAGATGAACATACGTAAACAAACAATACAGTTTATTGTGTATGTTAATCTTTAATGTCACAGCTGTATGACGCTTTAGCCATGTTTCCTTTCCAGTGTCGATAAAAAAACCATTTATCAATTCATCGGATTCACCGAACCAGTGTTTTTATGTGCTATTATTGATTGTCTTTCTGAAAATAAAAAGTATTTAAACATGTACTCCTGAGTTCTCATTTTTCAAGCAGAAAAATGGAAATTCGTTGTAGAAAACCATAATCATTATTTGAAAATGTTTTCCTTTTATAAGGAGTTCATATTTCAAGTATTTTAGGTTTTTTACTAACGCTTGATTTTTTGATTTCCTCAGGATAACAGGTTTCCATCTGACAAAGCTCCCTGCTGAGAGAATGAGCTGTAAATATTATGTAAAGCTCATTCCCTCAGGCTTTGTCAGATGGAACGTTGTTTTCTTGGGGAAACTAAAACATTTTTCTGCTTTCAAGCATTTTTATTTTTAAATAATTTATTTGGCTAATGAATGAATGAAGAAGGTCGAGTGCGATCATATTCTCTATGGTGATAAATGGCCTTGAACTTCCTCAATGTTATTTGTTTATTGTCTTTGGTGGACCATTTTATTTTTGGTTAAGTTGGTGACAGTGATGACCAAACTGCTTAGAAGCAAAAGGCCCGAAGATATCGATCTAGGGGTTAGTATATTTATGAATCCAACTGTCAACCAAAAAAAATTTGAAAGCATTCACCTAACCAGTGACTAATTGCTGAAAAAAAAACATTTCTAATCACAGCTAAGTCCTTTACATCCGAAGTAATTTTGTAGCAACATTTTTAAATCTTTAGTGATGTACTAAATCTAATATAAACATTTAAACGTAATAATCATTAGTATTTTTTGTTATTGCATCAAGATAGTAGTGATAAATTGTGGATATAAAAATCACTTAAAAGAATATATTCTTTATTTAGATTTTAGATTAAAATGTTTTTTGTATGATAGTCATCAAAGCAATCAGGGACGTGGAGGCAATGGTGTAGCTGCATGGGTGGTATCCGGGGCGGATAACGTCAGCTTACAAAAAGACCGCTAGACACAAAATTCTCCCGTTTGGGCACTCCACGGGGAGCCATAAGGCAACCAAAATATAAAAGACAGACCGTGTTCACGTGTAAAATATTTTTGTGACAATATCCTTCGTAATTTTTTTTCCACTGTCGGGTCACCCCCCATCGGGTGGCACCCGGAGCACGCCCCCCCATCCACATCATTGCGTGGGGGGCCACTTTGCATGATTTGCGTTCCCAGCGTGAAACAAACGATTTTTTTTCTGGTCCGGAACTTGTTTTTATTTGGATTTAAAAAAATGTACATTGGTCATTCTTATTGGAATTTTTTTATATGTATTTTTTACAAAACATTTATTTAATATTGTTAAATAGGTCAGAGATGAGACTGCGTATCTTCATACATATATTCACGGAACCCCATGGGTCCGCGGAAACACTGATCCAACTGATGCAAAGTGTTTTTTTAAATTTTAATTTAAAAGTTCGTATTTACGGTCGTAATTTATAACATTTTACGTTTATTAAAGTTAACAATATAACCATTAAAATGAATACTTTTCCTTTTTTTGGTAACCCAATCACTAACTTCTATTACCCAATGACATTACGTATAATACTAGTGAGTTCCCGGCATGCGTTGCAATGCCACTTAACAAAGAAATTGTTTCTTCCTGCGTGTCCTTTCCCATTCGTCCTGCTCCCCTTCCGCCTTCCCCTTCCTCTCTCGCGTCCCCTTCCCCTAACACGTTCCCACTCCGCCTTCTTCGCCTTTCCTCTCCCCACTCCCCTCTTCCGCTTCCCCCGCCCCGCGAACTCCCCTCCCGCGTTCCCCTCCCCCTTCCCGAGTTCCAAACATTCAGTCTCGGTACATTCAGTTTTCAAACATCTTGCATGCCACCTATTGCAATTTTTTTATACAAATTTCATAATGCCAGAGCTCACCACTATATATAGAAACCATCGCGGGCCTGCGCACAACAACTCACTAAAGTTTCATCGCAATTTGCAATCGCAACATATTCATTTCTTCAAGTTTATCTTTTTTATATAAATCCGTGTCTCGGTGTCATACACTAGTAAACACCCATCTCCATCTGGGTGCTGAACATTAGCTTAGAAAATAATTAAATGAATATTAAAACGAACTAGCAATCATTACATTTATATAATTACTAGCTGACCCGGCCACGCGTTGCTGTAACTAACGAAACGCAACGCCATTACCCAACCTTGGATAATGGTTTAATGGTATCTAAACCGAATTTTTTCCCAGCAATTTACGGATTGATCACTTTAACTTTTTCTGTTATTGTCTTTAATAATCTAGGAGATGACAGTGGCACGACACTTTGTTTGGTAGGTAGTTCGATAATAATGGGGCGATACTGAGAATATTTTCCACTCTGGTACAAGCCGCGAATATACTTACTACATATTATTTATGAATAAATTGTGAAATATCACAAATTCAACGATTCGGGACTTTCCACGGGGAGCATAATATATAATTCAAAATTTTTGTGTCAATATTTGACGGGGAGGAGACACTAAGTAGTGTCACCTCCCCGTCAGGTGGCACCCCGGGCGGTTTGCCCCCCCCCCTCGCTAAGCTACTGCGTTCAAACCAAAACGGTTTTCAGTCATCGTTGGTCTCAGCCATGTTTTAACACGACGCAGTGTAGAAAGTTTAAGGACCTCTCTATGTTACTTTTGTTTGTTTGTGCAAGGTTTGTATTGCTTTTTTTGTTGCGGGAAAAAAAATGATCGCCTCCTTAATACCCTCCACAAAGATGATATAGGACTGAGGGGAATCATTTTCTTCAGGGCCTTTTGTGTGGAGTCAATGAAAAAAATATATACATATATATTTAAAAAAACGACTAAATTAATGAAGGTTTTTCTTATAAGGTTATCTATACAGGATTTCCGGGGATAAAGTGTACAAACTTCGAGAGGAGATTCTACATGACGGTAGAAGTAAAAATGACAACTTTTTTTCGAAACTTCAATGTTTTTTTCCCTAATAAAAATATTTTTCCGTAGAGGAATATACTTTTTTATAAGCAAACAATTCAACTTTTTTACCCGAAAACTACCTAAAAACGTTAGAAAAAAAATATTTACCTGTTTTACTTGTACTATCATGTAGAATCACCTTCCTTGCACACTTTACCCCCGGACGTCTTGTATAAAAAATTATAAAAAGAAAAGAAGAAGAAGAAAAATAATGTGGGAATCTTAACGACGTAAGCGAAGAAAGCATGTAAACAAATATACCCCCGCGGCATGGCGGGGGATGGATGAACGTACGGTCGAATTATCCCTAGCGGGCCTGGAGATTCGACCTTTCGTGCTACAAACTAACGTGCTACAAATATTTAAGATGTTTCTAAATGTTTCCCTCCCGAAGTTCATTCATCGTCTAGCAAAATAAAATCTGGTGCTTACCGCTAACTTTGCAGTTGAAAAAACGGTTTATAAAGTTTTAAAATCGTTTTTTGTGAAATATATTAATGGTAACGTATTGTTTTTATTAACTAAAATATAAAGAACTTACATCTTAGGGTATCGGTTTGAATAAAAAAGTTATTATAGTTACGAATTCACCGGAAATGAATTTATTTATTTTATTATTTTTTTATTAGCAAAGTTGTTTGGTTAATTTAACAGGTAAATACATAATAACAAAAAATATATTTAAGTAACAAAAAAAATCCCACGACGGCGAAGCCTGTGTGTAATGTGATATTATGTGGATAACAGTGGTAGTTGAAATAAATTTTTAAAATATATATATATATATATATGTTATGGTTAAGGTTTTCACGGGTGTAAGATGTAAAACACTTTTCTCGGTTTACCCGCGTAACGTAGTCCTGAGAAGGACTTTTTAACTCCTGACGTTTCGGACAGATCACACTGTCCATCTTCAGAGGCCTTATGTCTTTAGCTTTTGTCTCAAACTGATAGCTTTCGCATGTCTGTTCGGTCCAGAATCCAAGACTCAAGTAAGTGCAAATCAATTCCTATGGCTAGAACGGAGTACCCGGGTTGATTGTGATTTATGGTGCTGGGGGTAGGAGGTGGGACCGGCAGTCTCAGGCGGTTTACATGTAGAGACCTGATTGGTTAGGCTAATTGTGGGTACTTCTGATAATTTTGGAAATGCCGTTTTTGGGGGATTTTCGTCAATTATTACTTTCCAGGTGTTGGGAATTCATTATTTTCGTCCGCTGGCTGGTTAAACGCTCTGAAGACTGGGGCTGGAAATTGATGAATAATAGTTTGGAGCCAATCCGCACTTTACTTCCACCTGCTTCAGAGAAACTGCTGAATACAAATTTTTGTAATTGCAAAAAAGGCTGTACGAACAATTGTGGATGCAGAAAAGTTGGATTGTTTTGTTCACCAGTGTGTACCAACTGTCAAGGCCACTCTTGCACTAATGCTGAATCAAATGCAACAGATGAAGATTCTTTCGAAAACGATGAGGATCTAACTGATATATCTCTCTTCTTAGAGCAGTCAACACAAATTGAGCAAAAAGAGGAAGAAGAGAGCGAGGAAGAAGAAACGAGTGATAATGTAGAATGTCATGATGAATAATGTAAATTTCTTGCTGCTACAATTGGCCGCACACGCCGGACCAATTTTACCTTTTTACCTGAAAAGTGCCTCTAAAAATTGGAATTTCGAAAAAAGGTATTTATCTTTTTAAACGACTTCGAAAAGGAGGAGGTTCTCAATTCGACTGTATTTTTTTTATTTTTTTTTTTTTTATGTTTGTTACCTCAGAACATTCGACTGGGTGAACCGATATTGATGATTCTTTTTTTATTTGAAAGCTGGTGCTTCCCGTGTGGTCCCATTTTAATTTGGTCCAGTTCTGACAATGGCATCCATGAGAATATATAAGTCTTAAATTTGCATCAAGTATGTGCGCGACAAATGGACGAATAACTCAATATCACGCCAACCGATTTCGATGATTCTTTTTTTATTGGAAAGGATGTACTTCAAGGGTAGTTTGATGAGAGTTTGGTTAGGTTCTGATTATGGGATCCATGACAAAGTAACGGAAATCTCCAATTCTGAAGAACAAATATACGATACTCGGCCGAATCTTAATCGAATCAGTTAGTGTACTTCAGATTCACTAAAAATCAAAAAATAAACAAAAATTTTAACAAAACAAAAAAACGACTTCAAAAAATGCACTAAAAGTAAAAAAAATAATTTCGTATTCTTCTGCAACTTTATAATCAACTTACCTTTTCTACTCATCAATATGTAGGTACGATTGTTATTTTTGGAGTCGGTGTCAACCAAGGTACCCGCGGCCCGGCGTGTTCACTTGACAGCTCCTCTCCCGCCGATACCGACTCCAAAAATAACAATCGTACCTACATATTGATGAGTAGAAAAGGTAAGTTGATTATAAAGTTGCAGAAGAATACGAAATTATTTTTTTACTTTTAGTGCATTTTTTGAAGTCGTTTTTTTGTTTTGTTAAAATTTTTGTTTATTTACTTGTACTATCGTGTAGAATCTCCTCCCGAAGTTAATGCACTTTACCCCCGGACACCCTGTATCGTCGAGTATTTCTACTGGGGAAACCACATTTAAAAAAAAGCGCCAAGTACACTACCTCAGAGGTGGTGCGGAAATGTGTGCATACCTACGGTCTGAAATCGCGATAATTCGAGAACGGTGCTTCGTAGAGAAAATAGTCAACGTCCTTTTTTGTAGAAAATTTTACGATCTACAAACTTTTACTCAATATTTTTTTCGATAACTCTTACCGTTTCAGAGATATACGCAAAAAACAAAAAATGGTGACCTTTGACCTCGAAAAAAAAACCTTGCCAGAGCGGGATCGATGGGGACTTTTGACATAGCATTCGTAATGACGTATTCAAGACTTATACAAAAATTTAGCTTTTTAAGAATTAATGCGAGGTGGAATGTCTATTTTGACTGGATTGATAGTGAAGGTTTCAGATGAGAGGAGCGCTCTCTAATGCCTTTATTTCAAAGTACATCATGTAAAATATTCGCGATTATCGGGCTGAGGGGGGAGCCCATCGGGGCCCCTTGAATTTGTTTATGTATTTGTCCCTCAAATTGAAAGTAGGTATTTTTAAGGCAATATAGTCACCGAAGAAACTCTTTCTTGCATTGATCATGTAATAGGTAAAGCGAAAAACCTATCAACACAATAATATATGAATCCACAGTAACAGACCACTACTCTACAATATTGGAAGTTGGAAATGAAAATAAAACTAAAGACGATTTCGCAAATATATCTACATGGAAAAATAAAATCGACTGGGATACAATTATTTTCAACATAAAAAACGAATTGGGAAAATTTGTATTCAATTACTACGATATGGCATGGAATTATTTCACCAACTTTATTCAAAATCAAATAAATCTATACACCCACCAGAAAGAGGTATCTAACAAAAAATATGCAATCAACAAACCATGGATTACACCTGGATTATTAAAATGCACCCGGAAAAGAGATAATATTCACAAACAAATAAGGAAAGGTCCAAATAATTACTTACTTACTACATTTTACAAAAAATATAGAAATATATGTACTAAACTAATCAAACAAGCAAAGAATAAATACTATTCAAGAAAAAAATATTGAATGTAATAATGACTCCAGAAAGATTTGGCAAATTCTTAAAGAGATAATGCAATAACATGCAAGGCAATTCGAAGATCAAATTGAGGAACTTATAATTGATGGTCAGAATGTGAATTTTAACTTGGACCCGAAGACTATTGCTGATCATGCAAATACATTTTTTACAAACGTTGGATCAAATTTGGCTAGTAAAATAAAAGAAAACACTAACTGCAATACTAAAGCTCCACCACCAGATGATAATCTCCGACAAGAAACATACACAAAATTTACCTTAAAAGATGTATCGATGGAGGATATCATCAAAGAAATGGACTCACTGAAAGAGAGGACTTCACCTGGACATGACAAAATACCAAGTAAATTACTAAAATCACTGAAATCTCATGTAGCCGTTCCCCTCAAATTCCTAATTATTAGAGCTTTACTCAAGGTTGTTTCCCAAATATATTAAAACTAGGTATTATCTCTCCAATTTTTAAAGGTGGGAAGAAAACTGAAATTACCAATTACAGACCAATTTGTGTTCTAAGTGCACTCTCTAAAATTGTTGAAGGAATACTGAGAAATCAATTGATTGAAATCAATTGTAGAGTCAAGGTACTTACCTTATCACCAAAATATTATCACCAAGTCAGTTTGGTTTTCGACAAAACTTATCAACCTCAGACGCCATTGCTAATGTTACAGACTTCATAACAAGTAATGTTGACAAAGGAAATAAATGTTTAGCAATTTTCCTTGATCTTGCAAAGGCGTTTGATACTGTGAACCACAAAATACTTTTAGATAAACTTAAGAGGATAGGAATATCAGATACAGTTCTTCAATTATTTCATAGTTATCTAACTGATCGAACGCATTGTGTTAAAATAAACAGTACCTATAGTAGTTCCCAAAAAACAGTTTGTGGCGTTCCACAAGGTAGCATCCTAGGACCCTTATTCTTCTTAATATATATTAATGATCTATGTAACCTACAAATTTGTGGACAAATCACAACTTTTGCCGATGATACGGTTTTGTTATTTTACGCCAAATCTTGGGATGAAGTCTTCAAAACGGCAGAAAATGGCTTTCGTATTGTTAAAGATTGGCTTAATGCTCACATACTAACCCTGAATACAGACAAAACCAAATTCCTAACATTTCGAATATCAAATAAGCTCTTGCCTTCACAACAGAGTCTTAAACTTCATAGCTGTAACCCCTTATTAACTCCATGTACCTGTCCTTCTATAAGTAGAGTTGACAGTATTAAATATCTTGGTATTCAAATAGATGATCTTCTTAAATGGAACGTACATGTTACAAACCTAACGACAAAACTGAGGAAACTCGTCTATTTCTTTAAAAATGTTAGAGATATATTAAATAGAAAACAACTGAAACAAGTTTACTGTGCTCTTATACAATCATCACTTGAATATGGTATTATCAGCTGGGGAAGTGCCACAAATACTTGCCTGGAGCCTTTAATAAATATTCAAAAACTAATTTTGAAGGTTATTCTTAAAGTCCCGTTGAGAACGAGCACTGATTTTATTTTTAAGACACTAAATGTTCCTAACCTGCAAAAATTGTATTAAAAAAATAACCTACTTAATCAATTTAAAAATGCACACATGTTTGAAGAACGAATAAGCACTAGAGTATTAAGAGAGTCAAATGTAAAATCTTTTAACATCCCAGTTTGTCAAACCTCTTATGGGCAAAGAAGTTTTAAATATAATGCAACAAAGCTGTTCAATTCTCTACCTCCTGAAATTAGAAACACGCAATCCAAAAATGCATTTAAAAGTAAAATCATTGATCATCTCAAGTAAACATTTCCATCACGAGTATTTAATAACATAGTTACCTTTATATCTACTGTGTGTATATATGTAACCATGTACCTACTGCAATCTTCTATATATATGTAACATACTTGAATTGTATATTTAAAGAAAAAAAAAATTATATCAACCTGTCACTTTCATAATATTTTTAAAAATACTACTTAAACAGAATCATAGATAACCACTCTGTAAATTGCCATCTCAACACAGGCGTTTCACACCTAGTGAGATGGGCAATACGCCATTATTATAATCATATGTAATATGAAAATAATGAAATAAATAAATAAAATACAAAAATTATGTTTCAGGATCCAGAGGGAAAATACAATATGACAATTCATTGGAATTGAGCAATCCGTTCTTTGGAAATCAACTTCGAATTTATTTCCAAAGAATCCCAAGAATCGAAAGAAGAAGTTTACAATATCCTCCAGTCAAAATCTTGTCAATTCTTTCACATTACGTCTATAAGGATGCGGACAACCACCAAAGCAGGGAAACTAACAAGGTCCCACAAGATGATGTCACTCTCCCAGAAGAATGGTTCGTACTTACAACTGCCATCAACAACAACCTAAATAATGGTTACCACGGTGTTGCTTTCATCAATTATTCCGCTTGTCAGATTGTAATAGCCCACCGTGGAACATTTCTTCACGCAGGGAGTATTCTAAGTTGTATTAATGGAGTTGTATCTTCAGAATATGTACCCCAATTGAATTCGGCAGTAACGTTTGTGGACAGGGTACGTGAAGAGTTATGTGACCTGCGCAGACGAAATTTTTATTTTAAATTGACCATCACCGGACACTCCCTTGGAGGATGGCTTGCCCAAATTTCAGCCCTCACTGTAACTCGTCTTTCTCTATCACACAATGGGATAGACATGGATCTATCCCATCCGAGGGATACATTGGATGCCGATGTCAGGGTGTTTGATTCTCCAGGATGTTATGATATGATTAAGAAAATATGTAGGGATTTCGCTTTTAACTTTAGTAGGGTGGCTGCTTTCTGCAGTAGGACGAGAAATTTCACACTCGGACCAAATGTGATCAACCTTTTCGGACGCCAAATTGGGAAACAAATTCGAATTGGTTACTCATTTGCACATCATGCTATAAAAAAGATTGAAAAAGCGATTTTGGAAGAAATGTCCATGTTTACGAAAGAACCATGCTTTGGAGTGAGATTGTTGAGCAATGTACTGACTATTGCTTTAAAAACAATTTGTTTCTTATTTAGTATTGTGTGTGACATAAGACATTTATTTTCGGGGAAATTATTAGCTATTTTTGAACGAATAGAAACTTATATCTGTCAGCTCCTTGAATACTCAATCGTAGATATTTATGGCTTTATCCATGTTTAGTGACCAACTCCAGGGTAATCGATAGGTATTCTAAGACTCAAAGTATCGCCCTGGTGAAAGACCATCTCTCCACTATATGTCTGCTGCCTATATGTTGATGAACACACTTCAGGCGAGCAAAACCATGGTACAATTTCTTTCATGATACTTAGTCCTAAAAGTGTTGCCTGAAATTATGGTCTAAAATATATATTATAGTCTACTTTGTAATACAACTTCATAAACGGATGTTAAAGCCAGTGTTGGGCCATTTAGCGACGTTTTATATTATGCTTTATATATACAAGCTGACCCGGCCATGCGTTGCTGTGGCTAACAAAACACAACGCCATCTACTGGAAATCCATACCGGATTATAAGTCCGCTCGTCCACCACATACAGATATTCTCCTTTCATTATATATTCCATCCAATTTACCCAAAACTAGGAAGATTTAGGTATATAATTTGTCAAGAACCTTGACAAATTGTATACCTAAATCTTCCTCAGAATCTCTATATTGGTGAAAACCACATGAAAATCAGTTTTGTAGTTTTGAGTTTATCGTGAACAGACAGACACGGCGGAGGACTTTAAATTATAATATGTAGAGATAAGTGTAAAAAATAGCGACCTTTTATTACATTACAAAAAAATATTGTTTTCACTTTGGAACAAATCATTATAAACGACAATAACAATTTACGCTAGTTCAGTGCCACGAGTGCAAGCATTTATTACCCTTTCCACGAGTTTAATATAGTTTACTTTTGAATAAATATTCTTTCCCATGAAAGACAAGAAGTTAAGCAGATGGGGAAGACTTGTATTACATTTTTCATATCCCAACTATATAAGTCCTCTTACAAAGAGAGTGGTATACAATATTCATACAAAATTATCAGACAGCAATGCCTTTCCAACCATTGAAATAGTGCTGGCGTTAAAGGTAGACTACCTTTCCCACCATTGAAATAGTGCTGGCGTTAAAGGTAGACCACCTTTCACCCCAGAAGTATCTTAAAATGTAATTATCATTATAAAAAGTGACATAATATACAAAATAATTAAATCTCACTCTGATTTTAAAGTTACTTTCTGCTTCTACTTACTTTTGACTTTAACTATTTAATAATATCTTGCCTTTTATTTGTTTATTTTCAATATGCAAAGAGTTAAGTATAATCATTCTTTTTGGAACACATTGTGTATTATGTTTTACTAAGACTCTTTGATTTTCCTACTAAATAAAATATCTATATCTATAACTTTCACAACAGGAATACTGTTGTCCACAAGGAAAACAAATATATACTTTGCCATTGAAATTCTTATGCACTTGAAAACTTATCACTTTATTAATAATAATTGGATAATTGCCACTATTTATTGTAAGCGAGCAAAATCTGAAGCGAACTTACTTGGAAAACTTACCACTTTATTATAAATGAGCGGCACATGTAGCGAACCTACTTGGAAAACTTACCACTTTATTATAAATGAGCGACATATGTAACGAACTTACTTGGAAAAATTACCACTTTATTATAAATGAGCGACACATGTAGTGAACCTACTTGGAAAACTTACCACTTTATTATAAATGAGCGACACATGTAGCGAACCTACTTGGAAAACTTACCACATTATTATAATTGAGCGACATCTGTAGGATTTTATTACAAATATGCGATACCCGTATCATAGCGTACTTGCCAATTAATTTATATAATGGACTTATATTGAACTAAAAAAATAATTGAAATGGAAAGAACAAATATGTCGTGTTAAAAAAAAAAAATTATTTATAAGAATTTTATAAATTTATTTTTAAGAATCAGAAATTTTTTGTCTATAAAAAATTATATTTAATATATTACGCTTTGGTTCAATCAACTTTACAATATGCTGTCCTTACCATCCGCATACAAAACTTAAAATAATCTTTCCCCAATTGAAGTTGTACAGAGGTTTAATTAAAATCCTATTAAAAAAACCTTCCCAACGATTGATTATTTAAAGAATTCCGAGTACCTTCATTCAAAGATCTATACAATAAAAATGCATTGATTCAAATTATAAAAGAAAAAGACAAGTATCAATTTATAACTGAAAACCGTACTAGACATAAATATATTTTTCCATGCCCAAAATTAAACACTTCCTTTGCACAAAATTATTGTACTAACCAAGGAAGATTTTTTCAATCAAAAACCTGAATAAGTTAGAAACATTAACAAGAAAATCAAATTAATAAACACCGTAAAAAAATATTTTAAAGATAATCTTAAAAAAAAAAGTTTCCGTCTAATTTAATCTTCAGTTCCAAGTGATACTCTAATTTCTTAAATAAGTTAAATTTTGTTTTATTTTTACAACTAATTACACAATTTTTAGATACATTATTCTAATAGTAAAATAGTTTGATAGTAGTTAAATATTTACGATTATAATATAACACCTAACTTACAACTTAGGGAACGACCTAGTGACCCACTTTTTGGAAATTTTAACCCCCCCTCCCCCTTTTTAACCTCACCAATTTTTAACCCCCTCACCAATTTTTAACCCCCCCTCGGTGACCACGTGTAGTATATTCCAAGACCCCCCCTACAGTTTTCACTAAGTAATTCATAAATATGGTTTTGAATCATTTCTTGCTAAGAAAAAGTTTAAAAAATTTATTTGGCTTATATTTGCCTAAAATAAAAGTCAAAATTCATTAGTCTTTTTCTGTATTGCCAGCACTGACAAGGAATCCTTGTGACATTTAATAAACGCATTGTACAGCCGATCGTACAACGACATTATTGTACTGGCACAAACTCTCGACGCCTTGCTTGACAATTACACTGCACTACAAATGTGGTAGAAGTGAAACCTTCAGAAAACTAAAGTACATAAGAGTGGGGAGACTATAAAGCACTGCACAAAGAGGAGACCGATAGGCTGTGAAGCACCGCACAAAGAGGAGACTGATTATACTACCTCATCATCTCGCAGGCTAAATCCTATAGATGTATGTGTTTGTCTCTTTTTGGTTTCGTTATTTTTCATTCCATCAAGTTTCAAATCCCAATGGTGCTAAAGAAGTTTCCACTTTAAAATGAAATAATAAATAAACCCCTGACCAAGGTCAAGACAGAAACAATTTTTTTTTTATTATTATACGAAGGTGGTCTGAAAAGTTTCCGACCTGAACATGAAGATGGCAGCACTCGTCAATAAAAGCTAGTGAATGTAGTTGAGCATCTTTTGACAGTTACTCTCCAAAATTTCGGCCATTTGGGACGCGCAGTTTTTAGTTGACAGTCGTTTGAGTGAGTCGATTTGTGTGTTTTTGTGAAAATGGAAAAAATTGAGTATCAAGCTGTTATTCAATTTTTGTTGAAAATTAGCACCGTTGGGATTTGAAACTCGATGGAATGAAAAATAACAACACCAAAAAGAGACAAACACATACATCTACAGGATTTAGCCTGCGAGATAATGAGATAGTATAATCAGTCTCCTCTTTATGCGGTGCTTCACAGCCTATCGGTCTCCTCTTTGTGCAGTGCTTTATAGTCTCCCCACTCTTATCTACTTTAGTTTTCTGAAGGTTTTCACTTCTACCACGTGTGAATTGCCTGATGTCTGATGAGCCTATGTTATCTTTGGGAATACTGTTAGGAGAGGAAGGTGTGAACATGTTCGCTTTATTTACATATATTATTTTATTTAGTTTGGTGTTGGGTATTGGGTTAGTTTGTAGTTTTAAATTAAATGTGTACTAATAATATAAAACGATAATGTATGAGAAATAAAATAAATAAAAATGAGATATTAAAAGGATGTGCATTTTTTATTATTTTTTTAAATACTAAAAGAATGGTATAATTTTTGGAAATTTAAAATTAATGTTACAATAAATCGTTATTTAAATCAAATCCAAAGACTTTATCTGCTTCTAGAATATTCTTATTTAATTTGTTTATTTATGTTTCAATAAATCATTATAATAGAATAAATAAAATCAAATTAGATAGTAATTTATTGTACCGTTTTATGCAAATAAAAATTTCCTTCAGGGCCTATGTCATCTGAGATGCTGTGTGGAGGGTCTTTTTGAGGAGAGGAAGGAATTGTAGCGGTCACTTAACCCGCTCTGCGAAATCTACCGCTACGCCACTGGACTCCACCGAACTCGCTGGAAACATACTACGGCATACCTACCTGTGCGTAGTACCTCAGCGTACTACCGACGGCCGCCTAGGAATAATAATTCCGCCACTTACGCGAAAGGCCTAGAACGTACGGCTGTACCGTACAAATGCCCGCAGAAAGTTTGAGCGATTTCTCACCTTTGCGTGAATTCACAGCATTACCTACCGTGAGAGTAATTACTCGCCGCGAGTATATAAGCAAGCGCTCGCTCGCTGTGTCTCAGTCAGTATTCATTCATAGGCCGGGCAAGCAATTCAGAACGAGCAGTGTAGCAACTCTTTACGTGCCTGCGTGGGGCACTTGTCCGCGCAGTCAACCAACAGTGAACAACATTTGTCCAGTGTGACTCTAGGACCATCTTCAGCACCTTAGAGGAACTTCACCAACCAACCGGCAACGAGCCAGCAACCAGCAACCGGCAACAAGCCAGCAACCAGCAACCGGCAACGAGCCAGCAACCAGCAACCGGCAACGAGCCAGCAACCAGCAACCGGCAACAAGCCAGCAACCAGCAACCGGCAACGAGCCAGCAACCAGCAACCGGCAATGAGCCAGCAACCAGCATCCTCACCGCCTCTCAAGGTTCCTTCCTGCGTCACGTGTGTGCTCCGACCCACTGGACACACAGCCGCCATACCTCGTCAACACGACGACGGTCGACCGCCTGACCAAGGTCACTTCTACACCGCCATGGTGTAGAGCAACACGCCGGCTCCCTGAAGACCAGTGATCTTCACTGCCGTAGTCTCCCGAACTTCTTCACTCATCATCACGCAGCAGCATTACTATCGGCACCACTGTCACTCCGCTCCGCTTCGACCTCGGTACGTAGCAACAATAAAGACTGACTCATACATCGACCGACGCCTTTTATTTCTCGTCCCGTCTCTACCGATACGGCCCGCTCCCTCAGAATGAACATTGGTCTTGAAAAGACCCATGTTGTAGGAAGGAGGAAACACAGAGGCTGGCCAATCATTCCACAGTCGAGCTGTTGAACTCAAAAACTAGTCGAAGATGCAAACCGTTCTCAGGTGACAAATGCCAACCGTGTTCATATCGACCCATAATCGGCAGAACAGCGTAAACAACATTTTTGTCAAATTACGATTTTTAAGGAAAACTGTTCAATGCTATCTAATACATCAGTGACAAAAAATGTTGCAGCTCTATCTTATATGCCTGACACTTTTGTAGTACCTGTAACTTACAGCGTAAGCGACTGTGGTCGGTTACGCTGTTTACGATGTCTAGGCTGTTGGTCGACAATGTTTCAGTTTAGTCAGTTGGCGTCCATCTGGTGACTAGTGCAGACGTGTCGGTGGCTAGTAGCATCGGAAACTAAACGGAAATTCTTGATTTTTAAAAATTTATTGTTTTGTATTTGAATATTAGTAAAAAAGTAGTAATGCAAATTATAACATTTATCCCAATTATGTCTGGAGCGAGTGAGACTATGGCATCCCCAATTTTAGCATGTTGTAAGGCTGAAGGAAGTGGGGAGGGGAAGGGGATGCGGAAAATGTAACTGGCTGTTCAGATCTAGTCACCAAACACGGCTAGAGCCATTTCAAGTAATAAGTCTAATTATACACCAGCGCATAATTACAAAAAAATTTATAATAATCTTTTTTATCCGAATACAACACAAGAGTCCCAACCGTCTGGAGCCAGTGATACTATGGCATCCCCAATTTTAGTATGTTATGAGGCTGAGGAGGTAATGAGGAGGGGAAGGAGATGTGGAAAAGGTACCGGGCTTTTCAGACTTAGTAACCGTATTTAGCCGTTGGTGACTATATCTGAATAGCCAGGTACATTTTCAATATCTTCTTCCTCTCTCCACTATCTTCAGCCTCATAACATACTAAAATTGGGGATTCCATAGTCTCACTGGCTCCAGACGGTTGGGACTCTTGTGTTGTATTTGGATAAAAAAAGTTACATTATATGATTTTTTATATTTTTACGCTGGTGTGTAGTGCATATAAGTGTTAGACTTATTACTTGTAATGACTTTGGCCGTCTAGACCTGAATATCCAGGTACGTTTTCCACGGTGACCAGACAACTCAGAATTAAACCAACTCAGAAGCACCTCAGAAAGGTCATTAAGAGTGATGTTAAAAATTATAAAAAATTGGTTAAGTTAGGTTAGGGTTACCGGCTATTTTAAAATAATTTTTTCATAGCTTTTAATGACCTTTCTGAGGTGTTTCTGAGTTGGTTTCATTCTGAGTTGGCATGGAACCGTTTTCCACATCTCCTTCCCATCTCCACTAGATACCTTCATCCTCACAACATGCTAAAATTGGGGATTCCATAGTCTCACTCGCTCCAGACGGTTGGGAGCAGTTGGGACTCTTGTGTTGTATTCGGATAAAAAGTTATAATATATGATTTTTTGTGTTTGTACGCTGGTGTGTAGTGTGTAGGTATTAGATTTATTACTTGAAATTGCTTTAGCAATTAGAGGCCATATTCTCACTGTCTCCACTGAGAAGGTGGGCCTCTGGTGTTGTATTCAGATTAAAAATGTTATATAGCGGTTTCTCTGACTGCACGTATATGTATGTCGTATTTTGTTATTACACATGCTGCTTCGGAGAGTCGAAATTATTGTTAGTAAAAATTATTTTTACAACAGATTTTCAATCAAAATGCCTGCAGATACAAGAATATTGACTTTGGTTACACGGCTGTATATCCTCTTTGCATACTTACTTGCAAATCATTGTATTTAGTCAACTTTAGGATCAACTGTCATGGAACCATTTTATTTAGTTATTTGTTCATCTATCATGATCGCGTGATAAATATTTCAAAAATAATTAATAATTAAAACTGTCAGGGTCATAGGCAAAACAGTGTTACCGCCACTACCACTCAAGGCATTTAGATAATTGTGTAATCAGCTTTATACAGGGTATTAAGGGACGTACTTGACTTACTTTAACCAGTGATTCCTGACATTATTTGTAGTAAAAAATGTAAATGAAATTTTGGTCTCCGGTGACATTTTCGATGTGTTTTTTATTTATTTTTTCTACAAAAACATTAAAAAATGATAGGTGATGGACGGTTGGAGGTGGGGTGAGGGACTGATCGGTTACTCAGCTGAGTGACCAGTGATGACATGCGGAAGAAATTTTTTTTTGTTTGAATTTGAAGAAAAAAATTATGAAAAAAAAAAGTCATCAAAAAAGGTCAACGGAGACCAAAATTTCATTTACATTTTTTACTCCAAATAATGTCAGGAATCACTGGTTAAAGTAAGTCAAGTACGTCCCTTAACACCCTGTATAGGCAGCAACCAAACATTAATAATCCCAATTAACCAAAATCCTTTTTGGAATCAATGAAGAAAGTTAATTAAAAAAAACCTTCTCCTGAACAATTTACTGTTTGGCGCTTGCGCTGTTCTTATGGGTCGATATGTTGGGCGTGCTTTAGGCGTGTTTCCCGACTCTGCACCAGAGCCGAAGGGATCAATGATGCTAGTTCCTCCGAACATCTTCCATTGTAATACCGGTAGAACTAGGACAGCGTACCTACCTGATGCCTATGCTCTAAACTCTAAAGATTGCATTCCGCTTGTCAAGATAGGGAAATGTATCAAACGGACCACCAAGCACATCAATGAAAGGCATGTTGGGAAGATGGCTTCCGTTGAAGGCGACTAGATTGTCATTTCGATTCCTTTAAGTCCTTATCAGGTATAATTGGGTCTTTGATTCATTAAAATCGACTAGGCTATTCTTACCCCAAGAGTAAACCTCCTCGAGGTAACCTTCCATTTAGAAGTGAAAACTTCTTTAGCACCGTTGTGTTTGAAATTCGATGAAACGACAAATAGCGACACCAAAAAGAGACAAATATATAGGATTACATGTACATTACAAATACGTACATCTATAGGATTTAGCCTGCTTAGTATAATCTTTCTCCTCTTTGTGAGGTGCTTCGTAGCCTATTGGTCTCCTCTTTGTGCGATGCTTCATAGCTTCCCCACTCTTGTCTACTTTAGTTTTCTGAAGGTTTCACTTCTTCCGTGTGTGATTTCACACACTATTTTTTGCTTCAAAGCCCTCCGAGCTGGAGGTTTTGTACCTTTTGGGGTACACGAACAGGGTTGTGGGTCTTTTTAAGGAAAGGAAGGAGAGGAAGTTCTGGGAAGGAAAAGTTTAAGAGGAGAAGGAATCTGGGGGTCAGTGTGTCCAGGAGAATCAGATTTATGGATCCAACCCTCCCACTGCGGTGCAAGGTGATGTTCCAGAGAGTCCTGCTGGAGAGATTAAAAGGTCTCCCTCGACCAGTCTCTCCCGATCCGGTCTGCCTCCCAGTTGGCAGACGCATCCGCCGCTAAGACCTGGACAAATCTCACTTAAGAGAGACGTATGAATCATCCCTCCCACTGCGTTGCAGGGCAATGGATCAAGAGAGTCCGGCTAAAGAGGTCAAAGGATCTCCCACAACCTTTTTGCATTAGCTCCTTTCCCTCAGGATCTACGTCGTCCTTGGGGATGCAGTATGGAGGGTTTTTTAAGGAAGGGGAAGAGTGGAAGGAAGTTAAGAGGGGTTAGTAGGAATCTGAGGGTCAGTATGTCCAGGAATGAAGGATGTATTCTGTATAATCTGTCCCTCCAAATGGCAAAAGTAGCGAATCACTTGGCAAAGTTGTTGGTTATCCAATAAATGGTTCCCGGGGCGGCGGTACCCGTATCCATCTCTCAAAATTTCCCAATAAGTAACGTAGATATTGTTTGCTAAAAAAATGAGTTAATATTTCTTTGTTGGTTGGCAGTTTTTGGGGGCTCCATCGTAATCTATATCTTTGAAAAAAAAATTGATTTACAAAGTGCCTGGCATCCACCACATGTTGTTTTATCGATTATTCTTTTGATTTTAAAATGCTCAGTTGGTTTTTGAACACATCCTAAGTTGATTTATGAAAGTAACCTGAGCTGAATAAATGCGAGCGGTCGAATGTCAAGCGAAGCGACAATCACTCACCTCATAGAAAAATTCGCAGATCCGGGGCTGTCACTTGGGAAAAACTAAATAGACATAAAATAAAATAATTTTTCAAAAGCAGTAGATTTATTTATACAAAAATGTTCATTTACAATTGGAAAGAAAATACATAGTCTACAATCATACGGAACAACTACAAATACCTTTGTATTTATTTTGTCTATGATTTAACTTAGGTTTAATATAATATAATATAATCATACATACAATATTTTGCATATGGTAGTTCATATTAATATACAAATCCAGTACAAATTTATATATATATATTTATGTACAAAATAATGGATATGTGTATTGTGTTAACGTTATCAAACTGAAGTGAATTTTATTTATTAAAAATTATTTACCCAAACTCCTCACTGTGAGTGAACTGATAGAGCAATGGCTGTATTTGGGTGCCTGGCAAATATTTATTTTACACATTTTTTTAATGTAAATACTGCACAAGGGTCCCAACTGCTCTCAACCGCCTAGAGCCTGTGAGAATATGGCATCCCCAAATGGGGTATATTGTGAAGCTGAAGGTAGTGGAGAGGAAAAGGAGATGGGATAGTGGGGAAGTACCTTGCTATTCAGATGTAGTAACCAAACACGGCTAAAGCCATTTCAAGCAACGCGGTTTCAATTCTGAATGGTGGTTCTACCTACACCAATGGTGGGCTAAACTGAGAGTATCTTCCACTCTGGAACGTGCCGCAAATACATCTTATATTATTTTTAAATGATTAAATAGTTGTGAAATAACACAAAAAATTCAAATAAAATTTACTTGCGCACGCCCGGATTTGAACCTGAGACCTACGGATTGAGAGTCGAGAGCCTTACCCCTTGACCACGGAGGCTGTCCAGGGTAAGGCTCTCGTCGTTTATAGACTAAAGGAGGTAACATAATGTGAAATCCATAAAAAGTGGAGTAGATTTTCCAATAGTTTTGGAAGTGTTTATGAATCAGATTAGCAGATCATTACTGAATTCTGTGTTAATGAAATATATAAAATTTAATACTATGACTAGTCTCTAAGTGCTACATATTATTAAACGTTAACATGCTTACTTATTATGTTTTTGAACAAATATCTAATATATATGGTTTAGTTTTGTATTTTTACTATTATGTTTGTCCGCATGTTGTGTAATAGAGGCAACATCATTCCACAAATTAATTAAATGTAAAAATTAATAAAAAATATTTGAAACCAAATAAACATTTTTATTAGTTGCTTCGTAATCTCCCTCAACCCCCAAAAGAAACATAAATACTTGCCACTTAGTCTTAAATAAACCATGGATCGGACTGGGTAAGAGAAAAAAGTTTATTTTTTACATTAGTGTAGGTTCAGCTGGAGTGGGCTCTTGAACTCGAGTTCTTCGTGGGAAGCTGATCCTACTCCTACTACTTTTTCAAATCGACTTCTCTCAGAGAACCCGATCCAGTACTCGGACCCAAATCCGGAAATCAAAGCCGGACAAGAAGCTGGGACCCTAATGCCTCCACCGGCGTCCCTGTGTCTGCGGTCCGAGCCGCTCACGAGTCTTAAGGGATCTTATCCAGGTTCGAGTTCTTGTGCGGGTTCCGCGCGAGCACCCAGTACCCAATCCACACCCAAGAACTCGGACCCGGGACCTGCTCCTAGAACTCGAGTACTTTAATAAGGAAACACGGAAGCCTCTGGCAAAATACAGAACTCACCCATCTCTTCTCCACACAGGAGGCACTGAGGAAAATAATTTCTCTCAGGGCCTATGTCATCTTTGGGGATGCTGTGTGGAGGGCCTTTTGTGGAAAGGGGAATGGTAATTATATTGTAGATATAAGAAACCCAGAGAATTATATAAAAGATAAATTAAAATTGCCAAGAATTATATTCTCCACCAACTTATGACATCACTGTACATTTTGTACAGCACTACATTCACAGTCAAAGTGTTATCTAACACAACATGAATAAAAAATGAACTGCTATCTTCCAATGTCATATAGCATTGATATACACAAACATAATATGGTCATAAATACAGTATCGAGTTAGTTAAATAAAAATATTAATTATGATATTTGATAAGGTGTTATTGCGGATTTATCTCTGGGTGCAGTTCAAGGTTCATGTTAAATACATTTACTAGGAACCTTGGGTGCAGATCAGGTTAAAATAACAAAAGCGCCAAACAGTAATTGCATAAAATTAATTAATATTCACAATATTGGTATCAGAAAGTCCATACAATATGTTTAACTGACTTAATTCAAAAAAATATTCTAATTTTAATTATGTACTAAGCTTACATTTATCTACAGTACAATATATTTTACACCTAACATTATATTCATGAATAATTATTGTTAAAAATAATAAGAAATGTATTTTTTACAAATTTCTTATTATTAAACTTATCTACTTCTATCTTCGTTTAATAAATATTTGTGTAATTGAACAATAATTTATTTAATAGTTTATGACAACGTAAACAAATATCACAATAGTTATTCGATTAAATTTAAAGAAAACTGTAAATATAATTAATTTATCAACAATAGAAGGCAGTTTCTTTGATAATCTATCTTTCAATCCCTAGAAGCTAAAATGTTCCAAGAGAATAAATGCAAATTCTCCTTCCTTTTCTTACACACATAAGAGGAAACGTACCAAGTAACTTATACGTATATGTACATTATGTGAGAAACATTTTATTAATTAATTAAAATAGATTTTAAACTGTATTCCAATTATTGTTAGATGGTTTCGGCTTAGACCTCTCATGGCCAACTTCAGATTGGCACTTAGGTATAATCTAGAACAGTAAATCCGCAGCCCAAACCACTTGGCGAAATAAAATATCAAAATTTTGCAGGAAAGAATATTCAACGGTTTCTGTTGTTTTGCAAAAGGATTAAATGAAAAACTTCAGTCTTTCTTCAAAGTTTCGAATCAGCTAAGTACTCAAAATAATGAGTGTTTTCTTACACATTCTCTTACAAAGACAAAATTTTGTGATCTTGCTTTTTATGAATATAGTATATAACAATCTACCATACGTAGTTTCCCCAGAATAGCTAGTACATTCGGAGAAATGATTTTTTAAACATTTGGATTCGCTGGCATTTAAGAGCTTAAGTGTAAGGTAAGTGTTACCTTCGCAGTGCAGTTCTTTTCTCTTTGAGATTTATGTAAATTGTTTAAACATAATACAAAGTAAGATGTTTTCTGATAATAAACTTCATAATTGATGTTACAACCACATACTCCTATATTTATAAAGATGTTATATTATTATTACACGTTATTAATCAAATTTATATCTGGGGTTATCTAATTTAATGCAGGAAGGAATGAAGATTGTTTTTGGATTTCTTGGCATAAAACATGCTGAAACAATATTTTGACTTCTGTATAAATAAGCCATAATTTAATCAATCTAGATCACCTGACTTAGATATTTATAACTTTCATGTAAGGGACATTTTAGGGCCTTCGCTCATGGAGAAACTGAAATGAAACCATTTGCCGACGCAATCGCCAAAATTATTTGAAAACTTGACAGTTCGTGAGCCCATTAATAATGGCAACCTGTTAACAATGCAACTGAAATGCGACTTTCGCATGACCAGCATTGCAGGTGCGTCGGCAACTGGTTTCGTTTCATTTTCTCCATGAGCGAAGGCTCTGAGAGTATTTTGTGCTACCTAATTCAAATTTCATGAATCTCCAAATTTTCTCATATTTATCCACCCCAAAAATGAATAAACACCCTAATTTAGGTAACCAATATACCAATCTGAAGATGGCCACGCCATAATAGGCTGAAACCAAGTAAGGTCTAACCAAGCTTAATAAAGTTTAAATACAGTGAAATTGTAATACAGTGAAACCCTCTTAAGAAGTTTTCCAAGGGACCGGAAAAAACAAACTTCTTAAGCAGGAAAACCTTATATGTGGGAAAAATTGGGCCAATTTTGGGCCAAGGGACTGAAAAAACTAAACTTCTTAAGCCACGAAACTTCTTAAGAGGGTTTCACTGTGTTTCCATTTACTGTTATGAACTTCATATAACAATAGGTATAATTTTACATTTCCTCCGCTACATAAATAAGCAAATTTTATAGAACACGAAAGAAAAACCAAATAATTTAAAGCATTAACCACTCAAGCGATGGGTTCCGATTCGGCCATTCGATTTAATAAATATCATACCTCCAAACATTAATAAGGAAACATAATATATTAACTGCTTATTGACGTTTAAAGCCAATTAATCCACCCCCATTTTAAAGTGAATCCCATATTATTAGGTTTAATAAAAAAATTTAACAATACATTTTAAATTTTAAAAGTCACCATTCTAAATTTTGGTAGCCATGGCTTGAGTGGTTAAGGCTATGGTAGACGACAATTTCTTGCCAGCAAGGTATTTCTGTCAAGATTTCCGTATTTTAGGTCCAGAATGCTCAAGATTGTAATGTATTGCCTATTATTATTATTTCAACAAAAGCATAGTTTACATAAATATATAATTTAAACAATTTATTGGTAGTCCCGCGAAGCTGCCACATGGCTGCTTGTCTGCAGGTTCTACCTCAATATATACTCCTATTCTTGCAAACGACATTATGTCAATATTGCCGGGCCAAATTTATTTCCTTCGCTCTACGTGCGCTTCTGTTCCCCGCCTACCCGCTGCCAAAACTGTTTTAATTTCAAACACATAAATACGAATAAATAATTTCGCATTTTTTTCTAGTTTTACAAGTTTGGAGGACATGGTTTATTGTTTTCTGAATTTGTCTTATACATTATGGAAATCTTGACAATTATAGTTCGGCAATAAAAAGCAATTAATCTTGCTCATTTACTAGTACTTTCAGAAAACAAATAAAGTGACAATGTAATTTTGGAAAAAGCAGCTTTATGGTGTGATTATTGATCCCTTTAACCGCATTATATGAACAAGCTAGATATCAGTAAAAGAGACTACAAAGTATACTTTATTTTGCACAGTTTGTTATACACATATAAAATATTTAAGTCAGCTATTGCACGACAGCCAATAACTCCAAATAGACCATTGTAATGCAGAGTCATATAATAACTATATACAATTTGGTGCTCGGCACAGCAATGCCGCCGTGTTCTTAAGCCAGAATAGTTATTACAGCATAATAAAGTACGAATCTATTAATTAATATTGTCTTCTAGTTTATTATTATACAAAGTGGTGGGTGGTCCTAGTAGTATATATTATATATATAACATTACCTTAGTATAACGTGTACTGAATACTCAAAGGCACCAGCCACAAATACATTTTTTATTAGAGTTAATTGAGTTGTGATTTCTGTTAGCTATTTTGTATTACATTATTGTAAACCTTGTTACAGAACATTTTGTTTTGGAGAATTTTATTTCACATGTACATTTGTTACTTTATTTTTATTTTTCTGTTACCGGTTTCGATACATCCGTGTCATTCACTAGTATGTAATCTTAATACTCCAATCCGGTAGCAGATAAATAAAAAAAAATAGAAGTGCGCAGTTCACACGCTGTAGAAGTGAAACCTTCAGAAAACTAAAGGAGATAAGAGTGGGGAGGCTACGAGAGGAGACCGATAGGCTACGAAGCACCACACAAAGAGGAGACCGATTACACTATCTCATTCTCTCGCAGGCTAAATCTTACAGATGTAGGTGTTTGTCTCTTTTTAGTGTCGCTTTTTCATTTCGAGTTTTAAATCACAATGGTGATAAAGAAGTTTTTTAAGTAACAGATGTACACATGAAATAAAACTCTCTAAAACTAAATGTCTAGAAATTTTTACATAGTTAATGTCCAAGAAATACAAAAAAAAACCTGTTGCAGAAAACTCTGGGGGGTGATTATTCGTGAAAATCTATTCAGGTTGTGTTACCAATCCTATAGTAAAAATAATACTTATTATTAATTTTTTAAAACTTTATGAGTAAAATCTCAAATTATAATATTTAATTAAATGAAGACAATATTAGCGAAACTCAATCGAAATCTGGAGACAGAAAAATCAGAAAAGATATTGGCTCCGCTGGGACAATATCTTTTCTGATTTTTCTGTCTCCAGATTTCGATTGAGTTTCGCTAATATTGTCTTCATTTAATTAAAAAAAAATAATACTGCCCATTACAGTATGATACAGGACCACTAAACACGAAATCTGTTTACAGACTGCAGTAATCTAGCGACTGATTAGCTATTCGTGTCTGAGGGTGAGGGCACAGTAAAGCTGCAAGCAAAAGTTTTTCAAAACTTAAAAATAAAATATAATTTCTTTTTGTAAAGAGAATAAAATTGGTCTGTTTGAAAAACTTCATTAGAATTTTTGTATAGAATGTCTAGGACGTGAAAAATCACATCCTGAAGTGTGACAGTACCTAGCACCCTGAAACCCCTACCACCCGGTATATACATATATGTACTGAACATCATCATTATTTTCAAAGCACGACTCCGACTGCAAAAAACAGAGTCATCCCAAGCACCAAGCACATCTCAGGACGAAAATTTTAACCAAAATTACTATCTCTCCACCACTAAATCTCCACCACGTAAAACCGGGCAAGTGTCCAATAATTAGTGAAAGTGGCGAATTATAGTGCGTACATATAAAATATGCCCAAAATTAAAACAGGTAATTTATGAAAACAAACAAACAATCCGTCTTTGGTAAAATATTTGTTTGCGCTTGCGAGAAGACTCCATTTTGCAAAACTTATTCAAACAAAAAACCTGGCAAAACAAAACAAACATAAACACTTGCGACAGTTGCTAGAATACAAAGAGGACTAACCAAATCGTCTTAACACAACAATAATGAATCCCAGTGACTGGCAAAATGGTAAAATTTAGCAAGCCAAACAGCGGTACAGTAACTGAGGGTGTAATAGTAAGATAACATAAAGATTGATTTTGTGCTTTCAAATAGTTAATTGAGTGCTTTCAAATAGTTAATTGAGAATTCGAGCGGCATAATACTGAGAGCGTTCTGTATAATAATGTACACGTACTTTATGAAAATGACCAGCAAAGAAATTCAGAAAACTAAAAGTAAAACAGAGAAAGGTGTTTTGTTTTATAAAATAAATAAACTTTTTGTAGAAATTTAATTTTATCGGTGTTGTCTTAAATTAATGTAATTTTGTAATGTCATATTCGTTGTATAAAAATGCCAAAGACAATGTCAAAATTTTAATGTTAATATTGCTTTTTTAAATACATCTATTTGAATTTCGACTTTTTTTTTCAACTTTCGTATTTTTGTTCTTGAATGAATGAAGTGGAATCTTGAAGGTGGAAATTAACCCACTTCCTGACAATCTGATCGAACTGAAACTAGGCAGATAGACTCATTGTCGATGACAATGCATTCTATCAACTTTTTATGGCAATCACGAGTACACACTCGAACATATATGCATTTCTCTGCAATTGGTTGACGTTTTGTTTAAAATTTTACAGCAGTTAATATACAAAATAAATCTCGGCTCGTCAATCAATCAATTGAGATTTGGCTTAGGTATTAGCGCTATTTAAGTTAATAAGTGTATCCTTGGAAAGGAAGGTTCAATCCTAAGTCAAACCAAATTTAAATAAAAAAAATTAAAATAGATGTATTATAGAAAAAAAATTGTTTTCACCGGTTGACTTTTATTTAAAATTCTGCAGTGCTTTCTTTTTACACGGGTATTTTTTATAAGACCATTTCTTTCAAAAATTATGTGCGGTAAAGTAGCTTGGATGTCATTCTAGGATTTCACATTGGGTTGATTCAGTCATTAGGGAACGTACCCATACTACGTGACCAACTATTTGCAATTTTTAACCCCCCCCCCCCCCCCCCCGGTGACCAAAATCCTAAGCAACCCGCCGCTCATTTGTATGGAGCGTGATATTTTGAAGACCCCCCCCCCCCCCCTAAACGTGTCACGTAGTATGGGTACGTTCCCTTAGTTAAATTAGTAAGACATCTAAAAAAAAATCCGAATTTGAGTTGAATATGTGGTTATATGTAAAATCGTACCCTTTATCATACAATATTCAGATTTGCTCATAAACACCACCAAATCAATTATAATGTAGAAAAACTTATAGGGTGTTGAACAAAATGTTGATGTTGTCTGGGTCACTAGCAGGATATTTCAAAATGTCATACTAATGTAATTATGCCTCCCGCTGTTATTTTATAGCATATTTTATATGTAAAACAAAGACAAGTGCAAATAATATATTTATTTTTAATTTTTAACTTTATGAGCAAAATCTGAAATTATAATATTTAATAAAATGAAGACGATATTAGCGAATGCAATATCGTCAAATACAATCACACTAGCAATCGAATACAATCGAAAATGTGGAGACAGAAAAAGATATTGGCACCTCTGGGACTGGAACCCAGGACCCTTTGCTGAGATGGCAAGTGCTCTACCAACTCATATACATATAAAGATAGCAGCCAATAATATGTGCGTTAAGAAAATAAAGATAATGTTGGTAGTTATTAGTCCAAGTATGATACAGTTAAAAGTGACCGAATTTGATACGGAGTGTTACGAATACGGAGTGTTACGAAAAGCAAGGCGAACGGTAGTTGAGAGGGAGATGTAAGTTAGTGAAGATAGAAAGAGAGAGAGTTACGTTTCGTATATTACTGTAGGGGCAAGAGAGAGAGGTGCGAGCGCACATTTTCTTTCTTTTTCTCACATAGCCAGTTACGTTTTGTATATCTAAGTGCAGGTCTATTGTCTGTATCACACTGTAGGAACAAGAGAGAGCAGTGCGTGCGCACATTTCCTTTCTCTCTTCCTATCATATAAATGGAGCTAAAGAAGTTGTGTGGTCTAAAGCACACCCATTTTTTTTTTAAATTTTAGTTACTGGGGTATCCTAACTCACTTCATTATTTCAAAATATACCAGTAAGAATTTTATAGTTTGACCCCTCGAACTGATAAAACATCAATTACCATACATTGATGGTTGTTTATCAGTGGTATAAAATTTAAATCACGTTTATTGAAACTGAATGTTGATCATGCAGAATTAACAGAATATTTTAAAAATGCATTTTTCCATAAAGGCTAAATTGGCTTTCAGGCTGAATGGTTTGCTTTTGGGGACAACTCATTCAGGTCTCAAAGAAATTGTTGTATGTCCCTTTCTATCTTAGTGAGAAATATAATGAGAAAAAGAATGCACCACGTTTGGCGTTTAAATCTGAAAGTTAATCACAAAAGAATTAAAATATACACTTTTATGAGTCCAAAGTTTCCGACTGCAGTTTGAGAAAAATTTATGAAAGTTTGTGAATTTTTTATGAATATTTTTTTTTTATGTAAAAAGTGAAGTGACAATAATGCTTATATTATATTTATCTGATAAAATAGGTGTTTTTTTTCTTTTATTCATTGAAAGCGTATTTTAAAACCATTCAAGTTTTGGGATACGGTCAGAAATATTCCATTAATTTGCTTAAATAATCTCTTTTCAATTTAAAAAAGTACAATTAAAGTAAGTCTTTAAAAAGGATCGATGCTTAATAATATTAAGATAGGTGTGTATTACCAAGCTATTGATTCGCAGATCGCAGACCATGATAACATCCGGGGACATAAATATATACAAACCATAACTTCAACATTAGTCTTATTCGTCTTAAATTGAGTTGGTTGAATGCAGTTCAAAATTTTTAGATATCAAAGAATGTTGGTGAGGTGGTTGATTGTCTCATATATTACGCCAATTGAATACTTCTCATTATTATAATGCTACGAGAAGGTAAAACTAATGAACAACAGGTGTAGACAAAACATGTAACACCCGTCCGGCCTAACCCTATAGAAGGTATACACATTGTATCGATTACAATAATACTCTAGAGATTTCTTCTTAATTAGGTTTAAAATATTATTAAAAAAACCATTAAATTACAAATTCAATTGAAAAATAGCCAAATTCACAATTCATTTAAAGAATCAGTAAAAAAAAACATTGGTCCTAGACATACACAGATTTATGGCTCTTGATTCTATCCCAAACAAAGTGGCAAGCACTCATTGTGTCATCACACTGTCACGCCGGTAAGTAGCCAAGATTCTTTCTTTGAAGGAACAGGTGAATTTCAGTGAATGCCGGCCGTTCCCTCTGGTCCCTTCGCCAGCATTCGCGCATGAGATCGTAGATGTCCCTCGGGCACGAAGAGGCTCGTGCCAGCGGCCGGAAGCGCCCGTTGTCTCGCCGCAGGTGCGCCAGGTTCTCCAGCACCTGCGTGTCGGAGAGGTGCTCGTAGGGGGCCTGCCGGCACGACGTGAGGATCTCGTCTAGTGTCACGGCGAAGGACCACACATCCGTCTTGGTGGTGTACTTGCCCAGAAACACTGACTCCCAAGCCATCCAACGGATTGGCAGGGGAAGGTTCCCATCTACCTTGTAATAGTCTGCGACATACAGCTCACTGTCAGTGCCGAAATCTGATATCTTGATCTGATACGCTTGTCCCATGAGACAATTTCTGAAAGAAGTAAACATTATATAAATTTAATGAATGAATTAAATGAATTTAATGAAAAAAAATGTTAATACCAAAACTGATATAATCAATAAGCAAAACATTTTTACAAACCCTCTTTTGAATATTTTCCCACTTAACCGGTATTTCCCATCTAATGATATTGTAATCCCTAATTCCAATAAACTTCCCCACTCTTAACCCTCCCCCTTCCTTCTACCCCTTCCCCAGTATTTAATCTGTGATCTGTGTTTAATTTGAAACTTCAGTATACTTTTACTCCAGGATATGTCATATATAAAGGGGGCATAGTTACCTAGCAGCCAGGTCTCGGTGCACAAAGTTGAGTGACTCGAGGTACTTCATGCCGGCGGCCACCTGTTCGGCCAGGAACAGCAGTGTGGAGGGCTCCAGGCTACGGCCGGCCAGGAACTGACGCAGATCTCCGGGCTCTAGGTACTCCAGCACGGCGGCCAGGGGCTCGTTGGGCTCCCCCCTTCGGCATGCGCCCAATACGCGCGCCAGCCGCTCATCCTCCAGGGCTGCCAGGATGCGCAGGTCACGAGAGAACTCTTCCCTGATAACACACACACCCGCACATTATTTTCCAGACTAATTATAACTGGCCGTTGCCAAAACCCACTACATGGGTTTGAATTTAGATATGAATTTATTAAATACATAAGTGAATTCCTCTTCTTTGCTTCCACTGATAATTAACTCCTCTTTTGTTGTAGAATCTTTTGATAAAATACACTTTTACAGTAACTTACTGAATACATATATATGTGTGTAGAAAATATCGATAACTATATATTTACATCAATCAAAAATATTGGTAATCTTACTTTTGCTTCTCGGATGCGTCCTGGGTCAAAAATTTCACAGCCACCAATCGTTTTTCCAGGCAAACATTGGATCCATATTCTGGTATCCCATCAGCTTCTGCCACATAAACCTGAAAGGTGATTTCCATTAATACAATAGTAAATAATGAGGATGGCAGGAAGGCAAATCAATTTCAATTGATACAAAAGTTTTTAATTTTGTGGTAGGTACCAATATTCACACATAAACATGCACATCTACCACTACTACGCTAAGTACTTCAAGAAGCTTGTTAGAGCATGTGTTACATAAATGATTTTGTAACAAGGTGTCTGGATCCTTTTAGATGCATTTTTATCTATGGTTTTGGTGTGTGGCACTCTACATTGAAGAATTTACCATTGAGTATTGGCCGTATTGTCAACACTGGATTATGTTGGGTTACAGGTGGTTACGAACTGGGAATTGAAGTTGAAATCTTGAAGAGCTCGCGCCATTCCTTGTATGGCAATCTGGAGCTACGGGCCACCCCTGGATTGACAGACGACGAATCAATCTCGTCAATAATGCCATCGGTACTGAAGACTTGATTCATGGAGGATTTTGTAATTGGAGGACACCTACCGATCCTGCATACACACAAGCTTTTTGTCTTGAAACCATGGTTGAAAAGACCACACCTGCGCTAGAAATAAGATTATTTATGGAAAACCATGATGTCCCTGCAAGCCACTCTGTTCATCTATAATTATGCTTCAAATTCAAATGATATTACACCATAATCTTTGTGCAAGCCCTTTTGCTAGAGAGTAATAGAATTGACATTTTTTTGTTCCAATATAAATGTTGTATTTTGAATATTTCTTTCATTCTAAATATAAAACTCAATTCTTTACATATTTGTTGCGTAAACAAATTTGTTGAATAAGGAACTCCAGTGAAAAATATTATGGCTTTAAAAAAATATGTTCATACAGACCAATAAACGCTGATTCTGAATATATAAGTTTTATTTAATAATATTAAACGCAGAGTTTTTAAATAATTATTAAAAAGTCTATTTTTAATTGATTCGTAAAAACAAGCCGTCAAGTTGGCATTATTGAAATTTTAGTGGTGACGTCACTGTTCGACGTGTTGTGACGTCAACGTAAAGTCATTGTATGGGAATGTATGATATGACACAAGCCATCTTATTAATTTATTCGTTTTTTTACATACTACTACATACTGTTTATAGAGATTTAGTTGTTAAAAATAAAGGTATCTCTTATTAGTTTATCTCTATTATTGAAAATATTCAAAAACAAAATGCACAAAAAAATAGTAATGCTACTTCTAGGGAGAATGCGTCGAACAACGGAATTTAAAATGGCGGCACTTGATCAGCTGATTGCCCGATCCTATACTAATTTTTCAGGAGTGATGACTTCACACGATTCACCGTACATACGGTGGTTTTAGGGGGATCTTGAAAAATTAAAACTTTGACAATTATTTTAACCATTAAAACTAACTCTAAAAATAAAAATAAAAATTCAGTCATTTAAGTTAGAAGGTCATTATTCATTAAAAAAAAAAAAAAAATTGGACTGGAGTTCTCTATTGGAGCCTTTTTGCACTAATGGAGTTCCATTTCCTATTATTTTTGACAATTTTAAATGCCAAGCAGTGGTGTAGCTTATTATATTTTTAATTATATATATAATAATTAACACATTATTATCACCATAGAATACACAATAACACAAGAAGTGCCTCGTGGGCAAGTTTCGTGATCCAATAATAGGCACTTCTAGTGTTAAATACATTATTCTATGGTTATCATATTGTTATCGATAACGATAACACATGGTAACAATTTCGACTCTGATAAATGATAAAAATGATAAATGGCTAAAGCACCACGCAGCTGGAAAGGAAGAGGGCTGAAGCGCCATACAGCTGTATGACGCTTTTTATATTATGTACAATGAATATGAATGCAAATTGAATTAAATAATAAAGACTGCTTACCGTTCCAAAAGCACCTTCGGAAAGTTTAGAAAGCATGCGCAGACGATGTCTCGGGAACTCCGGTACTGATGTTTGTTCCAGTCTTCGTTTCAATGAAGCCAGAACCTCAGATTGAATGGGCGACTGAAATAGAAGAAACAGGGATTTATTTTTATTTCCAAAGCTTTATTTGTTTACCAATTTAATAAGATTATCTTATTATGGGGGTATTTCGCCATCCTCCTGACAGCTTAACCATACTCTAACGTATATTAATAAAAATAAAATACTTGCAATAATTAGAAAACTCGGCCAACTTATCCGATATATAGCCACTATTTATAGGAATAGTAAACTCTGACTTAATAAATAAATAAACTGTAACTCGTAAGTCGAAAACATACATTACCATATGGATAAGCTATTAAGATGATAGAAGCCTTATATATCTCATTTTAATGTTTAATCAATGAAGACGATAATATCAACAACTCTCAATAAAATATGAAATGTGTTGACAATCACACAGAAAATTAAAAGCTTACAATTGAAACTTGGATTCTAGTCTCACCGGGACAAGTTCCTCTACCAATACTATTGAGACCTAATCAATTTCATCCACCTAATACTTTGCTTTGGAATTTATTACTTTTAACTCCAACTCCACAAAGGAGGCCCTGAGGAAAATAATTTCCCTCAAGGCCTACGTCACCTTTGTGGATGCTGTGCAGAGGGTCTGGATGCTGTGTGTTGGGCCTAACATTATTCATAAATTATTTTCCATATTTTTATGGCTGCCATCTTTTGATAAGATCTTTTGATGCGATTAATTAATGCAACCGAAATGGTGTCTCCGATAACATTTAAAGGGTAACTTTTGACTTTTCCACAAGTCTAAAAAAGTTGACAGAATGTTTACACTTCCGATCCAGAACCAGGTAACAACTCTTAATATTTTACTAATAAGATAATTTGGTAGTCCGCCAGTTGCAATCCCCTGATTTATGGGGTGTAATAAAAAATAAATTAAATCATTCTTCAACAACCTTGACTTCACTCTTGACATATATCAGGAAATTCCCCACCAGTCACAAAATTATACAAGATAGATTAATGAAAAAATAATGTAAGAAAGTAGTTTAACCTTAGTAATGGAGCGTGATCTTCCAGAGTGCTGGCTCTCTCGGTCAGAGGTGGGGGCGGGGGGCGGGGGTGGCACCAGCGGCAGCAAGGGGGCCGCCCCTATCTCCGGCACAGCATAGTCGTAAGTGGAGCCATCTAGCATACAACATCAGAACATTACGTACAACCCACATAGGAAGATCTTCACTTACATTTAAACATTCACTTGCACTTGGTGTATCCGAGCAAACAACTTGTTGGTATTGACAACAGCAGTAGTTAGGTATTAATTTTATGATTATAATTTTTTTTTAAATTTTATTTTTGATATTAAAATGAACACTCACCCGACATACACGCGTTAGAGTCATCAGCACCCATGTCTCTCATCTCCATGACGACCGAGCTATAGCTGTAGTAAGGGGCATATTTCAGCGCCTGGTACGGCTCCCGGTAGTCGTCCATTTTCACATCTATCCCATAGTCGTTCTTCGTCTTCTTGATGAGAGGCACAGGCAGTGTAGACATGTCACCCGAGTTGCCACACCGCGAGTCTCTGGTGTAATCCTCCATGTCGTCGATCCTGCAAAGCCTTGATCAATGAAAAATATTGTTGGGAAAGAACTAAAGCCTAGTAAAGGACATTGCTTACTTGGGTTATAACATAATTATTATTAATGAAATAATTAAAAACACTTTGTCTTTACCACGATAATCTTTATTTAAAAATCAACATATTTAGAGAACGCTGTTTTCTTCATCAGGACATTATATGTACTAAAACTAAATGATCAAATATAGAAAGACAGGCGTGGGTAGAAATGGAAGTAGTGGGTATAACATATAATATATGGTATAACATATTACTTTGTAACCCAGGTATGCCTCACACGGCATTACATATGTCTGGCCGTGTTGTGGGTAGCTCGAAAACAAACTAATGGGTCCAAATGGTTAATTGTCCTATTTCAATGACACTCACAAACAAATTTTGTTTAAAAATAATTTTCTTTTTAAATAAATTCCTCTCTTACATAGTATAGCAATCAAGTATATAAATGATATCAACATTTTTAATATAACAATTTCTACATTTAAAAGTTTTTTATTCAACATATCATTTTGGATAATTTCAGTTTACTATTGTTGTGATTTTATTTTCGTCATCAATTTTTTTTTATTATTAATCTTTTGTCTATTACTAACCCTTGTGTAAAAAAATGTAAACATTCTGCACCGATGAAAAGAATTTTTTTTTAAAGGTGTTTGACTACTTGGCGGGTAGACAGTCTGAAAATTAGCTATCCTTAGACCGTCACATTTGTCATCATTACAAATCAGTCAGTTACCTATAAGATATGTTGTTCTTCTCAGCGCTCAAGTGTTGCGCTGCAGTAGGGATGGTGGCCTTAGACGCGAGGGGACTGGCGAAGCACTTCCTCCGGCGGTGGCGGTTGACGATGAGGAAGATGGCGAAGGCGAGCAGCAGGATGACGGCCATGAGGACGCAAATGACCACGGCCAGGTACGTGGAGTCCTGTTGCTTGACTGTCGAGACGGGCGGACTGGGGCGGCCCGTGGTCTCCTCACCGGTGGGGGCCGGCAGCACTGCGCCTGACTCCACCGAGAAGTTGCCATGCGCCACATCTACACACAACCATTCCACATTAATGTTACAATCTTCCAAGTTTCTAGTTATGAATACCACTACCATTTAAGAGAATTATATTAACCCACTAAAAAAATAATAGTCAAATGTCCTAATATTATTAAAAAAAAGATCATTTTGTTGTTGAGAGCTGTTACATAAAAATAATGTAACAGGTGAATTATCTCTGTAAATGGGTACTTTTAGTATGAAGTTTATGAACATTCAACATTGTTATATTGGCAATATTGTCATGTTTATCCCTGCTCAGTTGGTTATACTGAGTATCTGCACAGAGGGGTTCTCAGGCAGGACTGACATTGACCTCCTCATTCCTTGACCAGCCACAGGTGACTTCAGACACCGTCCCTGTAGCTGGTTGACGCAATCCCATAGCCATAATTCGCCATATTACAACAAGTGAAAATTATTAAATCCACGCCCATTAGCAGCATCCATTACTGAAGACCATCAGCACATCCATTAAAATCCTGGATCAGCAGCGGAGTACCTAGGGAGCACATTATTTCTGCTGGATTTAACCACATCCAGCATTTGCAGGCGCAGACATCATAAGGCCTTCCGACTACAACTGGAGCCAGAGGTGCTTGTATGCCTACGTAAAATTGTAACTATTTCCTCCAACTTATGAATTGTAAGTTCCTCCCGTCCTAAAATGAGTTCTGTATCTCATCGGGATTGCCCTAGCAAGAAATAAACACATAAGTGTTTTGTTGTCAAAGTTGTGGGTACATACCTACATACCTTTATAAAAAAATAATACAAAATAAATAAATTATTCACTTTTCATAAATAAACAGTTGCTAAGAAACAGAATGTCATTGCAGAAAACATATTTAAATATTTGGCAGTCAGCAGAAATCCATTTATGTATTTGTATTAATAATGAAATATAATATGGTAATTCAATCCAAAAAACTATGTTTTTCGTGTAGGTTACTAAATTAGTAATGTTCTGGTGTACAAATTTGGGAATGGCACCAAGAAGAAATGTAAAGAAAAGAAGTCAAAGAAAAACGAAGGTATGGTTGGTCTTGTGCATTACTTTGTCCATTTAATTTTAGCACTTTTTATATAACTGGCTTCCAAGAAACTGGGCTTCTTGTACAGGCTGACAGATTCTTCAATGACCAGTTGCGGGAGGAATGCAGATCCGGGCACATCTTGCTTTTAGCAAAAAACCATGTTTTCACCACGTTTTAAGTTGAGAACTTTAACCTGGAAGGTGAAAAAAAGTGCGGAAAGCAATAAAAAAAAAATTTTGAATAAGTAATTAATTTTCAATTACGTTAAGTAACATTTCACTTGGCGAACCGATACTGTCAGTCCGCCCGCCATTTTGTCACTAACCTAAGACGAGAAAGTGCCCCTTTATAACGCCTACTCGCGTCAAGGCAAGAAAAAGGTCCCAGTTTTCAAGTAGTTTAGCAGCTACGCTAGGTTTGTGTAACATGGTTTGTGATTCTGGCGTACAATCTCACAAGACGAAAGCTAATTTTAATTTTACATAATCGAAATTTAAAAGCTTTTTTCAAAAAAAAGTGCATATTAACCGTTGCCAGCGATCTCCAAAAATTACCATTATTAATTATGTTTTTCATAATTACGCACCATCGAAGTCGAAGTCCCACGAAGTCGGCTACAATCGTATCTAGGTTTGTATTAGGTCTGGGATACCAACATAAACAGTGAAAAAATGGCGGGCGGACTGTCATAATATCATTTCGCGAAGTGAAATTTTAAATACTTTGAACGGCTGTATCTCCTTCAATTTTGCCGAGCGCGCCTTAATTTATTTTTTATTCATCTTCTCCACACTTTTCTCATCTAAAAAGTGCCTTTTTATTAAATTCCCAGACATTGGCAGGATCTGCGTTTCACCCAAAAATTTGAATAATTAATTTTCAATTACGTTAAGTAAAATTTCACTTCGCGAACCGACACTATGACAACCCGGCGGCCATTTTGTCACTGATATATTGGTATCCCTTATACAAGGATGAGCAAGATACGATTGTAGCCCACTTCGTGGGATACATGGATAAGGCGCGTAACAGAGAATACGATGTATACTATAGCGCCGTTTACACGCACACTGCAGAGCGATCGAGTCCCGCGCCACTTCAGGCAATGGTTTGTCTAGCGGGATTGTGTATATTATCTTTACTTTAAAAAACAGCCTACATTTTTGAATGGTTTGTTTGGATACGCAGGGTTTGTGTAGCGGGCTTGTGTATGTTATCTTTACTTTAAAAAACAGCCTACGTTTTTGAATGGTTTGTTTGGCTACGCAGGGTTTGTGTAGCGGGCTTGTGTATGTTATCTTTACTTTAAAAAACAGCCTACGTTTTTGAATGGTTTGTTTGGCTACGCAGGGTTTGTGTAGCGGGCTTGTGTATATTATCTTTATTTTAAAAAACATCCCAGGATTTGAATGGTTTTTCTCCATTCCAGTACCTACGCGCCTTATTATTTATCCCAGGAAGTCGGCTACAATCATATCTGGCTCTTGTTTATAGGTCTGGGATCTGGGATACCAACATAACAGTGACAAAATGGCGGACGAAGTGTCGTAGTATCGGTTCGCGAAGTGAAATTTTATTTATACTTTAAACGGCTGTATCTCCCTCAATTTTGCCGAGCGCGCCTTAATTTTTTTTTTATTCAGCTTCTCCACAATTTTCTCATCTGGAAAGTGCCTTTTTATTAAATTTCCAAACTGTGCCCGGATCTGCATTTCACCCCCAGCTGCTAACCCTGTACAAATCTCAAGTACGCCCAACTATTGAATTTGGGAGCCACCTCGGTGCTGGAGTCCCAAAATACCTGATAAATCTATATGATTCTGTGTAAATGAGGGTGTTTGATTGACGATCCGTTGTTAACAGGCTGATTGCCAACTCTAATGCACAGACGTAATGCGGGCATGCCGAGTCTGTTCTACATGTATTTTAACAGAGCCTGCTCTAAGGCATGAGCGGAACACTTGTTAATGTTGGCTTCAATGATACAGGATTTTTCTTGGACTCATTTGTATAATTTTCCATTTTCGATTACTGAAATAGTTGTTCCTCATTGTTATCTAACCGATACAAAGAATTTTAAAATAAAATGTACCTATTAACCGTATCCCACTTTTATGTATATTTCCCCTATTAATTAATGTTTTATTCAGCCACCTCCCAAAAGATTGAAAAGAAACAAAAAACGGAAATGTGTGAAATGCCGGAAATGTGTGAAACGCAAAGGCTTTGAAGTAGTTGCAAAGATAATGGTTGATAATTTACTTATCAGTACCCTACAGGCATTAGACGGTAAAAATATAAATAAAATTTATTTCAAACTATTATAATAAAACCCTCATCGCTCTGTTACATATAATATTATTGTTGTAGAGCAAATAGAACTACCCGTTTTACAAAGCAGTTCGTGTAATTCTGCCATTATATTCTTCAATAATTATGAATGGTTGTTAGTCGTTTGTAGTATTTCACCACTTAACCTGATTGCAGTTTCTTCTGATTCCTCTGGAACAAGTTCATCCGGTGGTAGTAGAGAAAGGACACCACCCGAGGGTTTCAATGACTAAAGTCCTACTAAATAAATTTCGCCATTTCAAATAAAATATGCAGTTATTGTAAACAAAGCATAAATTTTATTAAAATAAATTAAATAATTTAAAAAAGCCCAATTATTTAATAGCCCTGAATTGAGAGGGTTAACTTTTAGAGCTATTCCAGCAAAGATAACTTTGAAGGTATCAAATTTTCAATACTAAATTAATCTATTTACAAGCCATTTCCGATAATTCAACTCTTTGCAAATAAAAATGTGGATGTATGCATGGATGTACCTGATGTTGATAATTTTGAACGACTCAACTTGCTATCATTCTGTTTAAATAAAATGTTCTCTGCTATTAAAACATTTTATAACACTCTAAACAAAGAGTAATTCATATTCTTTTTTTTTGGTTGTAACCAAAGATATTCAAATACAGAAGAGATATGCTATGGTGTCCGCGCAACTGTCGCCGGACTACGCGCTAATTAGCGTAGTTTTCATACAAAAAGAATTTGTTCATTTCGTTGATTTTTTGAAAATGTGCATTAATATTGGTTAACAATATATTTTGAATAAGGAAAGAATTTGTTCATTTAGTTTAAAGTTCGTTTGGTTTATTCGTTAATTATTTGTTCTTTTAGTTTATTTGTTAATTGGTAAACAATATCGGCGACACCCGGAAGCGCAGACCCACATAGTAAAAACAGCAGATAGCACATCTACTTATATTTCAATATCTTTGGTTGTAACACATATTAAATAATTGAATCATTGAGTTCCAATTTCCGCCCTAATGAATAACGTGTGAATGCCATCTGATGTGATTTCTCATAAGGAATAATAATAATATTTGGATGATTTATATAGCGCCGTTTTTGTGAAAAATCACCTCAAAGGCGCTGTACAAACTTATGATACATTTCTAAAATCTAGGCAAACAATTAAAAACAACTTTTTAGTGACCGACCGAAGGTTCGGTTTCGGTTTCGGTTTCAAAAAAAAAATCGAGTTTCGACACCAGTTTCGGTTTCGGCAGATTTTCTGCCGAACCTTCGGCCGCACCGAAACTCTGCAAAAGATCTCAATAAATGGTAAATTTAGTCTTAAGAATGTTGTGATTGTAAACGCAAGTTAAATTAAAATACTCAAGTAATGAGGTCGTTCCTCTGTATTATGTAGGTACATAAGTGATGATTATTGACAAATTTTTGTTTGTTAATTTTTAGTAATATCAAAAAAAAAATTTTTTTTCACATACTTCAATTATTTAGCTTTTTATTGTATTTCATTTAAAACACTTTTTGTATAAGTGTAAAAAGTAAGCCAAATTTCAGTAAACCATTGATTTTTAACATGTCTAAAAAAGTTTCAGTTTCGGTTTCGGTTTCGGCAGAAAGTCCTGTTTCGGTCGGACACTACAACTTTTGGCTAAAAATTACATACATCGGTTCATTATGTACAATGTTTTGACCATTAAAAGCGATGCTGCCTAAAAATGAATGAATACAGGACCATACTTACCAGGGAGGTTTCTTGAAATTATCACTGTTTATTGTGTATAAGGAATTTAGATAGAGTTCGCACGCAGAGGACATAATTGTAAGGAATGCAATGCCATTGTTATTATTTCAAAAAGTTTCTAGTTCATTTATCGTCGTGTTTAAATATGGGCCTATAATATTACTAAAAGACGTTTTTTAAATTTATATTAAACATTTCAATACAAAATAACAATTGTATCCAGTTCGTACAAGATCATTCTAAAGTGAAAAAAAAAACTAGAATTATGAAAAGTCATCAGCCTACTATGCTTTTCTTGATTTACTACACTACACTAGGTACTTGATTTTCTCAAAAGTAAGAAAGTCCACTAGGGCTGATTTTGGAACTCAACGAAACCTAAATACTAGCTTTTATCATGCACACTTTGTTTTATGTCAGGTCTTATATAATAGTATATTATTTAACTATTGCATATACAGAAAATTATTTAACTATTACACATTTCTTTTCAATATTATCTCATCGTACTTCTAATAACAACTAAAAAAAATGCCTATAAATCTTTAAGGAAAGATATACCAGACTGTAAGACCGGCGATAATGTATGGCTCCGAATGCTGGACTATGTACAACTCCTACTCTAGGCAACTCGAAACAGCAGAAATGCGAATGCTTAGGTGGTTGGCAGGAGTATCACTAAAAGATAAGATTAAAAGTTCACGCATTCGTGGTAGCCTGGGTGTCACAGACATAAACAGTAAGCTGGAGGAACGACAGTGAGATGGTATGGGCACATAAGACGGAGACCATCAGACCACACAGTGAAGCAGGCAATGTCTATGGAGTGTCATCGACAGTCATCCAGAGGAAGACCTGGATGAAGGCGATACTCAGAACAGAAGAAACTACAACCTGAGAACGAAAAGAGCCGACCCCAACAGCCTACCTAGGCAATGAGTTGAAGATAAGATAAGAAGAAGAAGTACTTCTAATAACAACTGTTTCACTTCAGCAATATTTTTTTGTGCACTCATTCATTCATTCTTATTTGGTTCTAAATACTGCTGACACTGTCCTGTGTACCAATGTATGTATACCTATAATCTCATGTATCATTTTAATTAGAAGGACATTTTATGGCGTTTAGATAAATAAATATAAACTGTGTTCCATTGCTGTGTGGGACAATTTATGTTGAATTAAAGCTGGAAATTACAAATAACTGTAGAAGCTAACTTTTGCTAGGAGGTTATTTAACTTCCTCGAAAGTCTTACCACTGAATTCTATAAATAGACAGAAGCAAGTCAAAGATGTCATGCTAAGGCACGATCAAGTGAATCAGATACTTCAATGGATTGTTCACCAAAACTCAGGTTTCTTGTCTGTTTCCTTATCTGCCTGAACTATAGTTTGGTTACTGTTAAGTTAGTTTTAGTGTTTAATTAGTCATACCACTGATAGCTCGGTTAACACAAGCGCTCTCAGCGGCAGGAACATTTGATAGTTCAACTTACCAGAGTCAAACACCACTTCGCTGATCATTATCCAGCGCGATGCGAATGTGAGTTGAAGTTTGACGAATCGGCCGACCCTGTGATGCAGTTTGATGGATACATTCCTGGACGTCTCAAAGATTCTGTCTTCGACGTAGCTGTATGTGATCGGTTCTCCGGGGAACACTTTCCCTCCGACCGAGAAGAGGACACTGGCCTCTGCAAACACCTGCAAAAACATTATTTATCAAGTACCATAAGTCAGAAGTCTGACACTTGTAACGCTAAGTGGTTTCACAGAACTTCAATAACAAAATTCATATTACGTGACACGTTTAGGGGGGGGGGGTCTTCAAAATGTCACGCTTGGTACAAATGAGCGGTGGCGGGCTTAGGTTTTTGGTCACCGGGGGGGAGGGGGGGGGGCTCACGGTCTTGGTCACGCCATAACTAACTTCAGAACAACTTTATCTATTTCATTCATCTTTTTTAAAAGTTTTCTAATACTTTGTAGAAGGTTCTTACGGAAAGAAAAATTAAGAAATTTGCGCAGAAAATTGGATAATTTCAGAAAACTTAATGACTATTTTAACTTTGCACGTTTAAGAGTTCGCGCGTTTGACGTTTCGCACATTGTTGGAGGGAGGTTGGCGGGACGGTGGAGCTGGAGAAGGGTGAGGAAAAGCGGGGAAGTTGGAAGAGGAACGCAGGACGGGAAGAGGACGCGGGAGAGGAACGGGGACGCACGGGAAAGGACGTGCAGGGAGAAACAATTTATTTCTTTGAATTTGGCATTGCAACGCATGCCGGGAACCAGCTAGTTATAAATAAAACCGGATATATTTTTCCGAGACGCTATCTAGATTACAAACCAGTTCTTAGAACGATTGTTTCCAATAATAAGGGTAGTTGCGTATGATATGGAAAAAAATAGTCAAAGATTATATTGTTAATTCTAAAATTAGAAACATGAGATTGACAGATATGACGGTTTCTTAGAAGGAGGCAATGGCGGAATTGGTAAACGCGCATGTCCCGGTTAAACAAGAGGTTCTGGGTTTGAGTCCCGACCATTATCTTTATCTATTTTTCTGTGTCTTGTTCTCTTTCATATTTTTGTTTAGATTATTATTGTTAGCTTCTTCTTCAATGATATATTACATTGATGGGAATAACCTTTAAAAGTTATAAATACAAACTTTTTCTTATGAAAAATTGAATATTAATTTATTATTTTATAAGTATGTGTACACACCAACACTTTTTTAATGAATAAAGTAATAATTGGGTTTCATAGATTCGTTTACAATTTCGTTAAAACAACGCACGGAAACTAAAATCGTCAATTTCAAAAATAAAACTCAAACTCGTTGCTGGATTTGAAATTAAAAATACTTACAATTTTTTTTTTAATTTGTTCCAAATCGAATCTAAAATTGTAGTATTTATACAATATGTAACTAAAACACAGTTACAATTAGCAAGGCTGTTAGCGTTTAACTGGAAATAATAATTTCAGTTTTAATTAAGTATTTAAAATTTCATAGGCCGACTTAGGGCTGGTATTTCAGTTGATTTTTAAGCTCGGTTTGAGAGTTATTAATTTACGTTCGTCAAGTTGCTATTGGGTGTTCTGACAATCCAATCCGGCTTATAAGATTCCTGAGTATGGGTTCTATCAAAGATATTGAAGGTTCTATCGACCCTCAGTGTTGCTAAACAACTGGAAAAGAAATTCGATGTGAAGTTTTATAAAAATAAATAAAGCATAATAAATTATGGGCCGAAATCGGCGCGGAGATATTTAAGTTCATCAAGTTGCTCTGTTCTAGGAAGGAACCATGACAAGTAAGCCGATAAATGGAAAAGGATTTCATCTACGCCATTAAAAAAAACTATCGAACGTAATCATAACGTGAATAAATATAATAACAATAATGTAACCACTGATGTAGGTAACTCAACAGATGAACAAGTATCTGAAAAAGCCTGGGAGCAGGCCCAAGCTATTGCTAGCAGTGCTAACTGTTAACCAAGTAATGCATTCTGCTAGAAAACCCTTTCCGGGATATCCCGCTGTATTTTAGCATCTTTACGGCCCAAGGAGAAGGCCCGGCTTGAAATTGCCAGGTAAATAATAAATAAGTTCACTGATAAAAGGCGAGGCCTACCAGCAAGTATTACCCACGCTTGAACGGCAAACGTAGGAACACTAAAAACTTTGGTACATAATCTTATAGAAATAGACAGGATCCAACAATTGGCGGAGTCACAGAGTACCTCGAAAATAAGTTTAGCAAATAGGGTAAGGGGAAAGGGTCATTGCGATAAGGACTAAGAGAGTTACACCGGACAATAATCGAAAACTGCATTCGTTAGAGCCGCATTCTTATCAGTCAATAAAAATTCACGAAAGTGATTCACTGCCGTTTCGTTAATAGTTTGAATACGTAATGATTGTAGGGCATCCCAGAAGAAGACAAAGAGCAAAGATGAATTACTTAGGTACATGTTTTCTTCTAGAAGAAACCAGTGGGTTAAGTCTGGAGCAGGGGTGGATCTAAGACTTAAAAGCGGTGCGCGACGAACAGGCAGTAGGCAGAAGCCCAATCAGCATTTATTGAAATGCTGACCGTTAAATCCGCCCCTGGTGTGGAGTTCATAAAAAAAGCATTAGGTTTTGATCATACCTGAACGTCCTTCGTGAACTGGTTGTTGCAGAATATGTGCACCGCCGTGAATTCCCTGACGGTGTCGAACTCGAAGGTGATGTGAACGCGGTTGTTGCGCGTATCGTTGCGCCAGCCGACCCAGCCCGCGCCGCCCGCCGCTCCGCCCGCCGCGCCACTCGCCGCGCCGCCCACCGCGCCGCCCGCGCCGTCCGCAGGGAAGCGCCCGTCCGTCAGGAGACCCAGCCCGCGGCGCAGTTCTTTCTCCCAGTGACCGTCGTATGTGGCGTCGAACATCTCCCTCCCGCTGGTGCGTTTGTCGCCCTGTGGCATCGAGTAGCTGATGACCCCGTCTGCAAAATCGACACAACATATTAATAACATTGAGCAAATATTAAAAAAAAATCGAATGCAGTTTACACGCGGTAGAAGCGAAACTTTACCAAAACAATCTCAACCAATACTTGAAAAGTGAGGTTATAATTAAAGTGACCAATGAGCGCAGACCAGCATCATTTCCGCAAAATTAACTGCATGGAACTTAATGTTGATAAATGCAAAATTTTGTCCTTTTATAGAACCAAAAAACCTATTCAGTTTGATTATAAACTAAATAATGTTTGTCTCTCTACTGTCATATATATTAAGGACCTTGGGGTCACACTGGATTGTAAACTTTCTTTCCAGGATCACATTAATAACATCGTAAGCTTTTTATTATTTTTATTTATTAATTTAATAATAATATTATCGATTATAAAAAAAAAAAATTAAAAAAAAAAAAAAAAAAACACTTAAAACTCTTTACTGTTCGCTGGTCCGCCCTCACCTTGAATATGCTAGTGTCATTTGGTCTCCTTTTTATGCTGTCCAAATTTGTAACATCGAATCTGTACAACATCGCTTCCTTCGAGGAATTGCTTGGAGGTTAGGACTTGAAAGAGGAGAATACTCGTATGATGAAATCTAACAAACTTTAAACATTTCCTCTTTAGAAAAACGTAGAAAGGACTCTGATCTAATATGCATTTTCAAAATTATCAACAGTATTACTAACACACCTGCTTTGTTACAACTCATCGAGTTCCACATTCCTTCCCGTAGACTCCGAAATAATGAATTGCTGTTCCTCAATCAACATTCTACTAATTATGGATATCATTCTCCTTTATCCAGAATGTCGAGACTAGTCAACACAAATCAAAGCATTGAATTTTTTGGTGTAAGCCTAAATGACTTTCGGCAGTCGTTACGCAATGTGGTTTTTAAAGTCTTTTTAAATCCATCTTCAAGATACTTGTAGTTATCTTCTCTATGTACTTTTATATTATATGTATTTTGTCAATGCTCTTCATCTATATATGTAATCTCCTTTCATTGTGATCTCTCTTTTTTTTCTATTCGTGTTATTGTTATATTTTTAATTGGACTAATTGTCCGTAAATAAATAAATAAATATCTCAACAAATAGAAGCCTTTAAAAGTGACATCATAATCAAAGCGGCCAAAGAGCTCAGTTGATGCGTCGTAGGTGCAGTAATCGTCATTTCCGTTTCATCCGAAATCCAAATCACAGCGGGGGTACAGAAGTTTCACTTCAAATATTCGAGTGCAGTTAACACGCGGTAGAAGCGAAACCTTACCAAAACAATCTCAACCAATGAAGAACCAAGGAGCCTTGAAAAGTGAGTTCATAATCAAAGCGGCCAATGAGCGCAGACCAACGTCATTTTCATTTTAAGTTTTAACCAATACGAGCCTTGATAGGAGTTTGATGCTTTGCAGGTGCTGTACGCGTCATTTCCGTTTCATCCGAATAGTTATACATTGAATAAAGACTGTACGTTTTCTATTTCGAATCATTACTAATAAAAAATGTTTTCAACTGTGATGCGAAAGAACTGGCTACATTGCATTTTGGTACATCCGCGCTTGCGCCATATGCGCGAATTTTACGAAAAGACAGTTTAGTTTGTGATTGTGACTGTGATTCAAATCATATTTTTGTTCATAATTTCTCTTTTCTAATGACTATTTCAATATCATATTATTATAAGTAGTTCAATATATTTAAATTTGTGTTATTTTTTATTGAAAAATATTCACGATGTTTTTTAGTAAGGCTGTAAACAAATTATATACATTTAAAAAATTTGGTTTTATATTTCTTTCTCGTGTTCAAAATTGTATATTACGTTTAAGTTTTACTACCTACGTGATGTAAAATCACTTTAAGTAAATGAAACAAAGGAGGAGAGCTTCCTTTGCGAGAAAGAGACAAAGTTATATAACCGCTCCAAGCTAGAAAGCAATGCAAGAAGCAATATTAGCACCTTATGGTAGGGCCATACTGCGGCCAACTTCCAACTGAAAACGTTTGGATGATTGTGGAGGGGTAGTTCGTGCGTTGGAAGTTCGAGTTGGAAGATTGGAGTTCGAGTTGGCCCTGAGTCGCCTCTGAGGCGATCGTCCGTGGCTGGTTGGTGCGAGTCTGCGCAATATTATTACGGAAGAGTTGTATAAAAATTGTTTAAAATTATAATTTTTTGAGCTTTACGAATCGAAATCAATATTACGGAAATTGAAGCACCGCCTGCACAATTTTTTTTAAAGCATTTTATTCAGTTTTTAATGTTACAATATTTTATATTACAAATCTTACAAAACTGATCAATGGGTTTGATTGTAGGCAACTGATAAGATACGGCGTCGAATCAGCTGTTCGACGTCCGCCATTTTGGAGTTCGGAATTCGGAGTTGGAGGGTTGGCCGCAGCTACCACACGATCGGCCAACCTTCCAACTCCGAACCAAGCTCGTATGTCTACTTTATGTTTTGAAGTTTAGTACCTAAGAAGATTATTAGTTTATATTATAGTTTATGTTGTCTTTTTATTATTATTTTTTTTACAATTTTCAAGGATATATTTTTGTTAACTTCTTACGGGTACAGGACCGTTACTTTTTTAAAACTTTTTAATTATAATTTTAATTACGTAAAAATCTGTTATTGGAAATTATGTGTATTATTAATGTTATTATTATAAATTATAAGTGTAAAATATCTGTTGATTTTCCATAATAAATAAAATAAAATAAAATAAAATAAAGGTTGTTGCCATGTTTTAAAATACCTTATTATTCCGCCAGAGAGCGCTCTTGCGCAATAGGCCACTTGCATCACATTTTTTTTCCGGTTTAGGCAAATATTCTAAGACATTCTGTATTTTTTTTTCTATTTTTTAATCGTATTTTTGAAACCCTGGGGATTTTTTGAAAATTTCAATCCGAAAAATCAGACCATTTTTTATAAACCGGAAAGACGGGACATAATTTTATTGGTGCGAAAAAACGAAAATCATTTAAAAAAAAGAACGTTTTCCACACGGATGTCACAGGATAATAACGAGGCACACCAAAAATGTTACATCTCATAAATATTTTTTTCCTTGATCCATCTTATTGATCATAAATCATTATAATGTACAACGTCTATATTAATAAATCCAAAGTAATATACTTGAACTTGTAAATTATAATAATAATAAGAATATTATCAAATTTGATTTTGATAAAATCAGCACCATAACCATTATAACTCTAAAACACGTACCGATATCTAAAATGTACGGGGTTCTCTTCATAACATCTGTCAAAAATTCAAACCAAGTGATAAGTTCGCAGAGAACAAACAATAAATCTAGTGAACGAATTAAAAAATTCGCCTGAAATCAAAGTGATGCCATATAAAAAAAAAAATCAGTGTGGAATTTTATAAAATTAATAGGAACATTTTCGGAGATGGGACATTTTCATGTAGTGACGTCACGAGCCCAAATAATGGATTTATTTATTTAAAAAAAAAAAACTTTACGTTTCTAAAAAATTTTACTAACATTTTCGTAATCTTAGTAAAAAGATCTATCCACACGATTTTTTCCAAGTCGTTATGAAATCCATGCAAGTGGCCTATTGTCAAACAGGAATAATCAACATTAGGCGAAGTCTACAGTTCAGAGAACTCCAATGTTGAATAGAGTATATAGAAGATCATACCATTTCTGAAGCACCCATAGAGCTCCACTCTCATGCAGACTGTCCTGCGGTGATAGCTGTAGGGCAGGAACCTGACTTTTGAGGCCCAAAACGGGGGCTCCAGTTCCTTCTTGGATTCCAGGTAAGTGTTCGTGTTCCCGGTAATAACCTGTAACAAACAAATATAAATAGTAAGCAACGAATCATCAATTCCAAATACCTTTTTAGTTTGCAAGTAATAGGTACGCAACAGATATCCACCCAAACTCTAAATTACTTGGAAGCTCAGATCCCTTAGGGCCGGCATTTCAGTTGCTTTGCAAGCTTGAAAGAGAGGTATTTTTGTTCGGCAAGTTTGCTCTTTGTTATGAACCTCGACAAGATAAACCAACTGATAACTGTAAAGTCTCTTTGTAGTCCTCTGCAGAGATACTTTACAGTTATCAATACATATAGTCCTCTACAAAGTTATCGTATTTATTATTAGCAGGTACTGGCCAGTATCTCAGACTGTTTTTTATTGATTGGAAGACTTGTAGTTCTTTGATCATAGTGATGCTACGTATTTCGTTGAGGATGTACCCTTATAAATCGGAAGCTAGTTTTTATCTGAAGCCTGAAGAGTTCTCGCAAAATAACGACCTGCATGTCTGTGTTCAGCTATCCTCGACACACGTCGTAACCGACACCATGTGACCGGAATGTAGCACAGATAAGGGAAACAATGACTGACTGAGATTATGATAGATTACCACATCATTCTTGAGTATACCGGCCTTGAAATATACCGGCGCTTGGTGACACTGCAGGATTTCATTATTTTATTATCTAATAGTGTGAAAAAGCTTGAACATATTCACTTTATGTTAAAACAAGTAAACGTGTTTGACCGGGCTGTTATGCTATACGTAAGTGCATTTCTTAAAACTGCCTTTTAGCCGCCATTTAAAATTAAACAATTGTCAAAGCGTTTCATCATTTGCAAATTCCTTCTGCATAAAACTCGTTCGCCTGGGAATGTAGCCAACCTATCACAACATTTTGAAGATCTTCATCGTCATTGAAGTGTTGGACCCCAAGCTACTTTTACATCAGAGTTTTTTGAATTTATTATTTTTATTTTTCTTTATTCATTCCGTATCATGGTTACATTTTTTGTGAAATTTTCGACCACCATGCTAGGCTAACGCCCGTGTTATGGTGGTCGAAGTGTACAGATGGAAATCATCCCTTGTCCCCCGTACAGCCTGGACTTGGCTCCGTCTGACATTAATCTGTGACCATCCACTAATTGAAAATGTACATTTCCGTGTCTTTTTACTTTTGCAGAAAAAATACCTCTTTTTTACACCGCGCCACCAGTTTAGTCGCTTCACCCGGTTCCCGTGCCCGGTGGCGTATTTACAAAACCTATACTGATTCAGTCGCGGTAACGTACATTTTAAATATACCTCTATATTAATTATTTTTTACCACATTGCAAAAACAAAAATTGTTCTAAAATCTAGATAAAATTTCTGATGTGTATATTAGAAATTAATAATTTTATTTTTAAATATTTAAATTTTAATATTATCCCCATATATTGTAAATACACCTCAATATTGATAATTTTTTATCACTTTGCAAAAACAAAAATTGTTCTAAAATCTAGATAAAATAATCTTTCAAATGTGTATATTAGAAATTAATAATTTTATTTCTAAATATTTAAATTTTTATATTGAAAATTTAAAGCGACTGAAACGCGGTAGGGATTGTAAATACGCTGCCCGGTGCCTGTATTGATCGCCTCGCCTAAAAAGGCTACATTTCGCGGCCTGAGGAACGTGATTCACCTGCTACTGTACATTCCCATGCCTTTAATCTGCATACATTGAAGATATAAACCGACAATAGTGCGTTGTGGGCGAAGTGTGCCTGAAATAAGCTATATTTTCCTTTACTTCTAATAAAATGATTTTTTAAGAGATAATCAAATTTCACTCGTCTACATGGGACTTAGAAATCGAAAGATGTTTTGTAAATTGACCACATAAGTCGTTTTTTACATTGGTAAAGAAAGCACAAACCTTTGAACTAAACATAATTTAATAATCACGAAATAATCCGTCAAAAAAAACGTACAGGTATATTTCAAAAACCATGGCTACAAACTAGAAAAACAGAAAAAAACGAGTGTGTTTTTGACCACACGCCTGAAGTAAAACTTCACTAACTTATATCTCCCTCTCAACTTTAACACAAGCTGTGTTAACGCCAGAGCTCATCGTCTGAGAGATTTCCCACAATTCTCAGAGATTTTCAGAGTTTTACAAAGGTTATCGAACATTTTTTGATTATTTTTTTACATAAAATCATTTTCAAGTAGGTGTGTCCATATTCCACTTCCACACTTCAGAATCAGAAATACGTGTTGACAACTAGTGTTTGCACTACTTAATTATATTTAGATATTGTACTTAGGATAAGCAACAATTTCGGGTAAGTATTTATTATATTAACAGGACAGGTAGGGTCGGCTGAGTGAACAGTGATGACGAGTGGAAGAATTTTTGTTGTTGTTTGGTTTTGAAGAAAAAAAAACACAAAAAATTCACAGACCAAAATGTCATTTACATTTTTTACTCCAAATAATATTAGGGATCACTGGTTATATTCGCCATACGTAAATATATATACAGTGATACAAGCTAGGTACTGGTGAATCTATTTCGAGATATTATAAACATTTGGAGTAAATTTCGTCTGGTATAACTTTTTGTTTTGAGTTTTCGTTTTCGTTTTAAAATTGAATTCCAAAACTACATAAATGAACGGAGTTATCCGGCCTTCCTGATATAACAGTCCTATGGATTTAATATTCCCACCAAGGCAACTCATTTCTAGCACAATGTCACTTCTTATTTACCTTCAGCAGTTTAAAGCATACATAGGTGGGTGCATTTATCTAAAACGATAAAAGGTAAACATGCCCCTTTTTTCATTCTCGGGTTATGGCCTAACCACCACACTGAAAACAGTTTGAATTATTTTCCTCCCTTCCCCACAAACACGTATAGATACCTCTACAATATTTTATATGACGTGCCAATATACCCATCATTCTATTTACAATTATAACAACCCTTATTATTTGAGTGTGACCGTGGACATTATTATTTATAGTGTGATTCCAATTACGCAAAGATATATGCCATCAAATATCTCACATAATATAAGTTTTCGTCCATACGTTTAATTAAAAAATCTCTGCATGTTTTAATTAAAAAAATTCCTCGCCTGCCTAGCGCCTAGCGCTCCGCCCCGCCATCTCGAGCCCCCAAACCCAACCCTCCCTCCGGTGACTCGTGTTTTCCGGCCAAATTTATATACGCTTTTATACCTTGGCGCTCAAAAGAAGAAAGTTGTACAAAAACATATGCGCCCCGCGAAAGGAAGCTCGGAATCCTCCCCCCCACACCATTCCCCCTGCTACCTGCCGCATATTCTTTCTTCCCTCTCCTCTCTGTAATCCTCAGTCTTTTCTAAACGCTTTCAAGAATCTGAAAAATGTGTCGATATGATTTTATGGCTGAAAGTGTCGAGTGATTTTTGGAAACAAACTTTATTTTTACCGTTAAGTTTTTAAGATGAGCAAAGCACTTCCAAATTTTCCTTTTTCCAAGGCTTTTTGCGATAAAAGTGATATTATTGAAATTTTCTTTCGATAAATAATACTTGGGGGGGGGGGGGGGGAGAAGATTAATGTCTATTTTGTGAAGCGCGGCTCAATCACCTGTTGGGCGGGCATTGTTCTGGAAGAGCTTATTTATTCAAAAAGCTGGGGTTTGAAGGGACCAACACAAGCACAGACCGCCGAGCAGAACTTTACAAATATTACAATATTATAGATAACTGTGCATCATGTTAGCATCTGCCATCAGGTACGCAGTCCCGATGAATGAGAATAGAGAGGTACGGGTCTGGATTGATTTTGTGTGCTCGGCTCGGGCCTAAACCTAACGCACCATAGTCACGCGAGTTCTCCATTGATTTTCAAAGCACGTATGTTTCGGGCCGTGTATTAATGTCCACGTTCAGGCACTCTCGCGAATGAAATGAGCTTTAAAGTTACTTTACACATTGTTGATACTAACTCTCTTACTGCGTTAATCACTTTGAATTAAATCTAGACAGATTACCAAGTCGATAATTTTAATATCACAATGTTATTGAATCCACAAAGTCACCTTTGGAATCATTATTAGAAATACACTCGGCATCATTAGGGCAGATGAGTAATTGTAGACTGTAGCGAAGTGTGTGATTATATATGTAGAGTATAATTTAAAATGGTTTTCGAAGTTTAGTTTTCCAAAAAGGTCTCGAGATATTCCATCAAATTCGCTGCACACGTTGTGAATTCTTTCGCACAGTAGCACTGCTTTTGCTCTTTGAAATATCCTGTCTGATTCTTATGTGTACTGGGGTACCTCTTGAGGAAAGCCAAGCTCCCCAATAGATTTATTAATTGTTTTCGCGATTAATTCGTAGAATTTCATTTAATTAAATAAATTTAAATTTAATTTAATAATGCTATTTATTTTAGTTTTGACAAGTATTTTAGTTTTTATATTTGTGAGAGCTGATTTAGTTATTATTTTGATGAGAGTGATTTCTGCTTATAAGGCCATTTTCAAACTGTGGTTAAGCCACTGTAAAACAACATACGCGGTAAAACAACATACAAATCTACGCTAACAACGAGTACAATAACAATCGCTATCATTTGAAAACTGTCATTGCTGTATTATAGTTTGATCACTTGACACCAAACCGCACAGGCCTCCCATACTAGTCGGCCATGAGGTAGTATTCGAGGGAACTATTGAATACGAAAACGCCTCCCGGTCCATTCTTTGAATATCGATCTTTGTCACACATGAACAAAGTTTGAATTAAGAATTTACTGAAACATAAGAGTGTTTCTTACTTGCCAATATCAATTGAATTTTGAATTAGTGAGAGAATTGCTCGCACGTCAATTGCCCGCCAGCAGATAAAGTAAGCTATTACACTTTGGAAAGGTAAAACGCTTCCTTCAATCATTTATTAACTGCCTCCATTACAGGAATATCAATTCTGTCTGGTCTGGAAGCTAGACTATATTTAACTGGCGAGGTGGTTGAATTTAATATTGCTGCTAAACTGGCGACACGTCAAGACTGCGCCCTTCAATAATTGAACCATTAATGGTCTTTAAATGTTTACTGGTCATATATACGTTAAGACCCGGCTTCCCGCATTTCTACCGAATTATTACATATTTTCCTTAAACGGTTTATGTTTTAAGGCCATTAAAAATAGTGTTAATCTTGAAGATAATATCTCTACATTCCCCACACCGAAATGGCAACCGTATGAAATTCGCTCGATAGAAAAAAAATCGCATAGTATGCTCCGAAAATTATTATAAACACGTTTTTTCAGCTATTTTACAAATTATATGCGCTTCTTTAAACGCTACTTTAGACATTCACCACGAGATTTTTTTTCTCTATTTTAAACGAGTCGTGTTTTATTAAACATTTTCACAATTTTCACTTAAATATTATCGTTTTTAATATTAGCGCGTTCCCTCTACCATTCGTATTTACATATCTATCCTTCTTTTTTTGCCTTATTTTACCAGGCTTTAAATAGAAGTTGTAAGGGTAGATTATACACACAAAACGAAAGTTTTGTAAACGAAACGAAAGGTGTGTACAAATCGTTTATCGATAACCGCTGATAGATCCTTTGCAGCCATTTCCACTTTCTAATCGGACTAACTAACCATCAAGCTCTTTTCACACAGAGATGGGCAGAGAGGACAGAGCGCCAAAAACACGATCTTGGCATTCACTCATCGCTTCATTCATATTCATACATCGTCTCGTACACACTCTACTATCTCTCGTATTTACCCTAAACCGACTGCATATAGTAAATAAGTACGCCGGGGGCGAATTGTCAGGGATCAACTATCATGGAATCAATTGGAATCACGTAATCAAATTTTCAAAAGTTATTTTTTGAAGTAAAACTTCTTTACGCACTCTTGACTTGGGGAGTAAGCTGGTGAATGCGTGACGAGAGCGTTACGAACAGCGAGGCGAAAGGTAGTTGAGAGGGAGATATAAGTTAGTGAAGATAGAAAGAAAGAGAGAGTTACGTTTCGTATATTACTGTAGGGCAAGAGAGAGAGGTGCGAGCACACATTTTCTTTCTCTCTTTCTCTCATAGCCAGTTACGTTTCGTATATCTAAGACACAGGGCAGGCCTATTGTCTGTATCACAATGTAGGAGCGTGAGAGAGCATTTTTCTTTCTCTCTTCCTATCATATAGATGGAGCTAAAGAAGTTTTACTCCAGTCGTATGGTCTAAAGCACACTAGTTTTGTATTTTGTTTCATTTCGTACATTCGTAAATAAAATGTGTGGGTTTATCAGGAACGACAAAGCTTGAAAGAAAAATAAATTTCGAAACGTAAATAATTTACATCTTCAAACAGTACTTGCGTTTGAGGATACGACGAGTTCAATAGTAATAATAATAGCTGGTTTGAATAATAATGAACATTGCATTCTGAATGAACTCCGGGGGTTCTCCTGGCTGTTGGCTCTGGAAGCAGCCTGAACTGCCTTACATTAATGGACCTTTATCACGAAGGATATAAGCAAAGGGAATACTATTCCGTTGATAAATTTAAAACCCATCAATATTTATGGGTTCTGTATGATACACGAGTTTATGGAATAAGATAAAACTAGAGTAAAAAGTAAAAATCAAAACCTACTAAAAATTAAATACTATGTATAACATGGTATTAAAGAACGTACTTGACTTATTTTAACCACTGATTCCTGATTTTTTAAAGTAAAAAAATCAGAGTGTGCAATTCACACGTGGTAGAAGTGAAACCTTCAGAAAACTAAAGTAGACAAGAGTGGGGAGACTACAAAGCACCGCACAAATAAGATACCGATGGGCTACGAAGCACCGCACAAAGAACAGACTGATTATACTATCTCATTCTCTCGCAGGCTAAATCCTCTGTGTATTTGTCTCTTTTTAGTGTCATCGAGTTTCAAATCTCAACAGTGCTAAAGAAGTTTTCACTTCAAAAATATAAATGTAATTTTGGTCTCCGGTAACATTTTCAAAGTGTTTTTTTTTTTCAACTTAAAACTTTAATAGCAGTAGGTATTGGACAGGTCGGTTCCGGATGGGAGTTTGGGTGGTTACTCGTCTGAGTGATTAGTGATGTCAAGTAGAATATTTTTTTGTGCATTTTCTTTTCTATATAAAGCCAGGAATCCCTCGTTGCAGTAAGTCGAGTACGTCCCTTAACACTGCTGTTATACAGCAACTCTGAGTATTGCCCTGGCAAAATACCTCTAATCAGAAGCTAAATGTTGCTTGAAATGGTTTTATTCGTATATGGTGATCACATTGATGACGACCTCCATAGTCCAGTGGCTAAGACTCTTGACTCACATTCCGGAGGTCGCGGGTTCGAACCCGGCATGCGCAAATAAATTTTATTTGATTAATTTGGGTTATTTCACAATTAATTCATTTAAAATAATATATAGTATATTTGCGGCATGTTCCAGAGTGGAAGATACTATTAGTATCGCCCTGGTGTAAGACCACCATTCAGAATTGAAACGTTGCTTGAAAATGGCTTTAGCCGTGTTTAGTGACCAGATCTGAATAGCCAGGTACTTCCCAACCTTCCTCTTCCCCACCTCCTTCCCCTCCCCACTACCTTCAGCCTCACAACATATCCCAATTGGGGATGCCATAGTCTCACTGGCTCCAGACGGGAGCAGTTGAGATTCTTGTGTGGTAATCACTGTAAAAAAAAAAAAAAAACATTTTAAAAGCTAGGTACCTTTCCACCATCATCTTCCCATTTTTCTTCCGTTTACTCTCCTTCAATCTCAAAATATGCCCCCAATTGGGTATGCCTTATTCACACTGGTTCTGGGCAATTGCGACTCTTATACTATAAGCTCATAAGTGTATAAAAAATAGCACTTAAAGGTTAGTATCTTAAACTAGGGCAGACCCATAAAAATCGCGGGATGGTCTGAATTATTGACACATCAGTTGAAAATTTTGAAAGAGACAATTAAAATAATTTTCTTTTAAAATATTATATTGTACTTACGCACTTTGTCATTTTTCTAAATTCTTGACACAATCAGTTCCAATTTTGAAAATGAATCATAAATTGAAAATAGATTTAGAACCAGACAGACAAGACCCACAATTGAAATTATTACGTTTGATGACAAAACATTGAACATTATTGCTTGGGGCTGAAACTAATGTTCTTCTAAAGTCGGGCATGAGAAAATGCATGCAGACATTGCTAAACCTTTGACGATGTCATTACTACCTTTTGTGGCGCGTGACAGGAACAAACACGCGACAGGTGGGGTGCCTGAAATGACCGTTGATCGTGGCGTGTCTTCGTGATCGTCAAGGCGAAGTACGTGAAATTACTATATTAGATTAATCTTTACTACGAATCTGTTTACATTATGAATACCAAAAAATATGTTTTAGCTAAAATGAAGATTTTCCTGTCGTTTCGCTTGAGTAGAATTAAAAGAAAATTGTTAACTACTTCATAAAAAATATAAGCGTAAAATTACTAAAAAATGAATGTTTTCTTTAGAAATGTACGAACGCGTATAAGAATCAACTTAAATAACTACAATATTATGGATAAGATTATTTGTGATAGTTTTTTTCATTCAGTTTGCCAAGCGATTATTATGCCCGTTCGTGGTGATATTAGGCATACCAAGAACATCCACATGTTTGACTTGTGTATTTCTCTTAATATTTTACGTACCGAAATTAGTTTATTTACAGCATATTCTTGTTTCCATGTATGTTGGTTACCACTGAGCTAAATTGCAAATTATTGTACCTACCTTAAAAGTTTCTAAAAACCTTGTTATTTTCATGCAAGAAAGCCTTGATTAATTCCAACTGGAAAACGATAATAGGCCACTTGCATCAAATTTTTTTAAATTTTTTTCCGGTTTAGGCAAATATTCTAAGACATTCTGTATTTTTTTTTATTTTTTAATCGTATTTTTGAAACCCTGGGGATTTTTTTAAAATTTCAATCCGATAAATCAGACCATTTTTTATAAACCGGAAAGACGGGACATAATTTTATAGGTTTGAAAAAACGATAATTACATAGCCGAAAATCATTTAAAAAAAAAAGAACATTTTCCACACGAATGGCACAGGAGAATAACGAGGCATACCAAAAATATTACATCTCATAAATATTTTTTTTCCTTGATCCATCTTATTGACCATAAATCATTATAATGAACAGCGTCTATATTACTAAATTCAATATATATACTTGTACTTGTACTTGTACTTGTAAATTATAATAATAATACGAATATTATGAAACTTAATTTTGTTAAAATCAGCACCATAATCATTATACGTCTAAAACACGTACCGACATCATCTGCACGTTCTGAAGAGAACCCCGTAGATCATTAAAAGTACGGGGTTCTCTTCAGAGCATCTGTCAAAAAGTGAAACCAAATGATAAGTTCGCAGAGAACAAACAATAAATCTAGTGAACGAATTCAAAAATTCGCCTGAAATCAAAGTGATGCCATATAAAAAAATAAATCAGTGTGGAATTTTAAAAAAATAATAGGAACATTTTCGGAGACGGGACATTTTCATGTAGTGACGTCACAAGCCTAAATAATGGATTTATTTATTTAAAAATAACAAAAACTGTACATTTCTATACAATTTTACTAACATTTTCTTAATCTTGGTAAAAAGATCTATCCACATGATTTTTTCCAAGTCGTTATGAAATCCATGCAAGTGGCCTATTTCCACGGCGGTAAACTTAAAAAAATAATCATCAAAGTTGAAAAAAAGCATTAACATTATTCCTCAGCAGTCTCGCTATTGCCGGAGCGGTGAAAGAGGGAAGAGGGAGGGGGGGGGGGGGGGGTAAAAGCATTTTTTCTTATTAAAGGTAGAAGGTAGTTGTATAAACTTTTTTTGATTAATTGTTTTCCAGCGCCGAAAGCTTTCCCGGAAAAGGAACATTTTTCAGTGAATTACAGGAATTTAGCTCAAGTCATTGATTTGTTGTTCGTATAAAGTTGTCTAGTTTTACCATTATTCAATTTTAATGTTTTTCTATCCGAAATTGCTCGAGATTCGAAAAACGCTACGTTAATTTCATAATTTGTTATATTAATCGTTGAATACAATATTAACGACTCTAATCCTACCGGCTGCGCCACTTTATAATTTTATTTTCTCTCCAGAGAATAGCTTCATATGGTAGGAACTGGGACTTTTATTCTCCAGCACTTATTATCCTTATACAAACTATGCGATGCTTGATTGAAAGACTTAGATTCTTAATAACAAAGTAACTTCCTTCCAGGCCGAGGGCTAGTTTTGATCAGGTGAGCTCCTGAAACCTAAAGACTTCGTAAAACTATCTTTGGTCACTTTCAGCACAACTCGGCAACGACACCATGTGACCCGAAGAGCCCACAGACCACTGTGGTTATAGTATGTTCTTGATCTAGATCATAGACTATTATAATACATTACACAAATAAAAAACGTGAAACAGAAAAAGATTGGGGGTGAAAGAAATGGGAAAGGGAGTAAAAGAAATGGGATTGGGGTTAAGTGTAAGAGGGTGGGTGAACGCTTGAGGTTAAACTTGGACTAAACAGTGTAGGTTTTTCAGAATTCGCGACGCACCCAATAGATAAATATCACTCGTTTAATAAATATTCGGGGATAGATGAACTAAATAGAAATGGGATAGGTATACGTCTTAATAATCTATAGAAGCTCTTGAAATAAATAAAAAATCGTAAAAAAATAAATAAAACCATTTAACTAAATAAGCAATTAGATTTGTCAAATAGTCCAATTATAAACATATTTCCCTTCCCCACATACACTTTTACACCCTCCCCCCTCGTCCACTATCAAAGTTGATGTTTCCTCTCCCTCTTCTACTTTCCTTTAAAATCCTCTATAACTAAATACTTTCCGGTTCTAGGCCGTAGGATCACCGGTGACATCGGCAAAAATGTTAAAAAAAATTATATGCGATTTTGACCCTTATGTATAAAGAAACTGTATCAAGAACAAGGTCAGAATCGCTTGCGCCAACAGTACTCCCAATACCGCCAAAAGTTTCATTCACCTGGCAGCACCAGGATATTTTAAAATGAATTATCTGTGGTATTTGGCCGTCATTTTTTACCGCGAAATGAACTGTCAAAGTCAGTCGATGGTCAGTCACAAAAACTTCGATAAACCTGTCAATTCACCAAATAAACACAAGTAATCGATAGTTTATTGTTCAAAGAATGTGTTTCGGTAAACAAAAGAAACGATAGTTCAAAATAAATGCACAAAATATTACTTCAAAAGTATTCTTTCCGAGATTTCATATGATGTATGGCCATAAACTTGGCATTCAATAAGTATGTTTTATACACCCCTGATGATTCAGGTCGAACTGAAACCGGTTGGTTAAAGATATTAAAGTAGAATTCAAATAAAGTTATTTTATTTTAATTATTAGAAAAGGATTCAGTAGTATCTAGAAATTGAACGCAGGATCTCTACCTCCCCAGGGAAATGCTCTGAATGATGCGAATGAATCGTTTTCTGTTTGTCGTGTCTCGTTATATTGTCTTCATTGTTAAGGACAGGTTGTTTAAAAAAAAATTGATGAATTCATCAAATATTGAAAGTTAATTTTCACGTTCTGTGTAATTTCTAGTCAGGTTATGTTATTGTATTATTATATGCCAGTTGCTGCAGGAAACTGAAATGATCACAGAACTTACACATAAAAAATTAACTTCAAATATTTGATGAATTCATAATTTTTTTTTAATAACCCGTCCCCAACTATTATAATTTAAGGTTTTACGTCTTAAGTTATTGCACTATTACAATATATTTGTTTTCGGTTTTATTATTGTTTGAACTTTAATTTTTATTCTGAAATTAATTTAAATAACTAGCGTTAACGCAACTGGTCAGTTCATTGAACACGGAAAACCATACGTGGTATTTAATAACGAACCTTCGTGCCGGAAACAAAATGGCGTCCAGGTTTTTTAAAATTCGAACATGATCGACGTAAAACAAGGTAGGTACACAAGTGTACCGGCTACATGCCCGTCTTCAATAGATTACGGAAGTTCGTTCTTCGTTCACACGAAAAAACTACCAAATAGGTACTCACTTCCCGCTATGGAGCCAAGCACCTAACTGGGAGGCAAAATGAATAGAGGCATTTTAAAAACACAAAAAAGACATCTGTAAATCTCACTGCCGAAGCCAACTTGAATAATATTATTGATGTAGCATTAAATAGATTGTTTCGAGGGATTTATAAATAGTATTATAAATCCCTCGAAACAATGTGAGCCATTTAATGCAACAAAAGCCCGTTTACCCGAATTTATCCAGACGTGTACCACGCCGAATCGTAAATTATATGAAATTCCCTAGATAGAAAAAAATCTCAAAGTATGCTCCGAAAATTATTATAAACACGTTCATTTCACTTATTTTAGAAATATTAAAACACATCTGGTTCTGTTACCTCCTTTTTAGCTAACGTTTCGGACAGCGTTACAGTGTCCATCATCGGGGCAGATGTTATCAGTCATTCGTAATACATCTGCCCTTCTGATGGACTGTAACGCTGACCGAAACGATAAAGAAGAAGGTAGCGCAACACGGCGTAACACCCCAAAAATAAATCACTTTAATGCTTTTGGCCGTCTAAATCAAAAACATATCTGATGTCGAGATATATCTGCTCTATTTTAAATGAGTAGTGTTTTATTAAATATTTTCACTACAGTCGCTTACGCCCATTCTTTATATATATTTTAAAAAATATTAGCGCGTTCCCTCTATCATTCGTATATAGATATACCATATACCCCCTTCAAACCATCTTCTGTAATCTTCTTGTTCTTGTATCGAGAATTTGTTAAGAAGTGCACTTGCATCGCTATTCCACAGAACCATTCAGTTGGAAGTGCACCCCTGGGGATTTCGTGTTAAAGCGCGAAGTAAATTTTAATCCGAAAATCTCGATCGTTAATAAATACTCATTATAATTATTAATGGAGCATTACAGTAACATTATCAGTTTTTTATTAACAATTCAATTCAACGTGTACGTGCGAGTAACTACCATCTATCACAAGAATTAAGGCCATTGAAAAAATTTTTTCACTATTAACTAACTACTAACCAACTAACCGTCATACCATTTCTTGGCAGGAATACAGGCAGAGAGGACGGACCGCCAAACAACTTGGTCTTGGCATATACTCTTTGCCTCATTCGCATTCATATATCGCTTCAAACAAACCCTTCTATTATTCTGACTCTTGACATGGCCCGACTAAAGTATCTTGATTCACTTAATCACGCTATGTCTTCCGACTTCTTCTACCATTCACATTTGCGTAATATATTCACCGTACACTCCTTTCTTCGTTCATTCGTTCTACGTGGCCAAACCATCTGAGGGTCCCTTTCTTAACAACACCGGACAAAGATGAGACCGATTATTTTATTCCATTCTCTCGCAGGCTAAATCCTATAGATGTACACATGTGTTTGTCTCTTTTTAGTCTTTAGTTTCAAATCGCAACGGTGCTAACGAAGTTTTCACTTCAAAAAACTTGGTTAAATAGGTTGCGTTAAGTTAAGTTAAAGCTTTTTGAAGTGAAACTTCTATGGCTCCACTATGATTAGGATTTCGGATGGAACGTAAATGACGATTACTGCACCTGCGACGCATCAATTGCGCTCATTGCCCATTTTGATTATGATATTACTTTTGAAGGCTCCTATTGGTCGAGATATAAAACGGAAATTAAGCTAGGTCTGCGCTCATTGGTCGCTTTGATTATGACCTCACTTTTCAAGTATTGCTTGAGATTGTTTTGGTAAAGTTTCGCTTCTACCGCGTGTGAAAGTGCACTCAATTTTTTTTACATTAGTTAATTAAAAAAGGGCTAAAAATAAAAAATAGGGTATTTTTTTAGGGGAAAACTTCTTTAGCACTGTTATGATTTGAAACTATATAAAACGAAAAAGCGACACTAAAAAGAGACAAACACATATAAGGATTTAGCTTGCGAAAGAATGAGATAGAATAATCGATTTCCTCTTTGTGCAGTGCTTCGTAAATAATTGATCTCCTCTTTATGCAGTGCTTCGTAGCCTCCCCACTCTTCTTCTTTAGTTTTCGGAAGGTTTCACTTCTACGGCGTGTGACCTGCACACATTTTTTTTGTATTAATAGCGTTAATAAAATTATATTTTTAGGTTCTCTATTACGTGTTGTAGATTCACCAATTATCCGCTTGCACTATGAGAATCCGGACCCCGTTTGTTAAATATATATGTTTAACATTTTCAAATTTTTCACGTTAAAAATGTCACTCTCTCCTCGGAGACTGGTCCCGATTGAACATTAAGCGCATTACTCAGGTCATTAATTTCATATGCAAGGACCATGTCCACGAAAATGCCGATAAAATCTTGGTAATTTATGTGTCCTTCGTTACTGGCCGCCGTTAGAGGATAATGCGTGTAATTGCCGCACGCCACGGCACCCTCCACCCCCCGCCTTCCCTCGCGAACTACCACGTGGAACAAGTGGAAGTGATCCGTGCTCTGTCTGTAATACCTAACAGTCCTTAGGTAGCAAGCCTTTTGTTTCTAGTCCTTGTAAGTGGCAATGTACCTAGTTGTTTTTAAAATTGAAGTGAAAACTTCTTTGGGCCCGTTGTGATTTGAAACTCGATGAAACGAAAAATAGCGATACTAAAAAGAGAGAAACACGTACACCTATTGGATTTAAACTGCAAATACGATAAATCCATAGACTAACGCAAGTCTCCTCCGGTTTAGTGATATAAAGCGCCTGACGAACCTCAGTGTGCATTAGACCACACGACTGAAGTAAAACTTCACTATCTTATACTCGTATCTCCCTATTAACTTCACCTCGCACCATTAGTTCACCTCGCACGACCGTTCGCCTCGCCCGATCATACTTTTCATAACGCTCTCGTCACGCATTCACCAGCTTTCACCCCAAATCAAGCGTGCGTAAAGGCCCGACCGTTCGCTCGCCCGATCACACTTTTCGTAACGCTCTCGTCACGCATTCGTAAAGAAGTTTTACTTCAAAAATCAAATATTTTTATTTTTGTAAAATCAATATTTTTATTTTTGTAAAATCAATATCCATTCTTCAAACCACTCCAAAATGAACAGGCATAGAAAATACAAAAGATAGCAACGTCTAGCGACTCCGAAGAAGAAAACACAATTACTAAAAAGATGAGTATAGGAAAAGGTGCACTGGAATTCGACGAAAATAATATGGATATATATATATAAAAAGTGCGTCGTAGTCTCCCCACTCTAGTATTCTTTAGTTTTCATGCAGGGTACCAACCCACCTAGATAGCCAAACGGGTGCTATGCCCTTTCAAAACTATGATTCATTTTTATGTGTTGATTTTTACAATATTTAAATACGGTTCATCATTTTGACCAAATATTTTGAAATTTAATGTTTTACAACTTATTAAGCTATTTCTAACACCTGCTCTGATGATGAACACTGAAACGTTGGATAAAGACGGGGGAGACGCAGCACGGCAAAATAATCACGCTAATCGAAAACCATTTTATATAATTAAAAAATATATTCATCACAGTTGTGGCGCATCGATCTGTTCTTGGCATTTTTTCGATCTTCGATCGGGTACTTTTAAACATTGACGGTTGACAAAGTGATCGGGTACTTTTGATCCGGTCATTTGGAACGTGATTGACCCAGGTCGTATAAAATGATCGATTGACCCGTATCTAGTTTACGCATGTGTCAATATGAAAACAATTGAAGTCTCACTAAAATGCACTTTTTTTTTTTTTTTTTTTTTTTTTTATGTACGTTTATTCAGTTTTTTTAATTTTACAATATTTATCTTAAAAATCTTACAAAACTGATCAATCAGTTTGATTGTAAGAAATCTCTCATTTTTCCTATTTAATTAATACTATCATACTTTTATGTTTTACATTGTAATAACTGTGTAAAATTTACAATACTAATTATTATAAACTACTAATTATGAATACAGTGGGTGATAGTAATTTCCAGGTATTTGATCAATATTCGATCTGGGTATTTGTATACAATATTATTTGCTTTCATGTTCTACGGAGATAGAATGATTTAACTTTTTTTTTGTTATTTGAATAAGATGTCTCATTTTTAATATTTTCAGGTAATGCGTTAAATATTTTCGGAATTCTATGCCTCTTTGTTCTATCACCGTATACATTTTGAGATTTATTAATAATAAACATTTGTGCTTCTCTATGCCTGGTAGGGTAGTTGTGGTTTACAGGTTTTTTGAATTCTGTATTCCAGAATTCATCTAGCGTTAATTGATAATTTACCTTACTGTGTATAGAGAGGACATTACATAAGGAGAACATTTTTTTATAATCGCCTTCACATAATTGAACTTTTTTTTTGCCTGATATCAATTTTAGGAAACCGATTTGTAATTGTTCTATTTTATTTAAGTACGTTTTGTACGTTAATCCGTAACTATTTATTCCGTATCCTATAATTGATTCTGCTAATGCGTTGTATATACAGTATAATATATTTTTATCAACAAAGTTTTTTAGGTGATAAAATTTCCCTAATATGGATCTTAATCTATTACATACATTTTCAATATGATTTGACCAGTTAAAATTGACATCTATTGTAAGACCAAGGTATGTATATTGGTACACTTTTTCAATATTTGGGCAATTACACTGCAGGGATTGGTTTTTTGTGTGTAAACAATCATATGAATGACTTTTTATATGCAATTCCTTATCCTGACAATTTGTATATGGTGAGTGAATAAGCATATATTTGGTTTTTTTTGCGTTTATTATAATGCCATTATCGTGTGACCATTTAATTATGTTGTTTAGGTCTTCTTGTAAAATTTCCTCAATTTTTTGTGGATTTTTGTCAGCGCATATAATGCAAGTATCGTCTGCAAACATGTAGCATTTACAACGTTTTATTACGTTTGGTAAACTGTTTACTTGCATTATATAACACGTAGGTCCCGATATCGAGCCCGTAGCTACTCTAGTGCTTGCCAACATTTCATCACTTAAAATTCCGTCAATTTTAACTTTAATTTTTCTATTAAACAGATAATTTTTAAACAAATTATTTAAAGGACCTCTAATACCACATTCCTCCATTGCCCTTAATAGTGTTTCATGGTCAAAAGTGTCAAAGGCCTTTTTAAAATCTATAAAAATTATACCAATATAATATTTTTCATTTAATTGACAATTTATATGATCAGTGAATTTAGAAAGTAATTGTGAAGTACTTTTTTCTTTTTGAAATCCATACTGTATGGGATTAAGATGTGATGAATGATAACGCGTTCGCATAGTATTTTACATAACCCACAACAGATGTTCAAAACAAAGAAAGTCTCCTTGTGGTGACAAATGGACGCCCGGTCGCTTCAGACTCTCACACATTGTCGTTGGAAGAAAATACAACCAGCACTTTCACGATTAGGGCTTTCCCATATAAATACCACAACTTTTCCCGTACAAATAACGAGACTTTTCCCATACAATCGAGGCTGCGAATAGGTGTGTAGGAGTGGGAGGCGAAGAGAGGGCTTGCAGTGGCCGGCACGCAAGTCTGCTGCATGCAACAAACACCTCCTCGCCATTGTTACCTTTTACGTTTATAATAATTCAGGCGTATTAATACAATAGATTAGGGGAGCACAAAACACGAAGTTAAATGAAGCACGTACCTCCTGCTTCTATAATAAATTATGACAAACATAGAAAGGAAAAAAAAACATAAATTAAACATGAAAATAAGCGGCGTTATTACTACTTTACAGTGGGATACAATTTTTAATCATTGAAGAAAAAGATATTACTAACATTCTAAACGACATATGAAACAAAAAAATATGAAGGTAACTGGGAATCGAAGCCAGGATCTCTGTCTTAGCGGAAGAACGCCTCTAACTAATCGATCATTGTGACCCGAACTCAGAATAAAAAATATTATCCTCAACCGATTTTGATGGCGATAATCTTCAAAAGTTACTAAAAAATATGGGCCATTTGCTTCACATAACTGAAATAATAACAGAATTTTAATAGAACTTTCACAAAACTTTATTGAACAAAAATTTAAAGATTTATAATAACAAAAAAAAGTACTTCATACAATAGTTTAAAAGTTGCATAAGTACAAAAGTTAATAGCAGAAAACAATATACATATAAACAGTAGGTACTAACAGAATAGATATTTATAATTATAAAGTTAGGTTTCTCGTAACCTGCCTCTAGGCTAGCCTGTGATGAGGCAGAATTTGACGAACTGTTCAAATTCTCTGAAACAACCTGTCTATTTAAAAAAAATTGATGGATACATCAAATATATGAAGTAAATTTTCACGTTCTGCTTAATTTCTATTCAAGTTCTGTTATTATATCATTATAGGCCGGTTGCTTCAGAAAACTGAAATAATCACAGAACTTGAATAGAACTTACACAGAACGTGAAAATTAACTTAAAATATTTGGTGAATCCATCAAATTTTTTGAAACAACCCGTCATGAGATTAATTTTAAGACGTAAAAAATGTTCCAAACTTAAAAACATGTTAAGGGATCTAAACGCAAGGTTCGTAGATGATGCTTTTAAAAAGGTTAGCTCATACGGGCCTTTTTCAAAAAAAAAACTTGGGTGGCGTCTTTCGAAATTTGAAGTAAAACACTGCCAAGTTACACAGTAAAACATTGCAGTTATTTCAAAACTTCCAATGGAACATGGACTTCCAGCTACGTCACGAATTTTGAGTCAATCACCGCCCTACCCCCTCGATGAACTAACCTTATTAAACGCATTTTCTACGAACCTTGATCTAAATGTACCTATTATTTATCTATTAAATAAATTGTGTACTAGAATGTAATTGTTTATTATAATACTTTTTTAACAGGGGTGTTTATTGTTGTGAAATTGCGCCAATATTAAGTTAAATAAATATAAGATCTGTTTAAAAATAATTAATTTCTGTATTATGGTACTCTACTATTGATTGAAATTGTGTGAAATATAAACTGTTTTATGACGAAGTATCCGTCGTCTAATTTATAAAAAGCCGAATCAAAGCAGCTCCGAGTAAGAAGAAGAATGAAACGGGCCTAGAACAAATGATAATTCAAGAGTTGTATTTAATTTCCCCTAACAAAGAGCGAAGTTCCATTGCATTGGGAACATTTGCGCGTAATTTAATTGTCAGCGATACATCAGAGCTTCTTCAGAGCCATCCACTCGCTTTGTTCGCGGATATCTCACCGCAAAATTAGTCCTGAGCCTTTAACAAATCCAAAACGGGAGGGTAATTGCAATTATAATTAAAACGCCTCTCGAAAAGAGGGTAAACCCTCCGCAGCGAGGAGGCGACGAATAATACAAATTCATCGCCCCGAAAACACTATCCAATTGTTGCCTCTGCAGAAAGGGATGAAAACAACAACTTTATTTTATTCGACCCTCATGTTCCCTTGCGCGTTCCCCTCCACTTTCCCCGTCTTCCCTCTCCACTCTCCCGCGTTTCATATATTCAGTCCCGGTACATTCAGTTTTCAAACAGCTCGTGTGCATTGCAATGTTTTAAACAAATTAGTTTGCACGTAAGTTTGTTTGGATGTACGTGTGTTTGTTACTCTTTCACGCAAAAAATACATAATGTATTTTAATGAAACTTTACAATAATATGGCCCAAGCATCAGAATAACATATAGGATAAATATAATGGAGAGCTCGGGCGTTACGAAATTTGTATAAATGAAAATGTGTGTATTTCATGTATTTTAGCGGCACGGAGGAAAGGCACGGGGAAGGGGAACGGGGAAGGTGGGGTTCGCGGAGAGAGAAGAGACGAGGGAGGGGGAAGGCGAGGAAAGGACATGCAGGGAGAATCAATTTATTTCATTGAATGGCATAGCAACGCATGCCGGGAACCAGCTAGTATACCTGTAATTCTTGAATTGATTCAAAGTATTCGATTTTGGTTAGTATCATAGGCGAGTACTTCAAGTAAATTCATAATTGAAAGATTGTACTCAAAATTTGAATTTTGATTGTACAATACAATCGATGGTTTGTAAAATGTCATTTTCAAATTTTGACATTTTTTACAGTTTCGTAAGAGTTTTGTAATGATTAAAAAAACTTTTCAGATGTATTGTCATGTGGTTGTAATAATCCAGAAACCTTTGCGAGGGTGGAAAGAAGGTATTTTGCATGTTTCAAGCATTTCCTATACTTTACAGCAATACATAAACAACATACATTCAAGCTAGCAAACAAGCAAATATACATGTATATATAGATAATACGGCTACTCGGTGTAAATCTGATGTTAAAATAAAAATGATTTATGAGGAATGTCGGAGTGATGTTAATTTATAAACAGATTTTTTTCAGGATTAAATTTATTACAGCAAGGTAAGTACAAAAATTTAACACGTAAGCACGCGATGCAATTCCTAATTTAAAGAGTAACAAAGGTAACCTAGTTGGAGTAACGCGGGCGAGTGTCGCCGTAGGTCTGGGCCCGTAGCCCGTAGCTCGTAGCCCGTAGCCCGTAGCGCCCGACTACATAGCGGCGCGATAGCGCTACCGCCTAACTCTGTTCGCTAGCGCCAGCTCACCACATGATAACGAATTCCTCGCTTGAGATTCGTTGTATAATGAATTTAAATTTTAAATACCGGTGCAGCGTTCCGGAATGTATTCTTCCTCTTCCCGCCAGCAACGTTTGCGGGTTATTTAAAAAAAATCATTATTGTTTCCCTACAGCTCGAGCGACCTGCGGAGGTCGGTTGTTGGATTGGGCGCTAGCGGCCGCGGTGTCATTCGAATTTAAAGTATGCAAATTGAAAAGGGTTGCCGCCGCGCTAGCCTTAAAAATAGTGTTAACATCAGTATGAAAGATTTTCTACCTACTATTTTCATCTACTCATATATACAGAGTGTTAAGGCACGAGCTTAACTTACTTACCAGTGATTCCTAACATTATTTGAATTAAAAAATGTTCTGGAAATTTTGGTCTCCAGCGACGTTTTTTTTTAAAGTAAAACTTCTTTACGCACGCTTGACTTGGGAAGTAAGCTGGCGAATGCGTGACGAGAGCGTTACGAAAAACGAGGCGAAAGCTTCGTATATTAATGTAGGGGAAAGAGAGAGATGTGCGAGCACACATTTTCTTTCTCTCTTTCTCTCATAGCTACGTTTCACAGTACAGGCTTATTTTCTGTTTCACACTGTAGGAGCAAGATAGAGAAGTGCGCGCGCACATTTTCTTTCTCTCTTCCTATTATATAGATGGAGCAGAAGTTTTACTTCAGTTGTGTGGTCTAAAGCACACACGTTTTTTTCCGAAGTGAAAACTTCTTTAGCACCGTTGTGATTAAAAAGACACAACATACACATCCACAGGATTTAGCCTACAAGAGAATGAGATACAATAAGCGGTCTCTTCTTTGTGCGGCGCTTCGTAAATAATTGGTCTTCTCTGTGTGTGGTGCTTTGTAGCCTCCTCACTATTGTCTACTTTAGTTTTCAAAAGTTTTCACTTCTACCGCGTGTAAACGGCAGATAGATTTTTTTCAACTTAAAACATAAAAAAATCACTGAAGACTAAAATTTCATTCGAATTTTTTACTCCAAATAATGTCAGGAATCACTGGTTAAAGTAAGTCAAGTACTACCATAAATTCCCTGTTTATAAATTATGCTTTTCTTCAGCCAATCAAAATGATATAATAGTACCTACTTAATTAAAATGCCAGTAAGTCTAACAGTGCAGGTCTTAAAATAAATATATTACGATAGAATTTTAGCAATAAAAAAACCAATTCCGTGATTTATAACACAACGTTTTCAAAAACTCATAATATTAAAAAACTTATACTACCATTACCATGTACATTACAGAATTCACTATTCATGGTAAGAAAGCAACGAAGGTATGAAAGGGGAAGAAAAGTAACCAAATATGGTATCCACCTTTTCTTTAATTGTTTTATGGTGGGGGGTTTCTTGGAGAACGTGACTGGTAAAATAAAATAAAATTGAGCGTCTGATTCTAATTTAAAAAAGCACGTAAATTGCATCCGGCAACGGGAGGTAGGGAGGAGGGGGGGGGGAAGGGGGTGTTAATGGACCCAGCACCCAGCTGATGATGAGGCATGACTCTGCGGCTTCTGATCATTAATAATTATCCAAACCTACGCACTTACTTTGCCGGTAAAACCTGCTGGGACTTTATACCGTTGCTGTTAGCCAGAACTTTACCGTTCGGCAAGGATTCAACATATTTTTTTCGAAACAAATACACTCATTTTAGGGGAGTTCTTTATTTAATGTAGTAGAAAAATAATATAACATCACAACTGCCATTTTACAAATACCTAATTCAGATCTCCTCACACAACATCACTAAACCAGCCTTTAATTGCGATATACACTAGTACGAAATCAAACACACTTACCGTCATATACTCACACGCCCAAATTTGGAATTAACTCCTTACAATAATAAATCCTTACACGTACGCAAAACAACGCATTACCCAGTAACCTAAAACTTCCAGCAACAAACAAAAACATTGACAAAAGCTCTTAAAGGATGTTTTCTCAGCAGCTTTATTAACCAGTGTCATATTAAGCAATTATGGCAAGGTACTGTTTAATGCACAATATATTTTATGTACTAGCAATTTTGAATATTGGTCACACCGGACAAGCAATACTTTAGTTCCAATTTCTACCACCAAAATGATTCCAAAGTGTCCTGGTGTGTACAGCTATCAGATTTAGCATCGCATTTTTTAATATTATTTTGTGTCACGTCATTGTATTATTCAACAATTTTAAAATAAAGTGAATCTATGTTAATAATTAATCCATCTTATCATTTAACTCCCGTGACTTGAATCTTTCTTTGGAACTCTCTAGTCATATCTCACATCTTTAAGTCTATTGTTGTATTTAGTTTTAAGTAAACCTTGAAGAAACATTGTTTATGAAACATGTCGGTTTTTACAATAAAAATGGTTAAAACAAAAGTGTTTATTAATTTTGAAACGTTTAGTTCTCCCTTCCATAGATTATGTGTTCAGTATTACAAGCAAATGTAACGCTATAGAGAGGTAGCCTAATAATGTTCAATAAAGCCAACCGGTTGTGGAAAATTCTATCGGGGGTTCGGCAGTTTGTCGCGGATTCATCCGTAAAGCATTTAATTCTAAGGCACCAACAAAAGCAGAGAGCATTCCTGACCTAAACAAAGGGACCAGCGGTAGGGGACAATGTTTCACGGGAATTATTCCCATTATTTGGAGGAGTGCGGTGGCCGGCTATATAGCCCAGCTATGCGGCCGGCTGAAAGGCATTTCATAACTCGTAAAGAAAATGGAAACACTTGCTTTGAATGGACGCTTCAGAGGTCGGAGGCGGTCATTATTTCAATAGTATTTATTTAGCTCAGTAAATCAGCAGGACATTGTTAATTTTTCACGTTTTATCGTAATTCATTAGGCACCTCAGCGATTCATTAATAATATTATGAAATATATACAAATACACATTTTTTTAAATTTGAAATTTGTTTGGACATAATATAAACATAATTGATATCAAACTAATAATTATATGTATAACATATAGAACATTTCATTTTCACAATTTTGTATCTATATTTTTTTTATTTTCAGATGTACTCCCACAAAAAGCTGTGCTTTTGTGTTTGGTAGGAAGGTGTGTTATTTATTTAATTACGAGATAATATTTTTCTATCATTGTGGTTGTTTTTATTATTTTATAAAAGTTTTTATTACATAGTTAGTGTTTCTTTATTTGCCCTGAGAAAAATAATTTCTCTCAGGGCGTATGTCATCTTTGGAGATGCTGTGTGGAGGGTTTTTTTAAGGGAAGGAAGGAGAGGAGAATTCTGGGAAGGAAAAGGGTTTAAGGTGTGGGTAGGAATCTGGGGTTCAGTGTGTCCTGGTCATCCGCCTCCAAAACCTAGACAAACCTCACCCCATGAAGCCGGACACCCCTGCTAAATCACCAAACATAGCGAACCACTTGGGGTGACCTATGGTAGAGGTGTTGGTTATCCAATTAAGATTTTCGGGGCAGCGCTAGCGGTATCCATTCACACCACGCAAATTTTACAGCTGACAAGTTGAATTTTGCAGTATATATTTTTTATCGTATTTTGAGTTCTTTGTGGCAATTTTTAAGGGATCTTATATTATTTTCTGGCAAATTCAGTAAAAAATATTAGTTCTTTTACATTATTTTTTCAAAGTGATGTCTTTTCATTTAATTAATAGTTCTGTTGACCCAAAGTATTTTTACACACCGGAATCGATAATTTGCATTTTTGCAAATTATCCGCTGGTCGCTGGTTTTGTATTAAGAAGTTGCGGGTTCGAAATCTGGCGAGAGCAAAAGAAAGAAGAAGGCTTAATTGGCATCGCGTCGAGAGTTCAATTCGTTAGTTGGCCAAATCTTCCATTACAACGCGAGCAACGTTTTCCGCTTACGATGATGGTAGTAGGAGATTTTCAAATATTGCCATGTTATTAGTAACCCGGCAATCTTTATTTTTCTTTTTAAAAAATAATTAAATTAAATTTTTATTTTTAATCTATTGAGTAAATAAAGCCTTAAATTATAATATTTAATCACTAAACACAATACTCCGTATATAAATATTTATTATATTTAATAACTGTGTATTGCTTAGTTTGGGGTTTTTTTCATTAAGTTAAAAACTAAAAAATATATTAATCCTGGGCTTGCAGAAAAGTGAATAGATGTCACACATTAAAAAAGGAAAACAAAAATATCCAAGACACTGTCTAAGGTAGCACTTAGTTCGAGAAGAATCTTGCAATCATGCTTTAAGATAAAGCCAATAAAAACATGCGTAAAGAAAATAAAGAAAATGTTGGTAGGTTTTAGTCGAAGTATGACACAGTTAAGCATGACGAAAGGCCATTAGCTCAGTGCGTACAGTCCTGGGTTCAGTTGCGTAGATGCGATAGTATCTTTTTCTGTTTCAAATATTTCAGTGATTAAAATAAAACTTGGAATCCTTCTTGTTAGGGTTGTCAAAATAACTGTGTGGCGCTACTCCGTGTGGTGTTCGCGATGTGGGTGTGGGTACCTTCTCCTTGTATACAGTCAGTGTGTACAAACACACACTTATCACAGTCCTCTGTACTCTGTGTTGTTCGTCGCCAGGCACGGACATTGTATGTAGATCCCTGCCGTACCGACATGAAGGTAGGCGGCGGAACACAAGACAGACGGGGAACGCAAAATATTATAATTGAAATGTCAAAAGCATGCAATAGTTGCTGCTGCGATCCTCCCGCTCTGTCTACCCGACTGTGACTGTCGGGTTACAAGTGGTGCCGCCGGGGGCAAGGGGCAGGGCTGACTAAATTTACTTACTAAATCGCATTATCTTCAAGAACTTCTGTGAACAATGGTAACATCCAAAAAACTGTTTTTAATTTTATCTTTTTTTTAAATTAAATCAATTACCTACAATTTGGGTATGGGTACTGCCGCCCCCGGAACCACTTATTGGATAATCAAAATCTCAAAATCAAGTGGTTCGCTACGTTTGGTGACTTAGCAGTGTCCGGGTTCATGGAGTGAGGTTGGTCCGGATCTTGGCGGCAGATGCGTCAGCCCACCAATTGCGTGGTAGGCCAGTTAGGGAGAGACTGTTTGAGGAAGGCTTTTTGACGTCTCCAACAGGATTCTCTCGGAACATCGCCATGCACCGCATTAGGAGGGATAGATTCATATATCCGTCACTTATGAACACACCGACCCCCAGATTTCTACCCAGCCCTCATACCTTTTTCCTTCCCAGTACTTCCTCTCCTAGCTTTCCCGAAAAGGCTCTTAACACAGCATCCCAAAAATGATATAGACCCTGTTGGGAATTATTTTCCCCTGTGGGCGTCCTGTGGGGAGCTAATTAAAAAAAAAAAAACAAGTGTGCTTTAGACCACACGACTGAAGTAAAACTTCACTAACTTATATCTCCCTCTCAACTTCCGTTGGCATCGCCCGACCGTTCGCCTCGCCCGATCACACTTTTCGTAACGCTCTCGTCACGCATTCACCAGCTTACTCCCTTATGTTTAATTTAAAAAAAACAAAACCAAAATTTTCTTTGAAATCGTAAGATTGGTAAGAAGAATTAATAAAGATTCTGTTTTATGAATAAAGACGACGAAATCACATTTGAAAAAAGAATCTTTACTGAACCATTAAACCGGCCACCATCTTGAAACCGGAATGTAACAAACAAATTTACAGACATCTGATCGAGTTAAAACAGGGCTTCGCTATGCTCCGTCAATTAATTTACAGAGAAGTGTCGCCCCAGTAGTACAGATCGTAGTACAGGATCTAAACGTAACGCTGTTTGAACGTTGCCTGAAATGTGTTGATGCCCAGAACTGAATAGACAAGTACCTACTTAACAATCCCCATTCTTATCACCGAGTCCTCCAGTCTTTTCACCAGTTGGATAAATTTGTTTTTTTTTTTTTAATTTAATATCCATCATTTTTTATTTAGAAGTCCCTGAAATAATTTCATGTCCCTCGATTCATGTACATTATTTGTTGCCCTAGTTCTACTATCCGTCCTCGCCAGTGATTTAAATTGGTGTATTATGTTTTTAATTTTTTATTCACTGAAAAACGTTGTCAAACTTGTTATGTATTTCAACAGATTAATTAGTAATCTTGTGGTTCATTGTTGAAAAGAGTAAGCTGAGCCTAAATGCCTAAAATGTTCAACGTTTGAGAGTTTTTGCTGATTTTGTATTAAAAACTTGTTGGTACAAGGATGCATTTACGTTATCCTTCGTAATAAAGTAATTTCGACGGAAGTAATTATTGTGTCAGCGAAACTCGCCCAAACTAAATATTGCAAAGTTCAACCAGCGAGTGTTTCCGGAGAAGTTACTTGGAAGATCCTACCGGAAGACTTTGAGCAAAAAAAGTTACCAGGCCGAGTAGGGATTGCGAAAATTTCTAAGCTCCACAGACATCTATTTTAATATTGGTCATTACAGAGTTACCTTCTGAAGAAATAATTTTCAGAAAAAAACTGATTTCGTATCGACAATCGTTCTAAACACGAATTTGATTATCTTAATGTTAGGATGTGTTTATACTGCTATAAGCAATCGATATCCATAGTTTAATAGAAAAGCAATGACTGCACAACTCTCGTAGAAAAAGCAAAAAAAAAAACAGAACGTGACAAAATAATAGATCAGGTATAATGTATCATAATTAGTCTACGATAAGTTTTCACATTGCTTTAGTTGTCTATGGGCTCTTCGGTGCATGTTCTCGTTTACGAGATGTGCCGAAGGTAACCGAAGGGTCCGAAGGTCGGTGCCAGAGCGCCGCAGACAAAACCTAGCTTCCAGTTAGTAAGGACGAATGTCCTCTGAAACCATATTTATTATTATTATAGTCATAAATAAACAGTCACTGTGATCTCAAGAATCTAAGTCTTTTGATAAGCACATTGTAGTACTGGAGAACACGTTGTGATATGAAACTCGATGAAACGAAAAAGCGACACTAAAAGGAGACAAACAAATACATCTGAAGAACAAGATAGAATAATCGGTCTACTCTTTGTGCGGTGCTTCGTAGCCTCCCTCTTGTCTACTTTAGTTTTCTGAAGGTTTCACTTCTACCGCGTGTGAACTGCTCACTTGTAATTGTTTTTTCTTTCACTCTTTGTTATGCTCTGTTTTGTTTTGGTCGCGGGGTCAAATCCTGACGTGCCAGTGCATTGAGTTGTATGTGGGAGAGGGCAAAAATTATAACTCGGGTTACACGTGAAATTTAAAAAATGCAGTTTTATAGATCTAAGTCATTAGATTCGTTGTTAGTTCACTGATATTAAAAAAATATATCTATACGTACAAATAAATACATATCGTAAACGTTGAAATAAAAATAGTTGCGAATTATTACTTTAAATATTGTTCACTAAATAAATACATTATAATAATTTTAGTTGCTATTTAACAAATATGTGAGGGGTGTACCTTGCAGCAATTTACACAACGACATCATTTACAAACATCAACAAAGCAATATTCTAATAATATGAAACTCACTCCAAATCAAACAGCGTTCGTCCTTTACTTTATTTTACTAATCTAATCAAACACAAATCTAGCAAAGATTGTGTTCAAAGACCGAGTTGATTGGTGGTCCGTTCTTTCTGCCTACCCCTGCGGGGAAACGGCATGATGGTTAGGTTAGGTTTAGACTTTGCTTTTCTGAAATCAAATGACAAGTTTTAAACACGATGATGTATGCAATCAATGCATTTGTGTGAGTACTGTATTCGTGTCACCTGCGGTATGAGATTTCTTTGAATATTATTATGTGTACTGATTCACAACAATCTGATCCTTTGGTAAAAACTTTGGTCAGACAATGCACGAATCAGCGGGGGCTCTCACTTGATTGCAAGTTTGCTGATCACCCTTTGCGATCCGTACCCGTACCCTCGCTCCTGTCACGGGCAGCCCCGGGTACATCCAATATTAGGTCTACTATTTCTACATCTTTCGCGTAGCATTGAATATCAACATGTTACGTAAAGCATTTAACCGACTCAACCGAATACATCACATTATTATTGCACTTCTAAAGTGTTGATTAAATTCTATTCTAATAATTAAACTATTCGAGATCCCGTTCCGAATTTCTACCGACATATAATATAATTCACTTTAACACTTAAAGTTTTTAAGGTCGTAAAAAAATAAATATTTTGAAGATAATCTTTGTACATATCTCTATTTAGGTGTGAAAAAATTCACGTTGTTTATTTAAATGCTATTTAAGAGGAATGGGTGCGCGGACTTTTTCATAAAAAAACTTAATTTTGGAATTAAGGCCAAAATACAAAACCAAACTGCATAATATTTTTTTTAACATTGCAAATCTATCTATCTATCTATCTATCTTCTATCTATCTATCTATCTATATAAATAAAAATGAATCGCCGAAATGTATGTACGCGCATAACTCCCGAACGACTGCACCAAATTGGATAATTCTTTTTTTTCTGTGTTCGTTATTGTTAGCATTATAAAATTTGTATAAAAAAATTGCAATAGATGGCACGGGAGCTGTTTGAAAGCTGAATGCAACCGGAATGAATGCTTGGGAGGGGGGAAGGGAACTCGGGAGGGGGATTCGCGGGACGAGGGAAGGGGAGAGTGGAGTGGAGTGGGGAGAGGGAAGGTGGGGGAGGCGGATTGGGAACGCGAGAGGAAGGGAAGGCAGAAGGGGGACGGGACGAATGGGAAAGGACACGCAGGTAAAAACAATTTCTTTATTAAATAGCATAGCAACGCATGCCGGGAACCACCTAGTATCTAATACGGATATGTGCTATTTTATTTATTTTTGTTTTAAATTATAAAATAAAGGCAAATAAAGAAATCTATTTTTCATAACTTTAAAGGCAACTTTTATTTCTAATATTCAAATTTGAAAGTGTATTTTATCACTTTCAAAAGCAGTTTTTTATTTTTCATTTTTTGTTACGGCAATATTCTGTTTATTTGGATTTTATTGCAAAACGAAAATATTTTGTCCTTTTGACAGAATATGCCTGAGGCCCATGGGGTTACGACATTCTTCTAGAGATTTTGCTCTTTTTTAACAATCATTTTTTTACTCCTATGAATTTAAAGGATTCTATTGTCACCAAATTACTTAATACAATAAGATCTTCGACTCCTAGTCAAATTCCTAGTGGAATTGTTTATCTGCGGCCTAGGAGACAAAAGCTTACGAATTTTCTAATTTTTTTCATTTCTTTGAATTATCTCCTCCCTAATATCTAGATATTATGAAGTAATAATGTAAACACATTTCAAAACACAAAAGTGTTTTCTAATTTAACAACGGTAAAGTCACCCTTGTGAATTGGGCAAAACTGACATATTTCAAATGATAAAACAAAGGTGAACTTCACAGCGAAGGGACATGTAAACGCAGAATAAAATTTGACAGTCCCGACTGTCAGAATGTTTAGGTAGATCTCTTCAAAGCACAATATTTCGAGTGTAATTTTATTCAAATGTCTTCAGGAATTTTGGGCAATTACACATCCAGCAAACGTCAAAGGAAACGCGTTTAATTTAATGTCATATGCCGCGGCAATAATATATGTACATACATTGAAGGGCGCGCGTTTAAAGGGTGGCCCCACCCACTGACTAATGGCAAATCGTAAAAGTACAATTAGACATGTGTTTACACGATGTACAGGTATATATGTGGAGTAGTTTCACTATTATAAGATCCTCGGATGTAAGATGGTTCATATTAATTTCCTTTAGTTGGATTCAAAATGGAGGCGTTTTAATAAGGTTTGAACACGTGCACTGCTGCCACACTGCTGTCCAGCCAATGATGAGCTTCGAACGGACGTGCATGTGAGTGACAAGAGCTTCGCAAAAATATGAATAAAGGATCTTATAATAGTGAAACTAGTCTACCTACATCTTGAATTGAATAACTTTTCAGGAGGTCTGAAGAGGAAAAATGAAATAATCGAACACAAATGAAACGGTCGCAAATGAGGATCGAATCCCGGACCTCTGTCGTACCGGAACATCACTCTAACCACTAAGCTAAAATATTGATATCAGATAATTTTCGGTCATTCGGTCATAGATTATAATTTTTTGACAGCTATCTTTTTTGTGTTATTAAGTTTTACCTGAATATATTTATAAGCAAGATAGTGACTCCGACGTCTTGGACAGCTCAGTGGCTAGAACGTTGTTCCTGGGTTTAATCCCCAGTTTCAGCCGTTACCTTTTTTAAGTAAAACTTCTTTACGCACGCTTGACTTGGGGAGTAAGCTCGTGAATGCGTGACGAGAGCGTTATGAAAAGTGTGATCGGGCGAGGCGAACGGTCGGGTGAGGCGAACGGAAGTTGAGAGGGAGATATAATTTAGTGAAGTTTTACTTCAGTCGTGTGGTCTAAAGCACACTCGTTTTTTTATTATTTTCTGTGTCCTTTTCTATTTTGCTTCGTTTAGATTTTTTAATATATTTTGCCGGTCTCCGTGTTTCTTCCCTCCTATAAATAACATGGGTCTCTTTAAGACCCAAATCCACTCTTTCCACAAAAGACTCTCCATACAGTATCCCCAAAGATGACATGGACCGAGAGGGAAATTATTTTCCTCAGGAAGTTAACGTAAAAAAAATATGTGTGAAACTTCCCTGTGTTAAGTTAACGTAAAAAATATTATCTTATTATCAGTATATGTTACAAAAGAAAGTGTACAAAAGTGTGCATCCCGCTAAAACTTAGAAACGAGTCCCGGTACGATCAACGGAGTTATATGTTGTGGTAGCCCTCTATCCCCCATCAATGAAGAAGGTTCTCGTTTTTAACGGAAGAGCGTGCTTTTGAAGGCATAATGGCTGGAAGTTTCGCCCTCTACAAATTTCTAGAATAGTCCAGAACATTCGAGAGAATTCGAGAGCATTCCTTAACATTCCATAACATCCCGGAACATTCTGGAACATTGTAGAATGTATGAACATCATTGAGGAACATTCCAGAATACTCTTGAATGTTGTCCTGATGACCGAAGCCGAGTACCCCAGCTGGTATTAAATAATTCGTTCATATGTATGTGTGTAACCTCTGAGTTATTTCAATAAATTGAAAAATATTACATTCACATCTGGCCAGCAAATAAAAATAAAGCCATTTCAAGCAATGTTTCAATATTGTGATTGGTGTTCATTCAACATGGCGAAACTGAGAGTATCAAAATGATGACGATGTCAAATGTAACGGAAGTGGTTCAAAGCAGGCCAGTTAAAATTAGTCGGGGCTAATGAATAGTGCGAATTCTTAGTTGGCAGGAGTGAGGAGTCGAGCTTAATCCGGCGCATCCGAAGTGGTAGAGCATCTCCTGTAGAGCTTCGCCGCTGTAAATTTCATTAAATTAAGAATAATGTTCGTCGCAAGTGTTTTAAGTTGGCGTCGGATTTGAGCGGGGTTGACACACGCCGCCATAACAGAATGATTAAATTGCCACTCGAGGCGCGCGCCCATTAATTATTATTGTGTACACTGTTCACTATCGAGAGACACAGAGAGAGGGAGAGAGAGAGAGAAGAAGAGAGATAGAAAAGAATGGGTCATTTCTTCTGAAAATGTTAGAATCTTGCTAATACACTGAAATCACATTTTTTTCATTTCAATAAAGATTTCTAAATCGATTATAATATTTAAAAATATATTTAAAAAAAAAGTGTGCGATTCACAAGCGGTAGGAGTGAAATCTTCAGAAAACTAAAGTAGACAAGATTGGGGAGGCTACGAAGAACCGCACAAAGAGAAGACCGATTATTCAATCTCATTCTTTCGCAGGCCAAATCCAATAGATGTACCTATGTGTTTGTCTCGTTTTAGTGTCGCTATTTTCATCGTGTTTCAAATCACAACGGTGTTAAAGAAGTTTTTACTTCAAAAACAGAGTGAGACTAAGAAGCACCGCGAATATTAAAAAAAAACCTTTGTTAAGTTGTTCAAAATGCCACACGGCACTTTCCTCACTCACATTCATACATCGTCTCATACAAACTCTTCTATTCTTCTGACTTTTGACATGGCATCATCATCATCATCATCATCACACATCTGAATCACTTGGCCGTGTCATGTCTTCCTCGGGCGTTCCCGACTTCTTCTACCATTGACATTTGGGTCATATTTTCTCCTTACACACCTTTCCTCATTCATTCGCTCTATATGCCCAAACCATCTGAGCGTCCCTTTCCAAATCTTATTCATTACGCTCCAATCAGCATTGCATTATTTGCGGATCTTCATATTTATCACACGATCGTACACGGATTTACCAACACACGCCTAAGGGATCTCATTTCAACAGCATTCCAACTTTAATCCTTCCCCTCTCAGTTCCATGCCTAACTGCCATACATCAGAGCAGGTACCAGCAATCCATTATGGACGGCTAGCTTCGCTTCTTTGAACAGTTTTTGTTGTTGTTTTCAATGAAGTTACCTGCATTTACCCTTCTTAAAATATCTCTTTTAGCCTCCCCATCTCTCGTAAACATTCTTCCCAATTACATAAACTTATCCACGTGCTCCAAGTATTCACCATTCACAACTTCATTGTTCAAGACCAAATTGTCAGTATTTGAAAATGTTTGATTAATTTCAGTAGAAGTGAGGAAATTTGAGTGAACTTCTCGACGCGCCCTCGACGTGCTTACATCGGTTTATATCTCCAGTGAAATATCATGGAGGGACTTTGCAGCATTTCCCCAAGATCTCCCGTGTTTATTTATCGGAGTCCGCCTCGCTTAAAAAAGTCCGACCAATTACCGACTCCGCCGTATATAAACTTAACAGCCCTGGCTGCCCGGAGGAACACGGGAATTAAATACTTAATTTACTTAGATAATTACGAGGGAAATTTACTGTTAAATCTATAAACACATTCGCGGGACTTATTCCTTATGTAAATTTAGTCCCCTGCACTGAACAGAAAATCACTAGAAATGTGGTATACTCGTAAATACAATACACCGACAAGAAAGAAAATTATAACACCGCTGAAAATGGACGATTTTCCTTATTTAAGGTAAAAATGATTTAAAAAATCCAGAGGGAGCGGTTCACATGCGTTAGAAGTGAAACCATCAGAAAACTAAAGTAGACTAGAGTGGGGAGACTAAGAAGCACTTTTATATCATTGTGAAGGATGATTTTTTCCATATTCTTGTTGTCGAATTGCAGTGCACTTTTATTTTGCCTGTTTATGTTGAAGTGGTTTGAAGATTAAATATTGATTTTATAAAAATATATATTTTCTTGGTGATTTCATAGGTTTCGAATCCCGGTCCGCTAAATGTCTGCAGAGGTTCGTCAGGCCGTTTATACCACTACACCAAAGGAGACATGCGTGGGACTGTGGATTTATCGTATTGTATCGGAACCGAGTTCCGGTGAATTAAATAAATATTTTATTGCTTTCTCATTCTCTCGCAAGCCAAATCCTGTAAATGTATGTGTTTGTCTCTTTTTAGTGTCTCTCGCTTCCGTTCACAATGGTTCTAAAGAAATGTTCACTTCAATAAGAATATATTTAATTTGGGTGTCACTAAAGAGTCTTAACAGTCGATTAGAATGCGTGAGGAGGCGTATAAGTGCTAAGAAGCGGATAATGTTTACGAAACATGGTCTGCGGAGGTCCACCTTTATCTACCCACTTCCGCTGACATAAGGTGTCATAAGAAGTGTCATTTAAATAAAGAGGTAACTGGAATGATTTTAGCTCGAAATGTCCAATTCCAAGGGGAAGAGCATTCAACCAACCTAATTATCTCATTGATAGCTCTTTACATGACCTGATCAGAAGTATTTGATTCACCTGACTGTGCCACGTCTTCCTTATGCTTGACTTCTTCTACTCCTTTCTCTGTCCTTCCGCTCTACAAGTTTTCCGCCATACTCGTTACACTTACATTTATTCCACATTCATATTTTGGTAATTCATGGTTTGACTAGACATATACCTAATGGATCTCATTTCTAAAGTAAGTATACTTACATTACAATCCATAATAGTAATTTTATTCATTGTCAAAATTTGACAAGCTTCTGGAAAAGGTACAAATAATAACAGAATTAACGAAAGCAATACAAGTTCGCTTATTGAAATTTACCTCACCCAGATTAATTGTTGGAAATTTGAAACCGTGGAAGGAACGCGAGCCATATTTTAATGAGAAGGGAGTAACCATGGTACCACGGAGGTACCTCTAATTATTTAGCAAGTAAGAGATTCAGGAACAATTAAAAAAATATAATATATAACAGTGCTCTACGGATTCCGCCTCAGAAATTTAATATAATGTATAATAAGCAAGTTACAGCACGTATTGGATAACGATAATAATGAATAATTATTGTATCCAAGATAATCAATCAACTCTGTAATTTAACATGTATGTAGGGAAGTTAACCCTCAGGTTATTTGATCATGTTAAACAATACGCCGATACATTTATTGAGTGTATACGCAATTTGTGACATACAAGTTACCAACTTCTTTTGTATGGAGGCCTTTATATTATTTTTTATTTTTTTTTATTTGAATTTTATTTTAGTAATTTGTACATTTAAGTTTACAAATTTCTAATTGATTATAATATTTCATATTGCATCTGAGTAAATATATCTACAAATTCGGAGTACACGGTTCGTTTTTTGTATTTGTCTTTATTTTTATCTATATAAATATATCTTTTATTAAAAAAAAATCAAATGATATTGAAGGATTAAATAATAATAATAACTACCATTATACATTATACCTAGGTCTCTCATTCAAAATTTAGGCATATTAGATTTGTTATATAATAATGCAAAAATCAGTCATTTTAAATACACGTAGGATAACAAAAGATTTTTTAAATATTTTGATTGAGGGATCAGTAGGATTTATAGGTCAAATTAGGAATTCCACAGAGCCGAACCCTCTGATATGAAAATATCTGGAGTCGGTGAATTATTTTCCCATTTGGTCTCTGGTAGGTTGACATGTTGTTCTTGTATTGTTTTGTATTTATTATACCTATATAGTGAAATTGCATAGCATGGATTGACTAGATGATCATTTGGGGAAGTGTGTGAAAGGGTTTAGTTTTTCCTGTGGGGAATATTTAACCCGGACATTTAAATTTATTATTTTTTAGAAAAATGAAATAATTCAACTTTGTATAAACCACTTATATGATGCGCAAATCCGATCGGTTTCGGAACAAACGTTCCTTCGTCAGGGAAAGCTTATACTATTATTTTTTTTTTTATGATTAAATTATTTTGTTCCATTAATTCGCACAATACTGTACTTTAAGCTTTTAATAATGAGAGCAGGGAGAATTCAAAGACGTTTAAACTAACCAACTAACCATTTCCGTAACTAGCCATTTCTCCACAGGGGTAGGCAGAGAGGGCGGACCGCCAAACAACTCACCCTTCACCTACTCCTTGCCTCATTCACAATCATAAATCGTATCATACATATTCTTGCCCGAATCAAGTATCTTATTCACTTGACTGTGACATATCTTCCTCGAGTGTCTCCGATTTCTTCTATAATTCATATTTCCGTCATATATTCTCATTACACTCCTTTGTTGGTTCGCTCTACATGTCCTAAACCATCTGATCGACCCTTTCCTAATCTTATTCATTACGCTTAGCCTTGAATTATTTGCGGATCTCCTATTCTCACACGATCACACATGGTTTTACAACAAATATACCTCAGATCTAATTTATGATGATATATTTTAAAGTTATTCGTAACCTTATAAAAAAGTAGATCCCCACCAATTTACCATAATACTTTATAGGCTTTCGTTTCACATCCATTACCTCTGCATAAGAAATCTTTAGTCACTAACCGTTAGTCCCTTTGAGGACAAGAACACATAATATTCAACTGCAAGAGGCAAACGTGTTTTCAAAATAAAGCGATTCAATAAATTTTCTGTAAAAATATTGCATACTGTCTTCATTTATGATAATGCGCTTTTAGAATAAAAAAAATATAAATAATTACACAACACTTCTCCAGTAGGGTAAATACATCACTATGGATGAAATAAAAGGTTAAATATAGTATGTTAAGAGGGTATAACCAGAGAAAACCAGAAATATGTCATTTTTAAATCTGATTTTAGATCTATTAACTCTTTTCCACAAAAAATTATAAATTGATTTCGATTAAATAAAATTGATTAAATAAAAAGATTGTTCTTTTATCTAGTAAATGCATGTTTTAAATTTTGAGATTTTTTTTTTGTATAATAAGGTTATACCGTAGGTCGTAGGCAGATTTGTTAAATTTTCTAAAAAGATTTTGTATTATACAACACCCATTTTAAATCTTAAATATAATCATGCAGTAAAATAAATCAATATATTATCTGGTAAAACACATCTTTCAGAATTTTAATACATGTGTTTCTTGACGAAAATTGGTCCGTTCGTGTATTTATTTGCGCACTTACAAACGAATATATTTCAGATTTTTTTTACATTCCTATTTTGCTTAGACATTATTGAAAAATGATAAATACTTATGATCAAAAAATATTTACAAAAAGTACATAATTTTAATAGTTTTACCATCACGTCTTTCAGCATTTTTGGATGAAGGTATAAATTAAACCAAATTTGGAATGAAATAAAATCGATATTGAGTTATATTTTTAAGAAGCTGGTACGGAGAATAATTAATCTTTCTCATTGGAACCGCCCTGTACGATCGTTAGAACATCTTTCGACGAAATGTGGAATTTCGACCGCTGGCTGGTTAAACGCCCTTAATAACCCTTTTATTACTTGTTTTAATTTTTCTTTCTGTCGTGTTTTAGACGGAACTGAGACAGGCATGGGACTATTCTCGGATTACTGGGGGAATTATTATTATCATTCATATATGAAACTGTCATAACACAAGCGCATGCGCAGCAGAATCAATTTAAATTCCACGTTGCAAAAGGTCTGCGCATCTGCTCCTAAGTCAGACTGGGACAAGTCTCATAAATATAACAATTAAATAAAAAATATAAATAATAACATTTCCCAATCCAATTAAACTTCTGACATATATATTCTATTTTATTCAATTTAATAGATTCACTTATAACAAAACTCGGTTATTATATCGTTTTCGCTTCCTGTATAGACGCTAGCGTTATAAAAATAAATAAATACCGATATATTTAATTACTCATTAAATTAATGTAAAAATCCAAATATGCCAAGTCGTAAATATCGACAACGTATCCGCTCAATATTTCATTCAACATATATTATTCGCCGTTATCAAACTATTATATTTTTTTAAATATGTAATTGATTTTATTAGTACTAAAATTAATAATGAGGGGACCCATATATAAGTTATTATTGTTAAAATTTCTGATAATCGACAGCTCAATAATTAAGATTAATTGCATTAAAGTTCAAAGAAAAACACCTGGTAAAATTATTTTATATTATTTATCGTCGAATAGATTGTTGAAAAGTTGCGAATATTTTTCTTAGTGCTTAATAGCCTACGAGAGAATGAGATAGAATAACCGGTCTTCTCTTTGTGCGGTGCTTCGTAGTTTCCCCACCACTCTTGAATACTTTAGTTTTCTGAAGGTTTCATTTTACCACTTTGTATTTTTTAATCAATATTTTTGTATGTGCAATAAATTTGCATGTAATACTATATTTCCATAAATTCGACATGAAATGAAGTTAAAAGTTTTAGTGTCTTGGAAAAATTGAGAGTAAATTTGAAATTTTATAACTTATTTGTCCTTTTTATATCGAAACTCGTTTAAATAGTAAATATCTTTGGAGTGGTGGATGCAATCTGTTAGCCATAAGTCATTATAATAGTTTGTCTAGTCTGTGGTAAAAGGAAGATAGATCATTGTAGATATATATTATAATTTTTTACAACGACTATGGGTGATTTTTCAAGAAAACTACGCTGTACGAATCATTAAAATATTATTATTATTAAGAAGTTTACATATAGATCACAAGATGTAATGTTTTTTATGAAGGTACAGTTAGAAAAGGAGACTTACGCAGGTATTAATAAAAGTACGGTGCCTAATTAAATTAAATTAATTCTGAGATTTTCGAATACACAAAAAGGCAGCCATCCACCTGAAGAATTCTGTAGACACGTCTCGTAGATCCCACAGTTGTTGGTAGTTAGTAATGTTAGTTAGGTAAAGGTAGGAGTTAGAATTTACGGGAGTAATTTATTGTGCAATGCGGTCTCAAAACTTATTTCAACCGTAAGATGTTAAAGTATTAACTACCGTAATAAGTCACGAGGGTTATTTTGAAAATACCGTAGCGGTTTCAATAAATATACGATTCTAATTAATTGAACCGTCTGTTATCGTTTAATGTTGGTAATGCGGGATGTAGGGATGTACACATACTAAAACAATTAGAATTAAATATTAAAACAAAGTAAATAATCAATTTAACCTTTTCGTCAAAAAGTCTCACGAATTGGAAAAATTGCTTTTCCACTCAAACTATTTTCGTTATATTTTATCACGTTCAACTTTCTAAAAAACTAAAAGCTAAACATTAGTTATCATTTGTTTTTTTTTATAGAAGATTTATTTATATAATTAAAAAAAAATCGGAGTGTGTAATTCATACGCGGTAGAAGTTTTTTGTTTTTGAAATTTTTATTTAGATGTACGTAAATATTTTCAAACATCTAGTAGGAAAATATACAGTAAAACTAGAAAGTCGCTAGATGTTGCTTTCTTTTCTTTTGTCTGTTTATTTTAAAGTGGTTTGAAGATTGGGTAATGATTTCACAAAAACAAAAATGTTTTTTTTTTGGATTTCATAGGATTCGAACCTCTGTTTGCTTGATGTCTGCCTCTGAACAGTCTGAACCGCTGAGACTTGTCAGGCACCTTGTCCGCTGCGCTATCGAGGGCACGCGCCAAAACGCGAATTTACCGCATTATATTAGAACTGAGTATTTGTGTAGAACTGTGTTGTGACGCATTTTTGTTTCACCCAATTTCAAGTCACTAACGGAGGTAAAGAAGTTTAATTTCAGAGTGAAAATCAGAGTGTGTAATTCACACGCGGCAGACGTGAAACTAGAAGGTCGCCAGATGTAGCTTTCTTTTCTTTTGCTTGTTTTTTTTAAGTGGTTTGAAGATTGGTTGGAAGGCACGCGCCGAGGTGCGAATTTACAGCATTATATTAAAACCGAGTATTTGTGTAGAACTGAGTTGGGACGCATTTCCGTTTCCCCCGAATTTCAAGTCACTAGCGGTGCTAAAGAAGTTTAACTTCAAAAATTATTCTTATCTTAATTTATCAGAGAAACTAATTGTGAATAATGTAATTAAAACCATATATTAATTTGAAAAGGATATTAGGTCGACAGCCCTCTGCGTCTGCGTGGAGAGGCACAGGAAAACAGGTGTATGCATCAGATTAATTAATTAAGAAATATCTCGCCGATTAGACATTTGATTGAACGCGGCTATTTACATCTCGGAAACGGGTTCCGTAGTTGGTGGGATTGCGCAGATGAATTTATATTCATTACTTTCGTATGAAACTAATTGACTAGGAAATCGTATGATAAGTATTTTACGAGTATTAAACGAAGACTCTTCCCATTACTGTAATTTACGTATATGCAACGTTACATGTACGTAGATATTTTCAATATCAGTGACTGTAATTCGATTGCATTTTTATTTCTTAGCATTATATCTTGTTATATTATTTTAATTTGTCTTTATTTATCTAAAACAAACATAATTGAATTTTTATACAATACATTAAAGACCGAAATTGTGGCTTATTGTAATTACGTGTAATATTCAACATGTTTCACGTGCTAGATATACGCCAATTATTGAAGTGAAAATTCTATAGCCCCATTGTGATTTTGATTTCGGATGAAGCGACGCATCAACTGCGCTCATTGGCCGCTTTGATTATGATGTCACTTTTAAAGGCTCCTATTAGTTGAGATATGAAACGGAAATTACGCTAGGTCTGCGTTCATTGGTCGCTTTGATTATGACCTCACTTTTCAAATATTGGTTGAGATTGTTTTGGTAAAGTTTCGCTTCTATCGCGTGAAAACTCGATTTTTTTTAATAGTAAAACACAACTAAACTTCACTTTTGACCAAAAAACAAATTTCAACAAACACAATCAGACCAGTTAGACAAGCGTACAAATAAAACACAAAAACTCGGAAGGCAAACAAAAGCTTTGGACAAAAATACCAAGCAATAAAAGCATTCAACAATCTTTCACTCGGTAAAAAAATGAGGAAAAGAAAAATAAACTCAGGCACAAAATTAAAAGTCGGATTAAAAAAAAATCCAAAAAAATTGTAACATGAAAGAATAAAAATTATACACGTAACACTACACCATTATAATATACGCCGATTTTCCGATTACCGGCATCATATAGGTACTTTAATAATATTTAATATGTAGGTTCTTTATCTTATTGAAATTTGTATTATAAAATGGGGGCCTTAGCTCGGGTAAGCCATCCCACAAGGTCAACATTATTAAATTATATTATAAAATGCAAATTATCGCACCAAAATAAATTGTTAATTCCTCAGAAGCTCCCGTACAGTGATAGGCGTAACTTCAGATGATTTTATGTCGATGTCCACAGCACAGTTTCACCGATGACAACCGATATTGAATTGAAATACTTTTTGACACCAAACGGGAGTTAATTAGTTAATGAGGTCTCTAGTCATGTTTCAATTACTTTCGATTCTTCGACATTAAGATGACAATATACCCTATGAAATCGCTGTATTTTTGTATTTTTATGACTTGTGTGCTTTTTTATCAAATTTTATTTTTATTATTCTGTATATGTTAAATTATCTGTCATGAATTATTTTTGTACTACCAAAATGTAAAAGCCCATTGGGCGTTAAATAAATAAATAAATAAAAATAAATAAATACCCTAAAATATATTCAGAATCTTAACGACGTAAGTAAAGAAACCGTGTATACAAATTGCGACTCGCGACCCGTGCTCTGGACGAACCTACTGTCGAATTTGCCGTATCAAAGAAAAAAGGAAGAAGATAAATAATGTGGGAATCTTAACGACGTAAGTGAAGAAAGCGTGTAAACAAATATACGCCGCGGCACAGCGTATTGCACGAACGTACGGTCGAATTCACCCTAGCAGGCCTGGAGATTCGACCTTTCTGCAGCGTTGATTTTAATTAATTCTGAAGAACGTGCTACAAATATTAAAAATGTAAACACATGTTGTCCTCCCGAAATTATTAATTCATCGTCTAGAAAAATAAAATCTGGTGCTTACCGCTAACTTTATAGTTGAAAAACGGGTTATATAGTTTTCAAATCGTTGTACGTAAAATATATGTTAAGGTACTGTTTTTATTAATCTAGTATATAAATAATTCGCATTTATTGTGCGGCATGGAAATAAAAAAGTTATTTTAGTTACGGATTCGCCGGAAATGATTAAAATGTAAGTTTTGAGCGTACAAAAATTATTAGGATTGTGTACCGCCTTAATAAAAAATACGTGTACATTGACAATTAACCGTAACTTATCTGATACTATGAAGGACACGCTAAAATTTATCAGTCGTGAGTAGGAATATCACATTTGTATGGATGTATATTTGTTACTCTTTCACGCAAAAATACTGAATGTACATTAAAAATTCTTTCACTAATAGAAAGCTACATTATTTGCGAGTAATATAGGCTGTATATATTGGTAAGCTCTGGCGTTATGAAATTATTTATTATACGTTTATTGTCCAGATGAAAAGCAAAGCGTTGCTTGGTAACTATAAGTACTTATTTGATGTGCGCTCTCATTTTGTTATTTGTTTAGGTTACTATGGAGATCCCTTTGATAGTTAAAATTATACTAATATTATAAATGCGAAACTGCGTGTGTTTGATTGTTACGCTTTAATCGGTGGCACGCGAGCTGTTTGAAAAATGAATGAAATGGGTATGGAGGGGGGGAGGGTGAGGGGGGATAGGGAGGTGGAGGAGGCGGAGTGAGAACCCCCCTAATACTATGCGAGCGAAGCCGGGGGCAAAAGCTAGTCTTTTATAAATCGATGACGGATTTGGTCAATACCGTTTTGAAAAAGTGACAATTCTGATGAACGGGGGTTTTCATTAATACATAAGTTCATTAGAGATTCGAGTGTTGTTAATTATCTTATCGTAATTATAATGCATATCTAACCGGACTTAACGTCCGTCTAAAAGACTGAATATAATTTGATGGTAAGAACGATTGATTTGATAGTAATAAAAAATGAAAATGGCACTGACTTGAAATTGAACTGAAGTTCAAAACTAACCTAAGAATCTGATATTTTTCGTCGAAAGTTTCTAAATAGGTAGGTACCCAGTTTGCCGGCCATGGTCATTACTCGAAGAGGAGAGCCTATTAAGCCGGGCGTATCAGGGACGCAGATAAAGAAGGCATCAGAGGCGGTCAGACGGTAATGCGGGGGAAACGGTCATTTATACCGGCTTAACTATATTATGCTCTGTACCGTGTAGTGTGTACCACAAGCGTTGAATGTTAAAATTTAACCCATCACCGTCAGAAGAAACATTCTTCACTTATTCGTTTGGTGATAAATGATAACTAAAGTAGAAGATAACACTAATAATCTTAAAGAAAATATGAAAGAGAACAAGATACAGAAAAATAAAAAGTTAAGTCTCTAAGGTAAGTCTCGTCTTACCGGTACGAATGCCTTGCCCAATTAGGCCACGGCTACCTCTTAAAAAACTGTCATATTTGTCAATCCCATATTTCAAATTTCAGAATTAAAAATTAATCTTCGACTAATTTTTATTTTTATTTTTTTCCATAAACGTTAATTATTTTGTGATTTCGGAACACAGAAGGAAGAATAAAAGACAATTTTATATTTTTTAAATATGTTTTTAAATATTTAATATATTATTATTATATTATTATCTCTACATATGTATTATAAATTACAGTCCTCCGACGCGTCTGTTCGCGATAAACTCAAAAACTAATGAACGGATTTTCACGCGGTTTTCATCAATAGGTAGAGTAGAGATTCACGAGGAAGGTTTAGGTATATAATTTATCAAGGTTTTGTGTAACATATATATTATGTAAAGGGAGCGGGCTGGCAAGCGGGCACGCAAATTAACAGATGGCCTTGGTTATAAAGGTTTGGTTACCACAGTCACATGGTTCGTTAGCCACAGCAACGCGTGGCCGCGTCAGCTATTTATAAAATAAACGTGAAAGCTGTTTTGCCTTCTGAAGGATTTGTCCAATGGCTTTAAAAAAGAAAAATAAATAAATAATAAGCGTTTTGGCTGTCTTGTTAAGTCTTTTTGTATCTTTGTGCTACTTATTGTCCCTATTTTTTCTTCCTAGATCTTCTTGTATCTCCAGGCCTCTTCTTGAAATCTGCACAAAGCAGCAAGCAACGATTAGTGTTTTGGTTATTTGACAGCGAAAGGGTCGATAAAACGTATACCAACTTTATTTGCACAGTTTTAATATAAAACAAGGCGTTAAGCTCGCGACGCGCGCAAAAAGAACAGAAAGAAGCGCTGCCCGCATTAAGAGGCCATTTGACTTATCCCCGACAGATCTCATAACAACGCCTTCGCGGCTTCTGTGAACAGCGAGCGCAGAACACTGAGTTTGGTGAGCAGCAGAACACTGAACAGATAAACCGATGGAAGTGTACGGTTTGGCACAAAGGATGTTAGGTTATGTTATACTACGCTGTTAGGCAATTCAAAGGAGCCTAATCGATTAAAAGGCTTTCTCATCAAAACCGTGGATCCATCGATCACCACGTTAAAAAAGATATTTCCTCACTGGTTTGAAAACAATTGCATATTACGCATTACTCCGTTCCCATTGGCTTTTTACAAATTGACGTGCTTTACTCACTGGAATGCTATTTTTGAGCTCTAGAAGTGGGAGCTTAAGATCCCAATGAATTTATATAGATAATGATTAAAGTGGGACCCAAAACGCTTCCTTGAGGTACGCCAAAATGAATAATTAGCAGTTGATAGCAAAGACACTTATTGAGTTTTAAACGTTGTTTACGATTAGACATATGGTTTTAAATAATAAAATAAATATCTAATATCGCCTATCTTTTATGAATTTACTGCAGCCCCGGGAACCATTTATTGGATATCCAACACCTCTGCCATGGGTCACCTCAAGTGATTCGCTAAGTTTGGGTTTTTTGGTTTGTCTAGGTTTTGACAGCAGATGACCTGGACTCACTTAACCCCGGATTCTTACCGACCCCTCATACTCTTTTCGTACCCAGAACTTCCTCTACTTCCTTTCCTTTAAAATACCCTCAACAAAGCATCTCTAACGATGACATTGGCTCTGAGGAGCTAATGTAAAAAGGTGGGACCCAAAACGCTTCCTTCAGGTACGCCAAAACTGATCAGTAGTTGATAGCTAAGACAATTATTGATTTTTAAATTTTGTTTACGATTTGACAGGTAGTTTTATTTTTCTATGAAATTCTTTCTTCAACAGATTAACTTAATTCGCATGTCTGGTGTGACGTATGTAGGAGTTCTTTCAAATCAGTATAGGTCACACTTCTAGGAATTTTCTGTTCAGTGTGCCAGCCATATTCTCCGAATTGCGGAGTTTTGATGCACTCGCATTCGGTCATTTGGCGGATCGAGAAAAGAGGGCAACTTAATTAAATGAAATTGCTTCGCCGTCAATACACACTAACGCTGTGTGAATTAAACACAAAGCTGCATCGGACAGAGTTTCTGCTTAATAATAAAAATCACTTCAAGAATTCGAGTTCATGCAAAGATTGGCTGAAGTTAAAATAAAACAATTTGGGAGGTGGGTACGGGTAGCGCTGCCCTGGGAACCATTTATCGAAAAACCAACACCCCTTTCATAGTTCACTCCAAGTGGTTCGCTACGTGCAGTGACTTAGCAGGGGTGCCTGGTTTCATGGGGTGAGGTTTGTCTAGGTCTCGGCGGCGAATGTGTTTGACAACCTATTAAGAGAGACTAGTTGAGGGAGACCTAACCCTGCTGTGAGACCACCGTCCAGAATTGAAATGTTGCTTGAAATGGCTTTAGCCGTGTTTGATGACCAGATCTGAATAGCCAGGTACTTCCCCACCTTCCTCTTCCCCATCTCCTTCCCCTCACCACTACCTTCAGCATCACAACTTATCCCAATTGGGAATGTCATAGTTTCACTGACTCCAGAGTGGAGCAGTTGGGATTCTTTTGAAGTATTCAAAATAAAATAAAATGTCGGATGTGGTATGAGTACACACGTGACGTCCTAATTTACTTAATAGGCCACTTGCATCACATTTTTTTAAAATTTTTTCCGGTTTAGGCAAATATTCTAAGACATTCTGTATTTTTTTTTTTTTTTTAATCGTATTTTTGAAACCCTGGGGATTTTTTGAAAATTTATTAACCGAAAAATCAGACCATTTTTTATAAACCGGAAAGACGGGACATAATTTTATAGGTGTGAAAAAACGATAATTACATAGCCGAAAATCATTTTAAAAAAAAGAACGTTTTCCACACTAATGGCACAGGAGAATAACGAGGCATATCAAAAATATTACATCTCATAAATATTTTTTTCCTTGATCCATCTTATTGATCATAAATCATTATAATGTACAGCGTCTATATTACTAAATTCAATGTAATATACTTGAACTTGTAAATTGTAATAATAATAAGAATATTATAAAATTTTATTTTGTTAAAATCAGCACCATAATCATTATATCTCTAAAAGTCTAAAACATGTACCGACATCATCTTCACGTTCTGAAGAGAACCCCGTACCCATTAATTGTACGGGGTTCTCTTCAGAACATCTGTCAAAAAATCAAACCAAATGATAAGTTCGCAGAGAACAAACAATAAATCTAGTGAACGAATTCAAAAATTCGCCTGAAATCAAAGTGATGCCATATAAAAAAATAAATCAGTGTGGAATTTTATAAAATTAATAGGAACATTTTCGGCGACGGGACATTTTCATGTAGTGACGTCATGAGCCCAAATAATGGATTTATTTATTTAAAAATTAAAAAAAACTGCACATTTCTAAAAATTTTTACTAACATTTTCGTAATCTTGGTAAAAAACTCTATCCACACGATTTTTTCCATGTCGTTATGAAGTCCATGCAAGTGGCCTATTCTTGTTTTCAGTAGGTATCTACCTACATATTTTTATACATTCATTGGGTAGTATTTTTGTTACGAATTTTACAAGAAATATAAGTTTACAATCTATATTTTACAAGGAATAATGGTTATCATCGTGTAACATTTTACATGAAATAACATTTTCTAATATATATTTTACATGAAATAACATTTTCTAATATATATTTTACATGAAATAACATTTTCTAATATATATTTTACATGAAATAACATTTCCTAATGTATATTTTACATGAAATAACACTATCCAATATATTTTTTTGTGTAATTGAATGTCTTTTCTAATGTAAGCTTGTGCTCATGCTTAGGAAATGAATTCTGGTTAGGTTAATGCTGCTATGATTGAAGTTACTTATCAACGCCGATGGGTTTTTTTTCGCTCCATAAAAAAATTGTTAAAAAGTATTTTTTGTCATAAAACGGCGAATTTTAAATTGGCACTCGAATTTTCGTAAGCACCATTGACAAATAATACCAAGTTTGAGTCTGCAAATCTGTCGATAGTTGGAGATAAGGCAGCTCGGTCCGTGCCAAGGAAAGAATTATGGAAATTATGATTTCATTCAAATGTGCAGCACTTGAATATGAATATTTTCAAGTCCAATAATCTACTTGACTTGACACATTGACTCCCAGTTTCCTACCCATCCCTCATACATTTTTCCATTCCAGAACTTTTTCACCTTACTTTCCCTAATAATACGCTCCACAGTACATTTCACAGCATCCCCAAAGATGTCATAGGCCCTAAGGGTTTTTGAAGTGAAACTTCTATAGCCCCGCTGTGATTTGAATTTCGGATGAAACAGAAATGACGATTACTGCACCTGCGGCTAGTTGGCCGCTTTGATTATGACGTAATTTTTAAAGGCTCCTATTGGTTGAGATATGAAACGGAAATTACGCTAGGTCTGCGCTCATCGGTCGCTTTGATTATGACCTCACTCTTCAAGTATTGGATGAGATTGTTTTGGTAAAGTTTCGCTTCTACCGCCTGTAAACTGCACTCGATTCTTTTTCCCAGGGCCTTCTGTGTGGAGCCAATACGATACGATACGATTGTACCAACCCAGCCAGGAGCACTCCTGTCCCGGTGAAACCGGTGCACCAGGGGGAACTAATTTGTTAGGACTGGAACACGTGCTCTGAAGAGAGGAAGGAGGTTGGAGTTTAATCGACCGGTATACAATGCAACCTAATAAGCCAATATTGGAATATAGGATGGGCAGGAATAAAGGTATGGAATGAGCCTTGGTTTTCGTTTCTCGCCATCTTTGTGGAGCCAAAGTAAAAAACCTGTGGGTAGTTTATAAGTTTATAGGTACGCGATATAAATGAAACCTTCAGAACTAAAGTAGGTAAGAGTGGAGACTTGGGGTGTATGTGTGGCAGAGGTGTTGGTTATCCAATAAATGGTTTTCGTGGCGGCGGTACCCGTACCCGCCTCACAATTTACTACTGAAGGTATAGCTTCGTTCACGGACACTTAGAGTCGGTCTTTTAAAAAAAGTAACTTAACTTTTGTTACTCCTTCAAGAGCCTTGTAGGAGTAACAAAAGTTACTTATAAAGGGGCGGGAAAGAGTGGGGTCCACCAAGTGCACTATGTTTATTTATTTTACGCCCAAAGCGCTTTTACGTGTTTGGTAGTACAATTAATTCATGACAGATGATTTTTGTAGCAAATGTGCCAAAACTATTTTTAAAAATAACATATATAGCATTATTATTATACAATGTAAGATTACACATCCGCCCTGATGAAGAACGCTCTAATGTTGTCCGAAACGTTGGCTAAAGAAGAAGGTACAACGCGGCTTAATAGTACAATATAATAATAAATTACGTTTTTTTAAACAAAATTTTCATTCTGGATAGAATCTTTCACTGGGTCGAAACTGAGTATTCACGACTTTGGTTTGAATTTACTCAGACCTAGGTTAAAGCAGATTATGTGCTTTATCAACCAGTTCCAAACTGGAAGATAGCGATAAGAAGCAGGAAATATTAGAGATTTTGTTAACAATTTGGTGAGAGGTAATTATGTGATTCAGGTTTTACTTTCTATTTTTCACAAGTACAAATAATGAAGGGACATACTTAAGGAAATGATACACACCTGTGGATGCTTTGGTATTTAAAATTCCCATAAATAAATTTCCTATCTTCTTTAGATATTTCAATGCGGGCGGATCGAAAGTAAGCCCGTTTTCACATATTAGATTATTTTTTATTAGATTATTTTCTATACCTATATCGGCTATATCTCTCTTAGTCTCTTTGTCAATTTCAACTGTCTTCGGTCATATTCGATTCATCAGTCTTGATATGTGTCATATTTTATAATTCATGTTTGAAATTCGTCATTTAATATAATAAAGATAACATATTTCTTTATAAATATACTAGCTGATCCGGCGAACTTCGTACCGCCTCAGAATCAAAAACTGTTGTCAAGTTATTGGCTGAATTGATCTAAATTGTTTCTCCCTGCGTATCCTTTCCCCTCTCGCGTTCCCTCTCCCTCTCTCCACTCCACTTCTCCCCTTACCCCGTCCCGCTAACCCCCTTCCTGAGTTCCTTTCCCCCCTCCCCCCTCCCCCGGTTCACAGTTCAATATTATACCCCTTACAATATTGCTGCAGTTCTTTCAAAATAGGAGAATTCGTTCCATGCAAAATGTATGGGGAAAATAATTTTCTTCGGAGTGGAACACCCTTTACTTTTAGGGGTATGAAAAATAGATGTTGGTCGATTCTCAGACCTACCAGATAAGCACACAAAATTTCATCAAAATTGGTCCAGCCGTTTCGGAGGAGTATGGTAACAAACACCGTGACACGAGAATTTTATATATTAGATATTTTTGAAGTGAAACTTTCTTAGTCCCGCTAGCGATTAGGAATTCGGCAATGACGCGTACAGCACCTGTGAAGCAATACTCCTATCAAGGCTCCTATTGGTTGAGATATAAAACGGAAACTGCGCTTTGATTATGACCTCACTTTTCAAGGCTCCTTGGTTCTTCATAGTTTGAGATTGTTTTGGTAAAGTTTCGCTTCTATCGCGTGTTAACTACACTCGAATTTTTTTAGTTAAATGAAGATACTATTAGCGAAACTCAATCGAAAAGCTGGAAACAGAAAAATCATAAAAAAGATATTGGCACACCTGGGACTCGAACCCAGGACCTTCGGCTTCCCGCGCCGCAACTCTACCAACTGAGCTGATGTGTCCCTATCCGATTCGGTCATTTTTAACTGTGTCATACTTCGACTAAGAACAACCAACAATATCTTCATTTTCTTAACGCTTCTTTTATTGACTGCAATTTCTAAATTTCGAAGTTAGAAAAAGTGTTAGTAGTCAGTTAAATAATATTATTAACAAAATGTAGAAATTTTCAGTATTACGCTGTATCCCGATGAAGAAACCTTTATTTTTTAAACATATTCATAATTTATTTTTAATAGTACCCAGTGTAAACAAAGTGTGTTACTTTCATTTAATAAAAATAATTCAACAAATATATATTTTCGAGTGAATGGTACACAGTGTAACAATTTATATGTAATTTTCATTTAATTAAAATGAATCCACAAAGACAATTTTTAATTAAATTAAATAAACCTATCCACTAAAACCAAGTCGTTGGTTTCTTTTAATAAAAAATCTAGTGCAGTTTTCACGCGAAAGAAGCGAAACTTTTCCAAAACAATCTCAACCAATACTTAAAAGTGAGGTCACAATCAAAGCGACCAATAAGCGCTTACCAGGGTAATTTCCGTTTCATATCTCAACCAATAGGAGCCTTTAAAAGTGACATCATTATCAAAGCGGCCGATGAGCGCAGTTGATGCGTCGCAGGTGCACTTTTTTACATGAGCTCCACACAGGGGCCCTGAGGAAAAGGCCTATGTCATCTTTGGGGAAGCTGTGTGGAGGTTTTTTTTTAGGGAAAGTAAGGAAGGGAGAGTTCTGGGAAGGAAAATGGGTGGGTTGGAATCTGGGATTCAGTGTGTCCTGGTCATCCACCTTCAAGACCTAGACAAACCTCATCGCATGAACCCGGGCACCCCTGCTAAATCACCAAACGTAGCGAACCACTTGGGGCGACCTATGGCAGAGGTGTTGGTTATCAAATAAAGGTTCCCGGAGCGGCGGTACCCATTACCGCCTCCCAAATTGAATTTCATCCGAAATCCAAATCACAGCCGCGCTATAGAAGTTTCACTTGAAAAAAATCAATAATTATTGAAGAAAAGTTACTTGGCTTAAGGGCCCGTTACCCGAATTACTACTGATTCCTTACATATCTCCCTTAAACACGTTTAAGTTTTAAAGCTCTTAAAACAATATACGTTTTTCTTGAAAATAATATCTAGACATTGCCCGCGCCTAAACGCAAATTATATAAAATTCTCTCGATAGAAAAAAATCGCAAAGTATGCTCCGAAAATTATTATAAACAAGTTCGTTTAAGTTATTTTAAAGTTATATGTATGAAAAAAATACAGTGTTTCTTTAACTGTTTAAGATAATGCCCTCGAGATTTTTACTCTATTTTAAATGAGTCGTGTTTTATTAAACATTTTCACAATTTTCGCACCGATTTTGTCGCTGTAAATGTTAGCGCTCTCCTCTAACATTCGTAATTTCGTATCTCTCCATCTTCTTCTTTTCGGGCCCGGTTGCGGAGCCTTAAGGAACAGATCTTTTTTCACGGATAGGACCAAAAGATATTTGTAGTGAGTAGGAATTTTTACATGCGGCGGCCTGTCAGACTGCATGGCTTTCTTACTTGAATAAGCATGGCCATAGTTAATACTATTAATTATTATTGTTATTGAGCAGCCTCTGTTCGCTGTTTACAACTGCGGCTATCGACCTCATTAGTAAGCCCTCACGAGTTCGGGTCTATACAAGGTGAATAATCGACGGATCTTTGTGATCCTTGTTTGGCCCGGTGCGGGGCACGGAGTCCTGGAGCCCTAACCAGCCGACCAACCCGGCCCGCGTCCTGTGTGACACTTGTATGCACTAGCCCTGACAGCTAAAAGCCCGCCAAACAAGCCCTCGCACGCAAAACGTTCACCAATCTCACTCAAATACCCAAACACGCATTACCTGCTGAGGCACGGAGAAAAAAGACAATTCACGACTATAATGCATTATTTTAAATTAGGGAGGAATAAAAGGCTTTTTGGTATTTTGCGCTGTTTGCGGGTTCGCTGGCTCACTGTGAACGTTGCATTTATAAACAGTGGCGCTTTTTTCAATTTGCAATCGTTGCAGTTCATGCAGCTGAGTCATTGCATACTTTGTTTGCAGGTAGCTAAGGAAGCCAGAGAAATGTATCGATTTCCGCGTACCGAGGATAACTTGGTTCTATCGCGGTAACTTCATTCTATTTACCTGCTTTGTTCTATTTCTCAAACAAATCAACTATTATTAGGTATTTTTGAAGAGAACACTTCTTTAGCACCGTTGAGAGTTAAAACTAGATGAAACGAAAAAGCGACAATACAAAGAGACAAACACATACATACATCTATAGGATTCAGCCTGCGAGAGAATGAGATAACAATTAAATATTTATTTATATAATGGGTACTCGATTCCAATATAATACGATAAATCCAGGGTCTCACGCAAGTCTCCTTTGGTCTATTGGTATGAGGCGCCTGACGAACCTTAGCTGCCAGACATTCAGCAGATCAAGGATCAAATCCTAAGAAATCTAAAAGAAAAGATTACATTTATTCAAATAAGTAAAATCAATATCCAATATTCAAACCATTTCCAAATGAACAGGCAAAGAAAATACAAAAGAAAGCGACATCTAGCGACTCCGAAGAAGAAACCACAAATACTAAAAGATGACCTAATGCATAGGAAAAGGTGCACTGTAATTCGACGACAAAAATATGGAAAAAATCATCCTTCACATTGAAAAAAAAAGTGCTCCGTAGTCTCTCCACTCTTTATCTTATGTTTTCTGAAGGTTTCACTTCTACCGCGTGTGAATTGCACACTTTGATTTTTTTTTAAATACTGTATTCCTAATGGTTCCATGCCAACTCAGAATGAAACCAACTCAGAACACCTCAGAAAGGTCATTAAAAGCTATGAACAAAATAATTTTAAAATAGCCGGTAACCCTAACCTAACTTAACCTATTTAACCATTTTTTAAAATATTTTTTTATCATCACTCTTAATGACATTTCTGATGTGGTTCTGAATTGGTTTCATTCTGAGTTGGCCGGTTACCATTCCTAATTACACAAAATATAACTATTTGGCCCCGAAGGGATGTGCAGAGAGGATGTACCACCGAATAACAAAGAAAAAACAGATTTTCATTCAAATACATCAAGGAAAAATCTATATAATGTGTATATCAGCGCGTAAGTATAAAACATCGACACTGTATATACATTTGTTTGATATTCATACCTACTTATTACTAAGTCATTTTTACGAGTGAAATTGGTAAATAATGCACAAAAAATACAATCTTATTTTAAAAAACCTTTTTCGGGGGGCTGATTGTCGGCGGATCAACTGTTGAAATCACCCTGTATATATCTAATATCTTTCAATTATCTGGGAGCTTATTTGTAGCAAATAAAAAGCTTTCTTTGTTTAATACGAGATACAATAAAGTTATTACGTCCGAGATGTATTATGAGCGCCTCCGAACAAAGAAGTAGGCAAATGTTATCTGGTTCGCCGGCAGCCGGCAGAGGCGCAGGCGGCTGGAAAACAGATCGGAAGTTCTTTCGCCGAAAAAAGAATAGACCCGGGAAATACTCGTAATCATCAATCAAACAGGATGTTTCCAGGCGGATTCGGAAATTGTTCTTCTGGCGGGAAAGTAATATGAGAAAAAGAAAATATTAACAGACGGCTCATTTGCGGGCACGATAATAACCGTGCGGACCCGGGGGACGGGAAACTTCATCAAAAAGTTATGTTTGCTTTACTTACTCTCCCCGCCCGCCCCGCGGCCCCAAGTAAGTTACCCACCTCACCAGTGCAGCACACTCGGACAGTTCCAAGTGTGATGTCCAAATTATGGAATTTATTTACTATGTGCACGGAGTGTACCTACAGTAGGTACTCGTAAGTTCTCTATGGCTCAGTAGTTTCGCAGAAATTCAAATGTAACACTGTCATCAAATGGCCATTCAGTGCCACTTTGTTTTTTTGACACTTGAAAGGTTTGCGTCAAAGTGATGCACTACTAAGCAATGCAAAATCATATGACTTTGGTTGGAAAATTAGATCGCTTGTTAGAAGTATTTTAAATGCTCTTATTAAATACTGCAAGTAGAACACATATTTTCCTTTGAAATAATCGCGTATTTTTTGTTTTTAATTTACGATTTTTTGTTTTTTATTTACGTAAAATTTTCTATTTACGAACCCATTTTTCGGTTACGGTTTTATTGTATAATGTGAAAAAGTATTTTTTTTAGATGATCGTAAAACATTTAAAAATTTGTGCCTGAACTTCGTAAAATAAAATAAAACACGTTTTTGGCGATGTTTTTATTGTGAATAAATCAAAACGGGCGGCTGGCGTTCAACGGTAATTTGAACCTTATCACCCTCTTCATAAGGAATGTTATTGTTAGCGGCCTGATCCCTAATTTTACCCAACGTGGTGTTTACTCTTTATCGCCGATTCTAGATGCGTTTCAGCTTTCCATCAAATTCTAATAATAATAATAATTGGATAATTTATATAGCGCCGTTTTTGTGAAAAATCACCTCAAGGGCGCTGTAATAAGCTTGTAATAAGCTTAACAACATGCTAGTTTTCTTCTGCTGATCACAATTTGTTCAAAAGCCAAAGGACATAGAAGCTATTGAATAGAATAAACTGTCAAATAAATAAAAAATTGAAATTTGACTATCGATTTGATGACTTTGTCACACTAAAATTTCTGTGAAACAACTGGGCCTAAGCATAGAGATTTAGAGAACAAAATTTAGGAAGAACAAATAATACTAGAAAACACGACATTATATACCTCTTTTGGGAAAGTTTCCGTAAGCGCGACGATTCTACTGTTTTTTTGTTGTTTGTTTATTTTCTATGGCGATGGTTTTTAGCGCCGGTGCACAGACACCTAAGCACACACTATTGTACCTTATATTTATTTATTATCCATACATAGTAAATACGCAAGCGAACTTATTTGAGAGCGATTTCATGCGAGGTACGTAAATAAACAAAACAAGCAAATAAAGTCAACTCAAGTAAAACGCGTGCCTTAAAACAAGTAGGGAACTCAGCCGCTAAATGCTAGTGGAATTAACTACTTACATTCACGGAGAGAAATCGATTTTGGCCGTCACAATAAGTTAACAGGCTATATTAATAAAATACATCATAACGATACAAAAAAAACATTATTACAACATTGCATACGTACAAAATTTGATGAATAATAATTTATTCTTATAATTTCCCGCCAAGGCGTACGTCATAATTAAATAATGCATTTTATTTGGATACTCTGTTATATAACAAGACGTCTTGATACTTTGGGCATATAAAATTCATCTATCTTACCAGTGACTAAGAAGTTAAAAGAAAATTATTCGTACAGAACTGTAATGATATGGTGACGTTGTTTCTAATGTAAAATGATGCTGAATTCCTGATTCGTTTCATGATAAAATATTCGTAATTTAATAAAAGTTTATCATGAAATACTGATAATTCATTTTCTAACGTTTATTAGGCCACCTCTTCTTGTTAATTAATTCGTTATGTCAGCAATCCCGATTTTAACCGGAATCGAGAGACAGGTTGAGGAAGACCTTTTGACCTCTCCAGCCGGACTCTCTCAACCCATCGCTTCGCATCGCAGTGGAAGGGATGGTTTCATACGATTGTTACTCTGAAACACGTTGACCTCCAGATTCCTACCCACTCCTCACACCGTTTTCCTTCACAGAACTTCCTTAGCTTCCTTTCCTCCCCACAGCATACGCAAAGATGATACAAACCCCGAAGGATATTTTACAAGTGAAACTTCTTTGGCCTCGCTGTGATTCGGATTTCGGATGAAACGGAAATGACGATTACTGCACCTGCGACGCATCAACTGCGCTCATTGACCGCTTTGATTGTGATTTCACTTTTAAAGGCTCCTATTGATTGGGTTATAAAATGGAAATTACGCTAGGGCTGCGCTCATTGGCCTTTTTGATTATGACTCACTTTTCAAGTATTGGTTGAGATCGTTTTAGTAAAGTTTCGCTTGTACCGCGTGTAAAACTGCACTCTACACTCTTTGTTGAGACAATTAAAAAACATTCAATTGATTATTTCATAATAATAATAACTTTTCACTGAATTTTATTAAATTGTAAATTGGAACCCCACCACGTTGAAAGCACCCAGTGAAGCCCAAATTATCAAATAATGTTTTGAAATAAGTAAAAACATCGAATATAAAAAAACATTTTAAAAATATAAACTCCCCCACTGTCCAAAGTTGCTTCACTTAAAAGAGAGCTAATGGATAATGTATGTGCAAAAATTTCGTATAAAGGCAAACTTTAATCCGCGAATTTCCCGTGTTACTTTTAAAGGTATACTAATGAAGGAAATTTGAGAATTTATTAGAGCGGATTTTTACGCAGCGGCCGACGAGTAGGAAGAATTGAATTCGCAAAGTTCCCATCTGCTGGCGGAGAGTTTACCAGCGGGGAAATGATTTATTAATCTCATCTTACGTTTTATTATGGTAAGATAATTTTAATCGCCCGTGGTAACTGATTTTCATTTAATTGCTGCTTTTCCCGTAATCCTCCATTTGGCAGGAAGAAATAATCTGCAAAGATCGGAATTAGTAATTAAGTATTACATTGTTCTTAATTATCTAGGAGCTTCTTATTTCTACAGGTACATGGAGACACTTAAATCTTGTTATTTTTATATAAAAGTGAAATATTCTTTAGCACCGTCTTGATTTTAAACTAAATGAAACGAAAAATAGCGAAAATAAGAAGAGACAAACACATACATCTGTAGTATTTAATCTGCGAGAGAATGAGACAGACTAATCGGTCTCGTATTTGTGCAGTGCTTCAAAGCATGATTAGTCTCCTCTTTGTGCGGTGCTTAAGCCGCCGCTACCCGAATTTCTACCGATTTTTTTTACATATCCCCCTTAAACATTTGAATTTTTAAGCTCTTAAAAAAATATATGTTATTTTTGAAGAGAATATCGAGACGCGTTCAATGCAAATTACGTGAAATCCCCTCGATAGAAAAAGCAATATATCTCAAAGTATGCCCTGAAAATTATGCACGTTAATAAACACGTTTTTTACAGTTATTTTACAAGTTATAATTGTGAAAAAAAATTCACAATGTATCTTTAAATGAGTCATGTTTTATTAAACATTTTCACAATTTTCGCATCGATTTTATAGCTTTAAGTATTAACGCGCTCCTCTAACATTGGTAATTTCACATCTCTCCATCTTCTTCTTTTTGAGCGCGGATGCGACGCCTTAATAGCCTCCCAACTCATGCTTACTATAGTTTTCTGAAGGTTTCAGGTCTACCACGTGTGAACTGCACACTTTGTTTTTGAAGTAAAACTTCTTTACGCACGTTTGACTCGGGGAGTAAGCTGGTGAATGCGTGACGAGAGCGTTACGAAAAGCGAGGCGAAAGGTAATTGAGAGGTAGATATAAGTTACTACTACACACATTTTCTTTTTCTCTTTCTCTCATGGCCAGTTACGTTTCATATATCTAAGACACAATGCAGGTCTATTGTCTGTATCACACTGTTCATTCTCTCTTCCTATCATATAGATGGAGCTAAAGAAGTTTTACTTCAGTCGTGTGGTCTAAAGCACACTCGTTTTTTTTAAATAATTAAATTCTCAAATAAAACGAATAAATCAAATATATAATTACTTGCTTACGCCGCCCGGGATTTGAACCTGCGACCTTCGGATATCGTGAAATAACAGAATAAAAATCACCTCTAAAGAGAAACCTACAACTTTTCACGTTTTTTCTTTTTACATGAGGTTCACACATAATTTCCTGAGGAACATAATTTCCCTCAGGGCCTATGTCATCTTTATGCTCACCTATGATGCTGTGTGGGGTGTTTTTTTAAGGAAAGGAAGGAGAGGAGAGTTCTGGGAAGGAATAGGGTTTAAGGGGTGGGTAGGAATCTTGGGTTCAGTATGTCCTGGTCATCCGCCTCCAAGACCTAGACAAACCTCACCCCATGAACCCGGGCACCCCTGCTAAATCAACAAACGTAGCGAACCACTTGGGGTGACCTATGGCAGAGGTGTTGGTTATCCAATAAAGGTTCCCGGGGCGGCGGTACCCATTCCCGCCTCCCAAATTGAGTTATACCAAATGGAAAAGAAAAATGTGTTTTGTCAAAGGCATGAAAATAAGAATACCTAATTCAATTAGCAAAAAGCAATACTACTTCAGATAAAGGCAGGCATTGAATAAGGGTCGATGTTTTATCATAATGTGCTTTGAAAAGTGTAAGTGCAAGAAAAATAAAGTAAAAAAAAACAAACAGTTCAACAGAAGCTTTATCTGACACCCTTTGATTTATAAGGAACGCTTGTAAGAGCTGATGAAAAAATGTATCAAATTAGCGATGTAGTACCCAACAGAATTCAATCTGTGAATGCACGCCGAGGAATCCCGACCGAAAAAGAAAGAGTAGAAAATATCGCGGCCGATGCGCGATGCAGCAACACTAGAGTTATGGGGAAAATATTTTAGACTCGCATAAAAATGATCCACGGAATGATATGGGTAAAAAGTAAAAATAACACTACTACAGAAATAAGACATCGGCCGAGGTTGCCTCAAAGGAATGTTGGGAAACAGTTGTTTGATATACGAGACGACAGATCAGCGGTGACGCCGGGCGGCAGGTTTGAGTTATATTCCCAACATGTGCGCCTGGCGATGTGTTTTTGTCCTGATCCGGGATTGGACATCAACTGTATTCGGTTCGAATACGCCCTTAGCCGAAGAAACGGAGAAATGTTTTGTCCGAAAAGTTCACTTCGACGCGGGAAAGAAACTCTGAGAAACTAATGGGAAACCCTCACAATGGACTATGCTGGTGCTGACCGTGAATAATTATATCCTGTGGAATGTTTGCATCATAAAATGTAGTGACGTTAAGATCTGGGCCCTCTGACATCGCAAGGGTTCAATCCAGTACATAGTTGCAATTCATTATAGCAGTATTGTGTATAAATAGACACTAATTCATGCTTGCGTTAGTTTTAAGTCACTAATTATAAGTCTTACGGTCGTTGTTCCCAACATTTCGATCGATCAATCTAAGTCTCCGATCAGCTTTATCTCTATTCGCCTGTTGGTCGGAGAGTTGCGTTGGGAAGAACGTATTTGTGCATTTGAGGAGTATTGAGCCAAAATTTCGGCTTTGGGAACAACTTTGGATAGTTGTAAGTCAGTAACTATAAATCCTGATATAAGTACTTTTAAATGTATTTAAGTTTGTTTAAATGTTATTAATCTGTCACTCGAATTAAAAATAATATACCTATATCAGAACTCGCTTATAAATAAAGTGTTTATTGTTATAATAATGAATAATAATATTATTGAAAATATAAAAGAATTAAAAATTAAAATGGAGTTCTACAAATTAAACTTGATAACAACAAATAAATTACTTATAAGTATCTAGCCATTTGTATTATTTATCTTATGACATAAAAAATGGAAAGAACATTCAAATAACATGTAATTTTACGATACAGTGTTATATTGACACCACTGCTAATGGGCAAAGGAAGGCATTCGATGAATAATATTTCTATATTCAGGAATATGGCTTGGGCGAGTTCATTGAGGTGGGTCCACTAAGGTTGACCATAAAGCACGCGGACTACAACAATCGACGATACATTAGGGTCGGATGTGAGGCTGTATTTACGATCTATTCTTCCAACGGAGGTTGGAAGACTTATCAGACACAAAACACGAAGAAAATATGCGAAATTCCTGGCAATAGAAGAAACCCCGAGGTGCTTCTTTCTTCGCTTGCTTCGTGAAGGGACCATCAGGGAAGACAAATGATTTTAATATTGGTTTTAGTGGGACTATATGGCATCACTAATTTAGAGTCGGTATGCTGAGAGAATGAAGGTACGGAGAGGGGAAGGAGATGGGAGAGTAAGGGGAGAAGTATCTCTGTATTCACATCTGGCCCTTCAAAAAAAAACATTTTGATTCTGGAGACACCTTTATAAACAGCCTTGTATATTGATAATTTTATAAACTATGGGTAAGCTAATGTGACGTCATGGCAAATAGAAGTATTTGAACTAAAAATTATGTTATTGATTTATTATTATGTCTTTTCTTTCTTTCTTTCTTCTGTTTTTCTGTACTTTTTAAAGTTTGATTTGCATATTATAATTTCTGTTACTTCACTCGTAGCATCTCCACCAAGTAAAAACTAAACCTTGATTTGCAGATGCTGTGAATTTTTTAATTTGAGTGTTTATATCTATGCACATCCCAAAGGCAATTTCATTAATGTTGTAATTGGCAACACTAATCATAAATGTTTCGGAAGTAAGGTAATATTTTCCTTACTTCGGACGAATGAAATTGTTAAAAGTTTTTCAAATATTTTTATTATTTCTAGAACAGAAGGTAATCTAAGTTTTTCCCTTGTTGTAATAACTTTTGATAGATATATCCATCAATGCAATATTTATTTATTTATTTAACGCCCAGAAGGCTTTTTCATGTTTGGTAGTAGATGGAATTAATTCATGACAGATGATTATTAAACAGATAAAGAAATAATAAAAATAAAATTAGAAAAAAAGCACACAACACACAAAAATACAAAAATATAGCGATTTCATGGGTTTATAAAGATACAGATATGTTTAGGAATAGTTTTGGAATAATTTTTTTACAAGATCAACAAAATTCGCCAAGTTTATGTTAAATATCTCAACATCAGTTAAGTACTGATTTCCCAAAGTGTGAAATCATTGTATCGGAGAGTGGGCAATGTAGTTTCTCTTATTCAATTCAATTCAATTCAATTTATTTTATTCTTTCAAAAACATTACAAAATTTAAAATTTTAATGCGTTTTTAAAATACATTTGTAACAGTATTACATTAAACATAAATATAAATGGTAAGCAAAAAAAAAACTATATGAGCATCAATTGAGCTTGCCTTTTAAAGGCGGCTTCACTGACGCTAAATATGTCGATATCCGAATTAATTCTGTTCAACAGCAAAATTGCTCTCCCGATCGGCATGACCATTGGCAAGTTAGTCCTGCAGGCCGGAAGATAGAACAGCCTATGCTGTCGATGGCGAAGATAACCATCGGGAATATAAAAATGAATATTCTCCAAGATAGCTGAGTTCTCAAGCCATCCACGAATCAATCTGAAGAAATGCGTAGCAATGTGTACATCCCTTCTGACACGTAGATGGTTCATTCCGAGCATACCCAAAAGAAAGTCGGTAGGATAAAGCCACGGGTAATAGCCGTACTCCCTCATGTACAGAAATCTCAGAAATTTTTTCTGAACTCTCTCCAACATGAGGGAATATTTTGCTTGGTGCGGACTCCAAATTATCGACCCACTTTCAAGTCTACTCCTTACTAAGGAATTGAATAGAATTATGAGAACCCGGGTGTCTTTAAAATTCCTTGCAGTACGCAGAACAAAGCCCAGCATTCTCAATGAAGTGCTACAAGCCATCTGAATGTGAGTATGAAATGTCAGCCTACTATCAAACATGATTCCAAGGTCCTTCATGGTGGAGACACGTTTTAGACTTCGGGCGTCCATCGTATACCGGTAAAACCAGGTATGACACGCCCTAGTGAATGACAAAATTAAACATTTAGATATATTGAACTCAATCCGATTTCTTTTACTCCAGTCAATAATTCTATCAATATCTGACTGGAGTCGATTGCAGTCCTCTAGGGTTAGTATTTCTAAGAATAGTTTCAGGTCATCAGCAAAAAGAAGAAACCTGGAGTGCAGAATTACTTCTGAAATATCATTAATAAATATGGAAAAAAGGAGTGGGCCTAAATTAGAACCTTGGGGTACTCCTGATCGTACAAAAAATAGAATAGACTGGAATAGTCCATGAGATACAAACTGTTTCCTGTCTGCAAGATAGCTAGCAAAAAAGGTGAGTAATCTCATTGAGAATCCTATTTCTGCCAGCTTATTGAGTAAGACGTCGTGATTAATGAATACTACAGTAGAATAGTGTATTTTGTTGTGTAGTTACCGTCGGTATTCGTAAGTTAATGAGTGGCAGGAGTTGAGTGGAGGAGGAATATATCAAAGAAGAAGAAAATAATTTATAAGAAAAAGAACAAGAGACAGAAAAAAATACTTTGTGCAGTTCACGCACTGTAGGAAACCTTAAAAAAAAACAAAGTGGACAAGAGTGGGGAGGTTAGGAAGCACCACACAAAGAGGAGACCGATTATTCTATCTCGTTCTCTCGCAGGCTAAATCCTACACAGATGTTTGTTTGAATCTTTTTAGTGTCGCTATTTTTCGTTTCATCTGGCGTGCCATTGAAGTAAAATCAAGTATGGTTTCTCAGTGCTTTCACACAAACGAAGTATTGAATTCCGTAAGTCTAAACATAAACTTTAGGTGGCACAGTTTACATCCGCGCTGTGCAAGCGGGTTTCCTACAGAGCGTCGGACAAAGAAGTTTTCACTTCCAAAGCTAATGGTCGCAACTGGGACTCGAACCCAGGATCTCTCGAATGTCTTAACCAACTCGGCTATTAAGACTTCATTCATTTCATATTTCAAATTCAGAATTAACAATATGATTATCTATTTTATTGGACTATCTATCGACTCTACGTCGAAAGGTCGTAAATAATTTGGTAAATCAGTTTTCTTTATTAATACAGATCACACTTCTGGGGATTCTATTCAGTAGATATACATATTTATTGTTTAATAAATTTCACACATTTTAAAACTTTTTTGCCGCCTGGCAAACAAAACAGGTCCGCTAAATGCGGTTGAAACAAACCTGTACAAATTGGTTTACAAAAATTATTTCAAAGAATATTTTAAACTATTACCATAATATTAGGCAGACTTTGGCCACCCCTGCTTTATCCTCTTGTACATTTTGTGTTGTGTATTCAATAATATTGCTTAGCATCTTTATGCTAATTTATGCAAATGTCGGTTGAATTTAATTTTTTCTTTTCGGCGAGCCCAGTGAAAAAGTGGCCCGACATTGTAAACAACTCGCGGAGGAGGAAAGAAAACCAAATCCAGTAGCGAGCAGCGGGGCCGTGTAATACGGGCTGCTATAATTCTTGCCTCAAATCCACCTTTGCACTAAAAAGAAATATTAAAAACAATAATTTGAGTGTAGTTTATACATGGTAGAAGCGAAACTTTACCAAAACAATCTCAACCAATACTTGAAAATAGAGGTCATAATCAAAGCGTCCAATGAGCGCAGACCTAGCATAATTTCCGTTTCATATCTCAACCAATAGGAGCCTTTAAAAATGATGAAAGCGGTCAATGAGCGCAGTTGATGCTTCGCAGATGCAGTAATTTCCGTTTCATCCGAAATCCAAATCACAGAGGGGCAACAGAAGTTTCATTTTTAAAAAATCTGTGTCTCCGCAAATAAAATGACAAAATTAATGTGTGTTTTAAGAATGGAATTAACTTAATTAACTACAATTTGGGAGGAGGGTATGGGTACCGCGCTGCCATTATTGGATTACCAACACCTCTGCCATTGGTCATCCCAAGTGTTTTGCTACGTTTGGTAAATTCGTAGTGTTGCACGGGATCATGGAGTGAGCTTTGTCGGGATCTTGGCGGGGGATGCGTCTGACCACTAACTGCGTGGCACGCCGGGTTGGGGAAGACTGGTTGAGGAAGATCTTTTGAAGTCTCCAGCAGGACTCTCTCGGAAAATCGCCTTTCACCGCAGTAGAGGGATAGATTCATGAGTCCGTCACTCCTTGGCACATTGACCCCAGTTTCCTTTTTTTCCTCCCAAGAACTTCCTCTCGTTCCATTCCTAAAAAGACCCTCCACGTAACAGGCTTGCTGTGTGGAGCTAATGTTAAAAAAAAAATATTTGAATACCGTCCCCAAGTCCCCATCAGTCTGGAGCCATTGAGACTATGTTATTACCAATTGGGGTATGTTGTGAGGCTCGAGATCTGCTATAATAGCACCGCAATTAGTACGAACTACCACGTTGTTAAGATTAATTTCGCGTGATTCTCAGTCGGGTCACCAATTTATGAGTGTTGCGGGTTGCTGGTAAATCAAATAAGAACACGCAGTTACTGACAAGTTTCTTTTACCAACACACATAATTTAATTTGATTAATAAAATTATTTTAAGAGAAGGTGGATAGCTAACATTGTGGCACTTCGCGGAATGTCTTAACTTCGGCAAACAGAATCAAAATGATTCGTTTTTTAACTCGGCCTGTCGCGTCGCTGATGATAAAAGGCTATGTCCACTATTGGAAGACAATCCGCCAATATTAAGTGTCTGTTACAACGGCGCTGCATTGTTCACTTGTCAGAATAGTCTCTCATGAAATTAAAAAATAAATTCGAGTGCAGTTACACGCGGTAGAAGCGAAACTTTACCAAAACAATCTCAACCAATACTTGAAAAGTGAGGCCATAATCAAAGCGACCAATGAACGCAGACCAAGTTAGTTTCCGTTTCATATCGCAACCAATAGGAGCCTTTAAAAGTGACATCATAATCAAAGCGGACAATGTGAGCAGTTGTTGCGTCGCAGATGCAGTAATCGTCATTTCCGTTTCATCCGAAATCCAAATCATAGCTGGGCTATTGAAGTTTCACTTCAAAAATACCGTCTTTAATTTAGTATGAAACAAAAAAGTGGCCATAGAATCATGGGAGCAAATTTATTAGTCACTATCTTAATTTTGTAACTTCTTTGCCCTCTTGTTATTTGAAATAATGTTCAATGTGTTTTCGAAGTTCAGTAGCGTAGCGGAAATTTGACACAACCCCCGCATAAATGGGGCCTCCGCCCCTCTAGCTTTCCACGGATGCGAATATTTTAAAATAAGCGAATTGTTTTAATTTTATGTTCCTTTCACTATTTTGCTTGTTTAACTAGCTAACTCAATAGCTATTTATCAGTCTTAGTTTTAAGGGGAACAGCTTAGCGGCATTTTTCAGATAAAATTTAAATTTGGAGTTACTAAATATTTGTTTCACTTCATTATTATTAAAAAAAAAATTACATAGTTTGGTTCGGTATTTTGGCGACAAATTAATGAAACCGTGAAGTGTGCGAGATGGGTATCAAATTACGCGTCTGAACCTACAAAACCTGAGTGGCTCAGTGAAAAATTGAGTAGCAAGCTCCTATGCCCCCTTTTGCCAGATAAAGCTCTCTTGGTTTTCCTAATAAAATTAGTACTCAGTTGCCTGCAACAGGCAAAAGCTAGTGTACATGAAAAAATTCATCTTGCTCTTGTCTGTCCTTGTGTAGGTCCTTGGACGGCCCGGGACTCGGGCAACAGACACTCCACTGTGTGAGTCTTTTATTTTGGGTGATGATGGAAGCCTCCTTCTCCCCCCCCCCCTTCCCTCGGCGGGTGTTTTGTTGTTTGCGCATAAAATTGACAGAATTAATCAGGAGAGGGGAGCGGAAAGCGTGTGAGACTTTTGATGGAAAAATGTTTGTCTAAAGAGTTATTGTGTGTTCCTTCCCTCTAAGTCATGCTTCTGTTTGCGCCATGTTATCATTTCCCCGAACACGTAAGAAATAATAATAAATGATTTACGTAGGCATGTGTATAATTTTAACGTAAGAGATTTGGAATTGAAATTTTCAAAATGATAATAAGTTAATAATCCAAGATTTTCAACACTGCTAAAGTTCAAAATCTAGAAGCACTATAATAATGCTTCTTTGTCGGAAAGCAGGAATAAAAATAACTACAACATTCGAATCAATTTATTTTAATGATGTGAAGCATCGTTTAAAATAGTTCCTCTCTTTACAAATAACAATTTCTGAACACCGTTGGTCAATTTCTGATCACCAGTTTTCGGTATCAATTTGCAATATAAATACCTACCATTCTAGAATCCTTGAATTCAATTATGTAATTCTTTTTGAGAAACCTTTTAATATAGTGAAAATCATGGCCAGATCAAATATTTAATATATTGTGCGTTTTTTAATTTGTTTTTTTTTTTGCTATCTTTGTTTCTTTAAAATTGATTTTACTGTTTGTGATCGGTGCGGCCCTGCGGATTGCATGTTTTAATGTATTTGTATTGTTTTTTCACGCCACAATGCGTTAGTTCGGTTCAATGCAGTTGACAGCTTTTAATTTGTTGGTCGATTGGAAAATACAAGCCGTTATAGGAAAAACCAGATATCGAAGTACGGATTAAAAAACAACGCAATTTCTGCCTATTCATATTTGCCACCCACGCAAAGTTACTAAACTTCGCGTACCTACAAAAGCACTGATGAACTTTCCCGTCTCACAATGATTGGTTATAATACTCATAAAAAAGGCTTAATTTGTTTCTTTCACAAACAGGGAAAATACATGCAATTGGAAAGTATCCTATTTGGTACTTATCAAGGACCATCCGACCATCAGGGTAAAGATATGAAGAAGTATGCTAAAAAAATTCCATTTGGCAATTCTTGCTGTTTGTCATGAGTGGACGTATTACAGCCTCTCACATTGATAGGAAGTGGGCATTTTAATAAATCATGTGTGCAATTCACACGCGGTATAAGTGAAACCTACAGAAAACTAAACTTTGAGAGAATGAAACTAATGCAGGGTATCAGGAGTAGGATAATTGTAGGGTTTATTTATTATAATATTGTTGCCAAGTTAAAAATTATTTAACACTTTATTCTACGAAGCACCGCACAAAGAGGACACCGAAAAGTCTATCTCATTCTCTCGCAGGCTAAATTCTATAGATGAATGTGTTTGTCTCTTTTTAATGATGATCGTTTACGTTTCATCGAGTTTCAAATCTCAACTGTGCTAAACTTCGCTTCAAAAACTTTTTTCATAAGTACATATATTTTTTTAACATTAGCTCCATACAGGCGGGACTGAGGTAAAATAAAATCCCTCAGGGCCTAGTCGTCTTTGGGGATGCTAGGGTATTTTAAATGAGGGTATTTTTATGGAAAGGAGGAAGAGAAAGTTCTGGGAAGGTAAAATATGTGGGGGGTGGGTAGGAATCTGAGGGTCAATGTCTCCAGGAATGACAAACGTATGAATCCCCCCCCCTCGCACTCCCTTTTATTAAATCACAATCATTGAAAGACTTTAGACTTTTCTTGCCCACTTTTCATTTTGCGTAAATAGCTTATTATTTATAAGATCTAAAATTAAGAGATTGATTATAAATATAAAATAAAAATTTAATCCAAACTTATCATAGACAAGCTACGGCCGTTTACAAAAACAAAATGAAAGACCTTTGATGATCAACTCCGAAGAAATCCTAAATCCAGATCGCTGCCACAATCCTTGATTTCTTTGACAATCAAAGGTGACTTTGAAGAACGAGCGGGGAGGTAACTTTTCAGTTCTGCATTACAAACAAGAATCCGTTCTGAATCCCCCAGCCACCTTCATCCGGAAAACAGTTAATAGGTGAATAACACTGAACAGATCATCTGTAGAAGTGTACAATACACACCCCGATTAAAGTTTGTTACCACTGAAGCCAAGTGAGGAGATCAATAGACGAGTATCAGTGCACGTTCCATATGTGAAGTCTGCAACAAACTCTAGAAGATTAGAAACTCGAACTCTAGAATTCTAGAAGAATCAGTGTCCACTAGTATGCTGATTTATAGAATTCACTGGATTGCCGACCGACGGCTCCTATCACTTGGATGGAGCAATTTCCCAAGATCTTCGACGAAGAGGACGAGTTCAATACAGGGCGATGGAACAAATTCTATTTTAACTATCGGCACAATCTTCCTTACCATATGTAATAGTGGGTCTTACTTGTCTAGATTGGCGTCATCAGTTTTCTTTAAAATTTGTATACTTCAAACTGGGATTGTTCTTTCAGTGATCGTCATCAATTTATTAATATAATGGACTAATGTCCTTTCGAATCCTAGACCCCTGATAGGTCTTTGGTTAAAATTAATGTTAATTGATTTTAAAATTGATCATGCCCGTTGTTCTAGATACAGCGTCTCAGATGATAATCAAACCAATTACAGTTTCACAAAAATACATATTTCTACTACAAGTACTAAGTAATTTATTGAATGACCGACACAAACACGAGGTAGATACATTTGAATGGTTTATATGAACAAGTAATTTTAGTAAATCAATATCTTCCATTTAAAATAGCAAAAGATTTAGATCTCCCAAAAAGGTTCCTCCAGAATTTCAGAAGAACTTTCAATAGTTCGTGTTTGCATAACTTTAAAAAACAGTATTGTAAAGTGACATGCAAAATGAATAAAACAATCCGAGAATAAGATCTAATTGACCTTACTTTGATTTCTTTCAGAATAAGATCTAATTGACCTTACTTTGGGCGCACGGACAACGGACACCCCTCCGACCCAATTCAATCGGTATCGTCAGTGGTTAATAATATAAATTATTTAATAAGTCGACTAATTATTGGGTATTGTCGGTGCCGGTGATTGACGCCTCGGCACGGCAAAAGCAGATGCTATTGCCTTCCGTGAGCAGTCATTAGCGGACCAGCTCATGCGGACTTCCCGCTCTTCTTGGAACAATCAACAGCGGGATAAGAACTGCTTATGGTAATTACTAATTACTTCTTTTGGTGATGTCCGATTGCCGATTGACGATTGTCGATGGCGGGTTGCCACTGATCTTAATTGAAATTCCAAATGAAGTTGATCGTTTTTGATTTCTGAGCAGAGCTCAAACGACTATCAAAGTAATAAATTAATTAAATATTGTTTTTCTTAAAATTTCACTAATTTAACTGTAAACCCTAACTGAAATTTTTTCCATTATCTAAGATAGATCCCGCAATGTTTCGGCAGAGTATTGGAACTTTAGTTAGTCAATCCAAGGGAGCCTACTACGCCTCAATACAAAGGACTATCCCACAAAACCGTGGTTTCAATAACTCCCCAATTTTTCCAAAAAAAAAAAAATTCCAAAATTTCCTCACTTATTCGAATGAGAATCGGACATTGTACTGTTTCTTCACACCTTTTTAAAATTTGCGTCCTTGACCTCAGATTGTACATTCTGTAGTCAGATTTCGGAACTTTAGATCACATATTTTAGAAGTTAAAACTTCTTTAGCACCGTTGTGATTTGATACTGGATGAAACTAATAATAGCGACACTAAAAAGAGACAAAAATATAAATCTACAGGATTTAGCCTGCGAGAGAATGATATAGTATAATCGGTCTCCTCTTTGAGCGCTGCTTCGCAGTCTCCCCACTCTTGTCTATTTTGTTTTTCTGAAGGTTTCACTTCTGCCGCGTGTGTTTTTTTTGGCTGTCCCTCTCTAAATAAATATCATCTCTTCTAACAAGCATTATCTAAAATTGCCTCATCTCTACTTAACGTCCATCTCTTCTAAGTTTAAACTCGATTCCAATCTTCCATATAAGCAATTCTGAAAATTGTACAAATAAATAAAATTATCGAAAATATCCCTCGACATAGTATCCCACGGACAAATCTGATTTTTTTTTGTTAGATTAAGTTAGGTTAGGTTTCAACAGATATTTTGTGGGGGATGTTTTGTCCGTAAGATATTTGGTCGGGGATATTTTGTCTGGGGATGAAGACGCGCGAAACCATGTAAATCCATTAAAAACCATGTAAAACATCTATTTAATTTCTCTATAATTTTAAATGATTGCCTAGAACACCCATGAAAGGTGAAAGCCAGAAATAATTGAAAAAAAAACTGTATTTAGTATTGCAGTAGTTGAGTCTCGTGGGCCTGCAGCACGAGTCTGCAAGGAGTGGCTAATGAATAATATTACAAGGAATTAGTCTTCGGCGTACATGATCATCAATTGTCTGTCATTATCGGCATCAATAGTACGGAACCTTTGCTCGTTAGCTCGTCCTTTTATTGCCTCTTTTGTCTTGTACGTCATAACACTAATTGCACTCATTCATATTCTAAAACAACAATAGACACCTCATAGCTCATTTAACTTGGCATCAGCAATAATTTTTAAAATTAATAGTACTGAAATGGTTATAAACATTAATTAAATGTTGATAATGGTAAAACACCGTAAATAAAAAAAAAACAAAAACTTTATAAAATAAGGTTACAGAATTTTGTATATAGAATAGCATAGTTTTAATATACGAGTGGATACATAATAATATTTCCTTAATTTCATTTTTTGATTGAGCTTAGTCCGTAAGTCCCGTTTCAACTCGACCATTTTGCATATCATCTGTCTTTGAATTTGTTTGTGTTTTCCGGGCCCGGTCAATCCTGTTAAGATGGTAGACGTGTTTGTTAGTACCTTCTTATTCCGCTTGAGCGTGCCTATGTTGTCAAATTCAAATAATAATCTTTACGAGAAGTGTACCGTTCACCTTTCATTTAAAATATTGAAGGATAGGTCCAGTTTTCTTATTTTAATATTCTTAACATTTAGGAAGATACGTAGGTATAAGTAGGTATACAAAAAAATTAAAGTATTTTATAGATAAATTGAAAATATTATCTACTGTTTTCGAAATATCATTCAAGTACACCGTTCTTCTTATTCCGCTGTGTGGTGCTATTTACGACGTTCAAATTTGGTTATTTACGACGGATGTGCAGAATTCTATAGTGTATTGAAAGAGCTTCTATCAGATGCCGACAGATGCATGTAGGGATACCCGTGTAGCAGTGACCGTCGAGAGCGGTCAATCGCCAACCTACCCAGCTGATTCAATTAGCAGCCAGTATAGACAGTTCGTGCGACTAGTAGTATAACTATTGTAAAAACGTAAACGCATAATAAACCAGTTTGTATCAAGGACCTATTATTATAAGCAGTCCCACAAATAGTGTATGATTGTATATAACACAAACATCACAATTTTTTTTGAAATCTCGTTGTTAATGACTGTAGAACGGAATTTTAAGAGCTTATGAAAATTTATATATTACAACAAAAATAAAAATATTCTCTTCAAGACCCATGTTCACTCCCTCCTCTCCTCAAAAAAACCTTCCACACAGCATCCATCTTCCACATTCACAGATGACATAGGCAAGGAAAATAATTTGCCTCCTGTGTGGAGTTAATTTTAAAAAAAATACCTTCCCGTATATATTTATAATGATTATTTTTATTTCATGTCGGGTAGGGTGGAAGAGGCTCCTTAACATTCGACATTTGTTAACTTTGGATGATTCATCGAATCATCTAATGGAACAAGGCGGAATATCATTTCCTCGGAATAAATCTCTCCCGAGAAAGAATGCACCCCATTAAATGGAATTACGCGTGAACCTTTGTGTTTATGAAAATTTCAAAGGATTATGATCAGGTGGGCTATGCCCCCTCCTTCGCGCCCCTCCGCGCCCCCGAAGGAGTGTGAGCGATAGCCCCAATTTATTATGACGGAGCTCCGCAATGAATATCACTATTAATTATTCCGCCATCAATTACTGGGGACGTGTCGCTGCTTGCGTAACGCCTCCATTACTCATTGCTTTAGGTAAACACTTCCTCTTGTACTTTATTATTAATATTAAATCTTGCTTTATAATCCGCCGCAGATTTTACATCGGGCGCACCTGCTTCCCGAAGGGCCCGCTGGCGCCTCGCTAAAGGGGGCGCCGAGGTGCAACGCGTGCCTCATTTTTACCCAGATCGACTGCCAAACGATGTAATCTTTTCGTGCTTCTGTTTTTGTTTTGATACTATTCAGAAGAGATCAGACCAGGAAGTAGGTACAGGATGGAAGGAAAGTTATATGACCACTCATTAAACAAAACAAAAAAATTCACCAGCGCAATTTTTACTGATAATATAAGAAGTTTTTCAGCCAACGTGTTGCAACCTCAAGAAAGACTCGATTAAATAATATACACTGCGATCGTGAAGACTTGGATATATTTTCGAATTCAAACACTACTTTCAGAAGGAACTTATAAACCTTATGATCTCCTCACTTTGTAATTATTGTATCATGTACCTACTTATGCATTGGCTCTATAATATGTGTGTATGTACATGAATGATGAATGTGCATATGTGTATATGCACATGTACATGTACCTACCTACATACGTATGTGTTTATTTGTTTACAGTGTACATACGTATGCATATATGTACGTGTGTGTATGTATGTATAGGTAAATGCATGTGTTTACTAATTTTGATTTTGCTCTTCTTTAATTGGAATCATCGCCAAACCATTTTGAAAATGTTAATTATTGTATTAATTATTTGATGTATTCTATTGGCAAACCAATTTAAAACAAAAATGGCAAAATTATTTAATCTCTAAAGAAGATAGGTATTATTTATAATGCTCTCGTAGGTAAACAAAAATACACAGTCATTCCCATACAAAGGCAGGAGAAAAACGCTTTTGTACGCAGTATTTATTTCCATTAGCTCTTAAGACATCTATGCTTAATCGTCATACTGAATGCACATTATGTACCCTGAAATAAATTTAACCACGAGGGGACGGCTTATTATAGTATATCATATTCTACAAAAAACATGCTTTGACCCTGAATAACGGTAGTGTTGCGCTATAAAAATTACTTGTGATCTTATTTTTAACCTTTTACCTGAAACTAACGCAGACCCGAGAAAATTAACGTAAAAGCATAAATAACCATATTTATAGGTAGACACTAGATACCTATCTATCTAAAATTCCACAGTCAAGAATGGAACCCGAACAACAGCTTAGAAAGCAACTAATTACATTAACCATAATCATACATTGACTATTTATTTCTATAAATTATATTGTGAAGTGAACAAGAAAATTTGGTATTTTTAAATGTATCTAGCTTTGACCCTTGAACTATATTCTAAATAATAAAATAATATTATATTATATTCTAATAATATACAATCCACGGCTATTTTATGTTTTAATTGGTTATTTAATTTTTATTTTATTATTTCTCTTCTCTTTTTTTTTCTTTTGCTATGCTAAAAAAATAACAGTTAGGTACTATATTTTAAACTTTTTTTATTATTTTATTTTATATTCTTTCTCTTCTTTTTATGTCAGCAATTTTCTTTCTTTTTGTACAAATTATTCTCCACATGTTCATACCCATAATTATTTGACTGTCCTAAAACGTCATAATACTCCTAGTTGGGCAGTCAAAATTTAATAAATAATGTATATAAATGTATAATATTGTGCTAAATAAACAAAAAAAAAAAAAAAAAAAAATAGGTACTTTATCGCTTGTGTGGATATGTTCTAGGAAACAATCAAAGTAAATCCTAGTTACCTACATCTAGTATTTATTGAACTGTAGTATCAGATATAAGCACAACCGAAATTAGTATTTTAGTACACACATGTTTATAATTAATTAGCGAATACCCGGCATGCGTTGCAAAGCCACTCAAAAAAGGAAATTGTTTCCCTTCCCCTCCGCGTTCCCCCTCCGCTTTTCCCGCCTTTTCGTCCTCCCTCCCGCAACTCTCTCTTCGCTCCCCTCAGCCTCCACCTCCCGCCTTATCTCCCTGTCACAAAATTATGTGAAATACATACATTTTTCAAACAACTCGCCCGCCACCTATTGTAGAATTTTTACACAACTTTCACAGTGCCAGAGCTCATCGTTGTAAACATAGAAACCTTCGCGAGGATGCTCATAACAAATCACCAAATTTTCATCGCAATCCGATGAATGGTATAGGAAATAATAAGGGACAAACACAGAAACATTCATATTTGCTTATAGTTTGTTCAAATGCGTTTTACACAAATTTAGAGTTGCATTTGAGGTCCATACAAAATAAATTTAAAATAAGCGGATTTCGTAATAAATTCAGACTCTTCAATATCAGTGGCTGTACTTTTAGTTGATGGCAGCGATATGCAAGTCCCGCGAGGTGCAGCGAGCCCTCAGCGGTTCAACGACTCGGCTCCGGATTTCACCTTGTTAGGTGGCTAACGCGAACCCCCGCTCCCTACCGGCAACTGGCAAGGATGAAATCTTTATGCTCCTGAATGTTGTAAGCCGTCCTGAGTAGGTATGTCGGATGATTCCGGCATAGTTGGGGCGGAGGGCTTCTCAAAATACGGAGTTTCTGCAATACATAATATTAGGTTGTAGGAATCTATTGTATATTCCTTGGGTATCTCCCGGGTATCTTCATTTAAAATGTTCAGAAACCTGGTAAGAAAAGTAAACGAAATACCTGCACAAGTAAATTACAAAATGATTTATTTGTATGCATTGTTTTATTCATTAAAGAAAGGTTAATAAATTTAAGGAATGATGAATCATTTTAGTACTTCGTAATCATTCAAAGATAGCAGCCCCAAAAATATGGAAATTATTTGAAGATATATTGGGGTGAACCGACACTAGATTCCCGGACAGTTTTTTTTTTACATGAACTCCACACAGGACGCCCTGAGGAAAATAATCTCCCTCAGGGCCTATATCATCTTTGGGGATGCTGTGTGGAGGGTTTTTTAAGGAAAGGAAGGAGAGGAGAGTTTTGGGAAAGAAAAGGGTTTAAGGGGTGGTAGGAATCTGGGGTTCAGTGTGTCCTGGTCATCCGCCTCCAAGACCTGGAGAAATCTCACCCCATGAACCGGGCACCCCTGCTAAATCACCCACTAAATGAACCACTTGGGGTGACCTATGGCAGAGTTGGTTATCCAATAGAGGTTTCCGGGGCTGCGGTACTCATTCCCGCCTTCCAAATTGAGAGGCGGGAATTGAGTTGACCCCGCAAGAACATAATTATTATAAAACTATAATTTTTTGGATCATTATTTACCAATTTTGAACCTAAAATCGACATACAAAATACTTTTAATGATAAGTTGGTATGAATATCAATAGAATTTATTAACAGTGTGGATATTTTGTACTTTTATGCTAGTATATACAACCCATAGGTAAGTAATTTTATCCTTGATGCATTTAAATGAAAATATATTTTTTCTTTTGTTATACGGCGGTACATCCTCTCTGCATATCCTTTCGGGGATACTTAATTATATTTTGTGTAAAATGTTATGCCGTATTTTCCCTAAACCAACTGCATACTTTAAAAAAGTACGCCGGGGGCCAACTGTCGGGGGACCAACTCTCATGGAATCTAATAATAGTAGTTCTACAATCTGAGAACGAAAAAATGATGTAAAATAAACAGATCTAAATGGGTGAGTGGTTGTCTAAACGGCGTTGTCCCGGTAAGACAAAGATCCTGTTTTCGCTTTCCAGTTGCTACCGTTAGTTACCTTTTTATTTTGTGTTCAGTTTCATGTTTTGTTTAGATTTGTTAATATTAACTTGTTCTTCTACATTTTAAGTAATATAGCATAAGAATTCTGGTTGGGAGATGTTGTAAATCTAATGATTTAAGGAAAATGAGGAGAGAAAGATGAAAGTTGAATTGAATTTAGATTTGGTCGCTTAACCAGTTTTTGTGCTACAATTCGGTTCTGAATCAGTTCTGAAGTTGTTCAGTGCATACTTTATTAACATTCATTAATTCGCGAATCAAATATAGTATTCTGTTATGATATCGCTTGACGTAATCTTGCATTCACTCCTTATAACTCGAATGGCGATACAGTCAATGCCAATTTATAAAAAAAATGTTAGGCACCTACTATTTTTTTGCACCCAGTAATTGTGAAAAAAACCCTCTAAGTATAGGCACTTAAATTTGTTATGAACATTTTCAATTACCGAAACGTATAACTACTCGTTATCGAACATTATTTGCTTGGGGCCTTTTTTTTAGCAACAAAACAACGATAATAGTTGGGTAAAATTGAATACCACAAGCAATCGCAGTAAAAGGGACCAGGGTTGCATAAATCAATATGAGGTATACCATGCTTCTTAAACATTCCCGAAATTGCTGTTAATAATATGATGTTATTATTAAATCACGTGATTATTAACGGTATTTCAAGCGATCAGTTATCTAAATTGCCCGATCTCGGCTCATTTCATTATCATAATGAAATGAAGCAGAATTTAATGCGAATTAATTAAAATTACCATAATCTGACGATCCTACGATATTTATAATTGGAGGCATTTTAGGAGGAAATTTGATTTAGACAAAGTCTGTTGTTGGTTGAGAGTTTTAGTTGCTTCAGAAAACAGAAGAAAACTATCTAATTAATCGTTAAACCATTTCACCGGAGGGGTAGGCAGTGAAAATAGACTCTACACTGTTCTGACTTGGCATACACTACTCGCAATATTTAAGACGAGTTTGAGAAGTTAATTAATTGTCATGTACTGTGTAAGTTCTGATGCAAGTTCTATCGTAAGACAAATTGCTTCATGAAACTGAAATAATAACAGAACTTGAACAGAACTTTCACATAAAGTGAAAATGAAAATATTTGGTGAACTGTTCAAATTTTTTAAGTGAAACTTCTTAAGCCCCGTTAGTGATTTGAAATTCGGGAAACGGAAATGCATCACAAAAATGAATTATTTATTATTTGACGGTCCTCGGTTCTAAAATAATGCGGTAAATCCACGACTACGCAATCGAGTCTTCAATAGCGCAGCGATAAGGAGCGCCCGACTCTCAGCGCCCAGAGAGATATCCAGCGAACGGAGGTTCAAAACCTACCAAATAAAAAAAATAAACATTTTTATTTTTGTAAAATTAATATCTATTCTTCAAACCACTTTAAAATACAAATACATAGGCAAAAGAAAAGAAAGCGACATCTAGAGACTTCCTAGTTTCACTTCTACTGCGTGTGAATTGCACACTCTGATTTTATTGAAACAATCCTTCCTTAGATTCGTTCATCTTTTTTACATTAGCTCCACACATGAGGCCCTGAGAAAAATAATTCCTCTCAGGGCCTACTTCATCATCGGGGATGCTGTGTGCAGGGTCTCTAGGAGGAGCCAATAACAGTCCAATTTTTTTCTCCTGGTTAAAATTTCCTGGCTTTCGTTCATAAAAAATACTGTGGAACGCCCTTCGTGTTGATTGCCATGATTAATTTTAGGCGCGATGATTATCGACATGTAGACCGTTTGTCGGAAGAATGTTGACAAATAACCAACATTGAGTCGACGATGGGCTTTCATGTTAAGGAATTATGCATATTTTCTTATCGATTCACCCTCATGTACCTCGTATTAATACAATATAATGGAATTCAGCCATTGTTGTTAGAAATTAGTATGCAAATCCAAGGTAAACTGCCGCAGCGTATAAAAAAAACCATGCCCCGTTCGGTAAAATACCAAATTATTGATTTTATCTAAACACTGGGTAGGTACGTTACAAATTTAAATGGCGCTGGAAATGGGTACGGGCGAACCATCAAGGAACTAATGCCTGTAATTGGATGATTATTTGGGCGCGTTGTGACGTTAATATTGATGACGGCTAAATTATGCGTTGTTATAATCAAATTAATTCCATATTATAATGTGTATAATTTACATGGGGTCTTTGTTTCCTAATTCTGAAAGTGGTTATGCCGTGCGTTAGTAAGTGCGCCTAATAAAAAACTTTGTGTATTTAAGTGTAGGTAGAAGAAATTAAAGTAAATGGTTTATGAGAATCGACGAGATATATGTACTGATAGAAAAAAGGGTTGCGGGCGTGACCGTGTTCCTCACCAAAACACGATGTATATTAGGAAACTCTCTGGGAAGGGAAATAAGGAAGGCGTAAAACTTATTGGTTGACATAGCAGGCTGGATTGATGATGTCCACATAAGATTAAGGCTGGATTGAAGACATTCCACATAAAAATTTTTCAAGTGTGCACAGATTGTAATAGGTATTAAACCTACAGTAAAATTTTGATGATTTTAGTAAACTGATAATTATTACTTGCATTCCAGAATACAACGTAGAAACTTAGTCATGGAAAATACTCGTACTGTTCCTGACATAAGCAAAAAATGTTACTTAATGTGAAAATATATTTAAAAAAAAACCAGTGTGCTTTAGACCACACGATTGAAGTAAAACTTCTGCTCCATCTATATTCTATACGATAGGAAGAAACAAAATGCGTGCTCGCACCTCTCTCTCTTGCCCCTACAGTAACAAATACGAAACGTAACTCTATCTCTTTCTATCTTCACTAACTTATATCTCCCTCTTAACTACCGTTCGCCTCGCTTTTCGTAACGCTCTCGTCACATATTCGCCAGCTTACTCCCCAAGTCAAGCGTGCGTAAAGAAGTTTTACTTCAATAATTTTTCTTTGCAGAATAATTTGGAGGCGCAACGTTTAATTTCGCTATGTTTGGTGGACTTAATAGCGGTGCCCATCTCATGGGGTGAGGTTAGTCTAGGTCTTGGCGGCGAATATGTTTGCCCACTTACTGCTTAGCGGGCGAGTTCGGGTGAGACCGGTTAAGGGAGACATAACCTAGACCTCTCGTCCCATCGCTTTGCAACGCAGTGGGAGGGATGGATTCGTACGTCCGTCCCTCCTGGACACATTGACCTCCAGATTCATACCCACTCCTCATACATTTTTCCTTCCCAGAACTTCTTCTCATTACTTTTCCTAAAAAGACCCCCCCACAGCATCTCCAAAGATGCCACAGGCCCTGTGGGGAATTATTCTCCTCGAGGCCTCCTGGGTAGAGTTAATGAGTCCCAACCTCTCCCGTCTGAAGCCAGTGGGACTATGGTATCCCCAATTGGGGTACGTTGTAATGCTGTAGGTAGTGGGGATGGGAAGGAGATGGGAAAAAGAAAGTTGAGGAAGTACCTGGCTATTCACAACAAGACACCAAACAAGACATTCACAACAAAAACCATTTCAAGCAACGTTTTAATTCTGAATGGTGGTCTTACAGCAGGGCGACATTAGTTTTCAGTCAAATAGATTCGCTTCTACTAATAATTATAAGTTAAGTTATATCCTTCCATCACCCTCAAAAATAAATTTATAAATTCTATTTATAATGCAAATAAATAAAATAAAATAGGACTAGGATAAATGTAAAATTCATATCAATGAATTTGCAGTCGTAATATTTCAATCACCTCTATTTTTTACCACTGTCTGTGGGGAAAGCGATTTGTTTGCCACTTCGGTGGGGGAACTACATACAACGTGCTTAGCTTCGGTCTCAGGGGGAGGGTTGGGTTATAAAAAAGCTTTTATTATGCTTTCTATTAGGCGCTTTGATGCTGTTAAAATAAGCATGATGCATAAAATACACACAAATGCAGCAAAAAGATATTAAAAATTCTTATTATATGCTTTTTAGTCAGATTATGTACAGTTCTATTTTTGAAGTGAAAACTTCTTTAGCACCGTTTTAATTTGAAACTCGATGAAACGAAAAATACTGACACTAAAAAGAGAAAAAAAAACACACAGGATTTTTAGCCTCCAATGAGTCTCCTCTTTGTGCGCTACTTCTTAGCCTCCCCATTCTTGTCTACTTTAGTTTTCTGAAGATTTCACTTCTACCGCGTGTGAATTGCATACTCTGTTACGTATTTTTTAAAAATTTTTACATTAACTTCTCACAGATGACTCAATGCAAAAAAATCCCTCGGAGCCTTTGTCATCTTTGGAGATGCCGTGTGGAGGGTCATTTTAGGGAAAGGAAGGAGAGGAAGTTCTGGTAAGGAAAATGATAGAGGGTGCGAAGGAATCTGGGAGTCAACAATGTGTTCAGGAGTGAAGGAAGATATATGAATCCATCTCTCCTTCTGCGGTACAAGGCTATAGGTCGGGAGAGTCCGGCTGAAGAGGTAAAAAGGTCTACCTCAACAAGTCTCTTTCGATCTGCCGCGCATTAGGTTTGCAAAAGTATGTGCCGTCAAGACCTAAACAACCTCACCCCATGAACCCGGACACCCCTGCTAAGTTTCCAAACATAGCGAACCACTTGGGGTGATCTATGAGAATTAATAAATGATTTACCCATAACCGCTTCCCAAATTGCCTGCTAACCGTCCAACTAAACCGTTTTAAATAACACTAATTTAATACCTACCAAAAAGAAACGTATTACACCTAGAGCGTTACTCTGAAATCTTGTAATTTTCCCAGCATAATTCTGGAAACGGTTGGTAAATGAATGCGAAGGTAACATAACAATGTTGGTAAAGTCGTAGAAAACAAATAAAGGCCCTGAAGTGTTAATCAAAATTTAACGAATCCTTCAACGGAGAATTTAATAAAGTTACTAGGAAAGGAACGTGCACACCACTTGAACCCGAATACTTTACGATCGGATTTCATTAGCAAAGTACAATCTGAGCTCCATATAAAGCAGACAGAAATATTCGTAATAAAATATGTTTTTCTATTTCTTTTCCTCCTCTCTACGAATCTCGGCGCGTTTGGGTAAATATATTATTATTATCTATGTCTCATATAATATGGTACCGGGGGATGTGAAAGATTTTCTGCTCTTTCACCTGGATATTTCACAATCTATATTATATATACATACGTACTCGCTCAAAAAACTGAAAAATCATGTGATATTAAATTTTAAAATAAATGGCTAACGCCGAGAATCGAACCCCGATCAACTGCTCGGAGAGCAACATTGTTGAACATTAAATATGTCACTAACTTTTGTAAGAACGGCGGCATAAATTCACTCATTATAATTTTTTAAATTATCAATTTGGGTGAACGGTATGGGTAGCCCCGCTCCGGGAAACATTTATTGGACCTCCAAAACCTCTGCCATAAGTGATTCACTACTTTTAGTGACTTAGCAGGGGAACCCGGGTTCACGGGAAGAGGTTTGACGGCTCATGTCGGCGAATGCATCTGATCAACAGTTGCACGGCAGACCGGATCGGGAGAGAACAGTTGAGGCAGTCCATTTGACTTCTCCAGCCGGCCTCTCTCGGAACATCACCTTGCACCGCAGTGGGGGGATGGATTCATACGTTCGTCACTCTGGAGAGCACACTGACCCCCAGATTTCTACCGACCCCTTATAAATTCTTCCTTCCCAGAACTTCCTCTCCATGCTTCCCTAAAAATACCTTCTACATAGCATCCCCAAAGATGACACGGACCCTGAGGGAAATTATTTTCCTTAGAGCTTCCTATGAGGGACTTATGTAAAAAAATGAACCTACAGAAAATGTAAGAATTATTTATGTATTTAAGTATCAACTTAAATGTATTTTTTCGCAGACTACAAACACTGCCTGATTATTTAAAAAAAGATTTTTACTGATATCTAGGTGGGTTGGTACCCTGCACGCCAAATTATGAAGAAAAATCAGAGTGCGCGATTCACACGCGGTAGAAGTGAAAAACCTTCAGAAAACTAAAGGATACAAGAGTGGGGCGACTACGACGCATTTTTTATATATATCTATATTATTTTCGTCGAATTCCAGTGCACCTTTTCCTATACTCATCTTATTAAGCGCCCTTGAGGTGATTTTTCACAAAAACGGCGCTCTATAAATTGTCCAATTTTTTTATACGCACCAGATTTAAATGTCCGGGTTAAATTTTCCCCACAGGAAAAACTAAACCCTTTCACACACTTCCCCAAATGATCATCTAGTCAACCCACGCTATGCAATTGCACTATATAAGTATTATAAATACAAAATAATACAAGAACAACATGTCAGCCTACTAGAGACCAAATGGGAATATAATTCACCGACTCCAGATATTTTAATATCAGAGGGTTCGGCTCTGTGGCATTTCTAATTGAACCTATAAATCCTACTGATCCCTCAATATAAATATTTAAAAAATCTTTTGTAATCCTACATGTATTTAAAATTACTGATTTTTGCATTTTTATATACAAATTCTTTGACAAATCTAATATGCTTAAATTTTGAATCAGATTCCTAGGTATTATGCCAGTGGCCGAAATAACAAATGGTAATATTTTTATAGTCCGAGAATGCCAAATTCTTTTAATCTCATTTCCTAAATCTGTGTTTTTTCTAATTTTTTCAGAAACAGTTTTTTGAATATTACAGGAATTTGGAATAGCTACATCAATGATATAAGTTATTTTTTTAATTTTGTCATGTAAAACTATATCAGGTCTATTATGACTAATTGTTCTGTCTGTTAGTATAGTTTTATCATAATATATTTTATAAAATTCATTTTCTATAAATGAATTTGGTTCATATTCATAATACGGTACTACATTACGGCAATCAATCAAGTTATGTTTAATTACCAAACTTTGGTGGATTATTTTTAAAACCTGATTGTGCCTAAATGTATACTCGGACGGCGCTAATATAGAACATCCCGATATAATATGTTCTATAGTTTCCGGAAAAGCCAAACATTTTCTACATAAATCATCAATTTGATTTATATCTTTGATTATATGCTTCCTATAATTTTTAGTATTAATGACTCTATCTTGAATGGCAAGCATAAATCCTTCTATTTCTGCGCTCAACTCTCCAATACCCAACCATTTGTTTGACGAAAGTTTGTCAACATACGTTTAGTTGAGATAATTGAAGTGTTTTGCGTGAATAATTTTATTTGAACAGGAATCTAATAATTCCTGGTTAGTAATTATAAGAATGTTGGCATTCTCGTCATATAAATTTAAAGGTGTAATATTTCAATCTGCCTTGCAAATTATTTTGTGCATTTCTGAGCTATTAGCTTTTCTATGGAAAAAAATTCTAAGCATTTCTACCTGATTGTGTTTCAAAGATATTATTTTAACTACACCTCTACCTCCTAAATTTCTAGGTAAATTAATTCGTTCTATAGCTGAATTTGGATGATGGCAATTAAACTTTGTTAACGTAGTTCTAATTAATCGTTCTAAACTATCTAAATCTGTATTGGACCATTTAATTATGCCAAATGAGTACGTTAGTAGAGGTATTGCCCAAGTATTTATTGCTTTTACTAAATTTTTAGCAGATATATTGCATTTTAAAATTTTTCTGATCCTAGTTTGAAATTTAATCCTAATATCATTTTTAATACTAGTGTGATCTAATCTATTCGATTGCGGGTATCCTAAATATTTATAAACCTCATCCCCTTTCATACTTTTAATTTTGAAATTTCTAAATATACCCTCGTCTCCATCTACAATTTTGCCTTTCTCTATATGGATGGTTTTACATTTATCTAAACCAAAAGTCATTTTAATGTCATCTGAAAAAATTTTAACTACCTTAATCATTTTCTCTAAGTTTGATTCAGAATTTGAAAATAATTTTATATCATCCATATATAATAGATGTGAAACTATACTACTCTCTCTTGTATTACCCTTAATTTTTATTCCAAACTTGCTTTTAATTAACATTTTAGAAAGGGGATTCAATGCTCAGCAAAACCAAAGAGGGCTCAATGAGTCTCCTTGAAAAATCCCTCTTTTTATTTAAATGCCCGGTACTACTATTTTCTTACCTTTTAAATTAACTAGCAAATCTGTATTCCAAAAGGACATAATATTTTTCAAAAAGCTAATTATAATTGGGTTAACTTTATATATTTTTATTATTTTGATTAGCCACGAGTGCGGGACACTATCAAAAGCTTTTTTACCTTTTTTTATAATACTTTTCAAAAAGCTAATTATAATTGGGTTAACTTTATATATTTTTAATATTTTGATTAGCCACGAGTGCGGGACACTATCAAAAGCTTTTTGATAATCTATATAACAAGTATGTAAATTACGCTTTTGATTTTGAATTTGTTTTAAAATTACAGAATCAATAACTAATTGTTCTTTACATCCCATATGTTTTCTGCGACAACCTTTTTGTTGTTCAGATAAAATATTTTTTTCATCCAAATGAGAAATGAGTATATATTAAATCTGTCAAGCAAGAGGTTAAAATTTTGTATATTGTCGGTAGACATGTGATGGGTCTATATTGAGAGGGATTATTAATATGTTCGCTTTTAGGCAACATATAAGTAATGCCATTAGTTAGAAAATTAGGAAAATTTTGAGGTTGTCTGACAAGTTTTGAAAGATTTTTTGCAAAAAGAGGATGTAAAGTAATTAGACTTTTATTTTTATCATTTCATCACGATTAGCATTTGTCTGGTCTCCTACGAAGCATTTGTTAAATTTCTAGAACCTAAGAATAATTTTAACCGAATATTAGCGGTATGGCTAAAAACCAAAACTAATAATATTGCACATTGATTTGAGTGCGTCAGACAGCGCGTTAATGTTAGACACTTACTATTTGATACAAATTGTCCTAATAAAATTCCGGCGAAAGCTTTATCCACAGCCTTTCCAAGGACTGCCGTGTATCGTAAATTCTAAGTGGCAAAACAGCCTGATGAAGTTTTATTGAAAAGTTGTATTGCTCTATAAAGCGTCTAGTGGCACATCCTGTACCAAGGCTTAATGCGGAATGGCCAAGGAGTGCTAGGATAACAATGTTACACTCGTCGGTCTGGGATTCATAAATTATTCATAGGGAATGAAAGTTGTTACTCCTAACATAATATTTCGTCCGGAAAAATTGTTATTACACCCGACCGATGTGACGCGACGGGGTGGCGAAAGTCCCCTTTACGCTCACCGTTGTTAGCTAGAGTTTTGCCAATGTTTGCCAATGTCAGTTCGATGTGCAGTGTTTTTCCGAGTATTTTTGGCCAATGTTTCAATTTTTAATGAGCAGTGATTTGTGATTTGTGATTTGTGAATGACGGGCTTGTGGAGCACCGGGCCAATCTAGGCCCCTTTCTCCTTCAACTGAGATAATGTAAGGTTGTAGAATGTTTAGATGTTAGTGTTTGTTTGTTAATTTTTAATTGCGAAGAGTATGGCTGCAATATGGGGGGCGATTATTTCGGAGGAGGTGGTTGGTGTTTGATTTCTTTTTCACTGCAGGGCGAGGGAAGAACTGGGTGGATACCACTACTTGAGGGACCGGGGGAAGGGTAAGGGGACTTTGGGAGATGGGGGATTTTAGTGGGGTAGTGGCAGATCGGGGGGTGGCACGTTGCGGGGTGGGGATTGCTTTGTCCTGGGCGAGGGTGGTGGGAAGAGATAGTGGGGAGAGTAGTTTGGGTAATAGAGAAGAGATTTGGATTAAGCGGTTGGTTTGGGGGGTGGTTGGCGGGTGAGAGGTAAGGGGGTACATCGTTTTGGAAGCTATGGGGGGGCGGACGGGTTGAAGGGCGATGGGGGCGCGTTCGGTTTGGGGGGCGATGGGGGCGCTGTCGGAATGGGGGACGATGGGGGCGCTGACGATTTGGGGGGCGAAGATATGGTGGGCGGTGATGGGAGGGTGGTCAGTTTTGGGGTCGGTGAGGGCCAGGTCGGATTGGGCGGCAGGGAGAGGGCGGTCGGCTTGGGGGGCGGCTAGGGGGGTGATAAGGGGGTTGCTGGTTGGGGTGATGATACTTGAATCGGGCTGGGGGGAGCTGGGTGGGGAGATGGGGGGGGGGGTTGGGGGCAGTAGGGGTACGCACTTGGTTTCTACGAAAGGCCAATTCGCAGACGTGTAGTTGGTCTTCTTGGGACATGTTGTTTACGTCAGGGTGGTCATTGAAGAAGTTGAATATTTCACGGGAGAGGCGTTCGTATTCTTCTGGGTTTGGGCTGGGTGAGGGGGGGAGAGGGGAAGCCATGGTTGTTTATATCGGGAACACGGGAACACGGGGAAAAAAAAACGCAAGAGTTCAAATCACTGATAGTCTGTTTTGGCGGGAGAAAGCACTGAATGTTATGTGGGTGATCCTCGAGGCACTGGGTATGGTCACTGAGGTGGAACGTTCCTTTACTGGGAAAGGCACTTTGTGGTATTCACGAAACTTGTCAAACTGAATCGGAACAAGCGACGGCGGCGGTGGAGTATGGCATTTTGCGAAGCCAGAGAGGCGCGACTGTCTCGGTCGGCAGTCACAAACGGAATCCAATGAGCAGTGTTTTTGCCTGAATTGTTCTTTGTCACTATTTTGTCCAGTTGTCAGTTCTTTTAACAGTGCTTTGGCCAATGTCGTTGTCAGTTCTTTTAACAGTGTTTAGTCCAATGTCGTTGCCAGTTTTCTTAACAGTGCTTTAGCCAATGTCGTTGTCAGTTCTTTTAACAGAGTTTTGGCAAATATCGTTGCCAGTTTTTTTTAACAGTGCTATGGCCATTGTCGTTGCCAGTTCTTTTAACAGTGCTTTGCCGGTGTTTTTAACAATGTCGTTGTTAATCCTTTTGCCAGTTTTATCGTTCGTCAGTGTTTATGTGATTGTCGTTGCTAGTTCCAAATGGAAGGCTTTTGCCAGTTTTTTTTTAATTCGATTAATTATGCTTTATTCAGTGCTTTTGCCAGGCTTCTATTTCCCAGAACCGATATAATTTTAGGGATACGAATTCTATACACATTCAAACCCCAAGCTAAGGGCGGTAGAGCGCCTCTTAAAATAATCTGTGTTCTAATACTTTTTTACAGTAGAACAGAAGACAAAAATATTTTTGCAAAATATTACGAGTGTTTTCGATTGGCATAGAGTGCCCAGTACTGGCATAAATCATACCATGAGTGCCCTACAATGACATAAAACATTGAGTGTACCATATTGGCATAAAGCACAATACTATGAGTGCTCGATATTGGCATAAAACGTACTACGAGAGGTCTGTTTCGGCATAAAGCATTAAATGAGAGCATTATGTTGGCATAAAGGTTAATACGAGTGCTCTGTAATGGCATGAAGCATTCTAGGAGTACTATATGTTGGCGTAAAGCATTCTAAGAGTGCTTATTGGCATTAAGCATTCTGCAACGAATAAATGAGTACTTTATGTTGGCATAAAGCATAACACGAGCGCTCTATATTGGTATAAAGCGTAAAAAGAACAAAGGTTTTCGGAACGCATTATTATATTGTTGAACATCGGCTTGGTCTAGTACATTTATGAAAACCAAATTTCGTACTTTAAAAATATTATATGTCGGACTATTCAAAGAGTGTGGGTACCCAGTAAACATAAGATGTCCCGGAAGGGTGATTTGATGTGTTTACACACACAAAAGAGGGATGTTATTTGAGGGATGGATTCGTTGTGTTTCCATAAATCATATTCGGGAAAGCCGCCAGTAACTAGCCAAATAAATTCAACGTCGCATGATACAAAATATTATCGAAATTATTGCGAATGTTTTGGACAATTGCCAGAATAAAAGATTTGTGGCCACTAAAATAATGAAATTCAATGATCAATTAACAATTTCTACTAGTTTAAAGCCTGCCAAAATGTTAAATATTAAATCTGTCCGAAACGTTGGCTAAAAAAGAGGTAGTACAACACGGCATTATACCCCAAAAATAAATCACGATAAACGTAATAGTCATTTTATGATTTTAATAAAAATATTTATTTTGACACCGCTTTCATTTGATCACATAAAACCAACATGCGTCCTGAACCTTCATCAGGGTAAATACATAAATACAAACTGTATATAAATATTTGTTTACAAAATATAACTAGAGAGATAAAAAGAGCAATAACGTGTAGGCAGTATTCGGTATGCAAACACACCTCTACGAAGCGAGTGAATTAATCCATTTAGATTTAATGTTATCCAAATATTGAACGTTCAATGTTGTCCCAGGAAATTAATAATTACAATGATTTAGGTAATATCTAAATATTCAACAATAATTATTATAAATTCTAGTACAAATAATACAGGTGTCTTTTTAATGTCATTGGATTTATTAATAACCAAAAAGGTTTACAAACAAACACTACAAAAAAGATGGAATTAAAAAAAAACAGAGTGCGCAATTCACACGCGGTAAAAGTGAAACCTTCACAAACAAGTAGACGAAAACTAAAGTAGTGGGGACACAACGAAATACTTTTTTTATCAATGTGAAGAATGATTTTTTTGTCGTCGAATTCCAGTGCACCTTTTCCTTCATACATTTATCTTATTAGTATACGTGTTTTCTTCTTCGGAATCACTTTCTTTTGTGTTTTCTTTGTATGTTCATTTTGGAGTGGTTTGAAGATTGGATATTGATTTTACAAAAATATATATTTTTTTAATTTCTTTGGATTCGGTCCTTGGTATGCTGAATGTCTGGCCGCTAAGGTTCGTCAGGTGCTTTATACCACTAGACCATAGAAGACTTGCGTGGGACCATGGTTTTATCGTATTATATTGGAACCGAGTACCCGTGAAAAAAATACACATTTTATTGCTGTCTCATTCTCTCGCAGGCCAAATCCTATAGATGTATGTTTGTGTTTGTCTCTTTATAGAGTCGCTATTTTTCGTTTCATATCACAACGGTGCTAAAGAAATTTTCACTTCAAAAATTAATTGTAAATAAATTATACGGGTTAGGTGGGTCTTCTATGGTTTGTAATATTCCATCTATTAGATAAAATGATATCTAGTAGATAATAATACGTAATAATTACTTCGTAGATGGATAATAAAATTGTTAAGTTACCGCCAAACAAATAAAGGGCGAGGCGTGTACTGTACAAGAGTAAAAGTAATATGAATATTACAATCATTTTCAAGATCCAATCGGAGAAATATTATTATAGGCTATCAGGGGTTGCCAGCCTTGTCAGCATTGAACAGAGTTTCCCCATGAAGAGTGATGTATAACGATTTGAAAGAAATCTGACCAATGTCATTTATTATTATTCAAGAAAATCGGCTGCGCTGTTAATGGGCAGCAATATTATATGTCTTTATAAAAAAATAACAGAGTGAGCAATTCAGGGCGGTGGAAAAGAAAACCTTCAAAAACTAAAGTAGACAAGAGTGGGGAGACTACGAAGCACCGCACAAAAACGAGACCGAATATACTATCTCATTCTCTCGCAGGCTAAATCCTATAGATCTATGTGTTTTTGTCTCTTTTTATGGTCGCTATTTTTCGTTTCATCGAAGATGCTAAAGAAGTTTTCACTTCGAAAATCACAGAAATAATCTTTATACGGGAACGAGTGGTCGAGTGACAAGGCTCTTTGCCTAAGGGGCGGGTTTAAATCCCGGCGTGGGCCGATAAATGTTGTATGATTAATTTTTGTTATTTCACAATTTTAAGAATTGAAAATAATATATAGTACATTTGCGGCACGTTCCTGAGTGGAAGATATAATATACTCTCAGTATCGCCCGAAGACCACCATTCAGAACTGAAAGATTGATTTAAATGGCTTTAGCCGTGTTTTTTTTAACCAGATATGAATAGCCAGGTACTTACCCACTTTCCTTCTTTTCCCATCTCCTTCCCTTCTCCACTTTCACTATCTATCTATCGCCTCCAATTGGGAAAATCATAGTTTTACCATCTCCAGAGGGGAGCAGTTGGGACTCTTGTTCACATAAAAAAGAGAACAGTCAGAAGACCAACGTCCCTTTTCTAGTGCTCTCAACATCTCTCTGTTGGTAAAAAACCTAATTGCTAGCTCACTTTCCTTCTGAACTGGAGGGGCGAACCTATACACTAGAGACATCTCTTTGGGAACTATATAATCTTTGTGCGATGCTAGCGCTAGAGCCATCGTAGCTCGAACTATCTGAATATTTGAAAATGTTAGAAAAATTTCAACAGAAAAGAATCACCATTCAAAATGTTGTAGTGACGCTTAAAACTCTAAATAAAATCGAGTGCAGTCAACACGCGGTAGGAACGAAACTTTACCAAAACAATCTCAACTAATGAAGAACCAAGGAGCCTTCAAAAGTGAGGTCATAATCAAAACGGCCAATGAGCGCAAAACTTGCGTTTCCGTTTTATATCTCAACCAATAGGAGCTTTGATAGGAGTTTGATGCTTCGCAAATGGTGTATGCGTCATTTCCGTTTCATCCGAAATCCAAATCACCACGGGGCTATAGAGTTTTACTTAAAAAATAAGTCTGTAATGTTTATCACCCCTGGCAATGTAGTTGAGTTAATAGTTTGTTGGCCAGTATTTGGATCATGTGGGTACAGAATATAATGTATGCTTGTGATTATTTTCTTATTAAATACGAGCGGGTCTCGAACACGGCGGCGTACTGCCCGATATCAAACGGACCGACCATAATAATATGCACTTGAGATTGTATTCAACGAATTGCTTCTCAGAACACCGCTAGTCCCGCTCTTAAATAAACACCACAACACTTGGAATCAGAGCAGATGCCTGCGTTGTACTAAATAGATTCCTAAAACCATTATCTAACATCTAATATGATAATATTATGACTTGCCTAAGCGTGTTTCTGGTAAAGTAGATGAGTGGGGTTTTATTTTGAGTGATTATTGTAAAGGTATATTTGAAATAAAAAAAAATATAGCATGATAAAATACACCAAAACAGTAATAGTAAAACAGCTTCGATTACTGACAGCTTTGGCGTTAATTCGACCTTACATTATTTACAAAATGATTGTGTTGTAGTCAATGAGCGAAGTTATAATTTTTGAAGTGAAACTTCTATAGCTCCGCTCTGTGAATTGAATTTCGGATAAAACGGAAATGACGATTACTGCACCTGCGACGCATCAACTGCGCTCATTGGCCGCTATAAATTATCTTAGATATTGCATTTTAAAATGTGCTATTAAAGCTCCGATATACTAGGACTGAGCTGCGTTGCTATTATAGAACTTTTTGAACTATTCAGCGATAAACCACGCCATAGACATTTCAGCGTAAAACTATACACACAGACTTTGTCAACGATCGCGTGTCTCTCAAGTGCACAGCACAGTATAAAGTACAAACTGCACAGCGCGCAGGCCATAGAGAAGTACAGGAGTAGAGTTAGTAGATAGAGGAAGCGGCGCGGCGCATGGCAGTGAGAAGTCGCCATTTTACGTCAACGAGTGTCACATTAATAACACCGTGGCCAATGTAATCCGCTGCCATTATTGTAATATAATATTAATGCCCAGGCCGAGAGAATGTCCCATTCAGTGCCAATGCATTCAACGGCCTGCACATGAATGAATAAATTAACACTGAGCGACGAGCCTGAAACTGCCGAGGGCGGGAAATGGAAGTGTGCTTTCTTTTCAAAATGTTAGCGCTCTGTGTGATGTGTGATGTGTCCTGTATGCCGGCGCTGCGCTGTTCGGCGCTTTTGAGCCGAAATGGGGAAGAAAATACATTTATATTGTATTTTTATGGTTTCTAAATAGATTCAAGAGTATTTCACCGTCCTCCTCATAGATTATCCATACGAAAATGTACATTTTCGTTTGCTTAAACACGATTTATTTATTTAAAAAGTCTCATTCGGTAGGTACTTGAATCTGTAAATAGTGGCTGTATATAGGATAAGATAGCCGAGTTTGTTTTACCTGTTGCAAGTATTTATTTGTTTACTTATTAAATTTATATTCGTCGTCGTACGGATAAGCTATCAGGAGGACGGTCAAATACCCTCTCATTGTTACCGATGTCTTAATAGAATTCTAAAAAGGTTTTTTTGTATAAATTAATCACATTTTCGTAATTGAAATTTCTTTAAAAGAAATGAAAATTATTCAGGTACACATGTCTTTTTCTCTTTACTGCTCTGTAAGATTTTAATTCCATGCTTTATTCTATATTATGTTTTGTCTCTTTCTATATGTATTTACAAGATCTCATAATGTATTTTTGATTAGTTTAATTTTGTATCTTGTTGTTGCAGGTGAATCAGGTGATATTAATAAATTAATTAAAATTTCGAAATTATAAACAAAGCTATTATTTTATTTCAATTAATATGTCAAACCACAAAGTGACTGCTTTATTCCAAAATATAATATTATCTTTAACAATAAATCGTGAATACAAAAAAAGTAATTGTTTTATTTCATTAAATATGTCAAACCATAAAGTTACTGCTTTCTACCAAAATATAATATTAACTTCCCTATTTTTAATAACAAATCGTGGTTAAAACAAAGTAATTCTTTTATTTCATTAAATATTTTGTCAAACCACAAAGTGACTGCTTTATGCCAAAATATAATATTATCTTTAACAATAAATCGTGAATACAAACAAAGTAATTGCTTTATTTCATTAAATATGTCAAACCATAAAGTGACTGCTTTCTACCAAAATATAATATTAACTTCCCTATTTTTAACAACAAATCGTGGTTAAAACAAAGTAATTCTTTTATTTCATTAAATATTTTGTCAAACCACAAAGTGACTGCTTTATACCAAAATATAATATTATCTTTAACAATAAATCGTGAATACAAACAAAGTAATTGTTTTATTTCATTAAATATGTCAAACCATAAAGTGACTGCTTTCTACCAAAATATAATATTAACTTCCCTATTTTTAAAAACAAATCGTGGTTTAAACAAAGTAATTCTTTTATTTCATTAAATATTTTGTCAAACCACAAGGTGACTGCTTTATGCCAAAATATAATATTATCTTTAACAATAAATCGTGAATACAAACAAAGTAATTGTTTTATTTCATTAAATATGTCAAACCATAAAGTGACTGCTTTCTACCAAAAATATAATATTAACTTCCCTATTTTTAAAAACAAATCGTGGTTTAAACAAAGTAATTCTTTTATTTCATTAAATATTTTGTCAAACCACAAGGTGACTGCTTTATGCCAAAATATAATATTATCTTTAACAATAAATCGTGAATACAAACAAAGTAATTGTTTTATTTCATTAAATATGTCAAACCATAAAGTGACTGCTTTCTACCAAAATATAATATTAACTTCCCTATTTTTAACAACAAATCGTGGTTAAAACAAAGTAATTCTTTTATTTCATTAAATATTTTGTCAAATCACAAAGTGACTGCTTTATGCCAAAATATAATATTATCTTTAACAATAAATCGTGAATACAAACAAAGTAATTGTTTTATTTCATTAAATATGTCAAACCATAAAGTGACTGCTTTCTACCAAAATATAATATTAACTTCCCTATTTTTAACAACAAATCGTGGTTAAAACAAAGTAATTCTTTTATTTCATTAAATATTTTGTCAAATCACAAGGTGACTGCTTTATGCCAAAATATAATATTATCTTTAACAATAAATCGTGAATACAAACAAAGTAATTGTTTTATTTCATTAAATATGTCAAACCATAAAGTGACTGCTTTCTACCAAAATATAATATTAACTTCCCTATTTTTAAAAACAAATCGTGGTTTAAACAAAGTAATTCTTTTATTTCATTAAATATTTTGTCAAACCACAAGGTGACTGCTTTATGCCAAAATATAATATTATCTTTAACAATAAATCGTGAATACAAACAAAGTAATTGTTTTATTTCATTAAATATGTCAAACCATAAAGTGACTGCTTTCTACCAAAATATAATATTAACTTCCCTATTTTTAAAAACAAATCGTGGTTTAAACAAAGTAATTCTTTTATTTCATTAAATATTTTGTCAAACCACAAGGTGACTGCTTTATGCCAAAATATAATATTATCTTTAACAATAAATCGTGAATACAAACAAAGTAATTGTTTTATTTCATTAAATATGTCAAACCATAAAGTGACTGCTTTCTACCAAAATATAATATTAACTTCCCTATTTTTAACAACAAATCGTGGTTAAAACAAAGTAATTCTTTTATTTCATTAAATATTTTGTCAAATCACAAAGTGACTGCTTTATGCCAAAATGTAATATTATCTTTAACAATAAATCGTGAATACAAACAAAGTAATTGTTTTATTTCATTAAATATGTCAAACCATAAAGTGACTGCTTTCTACCAAAATATAATATTAACTTCCCTATTTTTAACAACAAATCGTGGTTAAAACAAAGTAATTCTTTTATTTCAATAAATATTTTGTCAAACCACAAAGTGACTGCTTTATACCAAAATATAATATTATCTTTAACAATAAATCGTGAATACAAAAAAAGTAATTGTTTTATTTCATAAAATATGTCAAACCACAAACTGACTGCTTTCTATCAACATATAATATGAACTTCCCTATTTTTAACAATAAATCGTAGTTAAATCAAAGTAATTCTTTTATTTCATTAAATATTATGTCAAACCACAAAGTGACTGCTTTCAACCAAAATACGATATTATCTTAAACACATTTTTAACAATGAATCGTGGTTATAAACAAAATATATGATTTATTTTATTAAATAATATGTCAAACCACAAAGTAACTGCTTTCTATCAAAATACAACATTATCTTCATCATAAAGAATAATAAATTTATTTTTGTGAAAATTCCTATTTTAGAACTTTTATACGTTGCATTTTATTAGCAAAAACTAGTGCTAATTATGGTCGCTTTTCCCATCATTATCAATAGTTTATCGTGCGGGAAGTTACGAGAAGTTGACAGTTTGAAACTTTTCCAGTACCTATCACAAATAGCACTGAAGCCATTGAATATTTTATCGTTCGGGTGTCGGGGACGGTTGACCATCAGCAAAAGTTCCGACTTTTCCGATGGGCAGGTTGAGGAGGGGGAGTGGGGGGAGGTAGTGGCCAAGTGTTTATGATTTATAGTTAGCAGGCCGGCCGCTGGATGGCGCTGCCAGTAGGGATGTGCGGGGTCCCGCAATGCCAACTCGTGACCAAAACAATTCTGTTGTCAATGTAACTGTTATTGTTATTGTTATCTTGTACCAGACAGCGAAGGGATAAACTGATAGAAGTGCTTTTTTAAGTGTTCTTTAGCCCCGATATGATTTGATCGATGAAACGAAAAAGCGACACTAACAAAAGATAAACATAGGATATGGCCTTCGAGAGAATGAGCTAGAATAATTGGTTTCCTTATTGTGCGGTGCTTCGCAGTCTCCTCACTCTTGTCTACTTTAGTTTTCTAAAAGTTTCACTTCTACCGCGTGTGAATATCCGAGATAGTCTTCACAATGGTAGGTCCCCGGCATAATATTTGTACCGTAACCGAAGGTATGAAAAGGAGCGTGACGATTTTCATCATTTCAACCATTTTTCATCAAAGTAGGTTCTGCGGTTAGTGCGCCAAGCACCAGGTACAGCCCAACCGTCCTCTTTCTATGCATCTACTTTTGGCTGTTCAGATCTGGTCACCAAACACGGTCAACGTCTTTTTAAGCTATGTTTCGTCCAATTGTTTCACAGAAATAAAATAATTAAAAAAATTTCAAAGTAAATATTCAGGAAGTTCCATAAAATTGCGTTGATTCACAGAACAAAAATTCTTCAAATTTCAATTGAATGAATTGTTCAAGTTCTGTGAAAGAACTAGCTCTCGTTATAAATGCGAAGTAAGTGGTTGAGTGGGCATAGCGCTTGGGTTTCACCCGAGCGTCGCGTGTTCGATTCCTCGGCTGGCTAAATCCTCCACCACGCAAGCAACATTTTCGGCTTTCTGTGGTGGTAGTAGGAGATTTTCAAACAATGTTGGGTTATTCGTAACCCGGGAATGTTTGTCTTTCTTTTTTATTTAAAAAAAAAACATGTACCGCACATGAATCCCAACTGCTCCCGATCGTCTGAAGTTCTGTGAGATTTGCCAATTGGGGTAAGTTGTAAGGCTGAAATATTGGACTGATGGGAACCCGACGCATTTATCCTCTCGGCTAACTTATCATATAATCCGTTGAACTCATTCAAAATTGCACTGGATCGTTCTACGCTGCATTTGCAGTGGTACACAAATAAATACCGCCGTGCCCCCGCTGCATTTCTTACTGCCGCGCTGGTATTAGTTTCGTCAAATAATACCACAGCAGACTAATATTGCATATCGCGTCTCAACTTTTCCATGATATTAATTTTACGTCCAACTTGATCCCAAAGCAAACACGTCGGAATAAAAGGCATGCCATCATAGCACGGCTTCGAGAGGAAGTGAGCATCTTCTATGCATTTTTAAATAGCCTAGAAAAATCATGTTTATTTATGCGATCATGAACGACAGTTCTACTCAAACATCCACAAGATACCACACATCAGAATAGATGTTCTAGTACCGCTTAGAATGACAAAAGGAAGTATACCATTGAATGAAATAATTTCTAAAACAACTGGCCCATAACAGAGAAAAATAGTAATTTTTAATAATAACCTTAAAAAAAATTTATGTAGGCTATGTTCCCGTACGATAAAATTTGAAATCTTGAACTGAAAATGGATGATTAATTATCGGGTGCTTAATAAATAGTTAATAAAATTGTTAAAAAAATGCATAATAAAATAGTTAATAATTTTAATAAAAATATATTTTAATAAAAATTTATAATAAAGTATTTAATTAAATGAAGACAATATTAGCGAAACTCAATCGAAAATCTGGAAACAGAAAAATCAGAAAATTATATTTGCACCTCTGGGACTCGAACCCAGGACCTTTCACTTTCCGGGCAAATGCGCTACCACTGCAGATTTTCGATTGAGTTTCGCTAATATTGTCAAAATTTAAGTAAAATTTTACAATTTAAGGTTTTACTTATAAAGTAAAAAAAATAAATATATATAATAAAATAGTCAACAAAAAAATAATGATGACCAAATTCGGAGTTACTAAAATATCTCTATTTCGAGGCAATTATATTTTTTTTAACAATTTTGCCCATGTATTACCGGCCGTTGTTAGCAACCAATCGGTCGATCAATCTACGCCTGCGATCATCTAAGTGTGTGCAAATTCAAAAAAAAATTGTTCATGTTTATTCACAAAAAACAAAGTAGTGATAGTGAATAATATCGTATGGTAATATAATATCATGTAAATGTTAGTTTTGCAATCTAATGTAATCTAAGGTTATGAAATGTAAAAACTGTACATAATTCAATATTCTAGTTAAGTAAGTGAAAATGTTATTTTCTTTTTTACTGGAATAAAAACATATGAAAAAAAAAATAAAAAAATAAAAAAATAGTTTATTTGCGCTCGATTCGCCGGTTGCTTGCGAGATAGTTGCGTTGGGAAGAGCTAAGTATGTAGGATTGGGAACAACGGCCGTAAACGTATTAAAAATTATTTTCCGAAGTAATAATAAAAAAATCATCATGCTAGTTGCTCATCATTTCAAAATGCATTTCAAGATGGCGTCCAGCTTCATACGGTTAGTTATGATAAACAGACAAGCAGTAAATCGCTGGCACTCTCTTTGAGTTGAATATTTTTGGCAAAACAAAACATGAATCTCGCGAGCTTGTGTTAATGCGCACATTCATTCATGCATACCGTTTTGTGATTCGTTTTTTGGACAAATTGATTGAAGATATTCATTTCAGATCGTGTGTGAACATCGCTGGATCAATGTGGCGGTGTTTTGTACATCTTGGTATGTTCCTCTTGTAAAATTGCATTGTGTATTCATGCTGTGAAAAAACTTATGGTACAATGTTTTTTTTAGCGAATTAATGGTTTTGAAGTGGTATGAACTAAAGAAAATGATGAAATATAATATAAATTGCTTTGTTCATTTAACAGTAAAGTTTTTTTTATTTTTTTTTTTTTAAAAAGACATTCCCGGGTTTCGAATAACCCAACAATGTTTGAAAATCTCCTACTACCACCACAGAAAGCCGTTGCTTGGGTTGTGATGGAGGACTTAGCCAGCCGAGGAATTGAACACGCGACGCCCGGATGGGACCCAAGCGCTATGCCCACTCAACCACTGACCAGTCGCAAGTTAAGATAACAGTACCCATAAAAACATGGCCATTTATTTTTTTTAAACGTTTGAAGATCGCTCATGTTTTAAGTTTTACAAAATTGATGAACAACTGTTGTGTAAAATTAAAGATAATTTTTGGTTTAGTTGTGTTTGTACGTTTGTTTTTTTTTTAATTTTTTTAATTTTTTTTAAAGAAAAGACAAACATTCCCGATTTACTTAGCCAGGCGAGGAATCGGCGAGGAACGGTTGTAGAACACGCTACACCTGGGTGAAACCGAAACGCGATACCAACCCAACCAATGAAACCTCGCCGTATTGCATCCACATCCCCTTGCATTTTTAACAAACTCCAAATTAAATCATATTTTTAAACAACCAAAAAACTCATGATGAAAAGGTAAGGGCCTTTTTGGCCCCGAGCTCTACATGCCATTACATCAAAAGGCAAAAGAATCAGGGAGTGTGTGTTAAATTAAATATTTGAAGAAAAATAAGAATGTAGATAAAGAAAGGAGCGAGTGCCTGCACAAAGGGCACAGGTAGTTAACCGTAATTCTGTACACTTGTTACTGAGCCACTTTGGTCGTCCGGGTCAAGGCGTTCACTATGGGCCCCTTTTCGCAAAAAGGGGCCTAGGAGCTTTCTGTTAATTTTTTTCACTAAATGTAGGTTGATACGCTTAGTTTAATACCCATAACGCCTACTTTCCTGTTCCATCCTACCACTCAGTCGGTAGCGTTGTTGACTCCGATCCCTGGGTAGGAAGGTTTATTTAAAGAAGTTTTTTTAAGTTTTACAAAACATTTGATAAAAGTCGTATCACAGTTAAAATAAACGTTGATTCTTACGAGTTGTTATTTTATTTTCACAAATGCAAATAAAAAAACCTTCCCCGGTCGTGTAATTGAAAAATGATTTGTGCCAAGTTAATCCGGTGCAGGGACCGGGACTCTGTGTCGAGGACGCGTGCAAACAAATTGATGCATCGGGAAACAATGGCCGGCTACTAGGAGTACCGCGGCTGCATATGGCACTGCTAATAAAATTTCAATTATGGATTATTAATAGCCGCAAACAATTTGCGATTGCGGAGCGATTGCTTTTCGAATTTTGATTTGGACGACCGGGACGCCCGCGGGAGTGCGCCAATTTCACCAATTTAAAACCCAGAATGTGCCCCGCTGTTATTGCAATTGTGAAGGGATACTGTTTGAAAATAACTACGATTTAATCAAAATGACAATTATTGTATATTTTTTTTATTTGAATGTTACATCGAAACAATTATTTTTTAAGTGAAAACTTCTTTAGCGCCGTTGTAATTTGAAACTCGATGAAACGAAAAATAGTGAAATTAAAATAGACAAACACATTCCTACATCTATAGGGTTTGGTTTCATGCCAACTCAGAATCAAGTCAACCTAACACCTCTTTGAAAAGTCATTAAAAACAATGAAAAAAATAATTTTATAATAGCCGTCCACCATAACCTAACGTAACCTATTAACTATTTTTTATAGTCACTCTTAATGACCTTTCTGAGGTGGTTCTGAGTTGGTTTCATTCTGAGTTGACCGGTCACTATAGGATTTAGCCTGCGAGAGAATGAGATTGACTAAATTTATTTATCTTCTTGAAACCGTAACAAAAAATCAACTAACTTGTATGTGTCACTTTGTCACTACAATATTTTCGAAGATACATTATCTATATTTTTAAACTTTTACTTTGAAATTTACATTTTTTACTTGTACCGCCAACTTTTGGTTTAATTTAGCACTTTAGTTAATATTACCCACGCATAGGCAGTGCCTTAGTGGGTTCCCATTATCTACTTTTGTCTTATATATATTTTTTACTTTTTACATTATTTTTATGTTATATATATTTAGAAAATGTGTTTAAATTACTTTTGAAATGTATCAGGATATAATGGGAAAAAAATAAAGGAAAAAAAAATATTAAACAGTGTTTCCTATTATCTCGGTCTCCTCTTTGTGCGGTGCTTCGCAGCTTCCCCACTCTTGTTTTAAATTGTTAACAATAAAAAATATTACAATAATTAAACCCTGATATTCTGCATTCGTCCCATTCTCACGAAGTTTTTAGTATTTTTAAGGTTTCATACATGTTTTTATTTTGCTTTTTTTAATTTGTCCCAAAAAATGTCACCATCTCAATGACAATTCTTTTTCAAACTTTCTGCAGGCCGGTAATACTGATTCCAATTTGACAGATCGTGGTAGGAAAAGAGATTCTGTGACCTCTGGCGGTATAAAAATGTAGTATCCAATACGGCCACCATCTTGAACCGGAAGCGGAAGGTATCAAACATATTTACATCTAATTTTTGTTAATTCACTGAAACTGTTATTATTATTAAATAATAATATAAAACAAAATGAGAACGACAAAAAAATAGATGATAATTATAATTATAATTATTGTGTTACGAAATGAAAAACGTCTGTACCTTTTGTTTTCATCCAGACCGAAACCTTATATTGGATTTTAATGTGTCAGGTACAGTAAAAAGAAGTTTCTTTAAAATGAGTCAGTCTAAATCCTAAGGAGGTATTTCCCAGCAGACTCTGGTAAGACTCTGGTAAACTAGACTTCGGTAAGTGCTACTTTCCAACTGGACCGCTGGAGTAGTTTATATGCTGGTCTGTCTAATGTACATTGGAACAGTCGGCTAGAGGCTAGAGGCGTTCATTGCAGTTGCAGACTTATGTACTAGATATTGTTAAATCACTTCTCTTCTAAGTGGAAACCCACCTGTATTTTAGCTACCTATCAAAGAAACATATTTGAGGTTGTGACTAAATTGTGAAGTAATAATAATTTAATTAAAGACTTCAATCGAAAATCACGAGCATTACAAGACTAGAATTTCCGAGTAAATTGATGGTCGAGTTAATTAGTCAGACATCTCCGAAAAATTGAAATGTGATTGAGTATAGTTGAGTATGCAGTTAAGTGTATCTATCTGGTACAAATATCAGACTACTCATAAACATCACCAAATCAATATAATGCAGAAAAACTTGTCGTGAAATAAACATTAAATTGATGTTTTCAGATTTACTCGTAGGAAATTCCAAAATGTTAAACCAATGTCCCAGACTGTTATGCTTCCTGGTGTTATTTTATAACAGGTTAAGTTAGATTAAGTTAGACTAAGGATGTTAAGTAGATTACTAAATACATAAGGTAAATGTATTATTGGGGGGCAAGAATTCCAATAATCCATGCGCTTGATAGCTGCAAGACGAGTTGTTATCTAGCCTCCTACATAGTTAAGTAAATTAAAATACGTACATATTAAAAGATATTTTACTTAACTTAATTGGGGGCTAGAATTCCAACAATCCATGCGCTTGATAGCTGCAAGACGAGTGGTTATCTAGCCCCCTACATAGTTAAGTAAATTGAAATACGTACATATAAAAAGATATTTTATTTAATTTATCGGGGGGCTAGAATTCCAATAATCCATGCGCTTGATAGCTGCAAGACGAGTTGTTATCTAGCCTCCTAAGTTAAGTATATTCTAATGTAAAATCCATGCTAATTTGTACAGCGCTCTTGAGGCGATTTTTCGCAAAAACAGCGCTATATAAGTTATCCAAATTTATTATTATTATATTTAATATTTAATATGTGAAACACACACAAGTGTAAGTAATACGTGACTTTTGGTGAGCATTCGAATATTGCTAGACTATGGCATCCCCAATTGGGGAATGTTGTGAGGCTGAAAAAACACTGCTATTGCCATTTGAAGCCACGTTTCAATTCTGAATGGTGGTCTTACATCAAGGCGATACTGAGAGTATCTTCAATTTTGGAACATGCCGCAAATATTCCTTATATTATTCTAAATGATAAAATTGTGAAATAATACAAATCAAATAAGTAAGTAAAATGAAAATTTATTGCGCACGTCGGGATTTGAACCCGCTACCTTAAGATTGCTTGCCGAGAGCCTAATGCCTACAATACACGACATATTTTTTCATTCAATTGTCATCACTGCAAACAACACATGAACCATGCTGTTTGCTCTGATGCCAACTGAAATCGTACATATGAAAATAGAGTTGAAAATAGCGATCGCGTAGAGCGAAAAATGTTGACTTTCGTCTCTAATTGGTATCGGGCTGAAAAAAGATGTCATGTATTGTAGGCATTATCCCTCGACCACGGCGGCCATCAAATAGGTACATAGTTAGTTACAATTCTCAATTACTAATTTCAGTTGTTAATCAAGTAAAACGTCTCTGAGGTGATTTTCTCACGAAAACAGCGCTAAATAAATAATCCAAAATAATAATAATAGGCCACTTGCATGGATTTCATAACGACTTGGAAAAAATCGTGTATATAGATTTTTTTACTAAGATTACGAAAATGTTGGTAAATTTTTTTAGAAATGTACAGTTTTTTTTCTTTTTAAATAAATAAATCCATTATTTGGACTCGTGACACTATATGAAAATGTTCCATCTCCGAAAATGTTCCTATGAATTTTGTAAAATTCTCACTGATTTTTTTTTTACTTGGCAACACCTTGATTTCAGACGAATTTTTGAATTTGACATTTAACGTTCACTAGATTTATTGTTTGTTCTCTGCGAACTTATCATTTGGTTGGACTTTTTGACAGATGTTGTGAAGAGAACCCCGCACATTTATGCTGTCTGCATGTGTTTTAGAGGTAAAATGGTAATGGTGTTGATTTTAACAAAATCAAATTTTATAATATTCTTATTACTATTATAATTTACAAGCACACGTATATTACATAGGATTTAGTAATGTAGACGTTGAACATTATAATGATTTATGATCAATAAGATGGATCAAGGAAAAAAATATTTATGAGATGTAATATTTTTGGTATGCCTCGTTATTCTCCTGTGCCATTCGTGTGGAAAACATTACTTTTTTAAAAAATAATTTTCGGCTATGTAATTATTGTTTTTTCGGACCCATAAAATTTTGTCCCGTCTTTCCGGTTTATAAAAAATGGTTCGTTTTATCGGATTGAAATTTTCAAAAAATCGCCAGGATTTCAAAAATACGATTGAAAAAAAAAATACAGAATATCTTAGAATATTTACCTAAACCGGATTTTTTTTTAAAATGTGATGCAAGTGGCCTATTATTATTCAATTTGATATACTCATTTAACTTTGAACGAATGAAACCACATTTTAAACCCATATATTTTTAGCATCCACATAATCTGATGCCACCGGCAGCAAATTTGATTGAATTCACATTATTGCAATGAACGACTGAAATGTGATTGACGTGCGTTTGGTAATTATTTAAACCCCAACACGTGATTTTTCCTTACAAAATAGGTTTAGAAAGAAGATGATTATTAGGCAACTATCTGGCATTAGGGACCACCCGCATTATGTCATGTGAACAGTGACTCGCATTGAGCCTTTTCCACAGTAATTAGTTCAGCGGCGGATTCGCCAGGACGGACGGGACGCGGCCACATGGCCTGGCCCGCGCTTCCACCGCCACATGCGCTCCATGTTCATGTCCAACACCGGAAAAATAAACCGACAGAATTGCGTTGTGGGCGTGGGCAAGCCCGGAGATAAGATGGATGAAAGAGTCCAACACAAAATTTTTAGGTGTAGTAATTTTAGATTTGGAAATCCTTTAAATTATGATTTTTTTTATTACATTCATCGAAATTATTTAAGATAAGTTACCGATTTTTTTTTGAGCCATACATAAATTACATCACACGAATTTCATGATTTTTGACCCCCCCGTCCCTGTCACAGATCGTCACATTTGTGAGACCCCCTCCCCCTAGTGTGACGTCACATATTTTTCAATTTAACATCTAAAAATAATAAAAACAGCAGTTAATTTTTTTTTACATATAACGTCACAGAGCTGATGACTCCCCATACTCCTTGTCACACGTTGACGACCTCCATAGTCCAGTGGCTAAGACTCTTGACTCACATTCCGGAGGTCGCGGGTTCGAACCCGGCATGCGCAAATAAATTTTATTTGATTAATTTGTGTTATTTCACAATTAATTCATTTAAAATAATATATAGTATATTTGCGGCATGTTCCAGAGTGGAAGATACTATTAGTATCGCCCTGGTGTAAGACCACCATTCAGAATTGAAACGTTGCTTGAAAATGGCTTTAGCCGTGTTTAGTGACCAGATCTGAATAGGCAGGTACTTCCCAACCTTCCTCTTCCCCACCTCCTTCCCCTCCCCACTACTTTCAGCCTCACAACATAACCCAATTGGGGATGCCATAGTCTCACTGGCTCCAGACGGGAGCAGTTGAGATTCTTGTGCGGTATTCACTGTAAAAAAAAAAACACAATGTCTCACTTCCCTACTCCCCCCCCCCCCATTAGTGAGTTCCGGGCACGCGTTGCAATGCCATTTAAATAAAGAAAGTGTTTCTCTCTGCTTTTTTCTTCCCATTCGTCGCCGTTCCTCTTCCGCACCCCTCCCCTCTTTCTTCTTTCTACACTTTACAATGACTGTTTAAAATAGTAAAAAAACATATGTAGGTTAATGGCACTTATGCCGTAAATCCAAAATAATAAAGTGGCATTTCAACACCCCTTTGAAATGTCGTTAAAAGTGATATTTAACCTAGTTTTTATTTTGTTCATCACTTTATGACTGTTCAAAGGAGTGATGAAGTGCCATTTTGTTGAGTTGTTCTGTCACCGCACGAATTGAGCGTAATTTTCCTCACTACTGCTGAATTTTATTTATTTATTGTTTCTTTACATGGAAGGTATTATTGTTTACAATTTAATTTTTGACCTCACTAGAACAAGCCTGTGTTAAGATTAATCTAATATATAAAATTCTCGTGTCACGGTGTTTGTTACCATACTCCTCCGAAACGGCTGGACCAATTTTGATGAAATGTTGTGTGCTTATCTGGTAGGTCTGAGAATCGACCAACATCTATTTTTCATACCCCTAAAAGTAAAGGGTGTTCCACTCCGAAGAAAATTATTTTCCCCATACATTTTGTATGGAACGAATTCTCCTATTTTGAAAGAACTGCAGCAATATTGTAAGGGGTATAATATGGAACTGTGAACCGGGGGAGGGGGGAGGGGGGAAAGGAACTCAGGAAGGTGGGTTAGCGGGACGGGGGAAGGGGAGAAGCGGAGTGGGGAGAGGGAGAGGGAACGCGAGAGGGGAAAGGATACGCAGGGAGAAACAATTTAGATCAAGGTAATGTATGGTATACGCAGGGAGAAACAATTTAGATCAATTCAGCTAATAAGTTGACAACAGTTTTTGATTCTGAGGCGGTACGAAGTTCGCCGGATCAGCTAGTAATTTTATAAAGTTATAAAAATAACACAAAATAATCAAGGCATTGATTTTACATTGAAATTACAATAATGTTTCTAACAGAAAACGGATACATTACAACCTGAAGGAATCTAATATATTATAACGTAAACATGTAGGGTGTCAATGAGTTGAAATTTGTTTCCTTTTTATATCTCAACCAATAGGAGCCTTGATAGGAGTATAATGCTTCGCAGGAGCTGTACGCGTCAATTCCGTTTCATCCAAATTCCGAATCGCTAACGGGGCTAAGGAAGTTTCACTTCAGAAATTATGCATTATGTTATTAATTAATCAAGCATTTTCAGATATCGAAATTCCACCTAAAACAGAAAATCAATTTCGTAGACCTGTAATCTGGGAACTACGAGACGAAAGATTTTATTTAATATTTTCATAATAATTTTTCTAGGGATTTCTTGTTCAGTGAGGTCCAATGTGTTCGCTTGTCCGCGTTCCATACACCCAAATGTCGGCTATTTACGCGATGGCCGCGCTCGCCTCCCGATCTGGCCTGACTATTTAATTAGGCGCGTTTTAATATGCATTAGAAATTTAAATACATAAATAATAGCGAATTAACCCGTTGAATTTATTATCGCAGTGCTTATTCACCGTGAAAACTGGCGGATGTCAAAGGATAATGAAACTAATGAGCTAATTTCACAATTTTCCTCATAGGCCACTGCGAAAAATAGAGGCACCATTAAATTTTGTATTTTTAGCATTAATATTTAAAAAAATCGAATTGTGGAATTGTGGGAATCGAAGTGTGCAAGAGTGGGAAACCTACGAAGAACCGCAAAAAGAGAAGACCGATTATACTATCTCATTCTCTCGCTGACTAAATCCCATAGATATATATGTTTGTCGCTTTTTGGTGTCGCTATTTTTCGTTTTATCGAGTTTCAAATCACAACGGTGCTAAAGAAGTTTTTACTTCAATAAATCAAGTTAATATATTTTTGAACTGCGCGAGAATTGAACTCACAGCCTCGTTTCTCAAAACTCAGGCCACTAAAACAATAAATTTGAATTGTTTCGAAAAAATTCACGGTGACAAACTCATCAAAAGGCCAATGAGTACCATTTTGTTTTTTTGTTCAATTGAAAGGTTCTCGTTAAATTCCGAATCTAAATCCGTTTCAGCTTTTGAACAAATTTTGATGAGCAGAAAAAAACTATCAAATTGTAATGCTTATCAGCTTATTACAATATGATGGAAAGCTGAAACACTCCTAGAAAGGGTTCTTTTAAATGCAAAGAAAATAGAGTGTGTAATTCACACGTGATACAAGTGAAACCAGAAAATATTTTTTTTTTGCCTGTTTATTTTAAAGTGGTTTGAAGATTGGATTTTCATTTACAAAAAAAAGTAGGATTCGAACCTCAGTCCGCTGGATTTCTCTGGTGGCTGAGATTTGCGACGCACTAAACCGCTGCGCTATGGGACGCGCGGGGTAAGGTGCACATTTACCGTATTATATTCCGACGACCCGTAAAAAAACAAAGCGGAAAATGAGCGCAGACGTATCGTCGTTTCCGTTTTATATCTCAACCAATAGGCGCCTTGAGCGCAGGTTGATGCTTCGCAGGCGCCGTAGTGCGTAATTTTCGTTTTATCCGAATTTCGAATCACTCTAGTGTCAGTCAGAATCATTAATATGGCAGGAAACGAATTTAAACGTGGGACTTTGTTTTAACATTTATTAATTCATAAAAAGTTGTAGGTAGAAACTGATAGAAGATATTTTTCATGATTTTAATATCTGTTATTAGAAATAAAAGCTTCCTCCTAAACCCCAGGTTTTCATTTTTAAATGTTAATTTCTTGATTAATATCTTTGTGTTCTCATCATAAAACTTACAACAATGCATACATGATGAAACTATTGGGTAATATTGGGTATTTTTTTCCAAAACCTACTCTTAATTATTGGTCGCGTTAAACAACACTAACATCAGTAGTTTAATTGTTACGTTAGATGCTTATCTACAAGGGTCCCACGATAACAAAAAACTATTAAATTATATACCTTCGACACTTAATATATTTTGAAACAGTGTTTACCTATTATCGTGTTTCGCTTTGAAGGTTTGCTTTGTATTTCGAATGCGAATTACACGACAGCGATTTAATAAAATACTGTGACTTTAAAAATATATTTAATCCTCTTCACAAAATTCAATAGCCTACAATAGGTTGTCTAAGCACCTGTAATCAATGTAATAGAGTATCAATAAAAGAAGCCAACAATATGCAATAAACAACTTATGTTTTTACTAGCGCTTGAACTTTTATTAAGTAGGATAAGGGATTATTTTCGTCACGTTAAAACGATAAAAAGGTTTACCTTGATTTGCTCACAAACGAAATGCTTTGTTAAGAAAATGAAATAAATTTAGCTTTAATCAGACATGACTTGAAAAGGTAACGAGTTTTTGTTTTACTGAGGACGAAGTAGAAATGATAAGGATTGGGTTTTGATTGATGAAGAATATGTGAAGTTTGTTTCTTCTTATTGTGCTACTTTTGTATGATACATGGATAGTTATCGAATTTACGCAATCTCAATGACTTGTGAGTTCTCTTTCATTAATTTCATATTTGAATTCTTTAGTCTTTCACTCTAATTTAAATTTGCATCACGTAGAGTGTAGAGTAGGCATTTGGCTGATTAGCAAAGCATGAAAAAAAATGTTTTAAATCCAAAACTAGGGTTAGTTTAGATTCCGTTAGGTCCGTTGGAAAATAGAAACATTTTAATCTGACGTTTTTTCCAAAATATTCCCAAAATTATAACGAAAGCTTTTATGCACTTCACCGAACCAAACTATAGGTAATTCATAAGACATCAATTTACTCTAATATTCACAGAACTATAAGTTCGTGGATTGGATTAGAAAATATAACCGCGTTGAAGTATTGTAGACTGTAATAAAATACTGCGAGCAGAACATATATTGGCTTTAAATTTTATCAAGTATTAAAAAAATATATGGTCCTAATGATAAATAAAGTATCAGATCTGTAATATGAAATTTTATGAAGTGTGAAATTTCTTACTCGTGAACATTGCATTTGTTTTGATTTCATTGCATTGATTTTTGAGAGCATTTTAAAATTTGCGACTTAAAGCTGAGCTTTAAAAGATAAAAAAATTGCGAAATTTTTCGGCCTGCGTTGGAACGCAATAATTTCAACCTAATCGTAATGTAAACTAGAGCAATGAAGGAGCGTTTCATTTTAAGATACTAACAACTACAAGTGAAAGTTTAAGTATACAAGGTAAGTATAAGTATACACAAGTAAGTGTACAAGCATACATATAAGTATAAACATACATATAAGTATAAGTGTAACAATATGTATAAGTGTATAAGTCCTACCTCCTCTCCCAGCGCGTCCCTGTAGCGCACCCACTTGCCCAGGCGCGGGCGCCAGTACTCCAGCAGGTAAGCCTCTGCGAACTCCTGGCCCTGCCCGTTGCCGAACCTCCCCTGCGTGCCTGATGCTGTCAGGAGGTGCACCCGCTTCAGGTCCACCTGCAGCCACTCGCTGCTGTCTGCGGTCACCTGCTGCTTGGGACACCATGCACCACCGTTTCGCTCGCTGCGCAGTCTGCAATAAAAAAATACACATAGGTCAGTATCTGCGATGGAAAATTGGAAAAGTCATGATGGTAGCAGGAGATTTCAAATATTGTCAGGTTATTCGTAACCAGGGAATGTTTGTCTATCTTTGATTGAAAGTTACATTATGGTTAATGTTTGTTTTATTCTGAAAGTAAGATTAACTGGTAACCGATAAATTGCTTCCACTTTCTCGTAGTTTATGTTTATTAAAGAACACTGGTTAGGTATTACAATATGTTATTTTGTTTGTTCTAATATTTAAATAAATCTATTTATATCACAAGGATGGTAGTTAGGTAGGTACTCTTTGGATTTAACAGAGACACCTGATGGTTTGAAAATAGAATTAAAACAAAAAATAACTGACATCGTATGTTTTATGGAAAATTTTCTTGTCATTGTGAAAAACTTATGAGTTGTATATTAATTGACAAATCTCATCTCTTGTGCAAGTTTTCAAGTCACAAAAGGATTGCACTGATGAAAGAAAGGATTGAACTTAACTATTGATTGGATGAAATTACGGAGGCCTCCAAGCTACAAGAACTACAAAACAAGGTTGGTGGATCTGTTATTTTCCCTGGAGTTTTTTCTTTGTGCCATTCCTTGTGATATTTTGTTCGCGCAAGTAGAGTTTTCATAATCAAATTCTTGGGTATTAATTCTTGTGTATTATTATTCAAGTAGAGTTTTCATAATCAAATTCTTGGGTATTAAGAGGGTCTGGGGTTACTTACACACCTCAGGCTCGCATATTATAATGCAAACACCATTCAGAATTCAAAAAGATCCCGAGTTCGAGTCTCAGTCGCAACCTATCCGTAATATAATACCAAAAATACAAACAAGTCAATTACTTGGAATTATTGTATCACAATGTTTATTGTATTTCGTGATCAGACCAGAATAAAAAAAAAACATTTTTAAAACTCCTTCCATAACTCTTTCCCTTCCTCATTCCTTTGAGCATCACAAATTACTCAAGTCGGTGATGCCATAGTCCCACTGGCTTCTGACAGTTGGTACACTTCTGCGTGGTATTCACATTAATAAAGTATATTTTAAACCATTGGTCATCTTCAAGGATTATTGCTGTCAAATATATGAAGTTTTCAGACCTCGCGTAATTTCCGTTTCATAACCCAATCAATAGGAGCCTTTAAAAGTGACATCATTATCAAAGCGGCCAATGAGCGCAGTTGATGCGTCGCAGGTGCATTAATCGTCATTTCCGTTTCATCCGAAATCCAAATCACAGCCGTGCTATAGAACTTTCACTTTAAAAAAAGATAATAATTATATTCAACATGATATTGTTGAGAGTGCCAAACATCGCCAGTAAATTATGAATTTAACGACTGTTAATTGATCCGACTAAAGCGTCTTTTGTATGAACGCGTCGCTTTAACCGCCTAACCAAGTCTCGAGATTGGCTTGCACATGAATAAGAGGATTGTATTACAGAATAAGCTGATTATTCATAAACTCTCTGAGTCAGAATTGCTTCCGTTTCGCCAATTCAATTCATCTCAGTTATGGTTGAAATTAATGTGTCTGACTCGTTAGAACGGATCTTTTCAACTTCTTGTAAAAATGTGATGCGCTTCTCTTGGAAAAGGTCTCGCCAAAAAATAAAAGTCTGAACGCATTCCTTCGCTGAAAGGAAATACAGAAGGGTTAGTCGAGTGTACGTGTTTTATTTCAAGAGGAACATGCGTATTTTAAATGCGCTTTAGAAATCAGTGAGATGCTAATTGGTTCTGTTTGGATTTTGGCATGTCTCTCAAAGTTATCGTGTTTTAAAACACTTTTATTTTAATTTTTTATAAGATTTAACTTAAGGTTAATCTAATCAGTGTAATATATCATTGAAGAAGAATCTAAAAGATCTCACTAATCTAAACGAAATATGAAAAAGAACAATACACAGAAAAATAACATACAAGAGACGCCATCTAGGTTACAAACCAGTTATTCGAAATTTGTTTCCATTTTAAGAAGTAAGCTTCCAAAAACAAGTGAAAAAAAGTCGAAGATAATGATGTTAATTCTGAATTTTCAAATATGATATTGACAATAATAACTTAAAAATAACAGGTCACAGTGGCAGAATTGGTTAAGGCGTTGGTCCCGGTAAGACGAGAGATACTGGGTTCGAGTCCCAATTGCGACCGATACCTTTTCGAAGTGAAAACTTCTTTAGCACTGATGCGATTTGAAACTCGAAACGTAAAACCAAAAAGAGATAAATACATACATTTATAGGATTTAGCCTGCGAGAGAATGGGATTGAATAATCGGTCTAATCTTTGTGCGGTGCTTCGTAACCTCGTCACTCTTGTCCACTTAAGTTTTCTCAAGGTTTCACTTTTACCGCGTGTAAACTGCTTGTATTTTTATTTTCTGTTTCTTGTTCTCTTTCATGTTTCGTTTAGATTTATTAATATTTTCTTCCTCTTCAATGATTAATAGGTTTATTTTATTTAGAAAATTTGGTGTAAGTATTTTTTGTCAACACTCTCAAAGCACATTTGGTATGTTGAATTAATGGTAAGAGATGGTATGCGGTATGCATTATAAATGAATAGCAAAATATAGTGAGCAGACACGTGTGTTACAAGATATGTCCCTGAAGTCAAAACAAGTCCGTAGCATCTCGCATCAGTGAAACACGCGTTTCTCCTATAGTTATTTTCCGCCTTGCGATTCCTTACCACCATATTATATTAATAACATCAACAGAAAAAAGTAAAATAAATAATAGTAGTTATAATATTCTCCTGACGAAGGAATGGTGCTTCCGAAACCGGTAGAGTGTGTATAAAATCAAAGTGGTCTACAACAAATTTGTATGTGTTTTTTATTGTAAAATAAATAACTTTATTGTCGAATGAGTAACAAATGTTGTTAGTGAAAATTGGACGGCAAATTTCGCAGCGAAGAGATAATCCCTGGAAGTGAATCTATACGATATACACGGTGTCCGGAATCTCGTAGTACAAACGGGAAAGTCTTTTGAACAATTTGGTCATTTACCGCCGCCCCGAAAACCATTTATTGGATAACCAACACCTCTGCCATAGGCCATCCCAAGTGGTTCGCCACATTTGGTGACTTAGCAGGGGCTCCCGAGTTCATGGGATGAGATTATTCCTGATCAAAGGCTGCATTGCAGACCGCATCCGGAGATACCGGTTGATGGAGATCTTTTGATCTCTCCAACAGCACTCTCTTGGAATACCGTGCCAACAATGTGTGATGGATAGATTCATACGTCCGTCACTACTGGACACACTGACTTCCAGATTCCTGCGCACCTCTTATACCTTTGTCTTTCCCAGAACTTCCTGTTCTTGCTTTTATACAGCATACATCTTTAATACCCTTTATACAGCACTCCTATGGATGCCATAGGCCTTGAGGGATTTTTTTTCTCAGGGTCTTCTATGTAGAGATAATTAAAAATATATATACATAAAACCAATCGGATTCGATTCAACCTGAACCTTCACCAGGGTTGTATAAAAACACATTAAATTAATTTCAGAGTTACAGTGTATTTATAGGACATAGGGAAAAAGAAGATCAACTTTGATGATATTACATTAAATGATAATACATAATTATAATATTCTGTATGTACATTTTCATATCTCCATGTGTAATCTTATATTACGAATGCAACATTTTTATGGAAATTTATCATATAATAAAAACAACATGTAAATACTTAGTATAACAACAATACGTATGTACATGTATGTGTACATATATGCACATATTTTTTATCTTTTTATATATACATATCGTTGTTGATAGATATCTTTTTAATAAATATAATATGTTATTTATCCGTCTCGGAACAGACTCTGTCTAGTGAGGTGGGTAAAAGAAAACTAAGTACTTAAATGAACGACGGCACTGAAATTGATATTCTAATTATTATAAATTGATAATCTGTCCATATTGTGATGCTACCCAATGTTTGACTCATTTCACCAGAAGAGATGAACAATTATTGAGCTTTCTTAGGGCAGAAGAACACGCTAATATCCAAACACTATCTGTTCAGCATTTATGAAGATCAAATGGAAAATCTAAACACATTGAAGAGATTATGAAAATACGAACAAAATGCGAATAATGTGTCGTCCGCGGAGAGGTCTGCGCGAAAACGTTGCTCGTCGCGTCGCGTTCTTATTCAATTAAATTAATCCCACTTCGCTTCCGCCCAAAGAGAAAACACCTCGGAGATATAATTCCCGATGCCCGTTCGCAACAAGACGAGTTGAGCTGTGTCCCCGGTCCCGTGTCCCGTGTCCCGTGTCCCCCACATCCGACTGTTGCCGTGGCTGGCCCGGTAGATGGTAGAAGACCCATCCATAAACAATATTAACACGCTGTCCTGCGTATTTGCATTAACTGCCTCGCACTTTGCGTGTCTGTCGTGGCACGAACAGCGGCGCTAAACTCGACTGTTTAACTGACATTTACAAAGTAAACTCACTATATTCATACTTTACTGAGATTTCTTAAGGACACACATAGTTTTTATGAGTTTATTCACTGAGATGTTTAAAAGAAACACACTATTTTCTTTCACGAGTAGGTAACTAATATGCTTATGAGGAATGATTCCATGATAGTTGGTCCCCCGACAGTTGGTCCCCTGACATGCGTATATACAATATATAATCGGTTTAAGAAATCTCAATATTCTAATGATTAATTCATAATATTTATGACGGAGACTTATATCCAAAACAGCATAAATATCCTCGCTTACCTGAAATATCAAAGTAACCCTACATTCCTCAAATTTAACTAATCTCTTCTCTACATAGGTATTATAAATTGAAGTTCTCCGACGCGTCTGTCTGTCTGTTCGCAATAAATTCAAAAACTAATGAACGGATTTTCACGTGGTTTTCACCAATACATAGAGTGATTAGTGAGGAAGGTTTAGGTATATAATTTGTCAAGGTTTTGTGTAAATTGGTTGAAACGTATAATATATAAAGGGAGCGGGCTGGCAAGCGGGCGGTGTGGATTTGATTTGTATGCAAATTAACAGATGGCGTTGGTTATAAAGGTTGGTTAACCAACCAGTAGATGTGTTTCATTTCGTTAGCCACAGCGACGCGTTGCCGGTTCAGTTAGTATATTCTCAAGAATACTGGGTATTTTCATGTTTATCTGAGATTTCCTAAGGACATTTAATACTTATATGTTTAACTGAGATTTCCCAACCAAACTGAAAAGTCGTATGTTTAACTAAGATTTCCGGAAAAAACTAATAACTCAATTGTTTAACTGAGATTTCCCAAGGAAACTGAAAACTCAAATATTTAACAGAGATTTCCCGAAGAAACTGATGACTCTGAAGAAACTCATAACTCAAATGTTTAAGTGAGATTTCCGGAAGAAACTCAAATGTTAAACAGAAAATTCCGAAGGAAAATCAAAACTCAAATGTTTAACTGAGATTTACAAAGGAAACTCAAAACTCAAATGTTTAATGAAATTTCTCAATGAAACTCAAAACTAAAATGTTTAAAAGAGAATTCCGAAGGAAACTCAAAACATAAATGTTTTACTGAGATTTCCCAAGGAAACTCAAAACAAGTGTTTAACTAAGATTTCTTAAGAGAACTCAAAACTCGGAGGTTTAACTGCAATTTCTCAAGGAAACTCAAATGTTTAAAAGAGATTTCCCAAGAAAACTCAAAACAAATTTTACTCAAATGCCTAACTAAGATTTTCCAAGGAAACTCAAAACTCAAATGTTTAACTAAGATTTCCCAAGGAAACTCAAAACTTAAATGTTTAACTGAGATTTCTAAAGTAAATTGAGCAAACATTACTAACATCTAAAACTAAATCAGTTTTTTAATTGCGCAATTTAAGAAAAATATTATCTAAAAAGTGTTAAACTGGTATCTATATAGAAATTAGTTTTTCAAAGAAAAACGGATAGTAGGTAACTATTCCCCGACCCAATTCCGATAGTACCGGGAATATTATAAAGGTGTACGGCTACCAGGAAGCCAAGTTTAATTGCCAATCGGTGCAGAAACTTTAAGTTTACACTTCCCTGAAATAAGCTTTACTGTCGACAAACTTTACTTTTATCCACTGGCCCCTTTTTACTGAAAATAGCGAACGTAGAAAAGATTCAGAGAAATTTTAAATAGTGATTCAAAAAGGTTTAAAAACTTTATTATAGTTGACGGCTGATTCCAGTGTGAGTATCTACTAAAACAACTTTGAACAATTTCAAAAGTTTCAGATTTAGATCAGAAGGCTTCAGTATGGCAATCATTTCGGATGAAAGCCTTTCCTGCCAAAATCCAGCTCCTAACTTTCAACTCATTAGTTTTTAGGAAGCTGGGTTTTGAATTTTTCAAACAAAGAGGTTTTTTCAATTTGGGAAACGGTGTGGGTACCGCTGCTATTGAAATCATTAATTGGGTAACCAACACCTCTGCCAAAGGTCACCCCAAGTGGTTCGCTACGCTCGGCGACTTGGCAGGGGTACTCAGGTTCATGGGGTGATATTTGGCGGCGGATACGTCGGCCCACTAGCTGCGTGCTGGCCGGATCGGGAGAGACTGGTCGAGGGAGACATTTTGACCTCTCGAGCAACATCGCCTTGCTCTCTCGGAATAGGAGGGACGGTTTATATCATAGGCCCTGAGGTGATTTATTTTCCTAATTTAAAAAAAAAAATTGAGTGCAGTTCACACGCGGTAGAAGCGAAAACATCACCACACATTCTCAACCCATACGAGCCTTGAAAATTGAGCTCATAATCAAAGCGGCCAATGTGGTAAGGTTTCATTCTATTAATTCTCTCGCCGTCTACATCCTATAGATGTATGTGTTTGTCTCTTTTAAAAAAAAACTCAGAAGTAGAAGTGAAACCTTCAGAAAAGTAGTAGACGAGAGTGGGAAAGCTACGAAGCACCGCACAAAGAGGAGGCCGATTATTCTATATCATTCTCTCGCAGGCTAAATCCTGTAGATGAATGTATTTGTCTCTTTTTAGTGTCGCTCGCTTCCGTTTCATCGAGTTCAAATCACAAATTCAAGCTAAAGAAGTTTTCACTTGTTCCGTTCCTTCTCACCTTTTTAAAATTGGACGTTCTGTGGTCTAGATGTGGGAATTTTAGATCACATATTTTTTGGTTGTCCCTCTATAAATAAATATCCTCTCTTCTATCAAGCGTTATCTAAAATTGGTATTCATTCAACATCTTATCTCTTCTAAGTCTGAACTCTACTCCAATCTTTCATATGATTCTGAAATTTGCATATTTAAATAAAATTAATATATAAATTCACCTTTTTTATCTGTAATTTTAAATGATGGCCTAGAACACCCTTGAAAGGTGAAATCCAGAGAAAATTGAAAAAAAAAGTTTTCATTGAAAAATTCACATTTGTACACCGTGATAAATAAAAAAAACTCTAAAAATCTTTTTAAAAACGACCGGATATAATATGGAAATTGTGATTTTATACAATGTTAAACTCTGCATAAAGTTTTCAGATCCCATCAATAAACTGAAAGGTGTCACCTATAAAAGGAAGTTAAAGTTACTTACTAACACCGTGCGAACGATATCAGCTGGTTGGCTAACTCTGCCTGTTTTTAGTCATTCCGATATGAATATTAAATAAGGAATATCTGTTAATATATTCCCTTGGCTCCCTAGCGAGGACACGAACCTCTCATAAATAAGTGATGTGTGCCGGGCGCGGACCACTCCCGCTCGCGTCGACACCTCTCGGAATTATTATAATATCCGCCTCGGCCGCTAGGGGTAAGTAGCGGGATGGACGGGATTGACTTTTACGCATTAACGAGAGTATTTTAAGGCGATCAACGCGGACAAGGGTAAAAGTCGGGGCTGCCCGGGTCATTAAACCGCCTCACCTCGGCTAATACATTAAACATAACCTAGGATACCTCGTTAACCTGTTTTCACAATTTTGGTTTATTTTCAGTGGCGTAGCGATGGACCTTGAAAATTGTTATGCTTTGTTGAAGTGCAAACTTCTTTAGCACCGTTGTGATTTGAAACTAGATGAAACGGAAACGTGCGATACTAAAAAGAGACAAACACATGTCTATAGGATTTAGCCTACGAGAGAATGAAATAATCAGTCTCCTATTTGTGCGATGCTCGTAGCCTCTCCACTAAAGTATACTTTAGTTTTCTGAATGTTTCACTTCTTCCGTGTATGAACTGCACACTTGTATTTTTGATGGTAAAACGTCTTTAGCACCGCTGTGTATTGAAACTCAATGAAACGGAAATGAGCGACACTAAAAAGAGACAAACACACGCCTCCTTTAGTGTAGTAGTATAAAGCGCCTGACGAACCTTTGCAGACATTCAGCCGAAAAAAGATCGAATTCTATGAAATCCAAAAGAAAAGTTTTTGTAATATTAATATCCAATCTTCAAACCACTCCAAAATGAACAGGCAAAAGAAAACACAAAAGAAAGCGCCATCTAGCGACTCCGAGGGAGAAACCAAAAATACTTATAAGATGACCAAATGTATGGGAAAAGGTGCACTGGAATTAGACCACAAAAATACGGGAAATATCATACTTCACATTGATAAAAAAGTGCTTCGTAGTCTCCCCTTTACTTTATCTTGTCTAGTTGCCTACCGCGTGTAAATTGCTGATTTTTTTAAAGGGGATCACACTTTGCATTCCAAAACCGCGGTCGTCGTTCATGTACGAGCGACTAATTTTGAAGGACATTAGATTTTAAAGTATTACTGGATTTAATATTTAGATTATTCAAATGTGTCTATTATGTCCATCGCCATCGCCGGAGGACCAAATCTCGAAATGGCCCAAGCTAATTTTAAAATAAAAAAAGTCTAACACGGAGATTTTACTTTGGGTCAATTAGCTTACACGAGAAGATGGGTACACAACACTTTAATTTATCAATAGTGTTGTATTGAGACCTTCTATCAATATACAGTACACACTCCCATATTTATAAACTTATATACATATTACGGGTGTAATAGCACATAACCGAAGGATTTTAACAATCGATTCCTGAGCATATTCGGAGTAAAGTAGTTAAAGTCATTTTCCTATTGATGATATTTTTTTCTATCAAAACAAAATTCACACGCGGTGGATAGTATCTCATTCTCTCACAAGCTAAATCCCATAGATGTATGTGTTTGTCTCTTTTTAGCTATTTTTCGTTTCATCCAGTTTCAGATTACAGAGATGCTAAAAAAGTTTTCATATATATTTTTTTTGTTTCATTACACGTCGCCACTGTTCACAGTCCTACATGTTGCGACGGGACTAGTTTGGCTATACTTCACTACTTAGTTGCAAAGTTTGATGAAAAAAAAAATTATTAACGGAAAAAAATAATCAAAAGCAAAACAACATTTTTTACTCCAAATATGCTGAGGAATTACACCCTAACTTACTATAAATGGGTTTTAATTTCATTAGTGACATTAATATTTATCATGGTGTAATTTTCAAAAATGTTTAATTTGAAAACTAACTTGTGTCAACATTTCACATAATTCAGATTTTAGTTGATGCTATTTTTAGTAACCCGCGATGTAACTAATTCCTAACCTTCAAACATCCCTTCCCTGTTCACATTAAAATACTCGTAAGTTTAGTTATAAACATTTCAAAATGAATGAATAAATCAAAAGATTACAAACACGCGACATTTCAAAACCGTTTCGATTAGTAATATTTTCTTAACGCGTTCCAGCAACCGCTTCTCGTTTCCTCGATCCCGAGCAGTTTGTTTGGATCAGTAAAGAAAAATTACACCCGATGTCATGTCCCCAGTCCCCAGTCCCCATACAGGTGAGAGAATTCACTACCGGGCCGTTATTTAAGGCCGGACCAGCCTACGCAATATTTAAGCACTTAATAAAACGCAACAATTTAAATATTGACACATCTTAAAGTACTCGCTACCCTTCAGAGTCCGTTCCGGAAGAAATGCGGGGGCGGAATGAAATGATTGACTGACTTTTCGAGAATAATTTATTAAAATTTTAAGAAGCGAACGCAATAAAGAAAGCCAAATGTAAATTCAATGAAGAATTATCTTAAAATTCGATGGTCATTTTGAGTAAATGAAATTTATTTATTGTTTTTTACAGAGTGTTAAGTATTACTGCATTAATGAAATTGCCATTTGGATGTGCATGGATTGATTTTAACACTCCAATTAAAAATGTTCACAGCTTCGTAAATCAACGATTAGTTGTTAATGCTACTAGTGAAATAACAGAAATAATAATAACCAAAATCAAACATTATGGGTATATTGTACAGAGAAAGGGAAGATTATATATTGTTTAGTTCAAATACTTCCATTTACTACGACATCGTATTAGCTAATAAAATTAGCACATATCTTTGAAGTGAAAACTTCTTCAGCACCGTTGTGATTTGAAATTCAATTTTATTTATTTATTTTTATTTCATAAAATTTAATTAGTTACAGATTTTTCTTTTTTTGGCTATCACACTAGGCATTGTTGTGGTAGTCGTACTTTTAATATTTGTGGCCCGTGTTGTGGTAGTCGTACTTTTAATATTTTAAATAGGAACTAATACATACAATTTTATTGAAACAGATAATTAAACATACTAAATAAAAATTAAGAAATACTTGAAAGAATGTGAAAAATAAAGAGAAAAAATCATATTTTAAAGAAAAACAGAAATAAAAATGAAAATTCGAATTTTGAAATACATAAACTAATAATAAAGATTAAGTGTTAAGAACTCAAGTGTTCTACACAAATATATAAATTAAAACATATACCTAGGTATATAAAATAAAATTAAAACATAAATAAAATAAAGTGAAAAACAATAACATTTTAAAGAAAAATAGAAATAAAAATAAATATTTTGAAATGCATAAATTAATAATAAACATGTAGAAACGAAAATTAGCGTCACCAAAAAAGAGACAAACAGATACATCTATAGGATTTAGCCTGCGAGAGAATAAGATAGAAAATCAGTGTTCTCGTTATGTAGTGCTTCGTAGCCTATCGGTCTCCCCTTTGTGCAGTACTTCGTAGCCTCCCTACTCTTGTCCACTTTAATTTTCTGAAGATTTCACTTTTACCGTGTGTGAGCTGTACACTCCGATTTTTTAAAAAGCATACTAGGCAGTTTATATAGATGTCTATATCATCACATCTATGGCATTATACAATTTACAATGATTTTTTATGATTTATGAAAAAAGAAACAAATAATGTTAGGAATCATTTGTTAAAGCATGTCAAGTTCATCATTAAACAACCTGTAAACACAACATAGTTATGTAAACAAAATTATTTGTTTTTTTTTTTCAATAAAATAAAATAAACTAACAATAGCCGAATAATATTTTCAAATAATGCAAAAATTGACTTTCGAATTCCACGCGGATAAAGTTTTTGAAAATTACATAACGCCAGAGCTTTTACTGTTTTTTGCTTCACGTGACACATTTTCGAATGAAGAATATTTTTTATCGGTTATTATCTCTGTTATATTTCGTTATTCGATATTTTGTCCAGGAGATAAGGTATTAGTTTTGATAAATGATTGTTTTCTCACAAAAACAAGTCATTAATAGAAAAGTGTATCGAATGTATGACTGACTCTGACAGGGTATCGTTAATCATTAACCGAGTCACAGGAATATACACTGAACACCAATTCCTAGATGTGTGATATTTATTCTAATTTCAAAGAAAACCGATATTAAATACCCGGAAAATATTTCATCAATTTCACAAAAAGTAAAAAAATAAACGATTTGCGTACTTTTGATACTCTTACAACACACCTTCGGACTTCTGTCTTCTTTTAATAATATATGTTATTTTTTACAGCAAAAATATAAAAAAATGTTAGTTATTTTTAATAATTATTTTAAATGTTAATACCGCACAAGAACTCAACTGCTCCCGTATCCAATTTGGGTATGTTGCGAGGCTGAAGTTAGAGTGGAAGGGAAGGAGATGGAGAAGAGGAAGGTGGGGAAGTACCTGACTATTCAGATCTAGTAATCAAACACGGCTAAGGCCATTTCAAGCAACGTTTCAATTCTGAATAATGGCCTTACACCACCGATCGTCGATCCATCATCGATCGATAAGGATTGATAGGACAACTTTCGGTAACTTCTCGCGTTCTCTAGCAAGATTGCAGATCATTAACGAATAGGTAACAATTTAAAATTACTGAGTGTTCTTAATATATTCGACGACAACTGTTGTGTGTATATTAGCGACCGGCAGTTGTCCTAGAAAACGCTGAGAAGTTACCGAAAGTTATCTTAGCAATCCTTATCGATCGACCATGCCAGGGGTCCGGGGCGATACTTACAGCCGTTGTGTCCAACCTATGCTCAGCCGAGATCTCCGCCCAGCCCTGCTCAAATGCCCAAATACGCTGTGTCGAAACACAATGATCGTCCCACCACACTCAAATGTAAGGAAGGTAGCCGGGTGGATTAAAGTTGCTAAGGAAGACCTACTTATAAAAACTAACAACAGAGCTAACAAAAATCCGCGAAAACATTCGAGCTGTCAATGTCAATTAATTATCGTAATTATTTGTTCACTCTTTTGTCGGCTTTTTTATTTGGTTTTTCAATTTGAAATATGAATCCTATATTGAATATAGTGAATATAGTTGAATGGGCAGATATGCTTGACGATAATATTGGATTATATAGGCGGCGGCAAGATGCCAATATAAATTTTATGGAAGTATTAAATGACGGCGATTTTTATAACCGCTTTAGGATGACAAAAGCGTGTTTTTTATATGTTTTGAGCCAAGTAGAAGATAATTTAACTTACGCAAGCGAAAGGTAAAGTTTTGACTTATTCGAGTGTCATTTTTGTAATAATATGTGGAATATAATTAGCACTTGTCGAGGACAATGTCATTCCAAGCAGCTTCTTTTGATTTTACAAGCGTAGCGTAGTTTGGGCCACCTGTCGCTTTCGACAAAATGACCTGCGACGAGGTAACTAGGTCTACAAGTCTCATTTTTTCGTTTGGCGTAAAATTTTTCGAACGCTTCGCCTTGTCCATTTTGAATACAAAATTTCAACTGATTCTAATGTCAAACTTCAAACGCACGTAAACAAAAAAGTAAGTCAATTAACACCTTATTTTTAACATATTAAATACGTTTGTTTTAAAAATGTAAAATGTCGGTTTATGTATTGCACTATTTAAAATAAAATATCTGTATAAATAATAAATAAAATTAATTAACGTTTCGGTATTAATTTAACATGTAAAGTTCCTAACTTGACGTCATTTTTTGGTGTACGAAAGCAAATGGGGCTACACACCGAGCGCTACGATCAAGTTGTTGGACACAGCTAAAATGGAGCATTTTTCTAACATACCTTAGCTTAGCGGCGCAAGGCGCTAGGCTCAGCTTCACTCGGATTAATCATCCGAAAATGTTGGACACAACGGCTGTTAGTATCTTCCGCTTTAGAACGTGTCACAAATGGTTCCATGCCAACTCAGAACGAAACCAACTCAGAAAAGCCCCAGAAACGCACTTTAAAAGTTATGAAAAAATAATTTTAAAATAGCCGATAACCCTAACCTAACTTAACCTATTTAACCAATTTTTAAATATTTTTTTATCATCACTCTTAATGATCTTTCTGAGGTGCTTCTAAGTTGGTTTCATTCCGAGTTGTCCGGTCACCGTCACCAATATACTATTTATTATTTTAAACTAATAAATTGTGAAATAATACCTACAAATCAACCAAATAAAATTTGCTTGTTCTGGCAAAGTATACAAATTGCTACCATTTTTGAAATAAACTTAAAAACTGACTGTTCGTAATTAAAATTCAAATAGACAAAACTGAAAAAGATATTATTAAATGAACACAAATCAGACGATATATTTTTACATCAACGAAAATCGAACTTAATAAAAAGTTTGAAGTTTGCACAAAATTATTTAAATGCTTGTTTTTATCAAAACTGTGATTTTAGAGATAACGTGTTTGGCATTTACCCACGAAATGAGTGTATTTCTAGCACCCAGACACGCCCACAACACACTTCTAACGGTTTATATATTCAGTGATATAAAAAGAGAAGATGTTTAATGACAAATCGAGGAGTGAGCATAGTGAGTACGTTGGAGTCTGTTCGTGTTCGAGTCTGGAAATCTGTTGAATGTTCATCTCCTTATGTTCCTATAACGAGGGCAATTTTGTTTAGCTTTTGTAATAAAATATTATTATATAGGTACACATTTTTTATGAGAGTTTGTATCCGCCGGCACATCTGGGAATAGGATTTATAAGTCCTGTTGTATTTATAATTTTTCGTAAGTGGCAAAAATGAATAATAATTTGAAATGGATTTTTACCAAGTAAATATTTGAATATTATAAAAACGAGAAATTAAAGTAATGTTTAACGGTAACACAATATTAGCATTTTTTAACACTTAACTTAGGAACTTGTTGACAAGTTATTTGATGTATCCTATCAGATAGAGTTGATAATAGTTTTAAATAGAAAACCAGAAATAAAATCAGTGTGTGTAGTTCACACGCGGTAGAAGTGAATCCTTCAGAAAACTAAAGTAGACATGGGTGGAGAGGCTATGTAGCACCGCGCAAAGAGAAAACCGATTATACTATCTCATTCCCTCGCAAGCTAAATCAGATGGGAGATGAATACATTGAACAGGACCTTGGGAAATGGATTAGTCCTAAAGCTGTTTCAACACTAAACAATCACACATGCATACACAACTCTTGGATCTCATTTCTACAGCATGTCATAATTACCAAAAATGTAGAAAATTTTGTGATAAAAATAGTGTTAGCAGAAAATCCGCATGTCATTAAGATATTAACTGTTTATAACAATGTTCAACAACTCAAAGGGCGTTAATAAATAAAGATTTAACTGCGATATTGGATATAGGCTGGCAGAAATGACAGGAGGAAACAGTTCTCCTTTTTGCTTTGTCGGATGACACGAGTCTCTGAATTAACCCATTACATATTCGCTCATGTATTACACATCCAAACACGGTGTCCGGGAATTCGCAGTACAATTGAGAAAATTTTGTGAGTTGATTTCGTAGTACAATTTTTTTTATTAAAGCTTTAATTTTCGAATATTTTTTTTTATTAAAGCTTTAAATTTCATAAGTAAACACAATATAAAAGAGAACAAAGACAGAAAAACAGAAAATGATAAAGGTCGTAACTGGGACTCGAAACCACAACCTCTGGCAATGGCGGAATTGGTCTAACCGGGACGTGCGCGTTTACAAATTCCACCATTGCCAGAGATTTTCGAGTCCCAGTTGCGACCATTATCATTTTCTGTTTTTCTGGGTCTTGTTCTCTTTTATATTTTGTTTGAGGTATTTTTTAGGACAAATTTGATGAAAAAAACGGTTGATAGGGGATTAATATATCAGTTATTTAGTATCTTTTAGACACCCAAAAGAGACAAACACATCATGTACAGGATTAATAATCTATAGGATTTAGCCTGCGAGAGAATGAGAGAGTATAGTCGGTCCCCTCTTTGTGCGGTGCTTCGTAGCCTCCCCGCTCTTGCCTACTTTAGTTTTCTGAAGATTTCACTTCTACCGCGTGTGAATATGCTATACAATACGAAGCACCGCACAAAAAGAAGACCGATTTTACTCTCTCTTATTAAGAGCGTTTAACCAGCCAGCGGACGAAAATCCACATTTCGTCGAAAGTTGTTCTTCCGATCGTGCAGGGCGGTTACAATGAGAAAGATTAATTATTCTCCGTACCAGCTTTTTAAAATTATAACTCAATATTGAATTTATTTCAATCCAAATTAGCTTTTATTTATACCTTCATCCAAAAATGCTGAAAGGCGTGATGATAAAACTATTAAAATAGTGTATTTTTTGTAGTTATTTTTTGATTATAAGTAATTATCATTTTTCAATAATGTCTAAATTTAATAAGAATGTTAAAAAAATCTGAAATATGTTAGTTTGTAAGTGCGCAAATAAATACACAAATGGACCAATTTTCGTCAAGAAACACATGTACGTACATATTTTTTAATGATTTTATTGAAACTAAAATTAAAATTCTAAAACATACGTTTGCTAGATAATGTATTGATTTATTTTACTGCATGATTATATTATTTGAAATGGGTGTGGTATAATACAAAAACTTTTTTGAAAATTTAACAAAACTGCCAACGACCTATGGAATAACCTTATTATACTAAAAATTTTAAAAAAATCTCAAAATTTATTACATACGAATGCTAGATAAAAGAACAATCTTTCGAAATCCATTTATAATTTTTTGTGGAAAAGAGTCAATACGTCTAAAAACTTTTTTGAAAATGACGTATTTCCGGTTTTCTCTGGTAATGCCCTCTTAAGAAGTTTTCTCTTCCTTGGGTTACCTATGTGTCCAGATTCAAAGTTTCCCCGCTAGTACCATGAGTTTCCGAATTCAGCGTATAGGATGTATTCCTAGAACTCAGCGAGTGAATCAACCTGAATAACATTTCTGTTTTCGCATCGGAGTGTTATTAATTACCATTGCATTCCAAATAAACCTGATTGGTTCTCGCATTGGATCTGGTTTCACTTTGCCGTCGTGTCCATTTATCAAAGGATTTGGATGAAAATTTCGCTTTGCCATGATCCATGGTTGTTATGAACGCCAACACGGTTAGAGAGATGGGTTGCAAATTGCTAAAGGTAGGTACCTACTGTCATTCTGAAATTCTAAAGGTGGCTTTATCGTGCCATCCCAATCCCAACTAACTTCTTCAAGTGCTCAACTGTCACGGTAGGAATTCACTGAATATGAATTGCTTGTTTTGAACTAGAGGAGGTATTCGACTAACAAACTATCTAACCATCACGTCACGTAAAGCAGAGAGGATGAACCGCCAACAAACTCAGCTTCTGAACCTTCTCTTGACATGACCCGACTAAGGTATTTGGTTCACTTGATCGTGCCTTGGCTTCTTAGAGCGTCCTTAAATTATAATTAAAAATTTACAGAAAATAGTTCAACTTTTTTTTTCAACAACTTTTCTGTTATTTTCTGCCAAAATCAACTTCAATATTTTCGTCACTAATCGGTTGTAAATGTGTTCAGTACTTTAAACCGTAATTAATGCAATTCACACGCGGTAGAAGTTAAACTAGAAAGTCACTAGTTGTCGTTTACTTTTATTTTGCCTGTTTATTTTAAAGTGGTTTGAATATTAGATATTGATTTTACAAAAATAAAAATGTATATTTTATTTGGATTTGGTAGGATTCGAACCTCCGTTCGCTGGATATCTCTGTGGGCGCTGAGAGTCAGGCGTTTATACCGCTGCGCTATTGGAGGCTCGCGCGTATACGTGAATTTACCGCATTATATTAGAACCGAGGACCATCAAATAATAAATTTTAGTGACGCACTTTTATTTCATCCGAATTTCAAATCACAAAGAGGCTAAAAAAGTTTCACTTCGGAAACTACTGGACTTTAGGGAGAATCTTAAATTAATTCATGTCATTATAAACAACAACAAAACATATTTAGGATATTAGTAACTTTATGAGGAAAAAAATAGAGTGCAGTTCACACGCGGTAGAAGTGAAACCTCAATCAATCACAATCACCATCTCACCCAGTAGGCGCCTTGAAAAGTTAGCTCATAATCAAAGCGGTAAATGCGGTAAGATTCTCTTGTAGGCTAAATCCTATAGACGTATCCGTTTGTCTCTTTTTAGTGTCGTTTCCGTTTCATCTAAAGAAGTTTCAATTCAATAATTTCTTTCAGGGCCTATGTTATCTGTGAAGATACTACGTAAAGGGTCTCTTTGGGTCTTGAAGAGACTCATGTTGTAGGAGAGAGGAAACAAATCATTCTACAGCCGAGCTATTGAACTTAAGAACGAGTCCTAGAAGCGACCCGTAATGTAACAAATGTCAACAGTGTACATATGCTGGACGCTGTTGTACATGATCATACATTTGTTTGTTTGTTCCGTGTCCGATCAAATCTGTCAAGATGGAAGCCGTATTTTATAGTATCTTTTTATTAGGCCAGATCGCATATTGAGCATTGCAACTGTTGCGAGCTGTCAAGTCGAATTAATTAACATTACTCGAAGTTTACTGTACGCAGAGCTACTAGTTTATATTATTGACCGGACCGTTTTCATCCTATGACGGGCAAAGGCATAAAATTAATATCGTTAAAATAACGTATTTTGAGCATTTGAAAAATATTATTTTTAAAATATTAACTAAACAATTATTTTCTAGAATCTTTTATATGCTGCTGCAACCTGCTCCCACACATAAATCCAATTTAAAATTCTTTCCAGTGTATAATTAAATCGCGCGAAAAGATAGAGCGACTATTATAAATAATAGGGTGTCGGTAGTTACTTTGTTAACAGCCTTCGTTCGCAGGTTGTAACTAAAGTAATTAATGTTTTAATCAACGAGTATTTTTTAATAATTCCATCTCCAGCGTGTTGTCAAAGTTAGCTCCGCGCGGCTCGCAACTCCGAGAGTTCTCGATGCAATATAAATAATCTGCCCATAGGAGATATGCCGCCCTAAAGCCTGGAGTTAGAGCCGGTGGTACCAACATTGTAGGAGGTAGCGGTACATTGTGACTTGTGACTCCCCGTCAGTTTCTAATTAATTATCCATCGTACAGCGCAGAAGATGCCTGGATCCGGAATATTTATACACAATCACGGCGGAAGGTGAAATATTCACGGCATCCGGGAAGTTATAATGGGACGAACTTATTGAAAAACTAAAAGGTTCGGGTTTGAGTTAGGTCGTTATGAACTGTTTGGTGCACGCCAGTTGAGAATGACATTAGGATAACTAGGTCGAACTTCACTTTTTGTTAACGCACACATGCATGCCGGTGGCGTGCAGGTAATATTTTCCCGATAAACATACTTACCTACCAAACAAAAAGTTTTTCTGTAGTATTTTAATCATAAAAACACTATCAATATAAAATACATAGATTACTAAATACATAAGGTAAATGTATTATTGAGGGGCAAGAATTCCAATAATCCATGCGCTTGATAGCTGCAAGATGAGTTGTTATCTAGCCTCCTACATAGTTAAGTAAATTAAAATACGTACATATAAAAAGATATTTTATTTAACTTATTGGGGGCTAGAATTCCAACAATCCATGCGCTTGATAGCTGCAAGACGAGTATCTAGCCCCCTACATAGTTAAGTAAATTGAAATACGTAAATATAAAAAGATATTTTATTTAATTTATCGGGGGGGGCTAGAATTCCAATAATTCATGCGCTTGATAGCTGCAAGATGAGTTGTTATCTAGTCTCCTAAGTTAAGTAAATTCTAATGTAAAATCCATGCTAATATGTACAGCGCTCTTGAGGTGATTTTTCGCAAAAACAGCGCTATATAAGTTGTCCAAATTTATTTATTATTATAGCCGAAACAACCACGCTAATTAAACATGAAACAAAAAACTTTTTCCAATTTTATTTTTATTAATTTGTCGTTTTATTTACAGCACTTATTTCTTCTACGCTGATCGCAAATTTACTTTGTATTGACATTTTAATTTAATGAAAATAAGTTTTCAAAATAATCAACGTGCTTAAAAAAATATATTTTTCGTCAGCATACGATATATCTTGTCAATTATTTTGATTACATAGTGGTGTACACAAAGTTGTTCATTTTTTATTTGCAAAAGTGCATCCATGCAATTCCACTGCTACTAGGTACGAGTGCTCACAAAATGCATCCCCATGACACACTATTACGTAAAACTACCTTCAAAACATTCATACATCGTCTCTGACATACCTATTAACTACTTTTCTGTTATTCCGACTCTCGAAGTGGTCCAATCCAAGTATTTGGTTTACTTGATCGTTCTATATTTTTTTAGGGTCTCCCTGTTCATTCACATTCTTCCTCCGCTAGTTTCCATGCCTTACTGCCATACATCAGAGTAGGTATCAGGACTCCATTATGGACTGCTAGCTTCGCTTCTTTTAACAGTTTTTTTTTTATTAGCGCCAACTTCGCCACTTCCAGAGTGGAAAACACTCTCAGTATCGCCATGGTGTAAGGTCACCATTTAGAATTGGAACGTTGCTTGAAATGGCTTTAGCCGTGTTTGGTGACCAGATCTGAATAGCCAGGTATTTCCCCACCTTCTCTTCTTCATCTCCTTGCCCTCACCACTACCTTCAGCCCTACAACATACCCAAATCGGTATGGGTGTACTTACAATATGTTTTCAGAGATTACCAATCATTTCGATTCCACAGATCACACTTTCAACAGGGATTCAAATTCTTCACCGTAATAATAAAGGCAAAAAATTAGATAACTTAGATGCACTTGAAATCAGAAAATCCTGAAATAATCCCCTAGTTACCCCTTTACCTTCGTTGACCCCCACTACTAAACCCAAATATTTATGTATGTCTGTCAGTATTTTATATATCACTTTAATTTTAATTTTCTTACGATGAAGGAAAGAGTCTTTCCGAAACCAGAAAAGATGTAATGATTAGAATAATGTTGTACTTTCAGATTACTCATTTTCGCGCCCAATCCCACCTCCCTCAATTCTTACATAGAATTAAGTACAGATAGATAACTCTGTAACTTAATACTATGAAAAGTATTTGGGATAGGCGGGAAACTTAGACCAAGAACCATCCTTTATTATTCTTCGTTTAACCACCGAACAAAGTTTACCGGAGCACGTGTTCAAATCAACACGAATGCTTACTTTCAAGGGGTTCACGGCGCGGCGTTGGGCTCAGGTTGCTAGGAGGCTTGCTGCGAGTAACTCCACATCTTAACCTTTATGGCCGTGGTTAAGTTTTCATGTTTATTACAGTATGAATGATGTGTATTAATGCCTTTTCTCTGTTTCCTCCCCAGTTTATGTATCCGCAAGGTCATCATAAAGTGAATATAATGCCAACATCCCGAATAATACAGCGCGGAGGGTGCCGGCCGTAATGTTATTGTGTTGTGCATACGTGTGGCGAAGAGAGTATGTTTTACGGCCACGGTGATCTCATTCTGAATTAATTATATACTTGATTATGTCAAGAGTATCTAATTATGATCAGGCTTACTCAAATTTATTTATTTTATTTATGTATTTATTTATTTACGCCAATTTAGGCTTTTACATACATATATACACTTAACAATATTTACGAAATTATACTAGTAAATAGTGCAGGAAATGACTGTTTACAACACTTGCACATAAACAAATATAAAGCAAAAATACTATTGAATTTGATCCACACAGTATGCAGGCACAAAATATAAAAACAAAAAAAATACTATAAAAATAGAATTTGATCAGCACAGGATGCAGGCACAAATTATTAAAAAAAAATACAAAAATAGCTTCTCTCCTTCAGCCGACAAAACACCACCAATATGCTAGTCAATTCACAGTTTCATCAACACATTCCCCTACTTGATGAAAAAAACTTCAATAAGGTATGTTTATATATTAAAATTGATGTATTAAATATATCCACAACATCGGAGTATTTGTTTCCAAGTTGTTGAATCCGTCGCATAGGAGTATAATATTGGCATGTTGACTTAGAATTGGCACAATAATATGGTAGGTACTGTCTTGTGACTGACCTGCCTGGAGTATGAAAGGAGATTACATATAATAAATCAGGGGTGTCAAACATTGAATTAATGATTTTATACAAACAGGTTAAATCGAAAATGATTCTACGATCCGATAATTTTATTAAATTTAATGAACGAAGTAGGTTATCGTAATTTAGGTATTCACTAGGAATGCCCATTTTAAAATTTACATATCTTAAAAATTTATTTTGGATTCTTTCAATCGCATGTGAATGAACCTCATAATTTGGGGACCAGACCGTGGAATTATATTCTATATGACTCCTTACTAGTGACATATATAAAGTTTTTACAGTATTGACATTATTAAAATCGCTAGACACCCTTAAAATAAATCCCAACATTTTCAAAGCTTTATTGGTTATTATTTCTATATGCTTGATAAAGTTGAGTTTCGTGTCAAACCAAATACCTAAGTCATTAATTTCCGAGACAGATACTAACGACATATTGTTAATAGAATAATCGAAAAATATAGGATTCTTTATTCGATAAAACCTCATAATTTGACATTTGCTTGTGTTAAGTTGCAAGCGGTTATCGTGACACCATATAATAAATCTCAACAAGTTGTAAATGTAAACCAAATCTGAACGTGTGACTCAAAAACTTTGTGATTACTGAAAAAAACCAACTTCTCAGAAATATTTGTGAAAGTTTGTCTTTTACTGCAGATGAAGGCGATCCTCTCTAAGTGTAACATTATGAAAATTCTCACTTAACACTAGCCGCCTGTTTTGATTTTGCAAAAGAAACATCGCAAGAATGCATGTTTAATATTATTTTGTAAAGTTCATCCACAAATATGATTTCTTTTGTGTTTGTAATTTACAGAGCTTAATTTGTCACATTACAAAATAAAAATATATTAAAAAAAACATGATTTTACATTACAAACATTGCCTAGTCAAAAAATACACATATCTAACTAATATTATGCACGCGAAAGTTTGCATGGATGTATGTGTGATGGTTACTCTTTCACGCAAAAACTACTGAATGGATTTTAATGAAACTTTACAATAAAATAGCTCGTACATCAGAATAACTTATAGGTTGGCACGTTTTTAGATGTTACGCTACCTCCTTCTTTAGCCAACGTTTCGAACAGCGTTGCAGTGTCCATCATCTGCCACATCTGCTCTGATGATGGACACTGTAACGCTGTCCGAAACGTTGGCTAGAAGAAGAGGTAACACGGCATAACACCCCAAAATTAAACAACGAAAATACATGAGCTATAATGGTAAGCTCTGGTGTTATGAATTATATACATGAAAATATATTTGAGCGGCTGGGAGGAAAGGCAGGGGGAAGGAGAACGGGGGAGGTGGGGTTCGCGGAGAGGGAAGAGACGAGGGAGGGGGAAGGCGGGGAAGGTGGAAGGGAACGGGGATGCGCGGGAAGGACCTTTTTTTTTTTTACATGAGTTCCACACAGGAGACCCTGAGGAAAATTAATTCCCTCAGAGCCTATGTCATCTTTGGGGATGCTGTGAGGAGGGTTTTTTTAGGGAAAGGGAGGAGAGGAGAGTTATGGGAAGAAAAAGGGTTTAAGGAATCTGGGGTTCAGTGTATCCTGGTCATCCGCCTCCAAGACCTAGACAAACCTCACCCCACGAACCCGGGCACCCCTGCTAAATCACCAAACGTAGCGAACCACTTGGGGTGACCTATGGCAGAGATGTTGGTTATCCAATAAAAGTTCTCGGGGCGGCGGTACCCATTCCCGCCTCCCAAATTGTAATAATTGTATTGTAATATGTAATAACCAAATTGTAATCTGTCCGAAACATTGGCTAAATAAGGAGATAGAGCAACACGGCACAATACCCCAAAAATTAATCACGATAATATTTGATAAAAGAACACGATAAGAGTGTTATAGTGATTTATTTATGGGCACGGCGTAATACCCCATAAATAAAATAATATAACACTTTTATCAATCTCCTGTCAAGCATCAATTATCGAGATTTATTTTTGGGGCATTATGCCGTGTTAACTTTTTTTAACATTTCTACAATAATTTATTTATTTACGCCTATTTAGGCTTTTACGCATATATGTGTGACCTCTCTGCAAAAATACATGTTCATATATTTTCCCTTGCTAATTTCTGCACTCTTGGCTTTGTCCTAGTGCAATAAAAAAATCAATTTATTTTGCTATTGAATTTTCGAAAAAATGAATTTTGAACAATAAGGAATTCCAGTGAAAAATATTATGGCTTTAAAAAAATATGTACATATAGACAAATAAACGCTGATTCCGGATATACAAGTTTTATTTAATAATATTAAAGGCAGAGTTTTTAACAAATTATTAAAATGTCCATTTTTATACGGGTCGTAAAAACACGCCGTCAAGTTGGCATTATTGAAATTTTAGTGGTGACGTCACTGTTCGACGTGTCGTGACGTCACCGTAAAGTCATCGTATGGGGATGTATGATATGACACAAGCCACCGTATTAATTTATTCGTTTATTTACATACTGTTTATAGAGATTTAGTCGTGTTTTAGGCCTAAATAATGATTCAAAAATAAAGGTATCTCTTATTAGTTTATCTCTATTATTGAAAATATTCAATAACTACTGCACAAAAAAATAGTAATGCTACTTCTAGGGCGAATATTTCGAACAACGTAATTCAAAATGGCGGCAGTTGATCAGCTGATTTCCCAATCCTATAGTAATTTTTCAGGAGTGATGATGTCTCACGATTCACCATACATACGGTGGTTTTTCGGGGGATCTTGAAAAATTAAAACTTTGACAATTATTTTAATTATTAAAACTAACTCTAAAAATAAAATGCAGTTATTTAAGTTAGAAGGTCATTATTCATAAAAAAAAATAAAAAAAATTGGACTGCAGTTCTCTATTAAGCCGCTGCAATCCGAATTTCTTAAAATATGGAAAAAAAATCCCACTCAGCTACTGACTGGTCAATTGAATAGTAAGCGAGTAAATACTTGATTGTTGGTAGCATTTTCAATTTAAATCAAGTTAATGCCCAAGAAATACGGTTTCTGGATATAAATTAGAACGCCGAGGTAAGGTGCGATAGAAAACAACTTTTCGGCAACGTTTTTCAAAGTAAAATTGCAATTTGACAAGTGAGCTAAGCATTAACTAAGCCCGCTTCCAACAGATAAATCAAATTCGGACAGGGGCCTGACGTTATCGCGATGGTGCAAGGATCCACTCCAGTTGGGGTGCCGAGGAAAAAGTGAAAAAGAAATAGCCGAAATTAATAAAAGGAAAAAAAAAATTTATTTCAAAATTGGGTCACCGGGTCTGACCGGTTTCTTTGTAATTAGCAGCGTTGGTGAATATAATATGGAGAGATGCACGATATTGGCTTTAGGTTAAAATTAGCACCACTTATAATTTAGATTGATTTGGTCCATTTAAGCAACAATTATATCGATGTACAATAAAAAAAATACAAGAGGGCAGTTAACACGCGGTAGAAGTGAAACCTTCAGAAAACTAAAGTAGACAATAATGGGGAGGCTACGACGCCGACGCACCGAACCAAGAGGTAACCGATTATAATATTTAATTCTATAGCAGACTAAATCATATATATATGTATGTGTAGTCTCTTTTTAGTTTTGCTTTTTGAAGTAAAACCTCTTTACGTTCGCTTGACTTGGGGAGTAAGCTGGTGAAAAGCGAGGCGAACGGTAGTTGAGAGGGAGATAAAAGTTAGTGAATATAGAAAAGAGAGAGTTACGTTTCGTATATTACTGTAGGGGCAAGAGAGAGAGGTGCGAGCACACATTTTCTTTCTCTCTTTCTCTCATAGCCAACTACGTTTCGTATATCTAAGAGACAGTGCAGGCCTATTGTTTGTATCACATGTAGGAGCAAGAACGAGCAGTGCGCGCGCATGCACTAAGAAAGGCGTTAAAAAAAACTTTTAAATGCAATGACAAAGCTTAACGTTTTCTTTTTCGAAAACTATCATTTACCTGACCACCAAAGAAAAGATGATATTATGTGTTTTGTGAGGACTTCACATTTGGTGACAAATGTAACACAATGTGACTCAAAATAGTTGCATTATTGCACGAAAATCATTACTGTAGTTGAAATTTGTTTAAAAACAATAGTCAAGTTCTAAGAAAAAAAAAATTGTGCTGGTTATAGTATTAATCCCGAGAAGTGAGATAAGGTGAGAAGAAGTGAGTAGAAATGTGCTAAAGTGAGCAGAGAGCAGCGAGCGCAAGAAGTTGTTGTAGATCAATATGTTGGCAGGTCCGTGCGACTGACGGGCGGCGGTGATTGATTGGGCAACCCAAAATGCGATATGGAAATCCGAGACCCCTGCGCCAAGTAATAAGGCATTTCCCAAAATCCCGCCCTAAGAAGCTGGCCGATTATGTAGCAGTAATATTAATATTAATAAAGGTATGTCTATATTGTCCGGGAGAGAATAACAAAGCCGACAAGAAAGTATCCGATTTAACATAGAGATGACCCGGTGTTTTGGCGTGTCTCATGTAATATTGCAAACGTAATTATTTTGTATTTACTCTAAGACCAGGGAAAGTTTAATATATTGCCGGTGAGTTCTGCTAAGTTAGAATTATAAAAGTCCCATTTGTAGAAACATTCGAAAAGAAAGAATACAGGAAAGTAACTAACTAACCGTCACGCCGTTTAGCGCAGGGGTAGGCAGAGAGGACGGACCGCCAAACAATTCACTCTTTTCACAAAATTCTTGCCACATTAATCTAGTCATATTCTGACTCTTGACATATCACTGATTCACTTGATCGTGCCATGACTACCTCGGGCGTTCCTGACTTCTTCTACTATTCACATTTGCGTCTTATATTTCTCCTTACACTCCTTTCTTCTTTCATTGGAAGTCGTGGAAAAAGTTTGAGGGGTGGGTAGGAATCTGGGGGTCAGTGAATCCAGGAGTGACGGACGTATGAATCATTCCCCACGACTGTGGGTAAAGCGCTGTTCCGAGAGTCTGAGAGGTTTTCAGGTCTTCCTCAACCAGTCTCTCCCGATCCGGCGCAGTTGGTGGGCAGACGCATCCTCCTAATTATAACCTACCTAATTACGCGTTCTCTCCACAATTATTACTCTCTAGATAAATCTCTCCCAATTGAGGATGCTATCGTCCAACCCGCTCTCTTCGGAACCTGATCCTTATTTTTTAGAAAAGTGCTTTAAACAGACCAAAAACTGAAATTCATAGTAATTTCCAAGGCAGATTCCAAAGAAACTAACCGCTTTGCGACTATAGTTCTTTCATTTAAGGTTAACGTATACAATATACGACTACATATCTTTCAGCCGTATTCCACACCGGCACTAGTAGAGTTAATTCAGATCTGAGTAGAGTTCACACAAAAAGGATCGTGTTACTAAGAGATTTATCCCTCCACCAACTGCGGTCGTTAAGGCGAGTCCCATTTTCTTAGCCGTGTTAATAATTATTATTGGTATTGGCTGGCTCATGCATCGGGTATTGGTCTGCTTGAAATACAAAACACTTGAAATAATGCACATCATTTTTTTTTCTGTACACGAGCTTGCTTCACTTTGCTTCGGCTATTACTTTTAATGACTTTTGTGTGCGAGGAATAATTATTTGTAACCAAAGTATCATTCTTTCAACGAATTACAGATACATCAATTATTCAATACCAGGCATAGTTACATATCAAAAATGTTGACATTAAATATGTTTAAATTTCAAAGTATTCTTTTTAAACCAAAAACATAGATGAAAATATTCAAATCACCGAAATATTTTTTGTTAAAGTAAAACTTCTTTACGCACCCTTGACTTGGGGAGTAAGCTGGTGAACGCGTGACGAGAGCGTTTCGAAAAGCGAGGCGATCGGTAGTTAAGAGGGAGATATAAGTTAGTGAAGATAGAAAGAGAGAGAGTTATTCTTCGTATATTACTGTTGGGGCAAGAGAGAGATGTGCGAGCACACGTTTTCTTTCTCTCTTTCTCTCATAGCCAGTTACGTTTCGTATATCTAAGGCCTATTGTCTGTATCACATAGGAGCAAGAGAGAGCAGTGCGCGCAGATTTTCTTTCTCTCTTCCTGACATATGGATGGAGCAGAAGTTTTACTTCAGTTGTGTGGTCTAAAGCACACTCGGTTTTTTTTGTTACGAAATACAACATTGCAGAAATATTGGTTTAAATCAGTAGACTTCAAAGAAAAAAACAGGGTTTTTTGACATCAATAAATACGTATTAGTTTTAAGTCACTAGCTATCAGTCTTAGAAATAAGTCACTTGTTATAAGTCTCGATATCTAGTGTTAACTATAAGTGTTAGTTTTAAGTTACCAGTTATAAATCTTAGTTGTAAGTCACGTTATAACTAGTTAGTTGATAGTCTTGATTGTAATTCACTAGTTATAAATCTAAGTTGTAAGTCATTAGTCATAGATCTCAGTACTTAGTTAGTTGCTACCTATAAGTCTTATTGGTAAGTTGTAGTCACCAGTTATAAATCTTAGTTGCAAGTCACTAGTTATAAGTATAAGTATCAGTACCTAGTTGGTTGCTAAATATAAGTCTTAGTTGTTATAAATCTCCAGTTATAAATCTTATTTGCAAGTCACTGGTTTTAATTCTCAGTACTTAGTTGGTTGCTAGACTTAGTTGTAAGTCACCAGTTACAAATCTTAGTCGTATGTTTAATAAATAAAGTTGTATTGCGCCCTTGATAACCCTTGATTCCCACGAAAACGGCCCTACTGAAATAATTCAATTATTATATTTTTTTATTATTATTATACCCATCAAGTCTGAAAGGTCACTAGGACAAAACTGTAAGATGTCCCACATCCGCGTACAAAGTAATTATCGCTACGCCTGTTTTGAACCCATCACCTTTCGGCCTGGAGCAAGGATCTTATGGGTCAGACACGGATCTTTTTTCAATTTAAAAATCTTTATAATACTCATATTGACAACAAGCAACCTGATATCCTGTATTTAAGTCCGATATTTAATTTAAATATTAAAGTACGTTGAACCATGTCTCTTTTTATAAATTTCGTATCGACATTCATAATTGACACCTTTCGTTACGGATTTTATGCAGTTGCGTGATTTCGACAAGATAAGCGATCTGACGACCTCGTAAGTAATATGAACTTATTTTCAATCAGTACGGTGTTTTCATCTCATAATTAATTTGAGTAATATTACAGTCTTGTTCACATCAACAATATAAAAATATCGATTCATTGAATAATAATAATAATTGTAAGAAGACGCATTCAAATTAGATACTAACTCATAAATAAAAATAGTGTAACAAGATTAGTACACAAATAAATTCTTCAATAATCCAAAATCACTTTGTGGTGTCATTTTAATTTAGTGAAAAATAAATAACTTTGTTTACATCACTATTTAATTAATCAAAATAATCGACAAGTTTAGAAACCAAACATTTAACAATTTAAATATACTAATAACAATCACTTTTGTTTTGCATGTTTACTTTTGTTTTGTATTTTGTATGTTTACTTTTGTTTTGTTGGTTTGCTTTTGTCTTGTATATCTTACGTAAATACATATTTTTGTCGTAGGTAAGTCTTTAGTTTTAAGCCTTAGTTGTAAGTCACATCATAGCTGTTTTACTCGTAAGTAAATACCCACTCGCATATTGCATAGTTTCAAGGTATAAGTCTCAGTTATAAGTCATTAGTTATAATTTTTATTTATAAGAATCGAAATTATTAGTTATCAATCTAAGTGATAGGTTAAATACATTAAGTTGTGAATCGCCCTTGAGGTGATTTTCCCAAGAAAACGGCACTATAGAAATGATGAAAACATTATTACTGACGCAATAGCACACATTTTCCAGCACAATTTTTCTACGTTGTCATTTCATAAGCTTTCAAAGCAAGATAATGATTTAAACCTACGTTTAATTAACATGAAAAACACACCACAAAGAATAAACAAGGTGTTATAAACAGAACACCGGTATTTACATTTTTACAGATGTCCCGAGCTGTGAAAAGGTTCAGATTTGTGGAGTGTGAAGGATGAAAAATATTAAAAGAAAAACAAGATATTAATTTCCTTTGATAATACCAGCATAAACAGACAGTAACATATTGGGGAAGGTAATATTTGGAAGTCTTAATACATTGAAAGAATAAAAAACAGTAATTTTGTGGGGAAACAAGTTTTAGTGTATCAATTTTACCGAGTTTCAAATCACAACGGTGTTAAAGAAGTTTTCACTTAAAAAATTGGTGACTTGGCAGGGATTCCCGGGTTCGTGGATGTTCATGGTTCATGGGTTCATGTTCATTCCCGGGTTCCGGATCTTGGCGGCGGATGTGTCTGCCACCAACATTGTTGCAGGAGATCTTTTGACCTCTCCAGCAGCACGCTCTCGGAACATTGCTTTGCATCGCAGTGGAAAGGATGGGTTCATTCGTCCGCCACACCCGGACACACTGACCCCCAAATTCCTACCCACCCCTCGTATCTTTTTCTTTCCCAGTATTTCCTCTCCTTCCTCCCCGTAAAGGGACCCTCCACACAGCATCCTCGAAGATGAAATAGCCCCTGAGTAGAATTATTTTCCTTTGTGATTCGGGTTTCCCATCTAATATACAAAAAAAGAGCGTGCTTTAGACCAAACGACTGAAGTAATACTTCAATAAATTATATCTCCTTCTCAACTTCCGTTCGCCTAGCCCGATCGTTCGCCTCGCTCGATCACACTTTTCGTAACGCTCTAGTCACGCATTCACCAGCTTACTCACCAAGTCAAGCGTACGTAAAGAAGTTTTACTTAAAAAACAATGCACCTAGAGAAACTTTTAATAACAATTAATAAATTACAACATTTTAAGTGGCTTCATCACAGTTTTATAAAACCTTCAGAAGGCGAAGCAGCTGTCACTCGTAATAATATTACAGCAAGACTTGAGAGCAGAACTTGTTTAAAAATAAACTGTTTTTAAAAATAGAAAAATTAAAATTAATGAATATTTAACAGAAAAACTTTAAGTTGTACTCTTATTATACTTGGATCAACTTTCAAATTGTTTACTGAAGTCGAATTGTTTCCCTTCTTGATTCTCCTTACACTGTTTGGAAGATAAATCTCTCCACGGTAACTGAACATGCGTTTGGCATTGATTTGGCACGGATTTCACTCCATTATTACTGTTTGTATGTCCTGTCCTTTGTGCCGTCGTTGTTTACGAATGAAACATTATGATCAAAAGAATGAAAGGAGGGTAATTATTGTGACAAGTATTACAACAAACATGTATTTTATAGGTATTACCTAGTGGTTATTGGTATGCGGTAATAAATCTTTTTTTATCCTTTAGTATTAAACTCAACACACGTTTCTTAGAACATTTGATAGATACCCTTATCTTAACAAACGGGCAACAATCTTTAGAGCACAGGCGTCAAGTAGGTATGCTGTTCTTATTCTATCGGTATTATAAAGAAAGAAGACGTATGTGTGGTAAAACCATGTATGATCGTGTTAGAAATGTGGATATCCGCAAAGAATGTAAGGCTGATGTAAGTATAATGAGCAAAATTAAGAAAGGGACCCTCAGATGGTTTGGGCACGTAGAGCGAATGAGCGAAGAAAGTAGTGAAAAAAGAATATATGATGCAAATGTGAATGGTAGAAGAAGTCGGGGACGCCCGAGGAAGACATGGCACGATCAAGTGAATCAGATACTTAGACGGGCCATGTCAAAAGTCAGAATAATAGAAGAGTATGTATGAGACGATGTATGAATGTGAGTGAGGCAAAGAGTGTGTGCCAAGACCGAGTTGTTTGGCGGTCCGTCCTCTCTGCCTACGGAAACGGCGTGATGGTTAGTTAGTTAGTTAGTTAGTGCTACGAGGAACCAGTGTCATTTATCACCTCGGGTCGTGAAACAGTCGGGAAACACGCCAAACGTGTGACTAACATTTGTATACGTTTGACATTTGTCACATTCTACAATTAGATCTTGTGTTCAACAGCTCGGTTGTGGATCAATTTGACTCTTCAAGTCCTATTCAAGGCACTCCTTACTCTTCTGAAAAGATCCTCCACGTGGCATCTTCAACGTACGCCATTCCTAAGCGTGTAAAAAAAAATAAAAGTTTGCAGTTCACACGCGGTAGAAGCGAAAACTTTAGAAAACTAAAGTAAAGAAAAGTGGGGAGGCTTCGAAGCACCGCACAAGGAGGAGACCGATTATTCTATCTAATTCCCTCGCAGACTAAATACTATAGGTGGATGTGTTCGTCTCTTTTTAGTATCGCTTCTTCGTTTCATCGAGTTTCAAATAACAACGGTGATAAATAAATTTTCACTTAAAAAATAATTCGACTGCAGTTTTACACGCGGTTGAAGCGAAATTTTACCAAAACGAACTCAACCAATTCTTACAAAAGTGAGGTCATAATCAAAGCGACCAATGAGCGCAGACCTAGCGTAATTTCCTATTCATATCTCAACCAATATGAGCCTTTAAAAGTGAGATCGTAGTCAAAGCGGCCAATGGGCGCAGTTGATGCGTTGCAGGTGCAGTAATCGTCATTTCCGTTTCATCTGCAATAGAAGTTTCAGTTCAAAAATTATTTATCAATGCATCTTTATTTTGTAAATTAAAATTAATTGGTAGTCAACAACACTCTCGTGTTATGAATCGGTCATAAAACGTTCGATGCCTCTGATTAGTGTAACGCATTTTTGAAGCTTGAGTGTTAAAGGTTTAATTGAATCGAATCATAGTGGATGAGTTATCTACGTTTCAATTAAAGAATATAATCAAGAAGATTTCAATTTCAACAGTAGAAACAGCTTGAAGTGCGGACAAATATGTTAAGTGACTGTATTTCGTTCTTGCGAGAGCCGTTTATGACGTTTAGTGGCTCACATTGCTCAGTGCTCAATGACCGAGGACAGGCTGCAATCTTTTAGATTGACACTTTTAGTAGCCTTGAAAGATGATGTTTTTTTTACAATCTTCTAATAGATCGTGGCCATGTTGATAAATGAAAACTAAAATTGGTCACCGTTTCTACGGCCTTCGTAGTCGAAGGGTAAGGTTTTTGACTAGCGTTCCGGAATTTGCGTGTTCAAATCCTGGCGTGCGCAAGTAAATCTAGTTGATTGGTTTTTGTTGTTTCACAATTTAATCATTTAAAAATAATCCAAGGTATATTTTTGGCACGTTTCAGAGTGGAAGACATTCTCAGTATCGCTCTGGGGTAAGACCACCATTCCGAATTTGCTTTTAGAATTTAAAATATACTTGAAATGTCTTTACCCGTGTTTGGTGTCTAAATAGCCAGGAATTTTCCTACCTTCTTCTCCCCCATCCGCAGCCTCACAACATACCCTAATTGGGGATGCCATAGTCTCACCGGCTCTAGGCGATTAGGAGCAGTTGGAAGTCTTATGCGAAATTCACTTTAAAGAAAAATCGATACCTATTGTGTATTAAAAAAAACCATTTATATTTATGTTTATTTCAAAGGGTAGTTTATTCACAGATCTCCTAACGAAACGGACTGTAGGTAGTTGTATTGGTTTTGCATCGTGATTTACTCGTCTTCTTGAGTTGACTGTAGGTTTTGTTACTGTTATCTACTCCGCAATTTTTATGATAAATTCATTTTCATGTTTACTTAGACATACATATTTTAAGAGTTGTTTTATTTATTTATTTATTTATTTATTAACGCCCTTTTTCGGGGCTTTTACATATGAATAGTAAGAAATACACAGTATTTATTGTACATAACTGAACTGCCTTCGTAACAATATTTTATATTTGTTTAAAGATAAATTGAAGATGTCCACTGACTTGGTATACTTGTTTCCCTCCATTAGTATTCTGGGCAAAGAGGAATACATATGGTAGTTAGTTCCAGAATTACTGCACTGAAATAAATCCTGACTTCTAGTATTACGTATTGGAATCCGGAAGCTTATCAATTCGAGCAATATCGGACTGTCAACTTGCATTCAATTGCAAGTACGTGATTAAATACTAATGTAATGCTGTTATTATGTTGTTATTAATGTATTGCATTCTCAATTGTTTCATGATATTTAAAAAAATACATATTTTCCTTTTCCACTGTTTTTCACCATAAAAATGTTGATTCTGAATTATTTTCAACATTTACATATCACAATGTTGGTAGGTACGTTATGCGTTGTTATATGTGTATGTTGTTGCCACGCTAACGCGTTCATGATTTTTTCATTTGTTGTTGTAACTAATCTGTGGAACTAATCTCCCGCTGACAAGCTACTTGCAGTAGCTAAGTGGGTAATAAATTCCAATTGAATCAAATTTCTTACAATAATTAATAAGAAAAAATAGAAAAAAATCATTTGGAAGAGCATTATGTAATTCTTTTTTTTTAAATTTACGTACCACACCATCATTATAAGTTCCTTGGCAATTTACTTTATGTAAAAAAAATAGGACTTAACAGAAGAAGAAGTGGTGTGTTGTTTTTTAAATAAAGCACCCTTTGAGAAATTAAAACCATCGTTTTTATTGTTATGTTTTTAACGTTACAAGTTAAGGATACATAGCTTTTTCCCCACCAAACGGACAAAGGTTTAATAATACTTTATGTTTTCTATGCAAGTTTAGTTAGAGAAGTGTTAATTTTAAGTTAAATTCCTTTGTATATTGAGAAGGGAGGAAGTTCAAAAAATGATCACACAATCAGCGACATCTGAAATTACTGGCGCCAATAAACTTGTTGATAATAATTATCAGTATTTATAATCCATAATTGGTTTGAAACTTCACTAGAAAACAAAAAAAATTGTCTTTACGGACTGCACGCCACTAGGTGTGTTAAATCAAAGAATTTGCTCCGGGGAGCAGGTAGGGGGTAACTAAGATGTTATTACAGTTTTCCGTGTCCGCGTAAAGCGACTCCGCGTCCAATCACAACCCCATTAATATCGGCCCGTGTACCAAAGGTTCATTCGCCGAAAGCAGAGTTTCTCGAGCTTACCGGTAAGACTGCAATTTTCCGGGATGGGCGGGTATTTCCCGCGGATGACAGCGCCATCTGCAGCAGGGAGGATATTTCACACCTGACGTGGCGCCGCTGCACCTGGCGGCCGCTGTCGGCATTACAACTATCTACGTTCCGCACTCCGCGACCTCCCGACCATCCCAAATTCGAATTTAAAAGCGCAGTCTAACGTTTAACAACCTAAGTCAAAGTTAAGCAAGCGCCATTTTACGCCAGTCTTGGAAGTATGTAACGCGCACCTTTGCAATGTGCTTCTCACCAATACGTCTAATTCTTGGCAAACAGAGTTAGCCCCTCAGGCTAATTTATTCGGTTTCCGAAACAACTCATATAGGTCTCATAGAATTCGTTGTGTCTTTCTTACTATCATGTTTAAAAATACGATCTAAAAGGTGTTAGGATAATAAAACACCACGCCTCGTATTCAAATCTAAAAGTTTACCGCAAAATAATTAAAATGTACGTCTTTATGAAAGGAAAGTTTTCGATCATAATTTAAAAAAAAATTAACTTTGGGAGATTTTTATTAATTAGGTACTAGCTGACCCAGCAAACATTCTTCCGCCAAATAAATGATAGTTCGATGAGGGGGATGTAGCGCCATCTGTCATTCAACAACATAAATAATTTCGTTCTGTTTGAAATACGAACGACGCCGACGGTTAAATTTGTTCATACAAAAATACTAAAATCGCGATTAAAAAATGGGAGGGTCGTGTTTAAAAAATGAGAGGGTGGGGGTAGGAAGGTGAAAATTTGGGGCTATATGTATTTTTTTAAAGCAAAATTTTAAAAAAATACCAAAAAAAATTGTCAAAAATAGAAATTTATTTCTTGGTAGGGACACCCTATCACCTAGCGGTATGAAATATACTTTATGACTTTCTCGTACCTACCAAATATACATAAAAATATTCATAAAAATCGGTCGAGCCGTTTCGGAGGAGTGCTACCACAAACACCGTGACACGTGATTTTTATATATATGAGATTTTTACATGAAAGTTTATAATACATTTGCCTTATAAAAAACTCAACACATAAATACGCTACAAGGCTCACAGAAAACCTACTAATACCAAAAGCAAACAAAACAATATTCCAAAAAGGACCATACTACATGGCCATTAAAGTATATAACAACCTTCCACATAACATTAAACAAATACAAGATACACACAAATTCAAATCGTCACTAAACACTTTCCTTGTTAATAAATGTCACTACACATTGAGTGAATACCTCACGTAAATGAAACGCCTATTTTTATTGGTATATTTGTATTTTTATTTATTTTTTCATTGGTATATTGTTATTTTATCTGTATAAACATTGTAATTATAATAAAACAAATAATATTATATAAACATTGTAATTAAATAAATGCGGTTAGCTGGAAGAAATGGGGTCTACCCATAAGCTACACCTTTTGTAATTTTTATTTTACAATAAATATTTTTTGATTTTGATTTTGATTTTATGCATATATTTTTTTTCAGTAATTTGAATTAGAAAAAATGTAAGGTGAGTAATTTTAAAAACTTTTTATGTTTGCATTAAAAAAATTTATATTTAAAAAAAAAATGTTAATTTCGAATCATAAATTTTGAAAGGTTATTTCATCATCCTTCAAAAGCAGTTTTCAATTTTCAGATGCATTAGAAATATTCCATTTATTTGGATTTTATTGCAAAGCGAAAATATTTTGACCTTCCGAAAAATTAGGCCCGAGGCTTGAGAAGTTAATAGCGACTGCGCACTGGCTAACTAACACGCACGTAAGTTGCAGAAAACAACGCTTTCTCCACTGATTTGTACAATGAACATACTTATGAACCATTATATATTGTGTTATGTTACACCAACGTACAGTTCATGCTTGTATAAAATTATCCAAGCAAATAAACTTCATAAAGTTACGTGAACGTATGGTGTTATTGAAAGTAATGTTGCCAATGAACAAAACCTATTCATTTCACTTTAAAGTAAGGTTATGTTGTTTTAGGGGAGTTTAATTTTCTTACCAGTTGCTAACAAATCTAACCGGATCACAAATTCCACCAGCGATATGAACGTAATTTTAACCCCGTTATTTATTCAACTTAACATACTGTTGGAGCAAAACATCCCGTTGACTGTAATGCTCAAGGGTGGCAGGTGTCGTTAGGGGGAATTCTTGATTTTAAAGCACGAGTCTTATTTCGACACTCCTGACATTATTTGTAGCTACATCTGAAATTTCATTCTTTTGACATACCGGTGATATTACTTATAGCACCCGGCGCTTGTTGGCACTCGGAAATAATTGCGCGCGGCGTGAATATTTTAATGAAAACGCTGTCCGAGCACCTGGAAGGGTTGCAGATTGCATAGATGTTAATTATGTTTATTACAAGGGGCTTCAAATCAGAGAGTAAGGCTTTAACACTCAATGTAAAATTGTTAAAACTTTTCGGAGCAGGCGAAAGCCTAATCATCGTCAACATCAGGAGGTTGGTCTGCACTGCTATAATCTCTTTATAAACTTACATTCCGGACCTTACCCAGGGAAGATGGACGAGTTTTGATGACAGGCCAGAAATTGATATGCTGGACATCAGATACGAAACAATTGATTCAATGTGCACGATCCGAGGATGTCCAAATAGCAATAATTAAAATCCGTGCAGGCTTTTTGAAGTAAAACTTCTTCACGCACGCTTGACTTGGGGAGTAGCTGACGAATGCGTGACGAGAGCTGTTTGAAAATCGAGGCGAAGGGTAGTTGAGCGAGAAATGTAAGATAGTGAAAATAGAAAGAGAGAGAGAGTTACGTTTCGTATATTACTGTAGGGGCAAGAGAGGTGCGAGCACACATTTTCTTCCCCTCTTTCTCTCATAGCCAGTTACGTTTCGTATGTCTAAGACACAGTGCAGGCCGATTGTCTGTATCACACTGTAGGAGCAAGAGAGAGCAGTGAGTGCGCACATTTTATTTCTCTCTTCCTATCGATGGAGCAGAAGTTTACCTTCAGTCGAGTGGCCTAAAGCACACTCATTTTTTTATAGTTACGTAATTTATGAAGGAGAACTTCATGGCAGTTTGCTGCTGTGAGTAATATTAAGAAAAATACACAGTCGCGACTGCCTAGACTAGAGTATAGTCGAATTGCAAATGATTATCTACCAACACGCCATCTTTAGCAGAAGGATCGAAGTTTTCCCAGAATTGAGAGGCGAACGAGAACATGCCGATAAATACCCTGTAAGAAAACACAAATCCCGCCAAATCTGCAGGGAGAGGGTGGCAGAAATCAGAGGGTAGGGGGTGGTACAGAAATCAGAGGGTAACAGGCAAAGTTTAATCTTATGAGATTTTACACTTCCTTAAGGAAATTTGCTTTGCTGGGATTTAATTACGCTCAGTTTTAAAGTGGCACCGGGAACTTTTAATGAAGTTTTATGTGTGGCTTAAATTCCCGAGATGTATAATCTCGCGATTCCGAAATTCATTAATTGGTTTATACAATTTGCGCGTGGCGGACTGGGCCGCCGCGCCGAGCGTCTGATTTGCATGGAAATGTAGCGGACTGAATAAAGTCCGTACTTAAAATTGAAATCTCTGACCGACTGTTTTAAATGTGTTTTTAAAAAATAAAAAAGCTCGCGGTTCCAGTAACCACCCTCAGGAAATGAGTCGGTCTAAATTGGACAATGAAAATCAGAAATTTCATAATGTATTTTAACTGCAAAACTATTAAAACAAATGGCGTAATTTACTGTTACAAGGGCTAAGCAAAGCGTGGTACTGCCTTGACTAGTAAACTTTGAATTCCGTCTCTCGGTAAATTTGATTGTGTGTTCTGTGTCCGGTCGATCCTGCCAAGATGGTAGCCGTGTTTGATAGTTTGATAGTGTTTGATATTTTTGATTAGATAGATAGTGATATTTTTATTGTTGTGATTGTATTTAAGTGTTGCGACTGTGAAGTCTGAGTATTCAACATTACGCGAAGTCCACCGTTCACAGAACTACAAGAGATTCAAATCACTGCCATTAACTGCCAAGTGTGGTTAAGTACAGTAACAACCAGTAGCGTGCACAAAGTTTTTGATCAGGGTAGGCAGTAGGAAAACCGCCGAATTGATTCAAATAAATAAAATAAAAAACTTACTACAAATAACTCAGTTCGTACAAGTTTTCGCTAAGTGTGCTTGCTGCTGGTAAGACAACTAGTTGATAGAAATAGATAACAACAGATGTCATTGATCATTCTCAGATGTGATTGCCATTTGCTAATTTTGTTCTAGAAAGCACTGCCAAATACTAACAAAAAACCTCATAGAAGCAAATTCAAAACGACAGTTCTACTCCATGCCCTGTGAATTTCATAAACATTGATATTATGTCTTGTATGAAGTTAGCTCCAAGCAGAAATAATTCCTGCTTAGGCCGCATTTTAGTGAGGCAGTCGGAGGGCGCGCATGTAGTTTCTAGTTACAGTTTATGCCACGTTTGTAGCATGCCGTGTGATGAGGCGCTCGCGTAGTTGTTCAGCTTTTTCGCGCTTATTTTTGAAAGTGCTTACTTATTTTTAGCAACAATTTAAAAAAATTGTAATATTATTTACATGCTTATGTTTTACAATTACGGTAGGGTAGGCAGTGCTTATGTGCCTATATGGAGTGCACGCCCCTGGTAACAACTGCCTCTCTGGAGATAGCACTATCGCAGTGTTTGGGTGATCACAAACAAAGCACAGACGCTCCGAGTGACAGACATGGACATGAATAAAAATTTGGAATGTGGCAACAATAGGAGTGTCTGAATCCACAAAGAGGCCGGATCGAGTGGCCTCTTTCAGCCGAGCTCTCTCTATTCTTATTTCAAGTGAGCGAATCGTTCTGAAATTCATGAGATGAAAAATCCGATGGGTGTGTTAACAAACCTCCCCCTCTCCCCGCATTAGTCCCCCACCCCCCTGAACCGTGATTTACATTACGTTTTTTAAGTATCAACTAGGGTCGCCTTAGCCAGCTTGTTGAAGTGAAATATAAAAGAAGAAAGATTTATTTCACAAAGTGAAAAAGCATCTAATAACGTTAATTTATTATTACTGCCGAATGTAAATTCCTATTTGGATTACACTCGTAAAACCAATTTGATCGTTAAATATTTTAAATATTCGTCAGAAATGACGGAAAATTTTGTCAGTTTGACGAATATTTTATTATACGAAAACCTTCATTTTTATTTTATTTATTGGCTCGCCAACGATTACATCACATCATAATTATTAGCTTCATTTACATTTTCTTTAGGGTTATAGTGAAGATTCCAATTATAGTGAGCACACTATTAATCTCAACATTCTTAGTGCGACTATAAGTTATAAGACTTATAATAAATTAGATTATAATGCAAGTACATAAAACAAGGAGGACCAAAATCAAATATCAGTAAATACAAACACACACAAACACATTATGCATCCACATATACACCCACAATACATGCATACATGCATGTACATATACACACACACTCACGTATACATATATACACTTATTATAGAGTCAATGATCTCCTTTGGTCTGGAGCTCTGAAAAATAACCTCGACTGGGTGGTCCGTCTGATAGATTCTCTCATCTTTTTTTTTTTTACATGAACTCCACACAGGAGGCCCTGAGGAAAATAATTTCCCTCAGGGCCTATGTCATCTTTGGGGATGCTGTGTGGAGGGTTTTTTTTAGGGAAAGGAAGGTGGTTTAAGGGGTTAAGGGGTGGGTAGGAATCTGGGGTTCAGTGTATCCTGGTCATCCGCCTCCAAGACCTAGACAAACCTCACCCCATGAACCCGGGCACCCCTGCTAAATCACCAAACGTAGCGAACCACTTGGGGTGACCTATGGCAGAGGTGTTGGTCATTCAATAAAGGTTCCCGGGGCGGCGGTACCCATTCCCGCCTCCCAAATTGAAAACAGACGGATTGCAATCTTTAGAGCACAGGCGTCGGGTGGGAATGATATCCTTGTTCTACCGGTATTACAATGGAAGATGCTCCGAGGAACTAGAATCATTGGTCCTTTTGGCACCGGTGCATAGTCGGGAAACACGCCAAACGCGTCCCCAATATATGTTCACGGTTGACATTTGTCACATGCTTCTTCGACTTGTTCTTGTATTCAACAGCTCGGCTGTTCCTTCCCACAACATAGGTCTCTTCAAGACCAATGTTTATTCCTTTCCTCCTCAACAGACACAGCATCTCAGATGATATAGGCCCTGAGGGAAATTATTCTCCTGTGTGGAGTTAATGTAAAAAAAATGAATAAGTAGGTAAATGATTCAATAATTACCAAGTGAAGAGATCGTCAGATATATGGCAAGTATAAGTTCCTTCTGAAGTTAGTGAATGAATTCAAGCTACGTAGATTCAAAAATCCAGATTTTATTTATTTGTTAAATTATTCTGCATAGAAAATTGGAGTACAGATAATATAAGAGGAAGTTTTTGGGAAAAAAGTTGGGTAAAAGTTTAGGGATTTCTTCCATTTGTTTGTCAGCCCTACTGCAAGGAAGCCTAGGGTTCCTCGAGCACCACGAGATGAGTTGAGTATCCCATAATAGAAGCTGCATCTCAGGAACTGAGTAAACAGACAAATGTGCCATTCAGATATTTCCAGGGGGGGATATCGGTCTTGAGATGGGCTGGAATTTACCATGAAAAGGATTAGAACTCGACAAACATTCCATTAAAGCCTTATGGGCGCTTTCACAGTTCATATTTCACAAAATTTTACACGATTTTAAAGCGCAGAACCATTAAAAACAGTGGGTTAAATAATTTAAAATTTTAAAAAGATAATTAAAATAATTTTCTGCAAAAATATTATTGAAGTAAAACTTCTTTACGCACGCTTGACTTGGGGAGTAAGCTGGTGAATGTGTGACGAGAGCGTACGAAAAGCGAGGCGAACGGTAGTTGAGAGGGAGATATAAGTTAGTGAAGATATAAAGAGAGAGAGAGAGAGAGAGAGAGAGAGTTATGTTTCGTATATTACTGTAGAGGCAAGAGAGAGAGAGAGGTGCGAGCACACATTTTCATTCTCTCTTTCTCTCATAGCCAGTTACGTTTCGTATATCTAAGACATAGTGCAGGCCTATTGTCTGTATCACAGTGTAGGAGCAAGAGAGAGCAGTGCGCGCGCACATTTTCTTTCTCTCTTCCTATCACATAGATGGAGCTAAAGAAGTTTTACTTGAGTAGTGTGGTCTAAAGCACACGCGTCTTTTATATTTTGAAAATTACCTAATTCAAAGCGAGTGTTAATTCATTGAACCAAATTTCACATTTCACTGAGACAACAAAATTCGAGTGCAGTTTACACGCGGTAGAAGCGAAACTTTACCAAAACAATCTCAACCAATAGTTACTTGAAAAGTGAGGTCATAATCAAAGCGACCCATAAGCGCAGGCCAGCGAAATTTCCGTTTCATATCTCAACCAATAAGAGCCTTTAAAAGTGACATCATAATCAAAGCGGCCAATGAGCGCAGTTGTGCGTCGCAGGTGCAGTAATCAACATTTCCGTTTCATCCGAAATCCAAATTATAGCGGAGCTATAGAAGTTTCACTTCAAAAACCAAGTTAGATAAGACAACCGGCATTAGAATGTTTGTAATAGTGAAATATTTTTTGCATTTTCTGAAAGATGAATTGCACACTCGTCACAAAAATGATGTCTGTCTGTATTTTCGGTTCATCAACAATTTAAGTCATTTTTTTTCAAAATTTGAAATATTAGTTGAGAAAATTCAGATAATCGGTAAATTACGTACCGATAAAATATTTTTTTAGCGTAAATTTATTGAAATTACCAATTTCAAAACTGTAACTGATTTTTTTTAGATTTCGGACCACTCGTATACTTTCACAAGCCTGTTAATTAATAAAATATATGTTATGAAATCTTACAAGTTTCACGTGAATTTGATATTGAAAACAAACTGCTATGATTGCCTGAATTACCAATGTAAACATTTTTTTCTCTAAATGTAACCATATACTCCTTCTACCATATTAAATGCAAGGTATTTGTACGATGGCTATTTTAAGTTTGAGATCTTTGTTTTTCAAAGTTAGAAGATGTTTTAGGTAGTTGTTATACGAATGAGAAGTGAATTAAAACAGTTATTGCCTTGATTTAAAATAAAACTAAGATAATATTAGGGGCATTCAGATGACACAAGCGTATTATAACAAATGAGTAGGTAGATAAGAAATTTTTAGGCAGAACGATAGTGTGTTAAACGAGTAGGTATCCGCTTATTTTACTTACAAAAATTTAACCCTTTGATTTTCTTTTAGCAGAGCATGATAATGATTGTACATTTAAAGAGGGAGGTGTTATCTCTGAAAAAGATTTCAGCTGCTAAAAGAAAATGATTAATCGACAAGATTTTTCTAAAAGCTGTTTATGAAATAATTCAATTATTTTTAATGGAATTTTTCTTTGTAAATAAACTACTTTAATAATTTGGGAGAAGCAGACAGAGAGAAATTTATTCCTTTAATAGCAAAGGGGATAATAAAAAGAACGCTAATACGTCTATTTCCTCGGCGCCTCGTGAAATCCTTTCACAGCACAGGATCCCTAAAATTCCATTAATAACAGTTGCGTTTCGGCATTCCTTGCATTTTCATTTAAATACTACTTCCTTCCCTTCCTCCGCCACCGCATACCGCATAAAGACGTCCTGAGCAGCTGCGAGGGAGTACAAACACTAGACTTCCAAGAAATAGCCCGACTTTACACAAGAGGGAGGGGGATGGATGGATAGGTAGAGGGCGGCTTCAAGCGGAGGGGAAGGCGACATTATAAATCATCATTGCGGGAAGGAGCCGAAGGAAAACAAAGATGAGTTATTGGTCATTTTTCCAGCGGACTTAAGGGATATTTATATTGTCTGCGGGTGAATTGATTCCTACACTAAACGTACACTGCCACCGGTCTGATTATGATTATAATAGTTTGCGCTGGTTCAAGCCGACGTTAATTAAATCCACGCAAAACATGCTGCATAACTTTACAAATAAGCACTTAATTTATACCCAGGCGGCCGGGACTGGTTGTCGGTTCTCATGCACAACGGCTAAAGATATTATAAAGACTACATGACAGGTTAGCAGTGAGCAGTATAATGAAGTATTTAGTGCGCGCGTAATATCGCGAGAGTCACTTTGTTTATATAAATTTTGCACATTAATGTTCAAAGGCTTGAACAATTAACGACACGCCGTTAAATACAGTCCCGCTCATTCAATGAAGTAATACGATCGTTTTGATTGCTTTCATTTTGATCGGATTCATAATTCATTTCGTTTTTATTGCTTTAATTAATTAAATAACATTATTTCGAAATTGTGATCAATGCTATTATTTATGCATGCGATGGTCCCAAAACGTTTTATCAAAATTGATAGGAATTAGTAACGATTTGTTTTGATGGGATGGGGTTATTCGATTTCCTGAAAATCGTATTTTTCTTTCGTATTTATTTGTTTTCAGTTAGTAAAAGTTTTCTTTGAAAAGCAAAAAGTAAAGAAGTTATTTCAAGTAATAAAAAATTTCATAATAAAACTTTATAAGATTTTTTAAAAATTACTTTTTAAAATGAAAATATGCAATTTTCTGGTCATGTTTTGTTCCGTCTTATTTCTTTTTCTATCCTTTTCTTTTTTTCTTTATTTGTAATCGTTCATATTTACGCATCCTTGTTTTTTAAAAAAAATATTTGTTTTCTCTGGTAATTTGTTCTGCTTGACCAGTCTATTATTTTTTTATGCCGTACTGTATATACATTTTTTTTTTTATATAAAATTCTGTGTAAAATTGTATCTATTACCTCCCACTTATGAATTGTAGTTTCCACCAATCTTAAAACTTCTTACAAAGTTCTTTCTTTTTTATAATTCGCTACCGGATTCGACACGTATCCGTTTTTAAAACTAACTAAATTGTACTAGCACAGAAATAATCTACAAATTGTTAGGTGGGGCTAGTGGGGGTGGATATTTGCAGGGGGGACGGTGGGAGGAGTCAAATTAAGAAAATAAGTCAAACAAAACTCATAAAAAAGAAATATTTTGAAAATATAGTTGCCTAGTTAAGATGTCCAATTTAAGTAATGATAATGTTTTATTTAATAATTGTAGTTACACCTAAATATTCGTACACAATTCTTTGAATAAAATTCGATTTGCTATGTCCGTCAATCGACTGATTACTTGTCTAATCTATAATTCGATTTTTTTTCTTAAAAATTTTCATGATTAAATTTTGTTATTAATAATGTTATGAAATAATTAAAAATTCTCCGCGTGGATCCAACACATTGCAATATGGAAGCTTGCGAAGTTATTAGAATTCTCAAATCACTTTTACCGCCTGAAAGAATCAATCAACAATATGTATTGCCGTAATATTAGTCAGCAGTTTCGGAGTTTGTGAACACAGAACGGAGAAGTGCACCGTCAGTTGGGAACAATTACACCACACACACTGGTCTTACACCTTTCATTGAACACGAGGCGGTGGCGGTAACATGGTGTGGCAGATATAATATGAGATGTGATGTTTGTTCTACTACATGTGTTCTGTATTGCGTCATCTTTATCCAGCTAGCCTGGGAGACTGGGAGGACCTTCCTCTCGGCCGGTCGGCAAATATGTGGACTTAATCACTCCACTGTCCCCCCCTCAGCTAGACTTGGGAAAATGCGGGATTTCGGATATTCCGTATAGATTTAATAGGTTCTGGTTCTTGCTTACTAGGTTCATTATAATTAACATTTTCGGCGAACGCGCAAGTCCAGGCAGGTAAATACAGAATTTTTTTTCGGTTTCTTTGAAAACTGATGCTTTCTTGCGTGGTACTCCTACCATTTTTGATTGGAAAATTGTTTGCTTAAAATGGCTCCATCTGTGTTTAATGTATAATCTTAATTAATTAGACACTAACAATTTAATCCCCTTTTCCACAATAAATGTTTTTCCTTGTCAATTTACCAAATGCATATTATAAAAATGAAATTGATAGGTTAATTATGAACTATCTATCCTCGTTATGTGTAAGATCTGTAACCCCTCAGGTCTCGACCATATTTGTCGGGGTAGGAACAAAACATGTTCGATTTGCAATAAAATCCAAGTAAATGAATTATTTATGAACATATTCGTACATATTTTATAAGTTTGTACAGCGCCATTGAGGTGATTTTTCATAAAAAAGGCGCTTTACATTATTCGAAAACTAAAAACAATCTTGAAAGCAGACAAAATACGCTTTCAAACTTAAATAATAATAATAATAAAAATTGAATTGAAAGAAACATTTAATTTTTGAAGTATAAAAATTAAACACGCATACATAAAAAAATACATGCGTGTAATTCACAAGCGGTAGAAGTGAAACCTTGAGAACATTAATGAGGGAATAGGAGGAATGCAAAGTATCAGGAGTGGAATAATTGTTTTTTTTTTTAAAGTAATATTGTTACCATGTTTAAAAATTATTTTATTCTACGAAGCACCGCACAAAGAGGAGGCCGATAGGCTTCGAAGCACCACATAAAGAGGACACCAATTAGTCTATCTCATTCTCTGACAGGCTAAATCCTGTAGATGTATATATTTGCCTCTTTTTAGTATCGCTCGTTTCCGTTTCATCGAGTTTCGAATCACAACAGTGCTAAAGAAGTTTTCACTTAAAAAATATATATATATATTAATCGCTCTTCGTGTGCACTTTGAATCGGGTTGCTGTTAAGGATAGATTAAATTTCATGGAACTTACCGACACGTGTATAACAATTCTTACAATATAAATGACACATAAAATAATGAAAGGTGTTAAAATTCAAAGCGTAAAGCAGAAACAACGTACACCAATACTTAGGTGTTCGCTTTCCTTTGAATGTATTACAGAATATATGAATGTATTAAAGGACAGATGACGAATTGGTGCCGAGACAGGGGAGATAGGGCAGAAGAGACGGGGGATGGCGGGAAGGTTACAAATGTCCGCTGGAAGAGGTAAAGATGGCGCTGGAAATTGCAGACTGCATTGTGTAATAAATGACCCAACTTTAAACTTCCAGTAATGCTGCATTTTGTGTATAATGATTTAAAATGGAGCCATTCAAAACAGTTGAAGAGAATTTTGTTTGTTTAAAATTTTGTACTAGAGATTAATCATCCATTTAGGGGAGAAGAATTCTTGTTACATATATTAACATTAGTGTGCGAAGATGTATCTTCCGGTGCTAACAACACTAAAAAATAGAGTAATATTCCGATTAATATTATAAGTTTGTATGGATGTACGGGATGTATGTTTGTGACTCTTTCACGCAAAAAATACTGAATGGACTTTAAAATTTTTTTCACTAATAGAAAGTTACATTATTTGCGAGTAATATAGTCTGTATATATTGGTAAGCTCTGACGTTATGAAATTATTTATTATACGTTTATTATCCAGACGAAAAGCAAAGCGTTGCTAGGCAACTACAAGTAATTGTTTGACGTGCGCCGTCATTTTGTTATTGGTTTTGGTTATTATGGAAATCCCTTAGATAGTTAAAATTATACTAATCCGTAGATATTAATATTATAAATGCAAAACTACATGTTTTTGTTTGTTACGCTTTAATAGGTGGCACGCGATCTGTTTGAAAATTGAATATAACGGGTATGATGGGGGTGTGAGGGGGAGTAGAGGGAAAGGGGTCCGGTAAGGGAGTGATGGTGAGGGGGTTAGGGGGGGGGAGGTGGGGGGGTGTGAAGTGAATAATATAAATGTAAAATGTGTAGAATATAATATTCACGTAAAAAATCCTCAAACTGCTTCTACTTGCAATACTAACTTACATGTGTTACGTATTTATATGTATGTGTACCTACAGAATTTGTTTGTTATTTGGTTTTTAACGTTATAACTGACAACCCTGCCAAACCTTAATCAAGTATTTTTAAATGTAAATATATATGTTAGTCGTAAATCTCTAACTTTAAGTTGTAAATATGTATGTCATTAAGTCACTAGTTTTAGGTCAGCAGTTATGTTAGTCATAAGTCACTAGCGATAAGTCTTAGATGTAAGTCACTATATATTAATTCTTTCATATATTTGTTTGTACAGCGCTCTTGGGGTAATTTTTCACGAAAACGGCGCTATAGAAATTAGCCAAATATTATCATTATTTTACAAAATAGTATTAATGTTATCCAACAAGTAATTAAATATATCCACTGGTTTAGAAATTTCATCAAATTGTCATGGTATGCTGTGCTAGAGCATCTGTTTTGCCATGTGGTCGAGTCAACAAGTCATGGTGAAGACTTCGGCTAAGTTTTCAGGATTAATAAGAAGCCATATAAATTCAAGAGGGATGGGCATCCAATAGAGTTATGCACTATATTAAAACTAAGTATTGCAAGATTTGCAAAACGTCCGGTTTCTAGGCTAAATCTATTCGTTGCCTCAAGCCTCAAGTATAGTCATAAATGAGGATATTTTTCTGGATGTTCTGAATTGATATATTTAGTTTGCAGACAACACTAGCATTCTCCAGCTTGCTCCTTATAATGCCATTGAAATATATATTATTGTATCTAGGTTTTAAACTGATACTAAGATAAGTAGAACGGACAACTTCTTGATGTTTGAAAATGTAAAATTACTGGAAATCTGTATTTATCGTTAATATGTACCTATTATGATTACAAGATAATGGTTAATTCTCCTTTGACAGTTGTAGGTGTTAATGATATACATCCTATTGGGCTTGTGTTAGCAAACGTCTGTTAAATTATTAGTGATAAATAAGAAAAGTTGTTAAGACAGCTGTACCTTTGTACAACATTAATGTTTTCAATCGGTACCGGTGTCAGTTCGTGCTCTAAATCATTGGGAGTTCAACGTTAAGATTGAAAAAGGGAAATAATGTCGCCTTTCCGAAGGAACCTTTTTTGATCTTCATAGAATTTATGAAGTCAATAGAACAATATTTATACTGTTAAAGAACTAATGGACACAATTATAATAGCATTCAAGCAATGAAACACAAAAGAAAGCTGTTATTGATGTTGTTTTCTATTGCCTGTTCATTTTAGAGTGGTTTGAAGATTGGATATTGATTTTACAAAAAAAAAGAGTTTTTTTTGGGATTTCGTAGGATTTGATCCCTAGTCCGTTAAATGTCTGCAGAGGTTCGTCAGGTGCTTTATATCACAAAATCAAGGAGACTTGCGTGGGACCGTGAATTTATCGTATAATATTGGAACATAGAACCCGTGAAATAAATAAACATTTTATTGCTAACTCATTCTAACAGGACAAATCCTATAGATGTATGTGTTTTGTTTCTTTTTAGTATTCAAATCACAACGGTGCTAAAAAAATTTTCTCTTAAAAAATCAGTGTTTGCAAATCACACGCGGTAGAAGTAAAACCTTCAGAAAACTAAAGTAGACAAGTTTTCACTTCAAAAACACAGAAAGAAGAAATAAATAGCTGCACACCCGAATAGCCAATTTTGTCTCTGACGCACTTTTTCGGCACGGTTCGAAACCGTATTCATGTTGTATGAAATATGCCATAGATTTTCGCTTCAAAGGTGCGTTTCGGAATCCGCGCATATGAAGGCGTGCACCGTCTTCTGTTTATTTTACTCATTAGATAATACGCGGTCAGGTAAGTCAGATAAACAATGAGCAAGTGCGATGAATTGCAAAAATAAAGTAGTTTTCAGTATGGGTCGTACTTCTTTAATGATGATATAATTAATAAATAGAAAATAATATTGCGAAAGTTTGAGTTTGGCAGCTGATACAAACTGATAATTTCGCAAGCTCTTTAACTTAGCGGAGAAGTAAAAGATTTTCAACTAATCGCTGAATGAAGTAAGTAGATATCTATGATTCCAGAAACTGTCGCCGACGACCAGGAAAGTAAATTAAGTTTCCGGTGATATTATCAGGCTGTAGGGAAAGCTGTAAAACGCTTAAAGAAAAGCGGATATCGCTGGCGCAGGGGTGCGTTACCGATGGTTTTCAGAAACTACGCGAAACATTAGTTCAATATTCTTTATCTTAATTTTTAAATATATCTATTTGAATTTCGATTTTGTTTTCGTGAATGAATTATTGAATGCAAATCTTGGAGGTCGGAATTAACCCACTTCCCGACATGCGGTCGACTGAAACTTGGCAGATAGACTCGTTGTCGATGAAAATTTATTTTATCAACTTTTGGTGGCACTCAAGAATACACACAATTTTCTCAGAAATATGCTACCAGCCGACCCAATATATGGCGCTACTAGGTCGTGCCGTTCTATGCTTAGGAACTGTGGCGGAAAGCCGAAAATGTTTCACTACATAATAAAAAATAGTTGTTATTTTTTAAGTTTAAACTTTTCTGGTAATTTGGCGCGCCTTAAAAAAAATTCACTGACTATAAATTGAATCTACATTAAGTATTACGAAATGAAATCACATCAAGTTTTACCTGATACTTAGATATCATCATAATATCTTCATAAGCTATGGAGCTTTAGATTATTATTCAAATGTGCGAAAATCAGTAAATGAAAACTATTTTCTTCCAACAAATCTCCACAATTTATTAACCCGATAATTTAGAATCGTGACTCCCGTATCAAGCACAAGAGCTCCTCTTTTCTGATAATGTATACTTTACCAATGATGGCCTTAAATATAATATTTTGCAAAAAAACTCTTTGCTTCAAACAATGTCATTGATGAACTTGCTCCAATATAATTGTATCCCTAACCATAATGAAAAATACTTAGACCTCATATTCTATAGTCGCGAAACAAATGTTACACGTAGCAACGATCCTCTGCTTTCAGAGGACAGACACCACCCAGCCCTTGAATTCGATATATCCCTCGCTCAACCAAAAATCAATAACAAAAAAGAGCGTAAGCGCAATTTTAGGAAAGCTGATTATACTCAGATTAATAACGACATCAATTGTATTGATTGGTTATCTGAAACCGCAAACTTATCAGCCGAAGAAGCAGTAGATCGATTCTATTTAATAATAAACAATGTGATTGATAAGTTCATTCCAGTATTGGCACGACGAAATGACAAATTCCCCATATGGTTTACTCCCGAACTTATTAGGATATCACGGAAAAAAGATAAAGTTTGGCTCAAATGGAAAACATATAAAAGTCTTTCTGACTATCGTAAATTTTCCTTCTTACGTGCTACATACAAAAAATTGGCTAGTGAATCTCGAAAATTATTTTTCGGCAACATCGAAAGTTCATTGCAAAATAATATTAAATGTTTTTGGTCATACATATCCTCATTAAAATCATCTGATGGATATCCTGCTACTATGTCCTTCGAAGGGCGCAAATCTAATGATGCCCAAGAAATCTGTAATATGTTCTCTGAATTCTTTAAGTCAACATTTGAACCCTCCTCTATCAATGACACTATTAACATCGACCAACTTGAGGCCGTTCGGGACTCTGAACTTACGCACATTCACACTATTAAACTAACGGAACAAGAAGTCCAATCAAGTTTAAAGTCGTTAGATATAAACAAAGGTGCGGGTCACGATGGAATACCGGCATATTTCCTCAGATCCGCTGCGTCGTCACTGTATGTTCCACTTACCATAATATTTAATAAATGTCTGAGTGACGGGGTTTTCCCTGATAGGTGGAAGTTGGCTTATATTATACCAGTCCACAAGAGTGAATCACGTCAAAAAATCGAAAACTATAGGCCAATATCCATTCTCTCGGCGATCCCTAAACTCTTGGAAAGGCTTGTCCATGATAACATATATCCCCAGCTTGCCGCCAAAATCACAGAACAACAACACGGGTTTGTAAAAGGCAAATCTACCATGAGTAATTTACTAATTTACTCAAATTTCTTATTCAGTAGCATGGATCGAGGCCACCAGATAGATGCAATATACTGCGATTTCAAAAAAGCTTTCGACAAGGTTGACCACCTTATTCTTATTAAAAAAATAATGTTCAACGGAATTAGGGGAAACTTATTACGTTGGTTTGTCTCATATTTGACAAAAAGACAGCAAGCTGTATCATTACGAGGACATACTTCTACATGGGAACCAGTTACTTCTGGCGTGCCACAGGGGTCAATCCTGGGTCCGCTGTTATTTATACTTTTTATTAACACTGTTACTAAATGTTTCATGCATTGTTTATTTCTTTTGTACGCCGATGATATAAAAATATTTGCCATTGTTAGGAATTTAAACGATTGTCTGCTCATCCAAAGCGACTTAGTAAGGTTCGAAGCATTTTGTAATGAAAACAAAATTTACCTAAGTTACAACAAATGTAAACAAATAAGCTTCACTAAAAACCACAACGCTATTGTACACAATTATTGTATTGGTAACTATTTACTCGAGCGCGTTTACTGTATAAAAGATCTAGGGGTACTTTTTGATTCTAAACTCCATTTCGATGCGCACATTGAGAATATTGTAAATAAAGCTTACTGCATGCTAGGATTTGTCATCAGAAACAGCCGCGAATTTCGAAAACCGGAAACTTATCTTCTACTTTACTACTCGCTGGTCCGCTCTCAACTTGAATACTGCACCTCCATATGGACACCACTTTACGGTGTCTATAAAGACAACATAGAAAGTATTCAAAAGAAATTTCTGCAATACCTCAATTACAGAATGAGCGCACCTAAACGGGGGTACATAAATATGCTCTCGAATTATAACGTCTCCACTCTAACTAACCGGCGAACATTCCTTGACCTCATGACTCTATATAAAATCTGCAACAACATTATTGACTGTCCTGACCTACTGAAACTAATAAACTTCAAAATACCACCCAGAGTAACAAGACTTAACGACTTATTCCACATTAGCCGGACGCGTACAAATGCTGGTGTCAGGGATCCAATCAGAAGAATGTGCGAATCGTTTAATCAAAATCAAAACCTTAAGGATTCCGACTTATTTTTTGATACACGCATTACCTTTAGTAGAAAATTGAAGGCTGTTTTCCTACAAAGTACAATAACTTAGACATTACTCGGTTTATAATTTTAACTACCTTTCTTTTTTCAAATTTATGTATGACATTATTTTTTATCTATATTTATATATTTTTTTTATATATTTTTAGTCTTACCATCAAAACAATTTGTAAACTTTTATAAGGATATTGCGCACATTTCATTTTTTTTTATCTCTCTATTTGTAAAATAATATTCTTATGTATATACATACGTCTTTTCCGTATTTAAAAGTAAAAATATTTGCATATGTTTTTATCTGCTGTTAATGTTAATTCGTGAGAAATAGTTTGGATGCAGGTGAATTCTCTATTAATTGTTTTGTATATTCTTGTCAATTGACATCTGTATCTGTATTTTCTCCTTAATAAAAAAAAAAAAAAAAAAAAAAAAAAAAAAAAAACATTTACATAAATGTATATTACAATTAAAAAAATCAGAGTGTGTAATTCACACGCGGTAGAAGTGAAACTAGAAAGTCGCTAGTTTTCGTTTTCTTTTCTTAAGCTTGTTTTTTTTTAAATTGTTTCAAGACTGGATATTGATTTCACAAAAAATGTTTTTTTTTGGATTTGGTAGGATTTGAACCTCCGTTTGCCTGATGTCTGTCTCTCTGGCCGCTGAGACTTGTCAGGCACCTTGCCAACTACGCTATAGAAGGCACGCGCCGAGGTGCGAATTTACAGGATTATTTAGTGTAGAACTGAGTTGTGACGCATTTCCGTTTCACCCGAATTTCAAGTCACTAACGGCGCTGAAGAAGTTTCACTTTAAAAATAAAGAAAATATGTAAAAACTAGTAGTTCTGTGATTCTCTGTAAAGTTGATTAAAACGATTTGATGGCTTGTAGCACTCAAACGTTCTCGAGGAATAAAAATGTATTATCAAACCCGGCTACCATCTTGACATGCAATTGAGTTCGTGTATTTAATAGTTTTTATTTTGAACAAACAGATTTGCATCCCCTGTCGCCAGGGAGTGCGGATGGTGTGAAGTATGTTCCAGAGCCCCGAAAGAAGTTTTGCGCCCCGAGCTAAGCCGTCCATTAGGGGCGGAAATAAAATGAACTGAAAAGTGGCCGAGACACAAAACTACTGTTCCGTGATTCGTCTCCAAAGGACGGACCGGGGGCGGCTGTACGACTGTACGCGACTGAGTTTCCAAAATGAGAAATTATATGAAGTGTATCTTACTTTTTGAATGGAAGAATTAGAAATATGTCCTAATTTATGTATGAAATATGTCCTAGTATGAAATATGTCCCAGTTTACGTACGAAAGTATAGAAAATATTTTCTGGTTTATATATGATACCCGCCCTGGTTTACACATTAATATATTTTATAAAATATGTTCTAGTGCTGCGAAGGTACATGCGAGTATATGAAATAAGTCTTAGTTTATGGATACAAGATTGAAATATAATTTTGAAAGAAACTAGTTTATGCATGGAAGTATATTAAATATATCCCAGTTCCTAACTTACATATGTAAGTATATTAAACATGTCCTAGTGCCTAATTTACATTCGTAAGTATATGAAATATGTCCCAGTTCCTAGCTTATGTATGTAAGTAAACAAAATATATCCTAGTTCCTAACTTACGTATGTAAATATATGAAATATGTCCTAGTTCCTAACTTACGTATGTAAATATATGAAATTTGTCCTAGTTCCTAATTTACGTATGTAAGTACTTGAAATATGTCCCAGTTCCTTTTTTCGTATGTAAGTACATGTATGAAGTATGTCCTAGTTCCTAGTTTATGTATGTAGAATAAGAAACATGCCACAGTTTGTGCTTGAAATTATAAAGTAAATAATATGTAAATGGAAACAAAATAGCATTAAGGTTTGTTGGATTATGAACGAGTCCAGCGTACCAACGTTCAATCATTCTTTATCTGAGTAGGTACGTTTTTGCAGCATGAAATTTGAGTCAATTTTTTAAAGTTAATTATGATTAAAGTACGCCGAGGTGCCATTTTTATGTTTAAAACCTAACTTTTATACCCGTCACATCAACATTTTGCTTAGCTCATGATAGCCATGATACGGCATATTGAAAATTTTTGGATTGATTTAGAAATTCTTCACGGAAAAAGCAGTGAATATTTAATGAAAAAATGACGCCTCGCTAAAAAATACGCCGTACTAAAATCGTTCTGCAAACGAAACTAAAAAAAACGATGATTTAAAAAAAATCTTCGAAAACTAGCAATTTTCAAAGGACAATCTGAAATAGAAAAATCAGAAAAAGATTTCGGCATCTAGGAAATGACTTACCTTCGGACCCTAGCTGCTCTACTAACCACTGAGATAATGGGACCCTAACTCCCTCGGTTATATATTCGATTGAATTATACTTCCACTAAGAATTTGCTGTTATCTTTATGTATGATTGCAAGACTATATGCTAACTAAATGCAACCCAGTCAGTGTTGAATTAATTAGTTCAGTGGTTAGAGCAAAGCCTTGGATTCCAATTTCAATTCCTAGATGCCGTCGAATATTTTTCTATTTTTTCCGTTTCAAATTTTCGTTGAAGAGTCGCTAATATTATCTTCAATGATTAAATAATACAATTTAAAGTTTTAGTCATTAAGTAATTCCAAAAATAAAAATAAATTGTTTATAAATTGAGGTATTAAATAAAAGTTTTAGAGGCACTCGGGAAAACAAATAATCTACGCTTGATCAATGACAGTTATGGGAGAAAAATGGTTGCCATTTGGGTTTCAATCTAGAAAATGTGTTCATTTAACGTGGACAGATGGGATCCGTTGAATATGAAACTCACGTCTCTACCCCAACTAAAGTTACTGAGTGATTCGCAACTCAACTTGAAGGTAAAAACTTCCACTCTCAGTACATATCATTTCTCAAATGGATTCTCTCGCATTTTAAGTTTATCGACTTCAAATTTACACATGTATCGCCGGAGATAAATCTGTATTTTGCTCGACTCAATCTTTTAAATGGAATAAAAAGATATTTTGTTAAAATAAATATATATTTTGCTTATTTATCAGCAGCGATTCTTTGTGAAAAGGTCCGTAAGCTCTCAAAAGCTTTGTGAAGCTTTCTATATAAATTGAAAGAACCTTTCAATCTGATTGATAATTACCAAAGTGCCTTTGGAAAAAAATGTATTTAACCACGCTCCACCTTTGGCCGGCCTATCAGTATTCGGTAGATATCTTCAGAACAAATAGCATTACAGACAGCGCTTTCTGAACTAATTTATTTAACTGGAGCATTATTGGCCCAATGTGAACCTTTCGGATCGAGGGAGGTTGAGCTAAATATACAATACTCATCTTCTGGCCCTGGGAGGAGGACCGGCTTCCGAGGCCAGGAATACATTCTTGAAACGAAGAGAAACAGTAATTCCTTTTCCAATATACAAGGGATATTGAATGCAAATCTCTTTGAATGTGCAATGGGGCAGCTGTAGCGATACAGGAGTATATTTCAAAAAATACATATGTATAAATAAAATAGTATATTAGAGTCCATGGAAAAGTTCGTATTTGATCTACAGCATAACAGAGTATGTCACAGTTTTTATAGTCCTTCTCACTTGGGTTTCCTGTTCTGGAGCGGCCTGCAGTTTTATAATTTTATATTTAGTTCTAGTTGTCTTAATATTGTCTTCATAATGTTTGCAATCTCTTTACCACTCTGGTTTCCCAGCAATGTTTTTACTTTAGTTTTAAATGGTCTACTTTAGTATTGAGTTTTTTTGTTTGATTTGGTAACTAATTAAAGCATCTCTCTCCAAAAGATGTATTCAATTTGGGAGTAACCGGTGGGTATACTATTACTAATTACCCTAGTTGCCTTAACATGTCTTCATAATGTTTGCAATCTCTTTACCACTCTGGTTTCCCAGCAATTTTTTTACTTTAGTTTTAAATGGTCTACTTTAGTATTGAGTTTTTTTGTTTGATTTGGTAACTAATTAAAGCATCTCTCTCCAAAAGATGTATTCAATTTGGGAGTAACCGGTGGGTATACTATTACTAATTACCCTAGTTGCCTTAACATGTCTTCATAATGTTTGCAATCTCTTTACCACTCTGGTTTCCCAGCAATGTTTTTACTTTAGTTTTAAATGGTCTACTTTAGTATTGAGTTTTTTTGTTTGATTTGGTAACTAATTAAAGCATCTCTCTCCAAAAGATGTATTCAATTTGGGAGTAACCGGTGGGTATACTATTACTAATTACCCTAGTTGCCTTAACATGTCTTCATAATGTTTGCAATCTCTTTACCACTCTGGTTTCCCAGCAATTTTTTTACTTTAGTTTTAAATGGTCTACTTTAGTATTGAGTTTTTTTGTTTGATTTGGTAACTAATTAAAGCATCTCTCTCCAAAAGATGTATTCAATTTGGGAGTAACCAGTGGGTATACTATTACTAATTACCCTAGTTGCCTTAACATGTCTTCATAATGTTTGCAATCTCTTTACCACTCTGGTTTCCCAGCAATGTTTTTACTTTAGTTTTAAATGGTCTACTTTAGTATTGAGTTTTTTTGTTTGATTTGGTAACTAATTAAAGCATCTCTCTCCAAAAGATGTATTCAATTTGGGAGTAACCGGTGGGTATACTATTACTAATTACCCTAGTTGCCTTAACATGTCTTCATAATGTTTGCAATCTCTTTACCACTCTGGTTTCCCAGCAATGTTTTTACTTTAGTTTTAAATGGTCTACTTTAGTATTGAGTTTTTTTGTTTGATTTGGTAACTAATTAAAGCATCTCTCTCCAAAAGATGTATTCAATTTGGGAGTAACCGGTGGGTATACTATTACTAATTACCCTAGTTGCCTTAACATGTCTTCATAATGTTTGCAATCTCTTTACCACTCTGGTTTCCCAGCAATGTTTTTACTTTAGTTTTAAATGGTCTACTTTAGTATTGAGTTTTTTTGTTTGATTTGGTAACTAATTAAAGCATCTCTCTCCAAAAGATGTATTCAATTTGGGAGTAACCGGTGGGTATACTATTACTAATTACCCTAGTTGCCTTAACATGTCTTCATAATGTTTGCAATCTCTTTACCACTCTGGTTTCCCAGCAATGTTTTTACTTTAGTTTTAAATGGTCTACTTTAGTATTGAGTTTTTTTGTTTGATTTGGTAACTAATTAAAGCATCTCTCTCCAAAAGATGTATTCAATTTGGGAGTAACCGGTGGGTATACTATTACTAATTACCCTAGTTGCCTTAACATGTCTTCATAATGTTTGCAATCTCTTTACCACTCTGGTTTCCCAGCAATTTTTTTACTTTAGTTTTAAATGGTCTACTTTAGTATTGAGTTTTTTTGTTTGATTTGGTAACTAATTAAAGCATCTCTCTCCAAAAGATGTATTCAATTTGGGAGTAACCAGTGGGTATACTATTACTAATTACCCTAGTTGCCTTAACATGTCTTCATAATGTTTGCAATCTCTTTACCACTCTGGTTTCCCAGCAATGTTTTTACTTTAGTTTTAAATGGTCTACTTTAGTATTGAGTTTTTTTGTTTGATTTGGTAACTAATTAAAGCATCTCTCTCCAAAAGATGTATTCAATTTGGGAGTAACCGGTGGGTATACTATTACTAATTACCCTAGTTGCCTTAACATGTCTTCATCATGTTTGCAAACTCATTATCATTGTTTTCTCTCAGCTATTTTTAAAAGAGAAGAATAATCGGTCTCCTCTCCGTAGCCTCCCCACTCTTGTCTACTTTAGCTTTCTGAAGGTTCACTTCTACTGCGTGTGAACTGCACGCTTGTATTTTTTAACCTTTATACTTTAGATTGATTTCGTATCGAATTAAAGCATCACTGTATATTTTGGCTTATCGCCCTGGTTGAGTATATTTATGTTTGACAGTGGAGTATTTAGAAAAACTTTATTAAAGTTTTAATTAAATAAAGAAACATGTTTTCATATATTATGTTGTCTTAAGAGCTGATTGGTTTAGTTTGGAAGAGTCGTCTTATTATTTGGATATATCTTTGTACTTTGTAGCAAGTACGTAACTTTGGTAAAGAATGTGGTTAATACATAACGCACATAAAATAACTAGTAAATAATTTTGAAGAAGAAATAGATGTCCATAAACTTATATCTTGAATGGTGAGCTGGGTAGCTCTGAAGTCAGGAAACTTACATTGTTTTGAAATGTTTAAATTAGGTAAAAAAAATTCTAAAGATACAAGATTGTATACATAAGATTGTATTAAAAAGAATTTATCGTTTTCAATTTTTTTTTATTCGTAAAATGAAGTTCAGTTATAACGATAAAACTAAAGCATGGAGGGCGATAAAATGGTTTTTTAAAGAACAACTGATATCGTAAGTTTTTTTTCATACAAAGAAACCCTAAATCTATTAGAGTCAAACGTGCCGCTATTGTTCTTTCAGGGAATAAAAGCTTGACACCGGAGAACCCTTCCTCCCCCGGGATTAAACCCGGGATGGATTGCTAACATTACTTTCACATCGATTTCCAACCGATTTTTAACCGAATTACGTGAATTCGCTTGAAAGGAAAGGAGAGAAAGGCGGAAAAAGAACAATACGCTACGCGCTCAAAGTGCGTTTTTACTCACACACGTCCATTGTGGTTTACCCCATACGTTGAATACTCTACCACTCACCTAAACACTACGTACGGTGGGTTCTTATTCAACTTACAAAATGGTTCAGTTCTTGATAAAAAAGATACACTAATTGCAGAACATCAATATGTACCTTATTTTCTTTCTTTAAGTGATTACCAAACACATTTAGCCACTCAAGCGACCACGCGAAATAAATAAATATTCCTCGATTGCTCGAAATTTCCCAAATGAAAATTTATCAAATTTTTCGCCAACATAAAAAAAACATACCTTCGAGTTTTAACATGGAGACATAAAAACTTATTATAGAGCTATAGAGCCAATGAATAAACATATATTTTACCGTTTATCTCATATTTGCAGGATTTATTAAAAAAAAATGGTAAAGTTTATAACCGCGCGAAACTCGCTCGTTTTTTACTTTGAAACTGCCGTGAGGGGTACTTATTCGAGTCAACATAGAATATTTTCGATTTTGTCTGTTGACTATTTATGAATGTTGTCTGTGGTATACTTGATAATGAAAGGTGCATATCTATGGAAAAAGGACTTAATATTAACCGTAAACAGCTGATCAAAAATTCAAATTGAAATAATATTTTAAAATTTTATTTTTAACACCGTTCTAAAATAGTCTACGTAGTTCGGATTTAAAACATCCATAGTCATAATAGATAAAGCATTTCAATAGCTTCGTTTTAAAATAAATGGCTCGCCGTGGAGATGTTTTAAATAATTACAATAAATGTTTTACGAATGGTAGGAAAATTTGGTCCAATTTTTTCAATCGCAGAAAAATAAAAGTGGTCCATTTTTTTTACAATAACCGCTCCAGTGATTAGAGAAAGCTGTGAGGGGGAAGGAATTAGATTAGGGGAGAAGAAATATATGGTTTAGATGAAAATTAGAAAACACCTGTCAATTTAGATTTGACTACCTAGCGTGGCTTAAGTTACTTCAAGCTGCCTTTCGAATAGATATTTTAATATTTTCTCGAAGAATCTCTAAGCAGTTCGGTATTACACTATCGATATTCCAATGGTGACTCTAGAGGCACGTAATACGAGAAATGTTACAACGGAACTCTCACAGGCAGGTACACTTATCATAACTTAGAAACGGCTTTAGCCGTAACAGAAATTTTGATTTTATGTTGTATATGGGTAATCCAATACTACAACTTTTTTTTTCTGTAGGGTACCGATGACATTTCATTTCATGTACATGCTTGTATCTGGTTTTGAATGCATTTGGAAATACTTTCTCAGAAGTAGTATATGTGATCAACTGCATGAAATATAGTTAGAATCAGGCTATATTAACATAACCTCAATATTAAAATTCAACGTTTGCATAAAACCTACCGTTCTTTTGCGTGGATTCTGTATAATTTAATTAGCATATTTTACTTCATGATTGCTGTTCTACACAATTATCATGAACTCACACATCTTTGTAAAAGTCCGTTTAGGAATATATTAATATAAATACCCATTTAAAACCATTGATTTATACTCCCCCAAAATTAAATTTGGCGAGTCGCCGTGGGTTTAGAATACAATTTGTATGCAATCCTCTACCGCTGGAAAAAGAGCTACAACAGTACTAATTAATGATATTCCTTAATAAATAAAAATTGCATTAGAAACTCCGTGATGTTATAACACTTTCAAGATCATTTAATAAAACTCCGTAAAAACTGTATTATCGTAAATATCTACTTTCGTCTTGCCCCCTCTTTGCGACTAGCCAAATTTATGCAAAATTTCTTGCACTTTAGGAAATTTTATGCATCCTAACTATTTCTCACAGAAAACAAATCTTTATCTAGGGGGGAAAAATACTGTGAACGTAGAAAAATTAAAAAAACGTGCAAAAGTTTAAGGTGAAAAATAGTGACATACAGAGAAATGAGAATAATAAAAATATTTAATCATCAACATATTTTTAGAACTTTATACATTTTTTTAGCTATCGTTGATTCTATCGACAATAAGGTTACTGCTCAGCTCATTCAGGATTTCTCCTGGAACCGATTTTCAGTAGTTGCTCATATAAATAAAGTAGGTCGAAGTTGTTTTTAAAGCTTATTAGTTTGAGTACCAAAGCAAGGATATATTAAATATCAGTTATTATTAAGATTTTCTTTATTAACCCTTCAAAAATGGGGAGTATTTTGTCAGAAGGTCAAAATATTTCTGCTCTGCAATAAAATCCAAATAAATGTAATATTTCTGAACATATCCGAAGACCAAAAACCTTTTTGTAAAGGTGATGAAACGTGGCTAAAGAAGGAGGTAGCGCAACACGGCATAACACCCCAAAAACAAATAACGAAAATTTTTACAAATGTTAATATTAGAAATAAAAACATAATATTTGAAATATTAAAATTTAAAAAAATGGTTTACCTTATATTTTTTCTATTTAAAATTACCGATAACGAAAAAAAACACACGCTCACACATATTTTATTAGGCTAATGTAATATAAACATTGTTATCACCTCACGTTTTTGTTATTTATTTAAAAAAATATGAATAATAATTATCCAAATTTTATAAATTTTTTTTAAATTGCTAAAAAAAATTTTGGTTTCATAGAGACGCATTTTATTTTTCTAAGAGTTTTCTTTTTCTAACACCGTTTAGATTATATTTCTCACCATGACTGCAAGGGAGGTGCAATGATTTATATGAGACCTATGTGAGCTGGGACAAATTTGGAATCCTCTGATTTAACTGGTTAACATTTTAGGTAATCATATGAAAAGAAAGTAAGGTAATATTTTGAGATTTTATTCACTTCTTGTAAGTTGAATGTTTTGTGGTGTTGCGTTATGAAACGTTGGTGCCCTTTCATTGAATATTTCGTGCACTTTTCATTTGAGTGTGTGGTATTTCCCCCGCTACGCGGCCAGACTGTTTAAAAGGGGCAGGTGCGCGTATAGTTTGGGGTCGGGAATTTTTCTCACTTTTATATGGGGAAAGTGACTCCGACTGAGTCATAAAAGTGAATAAATTCCGCGGCAGGCCGGGGAGCCAATAAACTTACCGGCAGATATGAACTGGGTGTGACTGCCGAAATAAGATCAAAATGACGTTTTTGGAATTCATTTCTATTCCAAAACTTCACGACGCACTCAAAAGTATTCATTGGTTTCTCTATAGGTAGAAATAGTTCGAAATAGGTAGAAATAGTTCGCTTAAATCTGCTTAAAATTGCGTTAATTCTTAATAGAAAGTCTATACAGACTTTCTACATACGTATAACAATTACTACGTATATTATACTTATTATACGTTATAATACATACGTATTACAATTTTCATTGAAACACTATCCTACAAAAAAAAATTAAGTAATGTTAATATATTCACTTTTATTATAGTGATATTAATAATATAATTACTTCTTCGATAAATGTAAAAGATAATTTTATGAAAGAGAAAAAAAGTTCATCAATGGAAACTTTCACAGATAATTTTTGACATAAAATTGTAATTTTAAAAAGTTGATTCTTTCATGCGTTGGTACATTTACATGAAAAAATCCTATTTTTTTGTAGTTTACACTAATATTTTTTAAAGGAATTTAACAATTTTATTTTAATTCTACTCAATGGAAACGGTAGGAAAAGCATAATGTTTTTGTACTTATAATAAAACCGATTCGTATTAAAGATCAATCTAAATAGTGATTTTTTACCTGAAATAAGTATTTTTAACTGAAGCACGTGAGTAGACTCAAAAATCCCGTACGAAATAAAACCCACAAAACTGCGCCGCGCAACGAAGCTCAATTGTATGCGGTTCATTTCCATACCGAAATCAGCATTTTTTACGTATATCTCAAAGTATGAGTTTAAAGAGAAAGAAAAAGCAATAAATTTCTTTTAAATTCTGCTCCCTGAATAAATTTCTAGACCAAAGTTACGTACACGATTTTCTCTTACGAGTAGTATATTTTGGACCCTACTATAAAACAATTCTTTTCGCTATATCACTCATGGGTTTGACGTCACGAATGAAAGAACAGAAGCATTTTAAAATTATTAAGAGAAAAATTGGGAGTAAACGAACCTGACAAATATTTCACATTTTGCATGCGTTTACTGGGCATAATTTGCAGAATTTAGCAATATATTTATTATGATTAAACAAAGATAAAAATTGTAAATCACTGTAGAAGAAAATATCACATCGTACTCTCGATGAAAATATGACTCAGATAAAAACACTAAAAAAAACAGAGTGTGCAATTCACACGTGGTAGAAGTGAAACCTTCAGAAAACTAAAGTAGACAAAAGTGGGGAAGCTACGAAGCACTGCACAAAGAAGAGCATGTTTCATATTTCATTGAGGGTTTATGAAATTATCTTCTGCAATGATTCGATAAGTCATCCCTATAAATTTAATACAAATTGTTTTTTAAAAGGTCATCGTCATTTTTTTAATAAAGATCAATAACATCAAAACGAATATAAACGTTTGTATGTATTTAAATTATGCATTTAGGTTTAGCATTTAAAGGGTGCTACGCCGATAGGCACCACGGTGCTGCGACGCTACGGTGTTACGGTAGCGATCTAACCTTCCGTAGTCAAACTGGAGCAGGGCGGTACTACACTACTGTTTGTAGTCACTGTAATGATTAAAGAACTTTACGATTAATGTTGAATTTTATTCACAAGTAAGGTTTCCAAAATAATAATTAAAAACCTTGATATTTACCATGCCGTTTGAGTTTGGTGGTGGCTGTTGCGAACTTTCGAGGTGGGGGCATGGTTCAGCATCATAATATTTAATATTTTTAAAGAGTTATAGTACACTAAGTATAATTCTTGATGAAAAAAAAGTGAGTTGAGAGCCTTCTGTAAGCATTGACTTTGACACTTTCGACTATTAAACAAGCATCTTGTATACTGGACTGTTGACAAAATTTGTTGACTTTCGAGGTGGGGAGCATGGTTCAGCATTATAATGTTTAATATTTTTAAAGAGTTGTAGTACACCAAGCATAACTCTTGATGAAAAAAAAAGTGAGTTGAGAGCCTTCTGTAAGCATTGACTTTGACACTTTCGAATATTAAACAAGCATCTTGTGTATACTGGACTGTTGACAAAATTTGTTGACTTTCGAGGTGGGGAGCATGGTTCAGCATTATAATATTTAATATTTTTAAAGAGTTGTAGTACACCAAGCATAACTCTTGATAAAAAAAGTGAGTTGAGAGCCTTTAGCAAGCATTGATTTTGACACTTTCGGCTGCTAAATAACCATCTTGTATACTGGACTGTTGACAAAATTTGTTATTTAAAAATATTTTCCAACAGCAGTCAAAACAACTTGCTAACAATTGAGAAGTTTTAGATTATTGACAATTTGCGATTTATCAGTTTATACATAATGCGCAGTAAACCAAAAATAAAAATCATTTTCGAATTTTCTCTTGCGACTATAACTCTAATAAGACAACATGGGATAAAAATAAATGAAATTTATAATTGCTGGTATCCCCGACGTTGATGCCCTGGCTTTACGCAACTTTTTTAGGTAAACTCATGTAGACTGTGATCCTCTATCTTGCTTTGAAGTACAATTTTGCACATATTCATCAATATCTAAAAGAAACTATAGATTTGAATAAATATCAAATTCACACCTCCCAGCGACACCGTCCTTTATCAAAATAATAGAATAAATAAAACAAAAAATCGCTCGTGGCCAGTCAGATAACCATAATTTTAAGGAGTTCATTGGAGGAGGACAATGAAAATTTCATCGTATTTTAAGACAAGATGTCAATATTATACAATAAATAGATAGGTCGTACAATAAATTAAATTTTTAACAGAATTATAGTTAAAAAACAAAAAGAAAAAAATGTTTGACATGTCTGAAAAACGTTACTTTATTGAGGTCAGATATTAGATATCATAATGTTGTCATCATTGCGTAGTCTATATTTATCTGCGCAAAGTAGTTATTAGAATAATAGAAAATGATTTCACACACAGTTGTAACTTGTTTGAAGTTTGTCAATGAAGTTGTGACATAGTTTTTATGTCAAGGTTGCGAGTAGAAAGAAGGAGGGATAATCTCTAACACGCGTTGAATATAATTTTTCATCTGAGGGCTGCATCCTGCAAGGGTAATGTATTAAAACCGGAGTAGCTAAGGCTTGTACCTAGCAGGAGGTAGTAGCAACCAGCTAGGAAGGTAGGTCGGGTGAAATATAGCCGCTCTTTGTGAGTTATTTATCGTTCCCCTTTACAGGAGGCGGGCTACATAAGGTATGGATGCACCGGCGTCAATGCCACCCCAAATGGATCCCTGCGGAGCAGTGACAAGATGTAGCTGCCTGGAAAATTACAATATTGCATAATCGTTACGGCAAGTGCTCGAAAATCACTTATCTACGTGCAAACGCTTATCGATAAGGTGCACGAAAAAAATCACACTAAAAATGTACGATGTAGCCCGTAAACAGCTTTAACAAAGGCTTACTATATATCCTAAGAAATATAGCGTTCTCATCTCAAAAATTATCGTCAAGAATTGCCTAAACCTATAATGAAATGAAGGAAATGCCTCCCTGCAGTAGTGTAGGTAATATACATCCTCGTCTATTCATGAAACATTGGCAGGCCAAATTTATTATTTTAAAAATTAAAGTGAGTAAAATTAAAAAAAAATCTTTTTTTTTTAATATTTCTTATTTATTTATTAAAAAAGATGGTTTCTTCTAACCTTTCAAACCCATGTAACCCCTTAAAACTCAAAATTCATTATAACTAAACATAAGAAAAAATAAATCATAAGAGATATTCACATGATTTTAAAAAAATACGATCCTTCAGAAATTACCTCTTCATAAGTGATTGTTTTTTTACTCCATTGGAAATGTTTTGCTTTTATTTTTAATCGCATTGTGCATCGAATTTATTTTAAACTGTAGCCAGCCCACGAACATGAAAACTCGTCCTAATGATGTTTTTCCACATTCACTCCTCGTTGTGCAACGAGCGTACCATGATGCATTTATCAAAAACAGGCCATTTGATACAACGGGGATTCCCCTTATTTTGGACATGACTGTTTGACGTGTAACACCCCCAGCGCTGTGCCATTTTTCACCCTTTCTAAATAGAACCGAATAGTACCTACATGTTATAATGGTCTGTCCAGCTATTTCAGAACCTTGGAAGATACTGTTTCAATTTCTTGTTATAAAATATGAATCATTTGACAGGTCGATTGTTTCGCGCAGCAGACACCGGCAAGACTGTTGGAAAAAGGCCAGAGAAAATGGCCTTTATTTTAAAGTGATCCATTCTTGTCACACTTTTATTTCTAATATTATTTATTGATGTAACTGACAACAGACTGCCGTAGACAATTGTTAATGTGCTTACATCACTGACGATGTGCATTGAATGCGATTGACGGAATTTCAATCGACCCGTAATATTTTCGCCATAATTGCTTTGTTGTCTGCCAAGAAAATACCTAAAGCGATACAACGAATTTTAAAAATTTATTTTGCTTACCATAACACTATACAATCGCGATATAAAGTAAAAAATCTCTTTCCGCGAAGAAACTGAATTCCAGAAGTCTCAATTTTTTTACAATTGCTCCACACAGGAAGCCTTGAGGAACGTCCATGCCTATGTCACCTATGGGTATGCTATGGAGAGGGTATTTTTAAAGAAAGGAAGGAGAGGAAGTCCTGGGTGGGAAAAGGTATGAGGGGCGGGTTGGAATCAGTGTATCAAGTAGTGACGGACGTATGAAACCATCCCTCGTTCTGCGATGCAAGGCGATGGGTTGAGGGAGTCCTGCTGGAGAGGTCAAATGGACTCGTCTCTGTCTTACAGTCTCTACCCACCTGCCGCCAAGACCTAGACAAAGTTCACCTCATGACCCTAGCACCCCTTCTAAGTCGCTAAACGTAGCGAACCACTTGGGAGCAACTATGGTAGAGGAGATGTTATACAATAAGTAATGATTAAAATTTTGGGCAGCGGTACCCATTCCCACCTCCCAAATTATAAATAGAATACAAATTGACCGAATGATTGTCAATCGCCTAGCGAAACGGTGATACCAAGATACGAGTAGAAGAATGAGAAGTCTCAAAAATTGTCAACCGCTTCAATTGACTCAGAAAAAGATCAATTCGCAATAATTGTGAATCGCATCAATAAAGTGAATTAACGTAACAATTGATATTGAAACTTTCCGAGGCGCTTTACCTCAAGAATATTTAAGAGAATATTGAGTCAAGTTATTACTGTAAATTTAAAACCTTCTTATTTTTTTAATTAACGCTTCCAGAACGCTCGAAAGTACCATTAAAGTCAATTTTATTAGGATTTCTTTCTTCCTAGCAGCTCTACCTGCAGCAGTTAGTGAATGCTTTAGTTGCAGTTTTTCCACGTTCGCGTGTTGGTGGTGGCGTAACTAGTATGGCGAGGGTAGGTCAGGTACCACTAAAAGGAGAAAAATGTGGAGGCAGCCTTCAGAAACTCTGATTTTCCAAAGCTTTATTTATTTATTTTTTATTGATAGAAAATATTATGTATTTTCAAACATTATTTCATAATGTAGGCCTATTTGAGACTTAACCCCTTTGATTAGGCTCCCATTTTACAATATATTAAAATTCCGCAAAAATATAGTTTGGGATAATAAATTGAAAAAAAAAAGAATATGAAATAAAGTAAAATACAATAATAAAGACGGCACGGTAGTACAAAATGAAGTGCGTATTGTAAAAGTATTAAATATTACGCATGGTTCACGTTTTATTCTATTACATTATAAAAGTTTTGTAATATTGTCTCGTTTGTTCTAATCAATCTTTTAATTTTGTACTGAAATGTTAACTTGATTACCTAGTTTTTGTATCGAGTGAAAGCCACCCGCCGATTATAAACGTTTTTGTGATATGGCACCACAGCTCTATCTAACTGGAGTCGATGGGATTACGGCATCCAAGTTGAAGAAGTTGTGTGGATAAATACGAAAACGGGTATTTGATTTAGGTATATAATGTATATCTTCAATCAAAATAATATTAATTATAATTTCGTCGTTTAACCCCTTGAACTTCTCAGGGTCCAATACGACCCGGCTTGGAAACATTTTGATATTTTTTTCTATCATGCGAAAATACGTGATTTTTTCGGCGTCACGAAGAGAAATCACAACTCTTCTCAAATTGTCTCAAATACAGGGTGTAACAGGACGTAGGTACCCGAGGGATTTTGACCATCGATTCTTGACATTATTTGGAGTAAAAAAATGTAAATGAAATTTTGGTTTCCGATGATATTTTTAATGTTTTTTATTTATTTTTTCTACAAAAACATTACAAAATGGTAGGTGTTGGACTGTTGGAGGCGGGGTGAGGGGTTGGTCGGTTACTCGGCTGAGTGACCAATGACAACAAGCGGAAGAAATTTTTGAAGTAAAACTTTTTTACGTACGCTTGACTTGGGGAGTAAGCTGGTGAATGCGTGACGAGAGCGTTATGAAAAGCGTGATCGAGGCGAACGGTCGAGCGAAGCGAACGGAAGTTGAGAGGGAGATATAAGTTAGTAAAGATTAACTTCAGTCGTGTGGTCTAAAGCATACTCGTTTTGTTTGTTTGAATTTGAAGAAAAAAAAATGTCATCAAAAAGTCACCGGAGATCAAAATTTAATTTACATTTTTTACTCCAAATATGCTCAGAAATCGCTGGTTAAAATCTCTCGGGTACGTCCTGTTACACCCTGTATACACCTACACCGTTGTAATTAATAAAATCACAAAACAGCCAAAACAAAGAATTTACAATTCGCGCCGTTAACATTCATTTTAATTTTCAAAATTATTCCTTATATTTTATTGCATGAACGCGAAAATCGAATTTTATATCATTATTTTGTATCACCCTATATAATATAAAAAAATATATAAATTAATTATTGTTAAAAGTAATTATTAGAATTATTAATTATTTATTGAAGAATTAAGAAAGAGATAAAAAGAGTTTACCATTTTCTTACAAATTTCCTAATCAAAAGGAATGTGTTATCGAAATATTGTATTGTTAATTTTTTTTGTATTTTAGAGTAAAATACCAAGTGAAAATGTAGTAAGCGTTATTAGCAACATTTTTCAGGTTTGATGTTAAATTTTTTATAACTTATAATACATAGACTTGAAAGATAAATTTATCAAAATGTAAATATACATTAAAAATAGATCATAAAAAGCCTGTGGAAAGTTGCCCATCGTGTACCCGAATTCGACATATATAGTGAAAAGTGGAATGATATATGATGCCAGTACAGAAATATTAATTTACTAAAGCATGGCGTACCTATAGGTACAACAAATAATATCACACGAAGAGGTAACACATGGCTTTCAAACTGGAGTAGAAATGATAAAGGCAGGGAAGATCTGACGTACTAAATCACTTAATTACTCCTGTAAGTTTATCATTAATTATTATGACAGCTTACATAATATGATATAATAAGGTCTTGCTTGCATATAATTAATTACTGTAAATGAAAAAGTTCATCCTAAAGTTTTCTGAGAAATCAAAATGAATTGGAAAATTCTTCTGTTTTCTGATTACATTATAAGAAACCATTTTCATTAGGTTTTGATAAAAATTCCGGATGAACTCAGAAAGCCTTAATAAATGTCTAAATATGACCTTATTTCTTAAAAGCAAATTAAATTAAACTGAAGGCGTAATTATATTCAGTAGGCAGTCATTTTCCCATTATATTGTTTGCCCGAGAGATAATTTAGTCTGTCGTGGTCGCCCGAAACAAGGCGATGTTTGATCTACACAAGAAGGAGGCGAGTTTGGAGTCAATTAAAACTTATTTTAAGAATATAATTATTTGGGTGTGGCTTATACGACTAATGAAAAAATGTGGAATGAAAGCGGTATCGAATATACATTATAAAACTAAGCACAATGCATCTAGAAATAAGTGAAATGGAAAAAATTAAAGGGTTAAGGTGATGCTTAATGTGAAATCACCATTTTAGATTGAACTTTACTTCAAATTGCTTTATATTATGAAAATTAAAAAAAAAATGTTTTAGATAAATTGAAGTTTTTTTCTTCATTTCGCTTGAATAGAATTAAAATAAAATTGTTTATTACTTTAAAAAAAAATTTAATGTAAACAACTAAAAAATATAGTTTTTCGTTAGAAACATACGAACGCACATGAGAAAATAACTTAACATGAAAAAACAACTTAAAAATATACAACATGATGGCTAAGATTATTTGTGACAGTTACCCTTGATTAAGGGCCTTTAACCAGCCGGTGGTCGGAAATCCAAATTTCGTCGAAAGATCGTATAGGGCGGATCCAATGAGAAAGATTAATTATTCTCCGTATCAGCTTTTTTAAATTATAACTCAAAATCGATTTCATTTCATTCAAAATTTGCTGTAATTTATACCTACATCCAAAAATGCTGACAGGCGTGTTGATAAAACTATTAAAATATGTACTTTTTGTAATTATTTTTTGATTATAAGTATTTTTAATTATTCAATAATGTCTAAGCAAAATAAGAATGTAAATAAATCTTATATTAGTTTGCAAGATCGTAAATAAATAGACAAACTGAAGTATTTTCGTCAAAACACTCAAGCGCGAATTTTTTTTTAAATGATTTTATTTAAACCAAAATTAAAATTCTGAAACAAGCTTTCCCAGATAATTTATTGATTTATTTTACTGCATGATTATATGATTTTAAATTTGTGTTGTACAATACAAAATTTTGTATGAAAATTTAACAAATCTGCCAACCACGTATGGTATAACCTTATTATATAGAGTGGCGCAAAACTACCGTATTATTTAAGATTCAAACCATATAGGTGGTTTTGCGCCACCCTTTACTAAAAATAAATTTAATAGATAAAAGAACAATTTTTGTGGAAGAGTCAATACGTCTAAAATTTGATTTAAAAATGACATATTTCCGGTTTTCTTTGGTTATTCCCTCTTAATTTTTTTTTATTAGTTTTTGGGGTATTATGCCGTGTTGCGCTACCTCCTGATGATGGACACTGCAACGCTGTCCGAAACGTTGGCTAAAGAAGGAGGTAGTGCAACACGGCATAATACCCCAAAAACTAATAACAAAATAATTTTTGGCCGTGAAAATCTAAAATCGTATCTCAAAAATCACTTTATTTAGCAATGGCGATATAAGGCATACTAAGAACATACACATTTTTGGCTTGAGTCTTCCTCTTAAGGAGAACTTTTCCAAGCGTCTGTGTTGTGTACAAAAACAATGCATTCGTTTGTTTGAGAATATGCGTTAAAAGGAGCACTTTATTCAGTCTGGTTACTTGTTCCGGAGAAATGGGTATCATTTTTCTAGAAAACAAGTGTGATTTAATATAAGTTAGGGGTGGGTTCATTTGTGTCTGCGAAGTACGAGAAGTTTTAAGTGAATAATTCCCTCATTTGAAGCACGCCTGTAAAATTACAATATTCATCAGAAAAGTTTTGCAATTCTGTTGTGAGAGCTTTGTTGTGGCGAGGCGAATAGATGTAGAAGCAAAACGGGTTGACTGCAAACTGTTAATTACAGTGGGAAGCAAGAAGCAACAGAGGTCGGTAGATATCGTGCGGATTGGTGCGGTGAACGGAGTTGTCTTGTCACACGATTATCTCGACTCTGTTAATGAGTCCCGCTCGAGCCGGGGGGAAGTGGCGCGGGTGGGGCGGGCAGGCCCTCCTTGGGCAAACCTAATTAAAGGTGCGACCCGGAGGAGAGGTCCAAACGAATTATAAACAAATTACTTTTCTGTCTCGTTTGACGGGAGCCGAGTCATTAATCATCATTTAAAGCAACTTCAAGCGGGAACACACGGAGGGGCGCGGAGTCAAAGGGGGTTCTCCCCACAAAATGTGTTTCGGATGTTGAGTAATGGCTGTTTGACTTTTTGGTCCGTGAACTTAATAGAAAAAAATGTATACATTCACCTTTATGGGTGATTTCCGCGGATATTCGAATTTATGTGGCGACAAACCGTGTCCCGTGCATTAATGCTGCTTTAGATTTAAGATTCTTCCGCCATTCGCTGCCTGATACTCGCGGAACGACTTTCCACGGGAGATGATATTTTGAGATACGTGCTGTAGCGACAAATACAGTCAAATCATTTTAAAGAGGACACGTTTGAATGTATTTATGGACACCGATAGTATCGAAAGTTTCAAAAAAGTTATTCGAACTAGGAACACCCGCTCGCAGTTCTGTCTCAACCCGCAAAAACCCTAAGATATTTGTGAATAGCGATGTTTATTTAAATGGAAACCCAGTTGTTTCGCAGAAATTCATCCATGACAAAGTCATCAAAGGGCTATTCCGCGCTATTTTGTTTTTTTGCACATTTGAAAAATACCATAACACGTCAATTCAACTTCAAATTGTGTCAGTGGAATAGAGAACTATGATGTTGTCAAGCTTGTCAGCTTATTACAAATTGGTAGAAGGCTGAAATGGTATTTAACTCGAACCTTTCAAATTAAAAAACAAAATGGCGCTCGACGAACATATGATGAAATTGTTACATTTGAACTTCTGCGAAACATTGCGATTCAATTCGACAACGTTCTTTTTATGTTTTTAAATATATCCATTTGAATTTTGAAAATCTTGATAATGTATCGAGTTGAAACTCGATAGATATACACGTGGTCGATGAAAATGCATTCTGTTAACATTTTGAGGCACTCACACACACACATAACGCATGCACATGAATTTCTGTGAAATGACTAGGCCTTAATTAAAAATTATACGCGTTTTTCTGAAATTGGCTTCCAGCCGACCCAAGAACTTGAAGGCCCAAAAATTGCATCCATTCATCGATTGATATACATCCAAATACAACTACAAAAGCGAGGGTCCCTTTAAAATGATTTACCTATACCTACCTATCTATCTTACACTTTCATATACTTTCTTTACTTATACTGACAGTTTCACTTTTATATTTGTCCAGTTCTTTTTTGCTTACAACTTTATATGTGTTTTATATACAGACATATATTATTAAAATCTTTTCTCTACAATTACAATTTTATTTTTAAAAGTACATAAATTGCTGTTGTGCGGGTGTTTAAGAGCAATATAAACGCTAGAAATATTTCAAATCTCGTGTCTTCAAAATTAAAAATCGAGCGTCTTATTTGCACGAGGCAAGTAAGCGCAATTTTTTTTTATTTATTTTGTGCATAATTTTATAAGAATGAAAAAAAGTTAGAACACACGAAACCTCAAAAATAATCTTAGTCATAAAGGGGTATTTTTAAAAAATTGTTTCTTACATTACTTCATAGTTAAGTTATGAAAAAAAAAAGCATTTTGTTTAGTGGTTTACGCTTATATTTTTTGTTATGTGTACTTAAAAAATAATTTTATTGTAATTCCAGTACATGGAAAAGCTAGTAAAAGCTTCAATTTATCCGTAACATATTTTTTGATGTTCAGTGTAAACCGATTCGTCGTAAAGATTAATCTAAATAGTATCTAAATAGGATTTCACGTATAGTTTCAAGGGTCAATGGTTTCGCTGAAATTCAAATGTAAGATCCCCGACAAATGGCCATTCAGCGCCGTATTGTTTTTTTTTTATTTATTTGAAAGGCCTTGATTTAAATGGTATGGAGAAACATCGCTACATAAAGGGAACATTTCAACTGTTAAAAAACAAAATGGCGCTAAATAGCCATTTGATGACTTTGACGCAAGTGAATCTCTGCGAAACAACTGGGCGTGAGAGTTTACAGTGTTCTAAGAAAATAAAATTTCTATAATATAATTCAATAATAAATAAATGAAAACGTTCGTTAAATTTTATTCATATCTACGTTTTTTTGAGGAATATGGAAAGGTTTTTGTAACGTTCATAAAAATTACACGACCAAAAAATATGCGGTCAAGTTGACCAGAGGCACAGGCGAATTCGTGTCGGATTTATTTCACCGCCGACCACCGATAGCTCCGAGGTAAGCCCTTCCAAGCTAAGGGATCGAAACTTTAACAACGGAATATCGATTTCAACCCCCTCCCAACCCTACGTGGAACACCCTTCTACCATTCGTTTGAATTTTATTCACGGTAAAAACAGGATATTTTGGTAAATTAAATAAAGATTATGTTGCCGATACTTGGGTGTGTTGTTTCAATTTGCTAGAATTATTTTTTTTTTACCCAGGGAAAATTAATAAGGCATGGGCATGTTAACAATTTATAATCTTTTATTAAATTAAATTTATATAAATAATAATAATAATAATTTAAATAATTTAAATAATAATTGTAGATGGAGACGAGGGTATATTTAGAAATTTCAAAATTCAAAGTATGAAAGGGGATGAGGTTTATAAATATTTAGGATACCCGCAATCGAATAGATTAGATCACACTAGTATTAAAAATGATATTAGGATTAAATTTCAAACTAGGATCAGAAAAATTTTAAAATGCAATCTATCTGCTAAAAATTTAGTAAAAGCAATAAAAACTTGGGCAATACCTCTACTAACGTACTCATTTGGCATAATTAAATGGTCCAATACAGATTTAGATAGTTTAGAACGATTAATTAGAACTACGTTAACAAAATTTAATTGCCATCATCCAAATTCAGCTATAGAACGAATTAATTTACCTAGAAATTAGGAGGTAGAGGTGTAGTCAAAATAACATCTTTGAAACACAATCAGGTAGAAATGCTTAGAATTTTTTTCCATAGGAAAGCTAATAGCTCAGAAATGCACAAAATAATTTACAAGGCAGATAGAAATATTACACCTTTAAATTTATATGACGAGAATGCCAACATTCTTATAAATACTAACCAGGAATTATTAGATTCCTGGTCAAATAAAATTATTCACGCAAAACACTTCAATTATCTCAACCAAACGTATGTTGACAAACTTTCGTCAAACAAATGGTTGAGTATTGGAGAGTTGAGCGCAGAAATAGAAGGATTTATGCTTGCCATTCAAGATAGAGTCATTAATACTAAAAATTATAGAAAGCATATAATCAAAGATATAAATCAAATTGATGATTTATGTAGAAAATGTTTGGCTTTTCCCGAAACTATAGAACATATTATATCGGGATGTTCTATATTAGCGCCTTCTGAGTATACATTTAGGCACAATCAGGTTTTAAAAATAATTCACCAAAGTTTGGTAATTAAACATAATTTGATTGATTGCCGTAATGTAGTACCTTATTATGAATATGAACCAAATTCATTTATAGAAAATGAATTTTATAAAATATATTATGATAAAACTATACTAACAGACAGAACAATTAGTCATAATAGACCTGATATAGTTTTACATGACAAAATTAAAAAAATAACTTATATCATTGATGTAGCTATTCCAAATTCCTGTAATATTCAAAAAACTGTTTCTGAAAAAATTAGAAAATACACAGATTTAGGAAATGAGATTAAAAGAATTTGGCATTCTCGGACTATAAAAATATTACCATTTGTTATTTCGGCCACTGGCATAATACCTAGGAATCTGATTCAAAATTTAAGCATATTAGATTTGTCAAAGAATTTGTATATAAAAATGCAAAAAGCAGTAATTTTAAATACATGTAGGATTACAAAAGATTTTTTAAATATTTATATTGAGGGATCAGTAGGATTTATAGGTTCAATTAGAAATGCCACAGAGCCGAACCCTCTGATATGAAAATATCTGGAGTCGGTGAATTATATTCCCATTTGGTCTCTAGTAGGTTGACAGGTTGTTCTTGTATTGTTTTGTATTTATAATACTTATATAGTGCAATTGCATAACGTGGATTCACTAGATGATCATTTGGGGAAGTGTATGAAAGGGTTTAGTTTTTCCTTCTTTTTTTTTTTTTTTTTGGGGGGAAAATTTAACCCGGACATTTAAATCTGGTGCGTATAAAATAATAATAATAATAAATGGTTGCTTAGCAACGCAAGCCTTGACGTTTGCTTGTATTTTAGCTCTCTGATTTTTTTATTGTATCAGATAGAAAAGAATTAGCTTTGATCCCAAAACATATAAATATTTGAAAATAAGTATATTAGATAACGTAATAAATAAACTGCCAGTGGACCATAGGATATTTAGGTAAATAAATACAAAATAAATTTTTCCTTTTGTGAGGACTTCAGTAACCAAGGTAAACAACTATATTTTGAGATTACGTTGAAATATATTTTGTAGGTAAATTTAATTATATATTTTATTTTGATAACATTATTCTACAATATAATAAATATTATAGATTTGTAGTATTGAAGGGTAGTTTACATTAAAATATTTAATTTGGAGATATTGAAAACTATTTGTTGACACTAGGTAACGACGACAGTTGCTTGGTTACTGGAATGTAGGAATTAATAATAATTAATAAATCATTTCCAAGTTGTTTTGAAAGGTGACACAATGTCATTTTCAACCAACGGAAATGAAAATGGGTTTATTATGTCATCTATACAGATGAACATTGATAATCTGAGACCCCAAAAAACAAAAGCAGGTATTCCTAGGCAGCGTATGAAATGGACGAACGATGTCAATATGTTCATCGTTCGTTCATATTTTTATGTAACTAAACTAGAAACAGATATGTTATTGTATAGGAAAAAATTACATTTACTTTTCTCACAAAATTATCCGGTTGCCCAAGTAAACGAACAAAGATTAGCTGACCAAAAAAGGTCAATTTTCAAAAATAATTTAATTCCTGTAGTAACATTAAATGAGATAAGAAAAGAAGTAGCAGATAGATTGCAATTGGAGAATAATTTAGATCAAATTAATACGAGTAGTAATGTTATATTAGATGCATTGAATGAAGATAGTTTAGCTAATATTCTAGTAGAAGAATCCAATGATATTAGAGTAGATTCAAATAACTTAGACATTATTCATAATCTTAGGGAAATCAATATTGCAAATTTAAACTTACTAGATGATAATGTAATAGAATTAGCTAACTTGCTTCAAAATAATATAAATAGATATATAGATATAGAGCCCACAGTTAGACCAAAATTACCAAAATTGCATACGTCAAAGAAATTATCTAAATTAATTTCTGAATTAAATAATTTAATTTTACCAAAAATAATATTTGACGATATTAGTTTTTTAGATCTTCATACAATAGTGTACGCTAGTGCTATCACTATATGTAATAAGTTAGGAGTTAAATTAATATCCTCTGATGATAGATCATATAGTTATAGTAAACCAGAATGGCAGATTAGATTAGAAAATGATGTAGTATTTTTAAGAAGTAGTATAGCTAGAGTAATTGAATATAAAAATGGAAATAGAAGTAGGAATATTTTGAGATATGTAGATGAAATTGGGAGAAAATTTGGTTATAGCATTGGTAGTAATAATAATGAAAATAGAATCAATGATTTATTAGATTTATTAAAACAAAAATTAGGTGTAAAAGCTAGTAGATTAAAAAGATATAATTATACGTATAATAAAAGAAATAATAATAGATTATTTCAGAAAAATGAGAAAATATTTTATTCCAAACTTGACGATAAACAGAATATTATTTCGAATAATAATATTCCGTTGCCATCTGAATCAGATATGCGCGATTTTTGGACAAACATTTGGAGTAAAGATATAAAACATAATGAGGCAGGTAACTGGATAGAAAATGAAGAACTCAATTGTTCAGACATTGAACAAATGAGTTTTTCTGATATATCGGTTGAATTGTTAGCCAAAATTATAAAAAATACTCATAATTGGAAAGCCACGGGTTGCGATTGGATACATAATTTTTGGTACAAACGTCTAACTACTTTACATCCTCTTTTTGCAAAAAATCTTTCAAAACTTGTCAGAGAACCTCAAAATTTTCCTAATTTTCTAACTAAGGGCATTACTTATATGTTGCCTAAAAGCGAACATATTAATAATCCCTCTCAATATAGACCCATTACATGTCTACCGACAATATACAAAATTTTAACCTCTTGCTTGACAGATTTAATATATACTCATTTGGATGAAAAAAATATTTTATCTGAACAACAAAAAGGTTGTCGCAGAAAACATATGGGATGTAAAGAACAGTTAGTTATTGATTCTGTAATTTTAAAACAAATTCAAAATCAAAAGCGTAATTTACATACTTGTTATATAGATTATCAAAAAGCTTTTGATAGTGTCCCGCACTCGTGGCTAATCAAAATATTAAAAATATATAAAGTTAACCCAATTATAATTAGCTTTTTGAAAAATATTATGTCCTTTTGGAATACAGATTTGCTAGTTAATTTAAAAGGTAAGAAAATAGTAGTACCGGGCATTTCAATAAAAAGAGGGATTTTTCAAGGAGACTCATTGAGCCCTCTTTGGTTTTGCTTAGCATTGAATCCCCTTTCTAAAATGTTAATTAAAAGCAAGTTTGGAATAAAAATTAAGGGTAATACAAGAGAGAGTAGTATAGTTTCACATCTATTATATATGGATGATATAAAATTATTTTCAAATTCTGAATCAAATTTAGAGAAAATGATTAAGGTAGTTAAAATTTTTTCAGATGATATTAAAATGACTTTTGGTTTAGATAAATGTAAAACTATCCATATAGAGAAAGGCAAAATTGTAGATGGAGACGAGGGTATATTTAGAAATTTCAAAATTCAAAGTATGAAAGGGGATGAGGTTTATAAATATTTAGGATACCCGCAATCGAATAGATTAGATCACACTAGTATTAAAAATGATATTAGGATTAAATTTCAAACTAGGATCAGAAAAATTTTAAAATGCAATCTATCTGCTAAAAATTTAGTAAAAGCAATAAATACTTGGGCAATACCTCTACTAACGTACTCATTTGGCATAATTAAATGGTCCAATACAGATTTAGATAGTTTAGAACGATTAATTAGAACTACGTTAACAAAATTTAATTGCCATCATCCAAATTCAGCTATAGAACGAATTAATTTACCTAGAAATTTAGGAGGTAGAGGTGTAGTCAAAATAACATCTTTGAAACACAATCAGGTAGAAATGCTTAGAAATTTTTTCCATAGGAAAGCTAATAGCTCAGAAATGCACAAAATAATTTGCAAGGCAGATAGAAATATTACACCTTTAAATTTATATGACGAGAATGCCAACATTCTTATAAATACTAACCAGGAATTATTAGATTCCTGGTCAAATAAAATTATTCACGCAAAACACTTCAATTATCTCAACCAAACGTATGTTGACAAACTTTCGTCAAACAAATGGTTGAGTATTGGAGAGTTGAGCGCAGAAATAGAAGGATTTATGCTTGCCATTCAAGATAGAGTCATTAATACTAAAAATTATAGAAAGCATATAATCAAAGATATAAATCAAATTGATGATTTATGTAGAAAATGTTTGGCTTTTCCCGAAACTATAGAACATATTATATCGGGATGTTCTATATTAGCGCCTTCTGAGTATACATTTAGGCACAATCAGGTTTTAAAAATAATTCACCAAAGTTTGGTAATTAAACATAACTTGATTGATTGCCGTAATGTAGTACCTTATTATGAATATGAACCAAATTCATTTATAGAAAATGAATTTTATAAAATATATTATGATAAAACTATACTAACAGACAGAACAATTAGTCATAATAGACCTGATATAGTTTTACATGACAAAATTAAAAAAATAACTTATATCATTGATGTAGCTATTCCAAATTCCTGTAATATTCAAAAAACTGTTTCTGAAAAAATTAGAAAATACACAGATTTAGGAAATGAGATTAAAAGAATTTGGCATTCTCGGACTATAAAAATATTACCATTTGTTATTTCGGCCACTGGCATAATACCTAGGAATCTGATTCAAAATTTAAGCATATTAGATTTGTCAAAGAATTTGTATATAAAAATGCAAAAAGCAGTAATTTTAAATACATGTAGGATTACAAAAGATTTTTTAAATATTTATATTGAGGGATCAGTAGGATTTATAGGTTCAATTAGAAATGCCACAGAGCCGAACCCTCTGATATGAAAATATCTGGAGTCGGTGAATTATATTCCCATTTGGTCTCTAGTAGGTTGACATGTTGTTCTTGTATTGTTTTGTATTTATAATACTTATATAGTGCAATTGCATAACGTGGATTCACTAGATGATCATTTGGGGAAGTGTATGAAAGGGTTTAGTTTTTCCTTCTTTTTTTTTTTTTTTTTGGGGGGAAAATTTAACCCGGACATTTAAATCTGGTGCGTAAAAAAAAAAAAATAATAATTTAAATTTATCCACTTTAATTATAATATGGATTTTGTCATCACACTTGAAGCTGGTCTCGATTCTCAATTTTTGCAAGCGACTCACATGTCCAAACATTTATCTATTGTTAAACAAGCATTCGATACTAAATCTGTACTTTAAGACATTATTTTTTTTCTCTTCGCTTATTCTTTTTTTTATGAGTTCAAAATTGTAGTTATTAACTAAAGCTTCTACGAGGAATTTAGTCGTAACACTTGTTTCATTCAATAAATAATATGTTTATATAATTTATCAATGTAATATGAAATTATGATATGAACTAAATTTGTCAATTTGACTGGCCTAAAACAGGATTCATTCCTAGTTGGCTAGTCAAAGTTTCCACATATGTTTCATTGTTTAATTTTATGCGAAATAATTATTATTATTATATATTATATTAAATACAATGCAATAAATACAGTGCCCTTTTTCTGTATTGTTAAGTTTTCCACGCAGACAATATTTTAAATTTTTATCTACCTATCCTATTTCAATTATAAAATAGAATTTTTTTTAAATATTAATTTCAATAATTTATTATTTACTCTTGTGTATAAGTTAGTCATGTAGTTTCAAAATTCTTCAACGGATGTCGTAGATATAGATAGTTGTCTAAATGTAGTTTTTTTATTGGTATCTCAACAGACGTCAGTTAAGCATTATTTTTAGAAGAGTATCATCTATTGTAGTTCGTGTCTAATGTACAAAAGTTTACGAAAATAGCCGAAAGCATTTGGTAAGCACAAATTAAAAAAAAAGAAATCCAAAAAAATTATATAAAGTGATAACATGACTTACAAATAAAATAAAACTTACATTGAGGCATCATAAAGCAAAAAAATATTAGTTTTTGTAAGTATTTAAGTTCCATTAAAAAATTTTGCTACCTCTGCATATAGATTACCTATGCCGTGCTCTGGGTGCGTGTTATAAAAGAGTTTTTAAACGAATTATGATCTGCGTTAGATATTCCAGAGCTTGAGTTACTATTTAAATATCATTGAAGAATAAGATAATAATAATAATTCAGAACAATACACAGAAAAATAGAAAAAGATAATGGTTGCAACTGGGACTCGAACCCAGAACCTCTCGTCTAACCGGGACGTGCGTTTACCAATTTATAGAAAAAATAGTTGAAGATAATACTGTTAATTCTAAAATTCGAAATATGAGATTGACTATTATGACGGCTTGACAGAAAGTGGCGATGGCGAAATTGGTAAACGCACGTCATGGATAGACGAGAGGTTCTGGGTTCGAGTCCCAGTTGCGACCATTATTTTTCTGTTATGTGTCTTGTTCTCTTTCATATTTTCGCTTGGATTATTATTATTATCTTCTTCTTCAATGATATATTACATTGATGAGAATAGCCTTCAAAAGATATAAAAAGGGAGTTTTTCTTATAAAATTAAATACTATTTAAATATTTAAAAACGTAAATATGACGCCAGTCACTGTTTGTACTTTTATTTACTTTACTCATTCGTACAAAAAAAGTTTTCCAAAACATATTTGATGTCAAAACAATACGACTTACTTGATAAGCCCGTTCGAGACATCCATCTGGCTGAGTCCTACGCAGGTTTGACAAAATAACACAAATAATAAAAATAAAGAAGCTAGTTGGCTAAGAAAATCTATTTGCTTTGTGTGTTGTCGGATGTGGGTTCCTGTTCCTAAACGGGGATGAAGCAATGAAGGCTCCGGGACAAATAAGGCTATTAGTTTTATTCGATTCCCGTTGTTATTCCTGTCTCCTCTCCTCGAGTCGGGTTCCACTATTATGGTGATATCAGGGCGTAAGCAAGAAACTTGGGCAGTAAAACGCGGAATAACACATATTTTTATAGTTTTGCGGGCGAGATTATTTATGATTGAGTCAAAAATGAAGCAAAAGGTCAGCACTTATTTCTGCGCTCAAGAGGGCAATAAAAGATAGTGTTATTTGTCTGACTAGTCCTGATCTATTATTATTATTTACTTTATTAACTAAATGGCTTCTTTAGACAATCGTCGGTGATCGGAAAACTATTATAACTTTTAAGTGTACAATCGTCAATATACAGGGTGTTAAGGGACGGACTTGACGTTTTTTAATCAGTGATTCCTGACAATATTTGGAGTACAAAAAGGGTACGCCATTTTGCTGTCCGATGATATTTCATAATCATACGTCACTACTGAACACACTCCTACATGTCATGACGGGATCACGTAATACGCGAGCTGTTTCGGGTGTCACCGTGTTGCTGGAATGAAACAGAGTGCTTATCACGTGACCCGTAGTCTGTACCCGACGGAATGAAATGTATTGTTTTTAATTAACAAAAAAAAATCATCGGACAATAAAATGACATCTACATTTTTTGCTCCATGATTCAGGAATCATTAGTTAAAATCCTTGGGATGTCAGGAATCATTAGTTAAAATCCAGCTGTTAGACTCTGTGTATATGCAAGCAGTTTGTTTTGTATGATAGTGGTAGTTTAAAGGGATGTGCATTATTTGAATTGGGAGCTTAATTGGCAACAATCTTAATGCACGCAGAAACAGAGGGTTTAAGTCTATATACTGGTTTTAATCATTTTAAAGTAACTATTTACCAATTTTACATATAAGTACTTACATATATAAAAAACTAATGTATTCGGAATCAGCGTTAGTTCGTTTGTGGGTACATGAAAAGTTAGATTTTTAAAGACATAATGTTTTTCACTTATTAAATATATACGTCGCTTTGTATAAGGCGCCTTGTTATAGCGACGCATCCCCGACCAAAATGTGACAATGGGAAAGATGAGATGGGATGAAAGAAATACAAGGTTCCTACCTTCCATGCTGTGGCCCCACGTTACCGTCGTCAAACGAAGAACTGGCTGTGATGTCTTTATCCGGGATTTGTCCACTCTCCATGCCCAGTGGAGCGTTGCATTGCACTGTAACAAACAAACGAACATTATCATCTCCATATTTTATTAATAATTTTTTTTACGCACTGCCGTTCAATTATGAACATTTTAACTCTGGAAATATACTCGTTGTCTACGTAAAATTTACGCATGGGTTTTAGGATTATTGCTCTTTCGTTCTAATTAGTCCGAATCCGTCGCTGTGCTTTTCACACATCTCACTCGCTTGGACCTACCTGAGGTCACCAGTTTTGAGATATAACGACCGCATGAGTAAAAAACCATAATATTGATACGTTCCAAAACTGTATCTGATTGATTTTTATATCAATATGTGTTATTATTAAATATAATATATCTTAATTATTGAGTACATTAGTCAAAACGGCTGATTATTAGTAAAAAATAAGTGATTTGAAATAAAAAGAAAAATTATTCCCCCTTTGTTGATTATTAAAGGAGTTTCACGTTTCGTTTTTTTTCGTATAACAAATAAATATATACTTCTTCAAACTTCGCAAAATTACTTTGTTGCATCATTTTTCATATAATGAATAACTGATTGCTTTGTATAAAACCACTATTTTTAAAACAATATCAACATGTTTCGACAACAATGTTGATATTGTTTTAAAAATAGTGGTTTTATACAAAGTAATCAGTTATTCATTAAATAAATATATATTTATAAATTGTTGTATTTGTTTCATAACGCTTAATAAGATCTCGATAGGTTTGTTCTGATTCACGTACAAAGGCCAGTATTCAAACCTATTGGTGAATTTCGCACACTGGGTTACATTGGCTACATTGGCATAATTGCCGGTTGTCAGCCGTTGTTAAGGAGCCAAAACAAGTATTTGTTTTTATTCAGTCTTCTCATTGTGACGCATCTGTCAACATTAGCGTTTATATCGTGACAAGCTATCGTGACTCGCATAGTGAATTTACCGCCGGTAATTCATCCCCATCGTATAAAAACTAACTAACAACTGCCTGTGGACCATCCAGAAACAGCCAATCGACCACGAGGGATCCACAAACCGGGCAAGATTGCCATCAAATTATCGTAAGTCCCTTTGTGAAATACCTTTGCTATTTGTTTCAGTAAACGTATTATATAGAGATCCACAGGCATAACTCGTGTAGAGTGAACATTCAGCTTCACTTTAACCCTTGTAAGGTGGTGCCATCAACGCGCTAATCTTACAGTATTTCTTATGTCATTTGTTTATAAAAAAATAATACCAATTGGTTTATTCAAATCAATTATCAAAATAAAATATTACATCTAGTTAAAACTCACGCGTCAATTTTATGTATGATTACCTTTACCGTACATCAAAATGTGATTATATTTCTAGGGTTAATAGTTAATACCATTAATAACTTGACTATTCATAGTACAGTCATTTTCGACATTTTTTGATATGTAAGACTTTTATAACCATATTAGAAAAAAATATAAGAAAGAAAATGTTACAAATCTTTCACTCCAAATGATGTCAGGAATCACTTGTTAAATTGAATCATCTACGTCTCTTAACACCCTGTATGTTAACTCAGAGAGGAAATATTATAATTATACGCATGAAAGAATCCTGTCGGACAACTATTCTAAATCTTCATAAAATTGTGTGACAATCATAGACGATTTGGCAAGCACAGTTAAAACCACAACGACAGGAAAACCGGGCGCCTCTATTCACTCGGCTATTAACTGGATGGTAATGTTTTAATAATTTTAACATAGTAGGAATATTTTCCCGGTGTTTTACAGTGGATGATTATATCAGTATTTTTCCCTGTCCCTGTTGTTTAATCCATATTTATGTTTACTAACCTATAATAGAAGTAAAACTTCTTCACGCACACTTGACTTGGGGAGAGCGTTACAAAAAGTGTGATCGGCCGAGGCGAACGATCGGGCGAGGCGAACGGAAGTTGAGAGGGAGATATATGTTAGTGAAGTTTTAATTCAGTCGTGTGGTCTAAAGCACACTCGTTTTTTGCATTTCGTTTTTCCTGTTAAGCACTAGCATACTGCTTACTAACAACGTATGCAGGGACTCTGGAGGTCTAGAATCGTTCAAAATAAATAAATGTAGCTTTGTTTAACAACAAAATTAGAATCTTGAGAGAGCCTTGAAGGAGGAACCATATGTTACTTATACGAGGGCGGTAAGTGGTGGATAACATCCAAAGGTCCCTGCTGATGGACCACCAATCAGAATAGAAACGCTATTTTAAATGGCATTAGAAATGTTAACCGAGTAGATCTGAAGATCCCAATGTTCCCGCTCGCCTTCCCCGCCCTCGCTTCTTCCAACCCGACAACATTCAAAGCAGTTCAACATATGTGGCTGTCACTCGTCTCATACAAAAAAATACACTAGGAATTGTACGATTTGTTAAATCTTCGCTATTTAACGAGAAAAGTTTTAGGAAAATTCTTGTATTTAAGTTTTTAAATATTCCAGTCGCACTGACGTTTAAGACAGATTACTAATGTGGTGATAGCTATACACGCAAAGCTGTGTTCCAAGTCAAAAACATTTCTGAATAAGTTCCTCGAAATGGCAAATATATAAATCAGACATATTTTTTGGTCTCCCGGACGGAAGGGGGCCGGACTACACAATAACGACAATCTAAACGTTTCAACGCGGACTTTCTTTTGTCGCTTTTCCTCTCTTTGCTGTCGCCGAAACACTTAGATAATGGCCGCAACGAGCGCGTTCCCGGGCGGCCGAATATACTTAGAATAAATACTTTTTTTTTGTCTGAAAACGCATTTCATTGGCGCAATGACAGGCCAATGGGCTGTTAAGACATTTACAGCCATCTCCGTGTAACTACACGTTGTCCCGGTGACTATTTCCAAAGCAAATCGCTTCCGAGAAGATCGTCTGGTAGCTGCCCACAGCGACAAAAGGATAAGACGCATGCTCAATTTAAATGTACGTACTTGCCTTGCACAACGTGAGCAACATACATTTACGATGCATATAATTATAGCTCAACGCCATTCAACATTTTTTCACCAAGCCTTTCTAACTACACTCAATTTTTTTAGATATTTTTTGAATATGACCATTTAAACGATATAACAGTTTGTTTCTACGATTCATTCTTGAGTTAAACTAGACTATGGAACGATTTGACGGATTCTGTGTTTCCCCCCTCCGTCAACACGGGTCTCTTCAAGACCTATATTCACTGCTTCCTCTCCCCAAAAAGACCCTCCATACAACATTAACAAAAATGACAGATTCTAAGGGAAATTATTTTCTTCGAGACCTCCTGTGTGGAGATAATGTGAAAAAAAAATCGAGTGTAGTTTATACGCGGTAGAAACGAAACTTTACCAAAACAATCTCAATCAATACTTGAAAAGTGAGGTCATAATCAAAGAGACCAATGAGCGCAGACCAGCGTAATTTTCATTTCATATCTCAACCAATAGGAGTCTTTAAAAGTGACATCATAATAAAAGCGGCCAATGAGCGCAGTTGATGCATCACAGGTGCAGTAATTGTCATTTCCATTTCATCCGAAATTCAAGTCACAGCGAGGCTAAAGAAGTTTCATTTCAATAATAATTTTACTTCTTTCTTAGTGTATTGAAACGTGGTGGAAGTCATATAAGAGTAGATACCTACAAAGGATATAAAAAATTATAATTCTGTAAAGATAGGGTTCTCAACTAGCAATATGAAGGTCGAGAATTCAAATCCCGGCGTGTGCAAGTAAATTTTGTTCATTGTTGTATTTTACAATTATATCATTAAAAAATAATATAAGATATATATTTGAGGTACATTCCAGTGTAGAAGATGCCTTCAGTATCGTCCTAGTGTAAGACTATTCAGAATTGAAAAGTTGCTTGAAATGGCTTTGGACGTGTTTGGTGACCAGATCTGAATAAGGTTTGTATTTCAGAAGTTTCCCACCTTCCTCTTCCTTGCCTCTTTCCCCTCCCCACTACCTGCAGCCTCACAACTTACCCCAATTGGGGATACCATAGAAATGAGTTTAAGGCGGTTTGGAGCAGTTGATTTGATTTGGAGGCGTCTACTAATATCTACAGGAATTCCAAAAACTGAAAAAATCGAACTAATATCTATGGGAACCAAAGTGTTGACGAATATCTACAGCTCAAACTGTTGACTAATATCTATAAGAACCAAAGTGTTGACGAATATTTACAGCACTGGCAGAGGTTGGATTTGCAATTATGTATAGCATATTGGAATAACGTAATATTGCGTATGCAGTTAAAAAAACTTAATTTATGTAAGTATGTATGTAAAAATCCCTTTTATCGGACTATTGGACACATTTAGCTGTTTAGTCCAACCTACGCTCTGTAGATATTAGTCAACACTCTGAATTTCGTAGATATTAGTTCAACATAGGAGCTGTAGATATTCGCCCGACATACAGGCTGTAGATATTAGAATCTGGAGTCTTTGATTTATCAGTGTTTGGTGACAAGATTTGAATAGCCCATTACTTTCCCACCTCTCTCACCAACATCTCATTCCCTCCCCACTACCTTCGTCTCAGCAACGTGCCCCAAGTAGGAATGTCAAGTCCCACTTGCTCTAGACGGTTTGAATCAATTGCGACCAATGTGCGGTATTCATAATTTAAAAAATGACATGTTAAAAGAGTTCTTTTGAATAGATATGACATAGTATGTATCTATCTCTCATCTATCCATGAATAGCAAATGCAACTTTTGTTTATTTTATTTTAAATTTATTCATTTCAAAGGAATTTTTAACTTTGTATGTCCCACCAATCAAGCGGGTTGATCAGTGCAGGGATCGCCAGTCTGTGGAATATTTTATTAAGGATGAAATGAAAATATCGTCAAAAGGTTATTAATGAATGGAATCCTGAATGGGAGCTTGCAAATGCTGCATTAAAAATTCCAATTAAATCGCGGTCTATAATTTATAAATGAATAAAACCAGACTGCCGCTTGATGAGCGGTTCAAAAAGAGAGATTGTGAAAATTATATTTCTATGGAAATAAAAGTGGGTGGGTAGGTGCGAAACAAATATTATTAATATTATAAAGGCGAAAGTTTGAATGGACTTTAAAAATTCTTTCACTAATTGAAAGCTACATTATTTGCGAGTAATGTAGGCTATATATATTGGTAAGCTCTGGCGTTATGAAATTATTTGTCATACGTTTTCTGTCCCTAACAAAATCGAGTTATTGCAAACGTCAGAAGAAAGGCAAAACAAACGGTGGCCGTGGAAACGATGTTGGCGTCGTAGTTAATATCTATCTCTAAAAATGAATCGCCGAAATGTGTGTGAAAAAGCAAATTATATGTATAAAGTAGCAAATATTCAATAATGTTTTCTTTGTCGATTAAACAATAGGCCACTTGCATCACATTTTTTAAAAATTTTTTCCGGTTTAGGCAAATATTCTAAGACATTCTGTATTTTTTATTTTTTTTTAATCGTATTTTTGAAACCCTGGGGATTTTTTGAAAATTTCAAACCGAAAAATCAGACCATTTTTTATAAACCGGAAAGACGGGACATAATTTTATAGGTGTGAAAAAACGATAATTACATAGCCGAAAATCATTTAAAAAAAAAAGAACGTTTTCCACACGAATGGCACAGGAGAATAACGAGGCATACCAAAAATATTACATCTCATAAATATTTTTTTCCTTGATCCATCTTATTGATCATAAATCATTATAATGTACAACTTCTATATTACTAAATTCAATGTAATATACTTGAACTTGTAAATTGTAATAATAATAAGAATATTATAAAATTTTATTTTGTTAAAATCAGCGCCATAATCATTATAGCTCTAAAACATGTAACGGCATCCTCTTCACGTTCTGAAGAGAACCCCGTAGCCATTAATTGTACGGGGTTCTCTTCAGAACATCTGTCAAAAAATCAAACCAAATGATAAGTTCGCAGAGAACAAACAATAAATCTAGTGAACGAATTCAAAAATTCGCCTGAAATCAAAGTGATGCCATATAAAAAAATAAATCAGTGTTGAATTTTATAAAATTAATAGGAACATTTTCGGCGAAGGGACATTTTCATGTAGTGACGTCATGAGCCCAAATAATGGATTTATTTATTTAAAAATAAAAAAAACTGTACATTTCTAAAAATTTTTACTAACATTTTCGTAATCTTAGTAAAAAACTCTATCCACACGATTTTTTCCAAGTCGTTATGAAATCCATGCAAGTGGCCTATTGTAATAGTAAACATTTGTGCACGGTTGAAGTTTTTACAAGAGAACTTATATTCCTCAGGACCTCCAGTGTGGAGTTCATGTAAAAAGAGTGTAGTTTTTAAATACATCCGTTTGAATTTCATTTTGTTTGTTTGAATGAAGCAGAATCTTAAAAGTGGAAATTTCCCGACATCCGATCGAGCTAAAACCCGGCAGGTCGATTTGTCGTCATTGTCAATGCATTTAATGAGCAGTTGATTCCGATCACTGGGTAGGAAGGTTCAAACCTCCTCTTAAAAAATCAATTGCAATTCATACGCAGTAGAAGCGAAACTAGAAAGTCGCTAGATGTCGCTTTCTTTTCTTTTGCTTGTTTATTTTAAAGTGGTTTGAAGATTGTATATTGATTTTACAAAAATAAAAATGATTATTTTTTTTAAATGTTTAGTTTATTCACTGCGGTATCGATGATCGCGCGGAGTCGTGTATTTACCGCATTATATTAGAACCGATGGCCCGTTAAATAATAAATTTTAGTGACACACTTCCGTTTCATCTGAATTTCAAATCACAACGAGGCTATAGAAGTTTCACTTCAAACAACGAAAATACACAATTAAACACGGGTGATGGTTTAAAAAAACGAAAAAGTACATATTTAAATAAACTAGATCTGTAAGGGGTTAATGTTAGAGGTGCGAGGTACCTCCAGGTATTCAAGTACTTGGCAACCGATGGCAATAAATAAGTATTTTTTGTTCTCGGCCGTCGACCATTGAGCGGGTATTAGGCTCTGTGTCCACTATTAACGGGGACCGCGGCGTTGAATAAATTCCTCGGGGACCTGCAACTGACAAATTAAATGGAAATTTTATCGGAGCATTAGCATAATTTAGGCGGCCGGGGAGTGAACTCACAACACACTCACGACACGAGGTCCACAACACCTACAGGTTCACAATACCTACAAGTCCATAATACCTACAGGCAGTTCACTGCTCGTTTCAATGCAAGGGGCATTACTGCTTTACAGGTAACTAAAGGTTCACTTTCGTGATCCCTAAATTGGTCCTTCGCCGATTTGTAACAAAAGGTTGACTATTGGGATGCCTAGAATGAACCCTTATAGATCAGAACGGTTATTACTAGATTATATCCATGGCTTACAGTTGATGAATATGTATTTCCATACATTATAATATTGAGAAAACAGAAATTGAAAGCTTACAAACCTTCAAAATTAAATTTTAGTGCTAAATTACAATGTCTGTATCTGCCGAGCGATTCTACATCTTTTGTGTGATCGGCATTTTATTAAATAACGGACGTTATCAGATTTGTGTGATTTTGATGGCTGTTATTTGATTTTTCTATGTACATCTACATTAAATGAATAAATAATAATCATGCATACTTGCAGGAATTCGTGTTTAAAACGATCTAAACTATAACATGTGACATTGGAGGACCCACCACTTACCCGCTCTGGTATAGGTAACAGATGGTTACCCCTTCAAGGCTCTTGCAAGGACTCTAATTTTTTGGTAACGATTCTACATTTGATAACGAAACTAGACCTCCAATGTCCCTGCATACATTGTTAGTAAGCAGTATGCAAGTGCTTAGTGAAAAATACAGATACAATATGTGTTAGTATGACAAAATATAGACAAGACAATGGGACAGGTTGGTGAAAGTCCACGAGGTGGCAAGCGCTGGGTGATTGCATCCAGCGTATCCTACAAGCACCTGTTTGGGAGGAAGACACAGTAGATAAGTAATAAGGGCATGGCAAACGATTGGGAGTCCTCTCCAATCGATTGGCAGTCCCAGCAAGAATGCGCGTATAACATGTGACAGTAAAATCACACAAATCTGACAGAAGATAACGTCCGTTATTTAATAACGATCCCTCAAAAGATGTAGAATCGATCGGCTGATGTAAATACAAAATTTTGGCGTAGACATTTTTTAGCATGTGAATAAATTTATCACCTTGTTATGAAGGTATAATATTGCTGTGTATTCGGTCATCTCTACTAAAAATCATACCTTTCTATTAATTTACATGCTTACTTTACTAACAGCTTAGTTTTATAGAATAGAATGGCAGAACTCTGCGTTAATGACGAAAAAAGACTCAGATATGACATGTAATAACGATCAAATATTAAGAGTTAATACAAGCCACACATCGTAAGAGAGAATGAATAAAAATAAAACTTTCTTATACTTAAAGAAAGGTCTAAGTTTGTATCTTTGACGACACACTCATTTATTGATTTTAGTAGCAATTACCTGTTACCAAGTATTTAAATTGCTATATTATTTTAGTAATTTAAGTCAGATCATCACACAGGAGGCCTTGAAGAAAATAATTTCCAACAGTGTGATGTCATGTGTCATCTCCCCTCCCCTTCCCTCTTTGTCATCTTTGGGGATGCTGAAGAATAGTTTTGGGGAGTAGAAGGAGTAGTGGACGTAGGTCTTGTTATTATTATTACTAATTTGAAAAATTAGGCGTTTACATGTTCATGTACATGAAGTAATAGTTCAGTCACAAATCGTTATTTACTGAATGAAGATTGTAGCTAAGTTGCTTTGGTTAACATTCAATACAACGATGGGCAGGAAAGTAGTAATGATGCAAGTCTTTACGGTATTGGTGGTAATTGTATGGTGCAAGATGAAGTAATGACTGGGCTTAACGGAAGAGCATTACGGTCTTCCCAACAATCCCAGATAATCGTCAATTATTCAGTGAAATATGACTGCGCTGAATGAAGGAAAGTTACGTGCGCTGGGGCGACCATGCAGCAGAGTCAACAGAACAAAAAAATTATTAACATTCTTATTATATTACAGTTGATTCATTATGGTTGAAAAATCTACAAGACTTTCTTTTTCAATACTCTCAGATTTACTTTGTGCCGTCAATTTACCTGAATGAAAACCAGTCACTTTGTGTATACACAAGTTATTCAATCAAAATTACTTACATGTTTCGAAACCAATGGTTTCTTCGTTAGGAAAATCAACCAAAATAATAGTAGACCAACAAATACCTGTAAGTACCTACTTCTCTATTAAACAAGAAATAAACAAATAAACAAGAGAAAAAACACTTCAGATATCTTTCTCTGTGTTGATCAGTATGTGCTTAAGTATCTTAGATAAAAAGTAAATTAAATTTTGGTGTCTAGAGTCATTTCTCCAACCAAAAAAAATTCTCTTGTCAACACTGTTCTCTCGGCCGAGCAACCGCCCGAATCTCCTCGCCCCGACCTTAACAAAGTCCAATACCTACTAATGTTATAAGATAAAAAAAAACATAGAAACGTCATCGGAGGCCAAAATTTCATTTACATTTTTTACTCCAAAGGATATCAGGGATCACTGGTTAAAGTAAGTCAAGTACGATCGTTAATACCCTGTACAAAAAATATATATTTATACCCTATTGAGAATTTACGTAAACATAACCCCTTCAGCAGACAGTCATCCTTATGATTCCTCTGTCAATAGTGTCAAAGATAAGCTCACTAATAACATCAAGTGGCATTCCCCAAGGATCACCCGCCGTACCTACGGTGTTTAGCGTATAGCCGCAGCCGCTCGGATTCCTGAAATAGTCCGGCCACGCTCTCAAAGATGGGCACCACAGCCCTGTGAAACTATTCAGTTTGGGCAAGAAAGTGAGATTGAATTAAAAGATAGGCATTATTGAGAGCCAAACAACTATTTACTATACGTATTCAGTGCCACAGTCATTAATTAAATATTACGGACGACCCGGAGACCAAAGTACACAAATGTCCATTAAATACACGTTGCGTTATGTAAATTACGAGGGCCTTTACGTTGATGCCTTTTCGATTCAACGAAAATGTACATTCTATCAAATTAATTTAACCGTTACGTTGGATTTTAAATTATCTCCGGTGACCGACGAATTATTATTATACGAATTGATTGCTAATGAAATATGGAATTTTTTATCTTTGATTAAATCTGAATGTTAATAGCAATGATTTAAAAGTTCATTATAAACCCAGATTTTATGTGATACCTATGAGATTTACCACCTGACTTTGTCATAAAATAGTATTCTTTAACATTATAATATTATCATCCAGTAGTTATTATATTTCCACCATTAACAGTACAATTATGATGGAAATGACGTTATGAGCTCAAAATTCATTAGTTAAGAAGATATTTTTCGGGACCCGGATTGAACAGTTCGGTATTTGCAAATTTCTATCTCACAACACCCCCCAAAGCGAATACTGCAGTACAATTGAATATAGGCTGTTGGGACTCTTGTGCAGTATTCAAATGTCCAAATACTTTTGAGTATCTTTCATCGACCACCACAATACGGGTATGTATGTGCCTAGCATGGTGGTCGAAAAATTATTAAGGAAATGAATAAAGACACGTAAAAAAGTATTATGGTTGTTCAAAAACCCATTTTTTAAATTGTCAATACAAGAGTCCAAACTGATCCCAACCATCTGGAGCCAGTGAGACTATGATATTCCCAATTAGTGTGTTGTGAGGCTAGAAGGAGATGAGGCAGAGGAAGATGGTAAGTAAAAACACAACATAACACCAAACACAGCTAACGTCATTTCAAGCAAGGTAACCATTCTGAAATCTACAAGTCTATCACCAGGGTGACACTGAGAATATGTCTTGTACTCTGGAATATGCCCAAAGTACACTATTTATAATTTTTATTAAATCAATTTTCGCTATGTAACAGAAAAGTTTTTACGTGATGAGGAATATAGTTTGAAAAATTAATGGAAGACCTGAGCGTACCGCAGGAAATTTAAAAATGTTTTCCAACAGTAGGTGGTAGGTTTATATTGAACTGGTTAAATTAGCTTCTGCCAACGACATCCATGCAAAAATGTTCATAACCACAAAAAAAAAACAATTTTTTGAAAACTTCTATCTATTTTCGAATAAACGGTTTTTAATTGAAAAGCTGTCACCTGTCACCAGGACCTTGTCACCGCTGCCTACCGCTACAAGGCGGACCAAAACGTGCTCATATTTTGTACATCGCAGAAATGGCAATCTACTTGTGTAAAATAGACTGCGATAAAAACTCATCAAATTTTAATAGTTGTCCATGTCAGAGACAATAAAAATATTTTAAAAATAGGAGTAAAATAATTTTGCTGATGTTCTGGTGTGGCGGCGGCGTACTGGCGTTTCGATTTGATCTTAACCGACATGGTCAGGGTTTCGTTTACTCGTCCATGATAAATTGAAAAACAAGACAAACATAATATTTGACTTTTATAATTGGCTCTAGTTTAAAACCAGTTATTTATATGACACAAGGCAAACTGAAGCATTTGGTACCTACCAGACGGTAGGTACCTACTCATTTGAAATTTTATTAAACAATCAAACAAAAATATCCACCGAAATCATGAGATTTGTAAGTGGTTAATTAAATACCTACCTACTTGATTATAAACAATATATTTTAAACAACATTTTGTAATTTCAAATAAGAAACTATACAAAGAAACTTCACTATACCAATGACACTTTTTCAATTAGGCAGGTAGGTACCATAATATAAAAAAATGCTAGCAAGAAAAGTCCAAATATATACGACGATTTCACGTATAAACGGAAAAAAGGAACGTATAAACAAATTATAGACAGACAAATCCCAAACGGTCGAGTTAAAATAGGACTACGCCACGCTCAGTCAACAATATTGGAAATTCCGTTATTCACAATAAAAAAGAATAAAAAAAAATTGATAATAATTAAAATGTTGAAAAACTGTCTACGTCTATCTGACAAAATGACAACAATTGGGTTGTGCACACTGCACAGCGCACGCTGAACCCCTTACCCTGCCCCTGTAAACTGTGCTTTAGAGACACCGGGAACTTGGCAATTTAGTTACAGTGAATTGTGTACACCACTGAACGGGTTATTCCTAGAAATTGATCTTTTTGCATTACCCTTACTAGATTCTAATAAAATCAATTAGGCCAATACGCCTAATTGATTTTATAAGAATATCGGCATTTGAAAGCGTTTGATCAATTACACCAAAAGTATGGCCCATTTGATATTCTAGCACACCTAACACCTACATGCCCGTAATAAACAAACTTTCGACTCAAGGATCTCTAACAGGTTAATAATTTATTTATATTTTTATCTTTTTTAAATCAAAACCACATTTTCAATCACAAACATTTGACAGCATTTATCACGTCAAACTAATACAAAGATTAAATGTTGTGGTATTTAATAACAGAACATTTAATTAAATAACAAGTTATCTTCACAAAAGAATACGAATTGTAAAAATAAACTGTACAGTAAGTCTACCTCAAGCATGTGATTTTGGAATACCACAAGGCACTGTATTGGGTCCATTACTTTTTATAATGTAAGTTAACGATATTTTTAAACGAAACCTCGTGGAAACGTTATTTTTTACGCGAACGACATGATCATCATATTACCGGATCACGATTGGAACATTGTAAAAATGCAAATAACGACAAGCAAATCATAAAATACTGGCACCACTGAAAGGTTTCAAACAAGTCAATTCATTAATGATTGATTGTTTAACAAAGATATTCGACAAATGAAAAATTACTCATTTCATACGAAGCAAGGAAAATATAACATTGAGTCTTGCACACAAATAAACTGATATGCGAAATTGATTGTGTTCAAGAAAGAATTTTGATGCTTAAAAAAGGTTTTATCAGTTTCACCAGAAGTAAGGGAGAATTGAGCTTACTTCTGGTACACATACACGCCTACAGCTTACTTCTAATGGTGTATCTGTTCAGTGAGGTAGGTAGGTCGGTAAGTACTCGTGCAGTGGAGTCGGGAGGAATTGCAGGCTGCTTGTTCCTGTTGATTGGATTCCGCCCCGCCCGAATTCCCGTATGACGAGCCCGTCCCGTCGCCCTGACGGACTATGACAGCCCTGATTAATAACAACAATCACATATTGTGGAGCAGATCGCGCAGGCCTAGGCCCGGTGAGCAGGGTTGCCACAAATACAATATTAAAATAATATAATTTGTCTGGGGTCTAGGAGCCGAAAAAAATCATGTAAAATGAAGACATACGTTTTATTTCGTGTCGGTGCAGATCACAAAATTAATCAATTAACATTTACATTGAGAAGGGCCATTGCGTATCCAAAGAAAATATTTGATGAATGTTCCAGATTGTTGAATCGAAACTTTGCTTTAACCGTTTTTTGTTACCAGATCTGAATAGCTCCCCACCTTCCTCTTTCTCATTTAATTTTTCCTTCTACGTTCTGCCCAATGACCAAGCAAAATACCTAAGAGAAGGACTTGGCATAATGATCCAAATACATACCGAACGTTCTGTCCAAACGGTTTTATGAAAATGGCGGCGTTTTCCATGGTTATTATTCAGTTAATATGATAAGTAATAAATATTGGTTCCATCTTTGCTGCCTTTTTCTTACAACCGTTTGGACACAACTTACCCTGATTATTGGGATGCCATAGTCTTATTCGCTCCAGATGGTTGGGAGCAGTTGGGACTCTCACATAAAAAAAAATCGGATTATAGCGTAGAATATTACACAACATTTCCCCATAAAAGTTGGTTAACGCACCTGGTATTTCAATTTCCACACTTCGATAAAAAAAACTTTATTACAATGTAGAATTCACAGGGGTGCCCCATACACTCGTATCTAACTTCTCAGTGTAGATAATACTTGTCACCAGAAGATGGAAGACGCAGAGACAAACTTCTATGTTCTTTCATTTTATACGCAGGTGGGGAGTGTATCACCCAGACATCCATACATGAAATGAAAAATATATACATACGTTCCATTAGGAATCGAAATCGCTTCCCACCGAATAAACATCAAATGCGTAGATAATACCTAGGGTATTTTTATTTGTTTTTATTCTAGAAATAAAGAAAAAAATTATCATTTAATTTTCTGTAACGATTTAAAATGTTTCATTTTCGATTTGCTGCTAAAACGACACGCGCGTTTATATCCGTGAAAACGGTGGTGACAGCCGTCTTACTAGTCAGTGGCGGTTTCTATGTCATAATGACGTCGTAGCCAGTTGGAACATTTTTGAAATGTGCGGTTTTTCATATTTGAATGCAAATATTAAAATTATACATTTTTAGTAATCGTCAGAATTAGAAAAATAAAGCTTTTGAAAAAGTGAAAGTAAACAAAAAAAATATGTATTATATAAGGATCAAAGCGAATACACAGTTTACTGTACAAAGGGACAAAGTTTTATGACACGCTACCAGAAACTTTAAAGTCCGCACCAATTGAAAGCTTCAAGATGTACTGTAGGAGCTACATCAAACTAGAAAAAATATAGTATAAAATATGAAATGTTATAATTAATTAGAAATTTGTAAACTTTAAAGTACAAATTATTAAATAAAATAAATATTTAAATGTAATAAAGCATCTCCACCTACATTAAAATAAAATTCCATATTGTATAACTCTGATTAACGTACTAGCGCAGAACCCTGAAAAATCACGGGATATTATATTTGCAAATTTTGAAAAAAAGACAATAAAAATAATTCTGTAATAGTTAGGTTTCTACTTTATCACAGTTCCATCTGAAAATGACCCTTAAATACAAAGCAAATTTGACTTTATTGAACGTGAATAATTTTACGCAGGAATAACAGACGCACATCATCATAGAAAGTCGTAATTAGTATGTTTGATAAGGCTTTTAAATTTCCAATAACGCTTATTCCTATATACCACATATATACCACAGATTTACTTCAAATTGTACCAGTTTGAAGACGTCTGTCACAAGGTGAAATGGGTTCGGCCATCTAATAAAAAAGATGAAGAAAATTATTTAAGTACGTTTATATTTCAGAAAACTGGAATTTCACCATGAATGAAAATTGGATATAAGAAAAACAAGGGTTCAAAAGCTCATAATTTAGGCCAAAAATCATTAAGAGACTAATTTTGACAGTGATGAACCCAGGAATCGTTGGTTAAATTCTTTGCAAGCTACATAAGGCCGCCATCATTACACAAGCTACACTTTCAACATTCTTATCAGGTTATTCTTGTGTAACTAGAGAATTTTTGTCTTTTTTAAGTGCCGTTAAACAAATCAATCCATTGAAAACTTCACAAATAAATAAAGATGCTCTGCATTACTGCAAAAAAATTAAATTTTAAGATTTACTTTAATATTGTTACCGTAGTTAAAAGAAATTTTCGATTTTACAGATGCTTTTCGTAATTAAATGTGACAATTATTATACAATGACATTTCCAGCCCTTGAAGGGACGGAATTTGAATGTAGCCACGTGCCAAGGGAGTGATAAATGCTTTACATAACGCATAACTGTCCACTGAGCGTTGTGGCTAGAGACAATAGTGGATTGGGATAAACGTTAGATACAATCAACATAGAATTCGTGTCCTTGGAAAGTAATTAACAAAAATTTAATACTCACAAGCCTGATTTTATACGTGCCAAGTGCCAATCTTCGTATTTCACTTTCAAACCTATCAACAAGGTGTAGATATAATTATTTATGTTTCACGAATTTTGTAGTTTTTAATCCAATACCGTGATAATAAAGCAACAATTAATTAAATATTAAATTGTTATCGTCGAGAAATTTTAAAGAGCCCTTTCACCCTTCAAGGGTGTTCTAAGTCATCATTTCAAATTACGGTCAGTTTAATTCATCAACCAATGTGACTAAAGTTCCCACTTTCAAGCCATAGGATGCACAATCTGGAGAGTCAAGGATGTGAATGTCAAAAAGGTGTGAAGAAACGGAACAATAATTGAAAATTTGAAGTCTTCCTGATTGGATTGACTAGCGATGTGCTAATACTCTGCCCAAACATTGCGGGATCTATCATTGAGGATGGAAAAAGTGGAAATATAATATTGATTAATCAGGTTTTTAAAGTCTTGGTCTATCTTAAAATTTCACTTCTCATTTAAATATTTACTTTTGCTAACCAAAAATTACACTCTAACCTAATTTTGGATTGCCTACGCATTAGCTAATTCGACTAATGGAACAACGCTAAGATTATTGAAACAAGACTTCTTTTGCTTTTAAAACGAACTTCAAGTTAACAAATCAACACAAATCGAATTATACTCTGGAGCCAAAAGTATTAGTTAATATTTTAATAAGCAGCATTATAGAAATTGATTCTAGGTGCACACTTCAACAAAATTACGTTTCATTATCGGCTAGGTAGGGGAAATTGCGAAATTAAAAACTCAGCTAATAATGCGGTTAAAACTCTGAAATCGATTTTGTCTTTTTGAATGTTCAGTATTCTCAAATGAAAATTGCTCCACGAACGTTGTACATTTTTTTAATACGGTGAGTTATTTGCTTTTTGCTCTGTCGTCTCAGGAAGTATACTTTGTAGCCAGATTTCGGCTACCTTTGAAAATTATTAAATACCTTTAGTAGCGGAGTTTTTCAAAGCACGCATGATTTGAATTCCACCGTTTTATTAATATTTTGAAGTATTTTATTAAATTATTTAACATAGAAGATTCTCTTCAGAATTTCATACATAACTGGAAAAATTGTAATATATTTTCTTTCAAACTTCAGGCGGATAGAATTTTAATTTTCGTCGGAATTTTATACATATTACCTACTGTTTTATAATATATAATGTGTCCTTAAGGGCTTTGTGAGGTGAGGTTGTCTGAAAATTTACAAAGCAATAAAGCCCCCCCTGAATGATGTAGGCAGGTAGCTATTCGGAGAAGTATAGTAATTTTTTAATTTTGGTGGAAGTAAGTCGTTTTAGTGAGAATATAATAATAAATTATAGAAGTAAAACTTCTATAGCCCCGCTGTGATTTGGATTTCGGATGAAACGGAAATGACGATTACTGCATCTGCGACGCATCAACTGCGCTCATTGGCCGCTTTGATTATGACCTCACTTTTCAAGAATTGGTTGAGATTGTTTTGGTAAAGTTTCGCTTCTACCGCGTGTAAACTGCACTCGATTTTTTTAAATATTAAGCACAAGAAAACCTCATGCTCACTTTGTATTTCATCAGTGTGTAAAAATGTTTGTGTATTTCGGTTCGGCTAATCCTGTCAATCCTGGAAGTCGTGTTTGATAGTACCTTTATATTCCGCCTGCGACAGAATTACTAGTATATTGTATACCAGCTGTATTGCATACTAGCTGAACACAGAATTACTAGTGTATTGTTCACCACTATATAAAATATTATTCACTCCTAAGATGGTCAAACTTTTTCTTTTTACTTAAAAACGAGATTATATACACGTAAATACCTACAGCTTTTTCAAATGTAGTCCCAATCCTTCTTTGTTTTTTTATTGGCTCGCCAACAGAATCCATCACATTATAATTATTACATTCATTTAAGTTTTCAATATGGTTACAGAGATGATTCTAATTAAATTACACCAAAAATGTATAATGCTACAAAAATTTTATGTAAAAATATATCCTCCAACAGCATTGTAATAAAGTCTTGGATAAATACCATTGTTACAAACATTTACTGGCTGTAATAACATTTAACCTGATGTAACTTAACAAATTTTTAATCTTTATCAACGTGTCTTTTGAATTGTAATTCAGTAAACACTGATTTTATGTTTTATTTATTTAATATTATTTTTTAATCTTTTACAAAGATAATACATGTATATCAATAAAATTTTAACTGTTTCAAAAGTATACAAACACACAAGTATACCCACGAACTGGCGATGCCTACGTGGAATTTTTTTGGTTAATCTGCTAAATGCATTATTCTTTACTTAACTGTTTATATAAAAAAAGCGTGTCAATAAAACACATCTGCACTGATGATGGACACTGTAACGCTGTCTGAAACGTTGGCTGATGAAGGAGGTAGCACAACACGGCATAACACCCCAAAAACAAATAACAAAATTACTCTTGGCCGTGAAAATCTAAAAACGTATGCAAGATACATAATATGTTTTCGAATCTCGATTTTGCGCTATTTTTCTTGCTATTGTGCCAAATTAAAAATTCTTTTCGGCAAGGTGGTTAAGGAGAGGAACTGGATATTCTCATTTAAGAATCAAACAACCTACATACGATATTCTTTATAAAATATGTTTATATGTATATTTTGAAGCAGGTTAACGAAATGATGACACGTTAAGTAGGACATATGTAATAATTCTAAAAACAACTTAATTCCCCAAAGAACAAACATATTAAGTTTCCACAATATTAGCTTAGCTTTTGTACAACATTTTATGATCCCATTTACGACAGGCCTGCGAGATTACCTATAAGTCACAAGCATTCGACCATGTATGAGTTTTAAGTACGAAACAGCCCAAGTATACTTAAGTATACTAAGTATACTTAAGTGTTTCAAGTACAGAAGACAGAGGCATACTCGAGCTAATTAAATTACCTGGTGACTGAAGCAAGCTAACCACGAATTAAATACCTGAAATTCTCAGTGACGGAAGGGAAGCTATATTGAATATGTCAAATATTTAGAGCCCCGAGCTTTTAGTTCACAGCATGATGGAAACTGTGAACTATTTTTATTGATATTTTGATGGATTCTCTTTTTCAAAAACTGTATAATGAATAATTTAAAATTAATAAAGTTCTCGCACAGAAGATTGATATCTAATGTATTTTTTAAAAATCATTAATTCCCTTATTGACAGCTTTGAATTATTGCAATTGATTTAATTTCATGTTCCTAACAGAGGCACACGAAACCGAAAGAAATTACAAAAAAGCACTTCACATTTAAAACAGTTTCCAGTGCATTTTATTCTAAAATTTTAAATTTTAGTTCATTTATTTTTTTCTCATTTTATATTATTTTCATACAAGAGGCCCCGTGGAATAAAATTCCTCAGGGAAAATCCCATCTTTGAAGTAGCTGTGTAGAGGGTTTTTTTAGGGAAAAGAAGTTTTGGGAAGAAAAAAAAGGCATGATTGAACCACTTGGGGTGACCTATTGCAGGGGTGTTGGTTATCCAATAAATGGTTCCCGGGGCGGCAGTACCCATACTCGCCTCCCAAATTGATTATTTCAAATGTGTACACTGTATAATTGTTTTGAAATTCATTTTTAAGTAAAAAAATGCGTTATTATGTATTTGTATACCGTAAATAAATAAATAAATCTTTGCATAGTATAAAATGAAGTCGCTCCCGCTGTATGAAGGCTTAGATCTTTTAAACTACGCAACGGATTTTCATGCGGTTTTCACCAATAGGTAGAGTGATTCAAGAATAAGGTTTGTATATATATACAGAACATGCATATTATAGTAGAGAAAAGCCGATAAAATCAAAGATTCATTTCAGACAGCGGGCAGCGGGCAGCTGGCAAGCGAGTGGTGTGGATTGTGGCGTTTGTTATAAAGGTTGGGTAATGACGTTGTGTTTCGTTAGCCACAGCAATGTGTGGCCGGGTATGCTAGTTACTAAATAAATCTTCGATCCAGAGATGACAGGTTGAAAACCCGACAAATTAAAAAAAAAATCTACGATTTTAAACACTCGATCGGTTTTTATATGAAGTTTTGTAATTTATAAATACCATTCGGAATTGAAAAATTGCACTATATCCATAATATACAAATGTTATCAAACATACGAGTATTATTTTCGGTTGTCTGAGATGATGCGCATGATGTGAAATATTCTATACAGTGCGTAAAATTATGAACGTTAAATAACCTTTTATTTTAAAATATTTTAACTGATTATGGAAACCAAGCGATAAAGTCGGTAGGTAATTTTTTTTATTTATTTTAATAATATTTCTGGTCATACCTACATATTTAAAGAACGCAATTAATTTGTTAAAATTTTGGATACATCTGCACCTGAATCACCAATGATTTTTAAAGTTAACCAACGGTGTTCATTCGAAAAATAACTTTTTGACGGGAAATTTTTGATTACATAAATACAATCAGAATCAAAAATCCTAAATTAATGGTAAAGTCACAATAGCGCATTGAGATACGTTGTAGGTAAACGCATTTTCTAAAATTACACGGGCTCTGCCAGGACTGAGTACCAAAATTAAAGATATTTGACCAAATTGAAGTACAATTGAAAATACAATTTAGTATTATGAATTTGACAGATATATACTACGATTTACAGTTTCGTATGGTTGATTATAATTCATAATAAGTATAAGTCTTACGCATTTATACGACATGTCGTTGTGTGAAATAAGAATCAAGCGCCGTCTGAACGCCACCGCCTAAACCTTTAGGCGATATCATGACTATAAGTCTAAAATCAGTGTCACGATAAGTAAAGCTTTAAACTCAGCTTGACGATATTATTCGCACCAGAATCACAACAATATAAGTTTTATCCTTCAAGCTAATTTGATCGGTTTTTGTAGCAATTCGTAAAGGTATCACAGTAATTGTTGCTTCTATCTTTCTATTCAGAGGCGGCCGCTTCCTTAGTGCATATGTGCACTGCACTGCCGAAAATACGTCAGAAGTGTAAATTAGTATCTACATCCTCTCTCGAAGAATCCCGCCAATTCGTTACAAAATCTTTACCAATTGTCTAAACTCCCTCCCATGAGAGAAAGGAATTCGTGCACATTTTGTTATGCCCAGGCGTGACGTCACACGAAGTTATATTTCTATTGGGATCATCCCCAGATGCTGGAGTGCTCGTGCCCGTGAAATGAGCAAGACAGGTATAATCCATACGGACGATTGACGTGTGAAAGCAGAGAAGACATATGGTGCCTGGGTGCACTAGCGGAGCAAATGACTTAACATTAAACTTGCGTAAAGTGATACCGAACCTTTGGAATGAAATAGTTATGTTCGACTATTTAAGACGAAATAACAATGTTATGTTTTAACGCCATCGGCCGCCAGCGCGGCGCTGTATTGTTTCGGTAGTGACAGCACTTTAACAGTTTTTGCAAGTTTTATTCTGTAAAAAAAACTTATTTTAAAATGAGTGTTACTGAAAACATTGCGATTAACGTAGATTTGATCAAATGTAATTAGTGGAGTGTTTTAGTGAAACGGTTAAACTTTTAAAAATAATTTGTACTATTCCAATGACTGTTGAGTGCGAACGGTGTTTTTCTACATTAAAACGTTTAAAAACATTTCTGAGGAACACTATGTCTCAAGATCGGCTTAATGCTTTGTCAATGTTGAGCATCGAAAAAGGTTTGATATCTTCTATACCAGAATTTAATAATCGTGTCATTGAAGTATTTTCACAAATGAAAGAGCGACGAATGGATTTCCTCTACAAGTGAACTTTGCATTAGGTATGTCACCCCCTAATCACTTTATTTTCCCATGTTAATGTTACCTTTTTTGTGAAATGCACTGCTCGCGAATTTTGTCACGGGCCGCCTCTGTTTCTATTATGACTTGAAATAAGATCTAAACGGCGTTAGAAAGAGAAAACAAAACGCTTTATATTCTAAACAAAATATTAAAATGGTCACCTATATGAAACCAAAATTTTCGATAGCAATTTGAAAAAAAAAATCGAGTGTGCAATTCATACGCGATAGAAGTGAAATTAGAAAGTCGCTAGATGTCGCTTTCTTTTCTTTTGCCTGATTATTTTAAAATGGTTTGAAGATTGGATTTTGATTTCACAAAAATAAAAAAGTTTATATTTTTTGGATTTCGTAGGATTCGAAAATTCGTTCGCCGGATGTCTGTCTCTCTGGCCGCAGAGACTTGCTTTACCCGCTGCGATATCAGATTCTTGCGAACGAAAAAAATATGTGGTAATGATAACGTTAAATTTACCTAAAAAAATATGTGTGCGTTTTTATTTTTTTGTTATCAGTAAGTTTAGTTAGAAAAAAAAGGTAAGCCATTTTTAAAATTTTTTTATGTTTGCATTAAAAATTTTCGTATTTCAAAAATTTTATGTTTATTTCGAATGACAAAATTGGAAAGAGTATTCCATCACCCCCTAAAAAGAGTTTTTAGTTTTCGGTTGCGTTCAGAAACACTCAATTTATTTTGATTTTATTGCAAAGTCGAAATATTTTGACCTTCTTCGACAAAATAGGATCAAGGCATGAATGGTTAAAATTAAAGTGTCGTAATGTTAAGTGTAGGTATAAGTCTAAAATCAGTGTCACAATATTCCTGAGTGAGTGGTGATTATATTTCTAAGTCAGGAATGCTCTCCGCTTGGTCCAATCAGGCGATTATTGTTACACGTTAACCTGCGTTGAGCGTTGCGCAAGCAGATACCGGCTACAGGTAGAAGGACTCGGCCTCGAGGAATTCCTCTCGGATACAAATAATGTTTGCCCGCCAATTACACATTCAAATGTGCATAATTACATAGCGCCTGCGCGGCGCCCTCTGGAAGCGCGACTGATTATTATAGTTGCAAGTTATTATTATTGTTGTCGGAAACAGACATTATGATACAGATGTCACTCTGTAAGAAGGATGGAGGCTTTGGCATCGAGTGTAGGTAGGCTTCGTTTTGAAAATGAATATTCAGCGATAATAAATAGTGTAGACATGCTTTGAGATTTTCACGGCCAAAAGTATTATAGTGATTTATTGTTACCTCATTCTTTCTCACCTCTTCTAAGATCTTCTATTCTGGAAATAGAAGATCTTAGAAGATTGTAGCTGGAAATGTGGTATCGCATCTACATACTCGTACATGAGCACACACTTCACCACAATCTTATATTACACATTTGCCCTGATGGTAGACACTGTAATGCTGTCCGAAACGATGGCTATAGAAGGAGGTAGCGCATCACATCATAATGCCTCAAAAATTAACCACTAAAACAAATAGTGTGATCTGTAAAACAATACGACTGTAGGTACATTTAAAATTGTAAATACCGCATAAGATTACCGTAGCCATTGAGAATATGGCACCCCCCAATTCAGGGTATGTTGTAAGACTAAAAGGAATTTGGAACGTAAGGAATGGGGCCGGGTCCGTAGCCAATGATCGTAATTACAATCACTCAACACCGAGGCCAAGTGCATATTTTTGTAAGTTGTAGTAAGTTTAGATGTGCTTCTACCAAAGAGTTCTAACTCTCAGTTGATTGATCAGATAACCAGGTACTCCCCCATTATCCTCTTCCTCATTTCATAACCCACCCCACTACATTCAGTTTTACAACGTACCCCCATAGTCTCACTGGCTTCAGACGGATGGGAGCAGTCGGGAATCTTGTCCGGTACTCAAATAAGAAAATCCTAACCTTACTCCATCCTGCCAACCTCAACGGCGTGAAAAAGCTTAGATTTACAAAATTGTGAGGTCTAATGCTGCACAACCTCTCTAGTTCTATCATGTAATCTTATTATGTATTTCCACGTACGAGTGCCTACTTTTAAATCGTTCAGCTCTCCCACGGCAAATGCCTATGCAACAATAACCGTACCCACCCTTCTCCCAACCCACACGTTCTGTTAATACTCCCCTTTGCACCACATACAATCCGTCTTTCTTAGAATATCTTTCGTGTTGTAACGAATGATCTAAATAAAGTGTCTTATGGCGCCTGCAGGCGTGAGGCTTCAGTTGCGGAGACAATGGTTACAGGAGAAATTAGGGTGTGCCTGGGTTTAATTCCTAGATGCAACCGTATTTTTGAAGTAAAACTTCTTTGCGCACGCTTGACTTAGGGAGTAAGCTGGTGAATGCGAGACGAGAGCGTTACGAAAAGTGTGATCGGGCAAGGCAAACGGTCGGGCCTTTACGCACGCTTGGCTTGGGGAGTAAACTGGTGAATGCGTGACGAGAGCGTTATGAAAAGTGTGATCGGGCGAGGCGAACGGTCGAGCGAGGCGAACGGTCGAGCGAGGCGAACGGAAGTTGAGAGGGAGATATAAGTTAGTGAAGTTTTAATTCAGTCGTGTGGTCTAAAGTCTAAAGCACACTGGTTTTATCCGATTTTTCTGTTTCAAATTTTAGTTTGAGAGTCGCTAACGTAGTCTTCAATATTTTACAATTTGAGGTTGAAGTTTTTCCAAAAATTAAAAATACAAAATTTAAAAATAATAAAGCTAAATTGTTTCAAACAAAATCAACAACAGTATACTAAAAAATCAGGTAGGTACGAATGACATTTTACTAATAAAAGGTAGATAGTTTTCAGTGTTTTTATAACAACTGTGAACTACTTTTATTACATTTGAGCAAAGCATTTGAAGAAAAATACCTTGTTTTGAAGTACTTACGTTTCTTGAAAATAAAAACCATTGGTATTGTACCCATTCTGACAACAGTTGGTTGGTATTTTGTAGAGAATATCGAAGTTATATTATAAAAACTTTTTGAACTCTTTGTTTCAATGATATTTTTAGAATGTCACGATTGAACCAAATCGCAGTTCAAATATTAAGTTTGAAAGTAAAGTTTTTAAAGTAGATAGATCCAAAGCAACACAACGTTCAGTAGATGAGTTGACATTGCATCTGGTTCCCATCCAGGCATCGTGGGATCCTTGAAATTCCTCAGCTGGCTAATTTCTTCATCAAGACACATGAAACTTTTCCCGCTAACTGTGATGGAAGTAGGAGATTTTCAAAATTATTTGTAACCTGGGAATATTGGTCTTTCGTTTAAAATACACACATTTATGTATTTTTTTTTGCCCGTAGATTTAGTGTGTTTCTTGTGGAGTAATATTCTGTAAAACACTATCTTAATGCTGATAAATCTATGCTCTGATACAAAATACTATCTCCTCGCTCATCTATCAGGTTCAAGTCACTCGTTACACAACTCCTTCACCTGTCTTCAAGTCACTTATTCAACTGACTTTTCTTTCGCGTTTATCTTTATTTATTTCTTTTTCCACATTTTTCTTTCGAAAATAATAAATAATGGAGAGTATTTTCCTCTTATTTTACACGAATACTTGTAGCATAATTCTTATTTTATGTGTATTAAATTAAATAGACGTTACTATATGTTAATATACTCGTACATACAAGTAGGTGAATAAACTTCTTTATCGGGTTTAAGGTTAAACGTCACGTACGTTATAATCTCTGTATTCACAGATGGCGCCAATTAAATAATTTTAGGTTTTTAATACTTTTTGCATGTTTCGCTTTAAAATTTTGAGGTAAATTAATTGTTTGCGCCCGTACATATTTAATATGAATATAAATAAATAGTTTTGTCCATAAACAAACCCAATTCTTTCGAGAAAGGCTGAAAAATCCAATTTTGTATTGGTGACTCAATCCAATATTGTATTTTTCAGCCTTTCTTGAAAGATTTGGGTTTGGTTATGGACAAAACTATTTATTTATATTCACATTAAATATGTACGGGCGCAAACAATTAATTCACCTCAATATATTAAAGGAAAACATGCAAAAAGGCTTAAAAACCTAAAATAATTTAATTGGCGCCATCTGTGAATGCGTAGATTATAACGTACGTGAAGTTTAACCTTAATGCTATCAAGTTGCAATGATTGTGATATTCAACAAAATATGTTGTTATAAGTATTAGCCATACCATATTTTCAAGATTTAAGTTGGCAAAACACGCCGCTCGGAAAACAAGTTAACGGAAGGCTTTCGTACAAAAGGTGTAGAAGTTTAAATGTGACAATGACACACAACTTTAAAAATTATATACCCGTATTGCGGCCAATTAAAAATTAAAATTTAGATTCATAACTAGTAGTTCTATGAGCAGTAGTTTAACAGATCGTAATGTTAACAGCTCTGGCGGAGTAAAAAAACAACACGGCTACCAACGATCGATTGCAAGCTGAGCATACTATCAACTTTATGGCAGACAGACGTGATCGCAGTGAAAGTGAAAGCAGGACAATAATAATTCATAAAGTATGCTTAGTTATAGTTGGTTAAAAACACACGGAATTCTCTGCGTTAAGACAAACAAATATCGTTATTTATTTCCGGCAGAAACAACAAAATTTAGGCGATTCTTTAAAAAAAGAAACGTCTGCCGAAAAAACAATTAAATTTTTTGAAAGAGGAGTAAATTTTCTACAAATTTAAAAGCAGGATACCGAGGTCGAAAACTTGTTTTTCATCCTTGTGGCAACCAAAACTATATACCAAAAATTCAAAACTACCCTAGTTTTTGCAAGGAATTGCCATTTTTGTGCATTATTGACTGGGCTATAAGTAGATTAGCAATAATTGAATGTCTATCTTTCCCAGACTATCGTGTAGGCAGGTAGGGCGGCGGTACAGTCACGCCAGTCATAGAACCCGAGCAGCGATCACCGAACAATCAGACGTCTAAAGCTTTGATTGGCCAATTATATATTAGCAGATTTGCGTGACGTTCAAACAATCGCGGCGGATAGCCCGTTCTTGCGCTGCCACATGGAACTCGATAATGGGATAATGTAACGCAGAACACGAAGTTATAATTATTGTGACATACGGCTGGCTGCCGGTTATTTCTAATTGATACTGACAGCCTAACTTTGGGTAGATGCTGTTAACAAAAGGGGTATACATATTCTAATAATTATACCTAAAACCATCTTACGGCTGTTATTAATTCAGTAGGCATTTATTTACAAACAGATACCCGGAAATCTAAACAAGGACAAACCTGCGAAGAGATTAATAATTTAAAAAAATATTAAAAATCATATACGTTTAATCATTAATCTTTTGAGTGGAAAAATATATATTTCGACATTAACATAATTATTAAATAAATTTGAACTGTGTTTTAATACTTAATTTAATTCTATTTGTCCTAATCAAATATTACAAATTTTCCCATCAGATTCAACTACAAAAGCAATTTATTTATATTGTGATTATACCCCAAAAAGTTCTCCAACTAAATTGATAAATTCGTTTTAGAATAATGACAAGTAATTTTTCACAAATTTGCAAATTATTCAAATTCGGCACAAAGCGTATTCTCCAAAGTCACGGAATGTCTGTCTGTCTGAAACGTTAATAAAATGTTAATCATCCAATGTACTATAACTATGTTCATATCTGCACATCTGTTGGGTCACGTGAAGCCATCCATCATAGCTCCGATATTCCGGGCTAATTTGCCGTGTGCCAAATTTGCATTCGTTTGTGTCATTTATTTAATTAATGATGTGTCAGTTTTTATCATGCTCGTTGACTTGCAATCAAGCCACGTCATTGTGAAGTTATTTTTAAAACAAAGCATTAACGGTTTTTCATTATTTTTATTAATAGAGAGCTTTTAAGAGGCATTGTTTGAACTTTGAACTACAGTAAACTGTAGTGAGCAGTAAGCTGTGTACATCAAATCGCGTGAATTTCTTCCAATTTTCATGAGCATATAATATTTTCAGTATAGTTTTGGTTAGAATATTTTTACACAACGTAATTAAAATTGAACCTCCTAAACCACGCAAAAAGCTTGTCACTAGGAGTTTCGTGACAACATTATTTTGAAGTGAAAACTTTTTTACCACCGTTGTGATATCAAACTCGATGAAACAGAAACGAGCGGCACTAAAAAGAGACGAAAAGGATTTAGCCTGCGAGAGAATGAGATAGCAATAAAACATTTATTTATTTCAAGGGAATATGATTCCAATATAATATATATATCCACGGTCAACGCAAGTCTCCTATGGTCAAGCGGTATGAAGTGCCTGACGAACCTTAGCGGCCAGACATACAGCAAACCAACGATCAAATCCTTCAAAATCCAAAAAAAAAAAATATTGTAAAATCAACATCCAATCTTCAAACTACTCCAAACTGAAAAGGTAAAAAAAACACACACAAAAGAAAGCGACATCTTGCAACTTTGAAGAAGAAAACACAATGACAAAAAACAAAATGACCAAATGTATGGGAAAAGGTGCACTGAAATTCGATGACAAAAAGATTAAAAAATATCCTTCACATTGTTAAAAAAAAGTACTTCGCAGTCTCCCCACTCTTATCTACTTTAGTTTTTTGAAGGATTTTGGGTCTGGATTAAGGATCTCTGATTTTTTTTATATTACGTAACAGTGTATAATCATTTCAAACTATTCATAAACAGATTGACACATCAGCATACTTATTGCAATGGTACGATCATTGAGACTTCTCAAACAATTTTGAAAAACAATGACCACCATAAAGATTTCTGGGGATTAATAAAATTATTGTTAATCCAAAATTTGATGGGTATACTCCTTATTATTAAGAAATAATTTAGGCATTACAAATAAGTTATTTATTTTAATTCCTGGATTTACTAATCGTTCATTGAAGACGAACTGTACTTTTGATGTAAAATTAGTGGTATTCGTTTAGATTTTAGATCAACTGGAAATTTTACAAAATAAAAAGTTGTAAAGCAGAATTTTAATATAATGAATAATCAGAAAACCTTTTTGAATGTTCCTCTGCTAAATTTGTTTCCATTGTAACCCCCCACTCTCTACCCCCATTCTTCTACCACTACAACTTTAGGTCCATAGTTTTAATTTAATTTAGTTTTAAGCACTTGAAACATGTCGGTTGTTTCTTGAAACAAGTGATTAAAACTAAGTGATCACAATTTTGAGTTGATTTTTTTTAAAATTTGATTGTATTTCGTCTACCAAGCAAGGCACCGGCCATTATGTAGTAAATAGGTATCTAATTAAATAACCAAGTTTGGCGTATTTTAATAATCTCTACATCTTCTCTATCTCTTCTCTATCTTCTCTACATCTCTCTATACATATCATAAATTAAAGTCCTCGGCGTTGTCTGTCTGTCTGTCTGTTCGCGATAAATTCACAAACTACTGAACGGATTTTCATGCGGTTTTCACCAATAGATAAAGTATTTCGTGAGGAAGGTTTAAGTATGTAATTTGTTTATGAATTGTATAAATTGGTTGAAACATAACGATAATTGTTAGAAGTGTCGGAAAAAGTCAAGCCGCCTGGTAGCTTTCATCGAAAACACTGCCTAAACTCTTTGAGATATAACAAAACAATGCATTGTGGGATATCCCTCTTTTATAGATCTACAAAATAGTCCATGATGGCATATATCTGTCTTTTACGGTTAGCTTTCTATCTTCTGAAAAAATGGTGAACTACAATGCGGTAATTTGAAAGTTATTTATACGAATACAGTAATAATCCTTATCAACTTAAAAACGTTAGTCACCTCAAGCACATTATTATAATCTTTCGCACCATCTCTACGTATTATATAGTCCTCGGCGGCGTCTGTCTGTCTCTTCGCGATAAACTCAAAGATGGCGGTGGTTATAAAGGTTGGATAACCATCCAGTAGATGGCGTCGTATTTAGTTACCCACAGCAACGCGTGGCCGGGTCAGCTAGTAATAAATAAAAATCGTCTTCGTAAGCTTCTGCATATGTTTAAACGATGTTTACTAAATTTATCCATGTCATCCCGTGTAGGGAGAATATACGAATATTTTTTATTTATGAATTTTTATTTTAGTAATTTGTACATTTAAGTTTAAAAATTTATAATTAATTGTAATATTTCATATTGCAAACCAAATTTTATGTAGCTCCTACAATACATCTTAAACTCTCCTATTTCTGGTAGCATGTGTTATAACTTCATCCCTTTGTACAGTAAGTGTATTCGCCTCGTCTTTTTTTTAAGCCCGATTTCCTTGCACGTCCTTGTGTCATGTTTGTGAATGTCCTTGTTGAATATAATTTTATTTGAGAAGTATTTTGGTAAAATGTTGTTTTTTGTATAAATATTATCTTATTCAAAGTCAGCGTCTGTTTCACGGTTAGCCAATTCAGTTCCTTTAACATTTTGTTTACTTTTGAAAATCTATTTCGCCGAAGTATTATTCTCATTGCCCTGGTTTGGAGAATTTGAAACATATTTTGTTCTCGTTCGTTACATAGACCGCAAATGTGAATGGTAGAAGAAGTCGAGGACGCCCAAGAAAGACATGACACGATCAAGTGAATCAGATACTCGAGTCGGGCCATGTCAAGAGTCAGGAGCATGTATGAGACGTTGTATGAATGTAAACGAGTCAAGGAATGTGTGCCAAGATCGAGTTGTTTGGCGGTCCGTCCTCTCTCTACCTACCATTCTGCCTACCCCTTCGGGGAAATCCTCCGACCGCAAACATGAACATATGCTTACACATTTCTAAAAACATAGGCAAAGTGGGCGTGGCCTTAATGCAGACGCACACTAAAGTGTGTAAGGCCACGCCCCCATTGCTAATGTTTATAGTAATGATTATTTTTTTATTATATAATCAATAATATTATTATTAAATTAATAAAAACAGTTTATTTTTAAACAGGTTCTGCTGTGTAATTATTGTTACGCGTGACAGCTGTTTCGCCTTCTGAAGGCATTATCAAACTGTTAATGCCTTCAGAAGGCGAAACAGCTGTCACGCGTAACAATAATTACACAGCAGAACCTGTTTAAAAATAAACTGTTTTTATTAATTTAATAATAATATTATTGATTATATAATAAAAAAATAAAAATTAAAATGGAGTTCTACAAATTAAACTTGATAACAATAAATAAATTTATAGTAATGTGTAAGCAAATGCTCATGACGACATTGATGACATATATTCATAACTTTAGAATTTTATAAGAATATATTATTTGTTTTTAGAGAGGTAGGTACTTACGCGATTCAAAGGCGTGCACGGAGTAAGCGGCGAGCACCAGCACTAGTGCACACAGCGCCCCCATGTTGCTAGTTAGGCTTACTCCCTTTTTACATCACTATGTCCTGCACCTGAAACCAACAAACACAACATTAGACCAACAGACAAGACCGTCTCATATTACAAGAAACAAGAAAATAACGGGTACAGGTGTAAACAATGTAGAAAAAGAGGTTGACAGTAAACAAGAAGCTAAATGGCACTTGTGATGTTTTAAAAAGAATTGCGTAAAAGAACATATTGATGATTTGGCTTGATAAAAACAATGTGTGCAATTCACACGTGGTAGAAGTGAAACCTTCAGAAAACTAAACTTCGAGAGAATGAGTCGAATGCAGAGTAACAGGAGTAGGATAATTTCAGGGTTTATTTATCATAATATTGTTACCAACTTTAAAAATTATTTTACATTTTATTCTACGAAGCACCGCACAAAGAGAACACCGATTAGTCTATATCATTATATCGTAGATGTATGTATTTGTCTCTTTTTGGTGCGCTCGTTTCCGTTTCATCGAGTTTCAAATCACAACGGTGCTAAAGTAGTTTTCACTTCAAAAATGATGTAAAGAAAAGACTTCATATGAATCTCGAAATTGTTTCCATATGGGGACCGATATGAAAAAACATGGCGCAAAACGCCCATAAGACGTTACACATGTTGGTTTAAAAACGAACCTTGGTGAGTAGTATCAGAAAAAACAGTTTTATAACTTTAAAACAAAACTTTTCCGGCAAAGAAAGAGCAAACAACAAATTACACAACTTTAAAAAGTGTTTATCATAATTTATAATAATAGTTACCCATAGGTTATCCATACTTAAAAAAATAATCAGGGTGTGTAATTATAGACGTCGCTCTCTTTTCCCTTTCTTGTTTTTTTGTGAGTGGTTTGACGATTGGATATTGATTTCACAAAATAAAAATTGTTTTTATTTAATTTCGCAGGATTCGAACCCCCGTTCGCTTGTTGTATGTCTCTCTGGCCGCTGAGACTTGTCAGGCATCTTGCGAACTACGCAATGGAAGCCACGCGCCGAGGTGCGAATTTACCGTATTATATTAGAACCGAGTATTTGTGTAGAACTGAGTTGTGACGCAAGTTTCACTTTAAAAAAAAGGACGCTTCGACGAAAAGTTTCAGAATCTCTGTGCTGGCTCATTTTTAATACATTCTCTGGTTGGATAGGACAGGGTTTTGAATTCCTGTGGCAAACACGTTTATTAATTTGATGACAAAATTTTAATTCCGCCGTCATTTTCCGCAAATGAATTTGCTTTCACAGGAATCCATTTAGTAATGCGTCTGGGGGGCAGGGAAGCCAGAGGACTGCTAGCCGTGTTTAAAACGGTGAAACAAAATATTCATTTCATTAATACCGGCTGACTAGCACGCTCGTGCTACAAAGGGGTGGTATCGTACCTACCTACATTATACATACACACATGCACATACATATATCACAATACATTTACATATTCATTCATTCACATACATACCTACATGTTATTCTAATCATATACGAGCTACTCACATACACGACGAAACCGGGGTTGATTGGAGTGCGGGAATCTCTTGGGAGTAATTATTCATTAAAATCTAAGTTTTTTTTTTCTTTGAGACTCAATTACAAAATTATGACATATATTCGATAAATTATGGGTTTATGCAACCGATCCTTCATAATATCTACACCTCTGCCATAGGTCACCGCAAGTTTTATTTTTTCAAATATTTTATAGATACCAAATATACCTTTTTCTCCCTTTCCTTTCCCTGAAAAGATCCCCCACACATCACCCCTAAAGATGACATAGGCCATGAGGAAATTTTTTTTTTCTCAGGGCCTTCTGTGTGGTACTAAAGTTTAAAAAAATCAGAGTGTGCAATTCACACGCGGTAGAAATGTAACTATAAATTCGCTAGATGTCGCTTTCTTTTCTTTTGCCTGTATATTTTAAAGTGGTTTGAAGATTGGATATTGAATTTATAAAAATTAAAAAGTTTTGTAAGATTCGAACCTCCGTTCGGTGCATGTCTTTCTGGCCGTCAGGCGCTTTATGCCACTACGCTATTGGAGGCTCGCGCGTAGCCGTGAATTTATCGCATATAAGAACCGAGGACCGTCAAATGGTAAATTTTAGTGACGTACTTCCGTTTCATCTGAATATAAAATCACAACGAGGCTAAAGAAGTTTCACTTAAAAAATTTACTAAATGGATAAAAAATGTAAATAAACATTGATAATATATAAATTAAACCTTAGTAGAATAAATATGTTCTCTAATTTTGACACAAATTTTCAAAAAATGCAACATCATTATAGGATAAAATTAAAATCATGCATTTTACAATGTTTTTAATATAGCGTCCTCTGCGGAAAAACTGTATCTTCGACAATCTTAAACTAAGTAATGAAAGTGTCCCAGAGGTGCAAAAATATTTTTCAGATTTTTCTGTTTCCAGATTTTGTCTTCATTTAATTAAATAATAAAACTGTGTTTATCTGAATTGACTTGCCAGGTATGTTTTCTGTATCTGTTGTAAAAATTGTTATAAATAATTAAATAGAGCTTACGAAGACATGTTTATACAGGGCCCTTGAGACGATCGTCACCTAACGACATACTTACTTAAGAGGGGATAACCAGAGAAAGTCGGAAATATGTCATTTTTAAATCAAATTTTAGACGTATCTACTCTTTTCCACAAAAAAAAATTGATTTCGAAAGTTTGTTCTTTTATCTAGTAAACGAATGTTTTAAATTTTGAGAAAAAAATGTTTATTTTTAGTATAATAAGGTTATACCATAGGTAGGTTGATAGATTTGTTAAATTTTCAAACCAAAAATCTTATTTTACAAGACATATTTCATACCATTTAATCATGGATTATTGTAAATCAATACGATATCTAGTAAACGCATGTTTCAAAATTTTAATTTTAGTTCAAATAAAATCATTAAAAAACATATCCGAAAACTTATTCATGACGAAAATTTGACTATCCATTTACGGTCTTACAAATAATATATTTAAGATTTTTTTACATTCTTATTTTGCTTAGACATTATTAAAAAATGATAAATACTTATGATCAAAAAAAATTACAAAAAGTACATAATTTTAATCAATATTAATTCAATACTTATGATAAAAAAAAAATTACAAAAAGTACATAATTTTATCAACATGCCTTTCAGCATTTTTGAATGCAGGTATAAATTAAAGCAAATTTGGAATTAAATAAAATCGACATTGTGTTATAATTTTAAAAAGCTGGTATGCTTTTTAAAATCTATAATCGCCCTGTATAATCGTAAGAACAACTTTCGACGAAATGTGGATTTTCGGCGGCTGACAGGTTAAAGGCCCTTAAGTCTTGTGAAATTAATTATATGTGATAACAGAATAATAATTTTTAATCTATTCGAAAAAATTAATTCAGATATTATTTATCTAGAATACACACACATATACGCACCTACAACTATTTTAAATGTACATGCACATACACGTACATATACATTTACCGTCGATACTTGGAACATGCAGGTAATTAACATCAGCGAAGGACCAAAGGAAATAATAATTATTGCGTCATGTGATATTCAAATGACGCGTGCCGGTTGGGATTTAATTATCGAGAGTTAAATTTGGCATTTGTTTTGTCTGTTTTGTGAAATTATCATATTAGTCGTGTGTACCGCCACCGCGGACATGTTTCCAGGAAAGTTTTTGTGGAAACCACTGATCCAAATGACCCCTGGAAATGTTACACGACTTTTCAATTATCGCCCTGACGTAAAATTATGACAAAGGCTTCGCGTCAAAATATTATCATTGTTTTTACAAAAAAGTAAATTTTCAATATTTGAATGTGTTGTTTGGCGTTGGATTGACATTCTTTATTTTTGCTTTTTTTCGTAATATTTTTTCATATTTTCGTTGCTTTTACGAAAGAGAGATTTATATACTAAAACTAGCTGACCCGACGAACTTTGTTCGGCCTCAGAATCAATAAAAACCGCTGTGTTAACTTATTAGCTGAATTAAATTAATTTTTTTGATTCAGTTAAAAATTACACGATGAAACAATTATCGATGCGCAACTGTCCGTGTTTTGTTTTTGTCAGTATCAGAGATGGCGTTGTGTACGGATTTATATTTTTTGTGATATTCTTACTTTTCCACTTACTTACGGGAATGGCGTTTTATTTTCTTTATACTTTATACGTGTGAGGAGATTTATTATAATTATTATATTTTTCTTTTGGTGCAGACATAAGTTCACCGTTTGTCTCATTTTCGACTGTTGACATTTAGTGTGTAAGAAATAGGGACAGCATTATATGTGTAAGAACAAAAGCAAAACAATCAGCGCATTGACATTCGACGTTTTTGAATAGTCAAAATTATATTTATCACAACATTCCTGCAGCTCTTTTTTTCCGATGTTTTAATAGCTATTCTGCTATTCAGGGCGGAGATAAATTCAACCAATTCATGATCATAAAAATCGGTCCAGCCTTTTTTGAGTTATAAATAGTGTAACTAAACCGTCTTTGTTTTATATATTGTTGTTACAATGGGTTCTTTAATGTGAGGTAACGTTCTTTAATATTTATTACACCACTTTCTCGGAAGTAGTGGATGAGTTCAACTGCACGGAACACAGTTATACTTTGTTTAATTTCGACATGTCAATTTAAAAAAATATTTATATCTTACACTACAAAATAGGTTAAGGTTCGGTGTAAAGACAGGGGAAACTACTATATCGCTACCCGGCTGGGATGCTTTGTGAAGCGGGTCAAAGTAGTGGCTCTGGAAAAGAATTGTTATTGCCGGTCTTGAAGACGTATGCATTAAGAATGAAAAAATCAGAATGTATAATTCACACGCGGTAGAAGTGAAACTTTCAGAAAACTAAAGAAGACAAGAGTGGGGAGACTACGAAGCACCGCACAAAGAGGAGACCGATTATTAGCGAAATTAGGTCATAACACCTATTCTCTCGCAGGCTAAATCCTACAGATGTATGTGTTTGTCTCTTTTTAGTGTCGCTATTTTTTGTTTAACTACCTACTTAGTTTCAAATTACAACGACGCTAAAGAAATTTTCACTTAAAAAACGGCCTCTGTGACTTATATTTAATAACTTGAAAACAAATAAATAATGATGACAATAAAATAACTTTGTTTAGTTCCACTTTATTTTTTTTTAACTAACCGGCTTCGGTACGGCCTGAACTTCATCAGGGTGAAAAACAGCCTACTAATATTATTAAGGCGAAATTTGTATGGATGTATAGATGCATGTATGTTTGTTACTCATCACGCAAAAAATGCTGAATATACTTTGAAAATTCTTTCACTAATAGAAAGCTACATTATTTGCGAGCTTTATAGGCTGTATATATTGATAAGTTCTGGTGTTATGAATAAGCTCTGGCGTTATGAATAAGCCCTGGCGGTATGAAATTATTTATTATACGTTTATTGTCCATGTGTGTTGTTTGGTAACTACAAGTATTATTTAACGTGCGCTGTCATTTTGTTATTTATTTAGATTACTATGGAGATCCCTTGATAGTCAAAATTCAAATACGTATGTATAAAATAATAATCTACACTAATATTATAAATGCGAAACTGCGTGCGCTTGATTGTTACGCTTTAATAGGTAGCACGCGAGCTGTTTGTAAAATGAATGTAACGAGTGGAGTGGGGATAGGGAAGGTGGAGTAGGCGGATTGGAAACCCCCCTAATACTATGCGAGCGAAGCCGGGGGCAAAAGCTAGAATTAAATAAAATACATGGTTACATAGTGTTTAAATGAAAAGTAGAAGAAGGAGAGAGAACTTTAAAAGCTTGGGGAATGAAAATATGTTAAATATGCGGTTGTTTGACAAAACTAAATTTATTTGGTAAATTTTTATTCGTTTATTTTTTATTCTTTATTTTTTAAGAGTTTCTAGATAATTAACTTGTATACTAGCGTTTCTATATACAAATTAATAAAGTAGCACATATTATCCGTGCTAGATATATTTGCCACTAAATTTGATGAAAAAAAAATTTTTTATTCGGTTTGGTCAAGTATTCTGGCTTCGAATCCAAAATTAAGTTACGTTTGAAAAAAGGCCAAGCAGCTGTTTCTCTTACGGAACAATTTACACCTACCTACCTTTAAATTCAAACACTTGGACTTGGAAATGAAACTAAACTAATCACATTGAGTGTTCTTACAATGTAAAATAAAATTCTCATATTTCCCGATGACAAAACACCCATCACCCATTTCCCAGTTCTCTGGCGGTGCGATGCCGGCAGAACTGGCTAGTATCCACCCCGAACTGGGTAGCACCGAGTTCCGAGTACCGAGTTCTGGGTGTGAGCCCCATCAGTATTCCGGAACACGGAGACGCCGCAAAAATTGAATTACCACGAGATGTGAATAAAGAGTATTGTTTTTGCGGCATTATACTGAAATATTTATTTAGAGGCTTGCCAAAATATGCCGCCGATATTTAGCGGACGTGGAATGATTGCGATTTGGCATTGTTTGCTGTGAAATCTTGTCGTAAACCACACAATATCATGAGTGGACAGTATACAGTCTCTGAATCATAGTTTTTTTATAGTCGCTCCACACATGAGGCCCCGAGGAAAATAATACCCCTCAGAGCCATCTTTGGGGATGCTGCATGGAGGGTCTTTAAAATGGAAGAAAAGAGAGGAATTTTTGGGATGGAAAATGGTACGACGACGGGTGGAAGGAATCAAAAGGATCAAAGGGTAGATGGTTTGAACAAGTAGAACAATGAAACGAAGAAAGGAGTGTAAGAAGAATATATGACGCGAATGTGAATGGTAGAAGAAGTCGGGGCGCCCAAGGAAGAAATGGTACCATCAAGTGAACCAAATTCTTCAGACGGACTTCACGTATAACTTTTTAATGAATTAATTAAAGAATTTTAATTATTTTTTTATAACTTTTTCCCTTTTTTTAATCAATTATATTAAAATGAAAATTCACCCTGAATTTAAACGTTAATTAATAACAAATTTTTGTCACCCTGGAACCTGGAGTCAGTGAAACTATGACTTGCCCAATTGGAGTGTTTTGTGAGGCTGAAAGTGGTGGGAAGGGGAAGGAGATGGGGAGGAGGAAGGTGGGTAAGTACTTGGAAATTCAGATCTGGTTACCAAACACGGCTAAAGTCATTTCAAGCATCATTTCAATTCTAAATGCTGGTCTTACACCAGGGCGATGCTGAGAGTATCTTCCACCCTGGAACGTGCTGCAAGTACACCTTTATTATTTTATATGATTAAATTGTGAAATAAGGATTTGAAAACGCGGCCTCCGGATTGCTAGACGAAAGCCTTACATCATTGCCACGCTTTGATATAATCAGGAATCAAGATCCATTAAAACAGTTAAGTTAAAATCCGACAATTTATTGTGTGAAATTGAAACTTAATTTGATGAAAAGATTATAAAATAATATTATTTCGATAAAATGTCCCCTGTCCTGTTATCTTTTCCATATCGAACTTCGCCATTAGTACAGTTGGTTTGGGAAGTTAAACAAAACAGTGCGGCGAGAAGCCTTTACTCTGCGCAAGAAATTGAATACGGACATTCGTCGTTCGTGTCTCAGTTATTCTTCTGTGAGACATGCAGCGGTATCGCTCGTGGATTTCTGGGAACAAGTGGGTAAGGATATACCTAATAGCATTGGTAAGCAAACGGTGGCACAGGTACCCATTATTTATAATTAAATCATTAACTTTAACTTTTTCTGCTCATTCCTCGGAGTATCTTACAATAAAATACCGAAAAAACAAGGACAGCATACCTACCTGACGCCTGAGATCTAAAGATTGCAATCCGCTCGTGATTGCGGCATCTATCAAACATACCGCCCATTTCTGCACAGAGTCAATGGAATTTTCTGGTGTTTTGGGGCACCAGCCAGATTAAAAATGCTGCGAAATTCAACAGTGGGTCCCACGTACGTATAGGGTCAGAAGTAGTGTCCCATTAAGTATGGTGGTTTTGATGTGTTTGACAGCCGATCGAAGACATCGCGATTGATTGATTCGGCACGGTTGCGAATCCGTTAACCAGGAGTAGATTTTCTTTTACCTCGTTTGTAGCTTTGTAGCTTTAAGGGCCAAGTACTAACCAGGCAGCGGCCGAAAATACACACTTCGTCGAAAGATGTTCTTACGATGGTACAGTGCGGTTCCAATGAGAAGGATCAATTATTCTCCGTACCAGCTTTTTAAAATTGTATACCTACATCCAAAAATGCTGAAAGGAGTGATGATAAAACGATTAAAATCATGTACTTTTGTAATTATTTTTTTATCATAAGCAAAAATAAATGTGCAAAAAAATCTGAAATAAATTAATTTGTCAGACCCTAAATTTTCGTCATAAATAAGTGTTTGGATATATTTTTTAATGATTTTATTTGAACTGAAATTAAAATTTGGAAATATGTGTTTACTAGATAACGTACTATTGATTTACAATAATGTATGATTACACGGTATGAAATATGTCTTGTAAAATCAGATTTTTCCCAACTGCCTGGTGCCTTGTGCCCTTATTATGGCAAGTATGTCTGGAGTTTGAAGGAAGTGAAGTCAAAGAGGAAGATTGGGTAGTACCTGACTATTCAGATCTGATCACCAAACCAGATCTGAACAGCAAAGTATTTCTCCTTTCTTTCTCTTTCTCTTCCTTTCTCTTCCTAACTTTCTCCTCCCCAATTCCTTCCTCTCTTCACTACCTCCAGCCTCACAACATATTCTAACTGGTGCTACCATAGTCTCACTGGTTCCACACGGTTTTAAAATATTTTTTACAAATTTATATATTAATATTCAACGCCCTCATGGGCTTTTACATGACAAGTTTATAATACAGAGACTGTTAAGATTTCAGGTACTGAAATATTAATATTTGTGATTGTCACCCTAATGGTTGTGGCAACATTTTTTGTGTTGGCAATTGCCAGGGCGATTTCGTATTGCCACGGATTTTTTAATTCCTTCTTCTCTTGTTACCATCCGTCTTGGGCGGGTCGTTTTTGGGCAAAACGTCTGCTGCCAGGTTTTCACTTCATGTGGGTAATAAAACCGCGGAGAGAGATAGCATCATTGGGCTCACCGTACATGAGCTACCCTACGGGTCTTTTATTGTTTCAATAAAGACCAATTATTCAAGAGCTGGAGTTATTATTGAAGAGTTACTCCAGCCACACTTCCCTTGGACTCTGGTGTTACCACGCCGGATTGCTTTGTCAGGAGAGCGGAAGTTGAGATCCTGATCATTGGTCCTTCGAGCCGGATGATCATTATTGGATTGACTCATTCAAGCTGGGTGATCATTATTTGGATTGATCCATTTGAGACTGAAGATCATTATTTGGAGTGGCCCAGTCAGGCCTCATCATCATCGGGAGTGGTCCAGTCGGCGGCCTCATCATCATCGGGATTGGTCCAGTCGGCGTCCTCATCACCATCATTGGATTGATCAAGCGAGCCTCATCACGACGCTCGCATGCACAGCAAATCAGGTTGTAGCCTTCCTTTCATTGTCCTTTCAAATTCCATTTAAAAAGCTAAAAATCTGTGTAGATGCCACATTATTTCGTATTGATTATATCGAATTACATTCGGGTGTTCATAATCAGATGCTTTCAATATTACATAGCATAAATTTGTTGGTGATAATAATTTTTATTGTTGTATTCAGTCTGCAGAATAACTTTGCTTTTGCCTACCTACATTTCTAGCCACGCGGTTGCAAGTTTCGTCTTTGTATGCTATAGTATTGTGAGTGGTTTCTCTATGATCCAAAGTATATTATTTATGGTATTATTCATTGTTGTTTACGTCAAACTGTCGCGTTGTGTATTGTGTATTCAGTTTTGAAATCAAGTTAGTGTTATTTCGTTTGTAAAAAATGGAACTCGACAAGTTGATTAAACGGCGCGGGGTTTTGAAAGGTTCATTAACGAGATTCGAAACCTATTTAAGCAACGAAAATGATATTACACCTGGCGTGTTGTCATCGAGGTTGGAAGCCATTAAACCTTCTCTGATAGAATTCTCCAAAATTCAGCTGGAGATTGATTTATTGAACAAATCAGAAGATAATGACGCGAGGGATAATTTTGAAGGTACATATTTTAATGTAATTGCATTAGGACAGGAAATGTTATCAAAATTTAAGAAGATTGAAAATGTCCCAAATATATCAGTAAATTTACCACCAATCTCTATACCAGTGTTTTCAGGTGACAACCATAAATGGTTGACTTTTAAAAATTCGTTCATTGCCTTAATTCATGATAACAGTAAATTAAATAATGTTCAGAAATTTCATTACCTTATTAGTTATGTGTCCGGAGAGGCACTTGATTTGATTAGTTCTCTAGAAATAACCGGGGATAATTATAGTGCAGCTTGGACAATGCTTATTTCGAGATACGAAAATGTCCGACTTATAGCAAATAGACATTTGAATTTCTTATTTAGTTTTACACCGTTAAAACGACAGAATCATCATGAATTACGGAATTTAATTGATCAAGCAAACATTCATTTGAGAGCTTTACACAACCTTAAGCTACCAACCGAACATTGGGATACTTTAATTATTCATATTCTAACCTCAAAGTTAGATAATCACACACGTAGCCTTTGGGAATCATTAGAATGCGACGAAGTTTATCCTACGTTCGTGCAGTTTAGCAATTTTATTTCACAAAGGTCTCAGATCCTGGAAACTATCCAAGGTGATATTGGTGGAATGCAACAGAAATCGGAACCAGTTGCAACAAAAGCAAAGTTTTTTAATTTTAAGGAAAAGAAGTCTACAAACAAGGTTACGTTAGCGTCGAGCAACGTTAATTGTATGCTGTGTAATGACAGTCATTTCATTTATTCTTGCAAAATATTTGTTAACAAAGAACCAGCGGCACGAAGAAAGCTCGTTTCAGAGAACAATTTATGTTATAACTGCCTAAAACCGGGGCACCTTTCAAAGTTGTGCAGGTGGAAGGAAAAATGCAGTGTTTGTGATCGAAAACATCACACTCTGTTACATATCAATACTGATAATGTACAAGCGGGTACTTCAACTGGCAAGGGTCAGTCGGAGGCACCAGTAAATTTAGCATGTCATAGTGACATGAACGGGCGGGAAATTTTACTATCTACCATAATAGTAAAAATAGAAGACGCGTATGGTGGAACACACGAAATACGCGCACTTTTGGATTCGGGTTCAATGTCTAATTTTATTACAAAGGATACTTGTAAAAGATTAAATTTGCATTGTACAAAGTTGAATATACCTGTTTCAGGTTTGCATAATAATTTAATTCATGTAAAGGAAACAGTTGACATTAAATTTAAATCATTATGTTCTCAATACCGGGATGAAATATCTTGTTTGGTATTAGATGAGATTTCTTGCAATCTTCCACAGACCTTGATTAATCCAAAAATGTTGAACATTCCAGACGGCATCCAGTTAGCTGATCCGCAGTTTTACCAGCCAGCTGCTATTGATATGCTGATCGGAGCAGAGATATTCTGGCAGGTGGTTCGTACGGATCAGATACAGTTAGGAAAGGATAAACCTACATTGCATCGAACGGAGCTAGGCTGGATAATATCAGGAGCTGTACAGAGGCGTCAAAATACGAGGCCAGTTAAAGTTTGTCATATTTCATTAAATTCTTTGCAGAATCAAATAGAAAGGTTTTGGAAGGTTGAAGAAATTGAAAATAGTAAGCATCACTCTCTGGAAGATAGTGAATGTGAAAAGATTTTCAAAGGCACGCATAAACGCGATGCAAATGGTAGATTTGTAGTGAACTTACCATTTAAATCTAACCTATCTCAATTAGGAGATTCATTTAGTATTGCTAAAAGTAGATTGGTGTCAATGGAAAGGAAATTCTTAAGACAACCTAGTTTAAAGGAACAATACTCGGAATTTATTGATGAGTATCTTGCGTTAGGTCACATGACTGAATGTGAACCTCCAATACGTGATGAAACTACTTATTATTTACCACATCACGCTGTATTTAAAGAATCAAGCACAACTACTAAAATTCGTGTTGTTTTTGACGGGTCGGCTAAACCCGCTCGAGGGATTTCTTTGAATCGCGCTCTAATGATTGGGCCCACCATTCAAAATGATATATTTTGCCACTTGGTATTTTTCAGAAAACATCAATATGCAGTCACTGCAGATATTGCAAAAATGTACCGCCAAATTAATATTAACCCGGAACACAGAAATTACCAACGTATATTATGGAGAAAGGATGCGGAGGATTGTTCGAAACACTATACGCTAAACACGGTGACATATGGTTTGGCTCCTTCGCCTTATTTAGCAATACGTTGTCTGCATCAGCTAGGTAATGACATTTCATTTACTCATCCATTAGCTAGTAAATCCCTTAAGGAAAATTTTTATGTAGATGATTTTCTTTCTGGTAGTGACTCCATTGATACTTGTCACTTGCTTAAATCACAAATCATTAATGCGCTTGCTACAGCAGGCATGGAGATTAGAAAATGGAGGTCTAATGCCCCCTCGATTAATGATTCTAAAGATAATTTAGAATTATTGCCAAATGAATCCAATGAAGCTAAGATTCTCGGATTAATATGGGACACCAAACTTGATGAGTTTACCTATCAGGTAGAAAGCATAGACTCAAAGTTAGAAGTAACAAAACGTCAAGTTTTATCATTAATTTCAAAAGTGTTTGACCCTTTAGGACTGGTAGGCCCAGTAATCATTGTCGGTAAGATAATTATGCAGAGATTGTGGAAGCTAAAAACATCCTGGGATGACAAGCTACCCAATGACCTTTTATTGGCCTGGCAGATTTACACGCTGAGTCTCGGTAAAGCAAATCATATTCGGGTACCGAGGAAAATTTTCTGCTTTAATAAAAAATCTTTTAGAAATAGGGAAATATTTAATAATTATTCTTCATTAAGACGACTGAGGCGCGTAGTTGCTTATATGTTACGTTTCATACATAACTGTTCTAAACGAAGACCGATGCGGGTCGACGAGCTTTCTGTAAGCGAACTGGAACATGCCATGCATGTATTGAATTTGAACGCTCAGCGATTCGCATTTCATGATGAAATAGCGTCTGTGAGTAATGGAAGATTTGTATCTAGGCAGAGCAAAGTAAAGGCACTAAATCCTTTGATGCAGGATGGGTTGTTGTGTGTTGGAGGTCGACTATCACAATCCGATATTACCTCAGGCTCTCAAAAACATCCAATTTTGTTACCACAAAATCATAAGTTGACTGACTTAATAATAACCCATCTGCATTATGAGAATTTACATTTAGGATGTAATGCTCTGCTCGCATTACTGCGTTTACGTTTTTGGCCAATATATGGTAAAAACGCAGTGAAGCGAGCACTGCATAAATGTATTGTATGTTTCCGAGTCCGTCCGCGCGAATGTCGCCAGCTCATGGGTGACCTTCCTGCTGACCGATTCCGAATCCAAAGACCATTTTATGTAACCGGCATAGATTTTGCAGGTCCAATTTTAATTAAGTCTGGTTTAACCAGAAATGCTAAGAGTGTAAAATCTTACATATGTTTATTTATTTGTTTTTCAACGAAGGCAATTCACCTAGAATTAGTGACTAATTTAACTTCAATGGCATTTATGAATGCATTGAAAAGATTTATAGCTAGGAGGGGTAAACCCTCACGACTCTTTACTGATAATGGAACTAACTTTACAGGTAGTTATAGGGAACTTACTGAACTATTTGATTTTTTGAAGGCATCTGATAAAGAAATCCATAATTTTTTGGCCCAGCAGAATATTAGCTGGAGTTTCTTGCCTCCCCGCTCACCGCATCACGGGGGACTTTGGGAAAGTGCAGTTAAAATGACCAAGTTGCATTTAAAAAAAGCAATGCGGTCAACTGTTTTGACATAAGAAGGAATGAATACCATACTAATACAGATTGAGGCTTGTTTAAATTCCCGTCCTCTGACTCCATTAACATCAGATCCAAATGACTTAAACGCCCTCACTCCGTCACACTTCCTTATTGGCGACAACCTGTTAGCATTGCCTGAGCTTGATATCCATCATCTGCCTACAAACAGGCTTAATATTTACCAAAAGATGTCTACCGTTGTTCAATCTTTTTGGCACAGATGGAGCCGGGAATACCTAGCAGAATTGCAGAACCGAGTCAAATGGCAAGAAGGACGTCAACGCAGTTTACAGCCTGGTGACATGGTCATCATCAAAGACAACCAGCTACCTCCGCAGTACTGGAGGATGGCGCGAGTGACGGAGATCCACCCTGGCCAAGACGGACGCGTCCGCGTCGTCTCCTTGAGGACGGCCAGAGGTGTCACCAAAAGAGCCGTGACACAGCTCTGTCTACTTCCCATGGAGGATGCTTCCTCCAACCTGGATTAAGAACCAATTACAACGCTAAAAGTGATGTGATGTGTAAATCAAAGTGCCGTCAGGCTCATCAGTGCCAAGTGTTAAACCATTTTCACATAAGTGGGTGCAGCGCACCAGAAGGTTCTACGTTATTAAACTTTCATTTTTTAATGTCAAGTCTGACATAGGGTTATATACTTAGTTATAAGTTTTTTGTTATTATTTTGATATCCATATATTGAATATTGTTTATTTTTGTATGTGAACTCGTTGGGTAAATTCTGAGTACCAATGTTGCAATTTCTTCTAATATATTATTTTATGAAAAACGACTATTCCTTAATACTCGTTTTGGGCGGGAATATGTTAAGATTTCAGGTACTGAAATATTAATATTTGTGATTGTCACCCTAATGGTTGTGGCAACATTTTTTGTGTTGGCAATTGCCAGGGCGATTTCGTATTGCCACGGATTTTTTAATTCCTTCTTCTCTTGTTACCATCCGTCTTGGGCGGGTCGTTTTTGGGCAAAACGTCTGCTGCCAGGTTTTCACTTCATGTGGGTAATAAAACCGCGGAGAGAGATAGCATCATTGGGCTCACCGTACATGAGCTACCCTACGGGTCTTTTATTGTTTCAATAAAGACCAATTATTCAAGAGCTGGAGTTATTATTGAAGAGTTACTCCAGCCACACTTCCCTTGGAATCTGGTGTTACCACGCCGGATTGCTTTGTCAGGAGAGCGGAAGTTGAGATCCTGATCAGAGACACTTTTAAATAAAAAAAGATAAACTATAAAAATATAACTAGTCAACATCATATGAACGGTAGGTATAGAGATAAATTTAAGTAAAGATAATGCATTACAATAAAAGAGAAAGTTTCTATGTTACAAATGGCATAAAAATAAACTGGTAGATATGTTAGTAATTACAAAATTGACAGGTGTCTGACTGATTGTGATACGTGACAAAATGCAAGATACATACAAAAAAGAAAACGGGAACAAGTTTTTACATTGCAGATTAATCTAGAAATTCACAAATATATGCAATAGCCCCAATGTGACGCTCCTTAAATATCAAAATATTCTACATAAAAATATCATTCAGGTATTTCTTAAATAATGGTAAACTTGTATTAAATACATCGATATTTGAGGTGAATTTGTTTCCTAGTGTGTGAAGTCAAGAAAGAAGTAGTTAAAAGTTAAAGGTGATATGTTGACATTTTGTAATTCATATTTATAGATAAATATTTTTTACCAATAGTTCGGCACCCCTGGATTACAGCTGTCCTCGCTCGAGTTTTTTGTTTGCACTATTTTGTCTAGAACATTTTAATCAGGTGCTCCAAACCGGTTGTCGAGTGTTCGAATCGGAGCTGTACTATGTTCTTAAGAAGTACAGTGCATCATTCTGCTGGTAGGGGGGTACTTGTCTCGCCAGCAGAGATGTTTCTCGCGGAGAACGGAGCCAGGCTTCAAATGCTATCTTCGAGCAAAGAATAATAAAATCGTAACAAGTGACCAGTCACCAGAAAATAATAATTAGATACCTAAAACAGATATTCCTCGGTTTGGTACAAGAAGACACTTAAAGATATTATTTGGATGTTGTAAACTTATTCTACTAGGGCCAGTCAATAAGTAATGCCTCCTATTTTTTCTCCTTTAATTGTCAAGAAATAAAAAAATGCAATTACGTGGTTTGAAAACCATAATACTGACAATTAATTTGTTACTTTTCAGTATAATATCCGTCCATTTCCAAAGCCATATTTTAACAAGGGCATGTGTCACAGTATCGTACAAAGCACGGTCATGTCCAGAACACCATCGCCATAACTTTCTCCGCCGATCACAGAGTTTTGATTCAGGATAAAAAAAATGAACCCATTTTTCGTCTCCAGTCACAATTTTTTCCAGAAACTAAGAGCTTCAAGTGTTGTTAGGCCATTGTTTTTCTTGTTTTTTTATTCTGGCCGGTTAAGTTTGTTGGTACCCTCCTTGCAAAACTTTTGTTGAAAAATCAATTGTCGAATAATCGTCATCAAACTGCCTTTACTGAGGGAGAGAATGCGATATCTATAGTTATCTGGAGTCACCACGAGTTAGTACGGTCGCTGTAATCAACGACCTGCGCCGCTCCGCTTTTCCTCAGCCAGCGGTGTTTGTCCTTCGGCTTCGTTACGGTAACGAACCCATTGTCTAGCAGTGCTGACGTCCAATATTGCATCATGGTACACATTTTTCAGTCTTTCATGAATGTGAATTTTTGCGTTTCACCTTCTACAGTCAAGAATCAATAACAGAACGCTACCTATTACGAACATCGATGTCAGCCATTTTGCAAGCGACTGCAATGCTGCCACCTGTTGACGCAAAAAGTTTCTACTACAGCAGATTGTAGAAGAAGGTTCGAGGAATAGCACCAAATTCAAAATTTTCACTTAACTAATTTTATTTAAGTGTAAAAAAATAGGAGGCATTACTTATTGACTGACCCTCGTGCTCGTTTTTTTTTTAACAAAACTCCTTATTATTTTATACTATCTTTTAATTAGCGTATTAAGGAATAATATTTGTCACTTTTGATGGATATATAATGAGGTTCCACGACAGTCGATCCCCCTCCAACAAAATGCAATCGATTTAGAGATATAAGATATAAGGTTGAGTGAATCAATTCTTGGCTTAGGGAATTATCGAAAAAAGAAGTGACAAGTATTTTAAAAACATCGTCATAGAATTTACTTAAAAATAACCCCACAAAACCACAAGTTGAACCATGAACGTTACTGAAAACTCTCTATTAAAAAACTAGTTCCCATCAGCACAGAATCTCTTTTATATTTCACACAAATTATAAATTGACAATATTATAATACAGTACTTAAATGTAGGTTTTACTCTGCTACTTAAAAATTACCCCACAAGTTACTTAAAAATTACCCCACAAAACCACAAGTTGAACCATGAACGTTACTGAAAACTCTCTATTAAAAAAACTAGTTCCCATCAGCACAGAATCTCTTTTATATTTCACACAAATTATAAATTGACAATATTATAATACAGTACTTAAATGTAGGTTTTACTCTGCTACTTAAAAATTACCCCACAAGTTACTTAAAAATTACCCCACAAAACCACAAGTTGAACCATGAATGTTACTGAAAACTCTCTATTAAAAAACTAGTTCCCATCAGCACAGAATCTCTTTTATATTTCACACAAATTATAAATTTACAATATTATAATACAGTACTTAAATGTAGGTTTTACTCTGCTATTCGTAATAATCCTAGAAGAGTTTATGCTAGTAATAAACACATATTACAGATTTATACCATTATTACAGAGCAGAAATATTCACTCGGTAGGGAAACACCCGCTGAAATATGCGAAATATGATTTGGTCCCCGTCGGGCGCTGTTCACAATAAAATTTCATGGCAATCTGTTATTATTTATGGGCGCGTCGTATGGCGGATAGCGGTGGCTGGGTTGCTGAGCTGAACGGGCTGAGCGGTGGCGGCTCCATTAAACCCGTAAAGCAGATAAACAAGGCAACTAGTGGTCCATAACACACCCGCAATATTTACCGCGATTATATGGATCCGATGAACAAATAATCTCTAGAACTGGGATCTAAACCTAAAACTATTTAAAAGAATACCGGAGTCGCAGTAACCTAAATCGTTTCTCCGGTCTCTTGCCATTCGCCTCCAGCCATCAGTATTTCTCTTAAGAGCGTTTAACCAGCCAGCGGACGAAAATCCACAATTCGTCGAAAGTTGTTCTTCCGATCGTGCAGGGCGGTTACAATGAGAAAGATTGATTATTCTCCGTACCAGTTTTTTTAAATTATAACTCAATATCGAATTTATTTCAATCCAAATTAGCTTTAATTTATACCTTCATCCAAAAATGCTGAAAGGCGTGATGATAAAACTATTAAAATAGTGTACTTTTTGTAGTTATTTTTTGATTATAAGTATTTATCATTTTTCAATAATGTCTAAATTTAATAAGAATGTTAAAAAAATCTGAAATATATTAGTTTGTAAGTGCGCAAATAAATACACAAATGGACCAATTTTCGTCAAGAAACACATGTACGTACATATTTTTTAATGATTTTATTGAAACTAAAAGTAAAATTCTAATACATAACTTTGCTAGATAATATATTGATTTATTTTACTGCATGATTATATTATTTGAAATGGGTGTGGTATAATACAAAAACTTTTTTGAAAATTTAACAAATCTGCCAACGACCTATGGAATAACCTTAATATACTAAAAATTAAAACAAATTCTAAAAATTTATTACATAACTATGCTAGATAAAAGAACAATCTTTCGAAATCCATTTATAATTTTTTGCGGAAAAGAGTCAATACGTCTAAAAACTTTTTTGAAAATGACGTATTTCCGGCTTTCTCTGGTAATGCCCTCTTAAGCCGCCGCTACCCGAATTTCTACCGATTTCTTACACATCTGCCTAAAAAATTTGAAATTTTAAGCTCTTAAATAAATATATGTCATTTTTAAAGATAATATCTATAGGTACATTCCTTACGCCGAAACGCAAATTATATAAGATTCCCTCGATAGAAAAACATCGCAAAGTATGTTACGAAAATTATTATAAACACGTTTATTTCAGTTATTTTACAAGTTATAGTTGTGAAAAAATTTACAATGTTTCTTTAAATGATACTTAAGATACCTTCCACGAGATTTTTGCTCTGTTTTAAACGAGTCGTGTTTTATTAAACATTTTTGCAATTGCAATTTTCGCATCGATTTTATCGCTTTAAATAAAAAGTAGGCTTTTGAAGTAAAAAAATTCTTTAGCACCGTTGTGATTTAAAAATCGATGAAAGAAAAAGCTACACTAAAAAGATACAAACGCACACATAGGATTTAGCCTGAGAAAGAATCCCCAATCTTGTTTTCTTTAGTTTTCTGAAGATTTCACTTCTACTGCGTGTGAACTGCACACTGTATTTTTTTGTGACAGCTCACAAGAGCGCCTCTATCTATACAGTAAACATACAGGGGAACCATATCGCCATCCGGTTAAGCGGTGTTAAGGCTCGAAAAAACAACTAGTTCTCATGATGCAACCATTAACGGTAAACAGGTGTCCCTGTCAGGTCCAACAAATTTCACCCATATGCACGGGTGCATAGGATATCAATGCTGCTAGTTCCTCAGAGCAAAAATAAAATAAGTTTTTTCAAAATAATTCCAGTCGAAATAAAAGTCGACACAACGACAAAATTGTTGATGACAAAATAAAAATAAAAATCGAGTGCAGTTTACACGCGGTAGAAGCGAAACTCTACCAAAACAATCTCAACTTACTTGACAACAATACTTGAAAAGTGAGGTCATAATCAAAGCGACTAATGAGCGCAGACCTCGCTTAATTTCCGTTTCATATCCCAACCAATAGGAGCCTTTAAAAGTGATATCATTGTCACGAGTGCACTAATCGTCATTTCCGTTTCATCCGAAATCCAAATCACAGCCGTGCTTTGGAAGTTTCACTTCAAAAAGTAAAATTCCTTGCTTAGCACGCCAACAAAATTGTTAACCCGTTCAAAAAAAGATTTTCATCGATTGAAAATATTTTACCAATTTCACCAGAAGACAGAAGAAGTGAGCTTTCTTCGTACACACGGACACGGACACGCCTACCACACACTTCTATAGGTTTATATATTCAGAGGATGAGACCGTAAGAGAATAATCGGATAGAGAACGGGGTGAGCAAGCTAGTACTGTGTGGGACGGATAAAATAATGGGTGTTTACGTTTATTTGGAGTTGTTTCGGGTTTATTTGAACAGGTGGCAGAATACATATTTAGTTTTATTGTAAAATAAACTTCAAAATAGTTACACCAGAAAAGGATACAGTATGTTTGAGTGATTTATGGTATTTATGAATTTACCAGCAGTTACATAATATAAAGTTAAGCACTATACCCGTTGTTCGACATTAATTTTTCTGCTCTCGAGCTCCTACAGTGTGAAACAGACAATAGGCCTGCACTGTGTCTTAGATATACGAAACGTAACTGGCTACGAGAGAAAGTGAGAAAGAAGATGTGGGCACGCACCTCTCTCTCTTGCCCCTACAGTAATATATGAAACGTAACTCTCTCTCTTTCTATCTTCACTAACTTATATACCTCTCAACTACCGTTCGCTTCGATTTTCGCAACGCTCACGTCACGCATTCACCAGCTTACTCCCTAAGTCAAGCGTGCGTAAAGAAGTTGTTCTTAAAAAAAGATGGAATGAAACGAATAAGATCTTGATTAAGGGAATTCGAGTAAGACATCTCTTCGTCCGCGCCAGTGAAGTTCTGGTGTGATGTGTATATTTATATACACTTGGGTAAATATGAAACGAGTTTGCCTCCTGAGCCATTACCCACGAGAGTCACGTTGCCTACAAGACTGAACCCCGTTTACATGGGCCATCAAATTGACTGGGATGGTGCCCAGAAAATTATTCTCAAGCGTTGGAGTGATTGCTGATCAGCAAATAAAAATTAAAATACTCATTCAAATTCTAAACTCTTTCTGCTGACAGTATCCATCAAAAGAGAAGTTCTTTCCCGTCTGAAGCCAGTGAGACTACGGCTGGAGGTTGTGGGGAGGGGAACGAAATAAGGAAGAGAAAGGTGGAAAAGTACCTACCTATCAGATCTGTTCACCAAATAAGGCAATAGCCATTTCAAGTAATGTTTCAATTCTGAATGGTGGTCTTACACCAGGGCAACACTGAGAGTATCGTAAACTCGGGAACGTGCCACAAATACATATAAAATATTTTTAATTAATTATTTGTGAAATAACTAATTAAGCGCCGGAATTTGAACCCGCGACCTTCGGATTGCTTTTCGACCACGGATGCCGTCAAGAAAAGAATATCAATTTCACTCGAAACAAGGCTAAGGTCCTGGGTCATGAGTTCAATTCCTAAATACGATCATGTTGTTTCCGATTTTACTATTCAAATTTTTATTTGAGAGTGTGCAATTCACACGCGGTAGAAGTGAGCCCTTCAGAAAACTAAAGTAGACACGATTGGGGAGGTTACAAAGCACTGCACAAAGAGGAGTCCGATTTTACTATCTCATTTTCTCGCAGGCTAAATCCTATAGATATACGATATACGAATATATCTCTTTTTGGTGACGCAATTTTTGGTTTCATCGAGTTTTAAATCTTAACGGTGCTAAAGAAGTTTTAATTTAAAAAACTACATAATTAAAACACAACAGATAGAAAAAAATATTATAACTAATAAAATAACACCTTCCTCCCACAAGCAGCTTCTTATGGAGGTACATATAATATTTTATATAAATTTATGCAATTATTTAAATTATGTTAATATTTCGTAAAAATACATTTAAAAAAAACATAGTGTGCAATTCACACGCGGTAGAAGTGAAACTAGAAAGTCGCTCGAAAGTTTATTTTCTTTTGCTTGTTTATTTTAAAGTGGTTTGAAGTTTGGATATTGATTTTACAAAAATAAAAATGTTTTTTTTTTTTGATTTGGTAGGTTTCGAGCCTCCCTTCGCTGGATATTTTTCTCGGCGCAGAGAGTCAGGCGCTTTGCGCCACTGCGCTATCGTGGCTCGCGCGGAGACGTGAATTTACCGCATTATATTAGAACCGAGGGCCCGTCAAATCCGAATTTCAAATCACAACGAGGCTAAAGAAGTTCCGAAAGTTAGTTTTAAAAACTTTTTTCACTTGCAAGATAGATATTTATTTTACTTATATAAGGATAGGGCGTTTATGATTGCTAATTATTCTATAATTTGTAGTTCCATAGAAACCCAAATAAGGAAATAAAGCTATTAGAAGCCATTCAGTTGAATCATTGACTCGAGAGCAGATAAGAAATTAGTCGGGTGACTCAGAAATAATATTACATTAATTTGTAAAACTGGTACAATTACGGAAAAATGCTAATATAAATATACTATTCAGATTCCGAGTAAAGTACCCTCCCACGTGAAAAAGACTTCGCACTTGTTGGAAAAAGCTCTTTGCGTATAAAGAGAGCTTGATTTTTAGATCAATCAAAACTTTCAACATGTTATATTGGATTTCAAGACTGCTTTTTTTTTTAAAACATTTTTATTCTGACAGAGATATCACCCGCCAGATCACAGCGAAACTTTGCTTGTTTACTTTTAATGGCATTTATTAACTTACAAACTTGCCATATTGGCAGAAGTTAAAATTAGCTAGGACGAGTCCGCAATAAGTTTCTCACTTATTTTATGACATATTAAAGCAATTTCAGTCAGTCAGTTACCATACTTACTCACCAAACTTATCTCTTCACAAAATCATATCTAAATATTTGGCGCATTACCAGAAGAAATTTAATTAGCAGAAAATATAAACAATTTTTTTTTTTATGATTTGAGATTTTCACGGCCAAAAGTGTTATAGTGATTTATTTTTGGGATTTTATGTCGTATTGCGCTACCTCCTTCTTTAGACAACGTTTTTTTCCATCATCAGGGTAGATCTGAAATCGACAATTTTTTTTTAATGTGTTGTTGTTTTTCGAGCATGAAAATTGGGCCATCCTGACAAATCAGCAATTGCAGACCATTTAATTTGAACTGGTAATTCCTTGGATTTGTATCCAAAGTCCTGGGAAGACCCAAAACGCATAGAGCACGCCTAATTACGCTGACAATTGAAATTCACAAAAGTACCTTTAATATTAATAGAAACAACGCTTCAATAGATGTTCGTATCCGGTAATTGATAGCTACATCAAAACTAAACGCAGAAAAACCTTTTAAATTATACTGTAATACCAGATCTTAGAGAATTGGAAATGGAAATCTGGTATCGCATCTACATATTTAGACATACATAAAACAATCTTAGATTACACACTGTCCTGATCATGGACACTGTAATGCCGTCTGAAACGTTGGCCAAAGAAGTAGTGCAACAGACCATTATATTTAAATTTATACAAATCTATAAATTTAAATTTAAGTTCTGAAAATATATTCGTATATTAATTTCATATTAAAAAAAAATGTGTTAATGGACTATATTAGGATAAAGATGGCAACTATATGCAAAAAAATATGATGTGATACAAATTATTCAGATATTATTATTACGTTACGATTAATTAGATTTTTTCGTAGTGTCTGATTCTGTACGTGTATGTCCTCCTTTGAAAAGACAAAAATAAAACTGTCAAATTTAATGTCGTAAAATATGACGTTGACGCTTTTGATGTTGCATCCGAAAACGTATTCCACCACTCCTGCAGATGCATCATCTCAAATGAGTGTCGCAAATGAGACAGTTTTGGGATGCACCAAAAAAAACAACAAATTTTGACACTCTAAAAAAACGTGTATCCTTATTTCTCGGAAAAAACACGCAAAACCACAACTAAAAGGGCCGTTCGAAAAAAAACGTTGTGGAAAGAAGTCAGTTGATACACGGCAGCTGTCAGCCATTGACCTATGACCATCATAAACCAAGTCGAGTGGTTGTCGACAAAAAATAAGCTACTTATGTCAAAACGTTGGTAAACGGAGTCCCGTTTAAGCTACCTCCTCAGCGAGGGGGCGGAGAGAGGGTGTGGGGGGTGTTGACGTGCGCAGATAAAGGCGATGTTTGATGGCAACACGTTTAAGAGGGTAGGCCCGTGGCTGTACCGTAGTCTCCCCGCGAGATAATCCTCTGGGGTTGATGCGGCCTCGATGTTTATGTCTGTATCTCGACTGATAAAATATAAAACATTGTGTAAACATGCAATGGCTGGGTAAATATGGGTTCCGGTCTTTTATTTGCTAAGCGTTTTACTGTATTAAGTTCAACTGTAATGGAATATTTAATGTGACCCATTTAGTGGAAATTCAGTTAAAGTAAACTTGGTGTACATACACCTACATACATGATTTTTTTTTTAAATATTGTATTATAAAAAATATAAGTTACATTTATACAAACATATATTTTACTATGAGTTACATTTATACCTAAAATATTTTTTAGACCGAGTTGTTTGGCGATCCGTCCTCTCAACCTACCCCTGTCGGGAAGCGGCGTGATTTACATTATAAATTTGTCAGCGCCCTTGGTGTGATTTAAAAAAAAAAAACGGCACAATGCAAATCATCAAAATATTATTATAAGAGGGCGCAGTGTTGTCATTGACGATCGTCCTAAAATATTTTCAAAAAATTTTCCTTCTCAAACGTCTCGCATGAAATAAAGCAAAATAAAGAAGATACTCTACCTAGTGATGACTCTGGAACTACAAACTGTATTTTACAGACCATCATATCATTTCTTGGGTACATCTTTCTGTTAGGTACGTCTGTTCTGTACATTGTATACTACATAGAATCCTTTCAATCTTAATAAGGTCGTATCTGTACCACACTCGCGCCTCATGGATCTAATTTCTGCAGCTTTCAACCTATTTGGCCCTTCTCCTTCCACATCCATGACATTCATCGATATACGAAGGTCGACGTCTCTCATACTTACGATAGCTCGCGATCTATTATGTGACAACCACAATGCCAACCCACTTATAGCTCACATCGCACTTGACAACCACGCTCAAGTGCAATTGGACATAATATCCCATTCAATACATTTCACACGTCGCTGTGCGTCGATGTGCCATCTAGAGTCACCGCAAACACACCGCCACGTGTCACAAAACTGAGAAATAAATGTAAAAAAAGTTAGCCTGGGACGCATTATTCCTGCCCCTCAGTAACACGATACATTTTAAGGTGAACCCCTAGAGGCGGCGGGCGGAGGAACTCGCACGAGGAACAGGGGGCAACTAACTAAAACTAACTCATTAGGAGGGGCCATCTTCGATCCAGATGATTTAAACTGTCCATCACATCCTTCCTTCTCACACTTTCTTAAATTGGAGCTTATTTTTAGGCAGTTTCGGTAAAATACATACTTATTTGGGTTGTCTGTGCATGGGTACGCGATTTTCAATTATATTCGTAAGAATTGCGTAAAATTATTGAAGTTCAATTAATTTTAAATTTATAAAATTGGACAATATTTGAAATTAGAATTTCTTTTGCTTAAATGTTTGTCAAATCTAAATCTGAAACACTAATGATTTTTATTGTTTACGAATACTAGGGACGTTCGTTGTTCGTTCGAACGGTGATGGGGTATGTTCATAAACTATTAATATGGTTAAAAGATGTAGTTTGTTTTTTTAGGTGTAATTTTAATATTTTCATTCACAATTATTGATTTGAAAAAAGCATATTCAACCACTGTTCCAACTGGCTACAACGTCATCATGCCTCTCGCATCTAGGATAAGTGAGTTAAAAGTCATGTGTTTGAAAGCAAGAGTACGAAAAAAGTGTACAATATAGTTAAGGATGATGATTACTTGGAGCAGGTGGATGAGTTTCTGTGTTTAGGATGTACGTTTAAAAGATATGGAAAGTCTGATTGAGATATTGAAACAAAATTTATATTCCTAACATATTCGTATGTTTCATTAATTTTTTTGTAATGTTTTCACTATTACACAAACGTTGCTTGTAGGTGTAATGAGCCATGTTGCGCTTCAACCTTCTTTAGCCAACGTTTTAATTTGCTTTGCAGTGTTCAACATCACTTGAATTATTATTAGCCGAATAATGTGTATATTTATATTTAAGATTTTTTTTTGTAAAATCATCTATGGTGCTCAATACAAATTAAGGTTTAGTAATAGTAACGATCTAAAACCATTAACGTGTAACCTTGTTCGGTGTTCAGCCCTGCTATCCATATTTGTTTGCTCGGTAGGTTAGTGGGTAGGTGGCTGGTTGGTTGGTCGGTCGGTAGGCCAGGGGGCGATCGGGTTACCCAGGGCGCCCCGGTGTCGGCAGCGCGCGGCGGCCACTTGACGCGATGTGATGTGACAGCGTTAACATATATCGTCAACAGTCCTAGTCGAACAGCGGCAGATCTATTCGAACCCTGCCAGAGTCACAATCAGACGTGTATATTATTACGTCGTTATACTGGGCGAGTCAGCAAGATCGATCGATTATAACAAAGATCGAAGATAAAAAGTAAGCACTTTCGTAATTCAGAATATCCTTCATAATTAGTGGGTATATGTCATTGATTTTCATTGTCTTGAAAAGCAATTATTGATTAAAAATTCATGTAAAATTAAAAAGTTATTTATAAAAACCAAATATTAAAATAATCCAAAACTATCGAATTATGAAATTCCACAGGGCACGGTTCTTGGACCAATATTATTTATTATGTATATTAATTACATATTTTTCAGTCACCACATGATCACCTTATAAGCCGACGACGATAGTTAAAGAAAAAAAAATGTAAACGTTTGTTTATATAATTCCCACCGACAATTTAAATACTTTTATGTGGTGGTAAAAATAAATTGCTATTATACTTTTGTGGCAACTTGTGATTAACTTGTCTACTTCTGAACCCAAAGCGAAAAGAGCATTTAGTGACAGGGAAGTTATAATCTGTTTAACTCTCGTCCGATCATCCTACAAATAAACGTCTCGTATTATCATAAAGTCGCTCAAAGCGCATGGAAATGGACGAACTCCATTGGTGACTATTTTGGGTGTCGCGTCAAGAAGTGATATTACAAGCAATAAAGACATAAATATGAGCATGTTAAAAATAGTACAAATAAATAAACAAACATAAGTTCCACCACGAAATATAGCTAAATCTAATTGAAGCAACGTTTCCCCTTCGCAGGACTATGATTAGAATCAAACTACACCTACCTACATATTATATGTAATACAGACGGAGCAGTCAAAGTAAGTTATGATTCTTTACAGCGGAAATTTATGCTTCTTACTCAATATTTTTTTCCATTTCATGCAACTTATCCCCAAGAAACCCTGTGCTGTGTGACAAAATGTGTCGATTTTAATGACAAATGATATTATACATTTTCGTATTTACGCAATAGTTCAGTTAATAAATAGAAGCCAGTGGAATATCCCTTGCCATCTCCTGAAGAAGATAAGGAAGAGAAAGGTTGAGATGATTGACTGTTCTAATCTGGTCATTAAACACAATTACAATCATTTCAAGCTGCATTTCTTAACGCAGCGCTATTATTGTGCGTTCTATAATAGCTATATTAAATTTAACGGTTACTGTTTTACAAAATACAAAGCGGTTGTCAGAACAAATGTTATTTAAAGAAAACGACTATTATAAACGATATTATATTCTTTAAAATTTTGAAATAATGGTGGGTATTTAAGTAGTTAGCATTAGGTTATTATAAAAAGCTGCAGTTAACATGGTTAAATTGGTGTTTACATAGTTAAATCCAAGCTTACACACTTAATTTTTGAAGTGAAAGTTCTTTAGCGCCGTTAGTGACTTGAAATTCGGGTGAAACAAAATGCGCCACAACTCACTCGGTTCTAATATAATGCGGCAAAAACGCACCACGCGCGTGCCTTCCACAGCGTAGTGGGCAAGGTACCTGACAAGTCTCAGCGGCCAGAGAAACAGACATTAAGCGAACGGGGGATCGAATCCTACGAAATCCAAAAAAAAAATATATATGGGAAAATCAATATCCGATCTTCAAACCACTTTAAAAAAACAAGCGAAAGAATAGAAAGCAACCGCGTGTGAATGACACATTCTGATTTTTTGTAACAGAATCGGTGACCGGATAACTCACAAAGAATACAACTCAACACCTCCTTTGAAAGGTCATTAAGGGTGATGAAAAAAACGTATAAAAATTGTTAAATAGATTACATTAAGTTAGGTTATGGGTTATTTAAAATTTTTTTAACATAGCTGTTAATGACTTTGCAAAAAAGGTGTGGAGTAGAGTTGATCCTGAGTTGGCATGGAACTAACAGAATTATACAATTACACATTGAAAATGGATCACTGCATCACTGAACAATTTCTCTATAACAATTTGTAATTTTGACATTCCGTCCTTAGTATGGTAAGCAGAGATGAAAATCTGTTATTTCTATTGAATTCTAGAAAATAAGTAAACTAAAGACATCCGTTATTTATGGCAAGACAACGAATAGGATAAAGACGAAGGAAACAGTAATTTATGCCGAATTCATCAAGTGAAATAATATAGTTTTGACGGAGAAGACGGATCGACGCAGAGTACAAAGTTCTCTCCTGACGGAGCAGGGGTAGAGCCGACAAAACAACACCACCCCCCTTCCGCAGTTACCCGTCTTGATATTATTTCAGTTTGAATCCTGTCTCGTGTGAATCGGCCATTAGTCTACGGGAAACAATAAGTACAATGCACGTGGAATGTCAGCGGTAATGCCAACAATACGAACAAAAGGACTCTGCGCATAAATCCTTTGGAGAGTTTGAAAAAAGCCACCGGTGCTTATAGTAGTAGCGCCAGGCAACACATCTGTTAAAATGTTTGGTGAATGCTACGTAGAGTCTGTTCGATGGCTGCCAGATAGAATCAGGTAGTTCTCCATCTTTGGTTGGTTATTTAGAAAATACTAATGTTAATAGTCAGACATAAGACTTTCTTTCAAAATGTTTTTTTTTTTTCATATTTGAGATTTTCACGATCGGATTGCGCCTTGTTCTTACGAATGTAACAAGGTGTGTGCAGGCAAGATGGAACGGACCATAATTATAATAATATTTGCTTATTTATATAGCACCATTTTCGTAAAAAATCACCTCAAGGGCGCTGTAAAAATATATACATAACCACTTGAGCGACAGCGCAATTTTTCTGTGACCGTTTTGAATATTTTCCGCAAAAATAAAAAAAATCATATCTCCGAATTTTAATATGGAGACATACAAACTGATTATAGTTCTACATAGCCAATGAATTCACCTGTCTTTTTTCGATTATCACATATTCGTAGGATCTATAAAAAATGAATAATAAAATCATTAAGTTTTACCAATTACTTACAAATAAGGAAAAATTTGCCAACATTGGCAGCAAAGCAATCCGAGGTATTTTAATTAGTGCCGTATTATGGCAAAAAGCGCTCCAGTGGATAAAATTATTTATATTACTGGCTTACAACTAAGATTTACAATTATAACTAGTGACATTAAGATTACAGTAGTGATTTACAATTATAACTAGTGACAGTAAGATTACAGTAGTGATTTATAATTATAACTAGTGATCCTAAGACTAACAGCTAGTGACTTATATTACTGGCTTACAAATAAGATTTCAGAAAGAAAGTAGTGTGAGAAGACATAAGATGCAAATGGGTATGGTAGAAGAAGTTGGAGAAGCACGAGGAAGACATGGCACGATTACGTGAATCAGATACTTGAATCGGGCCAAAAGTCAAAATAATAGAAGAGTATGTATGCGACGATGCATGAATGTAAGTGAGGCAAAGAGTGTGTGCCAAGACCGAGTTGTTTAGCGCTCCGTCGTCCTCTCTGCCTACCCCTGCGGGGAAACGGCGTGATGGTTAGTTAGTTACAAGACATACAATTATAACTAATGACTTACATCTAACCCCAAATGGATCTCAAAATAATTTCGAGCGTGCAAACTCGGCCATCCTGACAAATCGACCATTGCCGAGCACTTAATTGAGACCGACCATTTCTTTTGGTTTGTTCAAGAATTCCTGGTAAGACCCAAAACGCAGTGAGTACCTATGTCTAATTATGGAGGCAATTGAAATCCAGAAAAGCACGGCATTGAACTCCAAAATTAAATCACAAAATTATGTTTTTTCTTTGTCCCCTCTTAGCCTGAACAATTAAAAACATTTGTGCAACCACCAATTTGTTGTAACCCATTTACATTTTGTCCATTTCTAAGGTCATTTCAAAAGCCCAACTTGAGCTGTTAAGACAACAACCCGCTGGTGTTTTCCAATAAAATACTGAAACGGTAAGCTATGGCTTAGTGAAATTTGCTTAGCATTTTTGTTTTGAAAATTTTCGATTTATATTCCTCCATTAACTGAAAACAAGATAAGACACACTGAAACCGGTTGGGAAAAAAGGTAACATTTACACATTTATTTTAAATTTAGATAACAAGCAATAAAATAAATAAAAATATAACTTTATTTACCAATTTATTTATTTACGCCCTTTTTCGGGGCTTTTACAAATATTACATATGACTAATAAGAAATATACAGCATTCATTGTACATAACTGAACTGTCTCAGTGACAATATTTTATATTTATTTAAACATAAATTGAAGATGTCCACTGACTTGGTATAATTATAATAACAGCAGCAATTAAAGAAATATAACACCAGCAATTAAAGCAAAGAATTAGATTCTAGTTAATCTAAAACTTTAAGAAGAAGCTTGGTTTCTTATAGGTAGAGGTTCAGAAGTTCATTTGTGGCACGATATTGTAAAAGAATCTGACTATTACGGTCTGAACTGACCTACATGCAATAAAATGCAATGGCAGCAGAAAAGCACAAATGCGAGGTCCGACATTGAAAAACCGAACCAAGTAGAGAGAGGTAACGGATATTTCACATAAAAATGAAAAGTGAACGAGCTCTCCGCTCGGAACAAAAGACATTTCCCGACCGAGCACATGATTCCGCGCTAAGTGCAGCCCCCATCAATGGGGACGGAAAAACAATGCCAAAGGGGTTATTTTACCTCGCCGCGCAGTTGGAGCATTGATTCCATACGTGCGGCTCTAATAATGCACGTGCATTTCGTGCAGGGCGAATTAAAAACGTCGCATGTATTCACAGGCTTCGTTCGATACGTCGTCTACGAAATGTCTCCACAAACATAAAATAGGTATGTCAATGGCGTGCTGAGAAACGCTTTGAAAATTTCCGCGTTTTCCAGAACGTTATTTTTCAGTTTTTTGCTATTTGTTCAAATTCCTTAAAGCAGTAATAAGCGTTCAAAAAGATGAAAAAAACGGTTTTAAAATGGGAATATCATTAAAAAACAAATGATAGAGGGAGCAAGCTAACATTACAATAAAAACTGTTATAATTAATAGACGTGGCCGAAAATATTTAAGAAATTGACACATAAAATAGAGCACACATCTTTCGACAAATGTCTTCAGTGGCATTTAAAGAGGCACTGTTTTGATTTTTTTCATACTGATAACGTGTTAAGAGGGTATAACCGAGAAATCGGAATTTTAGACGTATTGACTCTTTTCCACAAAAAATTATAAATTGATTCCGAAAGATTGTTATTTGGCTAGTAAACGCATATTTTAAATATTGAGAAAAATGTTTATTTTTAGTATAATAAAGTTATACCATAGATCGTTGACAGATTTGTTAAATTTTCAAACGAAAAATCTTATTTTACAAGACATATTTTATATCATGTAATCATACATTATTGTAAATCAATGCATAAAAACTAGTAAACGCATGTTACAAAATTTAAATTTCAGGTCATATTAAATCATAAAAAAAAAAATCCGAACACTTATTTATGACGAAAAATTCTCTATTTATCTATCTATTTAAGGTCTTACAAATTAATATATAAAAATTTTTTTTGCACATTTATTTTGCTTAGACATTATTGAAAAATTATTAACACTTGTGATAAAAAAATAACTACAAAAAGTACCTATTTTTAATAGTTTTATCATCACGCCTTTCAGCATTTTTGGATGTAGGTAAAAATTAAAGCAAATTTGGCATAAAATAAAATCGATATGGAGTTATAATATTAAAATGCTGGTTTGGAGAATAATTAATCTTTCTCATTGGAACCGCCTCTGTACAATCGTAAGAACATCTTTCGACGTAATGTGGATTTTGGGCCGCTGATTGGTTAAAGTCCCTTAAATAACAGAACCAGTCGTATTTTTAAATTTTTGGAGCTAACTGCGATTTTTTTCTAAAGAGGGAATTTCACTTGATTACTTTTTCAACACGGTTAATGTCTAGATAATTTAAAATAGTAACATACCTTTTTTAAGAGCTTAAAACTTAAAACCAGAGAAATATATAAATACTTATAGTATTCTATTCATTTTACCATTTAGGTACAATCAGTACACTAAATGTTATCTACATGTACCATTATACTACTGTCTACAGGAGTAGCTTAGAAGATTAGAATGAAAATAAATATAAAATTAACCACTCGAGCGACAGGGCGATTTAAAACTTTTTTCTTCGGATTTTTTGGAGATCATTAATATGGAGACATGCAAAGTGATTATAGCTCTATATAATAGATTAATTCACCTATCTTTTTTCAATTATTAAATATTCGTAGGATTTATAAAAAAAATATAGAAATTAGTTTTAGACCACACAACTGAAGTAAAACTTCCTTAGCTCCATCTATACAAGTCTCTTAACGGAATGGCTCCGACTTACTTATCGGAAATGTGTATTCCAGAAAATTCCAATTCTCGACAATCAACCCTCAGGTCAGCAGCAACATCAGCGATTGGAAGGTTGAAGGAACCAAAGCGCACACCAGATACTAAATTCGGTGAGCGTGCTTTCGGAGTGTCGGGACCTAAAGCCTGGAATGGACTGCCACACGAGTTAAGAATGATCACAGATTGAGCGCAATTTAGAGCTAAACTTAAAACTCATCTTTTCAGACAGTCGTATCAATAAGTTAAAAAAAACTTTCACCTTCGCCTTCACGGCTCGCAACATTGTAAATAACTAAGTGTGTAAAAGCAAATTCTTAAAATTCTCCAGACTTTAAAAATAAATATTAACTCAACTTTGGCATTAATCTTCTGTTAAATATAAATATAAATGTAAAACTCATGCAATGTCCAGTGTTTTGAATATAATGTCCTCCACGTGCAAAGTCGTATCTTCCCCATAGCATAAGCATAAACTTTCAAATAAAGTGTGTTTTGTCGGAAGTGTCCTGCAGGTAAGTATGATTCTGTATCTATTTGAAAATAATAAAATTAGATAGAGCCTAGGATTTATAATAAATTGTAAAGCGCCCTTGAGGTGATTTTTCACAAAAACGGCGCTATACAAATTATCCAATTATTATTATTATTATTATACGATAGGAAGAGAGAAAGAAAATGTGCGCGTGCACTGCTCTCTCTTGCTCCTACAGTGTGATACAGACAATAAGCCTGCACTGTGTCTTAGATATACGAAACATAACTGGCTATGAGAGAAATAGAAAAAGAAAAAGTGTGCTCGCACCGCTCTCTCTTGCTCCTACAGTAATATACGAAACGTAACTCTCTCTCTCTTTCTATCTTCACTATATCTCTCTCTCAACTACCGTTCGCCTCGCTTTTGTAACGCCCTCGTCACGCATTCACCAGCTTACTCCCCAAGTCAAGCGTGCGTATAGAAGATTTATTTCAAAAAAGTTGTAAAATTGTAAAATTTGGATCGCTGTCAATTGAAGAAAAATTATTTTTCTCGTGTGCGTAAGGTGTAAAAGTCGGTGCATTTTTATTTTTTATTTTATCGAGTAGATATTTATCGGATTCATTATCTGCCCAGAACTAAGGGTAGGTACACTCAGCGAATATAAACATGTACAAGAACACCCCCTTATTTCCAAATCACCCAACAAGACCGTTGCGTAGGTACGAACTTCGATAATGGACATTTTTCTAACTCATTGAGCACCAAGTCAGCTCTTAGGGCAAGAACTTCGAACCGGGGCGTTAGTTAGGCTTCCAATACCAATTGAAGGCACCTACCGAAATATTGAATACCGCCATAGCGAGACTAGAAATGTCGTAACATTTCCATTTACACGACGCAACTTTAAATGCCGGCATTATCCCGGAAAGCCTTCAGTGACGCCCCGAAAACCCACATATTCCTGCACAAAAAGTGAACCATTTTTCCACGCAAAAATGGTATTTTTTTAAGTTTGTGGCTTACTTTGGGATGCATTTACAGTTTTAATTTGTAACAGATTAGAAACATGGAATTTCATAAAAAATCGAATTTAAATTTTTTTGTTTTGGAAAGTTTAGAGAAAAATGACGGCACGCCCCTGGTAGGTGGCATTATCTGGGGACCCAGGAGGAGTGACTAATGACTGAGATAGTTGACTGAACATGGCTGCTAACTGCCGAACATTTCACAATAGATGTACCGATATAATATTATTGCTGACGGAATATTTAAAAAAAATGTATTAGAAGCGGATTTGTGTTGGTAATGCATGCTACATAGCTTATTGTTTGCGAATAAAAATAAATACAAAAGTTTATTGAAGTGAAAACTTCTTCAGCAGCGTTGTGATTTGAAACTCGATGAAACGAAAAAAAGCAACACTAAAAAGAGACAAACACATATATCTACAGAATTTAACCTGCGATAAAATGAGATAGTATAGTGGGTCTCCTCTTTGTGCGGTGCTTCTTAGTCTCCCCACTCTTGTCCGATTTTTTTTTAAATGAAACTTCTACAGCCCCGCTGAGATTTGGATTTCGGATGAAACGGAAATGACGATTACTGCACCTGTGACGCACCAAATGCGCTCATCGGCCGCTTTGATTATGATGTCACTTTTAAAGGCTCCTATTGGTTGAGTTATGAAACGGAAATTAAGCCAAGTCTGCGCTCATTGGTCGCTTTGATTACGACCTCAGTTTTCAAGTATTGGTTGAGATTATTTTGGTAAAGCTTCTACCGCGTGTAAACTGCACGCGATTTTTTTATGATTAGCATTTAATTTAGATCATGGAAAAATAGACCGATATTGGCATAACTATGAAAAATAAGAAGGTATGCATCTAGTTTTCACAATTATAAAAACGTAAACGAAAACTACTAAGCTTTTTAGGGTCATTTCATAAAAAAATCCAATCCTAAATTTTTCAGTCTTATAAAACCAATATTAATTTTGCTTTAGCCACTAATCTTTTCATAATGTAATAGTATCAGTCAGTAATGGGTGGTAACAAATAATCATGCATTGGCCAGTGTTTTAAATATACATTCTCATAAAAGTGTGTTTATCTGCCAGGTAAGTGTGTTTTATGTATCTGTTTGTATATAGCAAAATTTAATAGAGCCTGAGATCTTGTAATAAATTGTTGAGCCCTCTTGAAGTGATTTTTCACAAAAACGGCGCTCTATAAATTATCAAATTATTATTATTATTAAAGAAAATGTTTGATCCAAGTTTTTCCGTAGTATTTTTATAATATTTGTGTTATTTATCGAAGTAATTGTGAATTATTAGGATTGAACGAATAATTAATAAGGTAGGTAGGTACCTATAGATATGTATGCATACATTGTGTATTTGAATATGATATAATAATCTTGTGCATTACTTTTATCTTATCTTATCTTTTCTATTTTCTATTTTCTATTATCTAGTTTCCATAATTTTTTTTCTTAATTCTTATTATTTTCCAGTATAACTCTTCCAAATTTCAACATGTTTATATATTTAATTCATTTGTTTACACTTAACTAGACACCAAAAAGTAACTCTGCATTCCATTGGTCACCATGAAACAGGCAGCCGCCCAGTATGGCGATGTAATGTATCATATATATGAAAATGTTCTATTGTTTTATCATGTATTTTATAAATAAATATATTATTTAAATATGCTCATTTTAATATACCTAGTATTAAAAATGACAACATTCCCATCAAATCGAGTTAACTTAACTTGAAACTCGTCGTGGTAAAACGTAACACGAATTCTTTGTGATTTTGTTACTAAAATACAGAACAAAAGAATCCTTCTCACTTCGGGCTCAATCGGATGAACAAAAATAATATTTTCCCTCCGTCGGAATGGTTTTATCGCGGCCATTTTAAAATCAATTTGGCGGGCAAATGGCGGGTGGTGGGTTTATAAATTAACTTTCTAAAGCCTGTCCTAATCGCCGCCAGGGCGCGAGGCATTTCCGCCGAGAGGGGGTGGGGGGAGGGGGGATTCCGGAAGCGCGAGCGGATTCTGGAAACCAAGAGGAATCTGCCCCGATTGCGTGTGGTTAATTAAGAATACGTTTCGGGAATTGATGCGATATAGCGCGCCTAAATATTAACGCACTTTTTTCATTAAGATAAAGTGGGATTAATGATGTTTCGAGGGACGGGGTGGGGTGGCTAAGTGTTAAAAATCACGCTTTCATTCGACAACTGAATGAAGTGATTCATAAAAAGCATTAAATGCATTGCTTGAAATGTTGAATATATTATTTAAATTACCTACTTAAGAGCTTTATAAAATATAACCATGACGGTGTAATTAAAAATTTAATTATTTATATAATTCTTAATGCCCTTTTTGGGGAATTAATTACTAACGCAAATTTTGGAGGAAAAGCAAAAATTATCCAGTTTTTTTTTTTTTTTTTTAATACCTGAGAAGGGTCCCAGCTGCTCCCGTCTGGAGCCATAGAGACTATGGCATCCCCAATTGGGGTTTGATGTGAGGCTGAAGATACGGGGAATGAGAAGGGTTGGGAAGTACCGAGCTATTCAGATCTGGTCACCTAACACTGCTAAAGCCATTTCAAGCAACTTTTCAAATCTGAATAGTGGTCTAATATTAGGGTGAAACTGCGCGTATAGAACGTGTGGAAAATATATAATATATTATTATAAATTAATTCATCGAGAAATAAAACAAATTAATCAAATAAAATTTAGAATAATGACATAATTTTACTTTGTATAAACCACTTATTTGATGTGCAAATCCGACCGGTTTCGGAACAAACGTTCCTTCGTCAGGGAAAGCTTATACTAATTTGACAGTTTCGAACAATGTTTTATTATGGTAGGGGTGGAGTTGTTGCTAGATAATAATGTAGATTGGGTAGGTAGGTATTAGTGTAGAGTGGGTGGGTAGGGGAACAAATCCATGATTGGGCTATATGACAATATTTTTTGTTTGTTGATAATAGATTCATTATTTTTAAGGGATTTTTTAATTAAATTTACTTAAAAATAATGAATCTATTATCAACAAACAAAAAATATTGTCATATAGCCCAATCATGGATTTGTTCCCCTACCCACCCACTCTACACTAATACCTACCTACCCAATCTACATTATTATCTAGCAACAACTCCACCCCTACCATAATAAAACATTGTTCGAAACTGTCAAATTAGTATAAGCTTTCCCTGACGAAGGAACGTTTGTTCCGAAACCGGTCGGATTTGCACATCAAATAAGTGGTTTATACAAAGTAAAATTATTTCATTATTCTATAATGGATAACAACGAAGTAATAGCTACATTCAAAAATATAAATAAAATTTATTTTCCCGGGATTCGATCCCGTGACCTTTCGGTTGCGAGTCAAGAGCCTTACCTCTCGACCACAGAGGCCGTCAATTATATAGAAATATCAAATCTGTCATAATCGCACTGTCTGACAATTTAACCAAAATACACAGATCATATAACCTGCTGACAACAAACATTAATACTTTTATTTTATTTATTGTTATTTTATGAAAATCAAGTAACTAGAAGATGAGGAAATAAAAATCTACACCCATTCAGCAACATACAGTCCGCCTCGGAACAGGAATACCTAGTGAGGAGGACTGTAAACAAACCACTATATTGGTATTTTTACTTATTTTGTAATTTTACGTTATCCTTATATTGTCATTAAAATAAAAAAATATAAAAAAATATGCAAGTGTTGTAGTTCAACATAATTGCTGGAATACCAAATTTAGTATAATTGATAATCAACAGGTTTTACGAAAATCTTCAATAAATAAATTCACCGTTAATGATGGAGGAAAATTATGACACAGAAGATGCAGAAAGGGTTTAAGATGAAGATAAAAAATTATCAACTACCTGAAAACAATAATCTAATCAAGACTTCACAATGTTTGTATGGGCAAACCCCAAATTATGAATGATTTTTTTAGATTAAATTATTTTGAAGCGAAGAATTCTTTAGGATCGTTGTTATTTGAAACTCGATGAAACGAAAAAATTGCGATACTAAAAACAGTAAACCCTTACACCCTACAGGATTTAGCCTGTGAGACAATGAGATAGTATAATCGGTCTCCTCTTCGTGCGGTTCTTCATAGCCTTTCGGTCTTCTCTTTGTGAGGTGCTTCATAGTCTCCCGACTCTACTTTAGTTTGTTGAAGGTTTCACTTACCGCGTGTGAATTGCACACTCTGTTTTTGAAGTGAAACTTCTTTAGCGCGTTAGTGACTTGAAATTCGGGTGAAACGGAAATGCGTCACAAATACTCGGTTCCAATATAATGCGGTAAATTTACACCTCGGCGCGTGCCTTCCATAGCGTAGTGGGCAAGGTGCCTGACAAGTCTCAGCGGCCAGAGAGACATCAAGCAAACGGGGGTTCGAATCCTACGGAATCCAAAAAAAGAACATTTTTATTTTGTGAAATCAATATCCAATCTTCAAACCACTTAAAAAAACAAGCAAAAGAAAAGAAAGTGACATGTAGCGACTTTCTAGTTTCACTTCTACCGCGGGTGAATAACACATACTTTTTTTATAATTAAATTTATTTTTGAATGAAAATTACTTTAGCACCGTTGTGATTCGAAAATCGATGAAACGAAAAAATGACACCAGAAAAAGAGACGAACACATACATCCATAGAATTTAGCTTGCGGGACAAGTAGATGGAATAATTCGTGGCTTCCTTACTCTTGTCTACTTTAATTTTCTGAAGGTTTCACTTCTACCGCGTGTGAAGTGCACAATTGTATATATATATTTTTTTAAATTGTTACATACGTAACTAAAATATCTATTCTGTTATTTAGTTGCGTAAGTGTAGTAGTATTGCCTACAAACCAATTTGTTGTAAACGCCAACACGTTGAATTATCGCCGTCAGAATAAGGTGTTAAATGATTCGTAATGGGAACATCTCACAAACTACCGATTTGTCTTATTTAATGTGGCATATTTAATTGAGGAAATATAACTACTTCGCGTTGGCCAATAATTATTACTGCAAGTTGCAAAGCAATCTGGGTATTGCTGTAATAACGAAGGTACAGAGGTATTAAGTATCTGATGTCTTCAGTAGCTGAGTAGGTAAGTTTCTTGGGCTATTCAAATGAAATACTGTACCACCCATCATAAAATCATGTTTTTGATTTCCTAAACTGTTCATTTAATAATATATCAAAAATTATTTTTAAAACATACACCAGGATTGAATAAAAGGATTTCTACTTGAAAACTGTATCTAAATAAAAATCCTATATTTTGCTTTTGTCCGCATAGCTTACTAGAATACGCGTCACAAGTTTGGAACCCGCAATACAAGTCATATGTGGAAAATCTAGAAAATCTTCAAAATCGTTTTCCACGATACTTAGATTTCCACAGCTACCGCCCACACCATTGTATGCAGTTTGTGTCGCAGAAGTAGTAGCCGTGTTCAACTGCACGGAATATAGTTACAAACAGGCTATAATAACATATCCCAATAACTCATTGTGAGTATAATAACTTCTGTTTTTCTGCATGGGTTCTACATAATTTAAAAAGCATATTTTATCTCGTGATTACTGTCCAACTAAATTATTATGTATATACATGGTTTTTAAACGCTGGTTTAGACGTACATAAACGTATTTAACGGATCATCATGTTCATTGGTCAAAGCATATAGTTTTGTATCAGTGATCGATGAACCGGTGTATGCAATCTGTTAGCCATGTTGTTATAATAGTTTGTCTAGTCTGTAGTTAGTAGTAAGATAGAGCATTGTAGAAATATATTAACAAATTCGCCCTTAACAAATACCACAACCCAATTAACAAATTTGTACAGGTAGATTTTTTTTACAAAATTGGCGCTATATAAATCATCCTGATATTGTTATTATGATTACTACGGACCAAGAGTTTTATCCCATCACTTATAAATCTTATTGTAATATTAAATTATTTAAGCCGCCGCTACCCGAATTTCTAACGATTTCTTCCCCCTTAAACATATCTATGAAATTTTTAAGCTCTTAAAAAATATACAGGGTTTTAAGGGACGTACTTGACTTACTTTAACCAGTGATTCCTGACATTATTTGGAGTAAAAAATGTAAATGAAATTTTCGTCTCCGGTGACTTTTTTGACGACTTTTTTTATTTTTTTTTCAAAAATTTTTTCTTCAAAATCAAACAAAAAAAAATTTCAAATAAATAAAAAGAAAACACTTTGTTTTACGTCACTTTATTGATATTTCTTCCGTCTACCGGTTTCGGTACCTCCGTACCATCATCAGGACTGAATATAAAATACTGACAAATACAGGGAAATATACATATATGTATATATATACAAATTGTAAAAGAAAGAGACAGTAAATTAGAGCGGGACAGTGCGTCAGTTGTGGGAGGGAAGTGGGGGAGGAGGGAGTGGGATAACGGGAAACATACTTATAATATGGCTGAATGTTAAATTAAGTTGATTATTAATGATTTCAGCCTTTGCATTAACTGATTTTTTTATTTCTAATGCCTCTAAGTTATTTAATCTTAAGCCTATCCCATTTTTGTGTAGGACTTTAATACCCGTATCCCGGTTAAAAGTATGATCTTTATTAATTAGATGCTCTGCGAATTCTGAAAACCCTGAACTGGTTAGGCACCTTATGTGTTCCTTTACTCTAGTTTCCACATTGCGTGACGTTTATAGAACGCTGGACAATCGTTACAACTAATTTTATAAACGCCCGAGTGGCTTAGTATGTCCTCATTGTCTTTAGCATTAATTAATTTTTTTCCTAGGTTGTTAGTGTAAAAAGCCGGTTTAATTTCTGGTGGGAATTTAATTGTACACGAAGAGGACAGGTTATTAATATACAAAATTCTTCGCCATTCGCGGTTAAGATTATTATTATTAAAAGATATTGGACTAGAGTAAATGTATTTATTTATGGATATTAATCTTAATTTTTTTGCTAGGATTCTATCTATGAGTTGTGTTTCGTATCCATTATTGTGAGCTATTAATTTTATCGTATTTAATTCATTAGTATAATTAACATTTGACAAAGGGGTAGTGACTAATCGATGAATCATTGAGTGGAACGCGGAATGTTTATGTGAGTTTGGGTGGTTGGATGTATTATGAATTACGGTGTCTGTGAAGGTAGGTTTTCTAAATACATTAAAGTGAATTTTATTTTCAATAATCGATAAAGTCAGATCTAGAAAGTTTAGTGTTGTATTTATACCTATTTCTAGTGTGAATTGGATCTGTTTATGTAAGGAGTTGAGGAGTAATAGGAAGGAATTCAGCTGACGCTCTGTACCGGACCAAATACAATGATGACCAGTACAATCCAGTATAAAAAGTTGTCAATGGCTCAATTGATTGACGCCAGTCTAAGATCAAGACTAGAGGATCTGGGTTCGTAACCCAGTTGCTTTTTTTCAAATTGTGTCGTTCCCTGATTCATATTTCCAATGAAAGTTGTTGATGTTCTTCTTCAACGATTTAACTCTATAATGTATTCATCCGTGTTTAGCGACCAGATCTGAATAGCCAGGTACTTCCCAAACTACCTCTCCCCCACCTCCTTCCTCACTTCCTCACTTCCTCCGACCCATCGCATACCTCAATCGGGAAATGATATTCTTACTGACTCAGGGCAGTTTCTGTGCGCTAATAAAATTTAATAAAAAATGCAGATTCGAATAAAATTACCGCGCGTAAGAATCAGCAAAGAAGAACTGATTGAGAATTTGCTGAATTGATATTCGATCTCGTTATGCGCCCTATCTGCCATTAATACGCCGGAATAAATTAGCCAAGGCCTTTGCGTCTGCAGCCATCACCACCTCTACCCAGGCCAGGACACTGAATTAAGTTGGCCGCCTATTTCAGCAAATTCTTTCTATGGAATTATATTTGAATTCTATTCTTGAATTGAACTCTTGGAATTCCTAGGATAAAATGACAATCGGCCGCCGTACTTCTGCTGATATTATTTGTAATAAATTGCACCGTCTTACCAGCTAATACCTACATTTATAAAAAAACTATATTTTTCTGTGTTATGTGGTTTTCCAGCATTTTCAGAGATTTTTTTTCTCTCTAATAAAATAATAATATAATAAAGACATATGAAAACGCTTTTCAGTTATTTATATTTTGCCAGCTCTTCATTATAAGAGAAAATCATTTACTGTAAATAATGAAAATCGTTATTATGACATTTGACATTGAATTCCGGGACAGATAAAACGAATATATTTGCAAGTGATGAAACGATAAAATTTTTTGAAGTGAAACTTCTATGGCCCCGCTATAATTTGGATTTCGGATGAAACGGAAATGACGATTACTGCACCTGCGACGCACCAACTGCGCTCATTGAGATTTACACGTAATTCCAACAAAGACTTATTGCAAGTTCCAGCGCTCTCTTCCACCTTTGGTCAGCGTAGCTTTAGATACTTTGTCACGAAAATATTCAACATTCTCCCAGAAAACATCAAACTGAGTCAAACACAGAAAGAATTTAAAAATTATGTTAAAATTTGGGTATATTCTAATGATCGAGCCTATACTGATGCTCTCACCCAAACGCCCTGTCATTGACAGTTGTTATTGTGGTAATAACCTTGCAGTGTTTGTTTTGTGTACATACAAACAATAACGTAATCTAAAATAAAGTTTTTGCTGTATAGAAACCTACATTATACATTTATAAAAAACCATAGATAAAATTGTGAGAAACAATTTACAAAAAATTCTGCCTCAATACAGGTTCACCTAGTGAGGCAGACTATGCACAACTAAAAATATTGTATAATTATGCTACTTCTGTGTAACCGATCTTACATTACTTTCTACTTGTTAATTTTTTTGTACGGATGTAATCTATTTGTAATCTACATTGAACATGTACTTTTTTAGTTGTATGTTGCCAATTTCATTGAATAAAGATATATTATTATTATTATTGACCGCTTTGATTATGATGTCACTTTTAAAGGCTCCTATTGTTTGAGATATGAAATGGAAATTACGCTAGTCTGCGCTCATTGGTCGCTTTGATTATGACCTCACTTTTTAAGTATTGGTTGAGTGTTTTGGTAAAGTTTCGCTTTTACCGCATGTAAACTGCACTCGATTTTTTTTTAAATTAGGCCCTTATGAAAATAAGTTTGTGTAAAGTTTAAAATGTATTATTTACTTGCCAAGCGAATAAAGTATATTTTAGTACGAAGGGAGCTTTTTTTAAGGTTCAAAATACCATAAAATTGAGGAAAATGCGATGAGCATCAGAAACACATCCACGATATATTTCTAGCACGCCAAGGGTTGATGAAGTATTATTAAGGTAGAACGGCTAACAACGTAACAACATACATAAATTTTAGGAGGATCTGTTAGGCGGCCAATTTGATTCTTGTCCTGGCCTGGTTTGAGGTGGTGAAGGTGCAGTGCCGCGAGGCTCTTCTGGCCAAGAGCAACATAAGCAAAGATAATCAACCCATAAAAGTTGATCAGTGGGTACAACTTTATGAGGAGCGGTTTTTTAGTCGCACCTTTCCGATATTACCTTTTTTAACCTGTTTCATATTACCCGTAGTCGCTATAATAATATAGACACATACCTAATTATATACACATATCGATTTTAATGAATATTGTAAAGTGCAGTTGCTTTCAACTTGGGATAACGAATTTTGAAAAACAAATATATTTATTGAAGTGAAACTTCTCTAACCCAGTTGTAATTTGGAATTCGGATGAAATGGAAGTGACAGCCCCTGCGAAGCATTAAACTCCTATTGGTTGAGTTATAAAACGTAAATAACGCTAGTCTGCGCTCATTGGCCGCATTGATTATGACCTCACTTTTCAAGGCTCCTTGTTTCTTCATTGGTTGGTTTTGTTTTTTTTTTTTAGTTTCGCTTCTATCGCGTGTTAACTGCACTCGATTTTTTTTAAAATTTGTACTTAGTACATAATGGTCGGTGTCCATTTTTCGAGGATTTGGTTTCGGTTTTGGTTTCGGCCGCGGTATCGGGTTGGGCCAGAAATTATTCGAAACTGTAACCTGCGTTCGTAATGTTTCGGATCTGATTCGGCTTTACTCGTGCGGGTGTGTAAGTTTTTTTTTTACATGAACTCCACACAGGAGGCCCTGAGGAAAATAATTTCCCTCAGGGCCTATGTCATCTTTGGGGATGCTGTGTGGTGGGTTTTTATAAGGAAAGAAAGGAGAGGAGAGTTTTGGGAAGGAAAGGGTTTTAAGGGGTGGGCAGGAAACTGGGTTTCAGTGTGTCCTGGTCATCCGCCTCCAAGACCTAGACAAACCTCAACCCATGAACCCGGGCACCCCTGCTAAATCACCAAACGTAGCGAACCACTTGGGGTGACCTATGGCAGAGGTGTTGGTTATCCAATAAAGGTTCCCGGGGCGGCGGTACCCATTCCCGCCTCCCAAATTATGCATTCTTTAAGAAAAATTTAAGCAGTACCTTAAAAGAAGGTGTTTGACAAAAGTTATGTTAAAGTTCAAAATTTAAAGAATTTGTAACTGATTGTTGACCGTTGACTTGTTGACTGATTAATTTAGTAAAAAAAGTTTTTCAAAGATCTGTTGTATTTTGATAATTCCTCTAAAGTTAATAATAATAATAATTGGCTAATTTACATAGTGCCGTTTTCGTGCAAAATCACCTCAAGGGCGCTGTACAAATAAATATATAAAAGAATTAACATTACTGGCTTATAACTACGATTTACAATTACAACTAGTTACTTACATCTAAGACTTATAGCTACTTATATTACTGGCTTACAACTAAGAATATACCTCCAATAGCATCTCATTTGCAATATAATTTGATTTTTCATTTAATTTAACATTAACGAATGAACTTTTACAAGTATAATAATATGAACGTCTAATTTCGAGTTACATCGTAAAGTGTCTTTTTTTAAATTTTATTTTTTGATTTTGGTTTCTGCCGAAACTATAAGAGGAGCAGAAATTCGGTTTCGGTTTCGGCTGAAAATATAGTTTCGGTCGGTTTTTACTATTCTTATACCCAAAGAGATTTTTTTGTAATTAAAGCATAAGTTACTTATATATATAAATAAATTCATTATAGAACCATAAGAGTTATATATTATGATGAAATTAATTAAAGATTTTTAAACTCGGTAAACTTTCACCTAATCAGTCAGATAAACTTCAATTTATTGGCCTGATAAGGAAAATGACTTAAACCAGTGAAATGATACTAAATCGTCTTTAATCTTTCCATCACTGGCAACGCAAATGTCCGAGCTACCAACTTTACTGTCCGAGATTCCAAGAAAAGGACGTTCATGCCAACTGCAACGCATAATTCTTATAATGGACCAGTTTTGAGTCCGTGCTTCCGATTCGCCTTATCTGTTCATGTCATGTGTATCTTGGATTTATGTCCCCTTTTGCCGATTCGTGCATAATTTGTGTAGCGTTCAGCTCACACTTAATCGGTTCATATCTCGGCCGGTTCACATCTCAGACGGTTCGTGTCTCGTCCGGTTCACATCTAGTCCGGTTCAGCCACTCCGGCACACTCCCTGGCCGCGGGGTTAGTCCGTAGGTGTGAACACCGCCGTTAAGTACACAGGGGAGCTGGTTCTCGCATGCAAATCACGATCGAAAGACTCGTTGCTGCAATATTAAATTATAATTCAGTCACAACACAGTCGCCTCGGCTGTGAGACGTGCAGTTTATTATTATTTATCCTATGTTCTATCACGCCAGGGACTGTCAATCAGGGCTGAGACATAATCCCAAGAAATGTCAGAAGTATGATCTATACCGATTTACGATGCGATACGAACATCCACAACTGCTTACGAATTACAACTACAGATGGACTTGTAATGGACTGTAGATACTAAAAACGAAACGAGACGAAATTATGTATTCTGGAATTGACTGATAATATGTGTAGGAAAAACAAGGTATGCAAAAGGGATGACCAATCACTTACTGCAATATGGGAAGGATCACAATCAAACTATGGTATTATAGTTCCACCGTGATAACTCAAGGTAATTATCGCCACCACAAACAACAAAACGAATGAGTACAAAATGATAATATCACGTACTTCCAAGATGGCAAAATTCCTTCTTCTCACTTAAAAATTTCCAAATCTTCTTCTGTTTTCAAAACCGATGCACTAGAATTTTCACTGTTATTCTTTCAAACAAAGCAAGGGTGATGGTTAGGGAGAGGTAAGAACTAGATAATTGACATCCCTGTAGGAACCAAGCTTCCTCGTATTCTCATTTCAAAACCGAACAAAATGAATTTTTGAAAAAACCGAAAACGATCATTTTTAAGGATTTCAAATAAGATTTGATACCAAAATATTAAACTTATGTTTTACTTTCACGTCTACATTTATATCGGTTTAACTTTCAGTGGTTTAGAAACAATTAGCATAGGGATTCGCTACGATGGAAACCCAAGAGCCGCTGGCGTTTTAAAATAATAACGCCAAGAAATTACATTTTGCAAACACAGTTTTTATTATTCAATTTTGTACAACTTAATGGCAACGTCAAAAGCAGGCTGCATTGTTGTTTGTCTTGGTTGGGAAAGATGCACAGAAATGCAATTATTAAAAGTTTTTTTTGGGTCAAACTTCCTTAGCCCTGTTAGAGTGATTTGAAATTCGGATGAAACGGAAATGACGTACTACGGCACCTGCAAAGCATCAAACTGCGCTCTAGGATCCTATTGGTTGAGAAATAAAACGGAAACGACGTTAGGTCTGCGCTCATTGGCCGCTTTGTTTTTTAACGGGTCGCCGGAATATATTGCGTAAATTCGCGCCTTGCCGTGCGCGTCCCGTAGCGCAGCGGTATAGTGCATCACAAATCTCAGCGGCCAGAGAAATCCAGCGGACGGAGGTTCGAAACCTACGATATCCAAAAAAGTAAACATTTTTGTTTTTGTAAATCAATCCAATCTTCAAACCGCTTTAAAGTAAACAGGCAAAAGAAAGCGACATCAAGCGACTTTATAGTTTCATTTTCATCGCGTGTGAATTACACATTCTAATTTTTTAAAATAAAGCTGTTATGGCGTACTAAGCTTACACCATATTGACTTCGTACCTAAGGAGAAATAACAGTCGTTATCGCAACTTATTGCCATTTTGGGCTCCTCAAGATGCGGCCTATCTTGCTACTGACTCTTCACATTCCACACACTACAGACAGAAGTATAATGCATTCCTAAATTTTTTATTTTTTATGTTCAACAAAATCTTAGGCTATTATTGCCAAAATCCGAAAATCAAGACCAAAATATTTACGCATAAGCAGGGTACATAAATTATATATTATTATTCTACATAATATAGCACAGTTTCCGCTTTATCTCGCAATGCCATACTTGTGTGATTCGAACCATCAATATTAATACTGTCAAGGCGCCTTCGGCAAACATAATTATATCACCCCAACAGCAAATGTCAAAACTTCCTTAATAACAGTGAGTGATGCAGCCGAGTCCTTTATTGTCTTCGCCTTCATACGGCTAGATCATTTTATGCTTTACCTATCCAAGGCAAACAAAAATATTCGTTTAAGGCGCCGTATCCCCGTTCAAAAAGAAGAAGATGAAGAGATATGTAATTACGAATGTTGGAGAGAGCGCGCTAATATTTAAAACTGAAATACATAGTTTTATAAAACTCGACTCGTTTTAAATAGAGCAAAAATCTCTTGGGGGCTGTCTAAATCAGCATTTAAAGAAACACTGTAATATTTTTCACACACAAAACTTGAAAATAACTGAAACAAACGTGTTTCTAATAATTTTTAGGGCATTCTTTGCGATTTTTTTCTATCGAGGGAATTTTATATAATTTGCGTTTCGGCGTGAGGAATGTGTAGATATTATCTTCAAAAATAAAAATAAAATTAAAGAGCTTAAAAAATTCAAGTGTTTAAAGGGAGATATGTAAGAAATCAAATATTTTATTGAAGTGAAACATCTTTAGCGCCGTTAGTGACTTGAAATTCGTGTGAAACGGAATTGCGTCATAAATACTCGCTTCTAATATAATGCGGTAAATTCGCTCCCCTCTGCGTGCCTTCCATAGCTTAGTGGGCAAGGTGCCTGACAAGTCTCAGCGGCCAGAGAGACAGACATCAAGCGAATGGGGTTTCGAATCCTACGAAATAAAAAAAAAAAGATTTTTATTATGTGAAATCAATATCCAATCTTGAAACCACCTTAAAAAAAGAAAAAAAAAAGAAAAGAAAACGACATCATGCGACTTTCTAGTTTCACTTCTACCGCGTGTGAAGTACCACTCCAATTTTTTTTTAGATCTGATTTTTTGACAATTGTTCAAGTCGTACAAAGAAGTGTACAAAATTCATTACGAGACTTTTTATACCCCACACATGGATTTTACGCTCAATACGTATGGTATTATTATTAGTAAATACAATCAGTGATTATTGTAATTTATTTTTGGGGTATTAGGACGTGTTGCGATACCTCCTTTTTTAGCCAACTTTTCGGATGTGACAACGTATACGTAGGCCAGACAGAACGGACAATCTCCAAAAAGATAACAAAACACTTTCAAGTATGTAAACTCGACCACCTTGACAAGTCAGCAATATCCGAGCATTTAAATGAAACTAGCACTTACTTTGGATTTGTTGCTATAGTCCTGGGAAGATTCAACACATATAGAGCACGCCTAACTACGGAAGCAATCGTAATTCACAAAAATGTCAATAATATTAATAGAGGCAACGGGGCTAAAGTCAATAGTTCTTGGTAGGTATCCGGTGACTACACCAAAACTAAACGCCGAAAACCATTTTAAATTATACTCTAATGTCAGCTCGTAGAGGATTCGATCCGAAAACACGGTAACGCATCTACATACACATGCTCACACATCGATTACACATATTCCGTGATAGTGGACATTGTAACGCTATCCGAAACGTTGGCTTAAGAAGGAGATATCGTAATGAGGCATAATTTATAAAACACTATAACACTTTTGGCCGTAAAAAAACCTAAAATCACATCCAATTATATAATTTTGATAAGTTTGTTCCTTAAAACTTATCAATATATTATCAAATTAACCATTTTTACAAAAGACCTAATTGTGTATTTTGTGCGGAGCGATCAGAATTAAAAACGTCTTTTCAATTGTATTAAATCAAAATATTTTCCGAGTGCAAAATGCCAAAATTAACGCCCTTTGTTCCAAAAAATATGAAACTTTTAAAAAATTGTCGATGCAATCAGTGGTAAGTCTGCGGCGCTCTTTATATTTTTCAATTAAAAGTTTTCGATTTCGGGTAATATTTTACGAGTACAATAAACCTTAAAATATCGGCTCCTGCTGAGGTATTTTCGCGATGGCCGTAAATATTAAGCATACTAAATTTCGTGGATTCGGCAAACGGCAGCGCGCAGGCTCGGTGAAGGGAAAACTCGCGAACCGAGAAAAACCTTTGGTAGTTCTGACGAGCAAATGAATACAGTCCTAGTAATTTAAACTTAAACATTATTAGATCACGATATCTAAGTTTATAAATTTTGTACACACTTCAATAAAATGTTTTCACACCTGAGTAAGGTGAATGCAGGAATTTTTATTAATGGATGACGAAATGCAGTTGTCGCTAGTATAGTTATCAAAAAAGTGAGGTTATCAAAGAAAGTAAGCGTAGCAGCTTCCAATTGAGTTGTGATACACATTCTGATGTATGCCAGTGAGACATAGTAGCGGAAAAGTAAGGGTGAAAACAGAAAGCCCTGGAAAAGCGATTCTTGAGGCGAATGTGCGTTAAAACCAGAGGCGGCTCTAGGGGTCATAGAAGTGGAAGGTCATTTAAAAAAAATGATATAATGATACAATATCAAATTAAATATGAAAATATTCATTTGCAGGAACCACACGAGTTTAAGAGTTTCATGCGACAAGTGTAAAATATGCAAAATCAACCTACGTTTATCAAACCATCTCTTTCAGGCGCATAATATTCAGCATGCTCTCTCCCTCACGGCAACGACCCAAACTGTCTTCAGAATCCGAAAACTTTTCATTAAGCGTCATAGTGCCATCTCGTTTATTGTGTGGTGTCACTGCTTGCCGCTGCGGGCTATCTCGCGGTGCATTTCAAATACATTAGAATAATACCAGTTGTTTTGATTTGCTTAATATTTTACGCACCAGATTTAAATGTCCGGGTTAAATTTTCCCCCAAAAAAAAAAAAAAAAAAAAAAAAAAAAAAAAAAAAAAAAAAAAAAAAAAAAAAAAAAAAAAAAAAAAAAAAAAAAAAAAAGAAGGAAAAACTAAACCCTTTCATACACTTCCCGAAATGATCATCTAGTGAATCCACGTTATGCAATTGCACTATATAAGTATTATAAATACAAAACAATACAAGAACAACATGTCAACCTACTAGAGACCAAATGGGAATATAATTCACCGACTCCAGATATTTTCATATCAGAGGGTTCGGCTCTGTGGCATTTCTAATTGAACCTATAAATCCTACTGATCCCTCAATATAAATATTTAAAAAATCTTTTGTAATCCTACATGTATTTAAAATTACTGCTTTTTGCATTTTTATATACAAATTCTTTGACAAATCTAATATGCTTAAATTTTGAATCAGATTCCTAGGTATTATGCCAGTGGCCGAAATAACAAATGGTAATATTTTTATAGTCCGAGAATGCCAAATTCTTTTAATCTCATTTCCTAAATCTGTGTATTTTCTAATTTTTTCAGAAACAGTTTTTTGAATATTACAGGAATTTGGAATAGCTACATCAATGATATAAGTTATTTTTTTAATTTTGTCATGTAAAACTATATCAGGTCTATTATGACTAATTGTTCTGTCTGTTAGTATAGTTTTATCATAATATATTTTATAAAATTCATTTTCTATAAATGAATTTGGTTCATATTCATAATAAGGTACTACATTACGGCAATCAATCAAGTTATGTTTAATTACCAAACTTTGGTGAATTATTTTTAAAACCTGATTGTGCCTAAATGTATACTCGGAAGGCGCTAATATAGAACATCCCGATATAATATGTTCTATAGTTTCGGGAAAAGCCAAACATTTTCTACATAAATCATCAATTTGATTTATATCTTTGATTATATGCTTTCTATAATTTTTAGTATTAATGACTCTATCTTGAATTGCAAGCATAAATCCTTCTATTTCTGCGCTCAACTCTCCAATACTCAACCATTTGTTTGACGAAAGTTTGTCAACATACGTTTGGTTGAGATAATTGAAGTGTTTTGCGTGAATAATTTTATTTGACCAGGAATCTAATAATTCCTGGTTAGTATTTATAAGAATGTTGGCATTCTCGTCATATAAATTTAAAGGTGTAATATTTCTATCTGCCTTGCAAATTATTTTGTGCATTTCTGAGCTATTAGCTTTCCTATGGAAAAAATTTCTAAGCATTTCTACCTGATTGTGTTTCAAAGATGTTATTTTGACTACACCTCTACCTCCTAAATTTCTAGGTAAATTAATTCGTTCTATAGCTGAATTTGGATGATGGCAATTAAATTTTGTTAACGTAGTTCTAATTAATCGTTCTAAACTATCTAAATCTGTATTGGACCATTTAATTATGCCAAATGAGTACGTTAGTAGAGGTATTGCCCAAGTATTTATTGCTTTTACTAAATTTTTTAGCAGATAGTTGCATTTTAAAATTTTTCTGATCCTAGTTTGAAATTTAATCCTAATATCATTTTTAATACTAGTGTGATCTAATCTATTCGATTGCGGGTATCCTAAATATTTATAAACCTCATCCCCTTTCATACTTTGAATTTTGAAATTTCTAAATATACCCTCGTCTCCATCTACAATTTTGCCTTTCTCTATATGGATAGTTTTACATTTATCTAAACCAAAAGTCATTTTAATATCATCTGAAAAAATTTTAACTACCTTAATCATTTTCTCTAAATTTGATTCAGAATTTGAAAATAATTTTATATCATCCATATATAATAGATGTGAAACTATACTACTCTCTCTTGTATTACCCTTAATTTTTATTCCAAACTTGCTTTTAATTAACATTTTAGAAAGGGGATTCAATGCTAAGCAAAACCAAAGAGGGCTCAATGAGTCTCCTTGAAAAATCCCTCTTTTTATTGAAATGCCCGGTACTACTATTTTCTTACCTTTTAAATTAACTAGCAAATCTGTATTCCAAAAGGACATAATATTTTTCAAAAAGCTAATTATAATTGGGTTAACTTTATATATTTTTAATATTTTGATTAGCCACGAGTGCGGGACACTATCAAAAGCTTTTTGATAATCTATATAACAAGTATGTAAATTACGCTTTTGATTTTGAATTTGTTTTAAAATTACAGAATCAATAACTAACTGTTCTTTACATCCCATATGTTTTCTGCGACAACCTTTTTGTTGTTCAGATAAAATATTTTTTTCATCCAAATGAGTATATATTAAATCTGTCAAGCAAGAGGTTAAAATTTTGTATATTGTCGGTAGACATGTAATGGGTCTATATTGAGAGGGATTATTAATATGTTCGCTTTTAGGCAACATATAAGTAATGCCCTTAGTTAGAAAATTAGGAAAATTTTGAGGTTCTCTGACAAGTTTTGAAAGATTTTTTGCAAAAAGAGGATGTAAAGTAGTTAGACGTTTGTACCAAAAATTATGTATCCAATCGCAACCCGTGGCTTTCCAATTATGAGTATTTTTTTATAATTTTGGCTAACAATTCAACCGATATATCAGAAAAACTCATTTGTTCAATGTCTGAACAATTGAGTTCTTCATTTTCTATCCAGTTACCTGCCTCATTATGTTTTATATCTTTACTCCAAATGTTTGTCCAAAAATCGCGCATATCTGATTCAGATGGCAACGGAATATTATTATTCGAAATAATATTCCGTTAATAATATTATGATTTACTGT